>JACXII010000057.1:0-1367563 GCA_014737395.1 Bombus waltoni
GCAGCACAAATTACGGATGAGTCACCACAAAGCCCTTTACAAACTCAGAATGTACCGGATCTACATACACAGATATCTTCGCATGCTTGTAGCTGTGAAACAGGATGTACTACAAAGCAATGTGGCTGTGTAAAAAGTAAAATTCAATGTGGACAAGAGTGCAAATGTCGAAAGTTGAGATGTGATAATCAGGTACACAGATCTTCTTCTTCACCTCTTCTTTCTAATTCCCACCGTTCCTTATGCTAATTTGGGCATTAATTCTTTTAGGTAAAAGAATAAGTAAAAAAGAATAAGATAAAGTAAAAGTTTTATGGTATTATAGTTTTTATGGTATTAGGTAAATAATTTTAGTTTCTCATGTTGGGGATTAAATTGTATTCCTATTGCAATTATATCTGAATTTATTCAAAGGAGAATAATTGAAAAGAATCAAATTGGTGCCCTTTAGGTACTTAAAATTGTAATTAAGCATCATTCTATAAGTCTTGAGATATGAAAAAGCGCAATCACTTATGGCAGATGCGTCGAAAAGTAGAAATTGACGGGACATAATAAATATCGGCTTTCCTGCCCCTCCTCCTTACAAAATAACGTTTCAAGTTTTGAAATGACAAGTGTCATTTCAAAGTTAAGTTCATTTGAAGTGGAAAAATCCTAATTCGCCTTTCGGGGCACTAGCATTCTTTCCAACCGGTTCTAATCTTGGACATTCGTATATTCTCCCATTCCTTTGCATATTTCACTTCATAAACCCACTGTTTAAATAATGCTATCATAATGAATAACAATAAGAAGTTCTAATAGCTATATGATGGCAATGCATAGTTTTTTCAAACAATAGGTACACAATAACAATTCTGTTGCTGTTGTTTTCGTATATCTTTATGTAATAAGTGTGGCAGTAGAAAGTTAACTTATGTATGTTAATAATTATATCATATTTATACATTATATTTATAACTACTTGTTATTAATATTGTAAACATATTAAACCCACTTGGATGTCTCAAAGAATTCTATTCCTTCAGCTTTCAATCGATTAAGTATTGGTCGATAAATATCTGGGGTAAATGGAAGAACTACTCCTCGTTGTTGAATTTCACCTATTAACGAAAGAAGAAAAATAATGTACCTTGAAATTATTATTAAATTATATGCTAAAATTTATTAAGAAGAATGACATAGAATGAAAGTGTAAGAAATATACATATGTGTGAATATTTAAAATTGCAATAATATGTATTACGTTATGTATAAACATGATTTAGATCGCCTTTATGTTAAAAGAAATAAAAATATGGAACGTAATTTATATTATTCGATATTTAATACTGAACAAAGAAACATTTTTTAAAATAAGCGGGAAAAAGAAGAACTATACCGTCAAGGATCATTTTAACTGCTATTGCCGTCGGATATCCAACACTGCGCGCCATAGCAGAGTACCCTTGTGGTTCGCCATACAACACCAAATTAATTCCTCTGTTTTCTCTTCTGTTGTCTGGCCAGAGTATTCCAACGTCGTGTCTTAGAATTACTAGATCTCGTTCATTTTGATCATAGCACAGCTTTTTTGACAAATAATGTGTCAAAGTATCGAGAGGAGTATTTAACTTCAATACTAAATCTTCTTCAAGAAGTCCCAAATCTTCAATTGCTTTTACGCTCTCTTCCGAGTTTAGCATTTCTGCCAACTTTCTTTTCAAATTTTCATAAAAAATATTATCATTCGCCAAGCCAAGTAAATTACAAATTAATACTCTCTGGAACAATAAAAAGTTAAACTTAGGTAATCTATGTAAGACCGATCGAAGATTAAAATAGATACAAAAGAAGCAACACTACCGCGGAACAGAGTGAGTAATTTGAAAAGTTTTATCTGCCAAATATGATAACTTTACTCTATCGCATCGAGATTTTAAAAAAGGTTGCAACACGTACAATACATACGTGTATATTACTGATATGTTTCAAATTATTCTTGCAGAAAAAGCAGGCGTACTTAACCATTTCTCTTTGTGTTCCGTTCGCCTTAACCATAATCATATTGAAAATACTAAATACGAAATTTAATACATTTCGTTTAAACATTATACATTATAACGTTACATTATAAACGTATACATTATAACCTTATACGTTTATATATTACGTATTACTCTATTAAAATAGTCAAAGATAAAATGATGGAGTGTTTCTTACTCTGTGCAAGGTTTTCAGCAAGTGATGTCAGAAAATTTAAGAAATACTTCTTCAAGCCAAAACAGGACGAAGATATTGATTAGGAGATATATATGGTAACCTAACAAAGCAAGCCTAGACAGTCTAAACAACGGGAGGTCAAAATCATTTCGATGATAAAAGTGATAACTTGATATACGATAGTAATGAGTGAGCGCGTGTGTATACATATACAGGGTATATCATAAGACAGATGTTAGAGTTTTGTTAGAGCATTCGCGTTACGATCATAACAGCCTGCGTTCGTGTAAGGAATATTTTGGCCGATTTTTAATTGCCAATAACTAAAACGCAAAACCGAAAACGCAATTTTTTAATTCTTGATTTTTGTCTTATTTTAGCGTCAAGAATCACCTATTAAATTATGTTGAAACAATAGCCGAATACCCTGTACGTAGGATTCACTTCAGAAGCGGACAAAAGGCGCAAAAACAATGAAAAAATCCACATAAACGTGTGTCCTATCGGATCTTATTTCACAGTTACAGCCATTTTTGTGTTTTGATAATTCGCAACTGTTTCCTCGCAAATTACGAGCGGAATAATTAAATCTGTCATTTTGCATTCAAATTCTTTCTCAGTTTTCCTTGATTGTTGCGTTCTGTTTATTAACTTAACTGTTCCATTTCGTTTATTAATGTTTAGTACATTATTATTCTAAAATGTGTTAAAATTGCGAATATATTTCTTGCTTTACCTAAATTATACTTTAAATAACAAAAGCGAATTTTTGTTTCCCTATGACGAGTATACTCATTATTAAACAAAAAGTTGTCATTATTAAATTTACATATAAATGTCACTTTTACATACCCACGTAATATCTGGACCATTTGGATGCAAACTTGGATGTGGGTTAAGATCCGTTAATCCAAGAAACTGTAAGGCTCGTATTGTGTTGCAAAAACCTCTAAATCTTAACGTACCCCGCTGCATTGTATGTACATTATTAAGTCCATATAAATCCTTGTAAATTGTGCTATCACGATTGGGAAAACCTTCCAACGCAAAACCGGGCAAAAAGTCCAAATCCTGAACTGCGGACATAAGGTCTCCTCCTGACTCTATTTCTACAATCTTCAATACAAAAATAAAATTTATTAATATATAACGTAATACTTAATTATATATTTTTCCTAATTCCTCGATCAAGATTAAGTAATGGATCAGTGTAATATTTACAAATAACAGTTTTGTAAGCATGTTAATATGTATTTTAATTAATGTACTCTATATGTAAGTACATTTTATTCATTGCAGTGACAAAGAAGACATTGACTAGAAAATATGTATATTTCCTATTTTTAGTGTGTTTTTAAGGTCACATGTACTTTTTAAAGCCATTAGTGGATACAGTGAGAATGATTAATGGAACACAACGTATCTGTAATAGATTGATAAACCTATATTATAATTAATGTATAAACGAATGTATAAATCAATATCTTGCAGGAAATGTAGACCTCTTTCATCGAAGTCTTCCTTTTGTAGCATGTTGAGCGAATTAGTTAGCTCATGCTGTATCCTTTTAATGTCGTATTTAGGATAGATGATTAAGATATATTCAATACAGTTTAGTATGCCGCAAGTGGCACAAATAGACAAAATATTGCGCATTCTCGAATATGTCTTGCTATTTACTTCATTGCACATACAGTCACCGAACACACGAACATGAAATAACCAATCGATTTATTATGAAATGAAATTAGCATTTAGATTAAATGTTGAAATTATATAATGTAAAATATATATATATATTATATGGTCGAGAATTTGCATATACGTGTAATTATGTATAATTGGCAATTGGCAAAAGTCGCTGGAATTCAATGATTACGCAATTCTAAAATGCTTCAAACATTGAATTCCACGAAGATGACTCCAAATATGCATTAATCAACACTAGCGTAAATTGGACCAATTTATAAATACTTTGACTTCCTTTCTCCAAAAGAATAAATCATTTTTATGAATGTTTTGTTGTTCTTTTATAGATGTTTCATTCGACTGCCTACTTATGTATAGTTAAATATATGATAGATGGACTTACTTGCTTATTAGAATAGAATTTAGCCGATGATAATGTATTCAGCAACACTCCACGTGGCGACCAACTAAATTTATATCGTAAAGGATTAGAGGAACATTCTGGAGCAGGTAAACCGCCACACCAAGACACAAAAGATTCGATTTTTCCACCAGCTTGTTTAACATTGTCAAAACATTCTAGAGCCAATAAGTGATCAATACCAGGATCAAGCCCTACTTCGTTAAGTATAGTCACTTCTGCTGCAACAGCCCTAATAATTAACACGTTAGTGTATATTCGTTTTAAATTGTCATAATTTGTAAATATTGCTTTAATATTACTAAATATTGCTGTTTAAGATTTATAAACATCAGTGACACGTTGGCATATTTAAAACGTGTTGCGATAATCTTTTCTTAATATCTATTAACATCTATTTGTTAATATCTATTTAATTGCCACTTACTCTCTGTGTAAAGCTTTAACATCTTCATTCGTGTAACTCGCAGTCACTAGGTGAGTTTTAGCATGTATGCATGCATTTGCAATAACATGATGTAAAGAATACGGTAACAGTGAAACCACTACATCCGCCGATTTTACAATATCGTTTAAAGTATCAGGACGTTCGATTACATCTAACAAAACCGATTCTACCCCGGGAAAATTATTTGCTAATACATCTGCCTCCTCTTTCAATTGAGATGCAACAGTTAAATGTATGTTACTATCTCTATGTAAATATTCAACCAATGGAGCCGAAACGTGTCCAGCACCAAGAACGACCACCTATTTATAAAACAATGCATGTTAATATATTATTTGATATTTAATTACCGTTGATTAATATCTTATTTGAATTATTTATAGTTACTTCGTGATCGTTACGTTTTGCGCAATGAAATTACATGTGACGCGAAATAAGGAGTAATTTGTGTAGATGTAAGATATTCTGTGAGTTAATATGATCAAAAATTCATATGTCCATATATGTACAAATATGTAGTCACAGTCAATTGGAAGTTTTTATGAAAATGATCTTTCTCCTTATTCTACAAAATTGTTTTGATCGAGAAAATCAATAGTATCTATAACTTTCTAGTTCGAATGCGTAACGATGAGATCTGACTTTGAGACTTTGGAATACGTTTATCAATATCGATGATGTCTCAAATTTCATCTCAAATACTTTTTTTTTATTAATTTTACTAATATCGATTATGCTGTTTCAATAATTCGATGAACATTTTTATTAATAAATAATATTCAGATATTACATATATTTTTGAATGGTATAAAAATAGATAATTTGTTGGTACTCGATGAATGAAATTAATATATTGAAAATTGACTCGGAAAGTATAATTTTTCTGTACCTTTTTGCTTTGTACTTCTCCATTGTCTGCCTTATGTCTACATCGGTGATTTAGTAACCTTAATTCTTGGATATATTCAAAATTAGGTGTTAATCGCCCATTAGATGCTATTATTGCACCATGTACTGCTGGACTAAAGTTATGTTCTTCTAATGGTGCTTTCGCATCCGACTGAATAATATCCAACGCGTAAGGATACAAAAGATTTCCAAAGAAATCCGTAGATTCTTTTGGCAACTGAGTTGGCATATTGTCAATCGAACAGACTAAGACTCCGGGTCCTTTAAAAGACTTCGTATCTTTGTTACGATCAGCATCATATAAACAAAACGGGGTGTCAATCGTTGTGCATTCGTTCATGAACCTATGAACATTTTAAAAAGAAGTATAAGGAGAGCTTTAGGATGTCGAAGTTAAACTGCTGCGAATTGTTGCAAGTACAAAAAGAATTTTATAATATTAACATTTACTAATAAATAATTTTAATATATATATACATATGTATTAAGGAAAAGGCATTTTGATTCAGATATGTAATTCTTCGTTAAAATCTTTAACGAAGACTCTGATTTATTTTTTAATTCAAAACGATATTTGATGCGCGTCATGGTAACTAAAGAATGTATCTGATAAAAGTATATTATAGCACAATTAATAAATAGTTGCAACCAGAAGTATAAACCAAATTGAAAAATATATCGTATACGAGAAATGATATGTCACAGTTAGTTCAAATAATTTCGGTCTAATAACCATTCTAAATAAACAAAATTTTTTTTATTACCAGTAATTACCAACGATGATGAAGATTGTTCTTAGTTACGAATAACTACATATGTATTATCGGCGCTGAGAATATTTTTTGGTCACTGATATTCAATATTGCTTTAGTATATATCTACTGGGAATTGTTTCTAGTTACCGATAACCATTATCGAATTTTTTTTAATATCTTGATATTACGTAAAGTAGACCCCCAGTTATCTGAACTTGACGGGAGGCAAACAGTTTATGTCATTGCAGTTCATATAAGAAGAACTCAGATTTAGATAAATGAATTTAACCAGGAAAAGATTAATTAATCGACAATTAACTAACATTTCGTTTAGGTAAATGGAATTCCTATAAACGGAATCCTATTGTATAGTACTCGTAGTACTACAGATGAAATGAATCCGAAAGCTAGCTCCGTTAGAAATCTGTTACGTATTCTTGTAACGATTTGTTCCTCCTGTTTTGATCAAACTATCAAAGGCATTTATTTGGGACGCAGAGACTTCGATAATGACAGGATAATAAAATGCAGTTCAAAAACATTATCCGGAAGTTCATATTAAAGATATTAAGGTTTATTCCTCGAGTTAACTAAAAACATCGTTCAATTTAGATGTAAAGTATTTTTCGTATTGAAAGAAAATAATTTCGTCTATTGTATATAAGATATTCAGTACATAAAAGATCGGTGTGAATGTCTAAGTCTCTTATACTATAAAAAAATCACTTAAGTAAACGATATACGTGTTATAGTAATATTGAACAAATTTAAACTTACTCGATACTGCCGCCAGGGTCTGCAGATATATCACAGATAGCTAATATTCGGTGGGGTAAAGAAGGGGCACCAACACTTGATAGTAACCAAGGAGTGTAAGCTGGTCTTAGCAAGTATTTTGCATCTGGTATTGTTAACAATTTAGGCGAGTCAACAGCCCAATATATTCCATTAATTATCACTGATGCGTATGGTGCAATCTTTTTGCTGAAAGTGGAAATATATCTCTCAGGATGCTTGTCACACTCATCAGAATCAAAACCACCTCCATCTTTTCTTTCTAGATGATGTCTTCGTCTTACCTCGCATCCGTATATCTTCGTTGTATCTAAAACAATGTTGCCTATTGTTTAGAACGCAATTATATTTACAATAAAATACAACCAGTCAAAAAAGTTTACATATACCTGCGGAATTTTGCGTATATGATTTACCTGTCACAATTTGTCACAATATTATTTCTACTTACGATATAATTATTGTCAATGTATTTCTAAAAATTACAGGAATAAAGGAATTAAAGGAATTAGATGGATTCAGTATTTAGTACCAAGTACTTCAAAATCAATTTCTTTCTTCAATCGATGATTATGAAATAGACATTAATTTAATTTGACATTAAAATGAATTGCTCCATTTTGTTGTTAAATTAAGAACCGGAGGAAAGTACAAACTCTAATATTTATGGACTTGTTATGAAATAAATAATAATAATAAAATATATAAATATGCAACGCTTACCGCCATGTTCGGCAACCTTTTTCAGCATTTCAGGTGGCACGTATTCGTGAGGAAGCTCTTGAAAAACTTCTTGACCGCCTTGACTTACATTGCCACTGCCAGTGAAAATAAAAGTCAATGGTCCAATTGATTTAGGCATAGCACCTAATGCTATTTCGTATCCTGCATCTCGTATAGCTTGCCTTGCCATAGCGGAATCTCTATAATTGTGTGCTGGACCAATATGCTAGTAAACAATAATAACCGTTATTTATAGACAAAGTATATATATATAAAAATAAATATATATTTATTAATTAATTTATTTATTAATTGTAGTACACGCGTCCGATTTAAATATGTACATGCGATTTTTCTAACTACTAAAAATGTGCAAAACCTTTTCGTATAAAAGTTGTTGGATTCAATGGTTGAGGAAATTTCATAAAATATTTTTATTCTTCTTTAGGTTACTATTATCGATCTATTACGTATTTTGAAACGCGTTCAACATTACATATGAAATTTATGATTGAAGAATGACTTGGTAGATATCTTTAGGAGTAGATTGCGGATTTTTCTACAATTTCATATTTTCATCGACATAACTAAGGAAATAACATTTCAAAGTATCACAGTGACTAATAATTTTGGACCCTACTTCGTATAATATTTTTTTACGTAAAATTTGATGCTTTATCAGAATTCGAGATAAAATGTTAGACATTCCATCTAAAAACTAATATCCGTCATATTCCGATAAAAAAAGGCAAAGTTAATGTCTGAAACGATTTTTCGTATGACAAATAATTAACGAGTTATTTGAAGTCGTCGTGTTACGAAACTCACCCTATACATTAATGTACTTTAAAACCAACAGATATATATTAAATAAAAATAGAAGATTCTTTGAGAGATTTTATTCGTTTTATTAAATTTTTTACATGTGTTTCAAAAGGGGAACTTTTTTACCATCCTATATGTATCTATGATAAAATAATTGTAAATTTAATTGCATAAAATACTTTCCAACATAATTATCATTGTTATAGTAAACTTCTTAACTTAATGTAATCTTACCATGAATGGTGTATGATGTCCTAGCGCAAGTAACCTTAATCCAAGTCCATGTAATATATTCACCATACCAGCTACACCAGCATATTTCCCGAAGGCAACCACTCTTTGCCCATTATCATCTGTTAACTTTTCATAATCTAACAAACGTATATTCTTTTCCAGAATAGCATCCAGAAGAGGCATATTACTTTCTTGCGCCTTAATAGTATGGGAAAAAAAACAGTAAGTTCTATTGGATATAAGTTGATCCACGGGAACTTGTTTAACTCCAAAAATGACGGAAGCAGGACTAATATCCTCTTGTAGTATAGCACCTGCAGCTTGGTAGGCATGTGCAGGGTAAGCTCTTCTATTACTGGGCTGTACAATTACTTTTACTCCTGCCCTAATTAATTGGCGAACATTCGCAGGTGCCAAAGGAGCTCTTCTTTCCCATACTGATTGATCTTCTCTTCTGATTGCTATTATTTTGCCTTTCAAATTCTATGAAAAATATTTTGTGATATCGATTCTTAATATATAATACAAAAAAATGTATATTCGTATCTATTCTTATTTTATAGCGCGCACTACTTACATTCATACAACGTGCTGAAGACATGATGAAGTATACTATTAATAAAATCACATTGAGTTCGCACTTGTGTAATTAAAAAGCCTTTAATGTGTCACCGTATATAATCGTGTAAAAAATATAAAAAAACTTCCTATCAATGTAACGTGTGTTCACTTCATTGAGTCTACAACAATAAAGTGGCAAGAGAAGAATACATACTACAATATAGCATAATTACGTCTATTTAGAAATAAAGTTGTATTACTGCCATGATATTACATGGGTCAGTGAGGTCAAACTCAGAATATGTTACTCTTACTACATCACTGATAAATACCAAGTCACGTGCTTATCGAAACGATTTGACTTTCTTCGACCATATGATTTCTATCACTTCACAATTACTTCATATTGAAGATGCAATCTTTTTCTGATTTCCTTCAATGTGACGTAATAATGAATAAAATTTTTCTTTACTTCAATGTATCTTGCATTCGCTAATGGACATTTTCTCTATATCACGTACTATGATAGATTATTAGAAAATATAATATATCCGAAAATGCTGAATCGGCTTGGATCATTTGAAAGTATTTCGTAACTCAAAAATATTAGAATTCCCCAGAATGTTAGGATTCTCAAGAATGTTATAATTCCCGAGAATTTCGAGAACTTAAATCATGGTCTGGAACGGGTTTTTTTTAAATATAGCCAACAAATTTTTCCAAATTTTCAACACCGACGTATTTTTCTTAAGACGAAAAATTACAGTGATGTGCAAAAGTGTAAGAACAGACCGCTAGTCTCATGAAAAACGCGATAATATTACCAATTATTCGATTGATCGGTAAGGATTAGATAATTGTAATTACAAGGTGAATCTGACAAACAAAATATAATAGTTTAGTTTCATTTGTATTTACAATGTACGGAATATTTTACAAGAATAAAGACTTAAAACTATGTTTACAGTTTTGCATATTTCGTCTGAAACGGACAAAACAGCGAATAAAGGGTAGGAAACGGAACTACCAACAAGTACTGACTGTTGACTATTATAAAACAGACTTTCATAATGATCCCTAAGTTTATAAGTTGTTTGAGACATGTAATCTAAAATGAAGCTACTTAGTGAAGACCAAAGAAACAGTTGATAAATAAATAAATAATTCTATTTCAGTCTGGAAGTCTTGAATAGGACTTGGATTACAAATTTTATAAAGTTTTCAATATCCCGCATAATTTACCATTACAAATATCTACAGTTATTATCAACAACAGTCTTTTCAATTCCCGCATCCGTCCTTACTTTCTGCTTCCTTTTAGTTTCCTGTAATTAGGTACTTCTCTTCTTTAATTTTCCTCCTCCCCCCCCCTCATTTCTGACTCCCTCTGCATCTTCTATCTTTCCTTCTATCCTTTTATCCTTTTACCCTTTTCATCTTCCCTAACCATTTCACTGTTTTCTCTTTGCTTTTTTCTGCTGTTTTTTCCACACTAATCCCTGCCGTCTTCACCTCTACACATTTCTCCAACCAATGTCTTAGCGTGCCCCGTTCCTTTTCGTACATCTGTCACCGTCTGTCTTCTTCCTTTAACCAAAATCTATTCGTGTTTTCCGTTCTACCGCATCTTGCTCTAGCTGTTAGTTTCACTTCTCCCTTCTTTGGCATAATCCATGTGGAATCTGGATCTTTGTATCTTACTGCATTACCTTTGTTTCTGCAACTCTTCCTCTCTTGCCTTTAAATATTTCCTCCTGACTGAAACGATACCTTCACATTCCTTGAAGTTATCTTTTCTGTTGTTTCTTTCAACTTCCTCTTGTTAATCGTTCTTAATCTGCTCTCTTGTAAACATTTCTTACAATTAGCTACTGCTCTCCGTCCTGCACTTCACTCTCCTCTCATAATTCAGTGATCTCTTTGTTAATCTTTTTTTCAATTTCCCTCTCTTAGCTTCTTCCCATACTATATAGTCTGGGATGCACAAAATAAAACAATATCATTCTTTTATGTGATGATGGCTTATCTCTGCGACAAATCGCAGACAAATATGATACGAGTTATGTGATAATTTCGAAAATAAAAAAAAAAAAATAGTGTACCAAATTCTACAAGAAATGGTAGGCCGCAGATTATTTCCGACAGAGAGGTGCATAAAATTGTACGTCGTATTCGGTCTCTACGTCATAAAATACCGAAAACCGCTGCTGTTAGATTTATCTTATAATTATCTTAATCTTTATCGATCAATCAAAAAATTGATAATATTATCACCCTTTTTTATCTAACTTGTGGTATATGTTTATACTTTCGTTTGTTATTGTATATCACTTACATGCATATTTGAAAGATCAATTTTTTCTGTATTCTATCTTCCATAATTGTATATCCCAAGAAATTCAAAAACACTTAAACATTCTAAAATCATATACAGCGCTTGTATTTAAAAAAGCTCATTCTGAAACGTGATTTGATTTCTCAAAATTCCGAGGAATCGCAACATTTTTGAGAATTTCTGATTGCTGTTAAATAAAAGAAAATTTTATATTCGATTTACTTTATTATCGTATGAACATAAATATCAATTAGATTGTGTTTTAATAGATAAATACATTTTATTTTTTATTGTCTGCTTAGTTGGATTAATTTTTTTCAGTATTTGAGTCATTACATTAACTAATTGTTCTGAAGTAAGACCAGTTTTCTTCGATTTAAACTTTTGTAGAAGTTCCGTTGTTGTCATTGGTTTACGCATAAGATAACGCCTAACTGCATCTTCTGTGATGCCGGATTCACTGCAACATAATAAAAATACTTTTTACTTAAAAAATTATATTTTTTCGTATGTTTAATATTTAGATACCATGCTTAATGATTAGATTAGACGAAATCTTAGCTTAAACGAAACATTAACTTAATTCATAGTATATTAAAAATTATAATCTCATTATCAATTAATTTTAATTATATATAGATGAGAAAGATATATAAAAGATAGATCTATATATAAAATAATATTTTCAAAATTTTAAAAATTATGCGGAAAACAATTTTAATTGTTTATAATAGCAAGCGACATACCTGACTCCTGGAATGTAAGAAGTTACTGGTACTAAATTGAAATTATCCAATTTCAATTTCTTTGCTTGTGATAAATCTGGAGATCCAGATTGTTTTCTTTTTAAATTATCTGACATCCCAGCTGGTATAGGAGTTGCAGACCTTGAACTATGAGCACTATTGGATTTTTTATTGTCTTTTTCCTTTATTGTATCAGATCCTGAATCTGAGTCACTAGAAAAGTCACTAGAAGAATCTTTTCCTGATGCAAGTTTTTTTACATCCTTTTTCTTAGATTGTTTCTTCTTTTTCTTTTTATCTTTTTTCTTGTCTGCATCTTTATTGGTCTTATCTTTATCCTTTATAAAAAAGTAAACAAATAGAATAAATATTTCAATTAACATAAACATTATTATAATTTTTAGTATTTTGAATTTACCTTATCATCTTTATCCTTATGTTCATCATCTTCGTCTTTTTCTTCTTCACCATCCTTTTTATCCGCCTGTTCTTCGTCGTCATCATCTTCATCAGAAGCAAGTAATTTTCTCAATGCATCTTCTTCCGCAACTGACTTAATTTCTTTTTGTTGTTCCAATTCTGATCCAGAATCTGACGAGTCAGAAATGTAATCACATTCTCTACCTTCTTCATCCCCATCGTCACTTTCTTCAAATGCTTCATCGTCAGAAACGTTTTTCTTTTTCTTTTTCTTGACATCAACTAATACAAATATTTCAATTTATATTTTAATTGTATGTAATAACAAATACAGAAAAAGTTCTTTATTATAATAAAATAAATCTAAAATGCAATTATATAACATTAACTATATAAATAAAAATTAAATTATCTTAACACATTAATTGCATATGACACATTCGATATATATTACGGCATTGTGCTTCACAGACTAAGCTTGTAACATATCTCATCAAAGTAATAACAAGAATAAAAGAAATGTATAAATAAACTGCTATCAAGTATAATTAGCAGCATATATATTTTTTTAAGAATATCAGAAATAATATTCACCTTTGCCTTTTTTCTTCTTCTTATTGTCGTCTTCTTCATCAGAATTTTTTTTATTTTCTTCGTCATCACTAGCTGAATCGTCATCATCACTATCCATCCACTCATCCATTTCAGATATTTTTAAATCTTTCTCCTTTTTGTTTGGCTTTTTTCCTTTTCCACCTTCTATCATTTCCTCATCATCCGCACCCTCCTCATCATTCCTAAGTCTTTTACGCAACATCAATGAAAAATAATTCATTACTTTATTTCTACGACTAAACTCCTGTTCTGCTTCTTCTGCACTCAATGCTTTGTACCTCTGAATTGGTTGAAAATTATACCTGAATATAAAAATTGTATGCATTAAAACTATAATAAATTCTAGTTTAATACTCAAGCAAATTAATTACCATTCATGCAATGGAAATGCTTCTATAGCTCCATCAGCAGCATGTGTAAAAACATAATATGCAGCATTTTCACTCACACCACCTTCTCTTATGCCTTTAAACTTTTTCCCGGCTTTTCCTCCAGATTTTAAAATCCAAGGTTGATCTTCTGGTTTATATTTTCTACTTGTAATGCCAAATTTTTTTCTCCTTGCTTCTTCTCTTGCATCTCGTCCAAATTCAGAGCCAGCTCCAAATTTTGGCATTTCCTCTTCTATTCCTTTGTATTCTTTCATATTATTTTCACGTTCCATTTTCACTTGAGTCCATTTTGAAAAATCAACATTTAATGTTGCATTAAAGCGCATCACATTGTGCTTTTTCTTGTTATTTCTAAAACACAACATAATTAACTTTATTTAATATTAATTCTGTATGTAATTTGTAGTTATTATATAATTATTTCATTACATACTTTGGTACTCTGATACTGAATTCCTGTATGGAAGGTGCAAGGGAAACCTAAAAATTATAATTATATTAATATGTTCAATTACCGTTGCAATAAATAAATAAATAAATAAAGTGTTTTAGATGTAATCTTTAATTTTATTATTCTTTAATTCATACAACAATAAACTAGTTTCTATAAAATGTTTCATTTTTCATTCAGTTATAACCTATATACAAATTTCACACTCCATTTTTGATTGTTATTACTGATATAAAAATTTTATGTTTAGATACCTTTGGAACTGCAGGCGATGTCATCTTGATAATTGAGTTTAGCTTTATAACAAAAAGAAGAAAACCGTCACAACATATCACTACACAAAACTAAATTTTATATTACAAATTATTTATAAGAATTGACAATTCTTGGTAAAATTTATGCATATCCTATCCATCTTGATATGAATAACGACTTCGTTGAATTGTTTTATGAATGAAAATTTCAAGTTTTATCAACAAAAGTTAGAAAATATGTACCTAATACCACAAAATATGTATTAAAACCCAAAATGGTTGTAAGAGGTACAGTATTGATACTTTCCAACTTAAATATCGACATTTTGTATCGATATATAGTGCGACGATATATTCAGACCAATACACATAGAAACAAATCGAAGTTGTCTGCTATGGCCAGAAGTACTAGCACGGGGAGGATTAAAGTTTCTTAAGGAAAAATGAATGATTTTAATATTTCTTTAATTGTTGCGATTTTCAACTCGTTGACGATCGGTCAGTTGCAACCGATCGGTTGATATCGCTAACCTTGAACGAGGTTAATGCTCAGGGTGGCGGAGTTAGAATGATCTAGACATGTATGAGAATTATAGTATTTATTCGTGGCGCGTATATTTCGCGAGTTTAGATTGGTTTTTGCATACATGTCGTTTTATTATTCCTCCTTTTATCCAAAATGACATGGTGTGATATTAACTAATTGTGGCGCGCATATTTCGCTTCGATTGATTTTTTACATGATCGTTGCTTTCAATTTTGATTGTAGATTAGCACTTTACGTCAGAGTTGACAGACTTTTGCAATTTTGTTTATTATTCCGATCGAGCAATATTTTATAAGCGATTCGTTGTCGTCTCGTTCGCGTAGTTTCCTAATCATGAGCATAGTAGGGGCGATGACCTCTGTTTCCAATCTGGCCATACAGGTATATAAATTCAATTTCTTGTTTACCCCTTGTTAAAATTTAGTTACTACCTTCTTCTTCGTGTGTTATTTCAGCTTAAGAAACCCAAAAGGAGAAGGCTGAATAAGAACGGTTCCAAGAACAAAAGAGAAAAGAGTATATGCTGAAGGAAGTCTTGTCCGCCTTCCTCAGCACACTGAATCCTGCGTCAATGGAACGGTCCAGCAGTCCCCCTCTCGTTGATTTTATGTTGTCAAGTAAAGATACTGTGCCATGCTGTCCCCTGGTGAATTGCTCGTGACGGACCATTGTGCCAAAGTCTGGTTATCTTCGAAGATTCATCGTTTAAATTTTGATTCTACATTGTAGTATATATATATATATTGTATATAATTTTGTTATTATATACGTACACATTTGTATATATATGTATAATATATATGCAAATAAATAAACAATCATATTATCATGTATCATCTATATATATATATATATGTGTGTGTGTCCGTTCATCTCTTGTTTATTTATTTGTTGGTTATGGAGGCAATAAAGTATTTGAGCATGTTGTACATTGTATTCTCCCGGACTCCATAGATATTCTTACCCTATCCAAGGTTATGGTTTGCGTTAATCGCAAGCCGTGACACCAGTCAGAAAGTGGGAAGTAAGAATAAAAGCCATAAATTTCATCCATGTTCATCAGTGATCTCCTTATTCATCTCTACTTGTAAGTTTAGTTAGTAACTATTTTTATATGATGCGTAACGACAAATATTTAAACGTCTTTAATTTTTCTATTATCGAATTCATTAATAATAAATAAATATAAATTATAATTTTATAAAAGTAAATAAAAAAATAAAGAAACATTAAGTGGAAATTTTGTTTACATATTTTAAAACAATAAATAAAATTATAAAACTTGATTCCAATAACACTTAAAATAGGATTACAACTGGTAATTAAAATAAAATTTAAGAAATCACCTGGAGCGTGGATTGGTTGTAATTGCACAAGTAAAACCTTATTATCATCGACTAAGAGCAAGTCAATAACCAACGATTAAGATGATCCTAAGTACTACGTGACTGTGCTACTCACTCTCCAGAAGTGGTTTCACATCTTTGCTCGATCCCTATATTTCTATGTCCATATCATAGATGGATGACATGACTCAATTTTCAAACGATTTTCCCTAGGCTTCGATATACGAACATCAAGTCCTGTTTATATGATCGTGGTATACACACCATACACTGTGGCCCAGACCTGTTTGTAAATCTAGTAACTAAATCTAGTAATAAAATTTAAACGGTAAGAAATATAGTAATTTAGTATGAATTTAAATATTTGTATAATTTTGGAATAAAAGAATAATGATTTTGAAAGGTTAATTACATGCAATAGATCATATAAAACATTACAATACTATTAATAAAGATGTATTGAAAATATTATATTGAATGTTTTATTTCTTTTTATAACTATATTATAATTTATATTTATATTATTTATGTCATAAATATTATTAATTGATAAAACACATATATTTAGAAATCTAAAAACAAAATATTTACATATACTTTACGTACATTTATTGAAAACATAAAAGATGAAACACTTAAATGTTGATCGGTCGGCCATCTGCTGATGTTGCAGCCGAAGCCACGTCATATTTTGTATGCTTTGTGACTTAGGTGTGTGAAGTATTTCTCGATTCTCTTATAAAAATTACTTTTCAGCAACCGAAAAGATGAATATATTTCGACTCTTAGGTGACTTATCACATCTCGTTGCAATTATCATCCTCCTTCTTAAAATATGGAAAACACGAAGCTGTGCCGGTATACATCATGGATACGATTTATATACTTATAATACTTAAACTCTTGTATTTTCATTTAGAATATCTATTTTTAATAATATGTGATGTGTGTTTTACAGGTATAAGTGGCAAGTCGCAAATTTTATTTGCGATTGTATATACAACACGTTACCTAGATTTGATAACAACATACGTGTCAGCATACAATACATTTATGAAAATCATTTTTATTGCAACTTCTTATGTTACAGTTTTTTTAATGTATGTGAAATTTAAAGCTACATATGATCATAATCATGATACATTTAGGTATGTCTTTATTTTATGATACAGTCGGGAACAAAGATAAGTGGACAATAGATTGCTATCTGTCTCCTTGTCTTTGTCCCCAATTGTGTAGATATATATTAAATAACTATACCATAATTATAATAATACATTTATTATGTAATATACATATATGTGTATGTTTTTATAATTTTTAAATAACATTTGTATGTTGTAATTGTATGTAATAATATCTGTTATTTGTTTTCAGAATTGAATTTTTAATCCTACCTACATCGGTGTTGGCATTATTAATCAACAATGAATTCACAATTGTAGAAGTTCTATGGACATTTAGCATTTATTTGGAGTCTGTAGCAATATTGCCACAATTATTTTTGGTATCAAAAACAGGAGAAGCAGAAAGTATTACCAGTCACTATCTTTTCGCTTTGGGGTCTTATAGAGGCCTGTATTTGTTAAACTGGGTGTATCGTTATTATGCAGAAGATCATTATGATATAATTGCTATAGTTGCTGGTTTAGTACAAACAATTCTTTATTGCGACTTTTTCTACCTCTATATTACCAAAGTATTGAAAGGCAAGAAGTTACAACTACCTGCTTAGCTGCGTAGAAGTATTATCATTTGGAAAATTATATATTGCTCAAACGAGCGATATTATTATTAATTGAATTTATATAAGTTTTGGCAATATTTAAAAATCAAGGAATGTTCATGTACAAAGTATACATTTTATTAATTGTAAAGCATTCCATTTTTCTTTATGTTCAATATCAGAAACATCCATGTATAATTTCTCATTTATGTCTCACATGGCAACATTATTTTAGACTGTTATTCTCATTGATTTTTCAGCATATGACATCTTTATACAATACATAATAAGTATGTATTACTATGATAACTATATCATTCATTTAATTAAAATATACATAAAATACAAAATAATTGGAAATGAAGGTAATAATGTTGTGATTTCAAAATTTGTTACATTTTTTAGAAATTAGAAATTAATTATACTGATATTTTATATTTGAAGCTTTTGATATATTAATTTTATTTAAATGAAATTATATCATATTAATCGATTAACAACGTAGAGTTATATATTTTACTAAATCGGTTATGTGTATTGCTTCACTAAGAGTTGTGGATCTATCTCTTACATATATAATGCCATTTTCAAGACTAGTCGTATCAACAGAAACTATAAAAGGAACTAAGCATGTATCTATAATTTGTTCTGAAGTGGTTAATATTGTATTTAGGCCCTTTGTTCTTAGCATATTATTTAAGTAAAGTACAAAACGATTTAAATCATCATTTTGGATATTCTCTTCATTATTTGATCTTTTTATATGAAATGCAACTTTATGTGGTGCTAACTTGGAATGAAGATGCGTTTTAGAAGATTTATTCATATCATATGCGTCACAAAGTAGTGCTAAACAACCCCAATCTAAAGATACCTTATGCTCAACCATTTGTATGTTGGTAAAATCTTTTTTACTATCAACCTGGAAATAAAATAATCCATGAAAATAACTGTTATTTATAAATTTCAACAAATTCAAGTATATGAAAGAAGAAATGCAAGGTACCTGAGAAAATAGTTTTTGAACATCTGTATGGTAAGTTATTTTTTCCACAATAACATTGCCAAATGGAAATTGGGCTTCAATATCTACTACATTACAACCTTTTATCTTTTTCGCTTCTGTAAGCTTAAATCTAGAAGGATATTGTGCTAATCTTCGCCACCAAATTTTACGTTCTTTCTGAATTTTATGAAATAAATCTTTTGTTTCTGTATTATTGTTAAAAATATTTGTCTCTGCAATTCTGTGAGAACTTGATTTTTGTATAGGCAATAGATTTAAGTCCCAGTCATTTTTTGAATCTTTTATTGAAGCTAATCCAAATGGTATATCACTCATTTCAGTTTTTATAATAAAATTTAGAGTATGATTAAATTCATCTGATAAAAATATATTATAGCGTGACATTGTAACGCAATTTAGAAACCACTGTTCTTCAAGATTTTTTAGTAGCATTTTACCTTGAGGGCCATATTTAAGTCCATTTTCTGTGAGACTAATAAAATGTGAACTTACTTCTCTTAGTATGTTTGCTATATTCATGATGCTTGTACGATAGTCTGCAATGGAGCTACAAAATATTCTTCCTCTATAACAGCAGCATTCATTAAGATTTCTCTTTTAGATGTGTTATTTTCTATATTATCGTTTCGTAAAAGAATGAATTTTGTCTCAAATGGACTATACATAGGTTCAATTTCTTTATTAATCTTTGTATTCCGTAAATTTTCTGTAAAAATAATTGCAGCTTTTAGAACAGAAAAACCATAATCGTCATCAACATTGAGTAAAGATAATTGTTCTATTTTTTGTATTGTCTCTTGTTTTATAACTGGCACTGTTGAACTCGAATCTATGGGCTTCATAGAATGATGATAAAGGACTGAATTTGAAAACGTTGGTAAAAATATATAATTCAGTCGTTGAGTACATCGAACAAGTGCCATTTGTAGAATGTTATTTATAATAATTAGTATTCTTACTCATTCAGCAATTAAATTTCCATCTAACAATTATTTTGCGATTTAATATTGTCACTGTAGTCAATACAATTTCACAATTGTTTTATATGTATTACAATTTACATATATATGTATATATAACTAATTTACAATGTTGTATTATCGTACAATTCGATGCAACATTTTACGGTTATAGGTTATACAGGCTATTGTACTTTATACATACTATGTAAGACTACCACATCCAACGTGCCATGAAGAGAAAAAATGACTGTGGAGGGAATTTTGGTGATATAGTGTAGCATGGTAACGATAGGAATAACGGTGCATTTGTGTTGGGAACATGATGACGCTATAATTTGGAATCGTTTTATTTGTAAACGCTTGTATTTTTTTGTACACAGTTTATATATTATGATTATAGAGGTATAGCAGATTTATACTTTATAATTTGTATTGTTTTATTAAAGTTGCAGTATGAGTAGAAATTCAGGCAAGACAAATATTGGTGTAACTTCGATTTAGGCGACATAAAATTATTGACTTTTTGTTTTATATATTATGATATTTTTCGACGCGCAGAATTAAGAAATACAAGTCTTTAAAAATGCAGCTGTGCAAGAATTATACGTATATAAAACTGACCATTTTTGGCCTATTTTATAAGTTAGTATGACGTCATATTGCCTCTATTCATCATTTGATTGGGCCGCACCACAATTGTATAAACAGGACTCGATACTCATATACATACATATACAAGCGGTTACGTTACCAGATTGAGGGAATTTAGAGAAAAATCACTCTAGGGTAAAAGTAGAAGGGTTTTGTTCTGTGATGAATGAGACAGAAACAGTCTATTGATCTCTGATTATCTCGTAGAACCAGAACTTTGTTGTCTTCTATGTTGACTTTTTCACGACTCAATCTTCGCACGATTTTCTCTTGCGACTGTCGAGACTTTTTTTTTATATAAGTTGACTTGTTTATATGACCATATCCAAATATCCAATAATCCAATATTCAAGGATATAACTCATGGATATAAGAATCAAGTAAGAGCGAGTCAGATCAGCAGTAGGGTTAACAAGAGTGTGATTCGTTGTTATTAGGAAGAGCAGAATGTATTGTGAGAAATGCCGCAATGCATAGTAAACAATTGTAAAAATCGTACGCGAAGTCGTCCTGTTTTAGGACAAATAAAAGAAAAAAATATTAATAACATCTCATATCATCGGTAAGAAAAGTATTTTATTTGCATACATAATAATTATATATATTGTATTGTCAAAATAAAACAAATGATACAAAATTATATATTTAATTAATTTTTTAATAGATTTCCAAAGAATGAACAATTAAAATCGCTTTGGCTAAATGTACTAGGACTAAAGGCAGAATCAGTTAAAACCGAAGTAAGAATTTGTTCCGCACATTTTGCCGAAGATGCCTTTCATTTTTTAAATGGCACAAAGCGACTTCAACCAAATGCACTACCTTCTAAAGGTATGAAATTATATTATTATCAGAATTGAGAAGTAATACCTTGTTTGTAATGCTATTATTATAATAACATTTTTCTGACTATGAATTGCTAATGACGTTATTTTTTAAAAATAACTCCAACTACCTAATTATTGTATGAAATACAAGAGTATGTAGTTTAGCTTGTATATGTATTATTTTATATATATACCTTTTATTTATTTGTTTAGAACATGTGGTTAAGAGTATTCAAAACATTCCAAATTCTGTAACCGATACTCTTGAAATAGATAGAGCCACATCTCCTTTTCCTGGATGCAGTCATTGTAAGAAATATTTAATCTTATTTAATATAATATGTATAATAATTTTTCAAGAAATTTAAATTTTTTATACATTATATTTTTAAAACTTTTTAGCCATGGATCAGTCAATAAATATGTCACCAAAGGGAGAATACAACTCTCTTAAGGAAGAATACTTCCACAAAAAATTGCAAGAAACAAGAAACTTTTATTTACGAAAGATAAAAGTTTTGCAACAGGGAATTCGACGAAAGGACTCACGAATTATTGCTCTGAAGGCAATTCTTGATCCACTAAAGAAAAACAATATGTTAGAGACTGAAGAATTGCAAATATTACAAGACATAGGTGGGCCAAATTCCAAAATATTAGAAAGACAAAAGACAAAGACAGCAAAGAAAATAGAGAAAAATCTGAAAGTAAGCAATTTATTAATTGGCTTAAATCATTTGCTCTAACCTTGCATTATTATTCACTAAGAGCTTATGAATATGTTTGAAAAAAATTTGGCACAACTGCTTACCATATTGCAAAACAATTTGTAAGTGGTATCAAAGTATTTAAAGAAAACCTATTCCTATTTCATTATTTCTATGTCTATGATTTGTGCAGAGCTAGCTATTCCACTCATTGGAGGACTCATGGATAGAGGCCGACATAGCGTCAAAATAATGTATAAAATACGTTAAAAACGCCCAATTGTACATATGCATAACTCTTGGGCTGCTAGAGTCCTAATATTAAGACTTGCATTTTCGGATTCTATGCGTCGGAAACTATTATAATATATTTTAAAAAGTCAATAACTTTATGTCATCTAAACTGAAGCCTAAATATCTAATATTTTACCTCAGTATAATTTAAAAACTGATCATTTATTAAAAAATACAAGTATTTTAATAAGAATATATTGAATGTGTTCGTTAGTTTCTTTTTTTAATATTAATTCTTTGGAAATTTTTGAAAATATTGGAAATTAACTAATAATGAATATTTTACATGTAGATAGTACTAACAGTATGCCTGCTATACCTGGTTCTAGTATCGTTACTAAGAAGACTAAGAAGTCTAATGAGAGTGAATCAAGTAAGCAAGACATGTTTAATGCTCCTATATAAGCGTAGATTAAAACAGGAATAATTTTTCTAATATACAACTACTTAAATTATAGAATTATAAATTGAATATAACTTTCCCTTTTAATATTTATTCTTTTTAATTGTTTTTATCTTTTGCAAAATACATTGTTATAATATTTAAAATGTACTAATAATGAATATTTTATGAATAGGCAATAATAGTAGTATGTTTTCCCCTCCTGCAAGGACGGTTAGAAGAAAGACATTCTCTGTTGCTTGGCTAGAAAATCCAGATTTTGCACCATGGCTCAAAAAATGTGATGATCCACATAAAGCCAAGTGCACTGTATGCAACAAAATTATAACAGCTGGAAAAAGTGAACTGTTGAAACATAAAAACGGTCTGGCACACATGACAAATGTGGACAGAAGAAAAGAAGTTGCAGATGGTGTAGTACTGTCATTATTGACATTAGATTGTATATCTTTATACATATGTCAAATATGTCAAATAGAATAATATTATATTTGCTTATTTTTAATTATAGCGAGTATCATTCAACTATAGAGGATTAATCACGTCAGTATTGACACCCTTTAACAATGACAGGTAATATCATTGATTAATAGTCAAATAGATTAATAATCAAATATGGTACAAAATAGTATATAAATTCTAGATATAATATATATAAATACATATATAATAAAGATTCAATATTTTAACAAAATTATAAAATGTATTTGTTTATTTTAGTACAAGAACTCTAAACTTGTCAATTATACCACAATATGCCGACTATTTGGCAAGGAGGAAAATCACAGGCATTCTCGGTATGTAAAAATTGTATTTTTGGTTACATTTATAAACATGAAATAAAAATATTTTATTTATCAATTGATGATAAAAAATCAAATACTCTCTATTATGTATTTTCTGTATATTATTTATGCAGTTCTTGTACACCTCTGTTTATTTGTATAATAAAAAGTTACTTAAGTAAAAGTAACTTAGATTTCACACAAGCAATCAATCGTTTAGTAGTATTAAACAAATTTTGAAATATAATATAATCCAAAACGTTCTGTCTATAAATAAAATCATAATCGTTTTGCATTTTTTAATATTACCTTTAAATATTTTTCTTTAATATGTTATCCGCAATCAACAAAGAATAGAATCTTTAAATTCACACAAATACAAAAGTTATATTAAAATGTTTAATTAGTCAAGAATTATCATTTATGTCAAATTCTTGATACACGCACACAGCTTTCCTCCTAAAATCTACTCTTACCTGTATCCACTTAATAAAAGGTTTAGATTAATCTGTCTTAAAATCCTTTATAAGAAATTCTATATTTTCTAATACTTTTAGTGTTGATATTTTACAACCAATTTTATCATATTGAAAATGCATATTTTGTAACATCTTTGATAAATACTTGAATATTCTTGTTATTATTACACTAATTAAAAATTTTGAAAGATGACAGCATAAAATATATTGTATACATTCCTAGAAATTTTTTTGAAGCACATCTCAGTGTAACTGGAAAAGTTTTCTGTTTCAATTTATCAACATTCACGAGATTATTTATTACTTTGAAAATGGAATCATAGCCATAAAAAGAATAATTTGTAATTAATAGTAAATGGAACAAGCGGAGAAGGTCCATCCATGACTACAAGTGAAAGAAAATTAGTTGCAGAGGCTTGGGCAAATGCTGTAAGAACAACAAAGCAACACTTGATGATTCAAGTAGGCGGTACATCTCTACCTGATGTTCTTGAACTTGTATGTAAAAAGTACTATAGTTTATTTGTAAAATATTACATTAAATTTATTATTCTATTATATCTTTAAAAAACTAAGACTTTCCTTTAAGGACTTATTTTCAGTAAGATCGAATTAAAATAGGTATTGTCATCGACTTTAGCATTAATGCTAGAAGGGAATGTATATATGTAGAAATTTTACTGCAAAATTCAATTGCTTATAATACGAAAAATAAATCCCAATATATTTGCATATCTTTTCTGTTTGTTTTGGTATCTAGCCTTTTACGGACGCGTATCGGATATAGTCATCCAAACCGTTTTACCGTTGCGGACGCGTGTCGGATATAGCCGCCCGAATCTGTTCACAGTTCCGGACACTTATTTTGAAGTGGATGGTGTTTGTCTATTTTTCTGAGCGATGATCTTATGCGTATTTACGCATGGGTATAGTAAACTAAACAGTATTATGTTTTTGGTGAAAGAAAATTAGCGATTATTTTCCGCTTAATCGAATCAAAGTACTATTGTGCTACTTATTCGGCTAAACCGGCCTTGCATATAGACGACTTTTTCGAAAGATACCCCATCATGCAAGAATAAAAAACGAGTCATACATAAATATAGCGAAACTAAATATGTTTCCTTGGATATAGACAAAAAATTTTGTTGTATTTAAATAAAGTTTTAGTTTCTATAACGTAAACGTTCAACGTGTATATTTTCTCAATTATATACGTCTCAACAAGTACGTCTCGACCCCGTCCGCAAAGGGCTAGAATTGGTCCTCCGAAGATGTCTCATATATTTCAAATTTTTTAAATACGGTTTTCTCAGAAACGAGGTCTTAAACGGAAGAACTTTCCTTTCTTCTTGTCTCTCTGTTTTTTTATCTAGCTTTGCATATAATATAAACTCCTTCTCAAATATGCTATTTATTCTGGAATACTCTGCACACACATAAATTTACAAAAAATTATACTTAACATATTTATTAATAATAAGATTCTTTAATAGTAAATATATGCCATTTTATTGTTTTGCTAAATTATAGTTTGATACATCTTATCTGGTACTACATTTACTGATATTTATTTAAAGGCAAAACACGCTGAAAATATTAATGCAGATTCTATTCTCTGTCTACCGGAGTTATACTTTAAGCCAAGAACATTGGAGCAATTGAAGGATTATTTGAAGCTAGTTAGTTTAGCAGCTCCAAATACACCACTTCTATATTATCATATTCCAAGTTTGACTAATGTTAATGGTAAGCTGATAATTATGATTATAACAATTAGATGTTTCAAGTTGAAAAACTACACAAAGAATCTATAACGATTATGTGCACATGTTAAAATAGAAACCTACAACTTTACAATATTCAATTTTAATAGACTCTTTAATACATAGTCTGCAATGGGTCTAAAGATTCCCTTAATATGATTTCTAACTCTTTTTTTTGTTTAAACATTCTGAAGAATCTTCAAAATTATAATAGAGTTTTAACTTGATTTGTAAAATATCACTTTCTTTCCTCTCTCTCTGCCCCCCTGTTTCCGCACCTTCTCTCTCTCTCTTTCTCTCTATTTCATTATTGTATTAACATACAATATATAATTATCATGCAATATAGAAAATACTTCGTTATTTATTTACTTATATATTTTCGTTGTCTGGTTAAGAAAAATATTGTAAGGCAATCAATTCCTGAGATATGAAATATAATGTACTTGAAAGTGTGTTGATATCTTTTCAGTACATATGGCACAGTTCCTTCAATCTATTAATGAGGACATTCCAACTTTTGTGGGAATAAAATTCTCAAGTCCTAGTTTAGACGAAGCTGCTCAAGCTTTTCATACTAATGACAATAAATTTGCCGTATTCCTTGAGAATGATCAGGTATTCTTTATTATTTATTTTTTTTTACACATTTGGTTTGGTTTTACACATGAAATATCTGTATAAAATAATTTATTTTTTGTATAATACCACGAAGAAAGTAAATTCAATAAATCATGTAAGATATCAAAACAATACGTATTTCGTATAAACTAAAATATATAATATGTAACTGTCAAAGTTAAAAATTTGTATATAAAAAATAGATAGATCACAAGAAACTTAACATCTTTATCTGTCAAATCTTAAAATTAGCTGCAAACAATTACTTTAAAACTTACCAAATATCTCATAAATTAATTCAACCAGACACAACCCAACACCAATTACTAATATAAAAATATTAGAAACTATTGTTATACAAAATTAATTGAATATTTAGTAACAACTCATATGATATTATTATTTTATTTGTTTCAGTTGATAACCGCTGCTTGTGCATTAGGAATAAATTCTTTTATAACAACAGCTTCAAATATGTTCTCTGAACTTGTACTTGATACTATTGCAGCTGGACTTGAAGGAAATTTTTTGAAAGGAAAAGAAACGCAACAACGTTTGACAAGTGCTGTAATAAATGTATCAAAATACGGTAAAATTATAAAAATATTCCTTATAGAAATATTTCTTTCATCTTAAAATATTATCAAAAGTATAAATTCATTTATATACCATACATGATAAAAATCACTATATGTCCAATTCTATTTTGACATGAATTTGATTTAACAAGGTTTAGAAAAAATATGCGATATGTACACGATTTACATTTGATTTAACACGGTTCAAGCAGTGCCTTTTTAGAAAACTCCATTATTTGCACTCCAACTGTTTGCATTGCTTTGTTTTTAATATATTTTTTTTAACTCTTTTGCGACGCCAGAACTGGCTATCAGTACACCACTAATGAATGGGTCGTCATTTTCGGACGTCTCACGTTTTTGGAGCTCCCAATGTGTCCGTGTAAAATCTTAGAGGATTTCGTTGGAATAGCAGAGGACTTAAGGATGTTTCGGATATAGGGAATGTTGTTGAGTGTTTGTTCTGTATTTTAAAATAAATTCAGTAATAAATCTTCACTTTGAGTTGTTTATTGGAAATTATGTAACAATGATAAATATAAGTTTAAGTAATATGTTTGCGTATGATAGATTTTAAAGCAGGGATGCACACACAATCCAACATTCATCGCATTGATAACGTGATTCACGTCTTTTATCACTTTTGCTGCAAACAACGCATCTTCATAGTTTATTTTCTCCTGTAGATATATACGGAGTAGGAAAGTGTTTTCCAATGAGTCTTAGTTCACTATTATTATCGCAGTTTGTAAAATGTGTCGTCCTCGTCTTATGATATTTTATCAGTACTTGCTGGATTAACTTTAGATGGAATTACGTCATGGATATAGGTGCACCGGTTTTCAATTTATATAAACAATAGGCATTCCATAGGTATATATTTATCGTATAAAAAAAATTTCTTGAACCATTTCGTACTCTTTCGCGTTGACCCAATTGCGCTTATCATCATATAATTATTTCCTTTTTTAATGTTTGATATTGTAACTATGTTACAAAAATTTTAATGTTGTAATTATGTTACAGGAACCTGGGTAGAAACTATGAAAACAGCAATGACTCTGTTAACAAACATCAACCCTGGACCTCCACGTGCACCTCAAACGCCTTTATTTCCTAAAACTGTAGTATCAATGGCGAAAGATTTACAAAATTTAGGGTTTGATTGTAAGACATTAATCTATTAAATGTATTAAAATGTTAATGTTTTAAAAAGGAAGAGGAAATAGTGTTTAATATCATCTTTTGGTGGAAGATAAAATTTATGCAAAATGATAACATTTAGAAAAGTATTAAATTCATAAAATGCATTTTACATGATTGGTTAATGAATTTCGTTACTGTTTTGTTAGAAAGATAAATAAAGACTCGTTATCGTTATAGTCTTGTAAGATTGTGTTCGCTACGTGTATAATAATAATGCAAAAATGCGTACTGCGAAAGGAAGACGTGTAGTGCGAAACTGTAACGACGATGTAACATTAAGGAAAAGACGTGACGTTTAACAAATTGTACGTATAAAATTTCTTTTAAAGTTTTAATTTTAAATTTACTTTATTTTTGTACACTTCTCTTAGTGACCCCAACAACTTTTCTACTGTTGATCATTATCGATCTCTTATTACAAATAAAAACAATAAGAAAACTATATTATTATCTTACCTACCACTTGTTTATTAATGTTACTAAATTGCAATTCTTTCTTCCTGTCTTCCTTTATGTAAGATAATAATTTTGATGTTAATTATGTTATGACATATTCTAAGGATCCAATTTAAGTTTTATTTTATAAAAATGATATTCAGCATTCCATTTTAAATAAAGCGTGCATGGCTTGACACCCTTATCTAAGATGAAACTTTATGCATCGTCCTTTTAATTACTTCTTTTTTTCTTATTAATATATACGCAATTTGTACGATTTGCCACCTGGGCAATTGGTACATTTCTTAATTTGTTCGGTGAGTGTAATAGTTACAGATTTTTGAATTAATATTACGAGTAGCTTTTTAGTGAGTGCTACTGTGTTTTTAATTCCTAGGTCCATGGAATGCACGGCGGAAGGGGAATTGTGCAGTGGTGCAACTCAATGAGTAGGGCGGGGAGTAGGGATACAACGATACAACCTTACTCTTTGGTATAATCCATGATGTGCAACTGGTGCAACGTGCAACCCTGATTTGTACCGATGAGCAATGGAGGGGAAATGTGCGCACAGCACGAACACGACAATCTCGTATCCGTACTGGTATCCATAGTAAGGATATGAGAAAGTACAATGCCATATTAGTGACATGTCATGTTGATTGTCCGAATGTTAACGTTTTGGTTTTTGAAAATACCAGATAAATAACTGAGATCGAAATATGTAAGTATATATGTATGTATATGTACATACTTTATATCACAATTATTTTAATATTAATATCTATTTTAAAGTGTTATCGTAGTATTATTGATAAATGAAACAAAACGTTTGACTTTGCCATTTCTTGTTTCACTTTCGTTTTGGTTTCTAAATGATCATTAGGTTGCTTTACTTACATTTACAACTAGAACAAAATTTGAAAAAAAAGTAAAATAAAAGTTACACGATATGTAAAAGCTATTTTATGATATTCCCTGTTTTTTCCCCTTACACTTTACTTATTGAAAACGTTGTGTCAGTTTCGGTAAGAGGTTGAATTCTTTAAATAAACTTGTTGCGCGAGTTGAATGATTTGTAGAATTATAATGGCTTCGGTTTCCTACGTAAACTTATATGCGAGACGATAAGTATTTTACAATGGGAGGAATCGTATTATATGTATACCAGTTAAAAAGCTTTTTTGGTAAGCAAAGAGTAAGGAATTGAATTGTATGGCGAAATGCAATAGGCTCATGCTTGCAGCAATTCTTTATATATAATCGCTGATCACAGCGCGCAAATAAAATTTAAATTAGATAAAACTTGTGATTAGTTATATTTGTATATTATATATGTATAATGTCACATGGACTATTCTTTCGAGCAATCTTGGGACGAACCAGGCCCGAGCAAACGAAAGAGTTTATTGTTTTCCTTTTATTTTCCTTGGGATAATTTACGATTTCCTCATGAGAACATCCGGTAAATTGACATAACGAGTTACAATAATAGCTTGTAGGCATATTCGCCAGTAATCCATGCCTAAGACTGTCCTCGGACAATCAGTAATATTGTCAATATTTCAAGGTTCTCAACATCATTGTATAACACTGACAGTATTGTATTGACAATTCACATTGATTTCTTTAGTTGAGAACCTTGAAATATTGACGATATATATATATTGATAGTCTGAGGGTCTAGAGTTAAATAAGTGGAGTCTCGGTTTAACGAGTCCTTCCGGTTTAATCGACGTCCTGTATTGCCCGAGGTGCTTCGAACTTTACTATAACTTTATTTTTTTCGGATTCTTAACACAAAGAGTACGAAAGCGTAAATAGTCAGGTATTGCGAAAGCAGTTGATCAAACTTTCAACCGATTAAACAATGAATTACACCAAAAAAAATGTACAATATTATATTATGAAAGTATTTTCTATGATTTTATTATATGATTTATGAACAATAATAGACCTTTCCGTATTATCCGAGGTAGGCCCGGTCTACGTCACGTCGGATAATCGGGACTCCATCGTATATTTGTTCGTAGATTATTGAGTGTCTTAGTTAATCAGATCATTGGGATGGATATAAATTGTTTGCTACTGGATTTGTTAGTAGAAGTGCATGTGCTTATCGGATATGCAATAATTCGTGACCTACGGGACCACTGCTCTGATGCCTCTTTGTCGATCATCCTAAATTTTAAATAGACGTGGACTTTATTTGTATTATTGTACTATTGTAAGATTTGCAAAGTTTTATTAATTGTACAGCACAGGAGCACATACTATTCCGTCAGCGTTTCAATCACTACTATTTATTTGATAAACGAGATAACATGTGAAATATTTGTATGGTGGCATCTAGTGGTACAGATCGGGCGCTAATCATACTCATACATAATTTATATAAGCGCTTACACTACATTGTTTATTCTTGCAATTCATGGTAAAAAATTATTTTTGATTTGATTTTCTTTCTGCAATATATCTTCTTTCTTTTTTTATGAAATGCAATCATTTCATGAACAACTCTTTTTTTTCAATAATTATTAGATCGAGTAATTATAAGTAAGTAAATAGCTAAAACTGGTCAGTCTTAGTATAGTAAAAACATGTATCGAAAGAATTATTTGGAATCTAGTCTAGATTTTAGTCCTTTTGTGAGAGGGCTGCAAATTTTATAAAATGATTAATTTAATTTAATTAATTTAATTAAACGTACGAGTATAAAAAGAGGAATTGACAAAGGTTCGGGTGTTGTAAGACTGCTTATAAATGTCAAAGTAAACTAAATTTACATATTCCAGTTATATTAATTTCCAAAATTCGTAACTTATATTTGTTACAGAATAACATTATTGCTCCTATCGGTATTGTTCGATTTTTTAAACGACGAAAATTAAATAAAGAAAGGAAAATGAACGTCTTAATTCCAAATCTTATAAGCTTACGTTCGATATACGAATCTTAAGTTTATATTTAATATACGTATGTAAAATTTTACAACATACCTATATCTAAATATACGTCTCCTATAATCGCATTTTACCTGTTAATCTATTCCTCACGTATGTTTTTATAAAGACACATTACCTTTCTAAAAGACGTTCGTGTTTAATTGTTTAAAAACAAAAGTGTTTACTAGAATTAATTCAGTACTTCTGATTTGCAACACATTTCCAGCTGGTAGTGAGTGGCATCAACAATCTCCAGGAACTGTTCTTTCATTTCCCGGGCTTTCACGTAAACATCCTCTTTCATCAAGTCATAACACATAGCGATGAGTCCCATACCGAGCAACAAGTAAACAAAATTTATTATCAATTTGGTTTGGCTATCAGCGGTTAGATCGCCGTGTGTCCACCCAGGCACGAGATCGCCCATTCCAATTTTGCATAGTGACGTTACGCAAAAATAAGCGCTATCCAAATAATTCCAGCCTTCCCATTCGGCGAACATTATCGAACCACTTAACACGTATCCGAAGATTACCCAGAGACACGCTGTCGACGGTACAGTAATCCTCTGACCAGGCTTTCGTTTGCCAGTGCACTTGTGCAGCCACGTGTACAGCGAACGGAATGTTTGCGCTAGTACCTTGCCCATATTAAGGAAATACAGAACGTAAAGAGGAATTCCCAACACGGCGTAGATAACTGTAACCGCCTTTCCCCAGGGAGTTTGAGGTACCAGAGTCCCGTAACCGATCATCGTGAACACAGAAAGGCAGAACATCATGGCTGCTGGGAAGGACCACAAGTCAGTCGCCGTTAAGCCACTACAGTTCTCCTTTCTGTAGTCGCCGGTGAAGTTGTCTTGGTAACGACGCAGAATTCGGTTAGACACCGTGTGAAATGCCGTTTTATCGAAGATATTTATAGTCCGATTGCTGGCAGTACTGAGCCATAGCTCTTCGGCGTATTGTTTCCTGATTAATTCTCGAATGCAGACTGTCGATGGGATTTGGCTCTGAGACTCTATCATCATAAAGCCGAAAGCACCTATTATGGCGTAACCAACCACGAGTCCACCGACGCCAACCTGAGTGCACATGAAGGCGATAAATTTTCGGCAATAATCCTTTATTCGTTCCCTGATATCTGGATCGGTCATCGACGAACTGGAATCTCGACTTTTCAAGGAAGATCTTATCGGGACGCGCGTCATTTTATTTGCACACCGAATTAAGATAGAGAAACAATGCTCGAAACTGGGGGGATTAGATACACGTTGGCCACGACTAAATGATTTTCGTGCTGCTTTTCTATTTCTGTCTGACCACGCCGCTTCATCTTTCTTCCTATCCTCTTCTTCTGTCACCGTCTCACTCTCTTCCCAGTAGGCTTTATCCCCTTCATTCACAACGCTATGTACATGCGTGCTCAGAGATATTTTCAACTTTCTTCGATAAAACAGTAGGCATTCGGTATTCAGGTATTGAATCGGGCTAGCGCTAACAGTTACACGAAAAGTAGGCAAAATAAAACACTGGTGACAGATAAACTGAACTAGATGGAGAAAATCCCTTACGATAAGCTACTTAAAAATCTAATCCACGATATTCATAAATTAGTAGACTGCAGATTTTTATAGCAGATATAGTAATAGATACTAAATAAATACAAATAAATAGAAATACGAAAAAATACGATAGAAAAATTCTTCCGTGTTATTGAAATAATTGAAACATAATTTCTTTCTCATCGGTTCGGCCAAAAAGTTCTATCGCATGTGAAATATACGTGTACAGTGTAATAGTACAGTGGTATATACAGAGGTACATATGTTTTTTTCTAAAAAAATTAATAATTTATTAGAGTATTAATTTATGATTGTACATGTATTATAATGTCAACTAATAAATGTATTAAAGCATCGCTATCGCAGAATGTAACAAAATCATTGAAATATATGCATACGACCTTTGTATTTATATCTGCACCAACGCATGTATGTATAGTACAAGCATAGTCTACTAATTCAGCAGTTACCCGTGCAATCTCCGTGGTCGAAAATCTCGACTTCGCTAAGAAATTTTTGAAGAAGGTTAGTAGAGCGGAAATTGTTGTCTAAGTTGTGTCGTTCAACAAAAACGACAATTCTATTGTGTGTATATACATACGTTTAAAATGAATATCAAATATTTTATATTTTTGTTGGCATTCCTTCACCGTTCAGGTAAATTGATACCAGTTTTAATGAGGTACGAATATATCAACAAGGTAACTGCAGTTATATTTTTATTTGAGGGTTATTCGCGAAGGGACTCAGTTTTATCGAAAAGTATAATTATTATTAGTGAAATGAAAATCATTCGCTACAAAGGATGCGAAATTTAATATATAAAACATTCAGCAATGTTGTTAAAGTTTCTGCTTGCATTTACTCTGATACAGGTGTGAACACGTAGGAACAAGTTGTTTAAATGCGATTCATTAACATATTCGTAAATTATTCCTATATTTATTAAATCGGTATTATTGTAATCAAATTAAATTGTTATTATTATAATCAAATTAAATTCTTATAATTAAATGTAGTTCTTATTACATTTAGAATATTATTGAACAAGCAATAGTTTTGCATTTATATCAGGTCGTATCGAAGTGCAAATCTAAGATTGAAGAAAGTATTACATGTTGTTGATATCTTGAATCCTCGATAGATTCAATTCCTCAATAGATAACCTTGCACTAACATTAGAATCAGATAGTGATACACGCATGATCACTGTAGTCCAATATAATAATACTATAGTAATTTTTATTCATTTACTTTCATTCTATTTATATTTAAATAATGTATAGATATTTATAAACAAAAGTGGATCAAAGAATTAAACAGAAATTCCAAATAATTAAAATTTGACGAATCGTACAATTAACAAAGAATTAGGTTTCACAAATTAGTGAATTTTAAAAGTGGTGTATGTCCATTTACGACCCTGAAAAATGATATCGGTCTAATTAATACTCGAAGAAGCTATTTGTATAATAAACCTACATCTACTTAAACAGACAAAGGAGCGAACAAATTAAGTAGACCTTATTAGGATTCTTCAATCGATGGAAAGGCAAACACCTCGATATTTCAACGGAAACTAGGCTTACACCACTATCAAAATAAGTGACTCCAAGTTGCTCGTGTTCCATCGTACCAAAGCATTCTCTCATTTACACGAGTTTAAATGAAATTCTTTCGTGATTGCTTCCAGTTGAAAAGTAAAATACGATTACAAATAAGAAACAGCAAAGTACAAGAAGCATCGTTGCAGTTCATGTGTTCTATTTTTTTTTAAAAACACGAGTGTTAATGTAATTTTAATCCCGACATTTAATTTCCTCCAACTTGAATAATTTGAAACAAGTGCCATTTATTATGTATATAATTTACGGAAGGACAAAAGTGACAAATAGCTTGTAGTAAAATTGTTATTGGTCGCAATTTATTTTTTATATAAACAGGGGATAATTAGCGTGCGCACACGGGGCAATCAGAATGCTTAGTACAATGCAGAAAGTAAATGTCATATAGGTAGTAGGGCCTCGTGTAATCTCGGGGCTATCTAGCTAGATTAACGTCGTGTACACCAGTTGTAGGCTCATCGCTGTCACGTTCGTGTCATCGAGTAATCGCAACTTCTGACAGTTCTAAATATCATTTTTGCGATGAAGAACTTGTACATAATTTTTACAACTATCATAGGTAAGGGAAGAATTGTTTTTAAGTAAAACAAAGTTTCATTTCTCTGATACTCAATTATCTACATTAGAGGAAAGTACCTTATTTCTGCAGTATATTTGGTTTTTTGATTATATTTTATACATACATAAATAATTACCAGTCTTGTAAATAATATTTTCACAATATAGAAATTTAATATAGAAAGTTATAATATAAAATCTGACTTAATCGTGATTTAAATTACAAATGTATCGTATGTAGGAACAAAACAAGAAATGTCAAAGATAGTTAAGGTGTACGAGCTTTTTATAAAAGGGTAAATCTATCTTATCATTAAGTCAAATCTAAATTTAAACGAAGATCATATTTATCAAGTATTGTATAATAGTTAAGTAGTCGAAGAAGAACGATAATCCAATGAAACTTTTATGTCTGGCAAATAGGCAAAAATGTCATCGTGTAAGCTTAAAGTGTGATTGTGTCGGCGCTATTATGTGTTTGGGATTTATAAAAGAGACTCCGCAGTAATCAGCAAAAATTGATAAAAACAGTGCAACGGAACTTTAATAACCGGAAGCTTACGTTATACTCATTAGAATTCATTTGAATTCTTCATCAGCCGTATGTAAAAGCGCCAATTTAAAACCAGCGACATTCCTTTGAGGGTCGATTGAGTGTCAATTTAGGACGTACGAAACCATCGTTTAAGTTTTCTCAGAATTTTCGGTGCTATTTTCCACCCTGATATCTCATTAATGGAAAACCGCATTTATTTCTCTGATGTTCTGTTTAGTCAACGGTCAATGAGGTTAATTTTATTTCCTGCCGCACGCATTACTTATCGAATTTATTGGGTGATGAACTCCCAACGCGGACAGACGCACATATTAGGAGAATTGTGTATATACCTGAGAAACAGAAGTATGTGTTTTTATTCTTGAGAATTTCTATTAACATTTGTGTACCTTTGGATTATTTATTTGCTAACAAAATGATAATGTATAGCAATGAGTATAATAATCCATACACATTAACTTATATGTAGATTGCAGACTTTTCTGCATTTATGGGAAAAATACCAAAATGCATGGAATGCACGTAATACACAAAAATATATGAAATATTCAAAGTACAATACCTCGTATAATATTTAGTGGGCAAAACAAATATTTATAGTATGTAACAAGATATTATGCATAAAAATATAAATTTGCGAAAACATTCGCAGCCTGCTTTATACGTTTCGTTTGAATTAATTAACTATTCTTATTAAGTGTTTTGCACAGTCATTCGTACGTGTGCAATTTTATTTTCAGTCTGTTGTAACTGTCGCAAGAGACATTTTTCCTTATAGAACATAAATTACAGTTAGTTACGTAACGTTTGCTATAATTTATTACTACTTCTTTCGTTGTAATTTATAATTTATTTGAAACTTTAGTATTTTCGTGATCATTTAAAGATACGAATGCAGTTTATTGTCCGATTACTTCAAGTACGTAAACAGTCAGCTATTCGTTATATTAATAAATCTAATATATAGTATCGTGAGTCAGTATACACATACATACAACATTATTTATCAAAAGAGAAATTTTAGTCATCATGTCAATGAAATGTTAATGTTATGTTAGTGTAACGTGTCTCGTGTGATAGTTGTAATGCGCTGACTACCCCGTTCTTTGTACAGTTCGATGTACAGTAGGATGTAGCACGTTAATAATTCGCCTCATGTTCTCAATCATTGGTTTCCGGACTTTCATTTACGTATCGATGAAATCCTAAAATTGTAATCGTACACTGCATAGAACATCGTAAAAACAAGTTTCCTACTTTATTATGCAGCACATGGGAAGATGTTATGTTTCTGCAATTATACAATTTTGATAGAAGTGTAACAGTGTCTGTAGAATTCCAGTATTAGTTACAATATTAAAATCTATAACTTAATCTGAAATTTGCGATCAAATTTTTGCATGATTGTCTATGTATGTCGTTAGCATTTTTTATTTGAAATGTATAAAAATTAACACACACACACGCACACACAAACGTTATGTATTATATATTAAATGTTATAATATTTTATATGATTAATTGTCGATTCGTCTACTTGAGTCATAACGAAGATGTTTTTTAGAGTTTCATGTAGAGGAGATCGCACTGGACTCAAATCTTCAACTGAAAAGTTTCTCTTGTTTCAGGTGTATACGAGGTAACTGCGTCTGGTGATTGGTCGTATTCGGGTGATCATGGTAATTATTTTTAATCTTGAATAAACTAATTGCGCTTAATTCTATAGTCCTATGCTGTACTTTATTCGAAAAAGTGTTTGGAATAATATTTACTTCGCTTAGAGGGCGTCATTTCATGACAGCATTCGAGATCTCAAAAGAACCTTTGTTTTCTTCGGTAGAACGAGAAGAAAATTGATGAATTTAAAAGATATTTAATCTTGTAAAACTTATCGTATTAAAGATAAGAAAAGATAACACGGTGCATCTATCTTTATATGTGTTTTTTTTGTCTTTCATACGCTCGATTTGATGAAATTAAAACTGAAGTGCCCTTTAAAGCATTTTCAGATACAAGTACCTTAATACTTTTTTTTTTTTTGTAAAAAATTGACAAAAATTGCATCGAATGGTGTGTGAAAACACGTATAGTTCCATTTAAAAAACAAAGGTTACCTTGAGATTCTGAAAACACTTTCAGCTAAACAAATCTGATGGTCATCATAAAACGCCCCCCTTGAAACAAAACAAGTTTTATTTCAAATACTTTTTCGTATAATGTATAGTTTAGGAAATATTTGTGTTGATCGATTAAAGTGACACATCCTGTATATGTATGCAGAATCACTGGACCATTCTGTTCAATAGATAAAATTATTTGCAGATAAGGAAACATCAGTAAATCAGAGAATATAACATTTATATTTTCTGTGTCATTGTATCCATTTCGTTAATTATCCTCTTCTTGCAATTTACACACTGTACAGATAAAAATAATGTAATCAGGATAAACAATGGATTAATTCAATTGAAGCTTTTAGGATTTAAAGCAACTCGAGAGTCATAAATAAATATTGCCCCTAGATACATACGTATATACAAATAACATTCTATCAGATTGAAGTAATGTTTATTCTGTGATTACCTATTTTAGTAAACATAACTACTATATTACTGTTTCTGATAAAGGCTTCATGGTTTTATGTTTTCCTCTGTTTAGGCCCGGAACATTGGCCAGGCCTGTGCACGACTGGAAAGAAGCAATCACCGATAAATATCGCTACCGAAGATATCGTTAAAACTGATCTTGGCCCACTTAAATTCATAAGATACAATACTGCATTTAACGGCAAAGTCACGAACAATGGCCATTCCGGTAGGTAAAGAGAAAAAGTAAGCAAACCTTTTTTACGTTCTATTTAAATGTTCAATAATTAGGAAGAGAAATTTCGAGGCTTTACTGTATAAGACAAAATAGGATGAGAGACAAGAATGATAAAATTGTGTTTAAGAGTTCCTTCCTGAGTTATAAGCAATAAAAGAATCGGCCAAAGTGCTACTAGGGAATGCAGCGAAAGCGAGCAAAGTTATGAGACGGACCTCTTGATACAGTCAGGATTGTTGCTTGAACTTTTACAATGACAATTGTACACATTGTGTCTCATATTTCCTTTTAGCACGGGTTGTATCGTTGCAGTCAATACGAAAGTTACGTAAGCGAGTAGCAAGAAGGGTTAAAATAAGTTTCTCTGTCTATTATGTCTAACGGATGATTAGGTTTGAGTCTTCTGTTGGATATGTGCGAGATGGTCTGAATCATGCCAGGATTTAGGTGGTTTAGAGAGCGTACGAAGCGCCCAACTGGCAGATCCAGTATAGTACCTTATACCTGTCTGAATAATTATGTCCGTATTTCGTATATACCAGTTATAACTTCGTTAGCTATCTAAGTACGAGGATTTGAGTTGAGGCTATTTGATCAACGTTAGTTTCCGAGACAGAGCCCTAAATGGGCCATGCATAAGTTTAAGCGAGCTCAATGGTGGCTTTACATATAAGAATCTTAAGCGCTTGGTTTAATTTAGAGTGTCGTCCCATTAGTCACCAGAGCTGTCTGTTAACTGTAGGCAATCTGTTGCGAAGAAATGTGATATGGGGTTTTCAGTTAGCCGCGTGTCGATATAAACACAGAGATATTTAATATTGTCTGAAGTGGAAATCGGAGAGTTCTGAAAGGTGATAACTGTGCGATTGTTAGTAGAGAATACGATGCGTAGGGATCTTAGCGAGTTAATATTTATTCGGTTATCGATGGTTCGTTCGGAACTGAGATCGAGATGGTTCTACGTTGCGGAAGCGGCAGCTGCTTCCAAAACGTTCGTGCAGAGGATAACGTGAGCGAAGCACGAGTGTCAGGTATAAGCGAAGAGATATGTGTCGGAATATGTAGGAATATCACAGATATTGAGAATGAAAAGGAGAGGTCCAAGAATGTTGCTCTGAGGAACACGAGAATCAGTGAATATTTTGTCGTTGATCTCAGCAAGCTTAGTTAATCGATTTTATTGTTATAGCGAGCCTATCCACGTGAACCAGAGTTTGTTTAGAGTCAGTTGTATGAGTTCATAAGCGTGTTTCTATTATTCAAACTACGCTGAAGTGTACTTTCAGTTATACTTGCGTGACAGATAGACACGCATATTGTAGATACATAATAAAATACCATATTTAAATTCTCCTCAAATTAGTACAATCAATAAAAATTATCTAGTCATTGGTAATATTCTTCATTTCTAGCAAAAATTATTAGTCTCCCAACACTTGTAAAACTTCTACGAAATGTTCTATTTGTCTGCAATTTCACCAAACATAATATATACCGAATAACAGTATTGAAATTAATTAAGAAAAACTTTCTCAATCAACAAAATATTAGATTTCCGTATCTGTTATTGGGAATCGTATGATCATGTTACATATACAACCATTATGAATCGATTAATAATAATTGTATTTACGATTTATTTTATTAACCTTCCTTAAAAGTACTTTATTTTCTATTTAACTTTTGTTATAGTACAAATTCGATTGTACGGTGCACCAATTCATCTCGAAGGAGCAAATCTTCCATCCATATATATTTTGGAGCAAATGCACTTCCACTGGCCCGCCGAACACACCATAAATGGCATCCGTGACGCATTAGAATTACATTTTGTTCACTATGACGAACAATATGGTAACATGAATATGGCATCACAACATAAAAATGGCATTGCCGTAGTTGCTACTCTATTCGAGGTACGTTGATTTAGAAATGGGTAAAAGTCTTTTATTCCTGTTATTATTACTTTGAGCAATTTTAATACTTTTCTACATTGCCACTAATACGCATATCTGCGAAAGAGATTGTCGCAAAATTAGTCTTAATCGAGAGATCAAGGCCATTTTTATTTCATTTTTTGTTCTTTACTCGTCACGAGTTTAAAATGTTTTAAAGGAACCATCATGGGTCTCAATCAACTCCAAAAGTGTAGAATCCCGCTATAATGCTCGAGACGCTTACTTTTTGATCACTCTATACATACAAAAAACAAGTCCGACTATGCAATCTGTTTTTGGTTTCCGTTGCTGAATAATGGCAAAAAGTCGTACATTAATTTCCCAGGAGTAATTGTAGAAACATTTTCACGATCTTCTAACATTGTCGTTGACTCTCTCAGAAAAAAAGGGAGTTTAAAACAGAACAAAGGTAAGACACATTGAAAAAATTAGTTATTATCAAACGACCTAACATCCCCTGTGATGTAATATACTCGTTTATATAGGATATATAAATGGATTTAACGATTTATACAAATATATCATTTAAATCATTTAATCCTCGAATTTAATTTTGCAGATAATATTTTTTTTAAATTGTTTGACAGTATATCGATAAATATTTGTATCTATACGCAAACGTTATATCATATACTTAATCTGATAGGTACTATTGAATTTTATTGGTATATTTTGAAGCTAACTTAAAATAGTGTTCATTATCTTCAATGCATAACTGACACCCTCTGGTCAATGTTTCGTGGAGTATTAATGATGTATATGCGGCAGTAATGTGTTGCGTTCTATCTCAAAACGAGCAATTTTCGCATGTGCAGTTAACATTTACCAGATGGGTCATCTGGTTCATTGATGCTACCCATTGATCATCTCAACTAAATTCATAGCCTACCGACTGCAAGTGGAGATTAACATTGTACAAGTGCAATTTATGTTACGTTGATGTAGACATAGTTCTCTTGAATGCTCCCCACGTCTAAAAAATTATTAGCAACAGGTTAACAAAAATTGCACGCGTTGACCACTTTGACAATTTTAAATTTCTTGTCGTTGATCATTCCTGACATCTTCTATCATTCATATAACGATTACTTCTTTTATTCTTAGTTAGTAACATCCTATTATCCTCGCTATACAGTTATATTTGGCGTTGTAGGTGTAAATCGGTCTGAAGGGTTCTAAATCGTATGCTCGGTACTAAAATGTAAACTCTGTTGAATATGGTAATCGTGACAACCATAAATTGCATAATTCTTTCGTCGAAAAACATTTTTTAACGTTCTCGTATGTTCAATATTTTTTAATTAAATATCAATATATAGGACGATTATCTTTGTGTGTCAGAATACTAGCAATTAGTATCGTGTTTTTAGTAACGAACAATAGAGCATAGATTCGATAAAACCAATGTAAAAGATTACGAAGAAATATTCAGGAATAACATTTAATGGCTATTCACGAAATTGCGATACGTAGTTTAAGTCATTAATATTTCGTGCCATATTCTTTGACATTACTAACGATCTTTAAATGTTATGGTTGCGCATTGATTATCATCCTAAACTGGAAAACAGAGAAAGGTGATAATGTTGCAAACACTATTTTTTAAATTTGTCTTGCAATTATTTACGCCATTTTCTTCTAATAAATAAATTCGAGATATTAGATATTTTAGGTATTATAATAGAGAAATTCTTCGATAAATAAATTTTCGAGAATCGAACATCGATCGTTCATTTATGTAATGAAGTTGAGAAATTGATAAAGAGTGAAATTGATCGGCTGGGCTTCCGAGAGGATCATGTATCATCACAGCTTACGCTCATCGTGGTGCACGGTAAGAAAACAAGGAAAGTTTCACACGAGATATTTTATCGTGAATGATACGTACATACATCAGTGATGCCATTTTTCAATTGTGCAACTCTCAGCTTGCTTTGCCGCTGTCTAGAATTGACCACGGGAGATGATTACATGTTCAGTTCCGTTCGAGTCCCGCTTCCTCTCCCGACTTCGCTACTGGTAGGGTAGTTACAGACGGGTCGATTGGTGAGAAATTTTAGCAAGTCTCCTCGTGTAAATGCAAATTTAGTCGACTAGCTTAATCGACCGATGAATGAGGGTGGAGTGGCAGGTGAAGCTTTTGTGTACGAACACAGAAATTTAGTAGTATACGTTAAGCTAACACTGATAGACAATTGTTTACAGACACGTGTTGATAATTGTTGACAGACGTGCAAAAAGCTACATATTTAATATATAACAAGGCAACATCTGCGGGAAAATGTAAGAAGAATGTGTTTCTTACCCCGCTGTGCGATGATGAGATTTGATGACACGGTATTTGCTATTGAGACGAAAATCGAAGATAGAGGATTTGAAAATACACGCTGTTTATCGGAACCACTGTAACGCCATGTATTTAATGTCTTCAAGCTAGGAGAGACATCCTGTATAATAGGCCAACCTGTATAAAATGTCCATTCACGTATTAATAGATGGAATTTTCTGTTAGGTTTCACGTCATGAAATTGCGGAAAATTTTATTTATCATTTGAGATGTCTATGCTGTTTCTGATATTAAATTAAAATTCGAGTTAATAGATATAATGTGGGGCAACCTGTCAGGATGTATCCACACCCGAACTCTTTTTAATATATTCTGGTCATTGACATTACCTTGATTGCCTCGATGCTCAGGACATAACAGATGAAGCTCAAAGCATCGGCGCTGATCGCTGTGTCTGTTCTCCATCATGATTCACATCACTGCTGAGATCGGTCTTCATGATCAGATCTTACACCTTAAAAGAGTCCTATTTTCTCACACTGCAAATGCAAACCTGGATAATGTGCATTATAATCTACCCGACATTTCTGCACTGTGTTCATTTTCTGAGTAATTTGTAATTGATATCTATTTTTAATGTTTGTTAATACACTGCGTATAGTAAGTTTTTGGGTGTAAAAACACGGCATTCCATTCGATGATTCAGTTGATAATCTTACGCAGTGTGTCCGACAAATATATTGCAGTTACGATAGAATTTCGTTTACACGAGCTCCATTTATCTGAACGAAATTTTAATTAATGCTCAATCGATTGTATTTTTGCTGGTTCAATTCATTTATTTGAATCTGAGCTCCTATTAATAGCAAGAATGCAATAAATGGTGGCAAGAAGATCCAAGTCTATATGTTAATTTCATGCAGAAATTTACGACCCATGTTTTAGTCGTAACATTGAGACGGACTGTCTGTTGAATCCTTCAGGCGTATAATTTGACACGGCAGCAGTCTCCAAGATTAGTATCGTCCTTGTATCAATAATATCGAAGCAAATTTTTTACATGCGATCTTATAACATCAATGCAACGACGAGACTTCTCTATTTTCAGTTTGTTACAGACAAAAATCTTTCGTTAATATTGTCGTAAAATTTCATTACATAATTTGGCTCGGAGGTACTTCTTCTACACAGATTGTCTTTTTCCGCGTCGTGTCTGCGTGTTATGTAAATACAAAGAGCTTGTAGACTCTTGTCTTCATTAAGCAAAATGATGCCAAACTCTGAACTTTCATCGTTCTAAGATCGATCGATACAGGGCCATTTCTTCATTAGATAGCTGAAAGGCAGTGTGATTGCGAATTATACCGTGATAACTTTGATGATCATTTAATGAATTAGCGACACTATGCTTTATCGGTAGAGAGAGAAACGATTCGAAGAATGCATTTGCGTTGAGATATGGATTGTACGGATATGATATTACATGGAAAGTCTGTATATTTGTGACAAAGTGTGTGTTGTATCGTGTATATACATTTTGGTGCAAATTTATTTACTTGGATTTGATATGCTGGTTTGATATTACTACTTTTATAGTTGGCATTTATGCTTTAGTATTATACTTTATATCAGCAGTCGATATCAGCAGTCGAAATCAGCAATCGAGATCTTTATAAAGCAATTATTATTGTAGATATATGTATTAATTGTATTGATGTGACGTATAGATATTTACATAACATGCATGTATGTGAAATATCATTTCAGTTAACTAGCGATGACAATTTGGAAATAATGCCAATTTTGGAAGCAGCGAAATTAGTATCTAACACAGTCGGAAAAACTACAGCCTTGATGGGAACCAAGATTATTCCTTACCTCTTTCTACCAAAAAATCATACGACGTATTACCATTATGACGGATCATTAACTACTCCTGGATGCCAGGAAATTGTCATGTGGTATATCCTTGCCGAGAAACTTACGTTATCAGAGCAGCAGGTAAATTTATTTCTCGATTTCATGATTTATTTATATATATCTAACAATGAACGTATAACACGTTGACTGACACGGTGATCATCGGTGAACCACGTTATTAAATTTTTTAGAACGATTAAAATAAGATAAATTTCATGATCTAATAAATTTAAAAAAATTTTAACGACACAGACAACATTGTCAGAAAATATTGTACAAATACTATATAATAGTTTACAAGAATTAAATATTACGATGTAATATATTTCAATTAATCGCGACACTCAGGATAAAGTATGCAAGCGATTCGCATATAGGTATATATTAACATACAACATCCTGTGTAGTTTTTACTTTATTTTCTTCGTTTGCAGTTAAACATCTTTAGAAGTGTTGGAACAAACAACGGTACACTGATCTTCAATCACAGACCGACGCAGAGTGTTGGAGGCAGGACAGTTTATCATCATTTGGATGGATATTCTGCCGCGACAATCCATTTGAGCAATTTATTTAACGTGTGCTTTAGTCTCTTGCTAACCAAATTGTTATATTTCAAATAATTCCAGTTAACTTCACCTGTGAATTTAAAATTATCTAATCGCATAAAGTGTGATGGATATACCGTTGACAGACATTTAGCAATTCGAGAAATTTTGTCGTATGCCACTCATACTGTGCATAATGATAGATAATATTTTTTATGGTTATGATATATCAAAGGATTATAATTGTAAGAGAGATAAATGCAGTACAGTAGCTCATGAAAGCAAATACTTCTAGAGAAACTTTCGATGAATGCAGAGCGTAACAGAACATGTGGGATCCACTTCGGGCGCTGATTGCACTTCATCCTTCGCATATCGCAGTAATGAGAGGGGGCAAGATAGGGGAAAGGAGAGTTCGGGTGAGGAGAAAGAGGAAGAAGATGAATTAAGAGGTAGAAAAACAAATAAGGAAACTGGTTCGTGTGAGTACTATTATGCGTTTCCATAATAATTCATGACTGTTCACAAGTAACCACAGTTTTATAGCTGTGATTTGGTTCTAAAATGGTCCGTTTGAGTTAAGCCTAAATGTATGATAACTTTTATGTAGATTTTCGGATTGGTTTTATATTTTACTGTTATAATCACGACAGTCGTGTCTCATTATAGTGCTGACGAAATTTCAAAATGTTTCGTATAATGTGACATGTAACAATAAGTCAAATAGACGCGTCAGTGAAGCAAGTCATTATATGTGTAGAGCATATGAAAATGAACAATACAACTGGGTTGTATATAATTTGTGATGTGATAAACAACATGTGTACATAATGTATATCTTTGTAAATGAGTTTATGTTTAACAAAAGGAACAGCTAGAGTAGAATTTAAGAATATTAATGACGTAGGGCTGGCTAATTTTTCACCATTAATGATAATATTCTGTCACAATCATTTTATGACATACACTTCTTTTGGACAATATAAAGATTATAAAATCAAAATTTTGTTTGTTATCCTCTTTATGGTTAATTAAGAGTACATAGCATAAGCATTTAAAAAACTAACTAAGTTTATTTGTATACTTGAATATGTAATTTCGAAAAATAGTGATCATATATATTTACTTATGGCAAGGAACTATTTTGCTAAAGATAAGTAGCGTAATGTCGTTTTCTCTTTGACGACTTGGTTTTACATTGGATTATTTTATTATGTAAGAGCTTGCCGTCTTTTTGTTCTTCTGACTCCTTCGAACAACCAGTGGTAACAAATTCTATACTGGCACCATTGTCATCGTTATTTATATTGTTGAATACATTTCGTACATTTACGTTGTATGTACATTCACTTTGAAGATGTTTTATTTCAAGATGCGGTGTCTGAAAGCAATAAAATTCGAAATAACATAAGTTGCATCCAATTTATATAGTATTTACGATCATCGATAGTATCTGTATAGTAGATACAGCATTTATAAATATTAGATAAAAGAATAAAGAAGTAATTAAAATAAAAACAGATAAATGAAAAAGTAATGCACAACATATAATATTAAGCAACAATTAATTACAGACATTTAAGTATACATATATGTAAATATATATACTCTTAGTCATAAGTATGAGGACACTTATGAAAAATAGGATGCACCAAAAATATTTTTAAGAACTTAGTAAGACTTGTAATTATTTCGTCTGCAATCTTGTTACATAAAGAATTCTTATATCCTATTCGATAATAAAAATTTCATCAATTATAAAAAGTATAATTAAATTTTCTTCTCGTTTATAGGTATTTCTCTGCTTTCGTTGTTAATGAATTTTGGTATTTGTATCACTAGATTTTTATTCAATTTCATAATTGAGTCCGTGAGTCAGATTCAAATTTTTAACAAATTCCTCTGAATGTTCTATCCAATTGATCTAAAATTTTCTGAATAAAAATCTATCAAATGATTGTGAACACGAATATGCGTATAATTTTTAATTTATTGTGTTCTTATAACTCTTACGAATGACTTACGACATTAACAGTGTATATACATATGTATAAGCATATAAATGCATACACATGTATACCTATGTATATTAGTATATGCAGTATATATTGAAATAAATTATTGTTATACGTTGTAACATGTAATATTGAAAGATTTGTATCCTGGTGATTCCATGAAAAAGTAGTAAGTATTGCTTGTAATTATCAATCGACCAATCATTTGTATATTAAGTAAAATACACATACTGTTACTATAAATCGATCAAAGTGTCCAGATACTTATGAGAAGCATACGCATTAATTCGTTATTTTTTTCCCAAATTTTTTCTAAATAGATTTCACGATATGGATCGTCAACTTGCACGAATACAACATTCTAACGGATTAATTATTTCCCAAATAATCTAGGTCAGTTATATGTTCTGTGAAGAGACCAGCAAGCGTTAATACTAATACTAATACTTATTTACAGAGGTGTATACATATAGTACCTGAACAAGTTTCCACCAGGTTTTCTTCCGACGGGATACGAGTTTTTCCTGCGATGCTGAGCAGGATGCCTCTCTCCAGGAGACGTTGTACGCCTTTACATCGTGGTTCATCGGCCAAACCAAACGTACCTTGACCTCGCCGCAGTGACAAGTCATTCGCCGTAGATGAAGATCGCCGTGGTATCGCTCGCATCTGCGAGATCGCCTCCCCAAATCGGCTTCAATGAAAGGGCACTTCTTCGTTTGTTATGCCAATTATTAGGCTCGACAAAAATACCAGTAGCAGATGGAAGAAGAGCAGGCTGGAATTTCATCTTACCGTATGCCATGTAATCGGTGCTATTGAAAACTTTCGAGGCTTTTCGCGACAACAATCGCCGGCCACCGTACAGTGCAACAGCTTGCACTTGAAGGAAGTATTGACAATTCTGTTCCAAGTTTTTCAGTTCGTAACACGTTTTGTCCTAAAAATTTAACGAGAAGAAAATCACTTTTGTGTAAGTCATAGTGAAAATATATAGGGTATATCATAAGACGCGGAGCCCAAGTTAGGAGCCATGTCACGAACATTTGTCATTGTTTTTTAAACCTTCTGTCTACTCCTGAATTGGGTCCCACATATTACGAAGCATACACCCTGTTACACGTCCTGCATACTGCGCATCAATCATCCTGTAGTTATTTGTAAACTAACGTATATTTATGAAAGAGTTATTTTAAATATAATAATAGCTTTTAAATTGAAAATGGATAACTAGAAAGAAGTTATATTTAATGCGTGGTAAATGGGCCGCGAATATATATTTATACAGACTCACATTTCTGTGAACACGACTGAATGAAATAGAACCTAAGCATATCCGTAAAAATTCGCAGTCTAGTAATAGATATAAAGGTAGGTATAAATAACCAGTTCAGGGTAAAGATTAGAATGTAATTTGTAATATTCGTAGTTACTCGTAAACCTCTGTATATTTGTGAGAGAATTAGAAAATTTAGCGTAAAGTGAAACAAAGTGAAGGATGAAAGTTGAGTATTTTTGTGCTTTCTTATCGTTTTAATATATCACATAATTTACACGAAAAAGGTGCATATGTTGAAAGAATGTGTTCCCTGGTAAGAACAGAGTGTGTAATGATACTTCTGTATTGTAATTACGTATAACTTACTTTCAGAACTGTTCTATGATAAACGAGAATAGAATCATTAGTCGGTCCGTGAACAAGACGGCTCCAAAACACTTTGTAAAATGTTATTGGCACATCTGAAGCTGGTTTACTCCATCTTAGGGTAATACGCAGTTTTCCATCTATCAATCGCGCATCGGATAGAGTCAAGTTTTGTGGTTCTTTCGGATTCCGTGGTTCTAAAAGTAATAAATTATCCTTTAAATTTATAATGTGGCAGCTGCAAAGAAAACTTTGCATTTCTCTTCCCCTCTACATTCTGTCGCAAAACTTCGTGCAAGCTAATTGCATGTTTTCGTAATTGTTAATTTATGATATTGTTAATTTATACGTAAATTTCTACATCAAAGGGAAGTACCTGTACGATGTTTCTGATGGCTCGGTGATAAATATACACTACGTTTTTGCATTATAAACTATACGAGGCTGTCTTCAGTTATACAAAGATAATTAAAGGGAAACCTACAAAGTTGTAATTGCATGACGAACGATCGACGATTAAACCGAAAGAAGTTTAAATTGCATGTGATATATTATGTACGCCAGTGTATGGTACTACTGGTAAAAATGACAAATGGATAAGCAGATCAACGATGAAGTGACAAGGTGCAGTCTTATAAAATATTTCAGACCGATAGAACATTCGCGTGCTTCTCTATCGATGAAAAGCATAACGTTGCCTATTAAAATATTGTTTTAAGCGATAGTAGATTAATAATAATAGTAGATCGTGGATTAACAGTAAAGAAACTATAAAAGTATTAGATATTTGATCAACTACATATTTTCGTTGCATTTGACTTTCAATTCGTTCCACGTGACAAATGGAAAATCTGTATGTACAGTTTACATAGCTACAAAATATTAATTTATCCAGTACATTTTCGTATTTCTATTATTATATATTATATGAATTAAACGAAAAGAAATCTTCCATAAATAAAAGGGACAGAAAATTTATGGAAACAAATTTATGAAGGAAAATTCGTTCTAATAACTTCTATCGTTATTATGGCTGTACAATGATAAGATGAAGTGACATATACGCGAGAACACAGCTCAGAGAACCTATCTATAATTGCAAATTGATTACGTATCATATATTCTTGTTCTTACTACTGAAAGGAATTAGTTATTCAGCAGAATGGATTTTCGAAACTTGAATCGTTTTAACATTTTTATCAATACACTTTCGGGGAATTTTTTGCCGATGTCGAGTAGGGAAACGAGATTACCTCTCTTTTTCAAAATCTACTCGATCATCGTTTGGTTAATAGAATTGGCATTCATTATTGTTTGTGTTGTCGGAGTTTTTATTGTATCGAGGGAAAAAGCATTGAAGGATGGAACGGTTAACATTGTGATCGCGATAGAAGTGCTCGTGCTAATGATTTATATGCATAATCGTAAGAATTTACTACGTGGATTAATTGGAAAATTAAATCATCTCATCGTGGGCAACGAAGTGCTTCGAAACATGATAACTGGCACACTGGAACCAATGGAGAAGCCGCTGAAAATTTATACAGTTGCTAGTGTTACTTCGCTCGTTCTTTGGTTATCATTGTCGTTTATCAAAGTTTTCCAGAAGAACGAATTCCATTATTCGGATTACCGAATTCCAACCGTTCTATCTAAGGAACCTTTCCCACTCAGCGTTTTCATAGGTGGTATCATCTTCCAGATCGTCGGTAGTACATACACGCTGATCAGAAAGATTAGTTTAGATCTCTACACAATGCACATTATTCTGTTAACGACGGCTCAATACAAATACCTTAGAATGAAATTTGCGACGATATTCGAACAGAAGCCCGAAACTCTAAACGGTTCGTACAACGATATTACCGGACAGAATGTCTCGTTTAGGAACAAAAGGATGATCCAGGAAATGAGACTGTTGACCCGCCATTACGAAACTGTAGTTGAGTAAGTATAAGAATGTGATCAGTAGTAAATATTCATGATATATAAATGAAAGTATATTCATGAATACCTACACGATAGCGTCACGTTAAAACGTAAAGGATGCGAAAAAAAGAAATACTTATACAGGTGGCAATTTCTGGTTTGTTGGAGTTTTATTGTGTAAAAACCGTACTGCTTTGCAGAAATTACGTAATTCTATATAAAAACTCTAAGATAGAAGTCTTGCTGTGAGTACAGAGCGATCAACGAACGAAATTGATTTATTTAGAAGGTTCGATTCTTGCTAGCGCGCTCGAATTACGTGTATTGCTGTGTATACGCCAGTTCATGATCGACGCCAGTAGTTGGCCGAAAAATGGCAGTATTGTAATAAAATTTCGTAATTATTGTAGGATTGCTGTTATATTGAAGAAATTGCTTTTTCTAAACGTCGGAGTTCACTATATAAACAACGTTTGCCGGTTCTGCTTTCTAAGTTTCATGTTCGTAATGGTATATTTTAAGTTCCAACTTTTTAATATAGAATTTTTTTTCCTAGTAAATTCTATTTCTCCTGTTATTGCTTATTTTCTACAGGGAACAACTATTCATTTTTTCAGAGTACTGATATATTTTCTGAAAGATTTCCAGTTATGTTGTATGCAATTGGTGCGCTGATACAATTTTATATATTGTGCTATTGTATCCAAGACTTACTCGACGCGGTAAGTTTTTTTAAATAGTATAATGACATATAGTGCATTGAACTATACGACAAACACTAATAGATTAATACCGATAAGAATACGATATTGTTTTCTACTTATTAATCTCTCTTGGTTAATAAGATATATATTTTACTAATAACAATGCAATAGACAAGAAAGACTATATACACATATGATATAAACATTAAATTTATATACATTTATGAATTTTAATAATATTAGGTATACAAATGAATAACCCAAATTTTGTTTAAACGTTAAAAGATTGACAATAGAATGGAATGGTTTCGCCGCCCTTTTGTGGCTACGTATTGTTAACATCTTACTATTGAAAACGACACTTCGTTTAGTGTAGTTTCAATATAATCTTAAAAAAAAATAGTCAATTCGTAATAATGATAAAGGAAAAAAGTGCATATTCGTCACTGTATTCTTTATGAATTCCAACAAGGACAAAATGCTGAAAGAACATGCGAATTGATTTGCAACTTTCTCGGTGGAGGTATTATATCGTACGATGAGTTTTAAACGGTTTAAAAAGCGGCGACTTCTGTTTGATCATTGGATGCCCATGAATGTGCGGTAACGACGATTTTAAAAGCAATTACTGACTAAGAATTCAATACAAACGTAAAGACAGCTTGTGGAGCAGTTAGAGGTAATACAGCAGATCATTCGAATCACCTAAACGAAATGGGAAAGATCCAGGAAGAAGAGAGGTGGGTGTCCTTAGGTTGCTTTTGATACAAAAGACATCGTAACGAGTCTTAGATGGGAAGTTACGCAATATCCGGTATATTCAGCTGACATTGCTCCGTCAAAGTAACACCTGTTTCGGTCGATGTAGCATAACTGTTTGTCGGATATGCACTATCAACGATTTGATGAAATATAAAAATAGCTAGACAACTTCATCGTATGAAAAGGCATATTCTTTCGAAGTGGAATTCATCAACTGCCTGAAATACGGCTTAAAGTTATAGAAAGCGATGGCGGTTATTTTGAGTGAAAAATTTATTTCACTCTTTTTAAAAACAAATCTTGAATCTGTGAAAAAATGGAATTATTCATTTGTACACCTAATATAGTTTATGTAATAAGATTAATATATTTAGAATAACGAAAAAGAAATTCTTAGAGTAACGCTATAGCTGACGATGTAATATATGAAAACTGGTATTTGTACGACGTATCACTGCAACGTGCAGTTTTCATGATAATTTTTGCCAACAAACTAGAGTGCAAATTATCTGACTCTCGACATATTGATTTAACTTTGTCGTCATTCATGTCGGTAAGTGTTTGTACTGTTTTAATAATAGTAATTACTTTTACTTAATAATTGTGCTACCTGTTACATACAATATGTCCAAAAGTAAATCGAATCAATTGACCAATTGTCAAATGTTTTATATAGAATTTCTTTCTTATTGTATTTTTATTTTTAACGCATAATAGCGCAATTTGATCGATTTGCTTTAGGCAGGGTCGGATTGAAGCGTTTAGTGGCCAGGGACTATGGACCCAGCTTTGGCCCCCTTCGTAGAAATACGAGGGCAGGGATTAAAAATGAAATAAATTTACGTAAATGTGAAATAAAATTCAGTTTTCGATAAATTATATTTAAAAGTTAGTTACTTGTTTTTAAAATTGTATGCGCATTTAGGAAAATCTTTTCAGTGATTTGGGAAATGAGGATTCTTGAATGACTAGGCTGGTTTCTATAGCTCCCCCTCCCCTAGTCCTCTTTTAATCCGGACCTGACTTTTAGACAGGACATCTATATATTATTATAGATAATTTAATTAACTACTCTCTATTTAACTATTTCTTCATTGTTTTTCTAGATCCTAAATCAGGCATATTCCATATGCTTATTGTTTCTTAAATCAAAACCTGATTAAAATTTAATATTATAACATTATGTGACGTAACATATCTTAATCATTAATTAATGTTTACAATATAATTAAATATAGCATCATAATATATTTATTTAATTACAATGTAATATTAACGTTTGAAAAATATAATTATGTTTTATGTGATAAAACAATTAATTTGATCATAAAAATAAAGATCAAATTTTAAAATGTATTATATTTCTGTATTAATTACAATATTTGTTTCATATGATTTTCAAGATAACTGGTACTTACAAATTGGATTACCACAAACAATTTCTCGCTTCTGTCAATCATTAAATAACACAAATGATCGGCAAAAACCAAGTATACGTACAATGCTCCTTCGCGATAATCTTTCATCATATTTTGAATTGTGACACAGAAGTTGTTGCATCAACTTCAGTAGGAAGAACAACAACATTCGCTGTGTGCACTTTGATTTTTTCCCAGCGTAATTTCCATGTCTTTTGCAATGTAGTAGTAAAAGCAGAATATTTTCCAGAATAAACAATGAAAAAAGGAAGTGACTTAAAATGGTTACATAAATTTTCTGCGACCAAACTTGTCTCCTTGCTAAATTGATTCCTTGTTACGATAAGCGTTTATAGATATCTAGTAATTGAGTCTGGCAATTGAGATACCAAGTAATAGTTAATTTCACGCACTATTTCCATCTGAGAACAAGTTTGCAGAGACCTGATTTTAAATCAGGACAACGTGTTGTTCGGTTCAAAACTGGAATAAGTATGTTTCGATCGTACACTTGCACTTGAAGCTTACGAAACGTACTTGCGTTGTTCTTTGGATGCAATAAGAGTAACGCAGAGGAATGTTGGATGAATTCTCGTTTGTTCTTTAACTTGTGCGTATTGCTTGGACTCTAGCGGAAGAATCGCAAATTAGTTTGAGGAGCAATTCCTGGATGGTTAGAGCTAATTCGTTTCCAAAGACTATGCAATATTAATTAAATGGTTTCGAGGACGAGAAGTGTCCTGTTCCAAATATTTGGCAATTATTTATCGCACGTTATTCGGTATTCAATTTGTACGTAAAATAATATTTCTTGTTTTTTATTGCGAAAATTTTATGTCAGAATTATTCGTTGACGCAGATTAATTATTAGAAAAACTCTGTAACAAAGAAGAATGTGGATAATGTAGCGCTTACCTTTTGTTTTAAAAGGCCTGGAAGGCTCCGAGTATCCTCGGGATCCATGTGCATTGATGGCTGCTACACGAAATTGATACCAGTGTCCTGTCTTTAATCGTTCTCGAATCGTTGCGTGTGACTTCGATGAAACGTGACGAACAATCCATGGACTTGATCTAGATTCCAGATACCTTGGTCCGAGTAAATGTCGTTCCTCCACCAAATACCTCACACCTTTGAATCCGGTAGATTCATCGATACGTTGTGCCTTAGAATTATACCAAGTCAGAAAAACTAAGTTGTTCTTTTGTTGTCTGATTTGGACATTCTCGGGTATTACGGGTAAATCTGAAAAAAGAAAAAAAAAAGAAAAATGCAAAAATGTGAATGTTATCTTGGTTTGTAAATACGTACAGTTCCCGCTCGAAAGTTTGGAGCACCTACTTTTTAGAGAAAAACAATCTTCTGAGAAATGAGGATATGGTAATTATAAATGTTATTATTATTTCTATGTTCCTTTCCGTGTCATGCGATTTTTGTCTGTAGCATCTTTTCGTATAATTCATATTTTTCGAGGTATTTGAGCGGCTCGAGATAAACAAGACATACTGTATACATAATATGTATTAAAAAGTTTAATGCGCTGAAAATTTGTATATACGTTCTAAATCCCAGTTATACAATTTGTCTATTCCCTACGCAAGTGTTCACATTATATTAATTGTAAGTTTTGTTAGGACAATTTTAGGACAATAAGAAAAAATTAGGACAATAAGACAATTTTTTTGTTAAAAACGGAAGTAATTATTTTCGAGCTACGATGAATGATTCAAATTCTCCTAGGATAAGCAACACGATATTTAGATCATCTCTTCTTACAGAAACAGCAAATACAGAGACAGTGTCCGAATAATAATGTCAGTAACTGTATTTCGATGAGGGAATGTCGCATAACGTTTAGTCTTGCAGGAAGGCCTGTATCGAATGACTTACTTGGTTCAACTGCTGTCGAAATACGCTGTTATATGCTGTTCTATATTGTAGTTATTATAAACTGTCATAAGTTAATATAAACTGTTGTTGCAAAAGTTCGTGTAGCTTAAAAAAAATAATCGGTCGGATATGAAACAATTAAAAATTTTTTAAGCTCAAAAGACTCGAATGCTGGTCTGTTAATGATTTTTCGAGCACAGTGTTCGAAATTGTGCTTGTCAAAAAACTTAGTTTTTATTGAATGCGGTGAATTTGTAATTAGCGTGCTTCTATGGTTTTTTCAGCTTTTCCATGCACATTCTATTGTATAGTACACCTTTGTGAAGAGAAAATGGTCCTTTGCACCGGAATGTGTCTGAAGCCTTGGACTACAATTAGGCAAAGTGGTGGTTTTAGTTTTCGATAAAGCGGGGAGTTACGCTCAGCTAATTCCTAGATTGCGGTTTTTTATGCCTTTATAGGAAATTTAAAAGTGCAAAATTGCACAGAATGCACGTAATGTGAGCGAATATATAAAATATCCAAAGCATAGTGCTTTCTATAATACTGTGCAGGTAAAACAATTTTTCATAAAAATTCACGATGTATTAATGGTTTTAATCCTTCGGAAACATCGAGTTAGTGTTATTTGTAGGCACGGGCATGGCAATTTTAGTCTCTTATCTTCGAAAACTTGTAAACGAAAATCCTTAAGTGTCCTAATCCGTCAGACGGAGTAAGTTTCGGATATTTCTATAAAGTAATAATTAAAAAGAGATTTGATTTATATTTGCGTCAGTGACTAAGAAGGTGAGTTAAGTCAAATATCTTTCATGCGAATTATTCTTTTGCTTTCTTGCATATTATTGTAACGTGGATTGATGCAACATAAAGTAAATTAAAAATTCAACTTTTTTAAGTTTTAGAATTACACTTTGGTAAATATTCATAAAAAGACAGCCACCTCTGATTTCCAATAATTTTTTGATATGCCGTTATAGTCATCCTGAGTATTGTTGAATAGGTTTTAGTTGAGACTCCCCGTTTATTGAAAAGTTATTATCAGAAAAAGTTTATAGGAAAGTGTAAACAGAAGTTTATTTATTAATACAGTAGTAGGTATTAGTATCTTTACTTAATAAGGTAGTATCGATCTTTACTGAAAAAGTCGTGTAAATTGTTGTTGTCTGTCAAATCTCTGTTTATATACCGAATAAATATAAATAATTTAATCGCACGTAATTAATTAGTTATTCGTAAAGCATGCAAAATCAGTGTTACAAGCGCATACGTATCACCTGCAGATACAGTCACACTCATACAGGCGCACTCCCTCTTATACAATTAATAGTTTTATAATGTAAATTGGAGAAATTACATTTGTGTAAAGAAACCTTAATTATAAATGACAAATAAAATCTAATGCGTACCAGTTACATTGTCTAAACCGACGGGATGCATGCATGTGACACCGCAATCATGTCTGCAACATTTTGCTAAATCTGGGCAACGAGAGTCATCGACGCAAGCTATCAAACAAACAGCTTCAAAGGGTGACATGGATGCTTTATCAGGACAGTGACCAGGTTTTGTGTAATTGGATGCCAAGCAATTTTCCATACACTAAAACAAAACAATACATCGAACAGTTATACTCACATATATATACAATATATTATATGTTCTGTGTAAGAAAATAAATATACGAAAAAGAGAAAATAATATAAATAAAAGATTGTTAAATATATATCAAGGAAGATTCTATCTCTTCCTGCTTAAATTGTTTCGTTTTCAACACCAAGAAATGATATTTATATTAAAATTAAAATTATCCCTCCATATTTACTGATACTGGTCTTCGTACAAGTAATATTTTCAAGGAAAAAGAAATTTTGTTTCCCAAATGGCACCTGCAGCCTTTTTTATTTCCACTCTTCAGCTGTTTCGGATATCTGAACGTGCTGAGTTCGTACACTTAAACCAATTTCAATCTCAAACATTTCTCTTCTTTATGTTTCTTCGAACAAATTTCTTACTAGCCTATATAAGACGGTTTTCATCAAAATGCATCTCTAATCATTGAAAAAATTCATCTTCGACGATATAGGATGCGTCACTCTTGTGCTATCCGACTTCTGTGGACACACCTTCCCGGGAACGTTGCCTTCTTACTTAAACTGTTTACGTTGCCTAGCAAAAGAAGAAGAATTTCCATAATTGTTAAGAAATCCTATTCCTGCCTTTTGCGACGTAACATCTTCATCTCGGTGAATCATCCTACATATATTTTTAACCCATTGTTGGCAGTATGCTGTGAAATAAATTTTGCCGCAGTTCCTGCGTATTTTTGGAAAATATGTCAATGTTTATGAAATGAAAATCGTCGATTCTCACGTTTCTCGTCAGCAATGTATTAACATACAATGCCTTATTATACAATGTCTATATAAAACGTATTGAACACGTAATAGAACATATGGGGCTCGTTTCTTGAGCTGATCGTATATCTAAAAATAACGAAAAATTTCCTGAAAACATATGCTCTATCTGTCTTACTTTATGAGATCTAACGAATATTGAAAACAGAACGAACTCTATTGAAAATGTTGGAATACCAGGGATCAGAATAGAACAAGCTTTTCAACAAATTCGGGAAACACCAGCGATCGTTCAAAGCGTAACCAAATTCATGATAAAATATCTGCAGGCTTGCCTTGATATGCAAGGTGGTGATTTTCAGTAAGTTTTGTAAAGGTAATTAGATAACACAAAATCGAAAAAGAAAATTCGTCGTGTCTCATACACGAAGACGAATAGACCATATATTTATATGAATCTTTTTCATTGTTGTTATTTATGTCCCACATGTCCTGTCACATCCTGTATATTGTATAATTACATATTAATTAATTAGGTCGAAATGTATTAAATTTTGTCTCATTTAATAGCTTCACGGGACTATACTAATTTGGTACTACAAAAATTAAATATATAGAATCTGATTAAAAGATACCTCATTAGAAGCAAAGATATGTGCGAATATTATTTGTAGCTATTGTACAGTATTGATATTTTTAACTCGAACTGAGTCACGAAAATTATCACGAATGTATGAATTTTCAGTTTCGTAATCAACACACGTATTCGGTTGGTAATAGGTATCTCGAAAGTGGCCGTCATTATGGTAATTTCCTAGCTCATTCACTTAATGACTTAATACATTGCAAACAGTGTTGTAAACAGCACATTGCGCCGACAGGATACGACAGCTTCTCTTCTGTATATTGTCAAGCTAAAAGTCGCAAATCGTTATCGTTTTGCCTAATAAAGATGAAATCTAATGGTAGTTCGCCTTACGTTTTAACGATATGTGTCTTAATGTATCAACAAAATTCACGGAACTTTTTCCATGACGCAGTGCGAAGATCCTTCGATAGAAGAAGCCAAGTTACTTTATACAGGACCCAGACAGGCCACACGAGACTTTCTCACGAATTCCTTCCGTAGAGGATACCCCCACCCCACTACAACATGCGCCAATGTCCTCTTGAATATATATTGATTTTTTGTGAAGAAACTGAAACCACACGAAATCAGGCCAAACATCTCAGATCACTGAAGGAATCCTTCCATGATACAAAGAATGTTGAGAATCTTCTCAAATTTACTCAGAGCAATAAACGTCTTTACGATTCCATTTAACTGTCACTAATCGTCGGTACACGTCGCTAATGATCCAAACCTTGATGCTAATCCTTTAAATAAAGAGAAAGAAATTGTTTAAATAGTTCTAGTGGAGCTAAGGTTCTCATTATAACACTTTATATTTAAGGAGTAATATAATTTCATCGCGAGATTTTTGTGGACGACTGTATCTATCTCATTTATGGCGTTACGTAAGGAGAACATTTCCTTGCTGTTCTTAAAATATCCTTTGATATTGTAGCAGGAGAAAGGGAAGTGTCCTAGAATTCGTTCTTTTTGTCTCTGAAGTAATGCAAGAAGCACGATACCGACTAACTGGATGGCAATCAGAAACAGGATCATGAAACGGCCATAATCGTTAAAGACCTTATATGCAAATTTTCTCTATTCATTTATGAAGGCTTTCTCGGTTACATTCACTGAGATCCGGGTTGCGTTATCTTTCGAACCTTCTTCCTCGAACTTAGAATCCACAAGCTTGGCTGAATTTTGGATAAGATATGCGCACTGCATATTTTTTGTTCCTCTCGGCGGCATTTTAGCTCGCTAAAGCCGAAGAATATAAGGGTCATTTTTCATGGTAATGAACAATTTTGAAAATTCGGTCTTGCGAACATTTGGCCAACGAAGATCTCGACTGTAGAAATCCGCGTAGAATCGTCATCATACATGTGAGGTAGACGGCAAGACAAGTGATGTGGCATTAACAGTGCTCCAAATGTTAATTTTGTTGCTTATCACTTATCGCTCTCTGTAGGACCACGAACCAACCGACTGATTCACGATGGCTTGAAAATATAAAATAACCCAAGCCTAATTCAATATTCACGATACAGATGCATGCAGAGTGAGCCATACAATGGGTTAAGAGTACCAAGTTTTAAAAAGATATTGTCAAAATCCATGAGGACGACACACATCAACAGGTTGACCGATTGTTCAATCGATAATTGCACCGTGCAAAATCATTTTGATAATAAAGATGCTCTTTATGACAATAATGATATGGATAAGTAGAAATTTCGTAGTAGGAGCATTAATGTAAAGATGTTGAGAAAGAACGACGAAAAGTCACGTTAAGGAGAAGTGTACCAATTTAATATGCATAAATCTGGCAAAGCAATGCTACGCGATACTGACATTATTGACAAGGAAAGGAACAGTTGTGGATTTTGTAACTTGCTGTAATAATTTCTGTATTTCGAACGGTAAAATAGTTAATTGTAGATATTTATACACATTACTTAAACTATCTAATAACTTTAAGTTAGATCTTTAAAAAAACGACACGAATTCAGCTTGATAATATAAATACAGTGGCTCACGAAAGTATTCGAATACTTACTACAGAATTCTTTTCGCTCGTTTTATCTTATCAGTAGTATTCGAATCCTAAGAAGTGCACCTTGGATATTGTATGGTTTGATTTATAGGTACATATTGGACTTAATTGCGCCACTTTTATATACACGTATCTTAAAAGCCAAAGAAAATGGGTTTAGCTTAAATGCTTGACTATTGTCTGGTGTGTACGAGTGAAGCCTTTCCAGGGATTGCATTAACTTAAACACGACACATTTCGCCTCCGTGGAGGACTTCACGTATACTATGTAACATCTTCGTACACTAGAACGATGATTCATAGCATAATACCGACCACGTGCTTTGATACTCGGGAGGATTGCTCTTTCGCTTATTCTCATTTTCCATTTCTCTTCTCTTCTGCAACAAGACTGTGTAATCTGATCATCGGTTGAACGCGACAAATGGAAAGAGAGCTTCAACTAGATACAATAACTGCTTGTCACTGAATCTGAGTTACACGCGAGCCGTACTATACTTTACTTGTACTATCTGCGATTATACTTTAGATATTTTATATATTTTTCGATATTATGTATTTTATGTATTCTGCGTATATCGAAGACATTAAAATATCGTTTCTCCAAGTAGTCGTATCTTTAGCTTTCACAAAACTGCAAACAAAGCTTTTTGCAACCATATCGTTATATTAAAATGTTCCTTGTTGGCAGGGTGGGATAGGCAGGTGCAACTACAAATGCGATATAATTAGATTCAGAGATCGGGTTATAATAAGAAATATAAATATTGTAGATTGGGTAGATTATCACAATATTCAGAAAAAGGATAGGCGACAAGGGAGTCAGAAACTAATTGCTAAGACTAGCTGCACAAGTAAATAGATATTGTATGATAGAAGAACGGAGGTGGTGTGTTTTATGTGAAAGAGGATTGGGAACACTGAAACACTGGGTGGAAGAATGTAGAGGAATTGAGGACAGAAGCATAACATTAGAGGAAATTGTTGAGACGAAGAAAAGACGTGAGAATGGTTAACGAAATTAGAAAGAAAGGAGTATATGAGAGTGGGTGGGGGAGAGAGGAGAAGGGAGTAGAGCAGACACATGGGAAAGCCAAAGAGAGTATGTACAATGGAAATATAAGATCACATTTAAATACTTAAGTATAGAGTAACTAAAGCATAATCGCTAACTGAGGGCATTTTTGAACTGAAAAAGGGAAAGTGACAGACGCGAGAGGAAATTGAGGAAGAGAGGAAGAACGTAAATCGAGATTATGTGAATAAGAGGAGATTTTGGAGGATGCGTTAAGATGTAAGGGGATGAAGAAAGTGAAAGCTGAGAGTAAAAGTGAACGAAGACGGAAAATGGGAATGGAATGGCTTCAGAAAATTTCGTATAATATTATTCAAACTGAAATTTACAACAGGCCAGAGTGATTTTTGAGTTTTCTTGGAGTTTTAATGTCAAAGCACTTGATTGATGCTTATCTTACATAACTTCATCACGTTCCACTACTTTTTATTTTGTGGAGTTAACCGGTTTTATCAAATAAGCGGCTCACGTACTAAATAACTCTTTACTTCAATCTCTATTTTCATTTCTAACGTACATATTTTTATATTAGTAGTATTACAATGAAAATTAAAAATGCTTTCCTGTATCTTATACGTATAACCACAGTTCCGCTTTAGATTTCAAATCATAAACTAATTTAAATTTAATACTATGTGTGTTATTTAACGATTTACTTTACAATTTATCTTAAAAATATTCGTTCTGTGAAGAATTTTTCAATGACGGTAGATACATTTTTTTACCAAGTGAATTAGAATAACATACAAACGTTCCATACATCAATCGATGCATCGAAAATTACTTCACGCTAGCTTTGCCGGCGCGGCGGCCTGTTATTATTTAGCCCAACCCATAAACTATGGATCTTTCTTTTTTATTTATGCAGTACTGCAGATGATTATCACATCATTGAGTTGCGTTTGAGCTTTAGTATGAAGGCAATTTTGGCAACATTATGCGATTTCGTATTATATTGTTTGCATAATTATATGTCTTATAATTATAGGCCTATAAATTCACTGTGACCCCAAAGGACATTTTTTAGACTACCGTACATTTTGCTGCCCCAACAGGGATATACATTATTCGAACGATCGAAGGAACTGGTCAGCGTACTTATTGGCCTACTTTTTGCAAGTAATGTAGGAGCGGATGTATCCTTACGCCGCGAGGATAATCTGTGTGTCGGGGCCATTGACCAGCTGTGGTGGACTTTATTACGAAAATCGATAGCAATGTCAATCCTTCAAAAAATTTCATTCATATATCGCACAATTTTTTAAAATTCTGATTACAATGCATAATGTTGAATGTTTGATAACAAACTAATGCAGAATTTCCATACATATTTACTAATGAACTTTAAATTTTGCTATTGTAATCAGGATAATCGTGTCTCATTACAGTGCCATTAAAATTTCAAAAAGTTTCGTGTAATACACAAAATACATTCGTAAATCGTGTTAAATGTTTGAGCACTTTCGTGAGCTACTGTATGTATTTGTATTACGTTATGCATTAACTCAAACGCTTGATACTCAAGATTCGGCAGGAATTGGACCTTGTAGAAGAGATGTGAAGTATCTTACATTGATATAGGTACCGTCACCATGCGGTCGTGTTAGTACAGAATAATTCAATTACACTGCCCGTACATAAGACGGAAGAATCAAATGATGTCAACATACGCAGACAATGCGGCACTACATCTGTGCTACTTTCACATCTTCAATCGATCGTACGATCGACAGGCAGTTGATGTTGACAGACGATTGATAAAAAGAATCGTCGGAGATTTCGATGTCCTGTCAGATTAAAAACTTATTCTATCATCTTTGTATCGTCGTCGAATCTACCGAACAATAATCAAATGATTAGAAGGCTGAAAAGATTTAAGCCATCAGACCCGTGGAAACGACTCGATTGGAATAACCAAATTGTAGGAGTAACAAATACAGAGAATAAAGCATCAATGTTTGAATATCTCTGTAAATACGTTTATACTCTGAATTGTATACTACTGTCCTGTTTCTCTGATACAATTTAAAATTTTAATAGGATTTAAAATATACAAATATTAATCGTTTTGCTTTTGGCAATTTATCGCATAAGCTTTCCAGAACCCATTGCATACAGATATGTTTAGCATTAGTTGTGTTCGTGAAATTTTCAAAGTATCAAATAATATTAATAGTGGCAATATTAGTATTAGCAATAGTAAATTAGTAGTAAATTTGATGTCTGGAAAGTATTTACGCGTTATAATACTTACTTCATCAGGATAATTGCCACCGCAACGAACATCGCATCTAGCAACTCTGATAGTGTCGTAATCTTCGATGTACTTGGTCCAAGATGCGAGACATCCTGGTAAAAGTAACCACCAAAGCCACCATTCTGCGAAAAAATTAACGGTAATATTGAATAACATCATGGCAAGTGAAATAAATTTCAACTTCAATGAAACAAAACGCGATGAGCTTAAGACGGATCGAATTACATTTACTTTTTTTCGAAAGGTTGATACCGATACGAATACCAGTAAGTCAATATACTTTCCAAACATGACATATTATACACTGACAATATAGATGAAAGAAAAGTGAACAACTATTATCGTTAGACTGTGAATTTTTATACAAATTATTTTACGCCACAATTTTTCATGGATACGGTTAAATGAATCAGATCTAGGCAGGATTTACCTTTCCCTTTCGGGACTTTGGGTAAGCACATTGCTTAATAATCGATACATACATACAGTGGTATGAAGAAGTTTTCGATACTTCTCGTTATGTCGCAACAAATAAAGAAATAAAAAACATTTAGGTATGTAGATGCTCCGTACAGGTCCTCAAATTCTGCATAACACGCACGTTGCGTATGTACATAAATTTTTGAAAAATGGAAACCATTCTTTTTATGAAATGATACCGGTTCTCTAAAGGTGAAATATTGTACGGGATGTCCCGTTGCATCGGGGAATCGTTTCGGCAGTGGATTCTGTGCATGAAAACATTAAAAAAGGTTTGTACAAACATATGCCCTATTTAACCTTGTTTTAGAGTTACAGCGAGTTTCTTCTTTACCAAACTGTATCCGCATACCTTCACAAGAGGTGTTCAAAATGACCTCGTTGCATCCGGACGCAAGACTGGAGACATTTTATCATTGACCCAAACTATTTACAGAATTAGAATACAAGGTTCAACGTCAGATATTGAGTACTGTTATCTGTTTGAGATAGGTAAGTAAAATTATTTCGTTGCAATATAAAACTCGCTATAACTCGTAAACGAGGTCCAATAGGGCATATGTTCCTGTGAAGCTTTTTCGTTGCTTTCGTGTGCAGAGACAACCGCCAAGAGATCCCCAGATGTTGCGGGTCATTCTGTTTGAAGAGTAATATATTTCGAATAGTTTATTAGATTTATCCTTAAGCCTTTTACGATTATGTAAAAATCCATATTCTGATTATCATGTTCTTTTTATAGCTAGAGACTCTTCCTGAAACTGCAATTTTAATTTTTGTGGATAAGAACGGTACGATCAAATACAGATCTTCGTCATAATAGCTATCGAACGAAGTACTACAAGGTGATTAACAGACTAATACGAACTTATGAATATTTAATATGTTACGCGTGCTATACAAACAATTGAGTCGGTTATTTGCTAAATTGGTTAACTCCGTGAAACGAAAAATATAGAAAATTGATGAAATTATATTAGATATTGATATTTATCGATTGTAAAGCAAGTGCTTTGGCACCAAAATTTCGAAAATTTCGAAATTAAAGTTAACTACTTTATCCTGTGATTCAATATCATATCATTGGCTCAATTAGTAATGGGAAAGATATAAATATGTTACTTGTAAATCCGGTTATAACGACCAATCAGATTATGAAAAAATAATTTACACGAAGCTGGAAACTACGTCATAGACAAAATCGAAATACACGAAATAAAGCAGTCGATACTGTTTGGTAACTGGTGGTACAGGCAGCTAGAGGGTGATCCTACATGAAAAGATGAGTCGAAAAGAAAGGATATACTACAAGTAGACTTTTGTGAATTTATTAAAGACGAGGAAGATAACGAAATATAATTATTTACGACTATATTTACATACTTTCTAACTTTCAATATAATGCTTTAAATATAACTTTAATTAAATAGAAAACAACATTCTATACCTTTCGTTCTGCTCCTTTATTAAGGAAACAAAACAAATATTAAAACAATAAGCAATTTGACTGCTGGATACAATTTCGATAGAGTTTTATGCATTTGTGCACGACATGCGAAATTACACGAAATATTCAAAGTACAGTACTTATAGTATTCAATGGATGAAGTAAATTTCTGTTTAAATTCCATTTGCTTAATTAGAGTTATGAAAATACGAATTTGCATAAAAATCTACAGTTAACGATTGAGAACAATTCGCGAAAGTACACGATTTGTGTTTACAAAATTCTAACGTATTCTTAAGTGCACAAATTGCTGACAGTGTAACGCAACGTTTTGTATAAACAGATGGATGTTTCTACTTAAGTAACTCGGGTTTCGCTACTAAATACGTAAATCGTTCGGATTTGCCGTGCAAACACCAAGTCCATGTAGCGAAGTGTTGGCATATTAATCACGCATATCGTTGGACCTCGGCTACCAAGTACGTGATCAGAGTTTCATCGATGTGTTCTGTGTGTATGTGTAATTGCGTCGTCAAATTATAGAAATCGTTCGTCCAGATTCGTTTCATCCTGAATACTTTAACACGTCGAAAAATCCATTGAAAATTATTTATTTCTCTTTCAACCCTGTTGTCCCCCTCGCTTCTTCTTCGCGTTTGTATAGCTTGAAAATCTGTCAAGTAGACGAACTTGGCTAAGTTCCGGCAAAGTATTATCTCCGTTTAAGGCCTTGTTTTCAAGAAAGTCAAATTTGAACATTTTTAGTTAAAGACTAAATCTAATGTATGATCAAACTTATCTTCTTCAAAAACAAACCATCATATAAAAAAATTAAAAAAATTATTTTAATCTGCTGCCGATAATTTACTCTTGTTCACTTTGCAATTAGCTAAGTACTTGCCAAATTTTCAAACCCGGTCTTTTTAGAAACGGGACATCATATGAAAAAGTTTTATTCTTTTTTATTCGATTCACTTTTACGTGTAGAATAAGTCGATTGTCTACGAGACGCAGGACACTCTGTATATCTATGTATACAGGGTGTCTGTTAACTGGTAGTACAAGCGATCGGGGGGGAGGGAGGGTGATTCTACATGAAAAAATAAGTGGAAAAGAAAGAATAAAATTTGTTCGTTGAAGGCTTCGTTTTTGGAAAAATAAAGCTTGAAAATCAAGTATGTACATACAGGTACATGTATGTGAAGCCTTAAACGAAGAAATTTAATTCTTTCTTTTTCATTTATTTTTTCACGTAAAATCACCACTTGGCTGTTTGTATTACCAGTTACCAGATACCCTGTGTACATTATGTTCATTTTCACACCTTCAAATTGCCTACAAATGCATAAAAATCCGCCTTCTACTTATCACATATTTAATATCATTATCATGCAGTTTTTCTTAATTAAAATCCAATTCAGTTTTACACGTCTCCATACGATTGCTATTACATTCAATTTTCTTGAAATATTTACTTCCCCTTTATTAACAATACATAAATATCGTAAAATAACTTGTACGTATTGTGATTTCAGTCGAAAAAAAAGCTGGAAAAAGAATCCTTTGTATCTTAACGAGCCCATTTGTGTAATGTAAGAACCTTCAATCGTTTAAAATCACTAAAGAAGTAGGTAAGAGGTATTTTAAAAAACCGGTTCAATTATCGTGATATAGCTTCACTGTGGTTCGCGATAGCCAAATAAAGAAAGAAATTAAATGGATTCCTCGTATTTCTGAAATACTTCTATTTTACATAAATACTTGATCTTGTTAATCTGATTATTGTACATACACGCGGTTTTCATTTTACAAATTGATCTTCCAACCATCTGTGTGCTTCATATATAGAAACTGCAAATAAGTTTGGCAATTAAGCAATATATAGATACATATATTATATATTGCATTGCCATTTTGTAAAATCATTGTTAATTAATGTTTCACTACACAAATGATCTGTTTATAGAGAAGAAGTTTCAGTTTTTTACTAAACAATTTTCTTTTGCCACTATAGCCATATATGTTTCTTCCGATGTATTACACAAAGAAATTGAATGAAATTTTTAGATTCTTAATAAGAAAATTTTGCATAGGTGTTGAATTTTATGTGTGTATATATTTTATGTGTTTACCATTTCAGTCGTAACATGAAAATTTACTGTTTCTATTGGCGAACTTCAAACAAATTGCTGGGCTTTTTACAGCAGTACGATTTAATTATTTTCATTTTGTTTTTACTGTGAAGTAACGTTCTATTTGCAATTTTTCTTAGTTAATTTACATGATCGAATTTGCTTTTTTAAACACTTACATTTTAAGCTGTGATTACAATCACTATTTTTTCCTACATCTACTTTATAGAATTTTGTTTTTCTAGAATTTCTACAAATTTGTAGGAATTGAAATGATAATAGCTTTCGTTAAACGATAGAATCTTTTCTTCGTGGCACCTTGATAAAACAATGAGTTACTGTATACTATATTCTATTTGCGTGTCTTTCAATAATGTTGCTTCTGTGAAACTTCTGCAAATTCTCTCACTGCTTGCCCCTCGATGGATTAAAATAAATGCGAGTAACTATATTTACCGCTTCAAACGTCGCGTATAAAAATTTGCTATTAGTAGTCATCGAACAAATCGCTGAAATTTTCACCAATATTCTCAAACATGATTCCTAACTATTACTTAATCACGAACTAAAATTCTAACTCATGCATACAATATTATAATTCTACAAAATGGATCTACATATTAGCAAGAGCAACGAATGAATATAACATGTAACACATAATCGGCGACTGTTAACAACATGGTAAAAAATTGTCCTTCAAAAATGTAGTAAAAAATTCAAGTATATCAATTTTAAACTTGCTTCTATCCACCACGACATGTTGCAACACTTGAAGATAAAACGCACGAAAGGATCTCTAAAATATACAACGAAGATCTTCGTATTGTTCGAAGACGAGCCAGACAATGGTGAGTGAGGAGAAGAGCCCTATTGTAGTAGCAGAGACCTAACAGTCATTTGACATACGTACGTTTGAAAATAGTTAGCAACGCGAAGCCAACGCAAGATTTTACGGCGTAACTCGAGCCTCCAGCTACGTGCATCAGGGGTGCCAAAGGACTTCCGTGCGTTGGAAGAGGTAGCGGGCAGAAGCGCCGGAAGCGGAGCGGCATATCCACGGAGAAGTTGTTGGTCGGTCAACAAAGTACCGGAAGGATCTTCGTGTGCGATCGAGTAGCGCGCAGCGAACCGGTAAAACCAAAGACGGAGTGAGCCGATCGCGGTGAACCGTTCGAACTGAGATCGGGCTTACTTTCTTGCGCGGTCTGATCCTCTCCTGCACTTCTCTGGCACTTCTCCTACTACTTCGACCTACGCCATTCGTTTCCACCACCCTGCTACCACCCGTCGCAATGATCGAATCATTAACTTTGGAAAGGGTCCTGCCAGTGGCGAATACAAGCCTCTCTTTCTGTCTCTCTCCCTTTTTCTCTGCCTCTCTTTCTCTTTATTTCTCTCTCTCCCTCTCTCTTTCTCTTCTTCCCCCTCCCTCCCTCTCTCTCTCTCTCTTTCTTCCTGCTTCGAGTCTTTCGTTCAATATCACTCGCGTTTCGATTACTCACCTTCGTCTTTTTCTTTCGATAAGAATTTCTACACAGCGCGTTAGATTATTGAGACCTATCGCGTCGTATCTAGCGAAGCAGTTGGAGGAAGAATATGCGAGGAATAAAGTGAACTTAGAAAGATAAGAGAGCGCGCATACGTATGTACGTATGTGTGAGAAAGGATAACATAAACGTGTTATCCTAACACACTGTTCCATTCAATTCGTTGAATAGCAGGAATAAACGTTTGCTTTCGATACAGGATCGAACATTTGCACATTTCGAATAAAGAATAGAATAGTTTCTAGAAAGTTTATAGCTTCTTTCCTTCTGTTGCTATTTTTATGACGATTAAGGAAACCTTTGTAAATAACTAAATATAACGAGAACACAGAGAACGAGAACTGATCGTTTTCTGTGTACGATATTTAAATTAGGAACGTAGTTCTACACTACATTCTACACTACTACACTACGAAGATGAAGTGTGGAACCTGATGAAAAAGAAGCGCTCCATTGGGAAATAAGGATATGTATAAATATTTTTTGTAGCTGCTGTAACTCGAATTTCGTAACTCTTTCGTTTAAAGTTTATTGCACAACATTTCATTCGTAGTAATTTTGTTTCATAAACATGTAGCAAAAATGATTGATTCTTTTAATTATCATGGTAATGCTGAAATATCATCTTTTGTTAGATATTCCTCATTTATCAACTTGATATTTACGTGCGCAGGTATCATTTTTTCTTTTTCTTTTTTTTGAAGCCTAAATATAACGCCTGATATGTTGCAGAAGGTTAGAAGTAATAAAAAGAAAACGAGACACAAAGTATAAAACTTGAAGATATATGAAAAGATATACAGAAAGGAATAAATATACGGAAGATATACAGAAAGATATAAAGAAATGGAAGATATAGAAAAAGAACATTTTGCGATAGCTTTATCGGTTTGCTGCGATGCATTTGGCTGTGTATGGAACCTGAAATTTCTATAGCAGGTAATTCAAAGGTCTCGAAAATATTTAATCCGTACAGGTCATCGAATAAATTGACCCGGAAATGAGGCGGCGGTTTTGTTTAAAACGTGTTTCGGTTAGATATTGAACAAAGTGGAATATGTCTACGCGTTCGTTGCGAATCTCTCGGTCCAGCCTGCCGCGCAGGTATTACAACCTGTGTGGCATGAGAACGGGGCCTTCTCTTCTCACATAATGAACGACTTCGAAGAACGGTAGTGGCATTGACCTGAATCTATTAGGGCTTTGGTTTGGCGGTATTATAGCTGCCCGTGAATCAATCCCTTACTTAGCAACATTCGTAGACCACACAAAACTTCGTATAGCTCATTATACCGGTCCTTATTCCACGTTTCTTGCCTGGATAAGCGTAAAACATTCTTCTTTTTGCGTCCTTTGTGAATTCCGCGAGTTGAACAAAAGCTCTTCTCTGTTTATTTCAACTTTGGTATTCTTCAGTTTGCAACATGTTTCAGTTTGCAATACTTCGATCGTGTCAAAAATTCTCACCGTCTCCATTAATAAAATCGTATTGACGATTATGGAAATGCTGTAGGTTTAAAACTTGAAGAAGTCGAATCTTTAATTTATTTTACGTTACATGCGTGACTCTACAGAAGTATGAATTGTTTGGCAGTGATTGAGTCCACATGCTTTCTTATTTAATTTATGGATTCTAACAAACTTCAGGTGTAGCAAAGGGCATGCTGATATTGTTACAAAAGCGGCCAAACGAATAAACAATTATATTTCAATATGTATTACAGTAATACGTAAGAATTCTCGCATGAAAAATATTTGACTCGAATCGCTTTCATAGACACTGGCGCAAGTACAAGAACTATGAAATAAAACATGAATGGAAATGCAAACTTTTTTCATATTGGAAGCATGTATACACATATATACATATTATACGTACATACAAGACGATACACAAAATAAGTGGCAGTAATTTCAGAGTTTTCAATTTTAACAATTGCTAACAAATTTTAGTCACATCCTCGTCTAATTAACTTGAAATATATTCAAAATAATATCGTCATCGGGCATATTTTACATATGCACGTTTTCACTTGAAAATATGTGGTCATTAACTTGTTAGAATATAAATTAGTAACAAAATTACAAATAGAAAAATTCAGGACGACTTTATTTTTTATTAGAGCTATGCCTGGTTGCGAAAAGAATTTTTCAAATTGATTGAAAGGTTATTGTGATTGATTATAACAATAATACTTGTTGTATTACTGTAGATCGTATTATTATAGTGCTGTATGTTGTATTATTGATAATAAAATAGTGGATAAAATATCCATATAAAAAGAAGGAAAATAAAAGAAAGAGACTAATTCATCGTGTTGTAGAAGATCGTTTCATACCAATTAAAAATAACTGCTTATTAAGCAACAGTTCGACATACACTATTACGATTGCAACGAGCTCTTTGCACAGTTCCAATCCGTAACGATGCAACCCTCCTAACATGTGCTATTTCTTCTTCTTTCTTTTTGGATATCGAGCCATTTGCAAAATAATGCAAGAATGGGTCCAATCCGATTTCACTTTTGTCTATTAATACATATACGAAATGTTTTCAGCTATCGGAGTGCCGAAAATGTAATTTCTTTTTCACCAAAGTACTGTTACTTGATTCCACATTAACTTGATATTTCTGATAACCGATGCAATGGAGACACTTATCGCGAATTGAATACTAACTCTAACATAAGATGCTTGGCATAAACATTTCCCCGGATGTAAGAAGATGAACTAATCTTATGATGACCAACATCAGAGTTCACAGCTGCGACAGAAAAGAATTGTAATTGTTCTGATTACTGTGAGACTACAATAATAATATCTCTTTACTTTGATTTTTTCCGCTAATTACATTCCGATAATTACTTCAAATATACATGTATGTACAGGCATGTATTTTATATCATTCCTATTTTTAAACCGAATACCACTAGGTTATTGAATGTACAATCAATATACATGTTCGCCTTCGAATGCGTATAGCGATGATTTTATGGTACTTTGGCTATGCTTGATTTCAAACTTCAGTCGATTTAACAAGGTACTTTTTCATTAGTTTCAAAATGACTCAATATCCGGAAAGAAAGAAGATGAAACGTAACGTGTTAGGTGAATTGTATCTCGCTATAATATTTATATGTTTCGATTCATTTTTAACAACTTTTCCATTATTTATCGGCAAAATGATATCGAAACATTTTTTGTTCCTTAACAGACACTTTTAAAGCCGCATGAATTTTTCAATTCCAGGCGATGCCAATAAATGGCTATTTTTTAGGACCGTCGTTTTTATCGGAAACTTTTACACAGGAGAACCAAGTCATTGAAACCAGGAGAGTTTCAAGTTCAAACATCAGGATTATCAAAACGACTCTTGGTGGGGTTTACTCTGTAATTTCACTTTGTATGCAGACACTCGATCCTGTTGAAAGATCCAATGCCTGTTTCTTTAATCTTCGCATGTGCAGGCTTCCAATATAGCTTTTCAAATATGTTGCTGGTAAATGACTGATTTTGACGCTGCACTTCACAAAAACTAGCCGGGTCTTACCTGTGGCGGCAGTGCGGATCGAATCCATCACGGAGACCGAGAAATTATAGCGATATTTTAAATGACCTTACGAACAGTTACTTGAACTTTTATTAACTGTAAAGTGGTTGGAAGATGAAAATCTTCTCATGAGCGAAGAATACCAAACAATGGTGGGTATAAACGAGTAGTTCTTAAAATTTTGGGTTTCTTGGGTCGTTATTACGTGTCATTTGTTCTATGATATAGTAACCGCTAATAAATAGAGTTTCGTTTCGCTCTTAATGACTTTTCTCGTGAATTAGAGCAAGTTTTCTCGTCGATTAAATAGAATTCCGATAAGTTCCGCATTTTACTCTCTAGAGATTACTTCTTGTGATCTTTCCTTGTTCGTTTACGTTCTTATACAAATTTCTCTTCCATGATTCCATTTAATACGATAGACGTAGATAAATTTGTTTTATCATGTATATCTTTTATTATTTATAAATATCAGATAATTAATACAATTGCTGTACATTTATTTCTTAATTTATTAAAACATTATATGGATCAAACGTGATATTTTTATCAATTATGCACGTTATATAGTTCTATGTATAAAAAAGTTTAACGTAAATTTGTTCCGTAAAAAACAAAATTTACGTAACAGCCTCAAAACTTTCCTTTATTTCTGTTAGTAGTAATTTACAACTTGCAGCCATATTCAATATTTAAGACCTATTATGAAACGACATTGAAAATCAAAAACTGATTTTACATTGAAACTCAAAAACTGACTTTACGTTGAAACTCAAAAACTGATTTTACATTGAAACTAAAAAACTGACTTTACGTTGAAAATCAAAAGCCGATTTTAAATTGAAAATCAGAAAGTGACTTTACATCAGGAACTTTGTTAATTGTTACAACTACCTTTGAATGTGTGTAGGGAACTAGGCGTTAAAATGTTTAACACGTTAAAGAGAATAATAAAGGGTATATATATAGTAATAATAGGTATAGCATTATGTATGCTTATATGCTGGAATACTATCAGTTGTCTATTTTACCAATTACTTTAATGACAATTTCCGCGAAAAGAAAAGATAAAGATGATAATTAAACATTTCCAGCCTTGTGTTTCGATGCAAATAATGATCAAGTCTTAAAAGATAATTGAACGTCGAAACGTAATGACAGGCGACGTACCATGACCACTTATACTTTTGTCCACGGGATAATCATACGCTTTACGATATTATACTTACCTTAACTACAGATAATAACAACATAATGCACAATAATATGGTTGAAGATTTATGCCTTTGGCCGTTCTAAACTGCTTGAATGGCCGAATTTCTAGACCGAATAAATTAATAATAAAAATATTTATGACAACTTTTATATCGTCAAAGTTCATAGACAGGAATACGATTCGATGTAAATGTTACCTAAAGCAGACAAACTGCTAGTTTTTAACATACCTCATTTATATTATTTCTCATGCTTGAGGGCGGATTTTTTTTTGGGACGTAAATATGGTCTTGAAGTACGAATGTAACTTTTTTTATTTCAGTTCTTCGTATTGCTTAAATTATTGAATCTCTTTATCATTCATCGATATCAGGAATCGAACATTTCTTGTAAAATAATACAAATTTTGGCTAGGAATAATATGTTCGATTTCTCACTTTGCAAATTAATGCCAATGAAATTTCAAAGTTTCGTGTAATGCGTATTATATGTTTATAAGAAGATTCCGTGGTAAGGATTCGAATATTTTCGTGAGTCACAGTACGTACAAAATTGTGAATGTGAAAAAGTAATGATTCAGTCACTCGAATACGTAGGTGTCTATTACACGCTTAATTCTCTACAACGATACAACGATATTTCGGTTCCATTGCAACCAGTGCTGCCTAATTTCTAACTTGGTGATATCGTGTGAATATTCTTCACGGTTAATGAGAAATCCAGGCAATAACTACGGATTTATAACCAACAAAATTTCAACCCACCTCATCCAAAGGTTTTATGAGCAACTTATCGTCGAAGATGAAGTCGCATATGTTATCTATCATAAGAAGATTTTAACACGATGAAAAACATATATTATAAATATATATTTACAAAAAGTATTGTCACGCACCCTTGCTTTCCAGTGAAGCGTTCTTTTTATCAGGTTTTACATTTCGTTTTCATAGTATCAAATTCTTAATTACTTCGTTTTCATAGTATAGAATTTTTAGCCATTTAAGAGTATTACTAAATGATGCGAAATTCAATAGAATTGCAGCTAATTAATTGGTATGTAAATGCTATAGTAAGCGCGGTATGCAACGATGCGCCAATCTTTTAGGCACCTTTTTAGCCACGTATTCTAAATTCGTATTTTCAAATTATAGCAGCTCGACGATTACTATTTCTATGTCGGTTTCCACAGACTGCCTGGCACCTGAACGTTTAGCAGTTTCTCGAGTTACACGGAACTTCGTTTTCTGTCAAGCGGATGTTAGAAATGTACGAATACAGGCATACGTGACTCGATACAAATAACTTGAAAAAGAAAAGCAAACAGTGCCGATGACTAATGAGATCACCGTAGTCGACCCCTGAAAAGAGAACCTAACACTCTCGAAAATACGGAGACGAAGATTGCCATCAAATTTCATCGTCGCTATTCTTTCTGTCGTGTTTTCTTAGGTGGATCCTGAATTGACTTATATGCTCACTGACGCAGTAATGTTTGAGGTACTTGCGATGAAGTTTTCATAAGAAAGAAGTAGACAAAATATCTTTTGTCATATATATACGATAAAATATAAAATTTAAAATTATTGAAAATAAAAGTTTCCACTATGTCGCTTCTTTTAACTTGACTAATTACCGACTGAGTACGAATAAGAAAGTATTTGCATAAACATCCGTGGTTTATTTATTATAAATTATAGGCATTACTTTTTCGTTTGTATAAACAAAAAAACATTTTGATGATTAGTATCGAAATAATATTTATTACAAAGTATTTTATCTCATATTATCTTCTCAAACGCACAGCACTTTTATGACCTAAACGCACATTTTCGCAATCAGGTATACAAAAATAAAATTACTGTAAAATCTATCGAGAATGAGAAAGATGTTTCAGTCACTTGTAATTTATCATTTGTAACCAAACAAATTATTCTATAGCTTTTTTTTTATTTTGGTTATAACAGTTATAGTGTTTGATTTTTTCGTATTATTTTTCATACTATTTTGTTAATTATACAAGATGTTTAAAAGGGAGATTTGTGTCTTGAAGAAGTTACAGTAGTCACCGAGAGGGGTAAAAAATGCGTAATTAACAGAAGTCATAAAAACATAGTTAACGCCCAAAGTAGTCTATATCTTGTAAGTACTGGCCACTTGTTTCTCTCTTGTTGATCAAGATCTGTTCGGATTGGTTGGACTTGACAGAGCTCTACGAGAAGATTTGTCTGTCCTTTCAGCCCTACTCCAGCCCCACATCTCGTATTCTCCAACTGAACATCTATTCTGATTTCCGCTGGCCTGTCGCAGCGTGGCCGTATGTGCTTGTTTGACATTTACAAGTTAGTGCTAATACAATTCACAAGTAGTGGGTGATCTTGCAACAACTTTGGGAGTAAGATTTGCTTTGGGATCCTTGTCCCTATCGATCGGCTCCTCGAGTGATTAATTGTTTAATCAGCGACTTTATGTGGCTCGGTTGTAAAGATTTAAGCTTTTACACTACCTGCTAGTAATTTATTTTCGATACCTGTGACAACTGTCCATTAAATAATTACATTTGCGATTTATCAGGTAAGCATTACAATATTTTTATTTAATACACGTAGAGTATAATAGTTTTATCTTCATTTTATTTTTCCGACTAGTTTGTTAATTGTACAAGTCAATTGTAAATTCGGCTTTAGTCTCTCACACATTTCGTTTTAATACCTTTCACCCCTATGCCCGTCCTCTAATAAGTGAGAATGAAATTTTCCTTATTTTAGATGAGATGTCTTGGTTAGAAAATATAGCTTCGACAGACCAACAATATTCCGAAAACGTTTTCGAAATCCCGTCAATACCGTTGACATCGACTTCTTCTCAAATGAATGTTCAGAGCCCTTGTTTTCCTGGAAACCGGGATGCCCCGTTGAGTCACGGATATCTTTGGAATAACTTTTCCAATCCTTGCAATATTTCAACGTCAGTTAACACGTTGAGTGAACGTGGTTTGTCACCGTTTCATAGCGCAAATTTTCAGCATTCCAATACAAATCGAAATTATCGAATATACAGGTACAAATAAAAGTAATTAGTACGTAAACAGTGGATTTTCATGCATTTATGGGAAATTTGAAGGTGCAGAAATGTACAAAATGCATGTTGCAAAAGTATCAAAAATATTTCAAGCTAATATCTTTTGTATTATTTTATACTTTAGCTTTTTCAAGCAAAACAATAAGCATGCAAAATTTTCAATTATAATTTTTTCATTATTATATTACACTTAACAGTTTCTGTATTAATTCCTTCTGTTCTCCGTTTTATATGAGGCTGTGTTTTAAAATGTAGTTAGAATATAAAGTAGAAGACTTGTAACCTTATAGGGTAGACAATAAACTACTACTACCACTACTACTAATTTCTTTGTTATTATCATTAAATCATATCATTAAATAATATCTGTTTTCTTCCTATGAAAAGATGGGAGCAATATTCGCACCAAAACTCCACTATGGATGAAGAGGATATAATTGACGAGTCGAAGGAAAGAATAAACGTAAATTCCACAGAGCAATCTTTAGATTTTATTTGCGAGAGAGCTCAAGATCGCCAAATCTCCACGACTACAACGGTATTTCGCGCTTGGGAAATTCCAGCATATCAGAACACTGGGCAAAACACTGAAAATGAGCTCAAGTGTCGTTCGTGGCAGGAGTCACGGTATTCAATTGGTTTGAGCAACAATTCCTTTGACAATGAAGCGTGTCCTGTAGAACAAGGTGGTAAGATACTTTCAGAAGATATTATCAGCATGCAAAATTGGTAAAGTAAAAATTCTATATTAACTTTTTAACAGAGCAATTTAAAATGTTGAATGGCGAAGACGTTAATAGTTACTAAATACTTATGTTCACACGGATTGGTACGTTAGTAATGAACACTACATTAACTTCATTTATGACTTTACCGTCGCCACTGTGGCTATAATGGAGCCAGCGTAGCCTAAATATTTATCAAACATGTAACTATACTTTTCTTTTCATGTCATCGCGTGTAACAAACGACAAGGCTATCGTAAAATCATTGTAATCATGTCATATTGGGATAATGTATGTAATACTTTTTGCAATAAACGCAACAACATTCAACGCTAACTTCTCTTTCATCTTCGTCTCGAATATTTGTTTGAATTACACATTCATCGATAAAAAACGAAATGAAAATATTTGAAAAATATTTTATTCTATATTTCCGACTTATTTTTATGTGATCAGTCGCGTCCTTTTTAGTCAATATCGAGATATTAGCATTTCATTAAAAATTCAATTCCGAACATATATGTGATGTCAATGAATTCGTTTAATTAAAAAAGAATGAAGTTATTTGGAAAACTTCACGGACTGGTTCGATTGACGTCAGTTAACAAATATAGATGAGATAGCGGTACGGAAGCAAGGCTAAGGGCTCTACCACCGATCCGACCACGTTTTATACATCATCGCCCGCAGATGATCCTGATTCCGACAACCTACATTATAGCGGCACGTTTATTAACTGGCACGCGGGAGCAGCTTGGTAATGACGCATCGAATATGCAGCTATTTTCATCTGACTGCCGCTTTGTGAATAAAAAACTGATACCGGTTAAAACCTCACTACGATTATATCATCACGTATAATGCTTGAGGATACAAGAAATCGCCACTGAACTTAATTTTCATCCACCAAATTTCGCGAAAGCCATTTGAAATCACGTTAACAGACATTAATACAAGAATGGTAACAAAATATTTTTCATTGCATGCGTAGAATCATTTGCTATTGCAAAATAATCGTAACAAACTAATTTTCAAACATGCGTCAACTAACTAAAGATAAATGATGGATAAGAAGCTGATTTACGTATTTCCAAAATTTTAGAACATGCGTTTTATCCATAACGAGTAAAATACATAGAATCACATCCACATTTTTATTCGAGATGGAATTATTTAATAAATCTCCATTCCTTATGAAACTCAAACATAAAACTACAATAAATAAATACTATAATATCATACGATAATAGTACGATAATAATACGATAATAAAACTATTGTGTCAAAAGTCATAACTTCGTTAATTTATTAAATTCTGAATCCTTTACATTTCAGAGACAAATAAAAGATTGACTGGCGATAGACCTCGTAAAGAAAGGACTGCATTTACAAAACACCAAATTCGCCACCTTGAATATGAATTTGCGCATAGTAATTATCTGACACGTTTACGTCGCTATGAAATAGCAGTTGCTCTCGATCTAACAGAACGTCAGGTAAATTGATATTGCAATACTGATAATTTTCAAATTTGTTAACCCTTGTTAGTTTGATTTGTTTTCAAGATTTTTTACGATGATCGACTGTAGGGAATGTTTCACACAATTGAAACAAGCTCTAGCTCTGAAATGATATAAGGCAGAAAAAGATGTTTTGTATTTTAAAGATTTTAAAATCACTTATACATTTTAAAATTTAAATATATTTTTGATATTTTTCATTATTTTATTACTCTCTACAAAACAGTATTGTAGGATACTTAAATCTAGAAATGATTTGTTTGAAAGATGTAATGTTAATTTTATAGAATTTATTGCATGAAAGACGCGGCAAACACGAAACTACATTTTGTCTTTCCCTATCTTTCATATGATAAGTTCTACGAAATTGAAACAGTATTTTAATTATAGACATAATTAATTAATTTTATTATGTAAAATCCTGTTGTTATGTTATAACTAATAATATATTATGGATTATTATTTAAATAAAATATAGTTATGTACAAACTAATGTAAAATGTTCCTAATCTTTTAGGTAAAGGTATGGTTTCAAAATAGACGCATGAAGTGGAAGAGGACAAAAGCAGGATTAGGAAACGGATCAGAAAAATTTTGATGTTTCCTGATAATTATTTCTTTAATTTTAAACATCTTACACAATGTCCAATGTAAATAGTAAATTATGTAAAATCATATAATTAAAAAATTGTTCAATGTCTACATAGTACTTAATTATAACATCTGTACATTGTTGTGTTTAATAAGAAATTTATGTAACATTATGTAGAAGAATCTATTGGTACAAAATTTATATCAAAACCTATTTCTTTTAATTCCCTTTCTAAAGCAGATAATTTATTCATTGTTTTTTGTTTAAAACTTATATGCTTGGATTTTTTGACATCTCCATTTCTTATTTTAGTAACTTTATTTCTGTTTATTACTTTAGGGTAAATTTTTTGTGTCCATGAGTTGCCAGCAAAAAAGCCACGATGCTGTTTCTCAGGTGGAATATATGTAGCTAATTAAAAACATTAAATGATATATTACATGGTAAAATTGAAGCATCCACTTAATAATTGCAGTACATTTTTGTATAATACCTTTTAATAATCTTCCACACATAAGATAGTTATTCATTGTTTCTGCAGCTACTTTTGCAACTTCAGGGTACATGAATTCCACGTATCCATAACCACAACTTCTACCAGTCTACAAATAAAAAATATATAGTAATTAACTTATGCAAGCAACATGTAACTTATAATTGACAATATAGAATTGAAATTTTATAATATTTATATACATATTTATATTATGTATACTTACATTTCTTGATCGAACAACTCGCACTCTAGTTACTTTACCAAATTGATTGAAATAATCTGTCATTTGTTCTTCGTAAAAACCATGAGGTATATGACCTAAATACACTATACCTTTTGAATATTTCTTTTGCGGTCTTATCTTTCTTCTTTTGACTTTAATAATTTCATGCGATTTTTCTTGTTTTGGAGACGAAACTGTTGTTGGAATATTTGTTGCTTTAACATTTTTCTTCTGGAATAACAAAAATTTTTTCAATTTAAAATCTTATTCAATTTTGTGCAATTAAATATCACAGCATATAGGTTATGTTTAAATGCATTCTAACCTCCAATACTTTTTTAACATTTTCTATCGCTTTAGATACAGTTGAGTTCTCTTCTATATCTGATGACTTACGCTTAACTTTTATAGCTTTTTTAAGAGGTGGAACTCTCACTGCATTAGATTTCTTTTTAATTTTCATTTTATATTTGTATTAACACAATGTAAGAACAGACAATACACATTACCAGAGAGGAAATGAGAGCAGTGCTATTGACCATAGTTTACTTATTCCCCGGTACAAGTGCTGCACCATGCGGCCAAGAACTGCAAACATTAGAAATTTACTCTACAGATAATTGAATTAGTCATATGTGGCACTCAATGGGATCTATGTATCAGATATTATTTAAATAGAATTGCTTATTACTAACAAACTTGAATGTGCACTTAATACTTTTCCGTGTCCCAAATTTTGAGGATTATCCGAACACAGACAAAATCTCAATGTGTGATTCGACCCTCCCATACCATTTTTGTATCGCATGCGATGTTATCAACTCAGTATAATACTAATTCGAATTTTGAATTGAAACTACATGAAATTACAAAAAACAGAATGACGTCCTGGAAAGTAATAAAGAAAAACTAATAAAGTAATAAAATTCTATATTTACAATATGTTTCAATCGTATTATGATACAACTGATTGGAACCAGTGATTTCATGCAGAATTTATTATATTCATAATGTTCTTCAATTTTAATGCGGCCCGACTGCTGACATTTCCCGACATTTCTGAAACAATTAATTTAATAACACGATTTTCTACTGTTCATGTGTACTGAAAACAGTACATTTGTACTGTTTTCAATGGAAAATTATTAGCAGTTGCTCTATTTCATGATAGCCTCTTCTTTCTTCGGACGCAATGTCCATTGCCTTTCTCTCATTCAAGTAGTAAAAAATAGATCCTGTCCATCAATCGACAGTTTTGCACATCTATTTTAATGTTTGCTCCAGTGTTCAGAATATATACATCTTCCGAAAATCGAGCCGTCCCATGAATTCTTTAACACCCTATTCCAAGCAAGAACGGCTGTACAATTAGTACAATGATGAGCGAAGGGTCAATCTATCTTGCATAAAATACGAATGAAAACTATCGAGAATGTAGATGCAAACGACGGAAGCAATAAGATTAGATTAAAATTTCTGTCTGAAAATGAAAAATGTCTATGTCATATTGTGTTACAAGAAAATGAACGAAATATAGGTAATGATATTGAGAAATTCAACGAAAAAGCAATAGCTTGCAACAACTTATATTACATACCATTTGGTTTAATTTTATAATGATTTGTAAGTAAAAAATCTGTATGAATACACTTTGTAATGAAAGGTATATTTATATATAACAATAGTATATTATTATCATATTATAAAAAAATTACTTTGATCTCGCACAGATAAATAATGATTTTCTTAATCAAGGCGCTTTACTGTCATTCCAGTTGATTCTTCTCGAGCATGACGCGCAAGCTCATCGGCAGCGAGTCCACCTGTAACACGGCCCATTATTCCACCAATTGCAGCGCCAGCCATTGCTCCAGCTGGGCCAGCTAAGCAGGTACCAACCGCAGCACCAGTTTTTGAACCAACGCGTGAACCAACAGTCTTCCCTACTCTTTTTACACGTTTCACGTCCCTCAAAACTTTCTTAAGATATTTGATCGTTTCTTTAATAAGTTGTTTCTCCTCGGGATCGCTTTCAGCCCTACGGCATTCTTTCAATTTATCGATGGCATCCTTTATTTCATTGACTTTCTCGCTTGCGTGACTTTCAATGCATATACCATCGTCGAAAGAGGAAACTGTACAGAATATAGAGTCTGATACACTAACCACTCTTAGTGTAGTATCCGTGCGTTGTAAATTGTAGTTGATCCTGTCTGTATAGGGGTTCCATGCACTGGGCAAACCTTGTGTATCGATATCAATACGAGGATCATAAAATATGCAAATATAATGTAAACATAAAAATCATTTCTACGCTAAAGTTAAAAATATTTCCATTCACATGTATAATTTTACCTCCTCGTTCCCTTCGCCTACTGTGAAGCGGACTCATATTTTGAATTCCGACAACTACTTTTGTCTCCAAATGCTCGGCAATTGTGTCAGTGTTGGATATTTGGATAGCCCGCACTTAAATTTAATGCCCACGCTATGATCTAAAATTTAAGTAGAAAATGAAAATCACGTCGAGGTTCGAATATTTGAAAGCCACAAAACATTTTTTTGGTTTAAATCTTTATGCAAAAATATTATGCTTCTTGCAACGTCTTTGAATTAACATTTATAATCGAAGAGAAGAAGTTGATTAAAAGAGTAGTGGCAGTTTTTCGCGAATATCACGAAAACTAAGTGATACCACTTTGTATATATATAGGAAAAAGTTATTTAAAATATCGATTTCTACAACATATTCAAAAATCATTGGAATTGGAGAGTGGTTAACGTTTCTACAGTTTCACCATATAAACCATTGTAAGACGTATGTTTCTTACAATTACTTCCACTTCAATTTTTCACACAATTAACTTGAAAAACAATGTATCATAGTTAATGATATTGGAAATAAAAATTCAGGTGCTTAAAGGAATATGTTGTACTTACAAATAAGATAATGATGCTTTGGAAATTAAAGCCACAAATATTTTATACTTACATATTATAAAGTAGCGATTGAGTCGCTACAAAATACAGAACTGTCAACTAGAGAGAAATACATTGTACCTGGCTTTATTCGACTATTTATCTTATCTGACAGTAGACAATCTGAGTATATGTGGAAGAGAACGTGTGTGAACGCAATCGAATTCAATTTAATACCAATGTACACAATATACACAAAGAAATTGGCCGCAAGAAATATTTATACATATCCTGATCTTCCAATGAAGCATTTTGTCATCAGGTTTTAGATTTCATTTTCATAATATACAATTTTTTTAGTTGTATGAAAATATGTATGTAGGTACGTTAATTTCTTGAACATTGGCAATACAAAAATCTCGCTGTCTGGATGTTGGAACGAAGTACATACTTATTTACAGGTTACTTAAATTAAGGAAAACTCAAAGTAATTGTACCAGTCTCTGGCATAGGGCTGGTAACTTCATGAGTTTATGATGCGTCGGCTGCTATTAAGGTGTGGAAAGAAACTTCGTATTCATCGTTCATCCGACAAAATTTGAACCAGTGATTGTTAATATAAATACATATAAGAGGTAAATAAGTATGTTAAGATAAATTTGTCTTTCTAATATCTTATAAATTATGATTCATGATATTTTTAATACTATAACAATTATTCAGTCAATTCATAATACAGCCATTCGAAAACTGTCAGAGTAATATTTACCTATTTATTATTTCTAACTCCAACAGGAGAGCTTATATTTTCATCAAGTTTGAAACCATTTTTGTATTTAGAGTAATATGGTAAACTACTTTTCTTCTAAGACATAGACATTTTCTTCTTCTGTGGAATGATCTTATATTATTATTCTAATACACTATTTATTATTTTATCACGTTTTTAAATAACATCGTAATATTAGATATTAGCGAGACTAAATGAATTCCAACATTGTTAAACATGAAGTGAAAAGTAACAATCGTTGCGTGATCTCTATCAAACATGAGAGCACATATACCTCAGATGCCGAATTATTTCTCCGTTTCTACAAAATGGATCAAGACGAAACATACCTTATTTTCTTTCCCGAATATTAAGCTATATAATACAATATATATATATATAATACAACAGAAAAGCCTCCCTCAAAATCCATCCAGTAGCTTTTACGTTACGCAAGTACAAACAGACAGATAAAAGCTCCAAGACATAGCTTCTTCGACTCCATAGCTTATAAGCTGTTTCTGGATCACCGTTGGATGATAATTGGCCATGTTATGGAGTTTTCGATTTAAATATCTACACTCCTGATTTCACGTAATCATCTTCATAATAAAAATTCTAAAGTGATAGGTGATAACCACATTGCGAGTTCAGAATTAAATTTCTCGTAACGTCGACGAGCACTTGCAAATATTGAGTGAGAAAGGATCTTAGGATGTGGATATTACTGGCAATATTCCTCCACAGTGTCATGTCCATTTCCATCCTTAAAGCCATTTGCACACACTACATCGACATATTCTCCCACTGACAACTCTGCATACATTTTGTCTTACTGCACTTGGTATACTTAAATAGTGAACGGCGTCGAAGACGATATGATATCACTATTTAAGTGAACGTATTATATCTATCATATCTATCATAAGTGAATGCGTTAGTGTTACCACTGAAATATTCCGCAAAACATAAACATCGAAAAATATTATCTTATCGGATCATTTCTCGATAGCGGAGATGAATCGACCAATTACTATTGACATGGATGATATGTCTTTTTTATATCCATCTGTAAAAATAGTTGGGTGGTTTGTTGGTTTAATTAAATTCGGGAAATAGTATACATAAAGGACGGTCCAACAAAAATTAAGACTTGAATATTTTGAACTGTGAATAAAATGCGTTAAAAAATGTCGTGTAACTGTGAATCATTTAAAAGAAATACTACCATGTAAAAAGAAACTCAGATGTACTTTGGAAAAAAATGATGCAACGATCGCTTATTTTATAAGTATCACTAATGAGCTTAGTTTGTGAAGACCGCATATTTGTAAAATATAAAATATTGGAATATTATAGAACAGATAATAGAAATCAACGAATAATTTTTAAACGATTAATGTTCATTTAAAAGAAGAGGATCCGCGATTTTAATATCTTCAATATAATTTTTGAAATTGTATAGCAGTAGAAAACGTATCGAGAATCACGAGGAAAATGTGATTGAGTTATATTGTTTATGAGCAATCTTCGTTTCTCACATGTAATGGTCAAGCGCGCAAATTGATGAGCTTTCTGGTATTCGATAGCAATTTGTTACTTCATTAACCTACACCAGTAAATGAATAATACAAGTAAATGAATGATGTAGATGAACAGTAACAAAAAAGCTGTCGGTAGAAGACGCGAAGGCGCAAGTCATTGCGCACGCATCTTTGAATGAACGCGATTTTGAAGCTTCAGTTGCTCCAATGCAGTTCTTGGGTATGCACGGTTATCGCAGTCTCGTATTGTTAGGCTGATAGACGCGTTTTTTGTGGTGAGAATGTGAATCGGACCTATCGACAAACGTGTTGGGTATTATTAAATAAATTTTCATTTGAATAATTATTTAAATAGAGGGTCAGTTGTTAGTTGGGAGTTCAAATAAAAAATAGAAATAAATTATTTGTATTATTAATAGATTACTTAAAATAATGAAATTAATTGTTCTTTGCAAATACAATTTCATTTATTATTTTTATTTATTTTTATTTATTTTTATTCGTTATTTATCGATCGTCGAACAAATTCAAATTTTCGAATAAATATTTCAATCAAAAACATTACTGTATATTGGAATTTGTAACTTTTAATAATGTTTGTCAGCTATGATGAATACTCCGAAACCTCGAAATATGATAGATATACTTTCGAACAACTTGTTGGAAAAGCGAGTAGTTATAAAAGCATGCCTGATCTGCGATTTATCTATTGAAATATCACCTTATTAATTTCACGATTGTTTCATTCAATTATTTATTTACATATTATCATTTGTTCTTGAATTAAATTCAAATGAAAAATAAAATTTGCAAATAAGAAATAAGAAATAAATTATTTTTGGCATCGTTTAAATGACTTTTATTTAAATAGGAGATTTAATTCTTATTCGCAACTGAAATATTATCTCAATTTGTTATTTATTGTTTCATAAGTAAATAAAACATTGCCCAATATTGATCGACAATAATAATCACAAAATAGAAGCGGGGGATTCTAGAATTACGCGTTTGTAAATAGCATCGCTAATAAGTGATTTCACGCCTCTGTGTATAATTTGAAAAAAGATCGCGTTGATTGAAAAAATTTCAACTATTCTTGCGTAAATGAATAGAAATGAGTGAAACCTCTTTGCAATAAATATTGCGTTACCTTTCTATTACAATTAAGTTCGCTTTTAATTGGCGTTATTATCATTATAGTATTAAACTTTTAAGTTCAAAGTTTATTTGGTTAAAGTTTATGTTCATTTCTAAATTGTTAATTATTAACCATTAATTACTAATTAATTCGCTAGTTATCATACTATATTAACAAAAATTGTAATAATATTAGAACGAATCATTTCACGAGTAATTTATTACTTATTGTCATTCTTTTTAAATGAAAAGGCGAAGATTCTCAAGGATAACTAATGCGCGTGATCACTCGCAAGTACGTGGTGGATACTTTGCTCGATTCGTATCAACTATACATGAATATTAATAAAATACCTGAATTAATAACGAACCAGTGATCAAAAGAAATGTATTTGCTTTCTGTGAAAACAACAGATAGATATTGTATGAAATATGAATTGTTTATTTCAAACCTCATCACTGGTATATTCAAAATCTTATTTATACGTTGACAACTTAACGAGCTGAAAGTAACGAATTCCTTAAATGACAAAACCGATATAATGTTGGACATTTACGGATTCCAATACCGTCGTTGTATATTATTTTTTTAAAGTAAATTTTATCGTGTCCTAATAGCCTATATTTGCTAGTCTAATAAAATATAAAATCGCCTTGAGTGTTTTTGCCTCCGTTTGTGTAATTAATTCACATCGTATTAAGAAGAAACCAAGTGTCCATATACTTTTCAGTGATAGTGTCTAAAGACACCTGTTTCCATTGCGTACATCTTTTACTGCTTGTTGTGTTCGCCGTCGTCATTTGTCACTTTGAAACCGGAAACTTATTATCTCGTACATAATCTTTTCAGAAACAGCGGCACATTATTTTCGAGGGAAAGTCGTATAAAAGTGGAACTGATAAAAAGAGTTCGTCAACAAAGATGAGTTTTTGAATAAATTTTGGAACTATCCCATACAACATACTAAGGAAGATATTCTGAATTGTTACCGGTAACGACTAGTTAATACGTAGGTTTAACAATGCAACGGTTTGAAAAAGGGAAAGACAACGTAAATTACGTGCAACGGAAAAACGGATTTACGTAAAAAGACAAGAGAATTTTATTCAAATTGTTCACACCTGGATATTATTGTCGTTTTCAAAAAGTGCTGGTTTTTGTCAGGCCCAAAATATGGACAACTTGTTTTCGTATGGCTTGTACAACTGCAGTGCTATAATTCTCAGACAGAACATCACAATTTTGTTGATGCTAAATCGTAGCGAACTTCTTAATATATTGCAAAACGCTTTGGATAGTTCTACGGAACGGGAAGTTCTACGTGATGCTTTTTTAGATTGTTTTTTTAATTACCAAGAACGGCCGTTTGACTTACCATGGTGGCAAAAGTTGTTCTGGTCCCTGATATTCGCTGCAATGCTGTTGGTAGCAACCGGTGGCAACGTCATCGTCATATGGATTGTACTTGGTAAGTGATCCTCATTTTAGCACAATCGAATATTGGTAATTCGAACCTCAAGGGAAGAGCTAGGAACTTCCAGTTATAGAGATTTCGATTTACCGAGGTTCTCAAGCAAAAGAGCTTTAATTAACGAAAATTCGACATACAGAAGTTTTGTACAAACGTTCAATTACATTCCTCTTTCCAAAAAGTGTTACTACTTTAGGTATCTTAAACTTGTGTTCGTGTTCGACTGACGAAGAACTTTTAGCTTGTGATCGAAGGGTAACTTAATAGGGATACATACGGCTTGTGGCGTTTTATGCCCTTTTACTTACCGAGACAGTCGTGATAGTTGAAAGGAAGAAGGCAATATCGAATGATTTCTGACATCTTGCGGTATAAAACTGATAGTGGGATCTAACACACTTCGAATGACTTCGAATCTGTATATGTGGCGACAAATTCGAGTAACTGATTCGAATTTTAAAACACTTGAAAGTTTCGATCAGTCCTGAATATTAATAGGAGTCTTGAGTCTTTAAACTTTAAAGTCTCTTGAGTCTTGATCGTGTCAGCAATCGTGATGCGGGATATTCGATACTCTTGGCTTGGGAGTTCAAAAGTGGAAACGATATTTAAGGAATTTTGCTAGTGGAGGCTTTACGGCTACGGCTGCGGCTCTATGCTACTTATCTTATTGAAACAAGGACAAACATGAAGTAGTTCAAAGAATTCGTCGATCGTCATTTTGACGACAGAGCACGATCGAGATTTCCAAATTGAGCAAGATTCAGGATACTTTATAAAGACTCAAAACCTATCAAGATTCAAGACTGAATCAGAACTTTCAAGAGCTTTAAGCTTCGAATTCTGTTCGAGGTAATTCGAAGCGATTCGAACTGTTTTGTATTTCTTTCTCATCCTATCGCCACATATAGCTATACGCTTCGACTTATAGCGACGATGAGAAGTTCGACTTGTAGAAGTTCTAAACTCGAATTACAGAAGTAAAATAATGCATGTAAAGTAGATGGCAAATAATTCGAATTGACGTAAATTTCATTTCGAATTATAGAAATTATAGAAAGAGAATAAACAAAATTATAATCTTATAGAGGTTCGAGTTGTCTAGGCTTAACTGGTATATACGTATCGCTCATTCTCTACAATAACATTGTTTTTATTTCTTCATAAGGAATCGCTTCGTGCCCACTTGTACACGTTATTCGACCGCACCCTGTATACATACATAGATTAGATTCTATGACGTGTTAACATTTATCGGATCTGATGCATTTGACGAATGTCGATATCTTCTATTAAAGGAAACTACGCGTTTATGTTCATTGCCAGTGTGCACACACACTGTTCACATAGTGTGAAACTACATGAAAATGAATCTTTTTTTTTAAAGAATAGAGTATGCGTGGATTCGTTAGCTTCACACAATTTCGTGTCGTGCTGCACCGCGGCACAATACGTCTGGATTAAATTGGCAATTTCTATTTGACACTTGGACCCGATATTCGAGTTATAAAAGTGATAATAAAGACGAGAATGAAAGCACGACTAACCAATTATGGAAAGCTTTATTTTATATAGGGTGAGAGATATAGTAAGTAATTGGGCCGAATTATGATACTGTTCTTATTGCAGATAGAAAGAAAATGTGGAGAAAAATTTTGCATTGTTTATCAAGCTCTATCATCGTGCAGTGTGATTTTTACAGGAGTGCATTGAGGCAGTTAAGTGCAATTGCACTTTCTCTTTCAACGGAACTCTGCAATTTTATTCGCATTGGTTGATTCCCCGTGCTATTCAGAACCTGAATGTTTTGGGGTAAAATCATGAAAAATTCAATATTTTTCGAAATATGTAATTTATTTTCGAACATCTACTACAAATGCTTCCACCGTTGTATTCCAAATATTCTATCACTCGTTTTCTTACATTTACACACTCACAATTAAACAGTTCCTTTTGATTCGTTCTTTCATGTCACCAACTGAAATAAAAGGTTCTGTATACAGACTGTTTTAATAAAAAAAATTCCACAAGAAGTCAAGGGGATTTTAGTCACGTGAACGCGATTGCAAAAGCGTCGCGATGTCAAATCATTTTCCTCCATAGATTGATATTAAATATCTCGTTATGGTGCGAACGTTATGAGCCGGTGCTCTATGTCGCTGATAGTATTTCAAACAGTTTCGCTTCTCTAGTGGAACATCATGTGCCAAATCGGATAATGTGAATTCAAGGAAATACCGATTTCTTTCAGCATATAAAGTGTTATGGGAAATGAAATACGGATCGATAAGGCACGTGTTAAGAATTTCGTATCACACATTCATGCTGTACCTACTGTTCGTATTACCTGTAAATTGTAGATTTTCTGCAATCCGGGCATTCTCGCTGCATTGATTAAAAATACCATTATTCGTGAAAGTATATTCGTTTGTCCATAAAATTGTTCGCAAAAATTTTCGTTCCCTGCAGTCCTGTCTTAACCCTCACGCATACCTACGTCGTGGCAATTTAACACGTTTCTCACGTAAAGATGACATTATTCTGCCATTTGTAGAAAGATTAATCTAAAACTCTGTGACTTTTATTTTTTTGAGATGAAATATATACAGTGACGAATGAAAGGTGTCATCTGTATTTCTTTTCATCTCACTTCCGAGAAAGGGAAATGCAAGCTTACTGTTCATGAAAGTACGGAGTATAATCCCGACTAAATTAGATAGGGACTGGAAACGAAGAAACTGATTGGTTGGTTGATCCAGTATCATCTAGTAGTGTTCAGTTGGTAGGAAATTCAAAGAGTGTCTTTAAAAGCCAAATAAGATAAAAATAAAGAATAAAAATTGTGTTTAAAATTTTGTTTTTTATTGACATTCAAAATTATTGAGAGCACCTCAAGCTACGAAGAGTATAGTGACTTCAAACTTTACGACATATGACCGATAACTTATGTCGCAAAAAAGGAAACTATGATGACGTAGAGATGATTCTGTAATATCTTTCAAGAAGAATTGAATGGAAACTTCGAATAAGAACTTAAAACTTTAGGAAAAGTAGGTTTCCAAGTTACGTTGTTCCATAACACTTAACGTGCTTTCTGCGTTCAACATTATATCACCTATTGTCTGCAAATGTCTGTAACCTGTGTCTACGAAGACGATTGATAGAATCGATAAGAATCGTAGAACCATACTTTACGATAAAATCCATTTACCCGAATTACTTTTATCGGAATGAAATTTTAATTAACGCCTGATTGATTGAACGTTTACTGGTTGAATTTATGTTGGACCATGAGCTTTTATCGTATGAACCTCGGTTTAAATTGTTTGACCACCGATAAATTCAGACAAATGGAATTCTACTGTACTATTAATCCAACTTTGATCAAAATGTGTTATAGTTTCTTATTCGAGATTCCCTTTCAATGATAGATTAGCTATTAAACTTATCGACTCACAGGTAAAAAGTAAAGTAAAAAAATACCATAGCTTACCCTATGTTCTATGTTGTGTATATGTGTGTGTCCGGAGTTTCACACTGTCTTATGGCGCCATTATCCCATTTATCATTTACTGTAATTGATGATGGGAGAGCATTACACGTCTTTCGTGAATCGTGATTCATAACTCGCGTCAGTATCCGATTAGCCTATAATCAGTGCAGTATTCAATTAGCATTTCTCATAACTTGTACATTTTACAGAACAACACTCTGTGGAATTTTTAAGTGAAGACAATTAATATTTCTTGCAATTTATGACTCTGTCCTAATTAAGTGCAAGCCGAGATTGTTCTGAAGCAAGTGCGTCGTGTTGGTTCACTGCGAGTGTTCATAAGCAGAGTTTACGGGTATTGCAGTCGTTTTGTACAACTGTCCAACTGCTGGAATACGGTGCACCGTGCGATCTCCGTTTTCTTGCAAATAAAACTTCATTTTTGTTCCTACTTCTTCTTCTTCTTTAATTGTTTGGTAATCCACCATTTCGCATTTCAAAACCGGAAGGAACGAAAGTTACAGGTTTTTAAAAAATAAGCAATCGTCAAAATTGCATAATGCCATGATATTTCATGCAACGATGCTTCTGAGTTCGTTTGGCATGTCGTTCGCTATTTTTTTTTAACGATTTACATTTACGTAGATTGAGTAGTAATTTTCGAAAATAGGCGTTAGTGAGCGTAATGCGATCAATAAAGCATTGCAGCAACTTCCTGAATTTCGATCGCACGATGCAAAGGTAAATATTATATTGACTTTTCAAAGTTTGAAAATTGCGTCATTCTATACTGATTAGTTATATCTAATTCAGTCGTTCTACTAAAATTTAGTCTAGTACTTTAAATATATATTTAGTTAAAAAATATGTTCTCAGTTAAGAGCTTCCTATAATGTTTAACACAGCGTGTATCTCATTTAATATAACCAATATTATCGATAGAATTCTACTAAATTATAAATTCTGAAGAATTATAAATGGATTTCATTTAATTGCCTTATATAAAGCTTTAATACTTGATATATATAGAGAGTTGAGGAATTAATTGATGCAAAGGGAATTGTACAGGTTGAATTATATTGCAATGTATCATGCATCGACGCCTGAGTTTCATGACATGTTACAATGTATAGGCGAATCGGCATTAAAACCAACTTGTATCGATGCAGAAATCGGAATACTGAATATAATTTTGTAGGAAATAAATTTCTCTCGTTTAATTCTTCACAAATACCTGTGCATACTTCAGGAATCTCTTTGATGAATAATTGGCGTGAAATTGCAGTACTATATTTTAAATCTTCCTAACTCTTTCCCGTAGCTAAAAATCTTAGAGTTGCAGAAGTTCTGTCTTCTTGCACTAACTGCATCTCTCATCATTGTATTTTGTTTTTCAATTCATAGGCAAACTTTATCCAACAGATGTTGAAAAACAGAATCATCCATACGCAAATATTTTCTATGATCAGCCGATTCATTCGTTCAGTTTTGAATTCTTTATAATAATGCAAAATTAGACGATTTGCTTCTTTCATTTAACCATCTTTTCGCCCATTTCTTTCTAGCATTTAATCTTTTATTTCTTACGATCAACGTACGTCCTATTAATCACGATAATAATGTAGTTGAAAAATAATAAGATATTTCGAAATATGTGTTTCAAAGTTGGTATCACGCCACAAACTGAGAAGAATTGGTAATGCGGAGGTAAACTGATGCAAATTTCATGAAACCTAAGTGTCGATGCATGCACCGCAACACGTTTCAGCGCGAAGAGCGAGATTAAGTCATTAAGAATGGCTTATGTCGTACAAATATTCTTTAAATTTTTACTCGACGGTGCAATCTACTCATTATGCAAATTATAATTATATTACAATGACTAAACTGTTTCGTTAAAACCTTTGTAACAAAAACAAACAAAGTTTATACAAAATAATGTTCGTCGTTCTAAATGAAAAATTGTCTTCTGATATATATTGACCTGTTGCATTTGATACAGGAATTTTATGCTGTACTATACATACGGTGGCTCACGATAGTATTCGAATACTTTTAGAAACGATTATAGTGATTGTATTGGAAATATTTGGAACGGATCTGAAAATGCATACAAAAGTTAAAAAATTGCATTATTGCAGTGTAAATAAAGATACATGGTATTATAAAAAAAGAAGATTTAATATTATTGCTATTATCAGTATTATTATATTGACATTATTAATACTATTCTCATTTTTCATAGCAATTTGCCTCATAAAATCTGGGAGATATTCTATAATGTTCAGCGTTGTAAGGTAATCGTACGATATTCGATTAAATGTCGGAAATGAATAGCTGCATTCCACTTAACCCGTCTATTTGCTGATTCCATAGGGACAAATCAAATCTGGCTTCATGACATTTTCGGTCAGAGAGAGTGAATGTGTTTCTCTGCATATAAGTCTGTACATACCATATACATAAGAATGTTATGAACGAAATAAGAGAAATGAAATTTCCATATTCTTTACCTTTCCATATTTCAATGAAAGTAATATCAACAATTCTGGTACTTGAATTAATTTGATTTACACCGACAGCTATGGCAAATCAGCTGATGAAGATTTATCCCTATTTCATTTACACCTTCCATTTTAAAGTTAACGAATAAAAGTCGCCGAAACAACGCATGCGTCCACTGAGAATACACACACGTATTGCAATTTTCCTCTTCCATGAATATCTCAAATGTACATATGAACCGTTCAGAAGCCACGTTGTTTAGAAGCTCTAACTCTATTTTCTCAAGAACTATTTTCTTAATTTACCTTGCAAGTTGCTGTTATTTATGTCATCTTGTAATCAATGAATTCATGGAAGTAACTGATTTAAACATTAATTCTCAAATTTTTTAACATAATATCTTATCTACATAGTTATGAAAAATGAAAAATATTATATAATACATGTAACTCTGTTCAAACACGCGATCATCATTTAACATATAACACAACATAATGATCATTTGAATCATTCAACACGGTGTAAATAATATGGTATTGGAATTTATTTTCGTCCAAACAATGTTAACAGTTTACCCGCAATAGCTTGACAATAATTCAGTACTTTAACACGGTAAAGTTGGAAAATATACACACGAAGAATTTACGAGGTTTAAGCTTAAAAGTTTGCATTCTTCCTACACATATACATATATACATATATAGTCGTTCAGGAAACTCTGTACACAGCATACGCTCCTTAAATATAAAATATTATGGTAAAAATGTTAGTTCAACAAATTTTTTACGCATTATGGCGCATGTTATTAAAATGTAACACAAACCATTCGTTTTCACCTTTCTAAGAAAAATAGAAGTAAAAAGGTATAAAACATAACGTTATAAAATTTACATAGATACGTTTGTTATTATTAAAATTATAAAAATAGGAGGCTTAACTTTACATTAATATTTTATGACTCCTAACTAAGCATCAATAATATTCTGCTATTTGTTTGGTGTCGAAAAAATAAAAGTTCTATCATTTCTGACTTTTGTGAATTAAATATTTCAATTTCTTTAATTCCTTTTAGAAATACATAAATAGCAGTTGCACTGATATGTAGGTATACAGAAATTTTGTGACAAAATGCATTTTTCTTTGGCAAGTTTCCTTGTTAAGTCGTAATTTAATTTAAAAAAAAATGTAGATATTGGACCAACAGGTGCCGCATGCGTTAAAAAGAATCAATACTAACAACGTATGAAAATGTTATGATATCTATTTATGAAGCGCTGTACGTGCATGTAGGTGTCCGTTGCTAATGACACAACAATTTATTACCAAATTATTGCCAAATTAATGCGGAGTACCTAGTTCAAGAGTAGAGGATAATGGAGCGCCGACTGCTGGATTTTCAACCGACTAACGACGGAAATGTCCCGGAATGATGGGAGGATACATGTTATTTCCGGCTGATACGAAACGGAATTTACGATTGAATGATCAAACGATTTTTCTTTCCAATTGTTGAAAGGTGTCTTTGATCGGAAAGCTTTAACGATGCCCCATACTCACATTAACTGCGTGTACACAGAAACTGCTGATTAACATTGATTATATGGCGACAAATTCGAATAGCTTCAAACTTGATTCAAATTCTGAAACTCTTGGAAGTCTTAATTTAGTTTGAATCTTAATAGATTTTTCTTATTATCTTATTATCTTATTGGAACATAGATAAAGGCGAATTGGCCCTGAGAATTCGTTCACCGACATTTTGACGACAGAGAACGATCGATACATTCAAAACTTTCAGGATAAGCAAGATTCGAAACAAGAATATTAATTTCTCTCTTGTTCATTCTGGAAATCTTGAAAATATTGATCGTGAATCAAGACTTTCAAGAGTTTTAAGCTTCGAATATTGTTCGAAATGATTCGGACGTGTCGCCACATTGTATATCATACAGATTCGAAGCGATTCGAACTGTTCTAGATTCTATCGCTAAGTACAGCAGATTAGATTAATCGCGATATCTGTAGCTGTTGTTCTTAGTTTACTATGTATCGTGTATTTATGCATTGTACCACAACGGGTGACTTAACGACTTCCTCTTCATTTCGACCATCGAGCTAGACTAATTAACCTAACCCTGTACGTGACTCGTGGAAATTTTAAGTAAAATTCCAACATTGATTGTCTTCCACTAAACGGAAGAAAAATCCAATCAGTATGCTCGTTAGATATCGCTCATACCCTCCCACGCGCCCGAAGCGCGCCTATGCCGAGGAAAGGGTGAGCGATATAATAGAGTAGAAGCTCGTTTATCCGAACAGGTTTGAGAGACAAGGCAGTTCGGGTTACCGAACAGTCTCGATAATAGAGGTTTGCTATCTAGCTAACCCGTGTAGCTCTTCTTACTGGTTTTACGATTTCAATTGTTCCTTCTTCGATACATAGAAATTATTTCGAACAAAAACAATTGATTGTATACTCAAGTGCTACTAAAGAGTCTATTTGCCAATTTACATAATACAATCTCTAATATAAATCTTTTATTTCCCAACTTCTTGTTTCTACATTAATAATATACATAATAATATACATACATAGTACAAGCAATTAATAATAACTTAGAAATTAATTAGAAATAACTGTAATGCATGGCGTTAATCCTTTCATTACTGAAACTGTACCTGAGTCCTGTGAAATTCGTGTCCATGCTGATTCCGTAAATTTACGGATTCCGCACAGCGTATAATCAATCGATAGCATAATTTATTACACACCGTTCGTCATATTACAGGAACATATATTCAGCAGTTAGAGAATTAAATCTTCAAAGCTTTTAATCGTATGTATATAATAGCTCTCTCATTTTTATTCGATAGTGGATCGAGCTAAATCCATCACAAGATTAAGGAAACGAAAAATGGAAAAAATTCTCCAAGAGGAAAAAGGAGAGAGAGAGAGAGAGAGAGAAGAGAGGATTGTAATAATATTAAGAGCAACATTAAATATTATTTAAATTAATTTTGTATTTAGACAACAATCACTTATTTTTCAGAAATTTAAATCAGAAACACAATGACATACTTAATATTTGACTGAATCTGAATATTATTAATTCTTAATTATTATTTCTCGCTTATTACGTTGGTCATTAAACAATTTTATTTTTTAATTGTTATCAGCCATAATATTAATGTATCGTGTTTCTGTTAAAAAGCCCCTGGTAATTATTTATATAAGATAAACTGAACTAATTTTACTAAAACGCGTAGTTGAATCAATTCAGTCTATTTAGCAAAATCTGTAGAATATAGTATACATAAAATGATACACAATATAGTAATACACAATTTTGTCTGGAAGTTTTAGAAAAACTGCTGTAGTAAAATCATTATATATTATTATGACGGTGAACCATATAAAAATGATTGTACGTGCATCTGCATAATGACCATATTCAGTATGCAGAGAGTGTGATAGCAGATGGTAGATTTAAGGGATGCTTCTACAATTTGAAATGAAACGAAAAAATCAGAAAACCAAGGTAACTGTTCTTTTAAACATTTTGTAGAAAAAAATCATTTAGTAAAAATCAATTTTTATTTAAGTGGAAGTCAGTTATCAATAAGTCTGAAAGAAAATTTCCAAAAATGAAACGATTGGAAAGTACTAATTTTTACTTGTTATAATTACGAATACCCATTATAAGCGATTAAATTTTTTTAAGTTACAAACAATATCGACGACAAAATTTTTTGTGATTACATTTGATCTATTGTCAAATGTATCTTCATAAAATACGTAATAAAATATATAAGTTTTACAATTAATGTTTGTTATATATTCAATGAACATGTACAAAATTATTAATAATGTTAATAGCAATTAACAATAAAAAAAATTGCGTTTCAGGCTTCGTTTATTATTTATTGAAGACAAAGAATCAGCGAAACTTCTCTACATGAAAAATATAGGGCAGCGTAAGGCAAGGGAGCATAGTAATCATTAACACATGTCCGCCAGTGTACAGGTACATATCGTAGAGAAGAAAAATGTAATATTTGACACGTTGTAGTAAACAACGATCCTTGCATTTTATATTAAACAAGTAAATTACAGTAAAAAGTAAATACAGTAAATAAAGTTGGATCTTCGTATAATATATCTTTATAGATTACCACGACTTGTTGCGACGCGGTTAAGATTTGCGTGCATAGCATTCTATTTCATATAGCAATGTCACCGCGATAGTAAAACAACTATGATACAAAGTAATCACGTAGAAGTTATTTCGCGTTTAACCCGCGAATTCAATCAACGGCAACACGCCAACAACAGATTAAACATTAATCCTACCGAGAAACAGAAATTCATACGAAAATACCAAAATCTATGAAATTTCAGAGTAGAGATTTTAAAAAAATAAGGTAATAAACACAACGTATAACGTATGCTAATTACTGAAAAATAACTTCACAATATAATATCCACATATCTGGCATACGAATTTATTCATAATTATTCAAATCTTTCCTGTGAATAACTTTCATTTGAGAATAATCAATAAACAAGAAGATGGAAACTAAAACTCTATGATTCATGCAGGTTGCACGAAATAAATCCACTAGATAGCGTAAAACCCGCATAAGAGAGGACGAGAAAAAGAAAAAACGAAAAACGCAGTCGTCGGATGAAACGTGTTATTTCACGTCACGACCCCTGAGCCGGTTAATATTTAATGAGATTAGATCGTATAAATTTCCTGGATTGCCAGTGTAACAAAATCGAGTGAGGTTTGTATGTGACGTAATTTACATAGGAAACATACATTTTCACTCATTTATCGCAACACTTGTGATTTTCCCGAGTTTAATTATCTTTGAAACCCATTCAGATCGCCAATGTTTGCAATTGTAAATCTTTATAAACGCTCCCATATAATACAACCTTGTCGATCGAATTGTCTCAGTATCAAATAATTATAATTACAGGACCTTATTAATACATTGTTGACCGACTATATTATGCAAAAACTAATCTATGCCCTCGGTTATTTCATGTAAAAGTTAACACCGTCACTTTGTGCATGAAAACACGAATTTACCGATCGATAACGTTTGTGCATGAATAATGAATACACGAGTTTATTCGTCGTATAGATGAACAATGTGTTAACATCTGCTACGATTCTGATTTTACATCAGTATCGTCTACACGTCTCAAACGTCCCAGAGTTTCTATAACAAATATGACTTTGCACTGGGATGACAATTTCGCAATCGGATTCATTCATGAAGTTCCCATCTCCTGCGAGTTCCTGAGTTCGTATTATGTTTCTTAAGTAAGTATCCTCTAGGAAGGTGAAACGCGCGCGTTTAGTCTAATGCAGCTTTAAAATAGAGTTGGTTCACGTCGCGTACGTGTATCATGTTAGGTCACTAAATCCTGGCTTACCTAATCATCAGAATTATGGGAATTTTTGAGTATGCAGAAGCTATATAGAGCCCGGTCGACTCATATGCACAAATAGGCATAAAAGCAGACTTCTTCTGAAAGAATATAAAAAAAAATATAGAAAATGAGAGGGAAATATATTCTTGACCGTTGTGAGTTTTTCAAGTATATTTAAATTTGGCTAATTACCGAATGGGTGTGAGTAAAGAATCAGGAGGCTATTTTACATACGCAGATAAGTAAAAAATGTGGAATAAAATATTTTCGTTTGAGATTTTATTTTCAGGAGAATAAGGTTTGAAGGGGTGGGTCTAGTTAAGAATTGGCCTGATACAGCCGTATAATTTTCACATTTATTTCTCTCGTCTCGTAAAAAATTTGATTCCACATTTTCTGCTTACTTTCATACATAGAATAATCTGTCCAGTTCAGAATAAGTCATGTTCAAGTATACTTGACATGATATCTAGTTTGTAGATTTTTATGTAATTTCATACTTTTATGAATATAAATAAAAAGTGGAATCTAAGCAAAGATTTATTTCACTTACTAAATATTATTGTGTTATTATTTGTATACTGTATTTTGAATATTTCGTGTAAACTCCGTGTATTTTTGCATCTTCAAATTTTTTGCATAAATGCTCACATTGAATGTATTAAATTTCCTATAAAAAGCAATCTACCGATATCTTTTATTCCGGGAATACAAAAGTTTCATGGTTAGTTTTGAAGGGAATGGCACGAATGCATATGCCCTGATAAAAGAGTTGCAACGTAGCTTGAAATAACTCAACAACAAGCGTTCAAGGGAGTTAGAAATGCTCGATCTGAAGATATATTTTTCGTTTGATTTCGCATGGTAAGTGACGTGGAGATTTTCTTTAGAAACTGACTGATTTTGAATATACGAATGCGACAATTCAACGATATCCTCGAAAGGAACTTGATTCCGATTCTACAATGGCTGATGCACAAAGTATAAACGCTCCAAAGGGGACTAGAATCTGATTTTGCAGAGTGTCAACGTAACGTCCTAAGTGGAGTTTGGAACTAGCAGTGGAGCTACAATATTTAGCTCCATGTACCAGATTCGACTGAATAACAAGAACAAGCGGACTTGAGGCGATTTATTATGAAAATATAAGAAGAAACTATATGATAAAATTTTGCCGTATGACAATATAATAATATCTAATTCTGCACTGAACGAAGGTTCAAATATTTGACAGAAGATTAGTCTTCTTCTTAGATATAAAATATTAAAAGAATGTAGAGTCAAATTTCTTCACAAGATGCTTTGATCCTAGGAGAAATGCGTGTATTAGACCAATGCTTCACTAAACATGTTTAAATTTATTTTCTTGAAAATAAAAGCTTACGTATAAGCTACGTAAGCTGTACGAATATTCTTCCCATCCACGAAAGCCGCATTTGTGTTTCTGGCCCTTGTTCCTGCTATTGCAGTCGTAATAAATTTATTCTAGTATTCAATACTAATAGGTTATCTGACGCCGCATCAAGTTTATCCACGTGGTGTACTAATACATTGAGATCGTCGACATAAGTTCCATCGACATCAATTCACCAATACAAACTGTGATCGATAAGAACTCTTACCAATAATACTTTCGATCGATAACAGCTTTCACTGACATTGATCGATATTTTTTCGCGAACACTGATTCAGTCTGCATAGATCTAGCTTAAGACAGCCAATCAATTATTTTTAACACATTTTTTTTTGTACTAATAAACGCAATCACCTCTTCGCCCTTGTAAAAATGTTCTTATAAAAGATTTCACCTCTTGCTTCATCTATCGTATTTTAACAACGTAAGATATATCACTAGAGTTATGGAAAAATGTATTAATACATGGCCAATAGCCTATTTTGCTGAAAAAATTGTGCATTTTTTACTAATTTGACCTAGCTGACCGAAAGTAGACATAGTGTCCAACTAGACTTATAATTCATTATAATGCATGTGTAGAATAAAAATTCTTAGTTTTGAAATTACCATACACATTCGCATCGAAGCTTTGTATCATTTCAGAACTGTATTAAAAAAGTTTAATATAAAGGAAACTTTTAGATTCTCTTATTTTCTCCTTCGCAAAAGTTTACTTCGCACAAGCAACAGCGCAACACTCGTTGTCATAAGGTGACTAGTATGACACTTCATTAAAATTGCATTACATTCAACCTACCTACTTGATAGATCTACAGGAGTAAATCAAAATTTACCTGATGAAATTTTTGATCACAAATAAAATCGTGCTTATAATAGGAGCAATTTTCAATGAAATAAGAGAAGTACCATTTACTTTCTTCTGAGACTTTTTCAACAGATATGGATGATGCTGGCGTTTCTGGATATATAAATTTCGCATTATGTTTAAAAGAATCATTTATGGAATGTAGACTCGTTTGTCGTATGTAATCTGAATATAACACAATTTTTACAACACGACATTTTTCTTGAACCTATCTCTCGTACTATGGTAGATGCGCGGTAGTTGAATATTAAATTAATGTCCATCTCGTCCCTGGATTTTTCTGTTAACATGTGGTGATTTCCGCTTTAATACAGCCTCCACAGCGCATACTAATCTGCTGCACTAATGCTAATGTTTTATGAAACATTACTCGATGAAAGTTTTCTCTGAAAAAATTGAATTTTTTAGAGCTTGTGACCGCGTCCCACTAATTGTTGTTCAAATTATTATAACTACAATCTATATTTATTCTATTCATTCATATTGTCATCTGTTTAATGAAGATACTGTTTAAAATGCAGGCCCTCTGCAGCAATGCAAACATTAAATCTAAATGTGCGGTCAGACTATCGATATTTCGAAGTTCTCAACATTCTCGCAAGTAAGAGATCCTCGGACGATCAATATATATTGTTAATACAATATTGTTTCGCTTTATGTGGAATTTCGATTTTGCATTGCTTTCTTCATTCTTCACTCTGTAACTGTGGTGAATTGGCTTATATCCGAATCCGTATGTATATGTGAAGTAGAAATATTTTTCAGGAAGTTTCCGTAAATATTCGAAACATTGACAATACGTCAACCCGTCCTGTTAATGTTCGATGATATTGCCAATATCGTATTGACAATATGTATTGATCATTTTTATATACGATAATATTGAGAACCTCGAATTATTGACAGAGAATACCTTTACATTGATCACTTGGATTGCAGCTATACATTGGTCTGGTGATGTTTGCTGTTTTGCACCTACGGTTTGATTTCCCAGAATAAACGAGTATAAATAAGTACGTGAAAAAACGAAAACCTTTTTGATTCTCTTGTCGAGATTTTCTCCAAAATGAAGCAAAATGCAATTATCTAAAGGATATTTTTTTTTAATTCATCGATCCCCTTACACGTCCCAGAAGTTTGACATTTAAATTGGGAACGTCCTGTATATAGCAATATCTACAAAATTTAATAAAATTAAAGACGAGCCTGTAAATCATTTTAAAGGCATAAATAATATTAGTATAATATATTAGATGATTTTAACAAAGGACTAAATAAATCAATATATTTCTGTTTTATCATATATCGAAGTATTTTTCTGCGCTCATAATTCGCAGTAATTAAATTTCAGCATTCTGAAGTTTTTCTCACGCTTGTTTCTATGCTTCGTCAGCCGAATGGATGCACAAAATGTCGCCAGTGGCTGGCGTTCAAGAATACCGAAAATCAGTATGTATGGCGACACTGTATCTCACGAGAATCATCGCCTGACCGCTTCTATCGGCGACAATATACAATCAGTATCCATCATACGCGTATCGCGATACGTATGTCATGTTTATGTGCGAAATAAAAATGTAATATGTGTTCTACGAATAGAATTATCCTATATACATAGCAATATACCAGCAATGAGTTTACTTACTTATATGGGAATACTTCATTTGAATTCTGAGTGAGAAAGCCTCTTTGTAATCAAATAGCATTTGAAATATATATGTCACTTTTATATTTTTACAAAATATTATATTTACGTGCCTTTGACTCTGACAATGTTATCCGAATCATTCATATTGTTGAAAATTTGTTACTCTATGATATTTATATTACTTTAATCATCCGAAGAAATTTAGTAACGTGAGTCAGACACATGACAGACAATGCTTTGGACGAAGATTTTAAACGCGGACAGAGATCATACGAAAAATGACATCCTCTAAAAACAGTCAAATTAAAATATCTGTACGTAAAAAAAATCTAAAAAACTGTTACGCAAAATCCGTGTTGAGTATGTCTGTATGAAATGATGTGGAAACATATCACTCATACGAAAGTATGTCTCAACTATTCACTTGATGCCAATAATTTACAGATATGTATATTTATCAATTCCAGCGAATTCTTTGACTCAATTTTATAATAATGATAAAATATAAGTTTCCATAGGAGTTTAATTAATCACAGGTTTATATGTTTTCAGCACATCAACGGATGCGCACAGTTACCAACTACTTCTTAGTTAATCTTTCCATGGCTGATCTGATGATGTCATTACTTAACTGTGTTTTTAACTTCATTTTTCTACTGAATTCTGACTGGCCATTTGGCGTGGTATACTGCACTATCAACAACTTTGTAGCGCATGTCACGGTCGCTTCAAGTGTCCTCACTCTTGTCACCATTTCTTTCGATAGGTAAGTTTCGATCGACAAAGTTCTTCAGTAGTTGTATCATTTACAATACAGCCTCCCATATCCCAACAAATAGGGAGACAACAATGTTCGGATAATAGAACAATCATTTTTTTATATTAAATTTTATTTGTTCAGATAGAGATCAAGGAATTGTTAATTTGTTGTAATAGCTTTTGGACGTTACATTACATAAATGTTCGATTTGAGAAGGTACATCACCATTATTTTCATTTGATATTTATAATAAGTGTGTGACTTTCGTATAATAATAATATTTGTAAGAAAAAGAAGCATCTGTCTATTTGGGTAACAAAATATTCGGATAACAGAACGTTCACATATTAGGCTATTTGAATAAGGTGGTTCCATTGTATTATTACGATTTAATGGTGAAATGAGAATACTATACTCCATAGTTAAATTTTAATGAATTAGAAATTGCCCAGTGAAATAGAATATTGTCGAAAATATATTTAGTTTAATAGATTAGATTTTAACATAAATAATTACAATACGGAAATAGAATATTAAATTGATTAACTAGTTAGTTGAAGCAGCAGACCTGACAACGTAGTTATCATTTGTAGCCTTTTGTTTAATGTAAATTGTAAAGCGGAAAGTATTATTAAAAATGAAATGTCAGAACGGAGATATAAGTTCATTTAACAAATGTCAAGTAGACTTCACTTTGAAAGTTTCATAATAATATTTTTGTTTAAAACATGAAAGTATGTATTTGATAGGTTGAATGTATTTGAAATATGTAATATCGTTGAAAAATTTAATAAAACTGCGACGTTTTATTCCTAGAATTAATAATTATAAAAGAAAATTCGTCAAACTTGAGAAAATTATGTAATAATAATAAATAAAATAAAGTCAGAATTATATTATTTAATATCTCAATTTCAAACTTTGATATTAATTAATACGACTCAGACTAATATAAATTTGAAACAATTTATTAATTATAAATTATATTTATTATAATAAACTATTTTTTTTACAAAACTTTAATTAAAGAAGTTGGCATATTTCAATGAGTAGCCCATCATTATTCAAATATCTAAATATATTATATATATTATATTATATATTAGAAGCCATATTAACCAATTCCATTGAAAGATAATAAAAAAAGGTGACGATGTTATAAACATTGTTCTTCAAATTTACCGTAGAATTTATTATTAAGGAAAAGCCACACCACGTTAATATTTGTTTCAAAATCAAACACATAATTCATATTTCTTTCTATTTGGTCAATACATTGCTGTGTTACGAATACTACATACTTAGCTATGGAAAAAATTTAGGACGACAAAGTATATTTTGAAGCAATTAGGGTATATAGGGATTAGAATGAGACATCATGTATGATACTAACAAGTGTTTTACAATCTCTAATTATTTTATCTTGGACAAGCTTTAAATTCATCTCTAAGGATACCGACTGAATCGAAGAAACAATTATTGCCTGTGCCGACGCGTAGCTACCGACATTTCAGAATCTGGAATTATTGATTGTGCGGGTCTTTCTATCTCAGATCGTCTGTGTGTGTTGGCGATTCTTCGTGGAAAAGTTTCAACGCGCGCACTTATATCTACGGTTTGTTAAAATCGAATAATTGTAAATATTCAAGTTGCTACAAATGCGATCGACAAAAAGAAGAGAAGAAATATTGTATAGAATCAGTAACTCCCGAAAGTGCTCAAAAACTTACCACAAATTTGTATTATTATTATTTATTTTGATTAAAGTCACGTCAATCATTTTTTATGCGATAATATTTTTTATGTCTTAGCAACCACGATTAACATAGTAGGAATATACAAAAAACGAATTGTACAATAAGGCAAGTTACAGACTTAGATAATAGTATCTATACATTTTGAATATATATCGTATACAGTAGGATACAATTACAATTAACCTAAATGTATATTAATATGACGCAGTATATGTTAGAACCAAGTCGACAACTTACAATATCATAATTGGTGATACAAATTAATATCTTTCAGAAAAAGGGGAAGATTTTCGCAATGTTTTTTATGATGTAGACATGTTACCACATGATGTTAAGATGATCTACGAACAGAATGCAGTTACAGTGATTGAATCGTCTTTAGCTATAAAATGAAAGTGTGTCAGTTTAGTATATTCAATTTTAAGTCTGGTGGCAGTGACTTACTCTTTGCTATTAAAAAGAAATTCCATACTTTTATCAAGTATATTTGTACGTATCTTATATATGTTGGATGGAGGTACAACAGATTTTTTAATCAATATATTATGTATATTATACAGATCTGCTGAAATTTCATTATGCTAATTAAGCCACAGCTATGGTGTAAAGTCTGGAAAGTAAATATAAAGTAAAATCTGGAACCGATCCGATAATGTATATGGAAGTTGCAAGATATTTATTCTATCAAGGACAAGATGGCACTTTAGACGAAAGAAGGTGGCATAGACTGTCAGAAAATGATATACTATGTAACTTATGCGAAGAAACAGGGGAGTGTTTGAGACATTTATTATATACCTATGGGGAAATCAATAGAGAATAGGGAGAATCATTAGTAAGTATATTACAGAGTTCATGAAACGCGTTGGAAATAAAATGGATTAGAGAAATAGAAAGACTGAGAAAATAAGTATGCAATAGATACTTTAAAAATGATGAAACTTTAAAATATTTTATATAATATATACGTAAAAAGCTTCTAACATTGTTCGAATACTTTCGTGAGTTTCTGTATGTACGTGAATTAGATTCGAGTTAAATTCTACCATTCCTTGTTTTGTAAAAAGATATCACTGACGTTCTCAGCGAAGCGAAGATATAAATATATATGTACAAGGTGATAGGAAATGATTTTTCACGACCGTCACAGCGTTATTCTATAACATTGGATTGGTGAAGATCCGCAAACAAATCGAGAGATTCGAGGTGAAATTGTTTTATTGTATCGTATTCTATTCGTCAGAAGGATTAAAAGTCTCATAGGAACTATGGATCGAAATTCAATTGTTCTTTCGGAAAAAAATCTTGGAATTCTTAAAAATCTTTAGCCATTAGTTTTCGAGCTTACTTATTCGTAACGTGCTTAGATTTTGCAGACAGCTGCAAGATAAATAACGTTTACTGCCGGACGTAGACAGCCAAGATACGCTATTAGATATCCCATTTCTTCCTTCCTTTCTTTCTTTCTTTTCTTTTTCCTTACCTTTTCCTCCAAATTCTTTTTCCGGAAGAAAGTTTAGTCGAAAAATTCACTAACTTTTAAACGAAATGTTTGAGATACGACGAATAATGGCACTTATGGCTTTCTTTTTCATGAGATCCGATACCATCGGATATTTTTCTTTAGGAGACAATAAAAGATGTTTATAACTATGAATAAATTACCTATATAGCGTAAACTTAAATAAATCCAAGTCTATTCAATTAGTAATTGATCCAAATTCAATTATCTTAAACATGACTATGTGAAAATTAGGGATAGCCCACAAGTAAGTGAGATGATTGAATTTAATTATAGTACTCTAATAGCCAAGCCACTCCAACCACATTCTCGTCATTCTACAATTTCCTAACCGACTTTTCTACTTTTCTCCTCTAATCTCTCGATATTTTTCACATGGCTTTGCGCGACCCTTAACTGATACTATCCTATTTTCTTTTAGCTTCTTTCAACATCTACGTTTCCTATTCTTCCTTCCAAGATTTCGCTTGGACTTGGCCACTTAGCTGAGTAAAATAAAGGAACTGTTAACTTAATTTTAGTTAGGCCTTAATAACTAGGCTTTCAAGAATCACTTTGCTTTCACTTTTTGCTTTCTCTGGATTTTCATGTATTCTAACACTCCTCTGTTACGCCAACTAGTTCTTTCCGTTTTACTTTAGTCCTCGTTTTCTGTCTTTTAAAGGATTTGTCTCTTCGTTCGCGCAAACAGCATGTAATTGATTTCTACTGACTAATTTTGTTTCGTCGTCTCATTGTTTACGTGTACTTGTATACGATTTTAATTATGTAGCTTAAGATAAAGAAATAGATTTTCACGTACTTTCTCAATCAGTGTCACCTCAATATAAAAGTAGCATTTGAAACTATTTGCGAAGCAATAAATGGTAGGTAGCTCGCGATAGAATATTTTTATGAATATATCACGTGCATTATATGAAACATTTTGAAATTTCGTTAGCACCGTAATGAGATACGTCGCGATTATGATAGTATAATTTGAAACCAATTCGGAAATGTCTATAGAAGTTACAAGAAGTTAATGAAAAATTAATATACAGCATAAATAGTAGTTTTAAACGTACAATTAGTGCTAAAGATGATCTCACTAAATATTGGGGTTTTTTAATGTGGTGAATAATTGAATAATTTTTTTTTTAATTTCTACATACATTTTCAAATTCAAAATGTAATCACGATAGTGGTGTCTCGCTACAGTGTTAATGAAATTTCAAAATGTTTCGTATAATCCCAAATAAAAAGTTTGTGAAAGAGTTCCATTCAAATACTTTTGCGAGCCATGATGTGCCACGTTGTTGTACATGAAAGGACAAGATGAAGTGTTTTTATGGAAATAAAACCGGACAGGCATTACATATTCGCGGACGAGATATCCTGTGACACAATGTTCATACGATACTATACGCGAGATATATCGTGTCAATTTTTCATTATCTATAATTAAATGCTGGTAAAAATAGGAAAAACTGCTTTTTGTACATTTACAAATCATAATAATGTATCATATGAATATTTTGTCTGTAAATACAGAAAGGGTAAGGTTACCTAACAAATAAATTCATAGCTTAGATGTGAAGATAATGGAAATCGGGTTCAAAAAGTATTTAAATCGTTGACAGATATAAAAGAGCCACCACAATAGAATTACATATTTATAGGCAATATATCATACACATAAGCGAGAAAATTAAAACAATTTTTTAATTTCAAAATATCAACAATTGTATGGGTTGTTGAAGCGTTTCAGACTGTTTGCCAACAAAAAGGATATTTCATTGCTAAATAAAGATGTTTTTTTTTCGGAAACAGCCGGAACCTAGTAGTTAACCCTTCCTGGCCAAGCATATTTTCACATTATCTATGAATAAACTCGTTTATATTCACGTTCAATTTTTTCGCTATTCTGGTCTTTCAAAAAATTTGAAAAAATTGTGGGAGTACTCGTCGAAGTATTCGCTATATTATACAGTCAGTTTTTAAGTCAACCGTTTAAATGGTTTTTTAGGAAAAATTAAGATTTGCTTAATAACAATAATTCAAAAATTATATTTGTAGTGTAATTATCTTTAGATAAAATTATTTTCTGCATATTCTTTTAGCACGTTCAAAAGCTATCGAATACAATTTTTGTACAGTTAATCCAAATAATATAACAACCAAGCTAGCCATTATATATACATATGTATAATTACTACTAGCGACTACTAGTACGACATAAAACTGATTAACTAAAACATAAACACGACAGATCTCTGTTAATGATAAGCGATGGTTATGAATAATAACAAAGTTTATAAATGATGTGATTGTCTGTTGCAGATATATGGCCATTATGAGACCTCTTAAACATCATATGTCCCGGAAAAAGACGGTGATGATTGTTTTTCTAATATGGGTCATCTCTTCAACTTTGGCGGTACCATGTTTGTTATATTCAACAACAGAGTCTAGAAGGTAATATTTTTAAATTATTTATATATGTTCATTTAGATAATTAATTACGCAATTGGTAAAGATAGAAATAATTAAAAAATAAATCAACGCAGTTGTCGCTGTAAGAATTTTGAAATGATGCATCAATATATTTTATGTGTTATATTTACATTATATGTACATTTATTACACATTTATTCTGAATGACGATTTGCAAATATTTGCAAAGTAGTACGATCACGAGTATGATCAAAATCAATCTTTAAGATTGGAACAAAATAAAATACAGTAATGTTTGTTAATACCAAAATGTTCGCAGGAAGACTGTTATTTAATGAATTTATGTATTTAACTCTACGGCATGGTCTACTGGGAATATGCTTCACTCGTTGTTTCAACCATTATTCCAACTCGTTATATCAATATACCAAATGTTTTCATAAACAAATTGTAAATTATCTCAAGGAAGATAAAAAATAAATGAACTTGTGGCAAGACTTGATTACTAAAATAAATACAGTAAATAAATAAATGAAAGAGAGATAGAGAGAACAGTTGCTGACAAAACATTTTAAGTTTATTTTATTTTATTTTCTCTCAATAAAAAGATTGCAGCAAATTGTAAAGATTTTCATAATTAAAATTATACCATCAATTTAAATTCCTACCCATTTTCGCATTCAATTTAATATTACAGCTAATACAATGTTTTGCTTTCATATTTGTTCTTTTTTGTTCACTTACTCATATTTGTTCATTCACTTTCACGCATTTGTGGATACATTTCATTATATAACATAATACAAACGTAATACATTTTGTTCCTTGTTGTCTGTGTATAAAAAGCTCTTCAGAGTAAAGTACGTTGTTACGTATATAACCGACTACCCTAATTAACGTCTCTTGTTCTCGGGGAATGCAACGAAACCACTCAGTAGTTAAAGATACTTTTGAGACTTTTTAAAATATTTCATAGGCATTTCAACGAAAGCCATCCAGGCCTAATGCAGTAAATCGGGTATAAATCGAATGCAACATTCGAAAATACAGAAAATTTCAAGGGCCCGAAACCAGAGATCCACCGAGACTAAGATAATTCAAGTTAAACCACGCTAAATTACCAAAGTTCTTGACACAGACCCTTTGTATCTCTTCCAAGAGGCAGTGTGTAACACATGGTACTTCAGGCACGAACAAAACCAACATCAGTGCTTCCTATTCCAACCAAGTTTCTTTCCCAAAAATCAGTAAATATGTAAGTTCAATATTTCAGAAAATAATTGAAATCGATCGCACACATGAAAGGTTAATGAATTCGTCTTCAGAAGCACTATCAGATGATCCGAAGAGAAATATAACAGTTATGTTTCAAGAAACAAACTTGGTCTTTATACTTCGAAAGATAATAAATATAAAAAGATTCGTTAGACAATAAAAGATTGTTCTGAGTCTAGAGTTGCTACGGTTATACTAATATATATATAATTACTATTACACTGACGAAAAGATTTTCTACAGTAAAGTCTGAGATCCACTGAGCTACGCTATATTACAAAAGTTTCTGACACAGACCCTCCGTATCTATTTCAAGAGACAGTGTTTAACACATGATACTTCAGACCCGAACAAAACCACCATCTGTGCTGCTTATCCCAACGAAATTTCTCCGTATTATTGTTCCATCGACTTGTTATCCTTTTCCACTTTTCCCAATGTCTTTTTCTATGTCGTTGTGCAATATCCAATTAAGACACAACATATTTTTCGAAACGATGTAAGATACACAAGTATTTGATTTTGAAGCCTTTTATGACGCAGGATGCGGTATTGGAATTAAAGAGTGTGTTCGAAAATAAGGTCCCATAACAAATTACGTTTTAAGTAAAATACGATTTTCTGTGAAATGTGCTGGTGACATCATCTTTTAAAATTGGATTGAAAGTTGTGTACAGATGTTCGAACAATAATCATACCTTCCCTCGTAGGAAACAGTAAGCTTCGCAAAACAATAGATAGATAAGTATGTTACTATTAGGATCTCTCGAGGTTTTTTAAATTTAAGCATCGAAGTGTTTCGGTTGGTTTATATTCCTAATGCCTTCGCATGTCGCTGAAAAGGCAATTGTCTACACCTGGCTAAGCATATGACACTTTGTAGAAAATGTCTTGAAGACGTTCAATATCTTTTTCTCTTTCCTACTGTTCCATCATCCCGAAGACAAGTGACGTCTGGGTAGTCGGTTAAGGATATACAAGAAGTACATGATGGAAGGAACTTTTCTCATAGTCATATTCTCTTACAATGTCTCAAGACAACGAATGTCTTTTAACGTGATCGATATATTTCAACTTCATAGTATCTAACATCAAATCATATTTCACCTCGAAATAAGATTGATCTCAGAGATATAGGTTAGATCAATGGAAGAATCAATAAGCGAATACGCGAGATAACAACCTGTAATTGTCATAAAATTTGATTTCTTTCTGCAGATAATGTAAATAAAATTAGAGGAGGATATTTATCGCGAGTAATTAACTACTCTAAAAAGCATGAAAGAATGTAATTAAGTGTTTATCTATATCATCAGAAATGAATGGAATAGTCTAATATCTTATATGAAGTACTATTAAGTACTTGTATGATTACCGAGGGTCGTGATTTTGAACGTCTCATTTAAATTCAAATAGAAGTTAAATACATTATATATATATTATTATAAAAGTGCCATTTTTTGTAATGTCAAATTTACTGATTAATTATAGGTATTCAAATGGCAAGACTAGGATTTCGTGTTACCTGGTATGGCCGGATGGAACTTATTTGCACAGCAGAATTGAATACATGTAAATATAGTAATTATGTTTCTAAGATATATAGATATAAGTAGCACCATTTTTTAGATTTTTCGATATAAGCGGTGACTATAAACATTCATAAATTAGCATTTGTAAGATCTCGCAAGACTGTAATCATTCATTATTGAATATGCAGTGACTAAATAGTTGAATATCCGTAAGCTCGCGTAATTAATTATATCTTTTTCTTAGGTCCCAAGCAGTATAACAGTTACTCAAACTGTAACGTTCTGAAAGATTGAATTATAATCTTCTTTTTGTTATATTTTTCTCTTTGTTATAATTTTCTTAACACGTATTGCTTTGTTCATTCTTTTGCGCGAATCCATAGCCAGTGTAGTCTACCACCTTCATCGATTAAAAAAAAACTGGAATAATGTGGACATAATAATGTGTCGACTGATCTCTAGTCAAATCACTGAAATGTAATCGTTTGATCCAGCGACTAAATTAATGTAAACCCAGCTAAACGCATGTTGACATAGACTAAAACAAAAAACAGTCCAAAATCATTGCTAGCGTACCTAACATTTAATCTGAAAGCATTCAAGAAAAGCTGCAAACTGAACATCTTCCGTCTTTCCAACTCAACAATCGTCGACTTTCTATTTGGCTAAAGCTGCAAAGGGAGCAAGTTAGACACTATATTGAATATCTCCTTGGCTAAAGGAACGAGGAAAAGGAGAAAAGAGGAATACAAAGGAAGCTATCTGCTGTAATTTACGACACTTCAATTGGACGCAAAGGATATCATCATCTAAGTAACACCAAAGGATAACATCATCTTACTCTTAACCAGCAATAAGCAGTATAGTTCAAGCATTTGCCTGTTCATTTTTTTTTCACTGCTTCATTGAACTTTGGCTTCATTTAAATAAAATATTTGGAATATGATCATTTAAAACCATTTAGAATGTAACGTTAATTATTATTTAAAAGATTACTTAAATATATAATAATAACTACTATTAGTATTTAAAGATAAAATCATAAAAAATGACTATTTAAATAATATATCATCATATTTAATTAGATGTTATCATTAAATAATTATGCATTACTTTAGTTGAATAAATAAATGATGTTTCTTGTAAAAATTCACATTTGTCGGTGCAAAATTAATCCAGGTCGAAAAATATTCGTTGCCAAGGTATACGAAATGAATATTACGATACGGCTTCTCACGAGAATCGTCGTGTGAACGCTTCCATTGGTACAGACGTATATTCAGTATCTATCATGCGCGTATCTCAATCCTCTTCAAAGATGAGATGCTTATTTGCTTTTCATATTCATTCGTTTCTCCTAGGAGTGCTACGTATTACATATTTGCTACCAATAATAATTAGTAATCGAGTTATACAGAGAAATTTATAAACGAAGTAAAATTGTCGATTTTCTCCTTCGCAAATGAATAGTTAATATATAATAAGATAAATATAATATATAATAGATGATATAATTCAGATATATTCGGATAAATCCCGCGTTAATCAATTTCACATAATTCCATTTCATTAACGTAATTTATTGTGCATCTATTTAAGGCAACAAATTTGAATAAGTAAAGATTTCGAATAACCATACTGTTAAAATTTTATTCTCCTGATTGTTGGATAGCTCTATAATTCTAACTCGCTTAAACGTTAAAGTTAAAACTGCTTGGTATGTTTAGATATAATTGATCGATGACAGGATTGAATTGTTCCATTACTGAAAAGGAACTACTATTCGAACGTTTTCCGCCCACTCACACTCACATTCGATTGCGTAGTATTGCAGAGAAGTAATAAAACTTCTGCAATATTGCGAAATATATTCGGACGACTTCTGTCAGTATTATGGGATTTCCTCGGGGTTTGGATTTTATATAACTACATGTATTGCATTTTTAACTAATTCTTAAAAAATGCTCGATTTATATCACGTTTTCCTTCGCGTTTCCTAAATCCTTGATTATAGGATGCAATAGTTCATATATCTAAATATCATGAAATTATTTTAATATTTTCAATGAAGTATTTATTTTGTTACAGTTATAACATCATATTTTTGAGCGTAACATATTTAGTACCTATGACGTTGATGGCAATATGTTATACCTTAATGGGCCGAAAACTCTGGGGCTCGAAATCCATAGGAGAGCTAACGTATTATCAAAAGAAATCAATAAAATCTAAACGAAAGGTAAGAACTGTAAAGTATATATAATCGATGATAATATTAGAAAAATAGGGCTATGATATGATCACAGTGGGTATGGATATTTTTAAAAGACATGCATGATATATGCGATATATATGAATTTGTTAATCAAACAATCATTACCTATAAACGCACAGATTATTTATGTGGATCAATTGGTGTATTGGGGACAGCATTTTTCATTACATTTAACAACGTAACATTTAATTTTTACAACATATTATATTGCATTCGCGAAATTTTTTCTGACAATGTTATCTAAATTATTTACGTTGTTGAAAATTTATACAATCCTCTGCACACACAGTTGGACTCTATTCATAAGCTTTCCAACCGTCTATCATACTACCCAGTAGACATTGACCTATCCACTATAATTATACAGCCTTATCGAGATACAAAATCTAAATAGCGTTCAAAATCATGTGTTCTTGACATGAATAGCGATGAGTTTAACGTGCAACGGTTGTTTTAATCGACTCTTACACATAGTCGAAATGTATGTAACGTCGAACATTACGTGTATGTCGAAATCCATTATTGCTGTAGAAAAATCTCAATTTGTTTCTACGGCAACCAGTGTCACAATGCCGAGCTGAATAACAGGGAGTCCATTCCATTCGAATAACAAATATCCGATAGCGTGGAAACACCTCGGCAGCGACGAGAACGTGGGAATAACACAAAGCAAACAAAAGTCAACAATACGCGCCAGGTGTCAATGATTTGAAGAAACCCTTTGCGAAACTGCTCTTTATGCGACTGGAAAAAAAGTTATAAAAGAAGTCATAGAATTATCGGGAGGTCAGTGATAAAATTATATTGGCTCATCTCAAAAATATCGCAGTATTCAGCACGGCAAAATCCGAAAAAAGAAATTAAAATAAATATATGATATGATCTCATTTTCGAGTAACATCATTTTAGTTTTGAATAACGACGGTCGTATTGTAGAATTTTCTCCATCAAGGTTAATTTTTTGAACTGGCCGTTGAGTTGAAGAATCTTCAGAATGAATGGAATTTCATTCATTAAAGATACATAGATAATGTAGGTCAAATTATTGTCATACTTTTGTCCTAAAAAAATATGACAAAAACGCAGAATCTAATTAGTTAAATTTTTCTTAGAATAACCGATCAAACTCTTTCTACACGTGGAATATTTCATTACTTTAGTTTTCACATTTTCTTACAGGTTGTGAAGATGTTTATCACCATAGTTGTGATATTCGCCATCTGCTGGCTACCTTATCAAGGTTTTTTTATTTTCGTCTATCACCATAGCCATTTTGCGGAAAATAGCAACATCCAACATGTTTATTTAAGTTTCTATTGGCTCGCTATGTCAAATGCCATGGTAAATCCTATCATATACTACTGGATGAACAATAGGTGAGTTTCATATCTTGATAAATGTTTGATAGCGCTATAGTGTAAGTATTTTCCTTAAAAAGATAAATTCTTAAGATAGTAAAGAAGATGAAAGAGAGGAAGCAAAAATATTTTGTTAGCATGATATTATACAGTATTGAAAATCGATATTTTATCAAAATATTGTTTAATAAACCGCCAAATGCATTGTTTGAGATGATGAAATAGAAGTAGGCAATTAAAAATCAACAGATGTATCAATTATCTTTACTCTCAGAAAAAGTTGTATTCATGATATAAATTAGTTATAAAACTTATCCAGTGAAAACGACGTAGCTCTAAACGCGTAAAATGTTTCGTTATTCTTCTCTTATTCCACTTCTATTACCATTTCAATTTTGTCAGGAATATTCTGCGTATTACTTAATATTATATGATATCTGAGTTTTCAATGTACAGAGGGTTTCAATGTACATGACAAAATGATTATAACAGAGTAATCATAAAAGGAATTTGTTTTCTTATACTGGATGTAACGTTATTCACGTTACATATCATTTTTATTTAATTTAACGTGACGAAATCATTTCTTATCTTACTTAATAATTCGCTTATTTATGACATACATTATGACACAATATGGGTCACCGAAGGCATACTGCTCATTTTACTTTCGTTTAGAACTAAATTGAATTAATTAAACTTAAAAATTTGGTCAATTAAGATCTTGTAGGTGTAAGTCTTTTAGGCGCGGGAATCACGTGGCCTGATATTTCCGTTCCGGAGAAATTAAATAACGAAAATGTCATCGAGATCTCAGCGACCTATATTACCGGCGGAGGGTTAATAATATGAATTCATTAGTGTGACTTGTGAATAAATATCTGATCTTTTCAATTTTTAGGTATCCTTTCAAAAGATAAAAGCAAGATTAAATATGTATAGTTGATATGAAATGTATTCGTACGTCGACCAGTTTCAAACAACTCTTCGTAAATATGCAGTTTACTAAATAATTTTTATAAAATAATAATATTCGCGCCACAATGTTTAAAACGCTCTTATAATGTATAAAATTCCATTTACTTGAAATTACCAATAAAGAACGTCATAAAAATGGACGAAAACTTCAGCGCAAGGAAAGATTTGTCTAAATTTGCATTATTAATGTAAAAGTTTCCTTTTTCGAGATCCGTACCTAATAAAACCGCCGCATGTATAATTCATTAGTATGGAATAAGAAAGACTGCAAAATATAGTTCCACAAATGAAAATTCACAGAATATTCATTAACTTGGACAGACTATTTATCATTCGAATAATAAAGCAAACTCTGAAGATGCCATAGAAATTAGTGATCATCTTAAATGTAACTTGGACGTTGATGTATCTAACATCAGACGCAGCTTTTTACAAAATCATAGGTATCATAATAAGATACCTAAGATAGAATTTTGAAAATAAAACAAATAACAAGAAAAAGTTGGAATTTGTGCAAATAACATATCTAAGTAGCACATTCAAAATATCTGACGGAATTTACTGGTTAATTTTTTAAAAACAACTACGTATGTATATGAATCACGTAGATTATAAATTTGTGTCTTTTGACCTTTTACAGGTTTCGGCTTTATTTCCAACTAATAATATGCAAACGTACAAACTGCCACGATTCTCCAATGCATGAATTTGTAAAACGAACAGATATGATACCTTTTAACTCAGGTAATCAATTATTGGATCATATTATATTTTACACATAGTTCGTTGCTTAAGATATCTGAGGGATATTTTGGTTAATTTTTAAATATCGATAACTAATATATAAGACTTCAAATGCAATCTTCTCACTCTTCATTTTCATGATTTTGGCGTTCGTTAGATTGTGACTTTTGTTAGAAGACTTTTGTGCATTTGTTAGAAGAATTTGTTAATTTTTTTATTATCTATTATCGAATATGTCGTTTAATGCGTCATTACATTTTTATTCTAGGTATTTAGGAAGTTATTAGTTGATAATTTACGACGAACAATAAAATGTGCGTTTAATACTGCAAGTATAAATTTGATTAAATAAACATAATTCACTATTTTATTCTCAGGTCGTCTTAAATCTACTTCGATACGTTGGAAGCATAACACGGCAGAGACACAGATACAAAATTTGCGAATGCGATCTTTATGTATAAACAGTCACAAACAAGACACAACTACCGTCTGATTATAAATAACATAATAAACAAATTTTGTTTGTAAATAGTAAAAAATGTCATGTTTGTAAATATCATAATAAATGCTAACTTATTATAACTTTGTACTTGTAATGCAACTTTAGATTGGTGTAGCATATACGTATATGCTTGTTAAGCTTCTTTTCCATTTGAGACTAACCGCACCACTAGAAAATTTATTCTGTATTTCTAACACGATCCCTACATTATTGACCACGATCCCTACGTTATCGGCTACGATCCCTACGTTATCGGCCACGGTCCCTACGTTATCGGCTACAGTCTCTACGTTATCGGCCACTTTTCATCATTAATTAATCAGACAATATTACTTAATGGTAGATATCTGTCACAAACAAATGACGCAACTTATTTGTTTAGTAATGTAAACTAACTTCTAAATAAACGGAGAAAAGTGCCTAAACGTTTTAGATATATTTTAACCTAATTTGAAATTATCTAAGAAACATAGTTCTTCTAAATGTTCTGTGGCAGCAATTTCGTTTACATCAGAGATACTTTTTTTACAAAAAAATTATGGTACTTGTATGTTTAAAAACGTACAACATATCCTTTGTCCCATAATACATGTATTTTCTTCATTGTGAATCATTGAAATTATTTTACTGAATTCTTTCATGTTTATATTTATAAATATATATCTGTTAGTTAAATGGAGTCAGTGATTTCGTATAATATATGGCGTGCAACTGTGTTTGTACTTGTACTAACTTGTTATATCCAATTTCTCCACATAAATTATATTACTTAATAAACGTGGAATAACAAATATACGTAACGAATAAGCGAGATATTTAAGACGGTCAAGTTAAGTGAAATATCCTGTATAACATTACACATCTGGGAATTCTCTCAGATGTTGTGTGTCTGTAAAATGATAAGTTTTTCGCTTAAGCATTGTAAGAACTCGCCAGAAGAAGATGTAACCGTAAATAGGGAGGATCTGTGTGGCTGAGTGCAACTTTCATAAATTTCTTTATCAAAAATATCGTATGACGAGAGAGCGGAACATACGACGCCACGTAAAGAACATATATGTATACTTTATTTTTATTGTATTTACTTAAGATAAGACTGTAATTCGTTCTTTGGTTACTTACTAAAATCAATTGGTACATCGTATACCGAATGAGTGGATGCATTACATAAATTTGTATTTACGTTAATAAAAGATTGCGAACATTTGGTAAATTTATCTTTTTAACATAATAAAGAATTTCTAAAATTCCAAGCTAAACAGGTTTTTCTAATACGAGTATAAATTTGAATTGCTACGTGTTAGTTGGAAATGAACAATTAGATAAACAAGTAACGACGCCAAAGCTTTCATTGAAAAAGAAAAATTTGTTACAGCGAAAATGTTATTTGTATGCCTAACATTAAGGTACTTTAAATAGAATTACGTAGATCACAATTATTGTAATTTTTTATTACTTTATATGACAATATAAGTATAAATATTAATTTACCGATAGAAAATGTTACAGCAACATTTTAATTATTACGCAGAGTGTAGTATACAGTTTTATGTATGTATATGTACATTAATCAATTACAATCGTCACATTTAAAAATACGCATTGTTTAGTATGTTACATATGTATAGTTGTAGAATAGTATGATAAAAAGTTAAATACACAGATAAAGAAAAGTGTAGAGAACACAGTAACGGCAGTCGTACGAAAACCTTTATAATTTAATATTCATTGAAATATATTTGGCGATAGTCATGTGAGAATGTAAATGATTCGCAAAAGGTTAATAAACCTATCGAAAATTCTGTTCACATTTTACTGTTTTATTTATACAAATGCTTAACCAACTGTTATAGCAAATTAGATCGCGTCATTAATGATATCTACTTCTGTTCAGACTCCTCAAGTAGGAAATTATTACTGTGCTTATCGCATCGGTATCTTTAATCATACTATAAACAAACGATTTAAGGAAGTACATGTACAGGGTGTTTCTTTTATCTTGTCCACTTTAAAATCATTGTTACTTTTTGCGGATATGAAACGGAGTCTGAGGAAAAAAATTGTTTGGTTTAGAACAACGAATATCGTGATTTACGTCATTTTTCTTTAAGATCACTCTTCTTCAAGGTCACCGACGATTTTTTAAAAATAATGGCACATTCTTATCGTCGTATTATAGTAGCTGATAAAAAAATAGATTTCAAACGTGTAGAAGATATGTTGATCTTGAGGCGATCTTGAGTAGAAAATTCATGATAATTTAAAGGGAACCAACAAATTGAATAATTTCTTGTTTTTGCCCAAAACTCTTATTATTTTACAAGAAAAATTCGATATGACGTCCACTAGTTGAAGGGGAGAAACACGAATCGCAATGTTTATCGTTCTAAAGCGAACAACTTCATCATCGTATACTTTTTCGTATCTGCAAATGTGACGAAGACATTGAAGACGACAGGATAGACGAAACACCCTGTGTATGTATATACGTACATACTTTCATCTACATAATTAAAAATCATCGAATCATCATATTAGTATGTTTTTTAAGGATTTAGCAACAATGTTCTTGAAATTTCATGGAAATCCAGTAGACTGTCAAAGTCATGAAAGTTTACAGTAGCAAAATATAAATATGTACATATAATATAATATAGTATATCATAGTACAGTATAGTATAGAAATTATTATAAGAAGACGATATATTTTGTATAGGGGATGCGGGGAAAATGATGAGCACAAATTTGTGAAACGCTGAGAAGCATTTTTATGGTTAAAAGATTAGTTATTAAAAAATCGTTATTACGAATGCATTAATGAATAATTAAACAGGAAACATGCCCATTAAATATATGTATGTATGCATTCTTCTTGATACATTTTAGATTAGCAGCACAAATATTTCATAAACTCATTTTCGGTACTACACGTATGCTAATGACATATCTTTTTATGTTATTATTTATAAGTTATTGCCTACAATTTCCCTCTATATTCCTGAAAATTGAAAAATCGATGCTAAATTTTTGTTACTTTCTAACGACTGCTAGTTTATCAGAGATATATTTGTTTATTTACTTATTTCATATAAGAAATATTTTACGAATGACACATAATTCTATCTACTTCTTTATTTTTCTTTTGTTATTAAGGCTTAGAATAAGACCTATCTGAAGAATCTGTCCCATTAAATGCAAATACCCTTTAAAAGTGTAATGATAGAATGCAATACGTATGTACTTTATAAGTAATCCCTTAATTTATGGATTCCTTTTGTTATAACAAAATCAACGAGATTAATGGGATAATATATCCAAATTGAAATAACTATTTATTATAAATTTACAAAGATGATTATGTATTTAAATATTATTATCTTTTATACGTGCTTATTCACACATACATAAATTGGATAATATAATATATAATAATCATATATATCCAAGTATATTCAGAACGATACAAATCGCAGTTGTAAAGTTTTCTATTCTCTTAAAATAGTTTATTAGGTAAACTCAAGTATTATCATAATTGAGAAAAATAATACTGAAATACTGCGTTTTAAGGGAAATGATTTCAATTAAACGGTTAACATCTGAGATATTTTCAGATTAATGGAAGTCAAGAAAGGATTATCTGGCCGGAAGTAGAAGCAGACAATTTTTTGACACGAACACGATATTTGACGCAACAAAACAACGAATTTGATAGCAGTAAATTTTTTTTCCAATACTAAATTCGACATACATCTACGACTTTCATGTACATTCGCATGACATTTTAACATAATTATTTCAATTTCAATCATGACAGGGATTAAGGGACAAGGGATTAATTATGTTGAATAAAAGTTTCACATGCTAAAGTCTTCCGGTCAAATATAATAAGGTTTCGAATATATTTCTACATTTCTTTTCATAAATTTCTATTTATAATGTGACAGCAAAGCTAAATATCGTATAAGAAACACAGATTTTTACGTTTCCTTCTTGTTTCGCATTATTTTGCTACATGCGAGATGCGATTAATTACATGATTCAATTTTATGAGAGGGGAAAACGGAATCTACAAATTTCTACATAGGTTGACTCATTAAAGAAAATAATATCAAATTTGTATCACATTAATTTACAACCGAAACTGTGATTCAATATTTGGCACGATGATTTGTTTGCTCCAACGAATATTCGCGCTTCTATAATAATGACACAAGTGTTTTATGTAGTTTTCAAAATTATTAGTGTTAATTAGTTCTTATTTTAGGGTAGAGTTCCACATCACATAGTCTTTCGCACCTTATTCTTATTGGTCAAGCAGTTACCTATTTCTTTATTCTTAAATACATATACAATATTTACATGATCTTCGTAAACATTCTTCTTTCATTTTTTCAAGGCAATAGCTGTGGAAGATAAAATTATGTGAAGAAATTTTCCTCTTCTAGTCTATCATGAGATTTTGTATACATTAATCTTTATATAGAAATAAATCGAAAGTGAAAAATTATTATCTTGGAAACTTAAATAAATGATAGTTTATAAAAATATGTTCAAATTGAAAAATAAGGATATATTAATTTCTGAGTAATCTTATATGCACAAAAGGTATTTGATTAAACATTTTGCTAAATGTAAGTTAGAGAACTAAAAGAAAGTTGCTTTAATAGTTAGAAATAAAATGACAATAAAAAAGGAATTTACAATCAGAAATTATTTATTGCAAAAAGAATTGAATGCAAAATGGAACATAAAGCGTATGTATATAAGATAGTTTCTCAGTTAGTTAAGTTAAAAAAAGATGATAAATAATTAATTTCATTATCAACAATATGGATGTACTTTCATTTAAAAATCCTATATACGATAAAAGCGTGAGAACGATGTATATTTAAACGTGAAATGAAATATTTTCCCTACTCAATTTGAAATGAATAAAATTTTCTTCCTTTTTTTCTACCAATTTTGATATATGTTCAAATACCATATTGTACATTATTTAGATGTTCCTAAAGCTATCATAAATTTCAGTACAAGTTTTACTAGTATCATCCCTTGACATCATTTCACTTTTAATACATGGCAATTAATTTAGTAGGTTTCCTATCAGAACACAAAAAGCAGCATCATTTATAGCATTTCAGCAGATACAGACCAATTTACGATACAAAGACGATGTACCACATGTACAGATGATTATGAAAAATCAATTTATTCTTTTCAAACACCTAGTATCAATTGTGAATCATTGATTTATAAAAAATGAGTATACATAAATATTTGGCTGACATAAAAAGTACATATAATCCTATCATGTAATATATTTATGTATTTCGTATTTTAAAGCACAGCAAATTAATGCTTCTCTGCTGGCGATTGTAGTGACCGCTTTTTTTCATAACATTGTGGAAAAATGCACGATACATATTAATGGTCGACGTGTTGGAGTTACATCATACTTGACTACTACAAATAAAAATATCAGAAATTGCAATCATAGATGAACACTTGAAGCAAATGCTTTAAACGAAAGTAACTGATAGATGTATAAATGAATAATCCAAAACTGTTAGTGAAATTCAATATTTTCTGAAAAAGAATAGAGCAAATTATGTTACAATCAAAGTATACACCGTAGCTTCCTATTACTTCTATTTGACGAACCGAGAACAGTCTTCATTAGAAAACTCTAGAAATTGAATTACTGTCCCCCATTCTCGTGTGATGTAGTATTATACAATTGCACAATAGCGATTTGCAAAGTCATACACACATCCTTGAAAAACTGTAACATATCGATCTGATTGTATATGAATATCGTGTCCATGTTCATATACGTAGACTACATAAATAACGCAAATAATCTTGATGAGGACAAAATCGCTTGAATACGAAAAGGAAATATGTCCCATCCGAGACTCGTTATGATGTCTTTTGTCGTAAAAGCAGTGCGTGGCCTAGTGTTGATCATACAGAACGTTGTCTTTTACCTTCAGTAGTGTCTTGGCGATCGGATCTTGTCTAAAGACACATTTTTCCGTGATGGAATTCGTCACTTGCCTAAATAGGTAGCTTAAAGTTATAAAAGGCAGTGACAAATACTTTGATTGAACAACTTGCGATATTTTTTCAAGATACAGCTGGATCATTCATTTGTACACCTATTATTAACCCTACCCTGCGTTCCTCGGCTCATCTTCGACTCAATTCTGCACACTGCGTTAAAAAGTTTCTTCAGTTCGGAGGAAATATGAAACAATCGTTACTGATATGCAAATTCCTTCTTTGAATACTATGTTCCAAATTTTTCTAGAACGTTAAAAACATTTGTATCTGTTGACAGAGGGGCGAGACGTAAAAATCGGAGAACCGCAGCAAGGTTAATAATACGTCATGGAAACTTAAGCAAATACGCATATATTTATAACGTGATCCGTATATTCTTTCTCCAAAGATGATCTATTTTGTGAAGAATATCGGATCAGGTTGGCAAATTAACTTAATATACATAACTATACGAAGTTTTAATTAGTCATTGCATTCAGCATAGTTTACAAGATATACGTATATGCCGATGCTGATACAAAGCGCACAATTTGTCTTGTTCTGCTTATCCGATTGTACGAAATGATCAAGAGCTTCGTTATAACATTTCGCTTGTTAAAAAAATTATAAATGAGTCCATACGTTAATCAGATTTTGTAGAAACTATATGTCTATGAACGCTGTTGTAGTTGTAATTTTAAGTTTCTGAAACTATTTAAAATACTTTATTTAGTACATAGATGGAGTCGGATCTTAATAGGTAGCTACTTAATTAACAAAACAGTTTTAGATACATAACAGATTCTTATAATGAAATATCAGAAATTAATAAATGAATTAACTATACAATATGCGTGTTTCGTAAAATATTATCACTGTGTGACTCCTTTGTATACTTGAGAGAGTTACAAAGGCTCTGCCGAACCACTGCGTTCTCAGCGTGGCAGAAATTATGATCGTCAGTTAACTTAATATACTTGAGAAATCTGACTATTTAACATCACGTATTATCATCATAGCGTTCTAGTAGAAACTATTCTTAATGCATCGGAATTATGAATGCATTATGAGCAAACAACGATAATATTCTTCTTTGAGTTATTGCTATGTTAATTACGACTCGACAAATGTTTAACCAACCTAACTAGCACAACGCGACCAGCTATACAAAAATTTGGAAATACATTTCATGTACTGTATCTGAACACAGGTTTCAATAGTATAAAATATTTAAGCCTTTACGCTATACGTAGCATATATGTATATCTGAATCAAAAGACGGCCAATACGTTTACAATTGTTAAATTTTAGATGATTATACGCGATCCGCGCAAAGTATTGCAAGTTATCTTCTCGAGGATTAATAGAAGTAAATATTTTATTGAACGTTTAATGATTCACCGAACACTTTAGAGAACGAATGAGCTCTCCAAAGAGTAAAATGGACGTTCTTTTTTATTTCCTGTTCTTTCAACGTAAGAAAAGATTTCAGAAAACGGAATACCGCGGTACTATACGACAGTATCGAAGCAGCTTTGTAGAAATTTACAAGAATTTTTCAATATTACCTAAATTGCTAAATATAATATGTGCTATTGGACATACATACATATAGAAGCTTTTACTGGTTTTAATATGCATAGTTTATCGCTGCTTCATATCTTATGTTTCACAATTTATGGAAAAATGAAATTTGTTATAGTCCTAGGAACATTTCTTATACTTCTAAATAACGCATCACTCATCGTCGGTGTATAAATTATAAAAAAAACATATAAAATAAGAAACAGATGATATGATATATGAACTTTTCTTAGTTTCTATTTAATGAAGGACAGTTATAAGAATTGTAACAATAATAATTCACAAGTACGGAAACAATTGTTGTTATAAAACTCGTAAAATAGCATTTTGATCATTTATTAAAATCAAATTCAAATTTTGCAGACATGAATTAACTAATGAATTAACATTAATCATTTCATTAAAGAAAACTGAAGTTACAGTTCTTGTACTCGTCCTACTATTCTTTTCTATACTTATATACAATCCTAGACCTTGAATTCTACTACTTTAGCGTCTAAAGCTAAAGTACAGTAGGTGAAAACGACATAACGAAGACATAAAATAAAGCATCAAGTAGGTTCTCCAGTTGATCTAGATGCAACTAGTGGATGTGTATGCCGCACGCACTTTTTTTAAAATCAGTTTCTATCATCATTCAGTTCAACGTTTCATACGATAAGTCATAAAACAGGAATAGAAGTTATAAATAGACATTTTTCTTTTTTAGAGAGGAAGGAATAGTTTTAGAGTTGATATCGCCTGATCTAGACGCAACTAGTAGGTGTGTATGCTGTACGTACGTCTTTTAAAATCTAATTCTATCATCATTCAGTTCAATGTGTCATACGATGAGTCATAAAACCGGCATAGAAATTATAAATAAGGTGACTGTTTTCTTCAGAAAGGAAGAAGTAGTTCTAGAGTTGATATCGCCTGCCTGATCATAAACGAAGCCCTGAAGGGTCCATAAGGGTCCTTACGAGCCCAACACATTTCAAATTATTTATTGCGGTTATCGAAAACTGCAAACTTTAACCACTGTCCGATTTTGTGATCTTACTGTATCGCTTTCAGTTATAATACCGATTTCAGTCACAATAGGTAGTATAACCGATAGGTTCACTAGCAGCTTGTGGTCAAATACACACACACATTCTCTCTCTCTCTCTCCTCTCTTCTCTCTTCTCTTCTTCCATTGTTTCTCTTATCACAGTCACGGTACTATTTTCTCTTTAGGATCATTTAGCAACAGAGTTTCCTTCATCCACGAATATTAAGTTAAGTGAATTATTAAATAGAAAATGTGTTGCAACTATCTCTAATAATCCTCTGGAAAACAACTCATAATACTTTATACGGACCATCTTGTATGTACTTGGTTCTTATCTTTCATTGGAAATCGTTTGCTCTCATGCACCGGAATTATTCCAATCTATGAAGAACTACCATTTTAACACCATAAGCTTGGTCAAAACTTTACAAAATGTACTCCAGAAGTTTCCAAATTTAAGTGTAGTAGTTTGGAAGTCCTTTTATTCAAACGGTATCACAATTTGTAATTAATATTAATATTAAGATTTCCATCTTTAGTTTGATTAATTATAATCTTGTTTAATAAAACGCATAAACACTTCAACCTTGAGCTGGTCAGTCTATCTTAAAAGTCTTATAGCTATAGCTTTAAGAAAGATTTAAAAACAGTAGAAACACTAAAAGTTTTGAATAACGCAGTGAAAGAGTGTGAATTATGTATTAAAATATCATTTTGTTTAAATTTGGATACTTTTCGAGCACATTTTATTGTTATCCAATTGTGTTTGAATTATCGAGGTATTATTTGAGTCGTTCATAGGCCAAAGTGGTTACTCCTTCCCTTTAAAATGTTCGATATTTTAATGCCAAACCAAAATGCTTTCTGTTCCGTCGAGTTAACCGATTTGACAAGTAAGCGGCTCATTTATTTACGGATTAGAACAATTCTGCGAAATGAGAGTGGAATAATTCTCGTTCGATCAGTTATTTGTAAGAGTAAGAACCATCTTAATGTATATGTACATATGTACATATTCGTATAAAAATTATTTCGGGAAACAACAAGAAAATCAAGATTGAAGATATCTCTTGATACTCCGCTCTATGAAACAGTATTTTCATTGAAACTGAAAACACCAAGTTTGCGGGCCAGCCGCTGTTTGCTATGTTTAAATGCTATCACTAGTTTGGACTCGATACTTTCATATAATTGTTGTTCATTCGCTAAATTATACGTAAAGACCAATCGAATTTTGAGACGTATTTTCATCGATTTGTTTCTGGATACTTGACCCATTTTTTAAACGTTTCAACAAAATAATTTGCTATTTCGAAAATTTACACACAAGTTGGACCAACGTGTGATGCCGACACGTCCCGTTATTACGATCAATTGTAAGGTTTTATTCATATCCGAGATTGATGTACCAAACGGACGGACTAGAATTCTTGCATATGTTCATTGAAACTAATTGCTTTAGTCACAAGTGTGAGAAACGATTCAAGCACGTAAGCAATTAATATAATATTACAAGACATTGTAAATTACACTTTGTTGTTTTATATTTCGATATGATTGTCATTCTCGCAAGTATCCTTTATATTTGTATTCTCTTTTTCATTATTATTACTATTTTCTGGAAATATATATCTTTCAAAGTATCGTTTACTCCAATGTATAGTATGTTTCCTTCTGTTATTTGAACAACAGTTAAACATCGTGTAAAACAAGTAACGCTACTTTTCTAGCAACATCGATTTCCTGCAAACGATAACATTTCTTCTTTTAATCTTGCAAATAATCGATTTTAACTCAAGGAATAACAAGCGGCTCCTTTTTATAAACAACTATAATTTATTGTTCAGTTTAGTTAATTTAAGTTATATCTGGGAATTATTAAAATTCAAGGAAACAAATTGGATATTTCTGACGAAGACACCAATTTTTTAATCTTTAAACAATCTTTTGCTTCGCCTTAATATCTATGCGTCTACTTATTTTATCTTTTAACGTAGAGAGTTTGATGGTTTTCCTTCTTTTTCAATTCGTTCGCGTAATAATTAGGAATGTAAAAGATACAAACGCTCCGTTTGGTACGTACGGATATACAGGATGTCTCAGTTTTTCTGCAAAACGATGCGAGCATATGCTGCGAAGAGTCTATGAGTTTTAACCATAGCGTCATAAATAATTTTTTAGAAAGTTGTAACAAAATTACGAAATAACAACGCTTCAGTTTTCCGTTCGATAAAGTAGGGGCAGATTCGCGGAATTTATGTTAGTTCCACCTGAAATTATTGAATTACAAACATTTTTGCATTGCGAGTTTCTTGTCGGTTCTTTTTAAATTCAGTGAATACATTATGAACTTTTTCTGTAGCAGTTTTTGCACATATTGGTTCTTGCCGCATAAATTTTATCTTTTAAATAAAAGTCCAACAACGCAATATTATATATTTCTTCACTTTAAAGTTTTATAACTTTTCGATAAAGCATTTACTTGTATTCATATATACAATACCTCTTTCTTATTTTCACGCGTGAAACACGCTAGCATCGTTTTCCCGAAAAGAACTAAAACACTCTGTATGTACAAATGTATGCATGTATGCATTGAATATTTACAAGCATGGCATTTTTGTTTGAAGGAAAACGCACTGTTTAAGCGTACTTGCACTGTTTTATAAACTAGACTGCTTGAACGGGTAATAACAAAGAAAAAGAGAAAATAAAGGAGGAAAATACAACCGGGAAACTAAAAAAAAAAAATATGTAAAACGAACTTTAGGAACCAAATTGCACGAATCAGTCGATTAAGTCGGTAAAACAGAATCGACACAAAAGAAAAAGATACGACATTGTAGGAGGCAAAATACAAAAGTGAATCAGTGAATATATACATATACTACTAGTCACCACGTGTGTTCGCTGTTTTTCGAGATACTCTGACACATATTTGCCCTGTTTGTTAAAAAATGAAGAAAGGATGTATCAGAGTATAATGTTGGCAGTTAATGAACGAATCATACTGCATACTGGTCCACATTAATTAAGGGGCCAATATTTTTTAGTTCATAGAGCAACTAGCACCGCTACTGTCTTTTGTCGGTATGATTCACGATACGGCAGGCACCTGGCCTACCGATAGAGGGAACGTGTCGGCATGTAGCACAGGATCAATATGTTGAATGTGGCTCGAGCAACCGTTTTAACAACCAATTGGAGCAACAGAAGGTTACTGTACACCAGCGTGTTATATGGCTTTTATTCTCGTGGCGATGCCACAAGAATTTGCTGTGCGGTGAGCTTAGCCGTGTTCACCGCGCCCCCACGACATCACGTCAATCGACTTTAATGCCTCGACACACCGTTCCTCGTAAACCGAGCAGGCATTATTCTGCTTTATTTCTCTCTTCTCCTCCCTACCCTTGTCCCTTTCTCTCGTTTCTACGCGCCCTATCCGAACTCATCGACTTTTCCCTCGTCAAGAACAGAAGAACGATATCAATTTCGACGAAGAATCGGAAAAGTCCGAGGCAATGTCTTTTTCCGCCTTGTTCACTCGAATTATAATTATGACAGACGCAAACCGAGCATCGAGGAACGTCCAGTAGACCGTGAAATACGAAAATGGTTTGCAAAAGGTTTGAGAAAATTGATAGACAGACTGCAGACCTTTATGCATTTATGGGATATTTGAAAATGTAAAATCGCTCAGAACGCACGTAATGTTATAAGATATGTAAGATATCCAAAGCATAGGGCTTTCTATAATACTTGGTATGTAAACCGATATTCTTCCGAAGTTCTACATTTTTTATTGTATTCCGAAACACTTGAATTTGCACAGAAATCCGCAGTCTAATGATAAATTCAACAACACTCTTTTCGCTGCAAATACACACATTATTTTCGACGATTTGTAAATTTATGCATTTTATAGTCCTCGAACGAATCGTATTTTACAATTAATTTGCTTCTTCAGAGCAATTTTCTTTATTTTTCTTCGTCTTTCTCGCACGCTATTGCATTATAACGATGATACGATGATGTATATAATGATAAATAGACTGTCGATTTTATACAAATTTCTATTTTCGTAATAATAGAGGGTCAATAGAGATTCGTTTTGTCTATTAAAAAATATAATGAGTACTCTACTTTGGGTGTATACATTCTGTGAATTTTTCCGTCCTTTTCCGCAGAAATGTATAAAAATCCTCAGCCTAATTATAAAGTACGTAGAAACATAAATTAAGCATAGAGTGTTGACAATATTTGCACGTAATCTCAGAAGGAATGTTCAATCCGATCAGTTCGACTATTCCCTTAACGTGCATTGCAATTGCAATGAAAGAATCTAAGGTTTGATTAATAACGTGTTTGGTTTGTCATAAAATTCGCCATAAGTTTATACAGAAATAAAACGATACAGCGATGGAACTTTGATACCGTTTTCTTCGCGACATTTTGGCAATAAGATAGTTAGTAGAGGATATGCAACAAGTTGCCGCGTTAAGCAGAGCTATATCGTCATTATAAACTAAATGATACACTGCTGCGATAATTTAATAATGGTAATTATCACTGAAACTTTGGGACTTTGTATCGTCGCTTAAACGTGATCCATCGCTTAACGACTCGCTTGTCAATTTATAAAATGCAATATAAATGTTGGACGATGAAATTTTGAAACTTTAATTATAAACATTTATACGTGATCACGAGTGATGTATTTGCAGGAAATCACGAAGCTCGTCAAAATACGCAGTCTTCGTAATTCTGTCAGCAATTCAGGAGTGAAAAAATATCTGTATCTTTTGTCGATTTGATTCGGACGTCTGGATCTTGAATCCTGCACTTTCCACGTGGAACTGTGTCGATTTTTACGTCAAAGGTCTGCTAGTTCTCGAGATCTTCGACGACTTTTCCAGTTCGATCAACGCAACTGATCAGCATCTATTAGTATAAGATGCTAGACCGCCGTGGGGGCCCGAAATTGTCAATGCCACTTTGCTTTTTGTGCGAAAATGTCCGCTCGAAGATTTTGAGCGAAACAGATTCCCAGAATCTGGAAATAACATAAAAATTTCATTAACATTTTATTAACGCCAGTAAAATTATTCGAGTGATACGTGACGTCTAATAATGGACAAGAATCTTGCAAGTAATTTGTGCTTCCACTGCTCTTACATAAAATGCGATTAGTAATGTGATAATCATTACAAATAATTGAGAACTATGCTTCTGGACAAAAGTATAGTACTTGTGTGCTATCGCTAGATTCTCAGGGATGGTTTAAAATTACTCGACCAATGGTATAAAAACTAACTTGTAATAATATTTCATTGTAAAGCTGAACATTATATCGATGGCTTTTATATTCGAACTGTTTAGAAGCCATATTATATCACTGAACAAAAAATTACAAAGTAGAGAAAAGTGACGATATTACGAACGATCAAGGAGAACTGCAAGCAATTCCGTCTCTCGATTTAATTTGTCTTTCATACAATAAGTTTAACGAAATTCAAATTAAAATATCTTTCAAACTAATAATTTTTAGATACAATCGCTTTAACAGCTTTTACAAAGAATAAAGAAGCATATGGACTGGCGCACATAACATGTAATTTCATTAAAGGGAAGCTTGAAGTCCCCTAAAAAAAAAAAAGAAAAATGACTTCGAGAAAAGATTTCATCTGCCATAGCATCTGTCCCTCCAAGTATAACTTCGTCGTCTGGAGCTTTGTTATACGACCATTAATAACGATATTTATGTGTTTCCTACGTATCATTTGTAAAATTTCAGGAATTTTGGAATTCGATGAGAATCTAATGATAGTACACGTGTGCTATCTTATTACCAGCGTAAGAATATTAATCTTTCGGCAGAAATTAACGTAGCTAACAAATTGCTTCTGTCGTCGGTCTCGTGCAACATCTTTTTCATTTTCAAGCATTTCGATGCGTATACATGCCCAAATATGTATATGCGGTTAATGCAGAATATATTTGAATTATAACATCGATACGTTATAACAAATCCAATAAATTTGTCACGTGTACGAACTATGAAGGTCTACGTTTACTTTCAGTTTTCGAAGAAGTTTTCAAGATTATACGATAAAAGATAGGAACAACGAAGGAATCGATGTTATCAGCGGATTTTTATGCAGTTTCATATTTTCACGGATTTTTGCATTTTTAAGTTTATCATAAATGCATAATAATCCGCAGTTTAGATACGAGAGTCGTCCAGAAAGTAAAGTCATACAAAACGACGCAATGTGATCATAGAAGGCCATCTAGCTTCAATCGTGCGTTGACACAAATCATACGAAATTCCGTGTCTGAATAACTAATATTCTAGAAGTTTCGTTCGTTTAAAATGACGATGCGAATTGAATATCCCGCCGATAACGAAATGCGGTCTGTCGCACTTTACGCTTTCGAATGTTGAAAACGTAAAACTACGTTTACATTGGTGCAGTAACATTCCAGTCCAGATCGTAATTGGAATAATGTAAACAGAGTTTTCAGTGGAGTAGAGTGCCGCGATTGCAGCAAGTAATCCAGACAAACGATTGCATCGAAAATCTACTTTTTCAATCCAGTGTTTACCTCATCATCGAGAACACAACATTCCAGCGTTACTGGAAATCAGCTTGTACGACAAAGAAATATTTTTAAAATGCATTTGCATTGTTGTCACATCAAAACGGGTACACTATCTGGACGATTCTCGCGTTATATTTGACGTTTAACGTTTATTATAATAATATAATACAACATTATCATCGTATTATCATTATCAATAACACAGATTTGATACAGAAATAACGTATAATTAGTTAAATAACAAGCATAAAGATATGTTGAAAATAATAAATTATACCTGTGCAAATGCCGTAGTAACCGCCCCAGTGACAATTGCAAGAAGATTTCGTTCCACCCATTCCTCCCCAGCTTGAATACAACCTTTTTCATAAATCACTTTGGCAACTTCATAGTTCTGCAAAACAAAGGCGATTGGCTACTTTGGCTTACCGTTGTGCTCTCGAACCTCGCGAATGTAGTTGTTAGTCCAATGTAATATTTGGTAGGAACAGCGTGAGATGCAGTGAAACGAGAAAATGGACAGGACAGAAAACGAAAGAAATAAGTACATATGTATGTACATTGTTAGCCATAAATATTTGGGCACTTTGTGATATTAACTTAAATTGAATGCGTCGAAATTATAATATTCATATTATACCTTATTTTCAATATTTTTATTATATTTTAATAATTTACATTATCATATGATATTTGTATCAACAACAACATACCATTAAGAATCGTCAAGGATAACTGAGTTAATACTAAATAGTATATTGTACTTTCGTACGTTTTATATTTTATCTTTTTACCTTATTATTTATATTTTATAGCAGGATTTTAGCCTGTCAATGGTCAGAGGGAATTTCGTGAGAATGAGTAATCCAAACGTTCAAGGATAGCTGGCTGCTCGAAGTCACGTAGCTATCGGGTGACACAAGATCGAATTTTCGGAAGACGCGTGGGAGAGTTTAGACGTGACAAGTAATCCGAATACGTTTATCGAAAAACAGGAATGTTGTTCCCAGAGAATCTGGCCGCAGCATATCGGCGAAAATACCTTCTGCTGAATGCATTGTGAATGCCTCGTCTACACTCACAGATACTATCTGTAAATAATAGTCTCCGTACACTATCCACCGTCAGTCGCTGGATCATGTATGACTGTCTGCAGACGATGTCGTTTATCTACTGTAGTGTAAAGTCTAATGAGGGTACCGGCTACTCATGATTTTGTATCAGCCGACTTTTTACACGACTCGTGTCTTTCTTTTCTCTATTGTGCGCTTAAAGTCACATGCACCTTTCGAGATTATTAGTGATCATGGTGAGGATGATCAGTGGGACAGGGCGTACTAAGTATAATGTGTTGTGTAAATCAATATCTTTCGGGAAATGTAGAGCTTTTTCGCTCGAGTCTTCTTTTCGTAACACATTGAGCAAATTAATTAGGTGGTGCTATACTCTTTTAATATCGTATTTAGCACAGATGATTACGATATGTTCGATAGATTTTAGAATGCCGCTGATATCAGTAATCAGATATTTGATTCAGTTTTGGTGATGAGGTGAGAGTGTGTCCAGGTTCGTGTCTTTGAGTGAGGTTGCTATCGCGGTTTATGGGGCATATTGTATATTCTGTAATTTGCGGAAGATGAAGCAGAGAACTATTAAACTATTGCGGAGATTTTTAGTCGAAGACTATCAGTAGATTGTGGATTTCTATGGATTCGTAGGAAATCTGAAAATACAAAATTGCACAGAATGCACATAATATGAAAAAAACGTATGAAATCTACAAAGCATAATGCTTTCTTTAATGCTTGACAGGTAAAACAGTTCCCTACTGAGCCTACACTTTTTTAATTATATTCTCAAAAACATGAATTTACATAAAAATCCGCAATTAATAGTTGTCGGTAACGGTAACGATTTTCCTGCCTAAAATAAGCCTAGAAAACGGCTTTGGATTTAGGGATTTTGCGAGGATGTTGAAAACTGGTTTTGAAATTTTATTACGGAAAGTTGTCCGAAAATAGAAAGGAATGCGAGAGCTGTTGCCGAACCTGTGGCGAAAGAAAGAAAATCAAAGCAAAGCCTGCCAGCGTAAAGACGATTAAATTGAAGTGCATGTTGCCGTTTCCACGTTCTTTCAACATCTACCCGTAGTCTTCTATTCTATCGCAATGGAAACTTGCATTTTACCTGCTATTATCTCCGGCTTTTTCGCGAACAACGTACACAGATTGACTGCGGAAATATGTCTGCGGACGATTGTCTGTCAGTGTAGACGAGGCTTAAGACGTAAAGGTACTTGAAGATAAAACTATCGTGAGCTGCTCTCGAGAGTCACTCGCGACAAATGCTATCGATAAATGTAACTCGCGATAGGTTTACTCTCAAGTGGCAAAGTACTTCAAAACCTGAGAGCATAACGAAGTGGGAGATTGAAGCTGTTGAAAGTGGATCTAGTTAAAAACGATTTTATGATTAGATGCATAGAATTATTGAATGAAACTTTTAATAAAAAAAGAGGGGGGTAGGAAGATAAGTCTATATACCATTATGATTATTCATATTAATATTTAGACACAGAAATATCTCTCCATTTGTTGCTCTTTGTATCTATATAAGAGTTATTGTTAGTCGAATCACAATTTATTTTGTGATACTAAACACTACTTAGATCGACGATTTCCTGGCAAATGGATAGGCCGTCCTATACTTATTTTCTTACCAGCTTCCCAGAACTGAATCCATTCGATCATTAGTTATGAAGGCACTTAAAATCTCCTGTTCATAAAATGTCAATTGACAACATTGAAACTCTTCGTCAGTCTGACGACCAAATTCGCCAACGTGTCCGTGTAAGCTGTTCGAACAAGTTGGACAATCTATGACGCGATGCATTCACGTCTCTATCAAAGCTGCGCCTGGTCACTTGGACTAATTTCTCTGAAGGTAGGTAAGCAATAGTGTTGCAAGGTGTTACAGTATTTGCAACATACACAAGGTTGTACAACACGAAACAAATTGTTACGCGAAAACCAGGTCATACGTTTATACGTGAACTTTTCTTCTTATTTTATTGTGCCGAATCAGCCCCTACCCTACTTCCTATATGTTCTAGCTGCTGAGCTAGAATAGCCTGTGTAAAGTCGCGGATAGAGTCGCGTCCGAATATTAAAATGCGAAGAACTGTACATAAATAATTGTTACGTAAAGTTTTCTGCGTTAATATTACGTAGCTAGATATTACGAATGACGAAGCGTGAAAGAAAAGGAGAGAAACTGATAAGGAAGTACAAGCCGGCTGTGTAAAACGCCACGTCAGTAGGCAGGCTAAGTAACAAGCCCACTTTATTACACGGCGCCTTACATTTATATAGCTCCTAGAGTTGAAGTAACCACGCAACGCTTTTAGCTGCCCCGTTCGTCCTTCTTTTCTTATTTTCTTTCTCCCCTGTCTAACTTCCCGCCTGGTTCCACTGGAATCTTTTTCACTATTTCGCCTCCATTACGATATCGTGATGTTGTGCGATTCCCTCATTAGCAAGGCGTTAGATGCTCCAATTACTTAAGAGTTCTCGTTTAAAACTTGGCGAAGTTGCTCGAGACTGCCAATTTATTCCATCTTACGGCTTTGATAGCGTATTTCAAGTGTCACGTTACTCTCGCTGATTAACACGTATCACTGTCTACTTAAAAAATTAATTAACCAGATCTAACATCATCGCTGATGACCTAGCAGTCGATGTGACGTAACACGCGGAAACAGAAGAAGAAAATTGATTAAATCAATGTGTGAAATCACAGCGATCGCCTTGATTCTGATCTGTCGAATGCACATAGCGATGACCATAAGGATATTCCGTGCTACTACTGCAAATAACCTTGTTAGCTACAAACAAATTTCATAATATTCGCAGGGAATTGCCAATATCCATGCAATTATTGACCACTTTATAGTTGCATCTAGTTCATCACTTTATTGATAGTAGTACATATAAATGATACGCGTCAAACTTATTTTAGCCATGGCACGATGCAGCAATTGCTGATACTAGTAAAAAAAAAAGGAAAAATAATTATTACGATCATTTGCCATGATGCCTGTATACAATCTCTTTTTTTTAAAAAAGGAAAATAAGTTTCAATTTGCTTTCTTTTTATTTTCAGAATCTTCGCTTATCTTTGTTTAACGTCTGTTTATTTAACGTTATGAACTTGAGCGTTAAGGGTTTGAATATTTAAGAAATATCTTCTTATGGAGGTAACAGCGGTACTAACTGTCAGAATCCTACAGATATGACTTATTTTAGTATCTGTATAACTGACATCATACGAGACAACAAGGCAGTTGCGCCTGAAATATGCACCCGCTTGCCGCTCGCATGACGCGTACGTTCCCTCGAACTTTTATTGTATACGCTAAGGAAGGAAACATAATCTCCCGAATGTCATGATTATACAGCGACTTCGCCATAATTTATTGCGCTGATTATCAGACAAGGGAAACATATATTATATACGTTGGACTTTAAGTTTGCGTAAGTGATCCATTTGTTACAATATATTGCCATAGAATATGGAGAAGCTACATGCATTAAATAAGCTGAATATAGATTGGCATAGAAGCAGGGATCAGAAATAACAATTGGTTTTAAGATTTTTATGAAAAAGGTCATCGACAAGAAGGTAATTTTTGTTTAAATAAAAAACTCGAGTCTTGAAGAAATTTGTTTAACAATTAAATGATTAAACAATATTAATTTTCAAGTACTCCAGTTACGAATAACCATTATAAATGATGATCAAAACGATTTTGCTTATCGATGACTATTATCGATGGAAAAATTTCTTTTTGGTAACCGGTAACCATTATCCGTGGGGAAATTTTTTTAGTCACCAATAACCATTATAGGTGAGAGAATTTTTTTATCGTCAATAACCTAATAATTAGTATTCGTGACAAAACGTTTTTTTTTGGTCACCAATATCTATTTTCCGTGACGCAATGTTTTTTTGGTTATCGATAACCATTGTCTGTGACGGAATCTCCTTTCGGTTATTAATAACCATTATCGACAACGAAATTTTTTTCAGTATTTGTGACGTTCATTTTGATCATTTATATAGTATTTATTCGTAACCAAAATCAGTTAAATTAATCTACTAATTCTTATGCTGCAACTCTTTTTCGTTTCTGTTACGATTGCTATGGTAAGGTACAGGTACCTGGTTGGTAAAACAATATCGGATAAAATTTATACAATATGAATCAAATTTATACAGATTCGATCTAAAGTAGAATTTTCGTTAGTGCTTACGCAATATGTCACATTTGCAATAACTTCGCTTTCCTCGGTAAATTAATATAGTTCCTTTCATTTTTTAAAATACTCGTTTCTAATCGCTCTCTCTTTTATACCATGTACAATTGTACCTTAAGATTTACGATACCTAATACTTAATAAAATCAGTAGAAAATGGTTACGTGTGAAGTTTACAAGCTAGCGTGGTATAATTTTGCAATTGAAACATTATTTTACATTATACGTACTTACCGTTCTAAACCCAAATATATGAACTATAAATGTAAAATACACTGTTTATTTATTTTACCACGTGCTTATTAAAATTTCCAATCTTCCTACATACTTACTTGCTCTTTTACGTAGCCACGTGTTCAGTTATATTTACTTTTCGAGCACATAGTGATCGTACATATTATTACAAAAACAGCGGCTATTAAAAAGTATATAAATATATCATAAAACAATGTGCTTCAAGCAAATCAAACAAGAAAGGTGAATAAATAATTTAACATACTTAAAACATGGTACATTTTACAGTTACATGCGACACCATGTTTGCAATTTGTTATCTCAACTAAAAATTACATCGTTCAAAAAGTTAAAACTTTCTCCTGATATTTTTTGGAATCATGTGCCATCAATAATCTTTTTTCGATATTCCTCTGCATAGTCAAAAAATTGAAAATATAAAAAAATACTATTTTTATCTTTAGCTTGACATCGGTCGATCATTTTGTTATTTTTTCAAAATGTTTTTATTCTGATTGCTTTCTTTCCGCTTCTGTGAATATGATAAACTAAAGCATTATACAGGTCAACGAGTTTTACCCTTTTATGTAAAAAAAAAAGAGATTTGTATCGTTTCTAAAATATATGAAAATATGTCAGCCATGTAGCAAGTTTTATCTACGTCTTACGTCACTTTCTCTTTTACAGAAAATGCTAACTAAGTAGATTTGAACCCGAATATTTCACTTGCATTATTTACGTTATGTTATTCAACGATTCGTCGAAACGTGAATTTCTGTTCAAATATTATACATACGTACTGAATTTAATAAAAAGCTAGTACATGCGATTTATAACTTTTATAATATTTATTACGATTCAAAAATATTTTATTACGTGTATTTTATTCGTATTTACTGTGCTTCGAATAAGGGAATCGGTATTAAATTTTCAATATATTGGCAATTTTTCACGATATTTATATATATATATATATAGAATAATCTTTTGTTAGAAACATATTCTACTTTAATCCAATAGTGTAATAAAAGCATAAAAAAGTCAAGCTATTTATATAGCGTTTCCTCTGTTTGGTGATATATCGTTTTTTTCAGTCCTTTATCAACTTCATGCCCGCGATATATCATTTTAAAAGCTACATTTCACCGAGCACTTTAATACGAATTCATCTTTTGTGAAACTTTAAACGTGTCAGAAGATACAAAAATTACTTTCGTCATATTACGCCTTTTTCTACTATCGAGAAGACACGCAAAATAACATTTTGGCAGTTATGCAGTAAATATAAAAGAAAGCACGAATTTACGTTACAACGTAATTCTGCTCTTCAATTTTTGTCGGACCACGAATCAGACGACTGTTGCACGTCACGATCATTGCATGTAACCTAAAACTGTCAGATGAAACAATCAGCTCGTTTATAATTTATCAAATTTATTTTTACAGCCTGCTTTATTATCGAATTTATTACTGCTTTATAATAGAGTTTATTAGTATCAATACCTTGCGAGTTCACTAACAATATTAGTTTCATTACACAAAAGAACCATATCTAAATATTTGCAGTATCCAGAGAATAGAGATATCCCATGGTTCAAAATAAGAAAACTGATAACGACGATGATGATACAGAATTATATTTATTTTCTGTTTCTGGGCAGCTTTAAAAATTGGGCCTTCCATATTAGACGTAGTTCCCTATCTATTCGTAGTACATAAAATCGTAGACGCTTTATACATAAGAAATTAACAGTGTAGTAATATATGTTGAAAACTAGTGTAATTGGAATGTCGATATAGAATAAAATTAAAATTCTATAGAATTAGGATTCTACTTTTACTTCGAACAATTTGCAAATATACAGTAGAATTAAGATAGAATAATTAGAGTGGTTGGTAAATATATGATAAAATAACAATAAAGTAATTAATAGAATAAATAGTTGGTTATCAGAATATATATCGATCGATGTCCAAGCAATCGTAGTAATTGTATGAACGAAAAGAGAAAGTTTAAACTCTTATTTAGCACAGTCAGTGACACGTTTCAACGGCAATGTACCTGTAAGACCATTGTGCTGACAACAGTACCAGCGACAGGTACGAGATTCAATTCTAGCCATTCTTCGCCTGCTCTTAGACAGCCTCTCTCGTATATACTCCTCTCCCCAGTCTGCATTTACCAAGTGCAAACAAAATGATTGAACAAACCACTATGAAAGTTTTCGCATCGAAGATTTAGGATTACGTTGTCGTGCCTGCGGCATGTTGATAACGCGTGCAAACATCGATACCTTGCTTCTACATATGAACAGTACGTCGACCACTGTGCAGTCATCGAATTTCGGAATTCGAACAACGGAATTACGCGTGATTATTTAATTTTCTATCTTCTGGTTTAAATGAAATACGTTTTATATTGCGTTGATCAGACTACGTTCAATTTTTTTCAATATACAGAATGGTCCGCAATTGATGGTAGAATTTGGTACGGGGCGATTCTACGAGAAAAAATACGGCAAAAATATAGAATAACAATTTTTCCGTACGACTTCTTCGTTTCCGAGAAGATCGAGTTTGCAAATTTGCCAAGTATGCCTATACTTGACTAATTCCGGTCTGAACAGCAATAAATAATCGACAGGTTAAACTACGCGCGAGAATAAATAAAAAATGTGGAACCTGATCAATTTTCAAACTCGATTTTCTCAGAAACAAAGCGCAATATAAAAATATTTAAGTGCATATTTGCGACTTATTTTCTCACGTGCGATCATCCTGTGCCCAATTGCACTATTAGTTACGGACCGTCTTGTATAAGGACTGTAGTTTCGAATGGCATCAGTGACCGATCGAAAGAAAAGTGTGAAATATGAAATCTTCGTTCTGACAATTTACGCGTGGTGATTACGCAGAATAGGCGACACACTTTACCGACTTCGACGGTATTAAAATACTGTCGACGTTCGGACTATTTTTTCTCCCATACGTACGTATATTCTGCTCGAATTTAATTTCCCAGATATTCGCTAAAAATTTCAATTAAATCCAGATTACATTTCATTCCAGAGTAAGCGGCCGCATTTTTTTTTTTTTTTTTTTTACAGCCAATTTAATATTGCACAAGTAAAGAAGAAAAATCAATAGGTCATAGGTTGGGCTAAATTAATATCCGACCGCCATTAGGCGGCTGCCAACGCTTGCGTGAAATGATTTTCGATGAATCGATTGATGTACAGAATGTTGCACTTCGCTCTGATCTTCGACAGCTCGAAAATATAACAAATATAGTTACCGTCACTGATAATTTTTGTTCGGTAAACGTTTATTCAAAGTAAATTGTTAAATAACACGTAAAGTATTAATCATATATTGTTTTCTAATCTGAAAACTAAGGCCAAGGGATGGTTGAATATATGGGGAAAAAAACATTCAGAATATCGATAAATATTTGACAACATATTTGAAGATTATCAAAATCGATGAGGTGTTTTGTATTCTGCATAATTATTGCCTTGTGCGTTCGAAAGATCTGCGAGTTCATGAGGTTGCGTTCTATCTTCTACGATAAAAGATTTTGAATAGATCTGATTTCCAAACGCAATTTCAAAAATGTCGATTTCTAAATTTGTTGATCGTATCGAACACTTGCCACAAAAGTGACTCAACTTGAAAAAGTATGTTATACAGAAGAAGCGGGAAACTATTTTAGAATGTAATTACATCAAATTTATAAACAGAACGACTAAACAAGCTGACGAAACAGGTTTAAGTGTATTTTATTCATCCTTAGTTTATTTTTTAATTTTTGACACTGGAGTATCACCTATTAGTCAAAACACAACTTATAATAGGATGTACATATTTATAATTTTTTGAATACGGTATGATGTGGCACGAAACAAGAAGAGCGAGATAACTGCTCTCTACCGGCCAAATTATGAAGCTAAATGAACAAGAGGAATTGAATATTTCATAATTGCCAGATTTTCATACCGATAACTCGAAAATCGCGTTTTTTGAATTGCTTCACTTTCGTCGCAAGTGCGTGATCCTAGCTGTCAAAACGCTCAAATATCTAGAAAAATACGAATAGCATGGAAAATGGTTCAGACAAATATCTTTCGAAAGTATCGACTGCCGAAACTGAAATTTCATGTTTCGAATTCGCTCTTCTTTTCCATAAATATCTAAAAAAATGTATTTCGATCGGCAACCAATGGCAAAACGAAAGAAAACTTAAATTTTAATCGTATGCTAAATATGCAGTAACTTAAAAGTACAATTTCAAACTGTATGATAAATTTATTCTTTGAAGCTAGCTATTATATAAAATTAAGAACCCTAGGAACTTAACAAAATGTTTTGTGCCTTTGTATTTTACGCAGTTATTAGGAAGTTAGAAAGACTTGAAAAGTTGACGGGTCTCCAAAAAAAAGTTAGGTAGTATAAGATTCAAAACAGAACATAAGGCATTTGAAAATAAATCGCAAGAACCTCGTCTGTGATTTCGCTATTTTTGATAAAAAAGGACATCTGCTTTATCGAGGACTGATAATCTTGCAAAACATTCGAAATTTATTTTCACAGTTCAGTAAATAACAAGCAAACAATTTGTAGAATATCTATTTATGCAAAATGGAAAGCGTAAATTATTTAGCATTGACTTATAGAACGGACAGCATACAAATTAACTAACAGTTCGACGGCACAGCGCAGAGGCGTGCGAAATAAAAACCACGTATAACAAATGCTTTCCAACTTTGCTTGGGAACTTTAATGTGTTCTGCATGTTTCTCAAATTTTCAAATTTTTATGTCTATTATCCGAACTGTATCTATTTCGAAATATTAATAAAAAAAAGTAACATAAAATTCGTTAAACTTCGTCTTAGTTTCAAGATTGTTTTATCTTAACCGTTATATTTTATTACAAAACTTTCTTCTTTAGTATCGAAGCTTATCTTGTAACTAGACATGGCAGCTACATTTAAAGATTAAAATTAAACTGTCAGCACTCGAGACAAATGAGAATCAGCAAACGAAAGCGTAAAAACTAGTGTAGTGTTCTGTCCATATTTTAACGAGTATAATAGCTCGTTCAAACCTATTAGTTAGTTAATGATAACGTGTAAAATATATGAATGGCATTGATTAAGAAAAAGCAAAAATGAGAAATTATTTTAAATGCTCGCAGAAAGAATGTAAGTACTGGTTACGGTAAATAAAGTGAAGCTGAAAAACATGGTTTCAGAATAGATGAATGCAATAATATAGAATATAATTAATGGAAATATAATTGTTTAAAGAAGAAACCTTGCAAACACGACAAGTAGGAGTTTTCTTCGGGGGTCGAATGAAACAGCTGACTCTCATAAATAAAAGTCAGTTACTGAACCTTTAATTTATCAATAACTCTTTTTCAGTTTTACGTTTACTTTAAACTTTAATTCTTTAATTCTGCTACGAATGTTCAGTTATAATGGTCATTTTGTATCGCAAAAATTCTGGAAGATTATAATCCTTTTAACAAATATGTTAGGGCACGGTATAAAAGCTAGAATTATTTAAAGAATTGAAAGCAGATTGAGTGTAAAAGAGAAAGCAAGTTGTGACTTTTATAGTTATAATTATTTTATTTTACTAATAATAAAATTAAATAAAACAATACGCAGTTAATTATTTATATATATGCTCAGAGTTCAGAGTTTAATTTTAGGAATAATATTTTGTATTTTTTAAATCGCTTTAAGCGGTTAAGCAGTTTGAGCGCTGTAGAGCAGTTTGAAAACATTCAACTTTAACTGTTTCAAAGCAAAATAAATATCTCGCTTGAACTAAAACTCTCTTGTACTTCTACGAAACTAAAAGTTTCCTATTTATGCAAAAATGTATGGGATAAAAGTTTCAGTGGATGCACTTTATTTTACAACTGTTTTTTCAAAACAGAAAACACAACAGTTAAAAAAAATTACTATTATTACTGCTTGGAGATTTGGACAGTTTCATTCGATCCCTGCTTTTGTTATAATAATACAACGTTTAGTGTTAAAGATAATATTGAATTAAAAAAACATATGACTTACGTAGCTAGGTTTTCTAACGTCATAGCCGCACTGTTTATTTTTTATAATTTCCTGAAAACATCGAAGAAATGATTAGGAGACAATATTTTAAGAGCAAAACTTAATAATAAAACTTTTATTTTATATACAATGTAATTCTGTACGATTATAAAAGATTCATCACTACACTTCACAAGCAATTAATTCTTTATTTATCAAAGATAAGAAATTCTTTTATCGCAAGTGAAGAGAAAATATACTAATGTGAGATAAAAAGACTTACATTTGGCTTTCGTTTACAACAACTAAAAGGCACGCCGCATGCTTCCCTCGAGCCAATGTCGCTCGACGAACAATTGAAATAATTATTGCGATCCCAGTCTTTAGGGCCCTCGATGCCGCAACACTGTAACTGCAAAATACAGTTGCACTAATTGAACTACACTGTAATTTAACAACACTCTATTTCGATTACATATTGATTCAATTACATCATTTGAACTACGGTAATTGAATTACATAATTTGAATTACGGAATTGAATTACAAAATTTGAATTGCAGAATTGAATTACGTAATCTGTATTATGTATTGGAATTGCATAATTGGAATAGAAAACTGAATTACATAATTTGATTGTTACTTATCATATTTGCAAAACGTTTCTAGTTCTAGCTTTATAGTTATAGAAACATCGTGTTGAAACACTTTCTCTTAAACGAAAATTAATCAATTCAATTAACTAACATCAAATAAATTCGATCAACACGCGTTGCTTTCGTTCTTCAGCAATTACGTACCATCAATTTGATGTTCATTAATTTGATATGTAGTTTAACAAATATGTGCAGCGTATCAGTATTAACACGTTGCTTCGTGTAACAGTACTTCAGTGTCTAGCACTGAATAATACAAAGATGAAAGAAATAGGAATCTCGCCATTATAAAGTCAATATTAAAAAGGGAAGAAAACAAAAGCGGAAGATATAGTATCAATTTGCTTAGTAGAAAGAGAGAGAAACGGAGAGAGAGAGAGAGAGAGCGAGGACGTGTGAAACTGCTGTTCAAAGAGCTTCGTTAAACTTAAATGCACGCTCTTTCTTCACGCTCGGTGAATTCAATAATTTCTTTCGTATCATTTCGTGAAACTGTGAAACAAAGCGGTGTTTATATCAAAGAATACTTTATAAAAACTGCACTGTGATCGAAATCAAGATTTTTATAAAGTATAATAGCGTAGAAAATTGTTTTATTTAAATTTTAATTAACATCATAAATATGAGAAATATTCAATCAGCAATTTTGTTTTAATTAGTTCATCAATTAATACATGATACATTAATACATATGATAATTTAATTTGAAATAATTAATTAATTAATTGGAATAATATTATTACTGAAACTCTTCATTACTATTAATACAATTACTAATGTTATATTAAATAAAATTTAGTTAATTAATTAAAATAAAATTATTGATTAAATATTTCTCATATTTATTCAATTAATGATTTTATTTTAATGAAATTATGTTCGGAATGTCAGAAGTATCGAAATAATATATTATACTTTTTCAAAAGCTTTGGTTCCTCTGTAATGCGATCGGAACGATATATACATTTAACTTGAATATAAAACGCTGTTACATACTTTTATGCATACAGTGACTCACGGATATATTCGATTGCATATATTATACCAAATGTCTTGAAATTTCATTAGCACTGCAACGAGACACGACTATTGTGAATTAGTAATTAAATCCGTACAATCTCAAACGAATTTAAATATATATATAAAAGTTACAAGTTATTTACTAGAAATACACATTTCGCAATGCTAATTTTAAGTTAGAAACTGTTCCAGAAACTGTTTTGCTACGCTATATTTTCTCTTTAATTGTAAGTCGCGTAAGAATATAGTGGAATACTATCGATCAATAAATACGTTATATTCCATCTCGTCTTCTTTTAACTGGTACTCAACGCAATACCGTGTGTCAGGACCATAGATTGTTCTATTTGTGCGAGACACCCTGTATTGTAGCTTTTAAGGAGCGCTAAGACGATCGATATTATTGTCAATATTTCATGGTTCTCAACATCGTCATACGTAAGAGACCGTCTTATGTAGACGATCAATAATATATTATTGCAATCGGTCGCCTAAAGATGCCTATAATGTTAGGAGACTTGAACTAGTGACAATAATATTGATCGTTTTAACGCTCCTTTGCATTTTATGATATCAAAGTCCTATGTAGGCATTTCATTAGATGAAAGGAAATCCATCCAGAATAGTGATATGACGGTCCCTCATGAATAGGGATTGAACTAACGTAAAGAATAGAGTATTGGTGCAGTAGTATAACTATTGACAGGATCTCCGGAACTGAAGCGACATAGCAGCGTTTCTATTGAAATCTCACATTGGTTGTCAAACCGTTGATCAATAAATTATATCAGTTACATTAAATAATTAGTACAGTTATTTAATCAACTTTAGTTAACTGATTAATTAACACAATTAATCGTTGTATGTGTACGGGTTATAAAGACAGTAAATTGTATTAATCTAAATATTAATGTATTAATTGTATTAATAGATCTGTATTAATAAATGCAATTAGTACATCGATTATTACGTTAATACAATTTATATGCTGTTTTTAATGTAATAGAAAATATATTCCCTTATCCAATCGGAAAAATAACGATATGACACATACCCAATCCTCTTGAATCCAATCGATGAGATTCTGCTGATCAGGATCTTCCCTATAATGGATGATGAACGCTTGGAAACCGCCAGTAGCTTGTGATTTTATCTGTACACCAAATCAACATATTAATTCTATGTTTAGCAATAAATTACAATCGATAAAGTAAATTCAAACACGATATGAACCGTACGTTAAGTCCCAAGTTAATTTGTACCATATCAAAATTTACAGGAGAATTAAACCTTTTGATCTTTCTTTTTACTGACTTATGCGAATGATCATTGTGCATTCCTTTGAATAAAAACAGTTCGACTACAAACGTGTTTCGGATTCGCTTTACGATCCGTACAACAAACAGAATTGCATCCAAGTTTTGTGCAAACCTGTTTAAATAAAAACTTAGATGAAAATGTCAGATCTATGTATGTATGACATTTTCGTTTTATTCTTGGTTGCAGAATACATTGGTAAAGTTACTACAAAAGCTTATGAGACAGTTTATATAACAAATGAGTCGCGCCATGAATGTATAGGAAACTTTATTCATCATCCTACATCAAATGATATTAATATAACGTTATGTACACGAGAGAAAATATTTACGAAGCTTTTATAAATATGAAATTTATTAAGCTTGCTTGCAAAGAAATTTATTTAATCAAAAGCACGTAGCAACAAATAATGCCTATTCATAATCTTATCATGTACATCGATATAACTAGAGATTATCGTGAGAACATTAATAGATTTTTGACAGAACTTACCCAGTCCTTGAAGACAAAGCCTAAGACACCAGCTGCCATCTCCATTAACAATAATAACGCCAGAAATATCGCATACTGAAACAGATCCATATAAAATAACGTTGTAATAAACTTCAATCTTTCAGAATGTAAAATCATGCATTTAATATCATAAATATTCGTTCGTTAAGGAATAAAGACGTATGCATGTTTATATGTGAAATACTTAAAGTACTCCTCATGCAATTACATCGTTCTGAAGCAATTGTAAAGCGAACGCGTGATAAAACACATAAAAAGATTGTGTTGCACGTTATTATACTTCGCGCGAAATTCTCACTGTTACGTATATCGTTGCAGCTGAATAATTTAACGAAATTACATTTACTTGAAATTAAACACCAAATGCTTTAAATATAAAAGAAACGCCCCAAAGAATAGTAGCAGTTATCTAAATTAAATGTTTTCTCCAATTACACTTATTAACTGTACATATAATGTATATTAACTTTATTAATCTTTTCGGTAAACTCATCTATTGTTTATGTTTATTTATTTGATTATTACTATGCCAAAATACGCAGATTATAATTTATCCGATAGCTGTCACGATATAATCACGACATTATACCTGTATAATCATACGTTGTGCATAGTAATATTGTGAATCAAATATTTATCATGCCAAAGAAGATAATATTAATAGCGCCGTTATTTGTTTAACCATTCGATATTCTGTATTGCATATATGATAATCGCAAATAATTTTCACGTTATCGTACAACAACGTGTACATTAAGTACAATAAAGTACAATTACCATTATGGATCAATAAAAAAGATACAACGCAATATTTATGAAATTTCAAATCACAAAGTATCTTTAATTTGTAAATTCATTAATTTATATAGTGTATATTAATAGATAGTATACACTATGTGCAAACAATTTTTAATCACCAAGATACAGTGTTTGCGTTTATTGTCAATGTCCTTTAATTTTGCGCTTTATGAAAAAATGAACAACGAGGAAACATTTCCTTTATGAGGAAACTTGAAGGCTGATTCTTTAGTTTCGTGGTAACAAAAAGAACAACCGAAGTGCTCTTTTGACATTTTAAGAAAACTTTGCCAGTTTGTAGAACTTCTGAGATAACAATGAGTACTCTTATATCCTCTTTTGCACGCAGATGCCGAACATAATTCGCTACAAGTGTTTGTAAGTAATTCATGATTAAAATTAAACGGTCTTTTACATTGCACAGTACAGATTTTTCAGATAACAATAATTACGATACAGAAATTTGCCCCGCATTCTGTAATTAAAAATGAATTTATATCTTTGCTTCTTCCTGTTATCGGTATTCATTTTTTCCACGCTGGTTGCAATAATGTCATTTACATTAGTTATAGTAATATTATTTGTAGAAACGACATGAATTTTTAATACCAAATGTACTTTTTCTTACATCTTTAGTTAAATGATAACTATCAATACTTTGTATAATTACAATTTATATAACGAAAGCATATGTAGAATTATAATTGTTGTAAATATTATAAACAACCATAATTATTAATATAAGAAACATGAAGTAGGATAATTTCGAACTGAAATTGAACCGCCATCTGAGAAATAGTAATTATTGATAGTTTCGTAGATACCTACTTATTAATTGAACTATTGCATCACTATTTTATCATTTTACGGATTCTCTTTATTCGAGAGCGCAGGAGATGTAGCTTAGTTTCGATTATCGATATTTTATGAATTGTATCAATATTCTATGACTGAAATTGTTTTAAAGGCATTCGAGTTGGTAGGTTTTACCGTAAAATAAAAACACCTACACTGCTGCTCATAAATATGTGGACACCTGAATTTGACTGTCAATGTAGGTCGAGTCGTAAAAATCGTCGGTATAGTTCCGGAAGTTACTAAAACTCTCGGTACTCTTGATATAAAATTTGCGAAAAATTTCCATAGTTTCCATATCGTGCGTAATTTTCCTATAGTGAGCGATGCAGTATGAGGAATCGACTTCCTAGCGAGCCGAAACGGTCGAGTTGCTCTTCCACCATAACGAATAGTACCGATCCTACTGATAGTAGACTATCTAGACTAGATAGTAGATAGGTAACGATCCGATTAGGTCAATAACATTCGTGAAATGGGCTAATCACGCGCCGCATGATGCAAACCGACGTACACGAGTGTTTGCTATACCATTAGTTATAGCCATTACGAACACGTATGCGTAAACAGATACATCGAAGTAATACACACCGGCTTGCGCATCTTCAGCCTCAAATCAGAGATATTATCCTCGTATTGAGACGAAAGAAGATCTGTCCGTGGGAGAGGCATTTGTAAACTAAACTCAGAAAAACAGCATATGTCGCATTTTGGCGTAGACGCACTGAACGAAGACGTAGGAACTGAAATATCTAGCCAGAAACTGATAACTTCCGCATACCATAGTTGCGACGAAGAAGGAGAGTTCGACGTTCACTGTTCATCGAACGAAGAACATCCTCCATCCGAGGATCGTGTTACTGAGATAATGGACGTTCTTCATCTAGAGTGGTTGAATGAGGAGGAGAAACGTTGTGCGTTACATTGTTACATACCATGGAAGAACACTTACGGAGATATAAACTACTTGGTGCTCGTTTATCATATATGAATAAAGTCTCGCGCGAAATTCCGACGGTAGATGACATTTCCATCAATATGAAACAATAATGTTTCCTGTCGGTATATAAAGTAAATTTACACCGTTTCTCTTTGAACGAGATCGACTGTCAGGTAGCGAGAAAACTTGAAGAGGTCATAACTGCACCTTCTCAGTCACTATACAACTCGACTGTGTGGATGGTCCCTAATGAAAAGAAAAACAGTCCTAGATATATCTGGCCTATCAAACAGGGTGGTTGATTTTCATGAATAGAAAAAAGAATCTTCGGATTACGTGTCTAGGCAGAAGAGACGCTAAAATTTTGAAGGAGGTGGATATAGTACACCTCCTACATCACTATATAGCGCTATCTAAGACTACACTGTCCTCACAGCAATAAAGATATATGAGCGTAGAGGAAGAATGAAACAATATTAAACCCGGAAATAAAAGGAAATGATAAAATAACAGAGATGGAGACGCATCGACGACAAGATCAATAAAATTTGAATTTAATAATAACTATCTGACTACAGGATTTAGCGCTGAAATGTTCGTAACGATAATAAATATGTTGTTGCTGTTATAGTAGAATCCGAGAAGGTGCGCGGTGCACCTCTCGGGACTCTGTTATTACAAGGAAAGGGAGAACGCGAGGAGAGAAGTAAGGAATACGATAGCCAAAGGACGTAGTGTAATAAGAGTGTCGGTGTAGCAGAAGCAGAACCGAGAGATTCTCAGAACTGTGAAGTTCCCAACGGAGAACAACTACCAATAGAGAACCCCATAATCTCCTCACCAGGTGCAAATTCCGAGCAGATCGAATGGAGCAAAAAATCATTTAAAAAGCAACAGTCTACAGCGAAGTCCTGCTCATATTGCAAATTACTCATCGCGCTGAAAAGAACTCGTACTGGAAAGGAGCATATTTTCTTGTACACGGTTGAATTAAAGAACGCAGCAAAGAGAAAATAAGTAACGCATCATCGAATGTCGCCCCTGAGATCAATATATCCTGAGGAAGCTATACTAGTTTTCTAACCCCAACCTAGTCTAACCCAACCCTAACCTAACCCCAGCCTAATACCAGCGCCAGAAGAATGCCAGCAGAAGGACGCAACCGCAGGGCAATGTACCACAGAAGATACGCCATCTCGGCAGGGTCCGGATGTCAGCTACTAGCTTCTTCCGCAAAGAGTGAATAAATGTTTGTTAGTTTAAGATGGTTTCCCATGTGTATGGCACGAAAATTATTACGTTCTAAACTGCCAACGAGGATGATGCCAGGATTTAGCTATGGAGAGAGTGTTATATCCCGTCTCTATATTTTAGCGACTGTTTCGTGGTGATAGCCTCCGATCCCGCATGAGATGATCGCAATTAAATTCTGAGTGTTTATGTGTATGTAGCGATAAGGATAAGCGAGCAACAACCATAGTGAGTCTCGGTTTTACTTATCTCTTTCTCTCCTTCTGCTTCGCCTTCCCCATCACGCGAGACGCACGAGCGACGACGCGACGTCTGTCTGCGTCTATATACTATCCTAGAGTTGCTACTTTTTACAAATAGACAGTGTATTCGAATCTACAGTATCGAAGCATTTCCCTTTTTTCCTTCCTGTTCTTCTACCTATCTCTTTTAGGTAATTTAGAAATGACGGAACCTGTAAAGGACCGATAAAGGTTGGACCCACGACAGAAATAAAGATGAAGACCGGACGTTTGTCGTTCGGGTATTCGATTGTCGCGTGTCGCCCGCGAGTTACAGTGAATGCTCGTATCCGTATGTTACAATTACATTCTGTCAAAGGTAAGCAAGTGTCCAAATACGTTTGAGCGGTAGTATACACACGAGAAGCTATGTATCTTCATACGCTTAAAGATAATTAGTGCAATCCACAAATGCTTCATTAGATGTTCAAATACATACCGTAGCTAGGAGGCACGTATTTTCCCTGAGTGCGCCAACGCATCCCGTAAATCCAATGATAAATGTCACTGTACCTATAACAGAAGAAGAATTGTTTGAGTTAAGCATGAATATCTTATCATCTACTATATTTTATCAGTTCCGCTGACACTACGTTTACGCTAAGGTTACGTTTTGAATTTATTTCCTGTTACGCTCTGTCTTTACCTGTGCACATAATGCTGATCATTATCTTATCTTTCATTCAAGGAATGTTTCTGTCTTTATCCTCCTAGGATCATTTTGTTCCGTAATAAATCATATTTAGAGTGCAACGTCTAAAGTCGAGTGTACAGAGTGTTCCACACAATTGAAATAAGCCGTAGCTTTAAGATAGTAGAAAACAGAAAAATGTTCATTAAAAGGCTGAAGATAGTTTTAAATGGTACAGGTGAAGATGTTTTGAAGATTTGAAAGTTGCATTTATTTTTTTTAGATGGACCTATATATATGTAGGTAATATGTTTTTAAGTTGCAATTAGTGTATGTTTTATGTTGTTTGAAAAAGTATTGACATTGTGTATTTCTTTAGCTACTTTTCATAAAAAAAAGTTGAGAACAATCAATGACGATCTCGTATAGTAATTTGAGTTAGTCAAATATTTGGCAAATAAATTTTTTGGAAATAATTGATCTCTTCTTTACTTTCAAACAAATATATTTTCTACCTTATTTTGAATATTTATTCGACCCCTTTATTTACTATTTTCATTCCAAATAAAACCTGCGAGATAATGTGACTTCGTTTCATCGATCTAGTAACATCTTCGGCATACTAAAGTTACCAATTTCATTTGCAAGAGAACTTCCCAATTCTCTCGTGTTCACTATGTTGTTTAACAACTGATAACAATCGGGAGGCGGGGGGAGGGGTACTAAATGCGCATGTTCGGTTCCAATTGCAAACGGACTAGCTAAATGGTTATATAGAAATCCATTTAATTTCCAATATGGTTTATTTTACACAGAAACTATTAAAACCTCTCATTGATCATCGATCAATTCCAGATGTTTTAATTTAATGTCTAATCAGTAATGTCTATCAGTACATTTAATGTCTAATCAGGGACAATGGCCGAAGCTGGCACTTCTTCACTTGGCAGAAATTCATTGACTGTCCGGAATGCTATGAATTTACCAAGTCATTCAATAATTACCAACTGCTCCTCGCCTGTAATACTAATTGCTACGTTCTAACTTTACTCGTCGTATCAAGGAGCTCGGTAAGTACGTAGGCCACAACCGTCGGATGTGGATGTTGAGATACCGTTAATTGCTGGAAATTCCGTATTGTAAACTGTCTCTCGACTAGTAGCTTCACTCTCCAAGTGGAATTATGCAACAAATTCATGTTCCTAGAGAGAATCCTTCATATGTCACTCTAGATAACTAGGAAACTGTAAACTTAAATAAAAATTTTAATTAATCTATGTAATCAATCTATCTTCGACTTCGTGATCTGTCAAGTTAAACTGTAAAATACGTCTCGTCTCGTTATTTTTTAAATTTTCTGAGTGTTGCATTTAAATCGATCCCTGCCAATATCTCTTAAACTATTTGCGATAGCAAAAAATATTTCGAAAGAAACTTAAATAGTTTCGGAGAAGATATAATTTGATGTCGGTAGCTTTTAGGTAAGGATGCTTTTAGAATGTCAATAAGCTGTAATAAAAAGAAGATAGAAAGATAGAAAGAAAATAGGAACGTAGAGTAGAAGGTCAACTTTCTTCTTCTTTAAATAGAACTTGTAATATATTTTACGATATATTAGTCGATCCATATTGGTATTCTCTATGGAAGTTGATAAACTATTTATATCGAAAACCCATTAATTGATCAAATATTTTAACTTCTCCTTTGAAAACCTATCGTATGGAAGATAAAGAAAGACGTAAGGCATTATTTCTGTACTTTGGTGACTTTTGCAAAGTGTATGCTTCCAATAAATATTTTGTAACTTCTACGTACATCTGCAGATCCGTTTCAAATTTTATCAATATAGTCACGATAGCCATGTCTCGTTACGGTGCTAATAAAATATCAAAACGTTTTTTATAATAAACACATAAAAAGATTGTAGGGGAGTTCGAAACTTCCGTGAGCCACCATATGACTATTTATCGAATAATTATTCAATAATTGTTACCAACAATTCTGATTACTAGTATATACTACTCCAATTACCAAAAATTTGTACTAGTGTGGCTAGTATGTATTGCAATATAGATTCTTCTTTCGCTCGAAGGAAGAGAAGGGATGGAGACACGTAACACGTTGGAAAATTTCCCTCAGGTCTGATTGTTCGGCCAGGAAATCGAATTTTGTAACATGTGTTCTTGAAAATGAGAAACATGAGTTTGTGAAAACTTTAATTAAATTGTCTTCATTCCTTTTTCTGGGACAAACAGCAGATGGAAATTTTATACAAACACATTGTTGCGAAGGACACGTGAAATAAATTACGCAAATATAATATCCACGATCCTTTAACGCCTAAAAAGTAATCAAAAGATACAGCAAGACATGGATTAAGGACCGTTATATTAGTTAATGAATTATTTTCAAGAATGAGGAAGGAAAATTTATCCCTAGCAACTTAAGTTAGATTTGCAAAAAATGAATACGAAGACAACTCAAATAGCGATCTGCTAAAATCGTCTATAAGAGGAAGCGATGAAAGAATATTTCATAGACGCAAAGATATTTGAAAATTAAAGTTATAAATAATTCTTTGGACCGAACGAGAGACAATAGACAAGCCTAGTTTAATCAGGCGGTGAAATGTGTCTTTAGCTTCCTACGTAAAGAAAAGAGGAAAGTTTGCCTGAAACAAATTACTTGCCTTTTTTAGAACCTTGCAAAGCGCAAGCAGCAACGCCTCAAAAAGGGCGTGACACTCTATCAAACTTTAATATTTCTCGTAAACAATTGACTCCACCCACGCAAGTTATTCGTCCATCAGAATCAACAGCAGTCAACAGCCTCAAACAATCCAAACTAAAGTAGTTAGTTTGAAGCAATCACGCGGTTTAAATACCGACTTTTGTTCCTTATTTAAGAATATCTACGTTATAAATTAGGAGTAAGCAATTCCTGTACAGTATCTATAAAAAATAAAAAGGACTACAACTGCAGCTAATAAAATTATTCCTCAGACATCAAAAAAGGAAAATATCGTTTTCCTCGGCAACAAAAGTTGTCGAGAGGAAGCAATAATAAGAAATACGAAATAAATTCCTCAGTTCTTTTTCAAAGATAAATATCTCAGATATAATTGCTCGAATGAGTTGCTTTCGCCGTCGATAAGAGGAGTGGAATGAGGCTGAAAGGAATGATTATCCGCAAATCGTACTTGCTTTACCAACGTCGACCGTGATCCTCGTCGTTCGATTTTTGCTCTTTTCCAATCTGACCCAAATCACGTGCATATTCGATTCAGTCTTGCACGATTTCAGAAACCTGTAGTCCATCTCTGTCAGGATGTTTGGCTTGTAGGACATTCGTGGATTCTCGCCGTTGCGTTTAGCTACACCGTGGTTAACCGCTCAAGAGTGGCTTGCTACCTTCTACCTTCTACTCGTTGGAATCTCTCTGTATATCTCTAGTAATCCGATTTAGAGTGTTTCGCGGAGTCCTTCGAATATCAGAACATCAGCTTTTCGACGATGCCGGTCTACAATTCTATCCTGTGTACCCAAAATGCTGCAGTAGTAGGAAAAATGAAAAATACCTCAATATCGTCCCACGTGTTGCTTATGTATGTAGTTAACTGTTATTTGTACATTTATTGTAGCAAGTGTCCGTGTAGAATAAACAGGTACAAACAGTCGAACGTATCTAAGGATGTATTAAAGAAAAAGTTATTCTCTTTTTATTTCTACGTGCCAACTGCACGAATACACTCGTTCCTTACTTTACTGTATATCCTACGGACCCTAGTTCTCAAGTAGGAGATAATTAAAGACTGTCTTTGGCATAATTCCATCTTACACATTGATAGAAAGTTGTTATCGATGCCTCGACTGCAAACTTGCGAGTAGATTACGTTCTAACCCAACGTATTCGTTATGATAATTTATTTTTCCATTTTTACTGAATACTGCTTCGTCTATGAACAACATAGAACATAACGTCTTGGATTTCGTATCAGATTCGTTCACGCCATCGATCCTAGTGACTCCTGGCTCGTATACGAAGCTTCAGCTTCAACCTCTTGTGGCTCCTTGACCTCGTGTCAAGTTCGTCCGCACGTGACTCCGTGCTAGAGCCTTCGTGATTTCGCATCCGATTCGTCCTTAGAAACAATAATCCTAGCGAATCCTTAATTTCGTGTCACGTTCGTCCCTGTACTTGTTAACATATTTGCAACTATGTTGCATAAAACAACTCTCGCCAGCCTCTCGTGCTGCTCGCAGGATGAATGAACACTTGCAACCTTTTACGATTCTCAGCCTTCTCTTTAATGTGATTCTTCTTTGCTTTTCTTTCTGATATTTTTATTTTCTGATATTTTGCAGTAACGTTTCTCTTACAAAATTTCCTTTAGGATACAATATGTTATAATATATTATATACTCATATAATATATTGTAAAACCATGACATTTACTAATTTCATAAAAAATAGAATACCTGGTCCAGACTATCAAAGAACGACTAGTCGATTAAAATTATTTATTCATGTAAGATACTCAGAGGAGCTGGAGAAGAAGAGTAAATTATTCGCAAGAATTATAAGGACGCAATAAATTAACAATTATACCGAGTGTACGAAAATCTTATACTATAAGGAATTGAAGGCATAACAATTTATATTTCGGACGTAAGTGAAATCGATGATTGGTTGCTAAGTGCTAAAAGCCATTTTTCACAAAACCACCTTTTGTCCGGATATTTTTTAATTGACTATTCGAATTGACACGGCTGCTTTGTGTATGATTAATTAATTGATGCTTAATGCTACACGTCAACGACTTACTTAAATTTTTTCATCCGCCTTTTTTAACACAATATCTTCATATCTTTTCCCAAAATTGACATTGGCTCTATATGCAAATGTTTGTTCTTATGATTCTTACATCTAAGTTCTTCAACTCGTTCTGCTATACTCTCACAAACTAGTATACTTTTGTAGACCAACCAAAGAAATCTTTTTGTTCTGTCAAATTATTTATTACTTTTTTCGTATATGCGAGTACCTGCGGTTTCCCGTGCGCGTGTACGCGTGTATGAGCTTTTATGCGCTAACGGAGGTACGAAGGCATGGTAATGCGGCACGTGCAATGGTTTCAGATCGACGACACAAATGAGGTTTATTGAACTGGGGACGTGAGGTTTGTCAGAAATGAACTGCGGAGTTGGTTTCGTGAAATGATCTTTTGAACGAAAATTTCTTGATAATCGGCGCTAAATATTACGACTAAAAATTCCGCGAATTACAGTTTTTTCAATTAAAAATTATACGGATTATTGTTCCATGTCAACAACGAATACTAATGCAATGTCCATCTCACAATGCTAACAATGGTAGGAAATGTATTTAAATCTGTTGTGTTCTTTCCAAAGACCAAATAAAAACGTAAAAAGTTTGACATCAGCGCCGCATGAAATTTTTCATTGATTTTTTCAGTAGGATATAACGGTCCTCGATTAGCTCACGTTTGTCCACTCAGAATTTTCAATCGACTAGACTGCAAAAAAAAAGGTTAGCACCAAATGGAAATTTTTAATGATTTAATGATAACTTTTTTTTGAAAGCTGGACAAACAAAAATTTTGGTTGAACAGATGCGCACGAGTACCGTTTGTTTCTTGTAAAAATTCGCAATTGGAGGTGCAAACTTCACAGACCTTACTGTTTCTAATAAAATTCCTAAAACACCAGATGGTACGAAAGAACGAACACAAAATTCTCGTTGCATAACGTACTTCCGAATATCATATAAACGATCTAACCGGTTTATGGTAAAATATATTCGATATATTTCAGAAAAAGTTGTTATTTCTTCTATAAGAATTAAACTTGGACTTAAACTGGATTTTCGTATAACACACGAAAATATATAGAATATTCAAAGAAAAATATTTATTATAATATTTAATAGATGAAACAAATTTTTATTTCGATTCCGTTTCTCTACTTATAGCTATCTCAGTATTGTTCGAACTGATGTCAAAGTAACTTTTTACACATACGTGATCAATTACCTAACTTTTACGATAATTCGATAAAAAATTTGATAAAAATTTTTAAACTCAGTGTTTAAAAAGTTAATTAATAGCGGTATGTTACGAACTGCTTAATTACGGCTAACCTCGAGAAAAATTTCAGATCGAAAAAATGCGTTCCGTTTAGGTATAGACCACCTTCTCGAGGAAAAGCACTGGAAAATGCGCCGGAAATGCAAGGAACTTGCCCGCTATACTCTAGAAGCACGTTGAAATTACCTTTGCCCAGTAAAAAACAATTAGTATGCATTTTTTTAGGCAATTGTACATGGAAGCTAAATTCGAGATGGGCCAAAACTCATTTTCCGACTTCTTTTCACTGCGAATTTTTTTCCAAGTAAATAGAACTTTAATTAGCGAGTTACTTTTTTTGCGCAAATAGTTTCTTCTCTTTCTAATTATGCGAAATGAAATGGCAAGTTACGTCTATCAAATGTTCGTTTTTGATCATCCACAAATTTCAATACTTTTCATTTAAAAATACAAGTAACAAGCCCTTTGTTTATTTACCGATGATATTGCCCAGCGATGGGATCTGAAACAAATTCGTCAAAACGAATCTGTATGAAGGCTGGCGCTCTCGACTGAACATCTCTTGCCATAAGATAAAAAATCTAATGGGTATATATCTGGCAAAGGAGTTCGCCAGTAATTTTTGTTATTGCAATTTGTTCACAACATTAACACTGTATTTCAAACATTCGATCTAACACCCTGTTGAAACAAATTTCATTAATTTTATAAATCAACGAATTCATTTCTGAAGTCAAGATCATTCGAAGATCATAGTATTAGGTCGACATCAGCTACAAATGTATGAAATCAAAAATACATCGTGCTATTTCACAAAAAACGAAGATGACTATGATTCTTTTACAGGAAGAAGCATTTCTTGGCGGTTTTAAGTATTTCAATTTGCAGCTGTTTCAAAACAGGTCAACTTTTGTTTAAAACATTTTCCTGTTGCGTTATCAGGAATCCTTAAAAAATTATAACATGAATGATGTATAACATAATAACATGTATATAAATAACATGTATGAAAGCCGAATTAGTTAAAACTAATCTTCAAAATATTAATACGCTTTTATTAACGCGATTGGACATGATCGATTAAAGGTAATACGGTGGAACTTCGTTTCTCTGAATTTGGAGGACAAATAATTTATGTAATAGGAATTCCTATAACAGGGGCTCGCCAACTTTCCTCGTTATATACCTATTATTTTTCGTTCGCACTATAGGAGCTCATGTTCAGATAAGTGAATTCAATCAGGAAAATTTCATTTAATCGGGGATTAACTTTCATTCGAATAAATGGAGTTCTAAAGGGTTAATATAAATCGCTACTTACCGACTAGAATGAGGATAAATGCTGGGTCGAGCGCAACATTTGTGAGCCTGGACAAATTGTTGAATGTGTCCTTTTCGGTCCATGCCCATACACCTACCGCCATGATACCCAAACCCAGCCACTGAAATATCAAGAGAAAAGAACTTTAAAAATTAGTCACAACGAAGATTAATTATAACATTATAGACGAAACGTTTTAACTTGAAACAGGCATTAAAACTTTTTCTCAACGATTTCATTTATATCCTCGTTCTTTTTTTTTTTAGTCTTATCAATTGCAAAAAACAATAATTATGTATAATAAATAAAACACCGACAATTATGTTAGGTTCGTTCTTGGTTTGCTTCGTTTAAGTAAATGCATCATTAACTGTCTCTATCGATCTCTTAACAAAGTTTCAAACAACTCATATTATATATGAAATTTGTTCTTATTTAGACATATCATTAAATTGCCACAATTTTCTAAAATGGACAATGTTTTAATCCATAACTGTGGCAAATATTCGCTTAGCTTTAAATCCCGTCGCTTGATTAAATAAAAAAGAATTTTTAGCGAAAATACATTAATCGTTAAGTTGACAATTAATATTATTTAAAGAACTTATATAAAAAATAAAGTTTCAAGTATAAATTTCGTCCAGGTTTGCCTCATCGGTCGATATTTAACACTATTTGCACTGAACGTAAGATACGTATAATTAACAAAAAACTAAAAGAGTCCGACGTTCTCGTCAGAGGAAAAAATTGTTCAAATTGTCGATTTCTACGACATATTTAAAAATCATCGAAATCAATGAGGGAATAATTAATCCACAAGTTCGCCATTAACAATCGTATACATATAAGTAACTTGTATGAGATTAGCTTCTCGTTTTTTAAATCTCGTTATGTTGTTCCAAGTTGTTCAAGGCTTGTCCTACCTTGTTCCAAAGAAATAATGAATTATCTCGAAAAGTTACAGAAACATCGCCAAAGAGTCGAATTCTTAACAAGATCCCCGTGTTTTTGAAAATCCAATATTTCAAAGTTGTTCTAGATTGTCCTAGCTATTCTAAACGTTGTCCCAAAGTATTTAATATTTAATATTATATTAAATGTCGTCTTCAATTTAGGAAATAATCTGAAAAAAACCTGTACCCATAAAACCATGGACATTTTTCTCCATTTTGACAACGATAATACACGGTATAGGGTTCCTCTTTCGAAACACGTACCTACACCCGTAGAACAACGCGGAACAAAAATTTGCAGATTACACGAATGCGAGGCTGACTGTACTCTCGCGTCGACGCCGCCCGTCGACGACGTTTTATCAATTTTCTTGGCAATGAAATTTCGTCTAGACTTGGCTGCTTGAAAGGATTATCTGCACCCCTGGAACAACTGACGGCAAAATTCTGGAGAACGAAACACGAATACAAGGGTGACTTTACTGCTGCGTCGGCGTCACCTCTAAATGGCATTTTATCTCCTATGTTAAGCACGGGATTATCGGATAAGTCTTAAGACTCAAGCTTTATCCCAACACGTTTCAAAAATACAATTTAACCAAACAGATACTGTCCTGTACAATAATCCTCTGCCAATGAGCGGTGACGTTATTCCATTCGTGATGGAATTCCTGTTGTTTCTCATAATCAGTAAAAACGTGACAAGATTTAGAATTCACCGGGCAAACCAATATCATGTGTCATTTAACAGAATTGGCGTAAATAGGGATAGTTGTACGGAAGATATACGTAATTAACAGGTGCGCGTCAGTACCGTACGTCATTTAATAGAATTGGCTTAAATAGGAATAGTTGCACCATCTGAAGCCGTGTGCGATAACGCGTTCGTATTTTGCGGGATAATCGTTTCTAATCCTTGGGGGTTAATTTATGGTAACATGCAAGTACCGAGTTTGCTGCAGAAACAAATATGTATCTATTATGCATGTCGAATAATACGTTTCGCAGACGAAACCAACAAATCCGCTTTCGATCGAACTCCTCCTCGTAGATTTACAGCGAAAATAGGCATTGTGTATTTATATTTCAGCATATATGTCAACACTTGTTTGTTATTTTCAAAGACTATTAATATCGGAGTTACAAAAATTATAGGCACTGATTAAGTTGACAAGTTAAACGCGATATCCTTCGAATTGGCATAACGGGTAACGTGTTATTATTAAATTTAATATACTGACTTTGAGCATTTGCGACGAACTGCACCGATGTTAAATTTGTGCATTGGCCAAGCTGCAATACGGTTATAAATAAACTGTGATGTTTGTGCACGGTAAATATACAAATTTATATGAAAAATGGGCAGAATATATGGGCAATATATTCCACTTACACAAGTAACAAATGTGACTCTCCATTTTGAGGCCGAAAAACATAAAATAAACCAAATTACTGCAACTATTAATAATATATTCGATATAAGTTTAATGTATTAAATATTATGTACGATATAATATTTATTAATAAATATTCTGTTACGAAAAGCGGAGTACTGCCCCGTATGTACTTTTTCATACTAGCAAAATATCATACAGCAAGAGACATTTTGAACAGCATAGAAATCATAGTCTTTTTTCCAAAGAATTACTTGAGTCAAAGCAAAATAAAGTTTTTTAAGGAAATCCAAAAATCCATGTTCAGGGGTACAGCCAGGTACTTATTTAAAATCATGTATGCATAATTTGATACAGTTATAACTTTATCCCTGCTGTTTCAGAATTTTAATTGATTTTAAACTTCGCATTAAAGTACCCCTTTCATTACATAACAAAATATCAGGTTCTATTTACTAAACTCATTAAAAATTTCCTAAATTGAAAGTATTCACGTTCGACTAATCATAGCAATACACTATCAGAATCTTCAAAATGCTATATTTTCTTTATTTTTACTTACAGTGACTTTTTTTAATTTACCTCGTCGCGATATTCTAAGAATTACTGCTCTCTGTGTTTGTTTATAGCAGCGTCGTTTAATTGATTGATTTTTAATAATTTTCTGCAACATTTATTCTAGTTAGTAGAAACAAAAATTTCATTTGCCTGATGAACGTAATATTTTGTATAAAAAGCGACGAATTAAGCAATGGGGAAATTGAACATCGCGCAAATATTTGGATAACGAATAAGTTACAATATTGAGTTTTTCAGGAACAACGATTTATGGGAGAAACAAGATTATATCAAATATTTCAATATACATTTTTCTGTCGTTGATTTGTTCGTACCGACGGATCATCGAGATTGGCTCGATGCGATCGGAGAACAATCATCCGCAATAATTCCGCAATAATTCCATGAATGTGCTAGTGACACATTCCAGCCTGACACGGGAATGCCGTTGTTTGTACAGGTAGAAATAACAACGATCGACGAAAATATCTTTCTCCCTCATTCTCCTCTGTCAAATTGTCAAATTTCTTGTAATAGAAATATTTGATAAAGAACATTTTATAAGTTCAATATAAAGAACAATTATAAGTTCTATAGAAACTTTTTATATTATTGGATTATATTTTATTCATTTAGCCCATAGCTACTCGTAGCTAATTTATTTAATGCAAGCTGCGGCTTTCCTTGTTAATATTTTAAATAAGCTGTTTATGTAATTGCCAGTTACATTAATTCCTACACGATGTTGTATGGTTACCTAGTATCATATATGAATTTATTTATATTATGGTTTTCATCTACGAGATCTATTTGTAGCCACTAGATCAAAATAGAACACGATATATAATCTGTTTAAGCGTTTCAGTTTTATAATTAACCAATGTGTAATCATTCTTGAAAAAATTGTGACAGTGAACGCTTTTTATTAAAAGACAAAAAGCTCCTTTATTTAAATAACATCTGCACTCATAATTGCTGCTTAAGCGTAATTTCTCTCACTTCGCGGATACATATATCAAATAAATTTTGAATGCTTATCGATCGGCTCTTGACAGCGATTACTTTACGCGCTATCTTCGAACAGGTCGTGAAAAAATAGCTTTTTCGAAATTGGCTGTCAACGCCTCGTAGTTACTATATTTTATAAGGAAAGTAATAAAGATATACTATATTATCGTTAGTTTCTCGCGGATAAGAGTAAGTATAATAAAGATACTCCAGACCCTTTACGAAATTTCTGCTTTATCCCTCATTAACCAGTGATCAACTTTTAAGACTTACACCACTTTTGCATTAAAAGTGGGAGTATGCAACCGTGTCAGCTGCAAAAAATCGAAATTTTCTTTTGTATTTTTTTGAAGCTCGATAAGCGCAGAACACTATGATGAAAGAATATCTTAAAATTCTAAAAAAAATGGCGAAGTTATAATACCGAATACGAGTGCGTTCTTCTACTTTAGAGGAAGATTATCTTAAAACTTTAAACGAGTTTTTCTCGAAACTATGTTTTTCAATCTTGCAGCTAGTAGATCTCCGAAACTCTTCATCCGATTAACTTGAAATTTTTACAAACTATTCCGCCGTAACATTGCCTGTAACAAAGCGTACGATTTTTTTCTTTTTCGGTATCTTAATCCGCTGAATTTACAAAAATGTTTAGAGCCGATTTTATTCAGCGGAGAATAAAGTCCTGTCCTCAACAAGCCGTTATTTGCTTATTTTTCAAAATTACGAAAAGATCCTATGCTACATTGAATATAAAATCTATCTATCTATTTTCATCTATCTATTTTTCGCAATCCAGTCACATTTGTCGCTGGATGCAAGCAAACAGGGTTATGCCGAATGTGGAGCCAGATAATGTTGTATCACTTCCCCATTTTGTAATTTCATGTAATAAAAAAGATATGAACATTGGCTTATTGGCTTTGATTTAAATTAGCAACGGTAATATTGAAAATCGTCAAGTTCTTTGGACGCTCGAGCATTATTTTTATTACTTTATCATTATTTTCATTACTCTTTGTATTAAATTTCCATTAAAAGTTAAATTTTCTCCTTACTATAAAATTTATTATGTTGTATTACATCTTATTTGAACATGTGTTCTGTATTCATCAAATAATGAACAATGAACGCAAGTAGTTGAAACTGACGACCATTAAAAATTAGAATTTTTATTATACATTTTTGTGTAATTTTTGCTTGCTATACCCTTTATGCAGTGTACTCAAGTTTTGTCCAAACAGCTCACACCAATGTTGTTTGCGACGATATATGCAATATCATCTTCATTAAAGATAAAAAATCATATTCATTAAAAATCAAAAATCATATTCATCAAAGGTAAAAGATCGTATTCGTGATTGTGTTTTGCAGATTTATTAAATTTATTCATTCGTCAATTTCTGCTTCCATCTCTTTTTGTATGAATTTCTATAAATTCATAGATTTTGTAAATTCATAGAATTACATATACTGCGAATATTTTATTTCGCATGTTCCTTTGTTGTCGGCGCTGTATTCATTACGCGTCCTTTTAAAATCCCAGAAGAAAGGATTTGAACAAATAACATTTCGATAAAACGTACATTCCCAATTTATGTACTACTTTTTATGTGTTTTTGCCCGCCACGAACTTACGTAAAACATTTCCCGTTATAAATCGAAAGATTAAAAATTGCAAACTAACGAGCGATTTACTGTCTGCATTTTTACAAGGAAAAATTATGCAGTATACGTAATACAATAAAATGGCGATATAATACAGTAAATAAGAGATCAATGTAAGAATATAATATAGTGTAAGAAATTAGAAATAAAAACCCAACAACTTCTCTGTAACAGGCTACGAGCTTAAATTACAGATAAACTATTATTATTATTATCTGAATTTTTACACGTTTTCTGCTGATCGCTTCCTAGCATTTTGGGTTTTTGTACTCTTACTTTGGTTAGTAATCAATACACTGTCCGCATGCGTCTAGACGTGTTTACTCTCTTCGGGGCTGTTACGATGCACTGAAACTTTTATTCTCCAATTGGCGCCGAAAATAGTATTTACTTCCGTTTCCTGAAATCTGCTATACGTGTATTTTATTTGAATGCATGACGACATTCTGAGAATTGAAATCAGAGTCATTTGTGAAATCACATGATATACAAATGGGTAAAAGAAAATGTTGAAACGTTAGATTGTTTTTATTTCTGGTTAAAAAATTGTAAAATATCGTGATAATGATGAAATAACAGATATGTTAGCTACAGAAAATATTCCTACATAGTACGTATTCTTATTTGCTAATGAAACGCTCCTACATCAAATTCTATATTTCATTTTCACAATATTAAATTTTTCTAGTCGCGTGAAAGTACTACTAAATTTAGTATATTTGTATTGAATTAATTAATACGTAAACTCTATAATAAGTACAATGGTGTGCAAATATCTTAACTCGTTACCTATTGTTTCCATCGAGAAACTTCTTAAACGAATTATGTTGGATTTCAAAGGACGCATGCGTGCAATTTTCTGATATTTTTTTGATATCTTACCTTTTTCTGTATATTTTTTATAATATTAATCGGTGCAGCTGTATATTCTCTCCAAAAAGGTATTAACCTATTTATACTGAAAAACCATCAGTTTTCATCAAAACCCTTTTTAATTTTAATCTGTTTCAGCTAGATCGACTAATATTATCGAAAATTTAAAAAAACCAAACCAAGCCATTTAAAAAACTCAAGTTCGACTTCGTATCTTGGAAAATATAAGACATATGAAAATAAAATTACATGCATCCGACGAGTCTCTTCAATAACCATTTATTTTAGATGGATAGATTCTTATTGACTCGTTCTTTACATAATACATATATGACTACAGAAAGTATTTGCACACCATCGCATCTATTATAAAATTTACGTATTAATTAAGTAGACTCAGACGTGTTAAATTTCGTAAAGTTTAGTAGTACCTTAATAGTATTTTAGACTATACTTCTTATTGACCCGCCCTGTATATAATTTTCCATGGCATTCTCTGTAATAAACGAAAACAAAAATGGACTCTTTCGATATCCGTAAGTATTTCGTGTTTCAAGGTAGACAGAAGCTTTACTTTATACAAGGTATGTATGTATATATCCAATGTATCAGTTGCTACAGTTTTTTGGGCATGTCCGATAATCCGACAAAAAAATGTTCTGAACAACAGTCAACCAGTGCTGTAGGGACGATATAAAAAATTGGCACAAAAACTGTTCGATCAAAAACTTTCATTTTTTACATGTACAATCTTTTCTATCCAATATCATAACGTCGATAAAGGATAACATTCTCGTCGTTTTAGAAATATTCTATTTGCATTATTAAAGCTATATTATATTTATATAAGAGTAACTACGAAATTAAACGAAAGATTACCAAATAAGATAAACAATTGATCGTTTTACCATCTTAATACGTACTGAAAAAGGAAGCTGGGTGTTCGTAGCTCGGGATTAATTTTACGTATGGTACATTGAATACGGAGATCGTTTCCGACGTCAAAGAATGTCGTTCAGGGGGCGAATGATAAAAGTGGTAGGCGCGTAGAGGCGAATTCAGACAACAAGTCGAAAACTTTCAAGCTCAATTAAACTTGAACCAAGTTGCAGACAGAACCTTCGCCCGGAGGCGATGAGAGCGATTGGAGTGCTCTTTCAGTTGGCTGTCCGGTTCATTTGCTACCAATACGAAAAATAAAATAGGAAGGCCTACGAAAGGAGACGAGGAATATATCATCGTGTAGCGAAAAGTCTTTCTCATTTATATCCCGATTATCCTCGATGTTCCAGCCGATCGATTAATCTGAGTAATTAATCAAACGTCGCATTATTCTCTTGCGATTAAGCGAAATAAAAATTCTTCGAAAGAAAGCGTAGCTGTTATGTTGCGTATAAAATATAAAATATTAATTAATCGATCCATGTACGCATTACTTTGCGAACAGCACGTAAATTACAGGATATTCAAAGAATATCTTTATATACGATCGAAGGTAAAAATAAGCCAACAGTGAAAATTTAGTGGAATTAGTGACAGTGTTATTTATTTATTCTGTATCTTTATACTACAGATTAAATTAGAATTCTAAATCTGAATTCTAAATTCTATGATCTACTATGAATATCATATATATATATATATGATTACTATAAATATCGCAATATATATATGATTAGATGTGGAATTAATAAATTAAGAGATAATCAAAATATTTCATAGCTAAAAGAAAGGAAACGTTTCTCGTGCCCTATCTTCTTCATTGTGCACGTATGCACACACACACATACGTTAACCATCAATTTCGCTGACAAAAGCTTAAGTAGCATCAACTTCATCAAATTAGCGGACGAGGTAATATGTAATTTGCTCGAAAATGTGTATGAATCCCGCGTGATTCAGTGCGTCCCTTGGATTTTATGAATCAGAGAATAACCAGTGCCCTTCGTGACACTAAACCCTCGTTCGCTCGTCTCTGCTTAAATTTTGACGAACACGTCTGTCAAGTTATATTACCATTTTACCTATTTATACAGAAGCGGAATGTTATGAGACAATGACATTAAAACGCGAAAAGCCGAGATGCTGAAACAAATTATCGTTACACGGAATCGAGACGACACAAAATTGAACTATAAAATTGAATATGAAAATACATTGCTGCGTAAAAGTATTATGTCATCTACCATACTCATTTCGTAGTGGCTAATCATAATCATATTTTTGGGAAATATTTATAGTTTCTTCTAGTTCGCAAATTTCGTACAGACACCTCAGGAAGCAAATCCTTGAGAAACTTTCGAGAAATTCTAATCTTTCGATAAGCAAATTTTTTAATTGAATGTTATAAGTAGACCGTGGATTTTTACGCGTTTGTAAGAAATTTAAAGACGCAAAACTGTACGACGTGCACGTAATATACAAAAAATATAAAAAGTAAAGTACTTGTTACGAGATTAGGACGCAAAAAAAAATTGCGAAACAGTTAGGAGCCACACAACAGGCCGTTTCAACTCGTTTACACGAAATGAGAAAGATTTAGAAAGAAGGAACGTGGATGTCCTGCGAAATTGCTGCATGATAGCGCCAGATCACACGTTGCTTCTGATAGAAGAGGCATCGTAATGAGACTTGGATGAGAAGTTACGCAGCATCCGGCACATTCGCTCGACATTGCTCCGTCGGATTATCGCCTGTTTCGGTCGATGCAGCACGGTTAATCGGATATGCGCTTTCAATCAATTGATAAAATACAAAAAAGACTGGACGACAAGATCGTGTCAACAGACACGGCACTCTTTCGAAATGGAACTCATCGACTGTCCGAAAGATGTAAAGTTATTTTGATGTAAGATGTAAGATTATTTTCGAATAGAAAATCCGTTCCACTTTTTTTTTTTTAAATAGATCATATAACGAACATTTGTGGATATTATAATATAGTTGACGGTACACGCTGCGAGATAAATTTTACCGTAGTTGCCACATACTTTTTAAAAGTTACGTCAAAGGCTATGAAATGAAAAATATCGATTTTCAAGTCTCATGTCGAGAACATGGTTAGACCATTTACATTACAAAACCGAGGTTCATGGTGTTTCGTCGTTCAATAATTATTCTTTAATTCGTTCCGTTATGGCCAGGGAAATGACTTTGCGTTTGATACATGTCGAAGAGCGTCGCACCGGATGGCATAAATATTGATCGGTTAGAGGTACTTGAAAAATCAATAGAACGCATGGTTTCAACCGACTAGCCACTGTCCATGGCACACCGTAGTTAACGTGCTCGACGATTATTCCTACGCAGAATTGCGCACGCCATCATGTAAATTTCATGCGGGTAGAATGCATATCGCATGCGTTTGATGCTTTTACATCGATATTAAATCAAACAGTATCTAGGTAATTTGCTTTCATTTCGATATACATAAATTCTCATCATTAGAGATTGTATTATAAATTTCTATGCAAAATTAATACCACAGAAATAAATCATACAAATACGTCCCATTGTGTTATATATATAAAAGTTGTCTCGCTATGTCAAATGTAACATAGAAAGGTGCACAGGTAGATAGATGCACCGACGCACAGTAGAAGAGTCTGGTACAGATCAAACGTCTGTATCGGATGCACAGTAGCAGAATCCCGGAAAGATCAGACGCCCGCATCTGAACGCTTCAGTTGGACACAGCGCTCATATCCAGACAATCTGAATATAAAAAGTTTGTCAAGTAACTAAACGGTACTATACGATTTAACGATTACAAATGCCAGTTTTATTATTGCACATAAACTGTGAAAACTCAATTTAATCGAGCTGCGATATACTATTCTATCAAAAATTATAATAAATATTCTACGATGGATATTTTACATACTTTTGCATATTATAAGCTCTTCCTTCTTCTATGCATCTCTGTGCTTTGAATCTCTCATAAATGCATAAAAATCTTATTTAACACAAATATATCTGGCTGTATTTGATCCAATTAATTCTTAAATATTTTATCTCAACTTGGTATACGTATCGCACTTTCGCGAAGAAAGTGACACAACTTTAAAAAAACGCCATTTTCGAGTTATCGCTGTGAAAATTGCCGCAGAGACACTCCTCGAGCAATTAGGAAAATCTTATTCATTTATCTTCATAATTTGTCCGGCGGAGAGCAGTTATGTCGTCCTTCCTGATTTACGCGGTACTGTGCCGTATTCTACGAATGCATTTATCAGTTGTTTCCCGACTGAAAGGCTAGTTTTCCAGAATTAAAAACTAAGAATGAAAGGCAAAGAACGCTTGAACCTGTTTTATGAACATTATTCCTCTCGTTCGTAAATTTGATGTAATTATGTTCAAAAACAATTTCTCGCTTCTTGTGCGAAATGTAATTTTTCGAGCTGAATCGTTTTCCTCGCAAGGCTGCGATATAATTTGTCACGGCAGTCAGCAAACACTTGACGAGCTTTGTGCAGCTGACCTACCTGAAAACGTATTTTGTCAGAAAATTGTTTACACTAGCATATCAACATTATTCTTAATGAGTTTCTAAAAAGAATCGGGAACCTTCGAACATCTAACCGACAAAAATCTTGGAATAAAAACTACAGTAAAACCTCTATTATCCGAGCACCCATTCATTATCCAAATGTCCTAATATCCGATCATTTTATTCTACTAGCCGAATATTCTATTAGCATTATAATTACTACAATTAAATTGGCATTACAATTACGAACATTATATTCTACTAGAAAGGATATAATTTAATTCGAAATCGACGTTGGATACGTTTACATAAAATCGTATCGTGAACGTGTAGTCCTGGCTATCGACAAGAAATCGAATGTACTTGAGAAATTTGGAGGCGACGAAACTGCTAGAATTGGCAAAAGTATATATCGTTTGAAAATCCACTATGAAAATGTATTAGAGAAACAGAAGAGTGAAATTAAAGTTTATTCGCAAAATGCACATTTCTCAACTTCCAGTATAAGTTTTAAGAAGTTTAAAATAAAAATGTAGACGTTACACTAATTGCTTCGTGCAAGTTAGAGACAAAGGAATGTCGACATCTGGACCTACACTTTGCCAAGAAACTGCTAAATTAAATTTCGAATTGAAACGTGATCCAAATATTGAAGCAAGCACTGGCTTGTTGAGAAAATGTAAAACACGTCATTTGACAATTACGTATCTCTGGGACAGAGCTTTCCGTGAATGATACGGCCGCTGAAGCCTTTACAGAAGATTTTGATACATTTTTAATTGAGGAGAGTTATGAATCGCAGTTAAAAAGATCGCAGAATATACAGTTGACGAAGCAGATTTATTCTGGAAAATTTTAGCACGACAAACTTTAGTTTCCCATCGTGAAAACATCAGCTCCAAGTCGGAAAGCTAGCTAGGGTCGTGCAGCAATATTTTTTGGTGCAAATGCAAGTGGATGTCGCGAATTCCCGATTATGCTAATCGGTCGTGCTAATCGATGTCTTAAACATCGTGACATAAATTCACTATCGACCAAATGTTTGAATAATCAGCAACATTTTTTCCTGAGTCATACGAAATTGCTTTGCAAGCAATCAGGCTTGAAAAACTTTGTCTAATCGTGCGAACTTTTCGATAAAAAAGGTGACTACGAAAGTTATGTTTCTTCCATCTAACGTCAATCTGCTTGACCAAACGATGGGTCAGCAAGATTGAGAACGAACGTAGAGAAGAATTTGCTGCAAAAGTTTCCTTCCGATCTTCACAGAGCAGAGAAACATGTGATAAGATTACACAGAAACTTGAACTGGAAAGATTGCTGCTACTTAGTGGAAAGTGTTTGGCCTAATGTTGCAGATGTGGCGCGAAGACTCTTACTCCATGAAATTGAAAAAACTAACGGACAGGGCACTTCTTAAGCCGTAGAAAAATCTATTGCGCTATTGCATTTCCATGAATGATGTTCGTTTAGACTTTGCACGTTGATTTGTTATTTTTCGTGGTCGCTTCTGATTGTATGGAGACTACGTAACTATTCTTTGCACGCATCACACGATTACCCCGTCATTCTTCAAAATATTGTATAAATCGTGGTGATTTTCTCTAAGGATCTTTCGCAATGATTTTGCACGGTGATTTGTTATTTTCCATCAAATCACTCAAGATAAAAAATATGTCAGAAACACGGTTACGAATGAAGTTAGATCATCATCGTAATTATGCGATCGCTGTGGTAAATCTCGGCATGGCGCGTCTAACCTGAACTGACGTGAGACGTTCGTTTTTTCGAGAAGGTCACGATATTCCTCCGAGGTCAGAAACCTCGCCACCTCGTACCCTTACGATACATTTCCAATTACCCTTCGAAAATACATAGTTTATAACAGGTCTCTCTGGTAATTCAGCGCGAAAGAACGTAAAATTCTAAAGAGTAGATAATCGAAGATTACTCCCCTAATAATTTAAGATTGCAACTGCAAAATAATAGCCTTCTTTACTGTCGCGCTACAAGCTTCACCGGCGACGACTTCGCGTGCGTCTTCTGTGCGCTGCGTACGAAACTCTACATCGAGATAAGACTTCTTCTAACATTTATCGATCAACAATTACGGTTCATAAATAAATTGCAGAAATTTATACGCTGGATAGGAAGAGATAGAAAACAATATTTTTGTCTTATTTTCGTGGGGTGGAGAGAGGAAATAGATCGCGTGAAAAATAGGAACAAATTATCGATCACTGAGCAAAGGGAATAAAAAGGGTCTCACCACACATTCCATTGTGTGCAGAATTGTGCTCTATTCGGGCAGACAACGTAGTGACGCTTCGGTTGTACGAAGAGAACGCGATGGTTATCGATAGAAGAGTCTTGAATAGTCTTTTTCGATCTAACATTTCTAAAATTAATCAGCTGCCTCGCTAAAATCATAGTGGAAATAAAATGGCGAAACCACGTAAGAGAAATCGCTGCGAGAAAATATTACTGCGTTCCCGCGTGAAGAAGAAGCGCGTTTTCTCGCTTAAACACTGGTATATTGTTAGCCTTCGATGCAAATTATATCCTACGTTTACGCACCAAGGTCGTGATTAATACTGGCGACGTAACGTTAGCGAAAGAAATAAAAATAGGGTGTATTCGTGAGGGAGACTCTGAAGATGTTGAGCAAGCATGTTATTACTGTTTGAAATACTACAGGTTGTTGATTCCGCGTGAATGATACCTTGGAGTGAATGATACATTTCGTACGAAGGCATATGAAAAACATTATAAAAACCTTTTCCTAATTATTAGTCCGTAGCGAGTCAATAGTTAGTCAAGTTCAAAGTCGGTTATCCCCGAAACTGAAGTAAAATCCTCATGTGAGACTCGATTTCTTGCAAGAAATCGTGTCATTGCCGATTGTATCGCAATTGCTGAGTCACTCTGTAGGTAAAACGCATGATATTACGAAGATATGAAAGATACCTTCAGCACGAAATGCTTATTATTATAACGTACAATGAAATAAATTTCTGTTTAAATTCCGCTTCATCTGTGGCCTTTTGTGTCGTAAAAATGGATTTCCATAAACTTATACCGTGCATTATCTTTGACATTTTTTTAATTCGTCGGAGGTATGAACTTCGTGCACGTTGACTTCACAATTTTTGTCGTTTTAAAGGTAATGATTTAAAATCGTTTAAATATGTTAGAGTTACTCGCTGTTTATTACTCGCACAACTAGCTCCAACAAAACAACATTAATATTGGTAACTACGTATTAACTTGTAACACCAATCTCGATATATACAGTTATGAATCGTCATTAATATTAACAGTAAAGTATGTTCAACTTTTTATTGTTATTCTTATTTCTTGATCCTGCCATATGTACAACCCTATGCTATAAATTAATTAACCACTTAATGTCTGCAAACCAATATTTATTTTATTTCATTTTGTCTTAAATATTGCATGGGAACATCGATCCTAAACACCTTCTGTTCTATTATGTTATGTTCTATTATGCACACTGTTTCTTCTATTACGTCTTTTTATTTATGTTCTATCTATATGTTTATACTGTATCTTGATTGTCTTATTCGAACACCTTCGTCCCCAATTAACTCGCTCAACAAATGTTTCACTGCAGTAGCATAGCTACGATTTTAAACCACCCTGTTTATATTGCAAATTAGTATGTTGCGTTAGCGGTTTCGATTGTATCAAGTCGAGCGGAAAATTGTGCATACGTTTCAACTCTCAAACTTTTGTGCATAAGGGAAAAGGGGCGAAACACGAAGGAGTCGAGGGAAATTGGGTGAATGCGGAATAGCATTGGGGATTTTCCTCACGAACTTTACCGGCTACTTTCATTCAGGAAGTGGAATGCACTTTGATTGTGAAAAGTTTAAAGTACGGTAAAATTTCTGCACAGAAAATCTGAAGAGAAACTAGTCACGCGTAAGAAAGTCTCGAGCGTATAATAATTTCTATTAATTCTTGCTTCTTTTTGCTAGTTCAAGTTTAAAGTATCGAGACACTCGCCTATTTTTCATTCGCAAGATGTACTTTGATTGTGAAACGGGCAGAAATCGAATTCCGATTGTGCGTGATTTTATCTTTTTATAAATATCATAATTATCATACACGTATAGCCAGTCGGTAAAAACTACAATTTGAAATAATTCGTTATCTACCGAAGTTAACAGAATACGTTTAAAGTGAAATTTATCGTATTTAAGGAGCTTGGGCAACTGAGTGCACGTTGATCTTTTAACATCTTATATTTCTTGAAGCGTTAAGAGAGCCTTCTTGAGTTTCTTTAAACTAAATTACAAATCTTTTAATATACGACAGAAAAGGAATTTTACGATTTTTAGACGTAACTTATGGGAACAGGTTCTGCGAATCTTCCTCTCTGGATGATCTCAGATGATCGAAGACAAAGACTGGTGACCACTTTTTGCGCGAAAACACGGCGACATCAGATGGAAAAACAGCCTGCCATGCAAGTTGCAATAATTCCAGCCGTCATTTCCAATTGGTTACATGCGACGAGAAAGATTCAAAAGGAAGGAAATGGGTGCCGCATCGATTGACCGAGGGAGCATTGTGCACGGTGCTTAGACGATCCGCACTCTCAGCAAGATAAAAAACAGCTTATTTATGACGAATCGTAACAGGGTGCGAAAAATAGTGCGGAACGCAAGCGAACGTGATTAAATCGGTGGTTGTTGAAATCGGTGAATCGTGACTTTTCCAAATCACGAAACACTTTTCAGATTATAGAAAAGATTTGCGAAATAGCAGATTCACTAAAGATTCACTAAAATACACATAAACGTGTTTTCTATTAAAGTTTCTAGATTGTAGATTACATATATATAAATAGCGAAGAAAAGAAGCGAATTGAAGAGAGAAATTATATTCGCAGAAGCTGTGACTAAATTATTTATATATATTTGTGACGCAAAAGTGATCGATCCATTCGTTAGAAAAAAAAAAAAAAAACAGCCCAAAACGCTGTGTTCTGAAACGTAAAGTTTGAACAGTATATTTCTCTTGTGATGTAAGTATGGGACGAGAAAAATATTTTCCAAATACGGACGCTAGAGGGGTGGAAAGATTTTAAAAATTCATATCTTTATGTTTCAGATATGTGAAATTACGATTCTATTCGAAACTAATTAGACGAATCGTTCAACTATATTACGAATATTGCGAGAAAGAATCCTTCGTTTCGATCCTTGCTGTTATTTATTGGACAGTGTTAAAATCTGGCGGATCTCTCCGACGTAACCGTTATCGATGTGCAGTCTAACATCTATCACAGTCATTTGAAAGCAAGAAAGTTTCCCAAAGTTTGACAATACGCAGAGGGATTATACCGTTTTCAGGAAACCGTGAAAAATTACAAAAGTTCCAAAAGTTCTAGAGTTTGGGGGAAAAATAAATTTCTTCGATGGATAAGTTAATGTTGTTGAAGGAGATATTCTGAATAAGAAGCAAAGCAAAAGTTTTGGACTAAATTTATGACGATTCGAATGGACTTTGTTCAAAATTGATCGGCTGATCAGTTTCTCGGTTATCCTGCTCACCAATTAAAGAAAACCTGATTTCCAGGGAAATACGTGGAAATGATTCCTAGTGAAAATATTTACAGCTGAAAGACCGATCCAAAGACTTTGTTATTCCGATTCTCTTTTCTTTAAAAAAAACTTCGATCGAGTGATTTTTTTCTATCTGAAAGCTTTTTTGCTTCTCTTTCGAGTTAAGACGCTCTGCTTTCAATAGCCGTCTCTCACTATGCGAATCGACAAATACTTTACATCGTTATCCAGTCACGATTAGTTTTACTAATAGATAAAAACTTTCGTTACTATTGTCGAATATCGTAGCCGCCCGGTAAAAGTCAATTACGCTTGTTTTTATATCTCACGAGGGAATTTCGGCAACTCGAAAATTCAAAAAACCTTGAAACTTTGCAGAAAAGTAGCACGTGCTGTGTTAATAGCGGAACAATCTTTTTCCCGGCTGAGAAACGGTCCTAGGAGATGAAAATATTCCCCCAAAGAAATCTTGACGTTTCGTATTATCGCGAATATCTTAGAAACTGTGGAAGAAAAAAATTCAATTAAAAGTTGTAGCGTTTTCTATGGTCTACATCGTGGATGTGGGAAATCTTCGACAAACATTTTTTGCCAAATTTACCCTCTTTCCTCTCTTTCCTTTGACGAAACTTAGAACCACCATTATGAACGTCGTTAGAACGAGAAAACGATAACCCGAATATTGTTCTCTGATTCTTGCGCTTTCTTCGCTACCTCTTACGACTTTCGACTTACGGGAACACTTTGTCGATAAAAATCTACGAGAAAAACGGGCGAAACTGTAGAAACGCTGCCTACCCTCTAATTTCGATAAGTTTTCAATATGTCGTAGAAATTGATATTTTGTCTTTTTCAAACTCGAACAAGGGATGGGCTCGTTTAGTTTCCGAGATATTCGCGAAAAACTGCCGGTACCGCTACAGTATATCTCTGTCTACAGACGTGCGCGCCTGTGGCAGCGTACGCGAGAGCATTGGCTGCCGCTTATCCTCTGTTTATACGCACGTTGTGCACGGGGCCTTTACAAACAAAAGTTAAGCGGCCGGCAATGCTGACGCATACGCCGTCGCAGCGTACAAAAATCCAATGGTACGTGAAAATTGGCTTACACATTTTCCACGTTATCATAAACAATGCGTATTTGTTGCGTAGAATTCACACGGGAACGAAGATTACGTTGCTGCAGTTTAGAAGGGCGGTGGCCGATAAATTGATATATAGAAACAGGCCGCGTTTGGGTGCTCCGCGTAAATCGATGGTGGTAACTGTAGACACATTTGCCAGCAATATCAAGCAAGAAGGGAGAAACGAAGATATGCAAGAAACGTAGGGCGTGTTCTGCGAGAGGTTTAAGAAACGAGGCAGTGAGTTATCGGCCGACGTGCCGGGATAGGCCACGTTGAATGCTCGAGTAGGTACTTTACGGAATGTATGACGTATAATATAATAAATTTTCGAGTATTGAGTTTGCAAGCAATTTCTAAACGAAAAGACTTTCTTATTTTTATTTGTCGCTATATACGAATACGTAAGTAAACGTTATAAATAAGAATATTTTTATTTTGATACATGGCAATTTTTGTGTTTTCGTAATTGTTACTTGGCGAGACCTAAACTCGATATCGTAATCTCTAGACATCCATTTAAGGGCTGGTCAAAGCGAAACTGCGAACACGTTTCCGATTTATGAAGGTACTTTCTTAAACGATCCAATATAGGGAACTCTCCCTTAAATCTACGAAACGTGTTGTTTAAATTACAGGCTTAAATGAAAAAGTTGTGAAAACGTGGTCTTTGATATTTTCATCGTGATTCTGATACCAGTTCTTTTTTTCAAAAATTTAGCAATTTTTCGAAAAATTCCTCCACGCCAAACTTAATTTTAACTTGTCAGAAAAATCAAGTGGTTTGGTCCAATCTTAAAAAAAAGTTATACGGTTTTAAAGTGTATACGATTTTGTCTGTGATTCGCTGTACGTATTACCGTATAGTACCTTATGCACGAAAGTAATCCCGAGGAAGCAAAAGCACGACATCAACCATCGTGCGAGATTATAATCTAAAATACCTTCGTGCCTGTACTAAAAATAAGATTTTCCTGGCAATTATCCCATTCTATCGGCATTTCAATTATAGCGTGATATCGAAACATCATCTCGTTTCGAGTATCAAATAAACGCAGTCCATTTGTTTCACCTACGGCATACGCTCATAGCGTGAGAACAAGGATAAAAAGTAATAAACACATTCGCCGTGTACAGTTGAAACTTTTTTATATTGACACACAATTTTATCAGTTTGACAGCATCGTGATCACCGACTGCTATACACGGATAGAACAGAACCTGACCACGAGTTAGTCAGAATGCAAAAGCCGCACCAGTTTTCTAAAGCCCGCAGGCTAATTCGAGGATAACAGTTTCCATGGAATAGAAATATTTCTACGTTGATATTCGATAATCGATTTTAACCGCGGGCATCGTTGTCGAGTCTATATATAATATATAAATGGCGAAAATGAAATTTATGGTCTCTTAGACGATATAGGAAAGGCTCTGGCGAAGGTTCACGACAACCATTCTCCTAGGTGAGTTTGCGAAAAAGCAGCTTTAACAACGATTTTGATAGGATCTGTTCCGTTCTGTTCCGTCTCGTTTATGTTACAGTACGGCAGGAAAAATGAAAAAGACGAACGTCGGATATCCGGATGACTCGAAAAATCTAAAGCGTGATTGAGAAAGAAGCTAAAAGGAAGAAAAAGTTTAAGGATTCGTTTACGTGTGCAAAGTGGAATATAACGTTTGGAGGAACAAATAAAAGTAACAAAAGCCGGAGATTTAAGGTTTAGACAACTGTGTGTCCCAATTGATGTAAACCGTCATTACCACACTGCGGATTTTAGTAAATATCTAGTAAATAAAACAATTGTCTGATCTGGTTCTGCTCGTTTCCAAACTACAGTCGATTCATCGGCTGATCCTTTCGTTAATTATCTTGAAAGTGGCTCGATGTTGGAAAGAAAAGAAGACGAGTTCTTAACAACTTTCACAAAGTTTTTTGGGAAAGTGATACGGATATTTCTTGAATTTTCCAACTTTAGACGATGCCAAAATATGGCCATCTTTTAATCTTTTTTGTTAAAAAAAAATTTCACTACCCTTAACATCTCATAATGTACGAATGTGTGACAAAAATCTTGTTAACCACGATACTCTCAATTACTTTTTCCTTAACAATCCCCTCGCAGTAGTAGAAGCAACAGAAATACTTTAGGTGGTCATGTTAAATGGAACTGGAACGCTTAAAGAGATACGAAAAGATAAAGCAAGCAGCAATAGAATAGGCAAATGCAAAAGGATGCGATAAAGTATAAGACAAGAGGTAGGGTGGAGAGAGAGAATTGTAAGAGACTGAAATCTAAAATGGAATAATGCTAGAAGAATCGAAGGCAAAGTGAGAAAGCAAAGAGGAAAAGTAGGAAAAGAGAAAAGGAGCGGAAGAAAAAGGGATATAGAACGATATCTGGGACTTATTTCCATTTAAAGTAGACTTTACAAAGTGGCTTGCAATAAACATAGCTCCACGTTTACTACCACAATGTGAACACTATATCCTCCTGCCAACTATTCGATACCGTAGTTTTATACCAATAGCCCGCATGTGCAGTTCCTTGTAGACTTCGATATCCACCACTAGCAAACACGAACAAAAATATCTACACAAAAATATTTTGTCCGTGTATGAATACAGTCAGTGACAAAAATCTACATATAGTCTTTAAATAAAAAATATTATTAGCAAAAGTTCGCTCTAGAAATTCTTTTAACATATTCAGACACGCGTTGTTAAAGTGTATACAATTTATTCACTTTTACGTTTATTAAGGAAAAAGAGGATTAAAGAAACATTAAAAATACACCTGTTGTATCGATACTGCCGCTAAAAAATATACAGGCATTTGCATATTTTTGACAAGATGTACAACCATATACTTTATACATATACTTACTTTATTTATATGCTTGATTTTTCGATCAATTTATATTATCGAATTCTGCTCCTTTCTGTTCTTCTTCTGTTCTCTGACAAACTTTATATTCAGATATGGATATGAACGCTGTGTCCAATTGAAAGCGTTCAGATGCGGACGACTGATCTTTCCGGGACTCTACTACTGTGCATCTGATACAGACGTCTGATCTGTACGAGACTCTTCTACTGTGCATCTGACGTTGCGTCTGACAGCGTTCATTCATTAGATACAGTCAATACAAATCGACTGAAATACCTAAATATTAAATATACAAACGACTAATCCAAATTTTACAGCGGAACAGAAAGTTTGTATTTTAAAAAGAGATCCATTATCGAATGATTTACGTTTCATTGAGATTATAACTTCTTTACAACTACGCCAAAAGTCAAAGTATTCTGAATGAATTTTTACGAAATATAACGGTGTCCTTTGCACGTTCAGAAATATGAAATTTCACTTTGATACTTGAGTAATAAGTAGACCGTGGATGTTTATTCCAAAAATCTCGCCTAATATTGGTCAAAATAACATCAAGATTGTAGGACGGCATGATAAATCCATAAATGAAACTGAGATTAATGAACATATGATAATAAAATTACGAAAAGAAATACATATAAAAGAATTGGTAAAGTTCATTGTTTATCATCAAACGGAATATATATCATATTAAATACTTAAACTCGAAAATAAAGGTTTCTGCAACCAAAAAAAAAAAAAATTAATAAAAATAGTAAACGAATTTTTTCTCTTGAGAGAATAAAATGCAGAAAATAGGATTCAATCGTGTCACTTGACTAAAAACAAAAAAAAATGATTGCGAATGAAATAGTGCGTTAACGCACAACGTTATCCCTCGATGGATCAAAAAATTCAATGCATACGCGTTCGAAGCATTCCCAACATTTTCTCGAAAAAGAAATTATATTTCCAACAGATGTTATTTTTCATTTGTTATTTAATTTTTTAGACAAGATCACGGTCGACAGTGATAATAGTTTATTTGTATATTGCAATTTCTAGATTAAAGTAGAACATCAGAAAACTTGGCTGAGAATGAGGACCGTAGGAAGGATAAAATAATTTCCGGAACATGGGAGCACATGAACGAAGGATTCCAATGCGATGGGAGGAGCCGACCAAGCGTTCCTAATCGAAATCCGGGACGAGAGAGGACAATTATTGGTGCAGATTAATAATTTCGCTATATAGGCGAGCAGCGAAATCGACGAAAATGAGACTTCTGAGAAACCCTCCTGTCTTTTTTCCTTCTCTTTGTGTATCATGAAATCGATCTATTTTATCGTAACGTTTTATTTCTACAACGAAAAGTTGCGCTAAAGATTATAAATCTCCCCTAAGAAGTTGTCAAAAAATAATTCTGTTTCCTCTAAAAAAAACTTAATTCTATTAAATTCCCTTCAAATTTAAGATACATTTAGGAACACGAGCAAATTCTACTCGATCGATATGAAAATGGATATCGCATCAATTATTCTTTTGAACGTGTAAAGCCTCGTGATATTGCAGGATCTTTGTAACAAGGTAATTCTTTCGATATAAGTGAATGAATTACGTGCACGGTACATAGTGGTCTATGCTTTGTAAAATATCAATGCGCAATTATAAAACAAGAGACCGAACGAATGCTTCGGTATATTTCTACTCGTGCAAGTCGAGTATCGATACAGATTCCCTGCCGTCCTACTTGGAATGCAATTAGGCCAAGGATGAAACCTAACGGTCTGAGTTAACGAAGCTTCGCAACGTTCAACGATCTGAACTCTCCGCGATCTGCGTTTGTCGTTCCAAGCTAAGATAAATACGAAATCTTCGATAAATCGGCGAAGTAAGTATATTAACGGACTAAGCCATTAAGTATAACAAGTGCATCGTATCCGTTGTTAAATCCCTGCAAATGTTACGTATGCATACACGTGTAAGCTTACATATACCTAAATCACACGTGCATGTCTAATCGGAGAGTCAGTCAAAGAGTGAGTCAAATATAAACCGGACCTTGTAACTTTATATTTCGGTAAAATGTTTCAAAAGGAACAGTTCGATTATTTTTCTACGCGCGTTTCGTTTGTCTCTGTACACTTCCGCCACGGGTAATTTTTTCATTCCAGTTTCGTAGAAAGTGGAAGGCTGGGTCAAGAGCCAATTACGCGCGAATTGCTCTACTTCTTCGTTGCTGTTGAAACGTTGTCCTCCTAACGCCTCCTTAAGTGGCCATGATTTTACGGAACTTTAACTCCTTCCGAACGATGGAAATCACACTTCCACGGCTAATATTAATCTTCGAGCGAATATTGTCGATCGTCGTGCGTCGATCGTGCTCGATCGGTTGCCCAACAGCTACGACGTTTCCCGGAGTTACGCTTGTCTCGGGGCATCGCCGATTCGATGCGTTTTGAACGTATCGACGTCCATTAGAAAACGATTTATTCGTGGCGAACACTTGGCTTCTTAATAAACCTTTCATTTGCAAACCGTAGTCGCAATCTATACAAAATTCCACTGAGCTTTGTGAAACTTAATAATTATGCGTTGTGCGACGGAAGACGGTACTGCCTTCCCGCTCGTTGCTCAGTTGTGTACCGAGGAAACGGTAAATAGAGCACCGCGTGAGGTGGAACGTCTTTAAGACACGCCTATTTGAACTCCCACGCAGTTCCATCTGGATAAGTGACACTGTGCAGATATGCCGCGCGCAGTCCGGTTAATATTTGACTGGCTCGTTTGCTGCGATATTCGCGTAAAATTCGATCAACATCGATCAAAATTCGTAGTTTCTGGCTTGTTGATGCAAAAGAAACAGTTGTTGTACGTTCTACTGGTGGAGTTCTACAAGTGAACTTTGGATGTTCACCGCGCGACGACTGAATCATCACGGAACTATAACAGTTCAAAATATTTCTTTCTCCATTTTCCCCCTTTTCTATATTGTTAGCCATTCGACTACTTCCGCCCTTTCTTCCTCCGATAGTATTTGTCCAATGCTCAGGCTTGTCCCATCAATTTCTTTGCATACCTTCCACTGTTCAAATGTCCCTTCACTGGTTTTTACAAAATAAGCTCCTTTCCTCTTTGCTCGTTCAAAATCTACGTGCATTCTCCAAGCTGTCTCACCTTGCTCTTGCCAACTATCTTCTGCCCCTCCCCCATCCCTCCTCCTCTCCCCTTATTTCAAGAAACTATCATTAATTTCTTTAATTTACTTAATCTTAACCCGTATTTGAATAAACGAAATTTCATACGAGAAAAAATCACTGTTCTATTATTCGAAAACTCCATTAGCCGAACAGTTTCGTCTTCTCCCTTATCCGGGATAAGGAAGGCTCTACTGCGAGTGAAATTCTACAGTGACGGTGAAAGGAAAGTTCAAAATGTAAAATAGAAGAAACGCTGTAATTTTACAAAACTGCCACATAGTCGACGAAATGGACGAATGTATAATATAATTGCCCGTTCTATAATGGACGAGCGTTTAGTACAGAGAAAAGATGTTTAGTAGAAATCTCACTTATATATACATAAGCATCAGTTTGAAAGTTTCTTCTGTCCGCCACTGTATATGGCACAATTGCTTAAAAATAATGCTGCTTTAAGTACTCTGGCAAGACTTTTACGCCAACATCAATCTCGTGTTGACACAACAGTGGCCATTGTGTTCAATGTGCTTGAAAGTTTTACCCCGACAGAAACAACTTCACTTTCACGAGGGTCATAATGAGTATGGAGTGAAACGGGGGAATGATAAACGGAGGGAAATGAAATCTGCGTAAAAGGGCGAGGCTAACGCGACGTACATGGGGACAGTACGGTCGATCAAACACAATGAATACGGCACACTCGCGCACAGCGAACCCACCACCAGCCGTGGCAAAGAAGCTTTAAAAATTAAAACGAACCGCTGCACTTGAATATAATTTCGCACGGTACTTTTCACGCGGGACAGGTATGAACATCTCTTTCCGCGGATTCTCAATTATGAGATAGTATGTATCTGCAAAGTTCCAAAGTCTCGAATTTGCTAACTCGTATGTCTTTTTATTTATTTATTTGTTAAGCTCTAAAAACTCCTCATAAAGAGCGTCGTATGGTTCTACATTAGGGAAACTGGAGTAAAACTGAGGATCTTGAGACTTTATTTGTATACTTAACGTACTGGGTCGTTCTCGACCAGTAATTTCAGGTAATTTTTCATTTCCTTCGCATTTTTGTCCAAATTTTGCTTTGCTTAAAAATATTACCATATAACAATAGAAAGTACACCAAAATTTGGGGGGATTCTTTAAAAATCGAAAACCTAAGAAGGACTGCATGGATTGCATATGGTTGCAGACGGAGTGTTAAAGAAAAATTGCAAGCGTTGTTTATTAAAGCGATATTTTTATCGAACAGTAGTCTACGTTGAGTTTTTACAGAAAGAAGAAAATAATAATTTTACATAGAGGTACGAATTTAAGTAAATTCGTACGGAATGCGAGTGTATATTGAAAGTACAACATATTTACTGCAAAGATATATTTATTAAAAAATTAGTCCCATTGAAACATCGAAGTTTATCAATATATGCAACGCAAATTGACTAAGTATGTTTGAGAACTCTTCGAAATATACACTTGTATTAAATATTTTGTAACACTCTTACGATAGTCGAGCCTCGTAGCAGTACTAATGAAATTTCGAAATGTTCCGTATAATGCACATAATACATCGTAAAACGTATCCATAAGTATTCGAACACTTTCGTGAGCTTGTGCAAATTTGTCAATTTTAAGTGCGTGAAAGTTTTTAAATAAGTTTCGTGCGAACAGGATATATGTTTACTTTTGACTCTCACTGCGTTATACAGTGGCTACAAAAAGTATTTGTACAGGATTATATTTATCGCAATCGATATACTAATTAATTAAATATATTAAGTTTCGTATCATTTGATATTATCAGGTACCTCTATATGATTAGAAAAATTTAATACTATGAAAATGAAATGTGCAACCTGATAAAAGAAACGCTTCATTGGAAAACCAGGTTACGGACAGATACTTTCTGCAGCCACTGTATATGATTTAAAAATAAATGAAAATGACTTTCTCGTTACTGTATGATTTAACCGACCTTTTATTACGCAAGTATACTTCGTGTAAGTAGGTCAGGTATGGAGGGCTGAATGATGCGCTCGGACGCATAAGGAGGGTAAGTGCACTTATACTGTTCTTGCATCCGTGTCCTCAATTGTTGATGTACCAAGTCTATAGTTCAGTATTGGATGAGATTCGTCGACATCCACGCAATCAGTCAAAACGTGTACCGCATAAGAAATTATTTCAGCAAACAAGTATTACTTACGTTATTTTAACGTTTATTATCGGTACAAGCGATACACAAATGAGGTGCGTTTGTTCACTAACGATTCAACTTCTCCTCTCGATCACTATCTTATCGAACGATAAACGTACCATCGAAATTTCATTATTTTTCCCTTACATTTTAAATTCCCTTTCAAGGTACGTACCTACTCAATTTAAAGATACGTGATTATTTAAAAAAAAGCAACAACTTTCAGAATCCAGTTACTATACACACTATCACGCGCACTTTTGCGAATAAATATAGTTTCCAGTCGGTATCGAGTTAATTGCAATAACTCGATATGTTGTTTACAAAATTAGCTAGTTCGTAGAGCATATCGAACCTCAAAGTATCGTATTGGTTTAATCGGAGGAAAAGGTTTACTTGGTCGGAAGTGCATTTAACGTGTAGTTGCGAGAGAGGATACAGTAATAATGTTCTTCATAATATCTTCCGGTGGCCGGAAGATAGGGTTTCACGCACGCATGCTACACTTATTCGTCCATGTAACTCGCGACAAAGGGTCGTCGAACCCTTTGTCGTGCATAAGAACCTGCACCGACTGTGAAAATACACGAAAATACTCGAATCTGGATAAATGGAAATCGAAGTAAAAGAAACTGGAGAACATTTCGATTTCCTTTTTCTACTGGGATTTATGGCTCGTTAATTCGAGTCAATTAATAACGCAAGATCTTTGCTCCCTCTCTAACTCTACTCGCTTAGGTAGCTCAAATAAGTGGAGTAGGTAAGAAAAATAAACGCAGTTCTAGAATTACATTTATCACTTTGGATAATCAGCTGTGACAAACCGTATTTTAGTACGATATTTTTGTTACTAGCATCAGTTACTGCGTTTGTTTTCCGAGTAATCAATCAGTTAATGCACGAGATTTATTGAGACGAATAATCATAATCAGTGATCGGCCAAAATACGTCGCGACTACATAACTTCGAACTTTGAACACTCATTGACTAGATTCCAATCCTCTACAAGCATTTTAAGAGAAAGAAGAAGCTGTACTTTCAAGTAGACTGCATCCTAAACGCGACAGATTCGAACATCTATGAGCACCTATTTTGGCAAATATTAGGTTGTCCCGAAAGTTTCTTTCCTTTCGTATGGAAATAATAGATGCACAAGCTCTTCTCGTTTTATATTTATTTTATCGAATCATCTACGATCCATTTTGTTCTATTTCTATTATTACGAGCATACATGGTTCGACAAAAATAATATAAAACAGAGAATGTGGTGCATCCGTTATTTCCTTACGAAACGAAAGAAACTTTCCGGACAACCTAATAAAGCAAGTACTTCCAAGTAGAATCGAACCGTGCCAGAGATCATCTTTTCAGACTGATATTCTTAAATAATATAAGTCAGAAATCGATCGGTGTAAATCAGTGTTTCCTTTATATCCTTTCATCATAAGAGCTGTCAGTGTCGCCGAATGTAACGAGAAGGTATTTACTCGGCGTAAAGCATGTTTCATGGAAACTTCTGAACCCTCCAATTACAGGTGCAAACGCTTAAATAAAATCTACAGGAATCCTGTTTATCGTGAATAATTCCTGCTATAATTCTCCTACATCTGTTCAAAGGATCCAATGAAATAGTAATGTCCTTCTCATTCTCGTGATTCGAGCGATACTTGCAAAGGCTTCGATATCGAAGTTGTTATAAGTTTCTTCTTTTGTATCTCCAAGGAACTGTACGATTCAGCTGATGTATGGTTATATATTGCGTGCATGCATTTCTCATTAGAAAGCATCGGCACAGAGTTGCGACGTATTATTTCGAGGGAAAAGTTTATTGGTGTGTTTTCTACGTAGTGTTCCAGGGGTACTTTTCTCTGTATATATTCCACACAGGAGTGCTACTTGCTCTGTTACGACTTTTACCTCCTTAAGATCTCGTTATAAGTAGATTTTCGAAACTCGCGAGCACTCGTTCCGAGGTTCGAAACCAGCTTCTGAAGATCGGATACTTGACAAGTATAATGAACGAACCGTATTCTCTTATGAGCAGTATTCGAACTCTTTTCTTTTTTAGGTAACGTTTGACGTTTAACAGAATGATACATAGCACGATTACTATTGCAAAAAGAAAACGTCAAAAACAGTTTATATATTATAGCTTTAATCTATTGGCTCCGTAATGAGCTTGCAGTATCGAAGCTAGCAGTCGAGTCCTACGAAGATGATGCTTGTGTGTTAAATTTGATTTGAGTTTATGGATATACAGGGAATCCCTGTTTTTCCGACCGAACATTATCATTATACTCTATAGGTCAAGATAAAGAGAAAATATCGTATAAACATATGTCATTGGAAGCATCGTTAAAAAGAGTTATAACAGGAAGAAAAGATATACGAAATGAGCAGTGACAAACGTGTGTTATTAAGGTACGAGAAACTGCAAGAAATATATACATCTGATAATGGTTAGAAGGTATCACAATACTTTTATAACTTCGACGTCTGTACTCTACGACTGTATAGTATCGACACAGCGATAACTGATATTTAATCTGATTAAAAAATTTCTTTTAATTATACCTGCTTTCCCAATGTGAATTTCCATTAGTTACAAGTTGCAGATATTGTGAGAAAGATAGAAAAGATCTACCAAAAGATTACTATCCTTTGTTACGTTATACGATGGCCTGAATAGATTCGTCAGATTTAATCGCACAACAGCGACACCGTGAATGCTTCCAAACTAATAGTCATAATCCTTTTCATATTATACGGAAGCTGTTTATAACCGGATTAATAACTCACGGCACGATAAGACTCGCGATTACCGAGATACAATATCGAAGCGATATCATCGTTGTAAATTATTAAACCCAACGTACACGAAAGAGTGAAAAAACTCCTTTATTCGGTAACAAAAAGTATTTGCATATCCTCATTCTCCTGTGAAGTGTATTTTTATTAAATTCTAATTTCATTTTCATAATATGAAATTTCCATAGCTCAGACGGTGTGAAATTTCTGCTGTCCTCCTTGGATCTATATGACCTGAGAAAGATTTTATATTTCAATAGATATGAAACTTTATTTGCAATTACCTTCTGTGTATTGCAGACCTTTTATGAAGAAAATAGTTCAAAAAGGAAGATATCTGAAGAGATACAAACGCGAAGAACAGATTAATTAATATGTAAATGCTACAGTAAAATACTACATTGCGCAAAATAATTCACGGCAGTCACTTTATTTTATAACACGACAGAGTTCGTTGTTTTAATATTATTTATATTTTCTTTTCGATAACAAACTGCATCGATACTTAATTTATAAAAAGTGGGTTAATCTTTCCTCTGTAACAGTATGTTCAAAGTGGCTATTATATTGTTATAGCACTTAAGAGTTACGTAATGATTAGAAAGCGAACCAACGGTATACGGTCCGTTATAATATGCTACGTCTTATATTACGAATTGCTGTTTATTCAATAAAATTTCTTGCTACGTGGTTTTTGTATTACACGCAACTGTAAGCAAACTGCAGAATAAGTCCAGAAACTCGTATTGTAGTATAAATGATACGAAATTTTTCCTGTCCTTTTCGTTGTTGCACGACTTCAAAAAAACCATTAAAATATACTTGTGACATAAATACATAGCTGTGAAGCAATACTAAAACTCGATAAAGTATATTTACTCAATAGAATAAAGAATTTACTCAATGAAATTTTCTGTAGATATACGTTTCTCATAGCTTTCTTTTAGGAGCAATTCTACCAATCTCACATATATTTCTTCGTTAAGTCTTATTAATTATAGATAATAGTTAGGGAAATAAAACAGCGAAATATAAATATCACATTTATTTAAATGTTCTAACACAATAAAATAGCTATATAATATAGCGATTAAGAGAGCTCCGTATAAAGATATAATAAAGTGTAAGAAACAAGGAATAAGAATGCACCAACGGCCTCTTGTTACAGGCTATGGTTTTCAAGTACAAATAAAACAATTGTTGTATCTATTTAGATGTACATATTTAACTGTTAAAACCTAATAAAATAAAAAAGTATTTTCTAAAGAAAAAATCACAATTTCTTTCCACCGTCCAACTGAATAAGAGGAAATAATATAACCGCGAGAAATTTGTATCTTATATATTTAATTAAAATGTAACAATTTCAAAATCACTAGTCATTTGCAACATTCTTTTCGAACGTCTTACATTACCAAATTTGTTTCTCAACATTGTGACTACGAGAGCAAATTCCAAAAATTTGCCTATTTCCACCAGCTACATTCTGCAATTGTACAACATTTAAAGAAATCGAGGTATTTTCGACATTATGATAAACCATTGCTCGACCCTTAGCGGATTAACAAAATTGTAATCACTGTGTGTTCGATTAAATGATTCTCCCTTAGTTACGTTCTTTTATTTTTCCAAACAAATTGCAAAGCGTGTAAAGCGAAGCATCTTTAAGGAGCAACTATACACAAGAGTTTTTACGATACCGAAAGTTTGCCTTCTTACCGCGCAAAGGAATCGAAGAAGTCACACTTCCTTCGAGAAAAGCAAACCCATGCCATGGTGGCCGGTTGCACTGGTTAGAAACCGGTTTTACAGGCAAGTTTTGTAATGAGATTCCTCAAACAGTCCTAGCAACGAGTGGGACAATAAGGATGAAGAGCTACAGAAAGGAAGTAGTAATGATGGAAAACAAGCAACGTTTCCACTAAGGGCAACACCAATGCCAACTTTACAATCGGATGAATAAAAATTTACTAATTGAGTCAGAGTGTGATTCAGAGCAGGAAATTTTATACAAATATACTGTCAAAGCGTATGTAACTAGGCTGCACATATTTATGGAAATTCATATTGTTATCAATGTAATTAAATGAATGGAATTTAGCTGCTAAATACTATAACGAGTATTCTACTTTGAATACTCTATACGATTTCGTATATTACCTGCATTCTGTACATTCTCGCGCCTTTAAATTTCTCATAAGTACATAGAAATCTGCATTGTAATAACAATCAATGAGATTCTTTTCTTTTATTTAAAGTTTACAGTAGTATCGACTGCCAAAATTATGAGCGACTCGATACAGTTACATTTATTTTTCCTGTAATGTGCACAGAGATTGGAAAATTTTCCTATTTATATGATTTTACGTGGTGTATCTAATAAAAAGCCGTACATCGCTGTAAACTTGTATAGGTATGAGCATAAATTTTGATTTCTTTGAAGAATGTAATTACATTGTTAATATTTCCACGTATGTTCATCGTTTCACTGATATTGTTTTCGACTTTATACTCTTTCCTAATTTCTCTTGAGTGGCCGCGATCGAAGGGAATGCGTTTCATTGCGAGATGAGACGTTTTTGATAAACGATAAAATTTCTCCGGCTTTAACATATCTCGTTAATCTAAATCATTTTTTATCTCCGAAATTATTAACCACGTCGACGCGGACCTCTTTTTTGTTTCGCTCAACAGGAATTAGATTTATTGAATAATTTGTATTAAACGCAAAAATCCATTTTCGTAGTCCGAAAGCTATAAATAAATTTGATTGCAATTTTCCTGGGCAAAATTCCCTAGAAATTTAAAATATGCTGCCACTTGCAGCTGACTCGGTCTTTTGCATGCGATTCGGTTAGAAATTAACGTCGCAGTTAATGCCAATAAATAATACCTTGTACACTGATTTACGTACACTACTCAGACTCGTAGTATGGCTATCGATCACGATCTTTATACGTATAGAGTTTTATACGAATACTTGCAAAGAAATTCGATCGAATTTAAAAATCAATCAACTGGATTCTTCTGGATACGTGTACCGTCAGTCATGAGAGATTCAGTACACTTATCGGATTTTATGTAATTAATTTAAGAAACTAAAAACGAGACACTCAAGGAAACCGAAGAGTCAGAAATAATTCCGAATCGTTGACTTTTTCAACGTCAAGAAGACAACTGTAGTACATTATCGATGGTTACGCAAGACTGCAAGATTGTATGAATATAATATTAAGCCTACAATTTTTATGATTTCGTGCAGATATAACGGGTGTGTGTAATTTTTCTAACATTATACCTTGTACAATTTTTACCTCCTTTTTCTCGATAAGGGTGAAAGTGAATAAATTACGTTACATTTTGAGAACATATGCCTTAATGGAACAAGAAGATTCAACAACATATTCATATAATATTGAGCATATCATTTTTATGATTTCATGTAGATACAACAGTTATATAGAATGTTCGTAACAATATATTTTGTACTTTTCTACTTGTTTTTTCTTAATAAGGGCGAAAACGAATAAATTGCGTTACATTAAAAAATACGTTATATCTTAATAGAACAAACAAAAAATTCATAGAGCTATGATATTTTACACCATAGTAAGGACTTTAAGGAGTGTACGTAAACCTTCGTGATTGTCACTAGTATAATCTTTTTATAATCCTCTCTTACCTCGTGATATTCTCGTCGTTATAGCAAACGCTTTAAACATTATTCTATATTTCTTATCAATTCCAAAGATACAGGTATAGAACATTTTTTGATACATTCGAACACATTCGAACAGTACAACCCGTTGCTATGAATGAGAAGGAGTTCATTACCGAACATCTGTTCACCGAGTTCAAGGCCGTTCAACCGTTTCCGAAGAGTCGTAAGTGCAGGTGTCCTCATCAGGTATTTCCGATGAGTCACTGGTAATACATACATATACATATATATTTTTCTTCTTCTTCGACTCTCAACTAACAAACCTTGTAAATTGTTTTAACACGTCGTTGATAGTCTGCATATTAATTAAGATATTAATCTCGCGTTGGATCCTCGTGTCCCATTAAGACGCATACTTTTCAAATGTAATACAATTTATTCGCTTTCAACCTTATTAAGAAAAACAGAGGTAGAAAAGTACACGATATAATTGTGAAATAAATTTTCTTACTACGATCTCCGCATATTTTCGAGAAATACGTTCACGTTTGTCGCGTGAAAATCGTCTCGCGTCAACGATGCATTAATACTTTTAATTTAGCTCATATCGGAAATAATTTTACCTTCTACTATTGTATGTTTGTATCACTGTATTTATTTAAAATAACACGAAGGTAGATGTTTGCAAAATTGGCCAAATGTGAAAAGCGATATCGTTTTAAACGTAGGTATTTCTGAAGTAACCGAGTATAGAGTAAACGGTGTGTAATTAAGAGTATAAGTTCAAGTATATACGAGATAATCTAATGTATATCGAGGTTGAACAAGAAATCTATGTAAATCGATCTCACTTTACATTTACATGTTTGTTTTCTTGCACAAATTTCTTCAAAAAATTTCTGTATTTATTACAATATCATTAATTACACGAAATGCGATTTAATTTCGCTTATCCTGTTAATTGACAATGAGTGGCCTTTGGAACGAACAGGGCGAGTTAAGTAATCGCATAAATTTAATTATTACACTCACGCAATAAAAATCGATACACCATTTTTGTTATACCATACTATGCATGTACACACGCATATGTACACACATATACGGATACAGCCAGAAGCAATCAACTAATATCCATACGGTCTTTTTTCAAGATTGCCCACTTCGATCTATCCGTGCGAACATTTTCGAAATTGACGATGCCGAAAAATATTTTACATGAAAATTGAATAGTTTTGAAATGGTCGTCATTCCATATTTTTATTATTTTGTATTTTATTATAAATGTATTTTACTATTAATACGTAGGAGGTATACGAATACCAGTACATCTAAAATTTACATATTGTTGTGCCTATATTTTCTGAAATATAGAACATAATTTTCTACCAAATGATAGAAAGAATTCAACCATATCGTTCGAAAGGTTCCGCAAGTTACTGACTTACTCTATAATTAGACTTACAATAAGTAGGTACAGCTATCCACGTTAATATTCGTACACAACAGTGTCCGTGTATTTGTTGGTTTGTGTAGGAGGAGATGATTTAAATATCGTGTTGCTTGTTCTACGAATATAATGAACCATTTATCGTAGCTTGAAAATACGCGAACAATTTCTTTCTAAAAATAGCGTTTAATCGTAGAACAAATTCGAAACAGATTATTCTCTATGTTTCTTAAATTCGACGTGGTCTTCTTCTTCGCAGATATTCTAACATCTGCTGCGATTAATACCAATAATTTTGCAATTTCACGATAACTTTTACCCTTTTCTTTATAATAGATTGCAAATCGTCCTTTAACAAAACTAGTATTCTTTCCTTTTTCCGTGACATGCTAGATTTCTCGATGCGTTATAAAAATATTCGCGTTGACTTCTTCTGCCTCTGGCTTAATTCTACAGAATAAATCTATTTCGCGTTCGGAAGCGTTTTTAAACATCGCTAGATCGCAGAACGGAAAGGAGAGTGAAAATAAGACGATTCTTTGTTTAAAACCTACTGTATGTACAATTAAACGTTGTTTAATTAAACAATTGTTAGAGAGAAATTATTTACGCATTGTCGAACTACGAGAAGTGGTTCGTAGTTTCATAGAATAAGCAGCAGGATATTTAAATCATCCCCTCTTATGCGAAGCCACAAATACAGGAATACGTAGTACTGTGTCTGAATATTAATGTGAGTTGCTCTATAGCATAGGGGGTTCCCTACTTTTCCGGTCAAATTATAGGAATATAGTCTACAAGCAAAAATAAGGGGAAAATGTCCCACGAGGTTTTATGCGTAAATGCTTTATTATTGTTATTTATTTTATTCGAAGCATTTTTAACGATTAACAAAATGCACGACAGGAGTATGCAGAAAGCGATTACAAACTTAAATAATATCATCTATATCGTTTCTACGTTATTCCTGTTGTACGCAACTACAGCTGCTTGAATACTTAAACTCTGACCACAGCATATTGTTACAGTACGTTGACATTCGTAGCACAAACTCGACATCGATGTAGCATTGGGATTCATTACGTTAGGAATTTCTTGAGAATTTAACTAAATACGAGCGGCAAAATCATCGATAAAACTAGCCTTAAATAAAATAAATGATAATAATAATAGGAATAATGACGTATTGTAGAATCTGCAGCTACACGCATATTCAGACCGCGTTCAATATTTACCTGCAACTCTGTAACAAAGCGTCTACGATCAAACTTTATGCAATATTTTCTTATTTTCACTTGTGTAGATTATGCTTCCGTAGCTTAGCCGGAAAAATAGAACACGCCTCATACATAATACACGTAAGTATAGAACACGTAGAATCTGTCAGTAGCTAAAGCTTACATGTTCTGATTTTCAAAACAGAAATTCGAGATATGTGGGAGAAGATAAAAATCTCCAGCTCCATTTACAATAAACCTACTGCTCTCTATTTCCTTCTACTCATTTCAAAAGCGTATGTCCTAACCTTTAACAATAGCAGAATAATCTTTACTAGAGCAGCAATTTTTATCGAGTAAAAAGTAACAGGAACTTGATATCGTATAGTTTTAACACAGGACTATAATCAGGATATCAATCCACAAATAATTTGTTCAAGTCCATTTCTGATTTAAGAAGGGATTTTTCTATATTAACAAGGATATTTAAAGTAGAGCGAGCAGCTACTATGATATTTAGTAGACGAAACAAGTTTCTATTTAGATCCCATTTCTTTAATTATGTTCATAAAAGCACGGAATTGCATGAACATCCGCAGTCTACCGATGGCTGTGATAGACGCTATACTGCACGGCAACAATGGTTACATCGTGAAAGATGATCAAAGCACTTGTACAATGTACAATGAACAATAAGAGGAACTGAAATAAAAGTGGTATTTGTACTTGAAGACTATATTTACATCTTAAAAAGTTCTCGTCCCATATAATTAGTAGCTGGTCTACTAAAGAATTTATGAAAGTCACTTGATCTTACTTACACGAGAATCGCCCCTTAAGATGTCCCAAACTAAACACGCACGATCCTGGTTAATTTTCTAATTTACTATCGCGCTTTATCGATTTCGCTGCTAATGTATTTATGTAAATTACGTTATAAATATATTCGAATAACGCGAGTCCATTTATACGTGGATTTCTAGCTTAAAAAATTTCAAGGCCAAGAGTACGATCATTCCGAATCATTTTGCCCGTCTTTTGCTTTTCTTTTCATCTTGTCTATTCAATTTGCCTTTGTCCTCTGGCGAGTTAAGTGAGAAGATTGAGAAAGATCAGAGGGTCAGGTTATATTCATAAGTCATAAATTACAGTGTCGTGATAATAATGTCTATCAGAACCTCGAAACTCTATGGCGATTCTAATCACGTCCACTTCGATTATTATAAGTTTTCAACCAGATAACGAATAAATAGCGTAAATGATTCATGTACGTATAAATGCATTTAAATAAGGTTTCTCTTACTTGAACTTGTTCTATCGTAAAGACAAAGTAATAGTATTCATATAGTTTTAGGTATATTACATAGTTTCCTAGTATTTATACAGTTTACTCGTTGTTGTAAAAATCTTGCGAAAGATGTTTTACTTCAGATAGGAAAATTATGCTTTTTATACAACGTATTAAACGACATATTCGATGGAAAAAACATTGGATCATTGAATGATCATCAAACGAATGATATAATAAAATCTGCATAATTCATAATATATTATTCAAGCAAGAGAACATTATTAATAATGCAAACATTTCTGGATTTAATTCCTTGAAGTTAAATATCAATCTGTTAATTAATTGAAATTAAGATGAACATAATGAATGAAATACAACTTGTTTTATATTCTACTGACGTCGTGATGCAAATTGGTTCTGTTTCGCTCCATCGAAACAGAAATATAATTTTAATCGCCAAACTTTATGTTTATGTATTATCAAAAGGGAAAGTGCAGGGTGGAATTAAATTTACCTTTAAACAACAGAGGAAAACAAATAGCCTTTTGAGTCTATACCTACATATAATTGTATTAGACACGTAATTTCAAACCATCTTGTCATGTTATCAGAACGATTTATCCAACTTGGAACGCGAAATTTACAAGAAAGAGATTATGTTTTAGAGAATAAAAGTCAAGGTGAGCTGTATAATTTTTCATTGTAAGAAATCTGTATGTAAACATTCCGCGTATATATATTTATACAATATAGAAATCATAACATACGTAAGTGGACGTCCTGTACCATGATTTTCGCAATTGGAGCAATTGGAGTACACACGGGCTGCATTGCAGGTTATTCGTTGTACTCTTTGTTTAAAACACTTCGTTGTTTTTTTTTTGATGAATTACGTTTCTTTCACGCGTACATTTTAACACAAACAGTTCATTTGTGGACAAATCTTTGCTCATTCTACTTTCGTAAATAATATATTATACGAAACGCTAAAATATACTTTTACAAACAAAATGTTAATTCGTCTGGCCAGATTGGTCAATAAGTTAATCATTAATCACGGCTTTTCCCCTACTTGTCATCTATTAAAACAAAACATACTGCCAAAAGTTACTAGCTCTTCGCGTTTTTGCGAGAAATGAATTTCAATTTCAAACGAATGAAAATTACCATCGATTTGATAAAGTGTACTAAACAGCGGATTTTTATGCATTTATGAAAACGTTAGAAATGCGTGTAATATGTATCGATATATACATAAAGTACCTAAAAGATAATACTATATTATGTTATATGTAGAAAAGATATGTATGCAAGTTACATTTCCTAAATTATCTTTGCAAAAACATGACTTCGCGTGAATATCCGCAGTCTAGCAATAACATGATAGAAAACGAGATGCGTTGCTAATAGAGACAGAAAGCTAGAAATGCAATATCGAGATATAAACTCACCCAAAACATCACGTTAAATCCAAAGATCACATACTTGAGACAGCAGCTCACTTCACTGGTATCCCTTCTATACTTCCGCACAGCAGGCATGGCTAAGACACATTTATCTATCGCTTTTGCGAATTTCACGCACACATGCACACAACACAGCCGCAGAAACGCAAGCCACTATTCACACAACACAAAAGAGCACCGGTGCCCTAGAGGCAGAGCAAATCACAAGCGCAATGACATAGCCGAAAATCCAATTCCCTTCTTCTCTTGACTTTTTGCCTTCGAATTATCTCGCACAGCTTCGATACGTCGACTCCGTCTCGAATTCTCGTTCTATTATTTATCGCGCGTATTTTCTCGATTTTGCTCTTTCCGTTGGGCTCGCTTGATCAGCTGATCACAATAACGTACCGTTTCGTAATTACGACTACCGCCATTGTCACGTCACGGTACATACTACCCGAGGCTGGATCAACGAGACTGCAAGCAGCTCAGACTTTCCACTCGTCCCTCCGACTCTCCCACCCAACTAAATCTCATTCGCTTACCCCTCCAACGCTCGATCCTCTACCCTTCGATGCTCCCCACCTTACCACCTCCCGCGCACCAACTATGCTACTCTTTGGCCCGATGCACACGAGCGACGCGGCAGCGATACGATGCCGCAGCGATATAGCAACTTTGTGCGATTCGGCCATAAAGAGTAACAGAGTGCATGAGCGAAATGAAAAAGCGATATAGGAATAGAAAGAGAACGCTGAATAGAGGTCCTTTGTATCCTCGTCTAATAACGCATGGTACATTCGTACAGTAAATATGTAAGCGTAACGCGAGACCAACGAGCGATGTCAGTGTGCATGCCTGATTAGACAAGGGCGAAAAGGACCTCTGTTCTCTTTCTATCGTTATATCGTACTAGTCGCATCCACTTACACGGTAACATATGACTCGCCCACTTTATTCTTACATCTCTATGGGTTTGGCGGATACTCTATGGGTTTTAAGACCCGTTGTAGACGCCCAACTTTTCCTGTACAACACCGTTGTACTGTCGTTGGAAGAACAGAGAAATAAAGTCCTACTGTCTCACAAAAGAAGGATACATATATATGTACTTCATTGCCCTTGCAACCCGTTGCCGTTGCGGCGATTTGCCATAAACCGCTCGTCTGCATCGGACATAATCGTGCAATGCATACGAGCGAAATTGTATCGCACGTCTACAGTCTACACAATCGCACAGCGACACTACTACGGCAACGTATCGCTGCCGCGTCGCTCGTGTGCATCGGACCTTTATTATTTTATGTTCCTCCTTTCATTCTCCTTTTTTGTTCTTGTTCTCTCAATTATTATCATCGATGCGATTCCCTTTCTCTCCCTTCAGTATCTTTTTCTATAAAACTATTTTCTAAATATCTATAACCTTATATATATCGTTATATATCGTAACATTTAATACTAGAATGAATTTCGATCTTCTTTGTTTAGTATGCGAGATTTCAACTTGGTAATTCCTGCGAATATAAGAAAATGTAAAATGATGTTAATATTATATATGTATAATTATATGTATGATTATACATGTATTATACTTATCTATTATATTGTATAATTGTGCATATATTATATATGTACTCGCATATAATTTAGTTCATACTTTCTTAATTTCTTACTTCATTTCATTTAAACTCCTCACAGGTTATTATCTTACCCACTGTGGTTTGCATTTTATATCAAGTGTAACTATATAACAAATTTTGTTACAGTTGCCGTTCATATTGGAATGTAAAAAATATTTTTCCTCTATAAAAATTATTTCTTAATTCATTTATTTTACAACAATAAGTTTATATGTAATGAAATTCTTTTCTCCGATGTTAAATTAATGTTTGTTCCAGCACGTTTGTATTCAATTTCGTTGTATTCTACATTATTACTATTATTAATAATAGTAATATCGTATATTTTAACTTTCAGTTAATATATTAAAAGAAATTTTCGCTTTGACAGAATACGCAACGCTAGCCTTCATTTTAATAATTACTTGTTTCTTTTTTCTACCAGAGATGACAAGCGAATTCTTTGTCAACATGGTATTTGCTGTCTATAATTATAAACGTAAAACTGATGTTTGCTTATTCGACTTGCGGAAATTATTCGTGAATATTGGGTGTAATTATGCCCCATCGATGTTTACAAACAATATTTTAATTATGATAAGCGATAATAGGTACTAAATTTTCATGCAAAATTTTTAGTAACTAATACGTGTATATGCAACGTATACAACGTATACACAAAATTATATTAGTAGATGTAAATATAAAAAGTAAGGGAAATCATCTTTCTAAATATTTATTAAAAAACCAGGAATGTGTATTACATATAAAATTATATGATTTATTGATATTATGATTGATTAATTTTGATAAAGAAATATTGATGCTTACTTACAATATTTAATCTTAAAGCGTTATTTACTTTTTTCACACAATCGTATGAAATCGGCTTTATAGTTCAAAAAAAGGGAAATATATTGTTTAAAAAACTGTGAGTTTAATTATTAGCGGTGGTAAATTTTCGTTAAAATTACGTACGATCCTTGAAAAGTGTTCCGTCTTTTGCAGATACTTAATCTTGATTAGTTCGCATTTAACAATAAATTAAATTTAATAAATTTCGTTGAGAGTGTCTTTTCGTTTTTTCTTTTTTTTTCTACATTATAAAATAACCACGAAACGATTCTATCACCCTGAAAGATGGAAAATGAAACCTAGAAGAAAATTTTAGATCAATGAGACGAAACTTATCTTACTATTGGGCTATGAAAACCTAAGGAAAAAGGCCTCGGATTAGGTAAGAAAGACGCACAGATCTGAAGAAAAAAGAGAAACTTTAAATTAAACAATAATATTTTTTCAATTTCTCGCGCCTTTTATTGAGCAAAGTGAGTTGGAGTTCCATGGATGCCAATCCATGTAAAATTAAGTCTTAAATTATCACTAAATAAGTAACATTCTTAAAGCGTTGTTGATTATAATTAGTTTTATTTTATTATAATTTTTATTATATTTTATATTTTTATTTTATTTTATATTTTTATTTTATTTTATTATAATTATAAATCTAATACTTGTTACATTGGCAGAAATCTTATTTTGTTGTACTTCGGTTTAATTTAGTAAATATTGTCCAAATATATTCAATTAAATAAAATATATTTGGAGAACATTTAGTACGCAATGCATTTATAACAATTTTAATTTGCACCTTTTTCATTTATAAAGTTGAAAGTCTAAATGTGTCTTAAGAGTTTGGTACTACTGCCATGAATTCAAATTGTTAAATTTAATGTTTAATGCATTAAATATTACCAAATTTCAACTATAATATAAATATAATTTTTGTTTAATTATCATTATAAAAAAATAATGAGTTTAATACCATATCTACGTTCTGTATGTACATATTTATATATGGTGCATGAAATATATATGCAACATAACCCTATTCTTAAACTAAATTAGGAATGAAATATTATTTTCAGGTATTAATTAATAAAAATAGCATTGCGAAAAGATATTTACATGTTAGCACAGTACTTAATAAATCACAAATTGGACGTTATAGACCAAAATCAAAGGTACAGCAGGCACTGACATATGAAATGGCATATCCACCGCATGAAATTGCTGCTAAAAAATCCTGGAACTCATGGAATACATGTAGGCATATTTTATAATTTGTTTTATTAATAAAGCGACTTCTAATGGTAATATGTTTGAAATTAAAATTATATACAAAATTCAAAATCTGTTTTGGTTTGGAAATTATGTTTCTTCAATTATTTATCTATGCGTACGTTATTTGAATATATATGGATTGTTAAATGTATTTTTGTCTTTAGCAAATATAAAAGACGGTAATAGGCCATCAGAAACTGTTGTAGAAGATGTCTTTATTCGAAATTTTATACAAGGAACTTGGCTTGGATTGTTTGCAAGCGAGATAATTATTAAGCGTCAACACAACATGATAAGGATAGCTGGTATTGTTGTACGCAAATTACCAGCCGCTAAAATACACTTTTTACTTGGTTACTCTGAAGAACTCTTAAGCTTTTGGTTACATTGTCCAGTAAAGATGGAAATAGTAACAGTAAACAACAAAAATGATACTACATATAAAATTATTTAACATGTACATGGGTCGTAATTATTCTGATATATAGATCTAGCGACTGTAAAGATATTAATTGTAGCTATAATTGTTATAATTAAGCTATAGTTGTAAAAATTACATTGTGTATATGAAAGCAAATTTACAATTATTAAATTATTTTATATGTATTCATTATATGTCTACGCATTACATTGCAATTAATATACTTATATATGAGATTAAAACACATGGAAATACAGTAACAAATATTATAAAATATATATAATATACTGAAATTTGTACAGATACTAGGTTCGATTCTACATTACAATCATGCTATCATTTTATCAAGTTATATATTTAATGTTATTCTTTGATTCTTTTATTACTGTATGAAAAATAAATCAAAATAAAAATATATTTGCGAGTTCTCTTAAAAAGGTTTATGTACTGATTTATTTTTTAATTTATATATAAATGTATTTTTTCTCATTTATATAAAATGGTACAATAATTTTTAAAAATAGTGATGAGTGTATATATCATCTAACATAAATATTCTCTTATATATTTATCTAAGGCATACTATATATAATATATAAGTCATATTATATTTTGTAGAATTATAATAAGTAGTAATTTCAGATTTGACACTATTTTTAATATGTGAAATATATTATAAGATACAAGATAATATATGAAAAAATAATTTAATATAAAATATAAAAACAAACAAATAAACGTCACTTATGACGACGTGAGGTACAATTTTTATCCGGCCATACCGTAAACTGTACAGTCAGGGCTCTATAAAATATGTAATAAAAATAAGCTAGCAATGTTTTAAAAAATAAGATCTATGTGTTATACTTGGAATATTAATATTTGGGGGGGAGGAATTACAAGGTCATTAACTTTTATAGGTGGAGCCAGCTGTATATTATCCCTTATATAAATTTGTGAAGAATTTGATTCAATCAGAATATTGACTAAAGTCAGAAACAATCTAATTATTAAAATGATGATGATGTACCAGCAAAAATTAGTTAGACTCGATAAAAGCGATATAGCTAGGGCTGTACGTATTTCGTATCCACGTAACTTGCGCCAGTTTTTTGTAATCAATTTCTATCATCATTAGTGATTGAACGATGAACTATAACATTAGAGCTTCCAGAATATAACTTAGGTATGATTTATATCCACTCTCCTTCACAAGGAGGCCAATTTTGTTAGATATAGAGCAAAGAGAGAACTTGGTTCCTTGTAAGTTACAAGTTGTAACTTTCAATGCATCTCTAATTACTTGTTACGGTCATCGAAAACTGTAAACTTTAACTACTACCCTAACAGTGGCTAACAGCGGGTGAACCGTATTACTTCGACATCTTGGGTTACTCAATTACATTGGTTGCACTATGACGCTGTACTGCATTTTATTATTAATTAATTCATTTATTCATCCAAGCCGCAAGCATCAAGAGGCACGAATACATATTACATATATGATTAAGTTTTAGTCTGAGATTTTATTGTACCAATACATAGACATGCCCATATAAAAAAAGACTTGTATATATAAATATAATATAATCTTATTCCTGAGTCAAAGTAAAAATTATTTATTCCCAGCTATTAAGCAATGAATTGCAAAATATTTATGGAAATATATGTTACATACCCGTCCAACCATTGATATATTAAATAGGGAATCTTTTTTATTATATTATTAGCGAATACATGGAAGACACGTACGCGTATTTTCAATGTTGAAATAGTTTTAATTTATTTTATTGACAAAAATATGTTTAAAATTGGAATCCTCTATATATATAAAAGTAAAAATCTGATATATTTAAAATTTTTTTATTCTTTAAGATTAATTATTTATTTTTAAGTATATATTATATTATTATATTTAATATTTAATTCAGAATTATAAAAATAAACATAAAATAATTAAAATAGCTGATATTTTTTTGTATGAAATATCAGTTACTAAAATTTACTTTTTGATTATATTTACTTTTAACCAATTACTTACATTGTTTATTTAAAATGAAACTAATAGTAACAGTATAAAACAAAACTGATGTTATATATGTATATGTATAAGTAATATAATTTTTCCTTGACATGTGATTGCCTTTAATGTTAGCTATGATTATTATAAAAATTATACTGCATAAAAATAAACATAAATCTATGATATATGTACTATCAATTTACTATAATATACATTCTTTTACTGTACAACTTTTAATACTAAATATATTCTAAAGACAACTTTAAAAGTATCATATTTTGATATAATTCAATGATGTCTTTTTTTTCCACATAATTTTGACAAATTTTATATAGAACAAAAAAGTTAATTTATAATTTTATTTCATATAATAATAAGTATGTAATTATTTTATTTTCTGAATATTTTTAATTTATTTTATGTTAGTTAATAAACTGTTACATTCAATCATGACTCAAACGCAGCCCATATACAATCATTGCATTTTCAATAAAAAGTAAATTACATATTATTTTAAGATAGGTATTTAAATAAAAAGATATTTAAGTGCAAACTGACAGAGCATTCAAACTTTTATATATTCTACTAGACACATTCTCTCCTTTAGTATGTCTTTACAACTCTTTTCTTCCATTATTCAATCAGGATCGTGTTGCTACATATTTGTACTTTCAATAGATCTTTGAGTATTTATATAGGTATATAGCAATGAGGAATCATCATTAACTAATTAAGTGAAAAAATTAAAATTATAATTATAGTTGGCAATAAATTTATAGTATGTTAATATGAAGAATTACTATGATGAGACATTCTTATATAAAATTGTGAATAGAATTTACAAATTTATGATTATGCAGTATATCGTACATGACATATTTTAAGTAAAAATGACATCACTTTAAAAATATATTTTTAGAAGATATTTAATCATTAAAAATTCATTGATTAAAAAATTGACATTTAAAAAATTTTGCGTAACTATATATTATAATAATTATATTATAGGTTTTTAAAGAATTTTATTCTTTTAGTGATTAAATTATTTGCTTAAATTAATATTTTTTACCTTTAGAGACAAAACAAGGACTCTAATAAAATAAGTCTTGATTCCAACATTTCCAATATAGCAGGTAAAAAATTTCCAAAAGCGTACACGAAATCTGATTGAATTTACAATATTAACACTGAAATGTAATTATTCTTATGATGGACGCAAGAATTATGTTCCAATGTTTATAATTTTATATCATGTTCTTATAAAAGTACAGACTGAAATGTGCTGTGCTTGTCTTATCGTACTCTAATATAATTCTATTCTTATTTATGGAAGTCAAAAATCGACACTAACACGCAATATTATATAGAATGTAATTAACATTGCACTTTGTTTAAGCAAATGAATCACATACATGAAGCAATAAGAAACGAAATTATAGAGTAATTTATATCAAATTATCTTTGGGATTAAGTTAAAAAAAATTATGTCGTATTTTGCATTAGTTCTATTATTGTATTATTTCTACTTAATATAAGATCGTTTGTAAAAACATAATATATAAAAATGACTATATGCTGCAAATTATAATTGTAGTATATTGATTTTAATAAGCCATATTTTTTGCAATCCAGACAATTATAAAATATTTGTTCAATATTAAGATATTAGTAAGAATTATAGTATCACGTGCGACAAACTAAAAAAAAGTAATATTTTTATGAATAAATAATTATTATAAAATGTCTTGTATTAAAAATGGTTCTTTTGGTGTCGTTTATTATATTGTACCATATAATTGCTAAATGCAAATTATTTTTAAATATTATGTCATATATATGTACGTATATATTAATAAATAAGTATATTATATACTATACTCTGATAAATTATTATTATTAAACACTATTACAGTCCGATAGTTTCAAATCTATATGTTTTGTTATATTGTTTGACTTAATTTAAAAGCAATATTATTCTATTAACATTGCGCGTATAGTGTCATTTTGTATTTATGTATATATACTTATATTACGTAGTATGCCCAAAATTACAGAGTACAGAAAGGTAAAGGCATTGACTACATACGTTTGATCAAACTGTTAAAGATGTACCAAACATTTCAAATAAAACATTGTGTTCACATCGTACAAGACTGACAAATAATATATTTTTAATCACATAAAAATGTTTACCTATTACTAATTGATTAAAACTAATGACGAATCTTCTACACATTTTATGGAGAAGCTCAGAAGATTGAAAATTGACATATTTAAAAAAATCCATAACTATTTTTTAAATATTTAAATATTAATTGAAATTGAAATTTCAGTTATTTTTAAACATATTTATGAATTTAATATGATAATATTGTAAATATGCAAATTATATGCAAAAAACATTTTTAAATTCATAAATGAAATCATATTATATCAGTTCGATGAATTCCCATATTGTCATTATTTTATATCATTTTATTATTCAGCGTCATTCCAGTTAATTCTACACGTTTATAACAATTTAATACATTTTTGTTTTTTGTTATAAAATTTAGTGGGTTTCACAAAGAAATAATCTATGATTTCTAGTAAAATTTTGTTCTAATATAAGTACTAATTAAGGTATTAAATATTATATTCAAAAATATAATATTTCGCAATAAAATCATTACTTGATCATTTATATTTTTATGAATATGGAATGTAAAGTGTATGTAAAGTTGTATTAAAATATATGTATATGTATATAAAGTAATTAACTGCTTGTTTACTAATACCAGAATAAATTTTATAATTATATTTTTTTTATTTTAAAAATACATCTTTCAATATTAATATATTCTTCCTGCAGCACTAATTCATTAAACGTAAAAAAATTTAATATTAATGAAAACAAAATTTTACAAACTCATATCATTACACACAGGGTGGATTGAAATGAACTGATGTATCTCATTAATGTATGATTTCTATTCATTAAAAGTAAATGTTTATCTAAATGATTCTTTAATTCTATCTAAGTACTCCATTTATTGTCATACATATGTAATCATCTCATCTTTTAAATAATTTATTTATTTATAATCAATTCTACAAATATTGATATATAAAGAAGAATTCATTAAAAAATAATCTAATTTTAATACAGCAATAATTGACTAGATTTTTTGTTTTAATATAGTAGAAGAAGTATTGTTTCATATGTATTAAAATGAAATATTGCTAAACAAGAATGTCATTAAACAAAATAATGTAAATTCTAGAATGTTTGTTAACTGCCTTCATTATAAACGTCTTATATAGATCTTTTATCACATATATCAATTGTTAATACTGTTGTAAACAGTTGATTTCTTTTATATACACACAAATATGTATGCCATATCAGTGATTAGAATTTATCAAACACGGATATGGTATTTTTCCAATGTTTTCAAATTGTTTACAAAATGTTGATTTCTTCCGATGTATAAAATATGTCATTATATAAATTTTGTGTAATAGCATTAGGGTAACATTTATAAATTTCATATATGAATATCAATTATACAAATGAAAATGGACCACTAAATTTTTATAAGAATTCATCGAACTGTTTAAGACATATTTAAGATTTTTGTAAGAGTGCTGCTATCTTTATTTTATAACAAGGGATACTATGTATATATTCTTAAAACAAGAAATTATATGAAATTGTCGATGCTTTTTACAATCTTCTTTGTATTATAGTTTATATGAAAGCACATTAGCGAAAGTAGTGTTACTATATTGAAGAACTGCGGTTCTCGATTTATTAAATATTCACTTGAATTACATAAATTTTTGATTAGCGATACAAATTTTGTAGTTGTTTTATGCCAGCCAATTAATAATTTGTATTTAACTTCTTGACATTCTTTTTTTTTTCTTTATTACCTAAATTCACATTTTTATGTATTCTGAGAACCATAGTACTTCAAAGTACGTACATAAACTCTAAGCAAGAATGTGATATTGATCATTAATTCTTCCGAGCTTGTATTTAACAAAGCTATTTTGAATACTATGGCATAGGCTTTGTGTTAGCCAAAATGCATGAAAACACATGTTATCTAATGCTTTCATCATTATTAAAACAAAGGACATTATGTATTTGTTTCATTAATGCTTTAAATAAATTATTAGTTCCTCTGCCTTGTTTTAATATTTCTCCAACAAAATTTAACCATTTATTTAAAAATTAGAATACTTCGATTTTAACTCTATAAGAAATATATATCTTGCTACTGAAATATGTCTTGTAAATTATGAACAGAATGACAAAATAATTATTTGAAATAAAATGTTTTGAATATTATGCTTGTAAGAAAAATTTATTGTTTGAAACTAACAAATACTATAAGATCTATTTTATTATCCATTCTGTTTCACATAAAAATACAGATAATTTTTTAATTAAAAGTATTCAATTATGATTTAATATTTGATATTACTTGAAGAGTAATGCTTATTCTGACAAATTTTATTTTTTAATAAGAAATTTTATACTGTGTAGCAAATAATAAAATTTACAATATTGATAATACGTTAGAAAGGAAGATATGTGGAAGTCAAAAGCATCCAACATTGATATTACCAAGAGAATCGCGTCAATTGAATTCGAAAAAGTATTAACATCAGATAACATTTACTTCATTCGTATCATGATAAGTTATAAACTTAGGTGCAAGATTTTTTAAATAAGACAAAGAGAAATTGGCTCGAAATTATGAATAATTATCCTAGTATATCTTGTATGTATGTTCAATTATCATGTGTTTATTTGTGAATGCATATACAAATAGGGATTGCCACTTCTATCTTCATTAATTAAAACTATATTGTAATTACCTACTTTATACAACATTTACTACACACGTGTCTTTGTTAAACTAATCGTTTACTACTTGTATAATTCAGTTGTTGCTTTTGTCAAATGTGAATAGAAGATAAGCCCATTTGATAGTTATCATTATGAAAACTATACAGTATATCCGTAGTGCCGTTTTGTTTACAAAATGTGTAGGAACACTAGTCAGTATAAATGCTAACAGGTATTTAGGTACATCTAAGCAACCTTTACAATTGCTGAAGTTGAAGATCTTTCTTTGAATTACTGCTCTTCGTATACACGTTTTGTATTTAATTACATAAAAAATAAAAATAGCTCGTTTTTAATGAAAAAACTAAAAGCATTATCAGAAAAATATCAACGTTTTGAAACCTATTATGTATATATATATATATATTTATATCAATAATCAATAATTAATTAAAAATAATAAATTTCTATATCTGTTATGACGATACTACGTAACATTAAAATATGAAAATGTTTCAATCGTAATCTTCTATTATTATTTGAGTTCTATTAATATTATTATAAAATATTTATAAAACATTTATAAAGATATTATAGCACTTTCAGTGCAGAATAATAAAATGTATTATGATACAATAAAATATTACGTTGATGATAAATGGAACTGTATACATTTTTCTTACAGAAGTAGATGTCGTATGAGAAATAAATGAATAGAAGTTTGTTCTAATCTTCATTTTTGCGTCGAATTATGTTAGATAAAAATTACAAACGCTTAATAAGATCGCTATTACTGACTCAAAAAATCATTGTATTTAATATAACAATAGTTACAAACCCTGAAAATTTAAAGAAGAACAGAAAGTAAATATTGTTTTTAATCTTATATGCATTTATAGAAGAAATATATAATACAAAGTAAGATTAGAAAAAATAAGTTTTGCTATACAATTTAGATTATATGCAACTGAATTAACAAGTAGTAAATTAGTATTCGTTATTTATAATAATAACTGGAACTGAACGTCTAATGAATGAATGTCAACTGAGTTTCAGGATACTGTGAATGATGAACATCATTACATTATTATACTTACAAATACACTCGCTACAATATTATCTATTTACTTATATAACAGTATCATTCTCAATATACGTGGCCAATAAGAACAGATTTGTACTTGCATTGAAATCGTTAAGTTAACTCCAATCACTTCGCACAGCCCAGTATAGTGTGTATGTTTTCATATTTTTTGTTTTTGTTTTCTTTAAAAATACAATTTCTCATTGGATGGCAGCATTCTTATCAAAAAGTTGGCTTGGAGAATGTTGTAATGACATTTAGGAAGAGATTAGGGATTTTCTAGTAGATACTAATTTGTTAATAAATATGTGAGTTGTTCCAATTGTTAATGTGAATATCACAGAGGCTTGATCGGAATATCTTTTTGTAGGAAAATAGGTATCTACATATTACGATGGTAGTAAAGGTTAAAATACTCTTAATATGGGAAAGTTAGTTCTTAAAAATGCAATACACTATACATGGGCTAAACGCATTACAACACACCTCCCTTCACCTGGTCATTAGAATTATTCATCAGTATCTAATAACTTGTGTTGAATGTGCGGTAATATGGAGTATTTGTAACATTCGCTATTGAAGTAACTGTCGACTGCGAGTGATATTGCTAGAGCCAGAAGTAAGAGAAAATGTGATGGGGATTTCTTTCTTATTATCTTTTATTATTCCCTTATATTTACTTGGGCCTAGATCGCAGCGGTTGCTACCTGCGTGAGATCAATCCATTGCTTGTTCCTACTGTTGGTGTCATTTCAAGCTCTACTAATAAAGGAAAATGATCTGAAAAAAAACCAGTTAATTTATATTTAATGTATAAATATCGATTATATTTTATAAAAAGAATTCGTTAAGTTTCATGGATCATCATAGAAATTTCATTTCTTTATTATCTTACCAGATGGAACGTGTGGATGTGGACAACCAACTACTTTATGTTCTTTAAACCAATCTGCACTTAGAGGACCTAAAAGTCCTAGTGGCACCATACTTTGTTTCGAGTAGAAAATGTAATCTATTATACCTTTGAATTCGAATCTGTAAGAAAGGGGAGAGCTTAGATCTTACCTCCCATTTTATATGAAATAAAAACAAGGTATTCACATGACGTATAAGTAAAACTCACGTATAATTAGTATAGGGCATGATATCTTCGCTATATGCAGATGCAAGTTTAAAAGAATGAGTGAATTCATTAGGTTTATCGCAACCAGAGATCTTCTGTAAGCATGCTTTATAAGCTAAGTCTTTAAAGTCACGGTGATCAGCCGCTACTCGTCCCGAAGTAAGAAATTCAATTACACCTAAAAAAATAATTAAATAAATGTAAAAAACAAATGTATCAGATATAAATATTATCACATTACGTAATAAAAATATTATTTAATATTTGAAACAAAATTAGATTAGTCAATCCAAATGTTTCTTCAATAATAAAGGGAAAAGGGATTTATTTACAAATTTACGAAATTATATTTACAAATGTCGATAGAAATAAAATATATTCAAAATGAATTCTCAAGATATTTGAAAGTAATTCTTTCAAAAATAAAATCTTATTATATGTATATCCTATATTTTGTTATACGATACGAATCATTGGATGAAATATTCATTAACACGGCAAGTGGTATTAAAAGTTAATAAACTAAAAATTAAATATTAAATCAAATATCAAAAATTTAAATAAAGACGAGATTTCAGAATTAGATTATGTCTTTTATAATTTAATTATTACGAACATGCACTTTCTTTAAATTAAGATTGGACTTGAAGTTACTTTTAAAGAACAAAGTAAGATTCCTGCTCCTATTCTATTAAATACTGTCTAAAAAGAATGTTTCTCTCAAACAGCCTTTACGTTAAAATATTTTGTACTAATATTCTTAAAAACGATATAAAGTTCAATTTATAAATATAATAATCGAATTAGTGTTAAAATTTTAAACGACATTCTACAATTTAAGATACTTTGCATATTGCGTTAGCCTGTTCTGATTTTTAAGCAAACAAGGAAGCCATACATTTTAATATACTCGGCTGTTTATACAATACGATATGTATCGCCTTTTTCTTTTTACTGATTTCGGTGCAATATACAACGAATTATTTGCAATTAACGCTTTGATTTTGTTCAATCAACATTTTTGTTTGATCGTCGATGGAAAACAGTGCGAGGGAACGCGAAACTCGAATATTCGGAACGATCGCTCGCTTCTTTCTTATAAAAATTATTATATCAAAGTAATAGGCACTCGAGAGTGCCATAATTTAGGCTTTTCTCGGTACTGCGTCCTGAGCCAAGGGCTCAGTAGAGTCGTCAACGTAGACGAAAGTTCAAGAAATATACGTATTATACATACAGTCTACTAAAACTTTAATCTTATAATTTAATCTTACTTCGGTAAACTTTACTAAACTTACGGTAGCCTTTTAAGAGTTTCAAGACGTTCTTAATTGAAGTTTTCCTCTCTAAAGTTAGCGAGTTATTTGTGAATAGTTCTATCAGATAGAAAACCTTTTCTATGAACATCGCACACCTCATTTGGTGTTACAGTGATAGCTTTTTCTGTTTGAAGAGGAAATCTTTTAAATCTCGACGACATATTCTACTTCCTACTATATCTAAAATATTATCCTGAAAAACCAATAAATTCTAATGAACGTTGTCTCAATGAGATACGTGAAAAAACAATCTTTTAACGTATAAAGTATAGCTCGACCTTTTTGGACAATTCAGTACACTTTAGGAAATAGAGTATCGTATAAGATTGCATGTGAAGCTGACGTATAAGATATAAGTAACAGTATGGCTTACCAGAGTCAGGTAGAGAGTTGAAGTCACCGCAAAGTAACAGCTGAACATTGGAAGAATCAGGCTTGTGACCAGGTCTGAAAGACTGGCCAGCTTGGTCCAAAATGGAACGTAATTCATTACTGAGCATCATTGTTTGTATTAATTTAACATCGCAAAATTCTGGATCCCAATGAATGTGGGCCGTGCAAACTAAAATTGGTTGTTGGACTTGTGCTGGATCAGATGGAAGACCTGAAAAATACCAAACAGTATTGCTTTACTTTTAGTGAAAATAATTTAATGTCTCGTCGAATATTCGTAAATTTTATTCGAATGATTTGATTAAGTAACAGCTGATTAATTATGGATATTAAAATTATATATTAAATGATAAATAGCAAAAAGTAAATAGTAAATATTAGTAGAATATAATAATAATTAATTTCGTAGATTTTAATACGTATTGCTAATATGATTAGCAAATATTAATTAAAACATGTGGACATTAATTATTCTCGAATAACGTAAAGCGAATAAATCAATTAATTGAACTAAATAATGATACATTAAATTTATAATGCTATGTACTTATTAGGGCAGGTCCGAATTTTATGATGATTGTCGAATAAATTAATCTTGGATAATAATTTGCTTCAATGAAGGATACCAAAATGGGAATATTACTACTGATCGAAAAAATATTAACGTAAAGTTGCGATTATTAATCGATCTAATAAATCTTATCCAATCTAATGAAATTCATAATTATGCAAGAGGTAAATAGTAAGAGGAAAATAACAAGAGACATATTTATAATACAAAAGAATGATAATGACTTTTCAAGGAAATAATAAATTTGATTTTATTGTTGAGATAATCTTTTCGTAAACGTTTTTCATTAAATACATTTACTTCATTACATTAATATGTTGCGAAAAGTAACTATCTATCTTGAAATGCAACTGAGTTTACATCACTATGTTCTAACTACAAGTTTAAGGAAATTGCTAATTAATTATATTAACACAATTTTTCTTTCTTCTTGTATATGAAAATATCATCTAAATCGGACAATTATTAATAATTAATGCAGAAGGAAGACATTCAAATTATATACATACAAGTTTTATTTTTATGCACATCTCATTTTTTGCAAATATATATTTGATCCGTCTAATCGAAATTTATTTATTGCAGGATTTTATAAATTACACTGAAATAGTAGAAATGATAGAATAATCTATACACGATTTAATATCACATTGATATGAAAGATGAGAACAATAGTTGGTTATTGTACAATTTATTTAAGACTTATAAAATAATCGAATAACTTATGATAATATTTTGAGAAAATGTATAGTACATATGTGTAAATTACATTATTACAATATATAAAATGTCACATTGATACATTTTCAAGAAGCGATGCTTCAAGTAACAATACATGTTCAACAATGTATTGATCGTTGTTTGTAATTGATGATATTGTATAAATGTGATGCTATATTTATGTGATTCAGCACATATTATATATTGCAGTAAATATTTAATCGTAATGAGAAGTTTTATATAAGAAGATAGCAAAAGTATAGAAATTTTGCTAAAATATTATCATCAAGGTAAAAACACCGTAAAGGAGAGCACAAGGATATGCAATAAGGAGCCGTTGATTTTCTTCTCCTGACATAGTTGTAAGGAGCCTAGATGCAGATAAAGTTGACCAAGCAACTGCAAACATGGCAAGAAATAAGCCAATCGGACCCCTCAAAGTTGTAAAAATACTTAAACCAGCAAGGACTACTACAGGTAATAAGCAATAACCTAATACAGATGCCACGGAAGACAATGTAATATTACTAGAACTGCTCATTAACGACTGCAGGATATACATCAAAATGCACGATGTTACAGCTAAACCATAAACATAACCAAAATGTGCTTTTGAACCAGCTAATAAGAGAAACGCGGCGAGCATTAGACAAAATGACACTGGTCCAGCTAAATCTGAATCCTGAAGTAAATAATTCGCATCGTCAATTTGTGCTTTTCTATGAAATGGATTTAATACAGCTAATGTTTTTTGTAATATTCTATCAGGATCGATGCCCAATTCTTCCAAAAGAGGTGGTTCTTCTTCTTCGTCTACAAATCCAGCTGATCCTAAAACGTTTGTGCCGATGATAATAAACAGTCATTTAAAGCGATATAAAATATCGATTTCTCTAAGATCATCTTAATCGAAATCTGTTTTAAAACTATTTTGACGATACGTACCACTAACAAATGTACTTTGAACAGGATCGAGAACAGGATAACCTTTTTGCGAGTATGAATAATCTCCAGCTTGTTGATCATTATACGTTTGAAATTCGAATTGTTGGTTATGTTGACCAAAACCAGAGGAATCAAAGTTATAATGGCTTTGAGGAGACTGTCCCCAATAATTTTCTTGTCCAGTATAATTAGACATTTGTGTCTAATATTTTTTTACAGTGTATAAATTTATTTCTCTTTAATCCGAACTTGTAACTGCCGTTGACACATTCACGTAAGTTAATAGGTTATGAAGTAACAGTCTACTAGTTCTTGCGTGTGCTACATGATGGCGCAGTTTGAAATAATACATGCCGCAGTCGGTAAACGGATAAAAACACAGACGGAAAAAATTTAAAAATTATCGATAGTGAAAATATATCTATAACGTGTATCGATTCATCGATCGATATTAAAGAAAGAGCTATTTGAAAATCAAAATTGCCGACTCGACAATTTTTGTCGCTTGTTATTTATTCGAGTTAGAAAGAACATACAAACTTCTTTTTCTCATAACTTTTGAACCACTATCGTTCCACGACTCGGAAAAGGTGCTTGTTACCCAGGACTCTCCCCTCTACGATATTATATTCGAAATTCAACAAGATTAGAGTTGCGGATAAGAGATGCCTTTTTACCAGATAATTGCCAAATTTTTAATCGACTATTTTTTCAATTATTATCATTATTAAAGTCCTTCGCGACTCTTACACCACTCTGTATCGATTGATGGACAGGAGAGCGTTGATGTGTTCCTAGCTACTAGCACGTAATACGCGCAGATAGTTATATTTTCAGATAGCCTCTACTCGCGAGTTAATACGCTCGTGAAAAAAGTGAACTGTGTGACATGTAAGGGGACGTTTGCTAGATGACTACCCGAGATAGGATTGACATTCTGGCATCCCTACATCATGAATTATAAGTCTGCTCGCGTATATGTAGCCTACGAACTTGCGCCACTTCATCTTCTTCAGGTGCTACGAAGCGCGCTCCACGATTTATGCTAGCACGACTGTGACTTGCAATTAATTAAGCAATTGCTCCGCTATCGAACATGTCTACCAGTATGTTTTGTTGACTGCTTTTGCGATTCGAACACCTCTGTATCATGATCGAATGCCATTCGGTTTTTAATATGCATATTCGATTCGCTCGACCTTGTAACGGTCTGCTTATTACGATCTTGCAATTATATCGAAAACAGTGACAGGTTTACAGGTCCGTTCGTACGAGGCTAATACGTTTAATTAAGCGGAAATTATACATAATTGTATCTCTCGCTCGTAGTAATATTTAGTTTAGAGCTTACATCTGTAAATGAGATAATAGTTTCGTTTCTAAAGGAAAATTTGTCTCACTACGGGGATAATGGAAATACTTGAACAAAATCTTCCGAATAATAGAAACAACGTAGTTCCTTTGCACCTGGGCGATACGTATTTAACGCGTAGGAATATTCGTGAGTGAAAGACCATCCTTTAGCGAAAACAGTTCTTGCGACTGCAGCAGGTATTTTCGAAATTACTTTGAAATTTTGAAAGCGTTCATTGGCGAAACGTCTTTGATAAAGAAACATCGTTGATATTAAAATTGATATGATTTTATGATCCAGGAGCGAGCGTGGTGAGAGTGGCAAGCCGTGTGTGTCAAAATATACGTATACAGAGTGTTCGAACGAAGATTGCTAAAAATTTAAAGAGTAGTTCTACGAAGTCGAAATAAGATGTAAACGAAGAGTAAAAGTATTACGTTTGAATTACAACCATTCGAACACTCTACATATAACACATACACAGTTGACACGTGCTTCACTCACCTCTTTTATTCTGACTAATTCAAATTAGCTATCTTTTTCTATTTATATCAACATTAGCTACTGTAATATTAGCTTTTCACCAATATGTACTGAAATTAAATTTGAGTTTTATGATAGATTTTACATACACATATATATATATATGCAATAATTTGGAAGTGTCCAAATATTATACTTATGGACGGTGGTGTATGCAGTAATCAGAATAACATTTCATCCGTGTATTTATTATCAGCAGTGTATCTAGGCTCGTAAGATCACTTACCGTTGTCCCAAGCAGCCTCCTTGGTCCTGAGCAGGGCAGCCAGTCCGATATTATCCTTTGGCATTACTCGATTCAGCATGTTGTCAGAACCTTCTGCGTTTGCCATTGCCAATTGATTAAATTCGACTAAATGCTCTTTTATTAATGTAAATCTGTCGGAGAACAAGGAACAAGTGGATTAGAACGATACGAAATTGCGTTTCGCTGTTAATTTCGTAACGATAATCTTTTCTCAGTTATAATACTAAATTAATTAGAAATAATATTTTTTAGGGCCAGCGAGGGCTAGAAACGAGCGTACGCTTCCTAAAAACGAGGTTCGTATAATATCGACATACCTATAGACTCGTTCACGTTTCTTACTTACTGTTGATTTATACTTTATGATCTTTTTTCGATCGATTTTCTATTTACGCGGTATATTCACGTGGATGAACGTTTTTGAATAGATCTCGCCCCTTTAAGACGTGCCTATACTCATTTTTGAATATCATCGTATACACGATACCGAGCAGTGTAATAAAATCGATGGAAGAACAAATTCATCGATTATCACGAATTAACGCGTTATCTTATAATTGTACGACAATATTATATCGCTATTATATCGCTTTACCAATGTCAAGTTGTACGACCGTGCCTACAGAATTAGCGAATTCGATCGCTAATATATATCAAATTAGTCGATAAAGTTAGTATCGTTCCGTTATGTTATGTCATGATCGAAGAAATCATTTTTCTTGTTAATCTGTTCCCATAAAAATTCCACGAGCGATTAGCGAAACTCGATTTCGTTGAGTGAAAAAGAAACTTTGGAACTTGGATACGATAGCCAGAGGATTTTTGTCGGGAAACTTATAAGAAGGCGTATCACGTACGCCATGTAGAATACAGATTTCTCTCGCTGTTATGTGCAGCACGTATAGTTGGCCAGTATATTCTTCACTGAAACTCCATTACAAGCCATCATCTCTCTTACGTTCTTACAAGAACCTCTAAACAACATGGAAGCAACGTTACCCATAGATATCGAGTAGTCGTCACGTAGAGTACGTCGTTTCTTTTTTCTTCCAAAAAAACGGATACTTAATGAACGAAAACAGATTCGGAGTTGTTCATTTGGTCAATTTTAAATGGCACAGTTAAACGGAGACTGACGAATTTAAAATAAGTAGAACGGAGATCGAGCGATTACATACGGTAGCGAACGAAAGGAGATTTAAATCGTGCATATGATTCTCAAGAATTTTTTAGTTAACGAAATTCTTCTGCAGCAAGTACTTTCTTCTGTTCTATGCACTCGTCGCTCAGATCGTCCGAAATTATTAACTATTATTAGGAATGTTTGCTAATGCGAATAAAAACAGTTCACAGCGAAATCCATCGAATTGAGACTCGTTTGAGCGCACGCTGGCCGCAAGATTTTCAACTTGATCTCCTCAAGAACGAAGCCTGAAGAGAAAAAACGTTCTTCCTTCTTTTCGAGTTATTTTTTCAAGTAGAATCACCTGCTGGCCGCTTGTACCAGTTATCAGACACCCTGTATACATCACGTAGCAAAATACGTCTTTTAATACGCGCAGCTTAAATCTGTAGTCTATTAATTTCATAGAACGACAGTAGATGTCTATATATTTTGGTGGAATTTAAATTGCTCCGGATACTCGCGAAGATATTGCGCTAACGAGTGAGCTAGGTTAAAGAATTTGATTTCAATCGATTCGCTTGTTTTCTATATTTGTTGAAACAGAAGAAAAACAGCATCGATCTAAAGATCTGTTGCTTTGCGCACGGTCTAGCTGTTGTTCTAGATTATCGCGAATCGACGATCGTTTCTTTCTTTCCCACGATTTTCTCCGAAATGGATCAAAAAACGAGCGAATCTTCAAAGGACCTTTTTGCTTGGTCTATATACGTTGTCAAAGTTTTCACGTTTAAATCGTACGCGGCAGATCGTGTACGAATGGACGAAGGCACGCGTATCGATTCCTGCAATGTAACGCGCAAGATGCATTAAAAGTTGGTGGAAATAGCGCGGAATAGTTCGTGGCATCAGGAAGAAACCACGAACTCGTTAAATAACGGTGGTCTTTCGTCCTTGCAGAGATTAGATTGTTAGTCTTACATTGGCATCGCATTTATTATACGGCCGGGATTTTGCGGCCGAGCGGCGAATTAAGTGTATAAAGTGGCTGACAGATGCAACGGTTGCACCGGCCTTTAAAGAAACTGCGCGCTCCCTTACAGTCCATGCTGGATGTAGTACCTTTCGTTGCACGTTAGCCGTTAACAGGGCCCATTTGTGCAGCAGACCATTTCTGTCTCGTATCTTGTTATCCCCTGAGATGCGAGCGCAGATATCTAATATTTCCACCACTCTGGCCGTAGCTTTCAGTCTTCGGTTACAAAACTCAGAATGAGTTTCACAGGGTTAATACTGACCCACCATTCACTAATACTACTAAGCTCTAGCGCGGCTTCTATGAATTCCCAGTGAAGATATAATTAACGAGGCTGGCCGTGCTATAGTCGTTCCAGATTTCACGTCGCCTGGGACTCATCGACTCTTCGCTTTTTCTGTCTGTCCAAGGACGACGATGCATCGGGAAGGCAGCTCGTTAATCGATCTCATTTAACGTCGTGACTTTCAACCAGTATGCCGCGGGAATTTTTAAAACGCGCGACACCTGTTTACATCAGTCACGGCCACTGACTATTTTTCCTCTTAGGCTTTAGGCTGTCGAATAAAAGAAACGATAGATAGCTGGCGTCGACAGTCTGTTTTTCGATATATGTGCGACTAAATGAATGCTACAAGCGAAGTCAGCGAGATTCTACGGCTCCGAATAAGTCGAGAAACAAGAAGAACATTTTCCTTGTATTCTTAACTAATTTATCGTATTCGATTCTTAACCAAACTCGTTTAAACTCTATTTGTTCGAAAATGAGACTTCGAGCGACAGGTCTTTTCTTTTATTCTGCACTTTCGACTTAGTTTCGCGTGTAAAATAACTACCTGCCAATTGTCCAGTCCTGTTTGATCGAGAATTAATGAAGTATTACGAGTAATACTTCAGTAATTAATACGAGTTTGCAAGTTCGATTTTATTGGAATTGAAGCTTCCAAAGTAATTTTGTTATTTTTGATCGTCGCCTTATTTCGAGTCGCACAGTCTCACTTTGTATTAGGTTGTCCCGAAAGTTTCTTTCCTTTTGTAAGGAAATGATAAATGCACAACCTCTTTTCGTTTTATATTGTTTTATTGAATCATTTACGATCCATTTTGTTCTATTTCTATTATTATGTATATTTATCTAATCATACACGATTCGATAAAAATAATACAAAACAGAGAATGTGGTGCATCGATTATTTCCTTACAAAACGAAAGAAACTTTTCGGACAACCTTCGGAAAAATGTTTGCAATCACTCTATATATACCACGAAGCGACGTTTGATAATTTTTTTCGCTCGTAACACGACAAACGAGATTCAGCGGAAAACCACGATATTGCTGAGAATATTCTGAAAATCGCACGGTATGTTTGACCATGTTTTAGACGGGCAACGACCTCGAAATTTATGTCGGACAATTTTTTTTCTTTTTTCAAATGTAATACGACAAATAAGATTCAGAGCGGAACAACGATATTATTAAGAGTACTCTGGAAATTATATATAGTATGTTCGTATATTTAGCATTATTTAGCACACTTAAGAAACACTATGCGCGAGTGAAATAGATCTAATGGCTACTGGTAATAAATTATATTCGTAGCACGTGGCTGTGCGGCCGAGAGAACTGCTGCATTTTGACAAATAACGAGAAGGAAATGCCATGTTAGAAATTTCTGTTGTGGTAGGTGTGTACGCCAGTTGTACAGTTAACAGTTCCTACGAAGTTAATTGTATTTTGCGTATTATGCAACGAACGTGCCGATCCATCATTGTCTCATGTTTTGCTAATTAGATAACTGTAAAGATGGTGAAATATGTTCGAATTTACGCATATCACGGAACGTCCGTTTTGTATATCTACGGAAAATTATACGTGTAGCTACGCATAACCTATAAATTACGACTGCGAATAGTCGAAGAGTACTACAATTAGCGTTTGCAATCATTTAAGGTCTCGATGTGTTAAGAAATGTTATTTTGAATTATATTATGAATTATATTTTGAATTATACGGATACGTTATTATGAATTATACGGATATTATTCGAATCAATGAGAATTTATCTCTTTATAGTAGGGATCAGAATTTATAATTTTAAGCTATGCTTCAGAAACCAAATTTTCAGAAAGCAAATTTTCTTTCCTAATCTCCTCCCCCCCCCACCTATCCTAGAACCAATAGTTTTCGAAAAAAATCGATTTTGAAGGAAATTAGAAATTTCAACTTCAAAAGCACGAAACATCTCCAAGCTTGAAAATTCGCAATTTCGCTGAAAATTGATTTCTTCGGAAACCGGAAAATTTGGGTTCCCGGAGAAACAATTTGCAGATTCGCGTTTAGCTCACGAAGATCGCCTACCAAGTGTGGCAAAATCGGAAAGAAGTAGAAATACGCCGAACAGTGTAATTTTCTGTAAATTTACTCGTCAGTTTTCCGCGAGTATCCCAATACTTATGAACGGGACTGCATAAAATTGATGGATCTTCAAGAGTGTCGTGTACTTACTTCGCTGTCCTATAAAATATAGCGCAGCCGTCTACGTATTTACGATCATTCTCCGCCATTGTCTTCGCCCGAGATTTTGGAGAAAATATGCCATCGTAGCCATCGTGCTTAAGCTCCGGTAGGAAGAAATTGTAGAATTGGTCCGTTTCGACCTCCTGCAGGCTGATTATGTCCGCGGCGTAATGCCGTATCTCATCCAGGATTCCCTTTTTCCGATACTCCCAATCGAGCGCCCAACTCGGACAATAACCGTACATTTGTCGAGTCGCGTACTTGTCGCATAATACATTGTAACACATCACCGTGAATATACCTGAAACAAAGACAGAACCACTTGCACTTCGTTCCACACGTTAAATCAAAATCGAAAAATGTTTTAGAATAATCGCTCTGAGGAACGGATAGTTTAACATATATATATATATATTTCTTTTATAAAGAATAAAAAGTCACATCGACTGATAAAAAAGATTGATAATACATAGATTGAAATATTTTTATGAAATAGTTAATAGATAAATTTAATTGGAAGGGAGAGAGTATGTCGGTAAGGTAGGAATTAGTTCAAAATTTCACTGATCGTTCAATCTCGTTTGCCAAAATTTTCTCTATTTTCTAACGTTTCAATTATTTTGTCAAATTATTTTCTATACAAAATACACGCTGTATTTTGTAAATCGAAATAGAAGTTTGCCTCGTCTGCTGAATATCGCACGTTAGTGCTCTACTTTAAGTATCGTATATATTCTTGCATATTACATGTACCCTGTAGATTTTTGGAATCTTAAATTTCCAAAAAAATCCATCAACATCCGCCGTCTACTTATACAGAATAAATAATTCATCGACTATAATCAACAAAATCACAGGATGCGAAGGTGAATGAAAGAGAAATAATTGTTTTACATATTGTTTGTAAACGTGTGATTTGCATAAAAATTCTCGCAACCGGTCAAAGGTTAACGAGAGTTTAATAGTTATTTCGAATTCATCGACGTTATCGTATCAAATGCACATTGTTTGAACACGATGTGCCGTGAGATACGCGCCGTTAATGGCTGTCGTGTCCCGGTTTTCCTTCAGATTTCCTTATCCTAATCCAAGTTGGAAGATAGAGACAGTGTAAGCACGTATAGAGAGCCGAGCTTATCTTAACGCGCACAGACGATAACGACTAAGGAAATCAGACAAAAGGGAATTCTTCTACAGCTATTTTCCAAAGGGTGCTTTCTTCAGTACCATGTTCAGGATGTCCTAGATGATCCGCTTAAGATACGTAAAGAACAAGCGTGTTCGAAGCATATACACACTCATTCATAATTATTAGCACATCTGCTGGTTTCATACAAACCAACGAGAAACGTGACAATTAGTAGACGAAGGGTTTTCGTGCAAATTCGTGTTTTCGAGAATATAATTAAAGAAGTACAGACTCGGCAGACGATTGTCTTATCTATCAACTACTACAGCAGGCTTTGTATTGGCTCGGTCAAAAAGCAACGTCGGAATTTTACGTAAGAAATCGTACCAAATTGATGCAAATGATTCTCAACGCTGGACTTTGATATTTCTATCGGCGATGTCGCGGTAATGGAAACTAATTCAATTTCCGCAGTTTTCTAACGAAGCTTCTCCTCATTGCCACGATACACGATCTATGTCCTGCCATTCGTAACCACACTGTCACCTAGGGTCGCTTATTACACGCGAGAAGGCAAGGTTGTAATGGTCTGACCTGCACCCAGCCATTGTCCAATGGTTTGGGCTTTCGTGCGTGGAAACGTAGAAAGTAATCGATCCCTTGGGCTAAATTTTCTTTGGCGATGATGCAAGCGTTCTCACTTGCTACCCTTTCGTTCTATTCTTTGAGGCTCCTAAAGGAAATTTTGGAGGAATCGATGGGTGCTGACTTGGCTGTATTGTTTTTTTGGCTGGGACGTCTTGCAGCAGCCAACTTGCTCGCTAGACGTTACTCTTTTTTAGGATTACTAGCTCGATGCGACACGTCTTATCCGATGCCCGCTTTTATTTTTTGATCGCCAGGAATTAGTAGATCGGATACAAAGATGCCTCGACGATTGCATCTTGTCAGAAGACGCAGCATTTTGCCACTATCGAATTGATCCCTCGCGCCTGATAGATGGCTCAAAGCTACAGAAAGCAACGACAAACGACCTGACCGAGCAACTTGCTATATTTTTTTCAAATAAACTTTGTGTCTCACTGAAAGTTTTGGATTATTCATTGCCCGATAACTGGCAACAGGCCAAGAAACAGAATCGTTCGCTCGCAATTAGATATATCAAACGGCGAATGTTTTCATGCCTATGAGTCGAAGATACAGCATCCTCTTTGGATACAGAATCCCTACCACATTTTCCTGAAGATAACACAGTCTAGCGTACCGTCCGTAATTATCTGTAATGGATAACTCGGCTGCCTCTTCTAGCTTTGCTCTGGCGGAACGAGGCTCGAGCGATTAAGGCTGAACTTTCTTCGCTGTTGGCGTTCATTACGTTGGTTCCACGCAAGCGGATTAACAGACCAGGAAGGAAGATTTAGAAAGCCTACTTTATTATTCCGGCACGTTGCACCTTTCGATCTGTTTCGTAGCGCCACAATTGCGGCCGGTTTCCGATAAAAGGACGCGCCGCAATAAACTATGTATCTTTGCTTCAAGATTTAAGCGGCTGCCAGCCGACGAGAGTTCGCGTTAAGTGCATCTGGTCTTACCGGTCGCGTTTGTCTTTAATACTCGCTCGTCCGCGTTTACACGTATTCATGCTGTTGCGCGTAACTTTGCAACATCCCTTATTGAACAGCGAGTCCAGGTCTCTTCGGACTTTCAGTAATAATACATACAAAGGGGAGTAGTACGAGTATAGTCGAGAAAGACTTTGAGAGCGTGCTTTTCCTCCACGCAGATATCATTGAACGTACGACTCTTCCGTTTTCTTATCTTCAAATAATAATTAACGCGGAACATTGGAAATTAAATAGTCGTCGCGTATCTACGAGATAAATTGCTGTTTAACGCGCTAGATATATCTATGGTATCGTTATCTTTCTTGGAAAATAGTAAATATTAATTAATTGTGTCCTTTGATGTACCGTTCTTGGTAGGAAATGTTTTTAGAATTTAAGATTAGACCAATAAAAATTTCAATGTCAAGCGTAGATATCCATTTTCATAGATTTCCACTCAGCTATGCATTAAGCGCATCTTTAGTCTAAAGAGTTCTTGCCAATGCTTTGGTAATATCTATCTACAATATTTTAAACGATGTTTCGTATGAGGAAAGTTAATTCGATATGAGGCTAATTATGAATATCGCCAAGCATAGATGAAACATTGCCTATTTAACTGTTGTCAATTAACTCACTTCCTCTCTCTCTCTCTCTCTCTCTTTCTCTGTCTTTATTGTATTATTAATTGATTATAATCCTCCGAGTAGCTTTGTTAATAAATTATCGACATTGTTAATAAATTACTTTTATCTCATACTCAATGAATGGCTGTTTCCTTATTCGAGCTGTAATAAGAAAGTGATTGTCAATGGCAACGTAAGCTATGAAAGTGTTGGTCGCAGCTTCATTCATGGTTAGGAACGGCATTTCCGAGGTCATCGATGCCATGACCTGCCTCAACAGTCGTCAAACCAGTCTCAGGAAATCCGAACAGGTTACTTAATTTACCTTCGCTAGCACGAAGCCACCAATGTTATTAACAGTACCGCTGAAAAGAGATGATATCCGGTCCTCGAACACCGAGAACCAGTAAAAATCTGAATAACGCAGATCAAGATAAAATTAAATAATAAATTTGAAACGTCAAACGTGGTTTCCATCGTTAATGAAGTCATTATCAAGACAAACGATCGATCAGAAAATATACGTTCCCATATTTATCATTAGCACGTATACCGTGTAAATTGATACGAAACAGCATAATTAGCAAGAATCGTTTATTTGAATAGAAGTTTTTAAGGCTAAGAGATATTGGCCATTTCGTAGTATCGCACGCATTAATAATACTCACTGCTAGAAGAATCAAAAGTTGTCTGGTTGTGATTAGACTTCGCATGATTGTACAAATTTATGGTTTAATCGATGCGATCCAAAAAATTGGACCTGCATAAAGATTTGTTTCGTTTACTAAAAATTCTACCGCGTGCTTTACTTCTTCTTTGGAAAAATCTTATTGACAAAAGCTGATTTTTATTTAAATGGAAGCCGGTTATCCATAGACCTCAAAGAAGTTTCTCAAGAAATGAAATTATTAAAAGATCATTTTTAATTGATCCACTGTGAATGATTCAATTTTTGTTTGGCCGTCAGTAAACATTATCGATGACGGAGATCTAATTTTTTGAAACTTACCGATAATCGTTATCGATGGCCCGAATTTTATTTTGGTTACCGATAACCATTATCAATGGCGAAGAAACTTTTGGTTACGTTCGACTACTATAAATCTTATAATTAGTTCTCTTTTTATAATTAATTAATTAAGTTTCCGTTGTCGATAATGATTATTCGTAATCAAAAAAAATTCTCGTCGTCGAAAATGATTACCGATAATCAAGGAAATCAAAATTTCTTAATTAAAGATATTAACTCTTATGTCATAACGTCTAAAATTTGTCTTATAATAGTTACGTCTGTTTGGCAGGAGAAACGGAGAAAAGAAATTACAGTTCGAAATCACAGTTCACAGAAATAAAACGTTAGACTTTTGTAAAAAAAAAAAAATAATTTCTTCGGACAAAGAAAAACGAATAAATTCAATTTTCGGCAGTACAGACGCGTTGGTCGAAATGGCTGTAACAAAGATGGAAGTGACTAGCGCGATGATTATGTGTACGGAAACAACAATAATTCCAATAAGAGTCTAATTGTATCGTTATAAACGTGGGAATGATAATGACGCATAATTGCTGTCTTCCAAAGAATAAGTTCGTGCGCGGCCCATAATGATTATGATTGTCAGGGTCGTCACGAGAAGTGCAAGAAGTAATTTGCACGGTCCTGCTGGCATAGTCGTTAGTCGCATTCCGCGTTGCTGCACGTACGGACTTATCACGACCAACAGATTTCAAATAATTCCACGTGTTTCGAGACCACAATGCAAGACAGGAAAAAGAGTAGTGAGCGGTATACTAGTGGCCTATACTGGATATTTCAGGACTGGATCGACGTATGGTTTCTAATTGTATCAAGTGAATTTTCGTTGAAACGACGGAACAGAAATTAGAAAATGGAAAACGAGGTCAAATGGAGCATATGCTTATATGAACGTTCTTTATTGTCCTCGTGTTCAGAATCCACCGCTGAAGAGGCTCCCTGCGCAGTACGCACACAGTGCATTCAGAACACAGTTTTTAAGGCGCATGAAATTTTATTATCCGTCATTCGACGTACGTGCTTTTTCTCTATATCCAAATCCGAGAAATAGCACTTTTTATCCAAAAATAGCATTTTTTTTATCCAAGGCGATTGATTCGCCGAATTCGCGTGCTCCGGTCAGACTATAGCTGATCGTCAGACTGTAACTAGATCACTTTACGCAGACGTACTCGACTGCTTTTTGAAAAGAATTCGTAGGGTCAGCCGGGACACGTACCAATTACGAGAATGGCTTGTGCTTCATGACAGTGCTTCAGTACACTCGTCGTTGATTACCTTCGTTTCTACCATTCGTTTTTATCGGCAACTTCTTGCTAGAAAATCGGTTGCAGCGATTGATCTCTCACTCTACCATCCCCTACTCTCCGGATTTGGCGCCTGTTGACTTATTTCTGTTTCCTAAGCTGAAAGTGGCACTGCAAGGACAGCGTGTTTAGACGACGTAGAAACGATTCGGAAGAACGTGACAGCACTTTTAAATCCAATTTCGAAAGAGAACTACCAAACCACGCCTTTTAACGGTTGCATGACCGATCTAAAATTTGTACAGAGAAAGGATGTACGTCGAGCAACAGATAATCAAATCTCATTTATCTTGAAAGCTGTGTTCTTAATAACGTTAGTCCCGCGATTTTTTTGAAGCTCGAAAAATAACGAAACGTTTAAGAGGCTGCAATTAAATAAACAGATCAAAGAAGAGATGGACGAAGCTAAGCAATCGGGTCATTGGATGTAATAACAGCGACCCATTATTGTAAGTAATGAATAGCATGACTCATAATGAAATGATTTATCTCGTTCATTCCATAGTCAATCAGACAATGGATTCCTTTTAGTTGAGCACAACAGTGGCGATAAGAGCGATGGTAATAGTGACGATAGTGGCATTGGTATCACTAGAAGAACGGTTGTTCGCGCTGTGTCTCTCTGGCACTGGGTTTCTCTAGTTCTTTCACGATACCGCGCGGCAACGCTTGCAATAAATCTGTGGTGTGGTGCGATATGACAATCGGCGGACGACTGCGTGACATTTCGATGCTGCGAAACTTATCGATATTGTGATTCGATGTTGATCGACGGCCAAGGTATTCGTCGTTGGATTAGACCACGTCATCTGAACACAAGGTACCATTTATTATCGTTGCAACGTGTTTTTTTTTTTTTTAAACAATCTTTCTACTTCGTACTCTGCAATATCGAATAATCTTTTAATTCAAACCGAAAAGGATCTCCATTGTACGGATGGTCTAATTATTTAAAGGAGCTGCTATCCAAATATTTCGTTATTTAAACGGAACGTCTGTTAGTGACAAATGCTGCTAATAATCTTCGTATTTTTCTGTTTTAATTACATATAATAATAGGGTGTCTTGGCTAAATGAGATCAGCTAAATATCTGTCTTATCTATGAGTGTATGAAAGTATTTACTTGTCAGGACAAAGTCAAACTATTTCAAGCTTTGTAACGTGGCTTGTGTGTAATACAGTTTTGTAAGAATAATTGCACTGACAGACATCGTTGTGATTCGCGTCAACATGTGTCTCGATATACGTAAAGAAGAATATACTCAACAACACACCTGGCTAGTTCCGGTACATCTACAACAAGTCATGAACTTATATTCTACAGAGATCTTCGAAAGTACTTCATTAGAGAAATGACAGAGTCATGGAACGAAGAATAGAGAAATTTAAGACCTATCAAGCCACACAAAGTCCGTAACAATATAAATGATGGCAACCTGGCCTTACTGTCGAATAGAAAAAATCAAGTAACAGCAACTGGATTAAGAATAAGCCAAACTGGACACGACTTTACCTTATTACCAAAACTGAGCCAAATACCCGCGATATTTGTGGCATATTAAACTTCATCGAACGTATCCTAATTACCTACCTTAATTACAATATTAGAAGGGTACAACATGACCTAACAAATTCGTTCAATATGCTACGAAAAGAAGACTTCGACAAAAAAGCTCCAGATTTTCTGAAAGATATTGGTTTATACTACTTATGTGTTCTGTCTCACTGAGCATTCTCACCGTGGTCATTAATAATCTTAGGAGCTAGACGTTGATCTTAAACACGCAATAAAAAAGAAAGATAACATATAGTACTAGACATGTGGTTGATGCTTGTATTCTATTTAATATAAGTAGGAAAAGAAGATGATGAGCTGCTAACAGTAAACAGTAAACATGAATAATATTGTATGTATGTTTCTTAACTAACGTCCCATGCTGTGTTAGCCACAGGCGGCCTACATGTACTATACTTTCTGTTTAAACGATTGATGTTTGACGAATAAACAGATAGCTTATTATCGTAAAATACCACATATATAGCACATATGCATTTTAAATAGTATTTAATATTTCCAACAAATTAGGTTCGATCTTAGAAACGATCGAGTTTCTTAAGAAAATCATTTATATTTCTCGGATTAATTTCGATATGTAATAAATTTATATGGCTAAATGCGTTGTAACTTACATGTTGGTCTCGTCCTATTCGGTCTCGTCAATGGAATCCATGGTCTTTGAGGTGGATGATTCGCAGTAACTGAAACAAGAAGTTTGTATTAATTAGTAATGGCAGCGCCAAATCGTAAAACGTAATTAATGACAATTGCATATTTATAGACTAATTTACGCATTTGTCAAATTACATATATGTATATTATACATATTTACTTTTGGAAGACTTATTTTATTTGTTCATTTGTTCAAAGTGAAAAATCAGCAAGTGATTTGTAATCATTTTGAAAACTGGAAACCATTTTAATATTGTGCAAATAATAAGTGCGTTTAAATTTTCTGCTGTATTTACTGAAATATTTACAGCATTACGTAATTAAGATGAATCTGTACGAATACCAAACAAGTACATAATTCCATGCACAGCAATCAGTTACAGGTGCATGCATAGTATACTCTCAATTTACAACAATTGGATAAAATACGAAGCGATATCTTAACTATTAACAATATTTTGCGATATACTTTCAAAAGCAAGGATCGTTATTAAATTAGAGCAAAATAATAAAAAATCCCAAGTACTTGATAAAAGATAGGGGACGAGGTAGTTTGGAGCTAGAGTAAGAATCTATTCACAGACCAAAGTGGTCAATTTTTGGAATTTTTGAAAGTTTAGCGCCAAAGCACTTGATCGATATATAATTTCATCGATATATCAAAATATATATAATCTCATCAATTTTCTCTACTTTCTGTTTCTGTTTCTTTTAGAAAGCTACACGTGCTATTAAAAACTATTATTACTATTCCCATAGTATCATACCACCTTAATATATTAATCATCTATTAACGAACTCCAATGTGACTAACATAGTTGAACATGAGCTAGGTGAACCGATTTGCCAAATAAGTGGCTCGTATATAGGCTATGTTTTATAGTACCGTAAAATGACCCACTTCTCGCAGTAGTTTTAAAAGCGGAGCAGTAAAACAGAGAGAAAGAGGATGAGTCAGGAATCGGAATATATGAAGAGGTACATAGCGAAGAGCGTTAACGACTCTCCGGAAATGGTGGTAACAACCTTGAAACCCAGAGACGTGACTCAACTCTGACACAAATGGCGGTACATTAGACAAGTGGCAGGGGCAAAGTACGACGAGGCGCGAAGGTAATCAAAATTAACAATTCAAAGCCTCTGACGTCGTACTACTCGTAGAACGTGTTGAAGACTCGGCAAGAGTGCTCTTGCCTTCGTCTCCTTATATCCGCAACCAACCAGCTAGTTGACAGACAGAGTTCGGGTAGTAATCTTCCAGTTGAAGACCAGTTCTAACGAAATTCCTCCAACACAGAGGAGCTGGAACTCTCGACTCGTAATTTGTTCGTGTTGCCATTCGACGCAATTCATTTGCTAAATTTGCCCTACGTCATGTCACGACGTACCGCTGTCCTCAACAGAATTCCAAGTTGCAGAACGCCGAACCGGAAATTGGACTTAACTTTCTATTTAGTTTTCGCAGCCAGTTCCAGAAGTTCACAAGTATGTACCGGGATCAATTGCGGAAGGCCTGGCGAAACGTTAGAGAACTCGCTCGTCAAGAAACTTTCGACAACTTCAGCTTTCTCGTTAGTCGCGCAAACGTGGTGCGGGAAAAAAAATGTTTCCTTCTGTATCAGACGCACGGGCGTCGATTAAACGCTATCCTGTCTCATTCGCGAAGGAATTTTGTGCAGAAAATATTTGTAACTTTACGTTCATCGAACACGAACGGTATATCAATCTTCTTATTATACGAATACGTTTTTGGTTATCTAAGGACAAACCGAGACACTGAAATAATTTCAGCAGCGTGAGAAACGCATTTGCTTATTGTTATTTCGCAACGTGAATCCTCCCATTTTCTAAAGGTATATGAGAGAATATACGTTGCTTCTGAATGCCTTGATATAATCCAGGCCCTGCGCAACTTATGTTCCTCATATTTACATTGCGTTTGCAACGCGCTTATGGTCGTTGAATTTGTTACGATTTGCCACGGTAAATATCGCAGGTTCATTAAAAAAAATATAAGCCAATATACAAGGATATTATTTCTCCGCGTTAATCTTCCGATGATCGATACCATATTTTGGAATCCAAGGCCGTCCTAATATTCTGTTTCACTTCATTGGAGCTCAATATCTACCAGTTACTCACGATCGTTCTCCCACGTTAGAACGTTCGTTTATTGTAGTTTGTAACAGATGGCAAACGAACGTGGGAATTATAAAAAAATACTCTGCAATTTTAGTTTCAAGTGTTTGCTTATATGATGTATCGTCTCATGCTTATAACGAACTCTACTATGAGCTCTACCAAATTACTTTCAAGCCCAACGAAATACAATAATATTTCATATATAGGAATGGTGAAAAGTCATTTCTGTGCGAATTAACTAAGCAGGTACGATCTGACGTCCAAAGATATGGTAACGTAGCATCGTCTGCATTCCGTGAAATCTTGCAAAACCTAATTAAGATCTTTCGTCGTGGACTGGTTTAGTGGCTACCCAGCGAGTAAAGGGCAGCCACGAGCACGCATAAAAGAAGAAAGCGACGAAAGCTATGATTCTCGGTATATAGTATTTAACTGTTTTATTATGTTCGTCTATCGCGTCGAACAGTTTTTCTAGAGAACCGCTCGAGCCTCGGCGTAGCTCATTCCTGAGAATCCATGTCTCCTACGGACCCGAAGAAGCTGCGAAAAACAGCATTCTAATTGGTGCTCATCGGCTCAAAGCGAATTCCAATTTAACAAACCCCCGTGGTCAGTCAACGCGGTTAATTAAACGACAAAGTAAAGACGAATCTATTTTTTGTTATTCGTCGAATGTTAAATAATATTTAGTAAGAAATATCGTATCCTTAATTTCAGTCGTGGCCGCGGAACTACGTAACGACGAGGCACGCAAACAGGTACACGCGAGCGTGTCATGCCACCGAGGTTAATGGCATCGCGTATAATGACAGGCTGCAGTCACGGTGAAATCAATAATTACGATAACAGGGTTATGGTAACCGTGCCGCGTCACGTTTCGCTGCGTGTGATTTAGAAGCTGACAATTTCAACGCGCGCCCACGCTTTCCTCCTAGATAACGTATCGGCTGTTTATTGCATTGTGAGCTGTACATTAAAGTATCAATAACGTCGATCGAAACTTAAGCCGAATTTACACCGTTTCAGCTCGGGGAAATACGGCGGATGGACGCTGCTTTCATCCTCGTCTCAACCGCCAGCAGTTTTGCTCTAATTGTTGTTTATCTCGATACGACATCGACGTGATGTTTGTCGTAATAATAATGTAACGTAAAGATCGTTATATTTATTCCAAGCAGGTCTATGTACGTCGTGATATAATACGTATATATGTCGTGCAGAATAAATATTATTTATTTGGTAATTAGCGATATCTCAGCCACCTCGCCGATTTCGATGATTTTCGAACACGTGGTCGGGGCCATGATTCTGAATAACTTTTTCCCATATACGTGTAACCGTCACTCGGCCTTAGTTTGCGATATATTCTTTTTCTTTTTTTCTTTTTTTATTTTATTCTGCGTCTTATAATTTGTCCAACTAAATTTTTATATCTTTGTTGCGAAATAACACGCGGATGGTTATCCCCAGCGGGATACCATCTTCCAGATTGTGTATTTTATTTCTTCAGCGAGGTCAGTGGGATGCTTTTTCCTTAGTCTTCTCTCTGTATGAGATTCGCTCGCTTCGTTTGCCTATAATTGTACGCCCCTGACAGCGTATGCGTCAGCATTGATTAGGTAAAATGACGCCTAACCCAAACCTATATAAACTACGAACAAAAAGTACGAACTAGGTCTGACACGGCTCTTAATGGATTAAATAAGGCCATCTACGTTCTTCCGGACGGAGATTAATTTCGGTTTGAGAATCTGTTAGGAACCGTAGATATTAACCACGCGGATATATTGTCAATGATGGAACGAATTTCGTAGGTTGATTTACCGCAAAAAGATTCTTTGGTTAACCATGGACCGCATTTCAGTCGTGGTTAACGTGTATTTTGTCGGTGCAACTTGTGTTCACAACCAGTGAACACCGCATCTGGTCAGTTGATATATTAACATTCTTCCTGGGTACATACATAACACCATGATGTTGTAGCATTCATTCGTTCAACTATCCGCAGCTTGTGTATACACAATTTACTTTCCTTTTTTTTTCATTTATTTTATTCTGCATTTTACAATTTGTCCAACAGGACATTTGGTAAATTTTTATATCACTGCTGCAAAATAACATGGTTACCCCCAGCGGGATACCATCTTGCAGATTGTCTATTTTATTTCTTCAGTGAGGTCAGTGGGATGCTTGTTCCTTGGCCTTCTTTCTATATGGGTTTTGCTCGTTTCAGCAGCCAGCTGGACAATTTACTTGGAAATATAATTTATAATCGTATAATAATTATTCTTATACGAAAGTATAGCTTATAATTATAGATTACACAGGGTGTCCCATTTAACTGTGTCACTCTTAATTGCTCTCTTATTCGTGATGATACAAGAAGGTGTTTCAGGCGAGAGTCGTATGGTAACGTGGGAAGCTTACTGTGCTTTTGTCTGTTTTATCTTGCGATGACCCTAAAACCTTCCGCAAAGGTGACATTAAAATCTTTAAACGGGGTATTCGTTCTATTTTTTTTATTAGATACTCCTGTAGCTGACATCCAGACGTTTTCACGCCTCTGCAAACTCGTGTCTTTTGCATTGTCTGTTATCGCGAGATGAACTTTAAAACGAAAGAGAATCCTGAAGATTCCCTTGATACTTCTATCGTGATTATTTCTTCCATTTAGGCTTTACGATTTTATGAAACACGAAGCAACAGATACACTTATAACATTACGATAAACCATTGGTTAGTACTTAACGAGTTAAACCACTTACTCAATTAAATCTCAACTGGAACAACGGTTAAACAAGATATCAAAGACGGTATTAAATTGAAACGGTATTAAAATGAATATTCCTACCATTGCTGTCTGTACGATTATCGGAATGCATATCGCTTTGTTCAATTTTCGCAGTCATCCAGTACTTAATACTCTTACATTTAATACTCTTATATTTAATGCTCTTATTCAAGAAAGAGAGAAACGTTTTGCTGTTCCAATTTAAATATTTCTCAAGCGACGTACCGCATTATTTACGTTTTTCAATTATTCCGACCATTAGCTTTTTTCCATAATCCGCGATTATTGCAAGGAATGATGCAGTTTAAATAATATCAGTTTTGTGCGTAAAAAGAAGATGTAATTCTCTCTCTCTCTCTCCTCGATCGTTTACAAGTAGGAATACTGAAACTTGCAATTAACGGCTGCTGCATTTACATATATTCTGCCAGAGCGTTAACATTCTTTGAATGTACATAACACTCCAGTGAGACATCACGCGTGCACTTAGCATATACTGCACGACACGGTAGCCAGTTTTTAATGTTCGATGCTAATTCTGAAGAGGAGTGAGCGGTACACTACTACTACTACTACTACTATTACTATTACTATTACTACTACTATTGCTACTGCTACTGCTTCAAGTACCGTTGCATTCCACTGTGTCCAGCGGCCACCTTTATGAAAGTGAAACCACCGTAGCTACGTGCGAATAAGCCTTAAGGTGTAGCGCCCATTGGCTTCTGAAGTTTCTGAATAAGCTCTCTGCATCTTTCTGCTCAACCATTTCGTGAAACCGCAGTTTAAAGTCGTAAAGAAACTCGAGCGTGAAAGTAACTGACGTAGGAAGTAGACGAAACAACGTTTTCATCGTTGGAAATATAATTTAAGAAATGACAGAAGATGGTTTTTACTTAAAAGTGTACTGGGAAGAAGAGAATAATCTTCTTAAGCGGATATCATTCGGTAACTTAATCTATAACGATGATATACAGGGAAACCTGTACGCGTTGAGCACACGTGATAATCATATAGGAGACTATAAAATTGTATACTGTTGAGGATCTTTAAAAGTTTCTTTCTTTTTTTTTATTCATTTTATTCTGCGTTTTAAAATTAATCTTCGCAATTATACGAGCCGCTCCGTACACGGAAACGGGAATTTAGGCCGATTGTTTGTGCAAAGTTTCGAATGGAGGCTGCAGGATACGCGAGAGAATTAAACGCTTGGTATTAGGAGGCTGCAAGCTGCTCGTGATTTCCAACGAGCGTAATCAAAATGTGTCCTCGGAATGCCTATGTAGATTGTCCAATTTGAATGAAAGAGACTCTGAAATGGGAGAACGAAGATGCGTAGGTGTTAGAATATAGTGTCGTGTATCGGATAAGAGAGTACGAGGTCGACCATAATGTATTTATTCAAGAAATACAACTGGCGCGCGAAACTCGAGGACTTATTGAATAAAGCAGGATGTGCAAGGCCGTAGAAAGTGCAAAATGCAGAAGAGGTTGAAACAAATACAGAAAGAAGATGATAAAAGAAGGAAACAAGAGAATAGATATTGAAAGGATGGATGATGAGTCATCATATAGGGAAAGGTATGAGAAATTGAAGGAAAGAAATGTAGAAAGGGAAGAAGAGTACTTAAATGTTAAAATACCACTGAAGTCAATAGGAACAATAGCTCGGTGGAGACTGGCTGGGAAGAAAACGTTCTACTGCAAAGAGAAAGGATACAACAGAAGAACGGAGAAAGAGGAACCATGCACATTGTGCAACAGGTGCAAAGAAGAAAACAGAAGGACACATATTATTGGAATGCCCTTTATATGAACAAACAAGAGCACTGTATTTGAAAGGAAAATATACAATGGAAGAGATGATACTGGTAGTACAAACCATGTAAGTAGTGAAGACCATGCAAAAAGAATATTTTACTACGTGCCAGAAACAATGAAAATCAAAGGATTGTATCAAATAGCTGTAAATCTAAGCCATGGATTATAAGAGTTAATACGAATGAGTACTATTTTGTAATGTTTTTAAGAAATGCAAGAAGTAAGGGTAGCATTCTAATAAATAAGTGTTGCGTAAATGTAAATATACAAGCAAGTAACAAACAAGTAAATAAATAAGTGTTCTATGATGTAAAATAAATTCTATTAGGCATGTAAGCTAAGTAAGTGTAAATATAGCTAAGTAAATGTGGGATCGAGCATAAAGGTAAATGTAAACCTAATTAGCTATATGAATTTAGGCTAAGCAGTCTGTAAGCATAGAAAACAAAGAAAAGTAAGATGAGAGAAAACGTAAACCACCCACCTATACAGCATATAGTTGACAAATTGTAATAGATGATAATCTACGTTGTAATAAAGAATACAATACAATGCAATACATATCTATTTATTCCTTAATACTATTCCCTAACTTATACTTTAATCGCATAATAGATTGCTATCTAGATTTCGTTTCTCTATTTGCATTTTGCATCGACATCCGTGGTCCATTCGTTAATATACAAATCCCTCGCGAACTCATGTTTCCCACTATGTTCGAAGATAGTCAAATAAAAATCCACACGTATCTCTAAATGCAGCTGTTCCCCATATTTCAGACGACGTAAGAGCCATAAACGATAAAACGGGTTTTATTTCGCAAAAAATTGTAAATATTCAATCAATTCGCTTCTTTACATCGAAATGGATATGTATAATACAATATAAAAACTATATTGATATGTAAATAGTTTCGTATTTACTTCTTGTTGAAATCTCCTGAAACAAATTTCAGTTTTGTTACTTCTCTTCACCTTGCTTCTAATGGACGAGAAAATCCAATCTTATTACAGGGAATTCTCGGTTTTATTTTAAAGACATTACAGGACACGCAGAGAAATCGTACTTTCGAAGGAACTGTAATCTGCAACTGTTTTTGCATACAGTATCGAATCACAGTGCTTTTATATTATAATATTTCATATATGAAATAAACAACGACAAGTTACTCGAAATGTGGATAATTTATTTTCATATAAGAATATATCAAGAAAATTCATTACGATATTCATTATATATCAACTATATTAAATTATAAACATCGAAGTGCGATGAGAGCAATATTTAAGTACGCAGTAAAACATCTTGCAATTATTGCAAGAGTTGTTAAGGAATAAAAATACAACATTTTTGTAGTAAAACGAGGTGAAAAAGGAAAAACAAAATCTTCGTACAAAAACCATAGAAACCCAACTCAAAGCACGCACATGCTAGCAAGCAACGTAACTAATAACACGCATTGTACCACTGAGAAGAAAAGTTGAAAAATGTAGCGGCATCGCATACACCAATTAAAATTTTTATACGAAACTATCGAACTATTTAACCAATAACAACCATCGTGCCATTGACGAGAAAAGTTGAAAGAGATAGCAGTATTGCGTATTCGAATTAAAATTTTTGTACGAAACCATGGAAAAATTTCACCGAAGAACAGCGCAATTGTATCATTTCAGAATGTTAGAAACACGAAAGTAGCTGACTCGAATAATTTTTCATTCTCTATACAACACGTTCACCGTTCCTGCCACGGCAGTCCTCGTCTTTTTTCTTTTTTTTTTTTTCTTTTTTTTTTATTTAGTCCCAGTCGCAACACGCAGGTACGGAATTGTGGTGTCAGCTTGTGCGGAATCGTAATTCGCGAACGTTGAAGCAAGCTATGGTGTAACCTGAGGCGAACGGCATTTGGCATCATATTTCAGAATAATATTCAAGGCTACGTCGCCCATATACTAGGTCGTTAATACCTAAAGCTGCACACACAAATATGTACGTTCCACGACACGGCTCACGAATACGACTATTCGAACACTCCTAGAAATTTTGCTATTCACACTTAGCACTGCCATGTTTAACACTACCTGCCTCGTATAACATCGTTTGAGGCTTCCGGGAGAGAGTCGTGTTCAGAAGGAAAAGAATTCCGACAACATTGCGGTTGACTTTATCAGGGTGTCGCACTGATGCTGATACACAGGGTATAGGTCTGAAAAAAACACTCTTGTACAGGAGAAAGTCTGGAAACACTGTTTTAAAAAAGAAAGTCTGGAAAGAGTGCTTTTCAACGCGTACACCAGTATTAGTGCGACACACTGACGAAACCAGTGTGCAAAGCTGGCGAAACGTCGGAATTCTTTTCTTTCTAGACACGGCTCTTTCCTGGAAGCTTCGGAGTTTGGGGAGAAGCAGTGTTAAATGTATCAGTGCCGAGCGTGACCGTGTGAATTGCGACAATCTAGGCCGTGAAAGCTACAGGACTCATTGTCAGCGATCATCGCTAACGCGATTCGTGTCACAGCTGTGGCGTTCAAGATTTATAGACAAGTAACGAATAGACAATTATATATCCATATTTACGATCTTTTTCTTTTGATCTAAATCTCGATAGGAGAGTTTCGGACGAATCGATTAAAAAATTTAGACACGCCAAATAATAACACAAAATAATATAACAGATGCAAATACGAAAGTTAGTTAAGCGAGCGATTACAAAAAAGGATTGATTTCTACTACTTGTCAGATCCTTGATAAACAAAGCTTCCAAATCGGATTAACAATTATAAAAGTTTTATCCAAGTCACGAGTAAGTTTCTTTGACCAGGACGAAGAAAAGATAAAATTCGAGCAACACGAACACGGAGAAGCAACTACGTGGATACGGTGCATCGTATTTTCACGTCCAACTCCTTTTTTTTTTTTTCTTAACTTTGCGTTTTCTTTCCTTCTTTCGTTTCGTAAGATTGTTTAAAAATTGTAAAATTTATCTTAGAAAATACTCGTACGGAGACGAGTTATTAATTACGTAGCAAGTTCCCTCGTTTAGAGAGGAGAAAATCTTCAATTCAAACAGTTGGCCATAAACACGTAGCATATGGAAAAGGCATTTGCAACTGAATCGATACAATACATATTTTGGCGTCCAATTTCTTTTTATTTTCGTGTTTCCTTTTCCTTTTTCTTTTATAAAGCACTCGCACGGATACGTAAAACTTCGAATTTATGAGATTACTCTTGAAAGGGTCGATCCACTTTCAGAACCAACTCTATGGCATACCAAAGTACCTTATTATCTGAAGACCCAAGGTGTCCCTAGATAGAAGAAGGGTGTAACTCTTTCCGGTTATATAGGTGTGCCTTTTTATTGATCCTACTCTTCGACTTTACACGCTATCCCTATTTTCCAAAAAGAATCGAGTACCTGTTGATGTACTGAAACCCAATCAGCTGTAAATATCCAAAGCTGACGCTACGTTTAACACGCTGTCGCAAGACGTTTATCGCAAATATACACTTAGTGGTAAATTAGTATACAACACGAATAGTAATCTTAAACATAAATAGAATTAGTGCTACACGTAGAGAGACACGCTAAACATCGTGGCTTATTAATAAAAGCTGTGCCGCGAACGTAGGACCCACTTGAGCGGAGGACAGCTGTGGCACGAAAACAACGAGAAACGTTCTCATACGAACATATATCTTATCGGACCTTGTTTCAAAGCTATAGCCATCTTTGTGCTTCAATAGTCCAACTGCTTACCTTTACTATTTCCTCCTAATAGGATAGATAGGCCGTGTAGTACCTATCGCTTAGCCTGTTCGTTCCTCGGATTTAAATCCATTAGATTTTTATTTTCGGCCCACCTGAAAACAATCGTACCAGTGTTGAATCGTACTTCGTGCACGTATACAACAAGGTTGCCAACAGATTCAACAAATATCTGGAACACTTGAAACATCGCGAAATTCTTCGATGCGACGACCGAGAGCTCTCGTACGGATCGAGAGTGGCCATTTCGAGCATCGTTTACGAAGCCAAGCAGTTGCTGAAATTGGATTAGCGAACCGCGAAAGTGGTCGTAACTTTTAAACAAAGTCGAATAGTACGTATGCGCGTATGAACCTTTCTCGTTGCTTTTGTACCTCCTGCCTACTTGTGCCGTGGCTTTCACGTATATTACGTATAATATCCACGCGTATTACGGTGCATCGTGCGGTACGAAATGCAAGCAGCGGCGGATCGTCGAAGCACGAAACTGACTACAACTTCGAAACAAGGTCAGATGGAAGCTTTTGGGTCTCCTGTCGCTCTCGAAGTGGGTCCCGCTAATTATGACACAGCCTGTACACACGAAGAGTTTCCAGGAGCGTTGAAATACTTCCGTGAGCCGATGTATATCCATTTCGTAAGACTTTTAACTTATTTCAAGTTAGATTACTTTAAAGTTTAAAGAAAGTCGGAATTTAGCGAAAAAATCGCTCCGCCGTCCTATCTCATAGAAGAACGGAATCGCGGAAACAAAAAAGAAGTTGGCGACGGTAAGAAGTTTATCAAGGCATCGTGAGTATATCTGGCGATGGACGGCTTGCGGAACGAAGAAAGAAAGATGAAAAGACGAGAGCGTGCTCTTACTTTAAAACTAATCCTAGTTGCCGACAGTTTCAGCGAAGAAAGATCCGTCGTTCCTCGTTCGGCGTAAGGACGGCGGAAACTTTTCCGATTTAGCTACTGACCGCGACGGTAAGCCGGCCGATTATTGTCTGACGGGCATCATTGCCGCTTGATTATGCCCGAAGAAAGGAAAGCGATTCGAGGATCCTTTAAAAACATATTAACTCGATATTGTGAACTGCGAACGCTGGAAACTTTGTTTCGTAACTTTTCTCTCGGGGATCGACTATGATCGAAAGTTGAATTCATTGCGACGTACACGGTCTGTCGCGAAAGTAGTCGAACTTTTTAAAAATGACGAAGCAGACCAAAATCGTCAGAAACTGCTACGATGTCGATAGAGAAACTCTAAAAATTCAAAGCGAAAAGCGTACCTCCTATCGTGGAGACGAAAACGAACGCGAAGTTCTTTTGATTTGATTTGAAAATGGGGAATTGTATGGAAACGCCGAACAAGGTTGAATTACATTTGTATAATTTCTTCGTTAACAACGAACGACTTTTGCAGTCCCTGTAGAACTGTATCTTATACTCGTTTTAGCATACACGGGTCGCAGACGCTTCCTCAGGAGGCGACGTAACGTGCCAAAGCAAGAAGCAAGTTTGGCGTTTGAAAGTTATCAAAGAAAGGTCTGAAGTGCAGTTTCCAAGTAGAGGGATTTAATGTCGCGAACATTCCGCGTTTACGTTTGACGAAATTTAATTTATTCGGTAGGGTAGAGCTCCGTTTATCCGACGTGATGTGGACCGGGCCTATCTCGGAAAACTCGGATAATGAGGAAAGGTTCGTAAATTCGTATCGGTGTTCATAAATCGTACAATAAAACCGTAGGAAACATTTCGATAATGTAGCGTTGTAGTAACGCTTTAATTCGTTTAATTCGTTATTGAATCTGTTGAAAGTTTGATCGACTGCATCCACCATATCCGACTGTTTACAGTTTCGTACTTTTCGCGCTAAGATTTCGAAGAAAGTAAAGTTGCGATGAAGTTCGTAGCACGTCGAATAATACGGAACTTGTGTCGAAGAAGACTCGAATAACCGAGACTCCGCTGTGTAAGGGTTTACGCGAATCTAAGCACAGGAGAAATTCGGTAGAACTTAGCGAATGCAGTGTAACTTAAAGAAAGAACAGCTCTTTCAAAATACGCGAAGTATGCCTTGGACCTTTGGTCGAGGTTTCGAGGTCATCCGATGGGTAGCACAGTCGAACCTCTGCAACTCGGATACCTCGATAAAACTACAATATTGTTCGTTCCCTTGCGATTCGCTACTAGAATTACTCGCCACCTGTCCAGTTACGTTATTTCATTTCTGTGACCGGAGTTCAGACTCTGCAAGTCGAAGGAGTTTGCCTTTACGAGTCAAACTTTTGTCTGTAAGTCGAAGCGTGACTACAGCTACGCTACGTGTCACGATATGTAAGAGCGAGGAGCCAATTATTCGATATTATCTGGCTTCTTCCAACCGTTAGGATCGCTTCAAGCAACGCAAGAAGACGACACAAACCACGTTCCTGCTCCACCTCTTCGTCCTTCGACCATTGTATCTATTAATGGAAGCTAATCGTTTTTCCTCAGTCGAACGCGTAATTGCCATTATCTCTCGCGTCTTTAGCTTTCGCATTTATGCACGTTGAATGGAACGAGTTCCAAGAGGAAGCTTCGAATAATTACGCTTTCTGAAAAGGTGACTGTAATCACGCCTCGGCGCGAAGCTTCTGTACGACGAATTTTCGTTTGTCGAATCTCTTTTACTCGGAAATCCCGATAAGTCAAAATTCCTTTAGAATCCCAAGACTTTAGCTGTTCCCTGGAGGTTCGAGTTGCCGAGTTTCCACCGTAGTTCGACGTCGATCGATGACGGTAGTCGGAGCTCGATCGATGGTAGCGGTAAGTAGAACACAGGGCGATTATCAACTAGCTTTCGATAGGTTTTGCGTAAATTTTAGATTTCAGCCCCGACCTGGAATTTTTTCCCCTTTGAAGAGTTCGCCGGCGCGATAAATCGAAAATCTCGGAGGGTTGAAAGGGAGCGCGTGTTGGTAGAAGGTGGGTCCGGAGCGAACCATTTGCATCGAAGTATCGAGGAGCAGGCAGAGGGTGGTTGCCTTCACGCAGTGTCGTTATATTGTTCCAGGGACCCCTTGACATCGGCCCCAAGTGTTTCGCGCGGTACGAACCTTTCACAGTTTTGCGCATCCACAAACGCGAGCCGCTCGTACGTGTGAAAGTGTTCACGGACGCGCACCTTAGTCGGCCCATTTCACCAACAATACCGCTGAAAGTCGCACGAGTGCTATGCTTCAAATCTGAACGAAACACACACACACACACACACACACCTCTTTATATGCCCTATGCATTCGAGATTCACTTTTCTATATTTGTATGCCAACCTTTGTTATATAATGCACTGTACGGCGTGTTCGCGGATTTACTAACCAGTCTTTTTTTTTTCTTTTTTTTATTCATTCTACGATATTTACGAGGAAATGTTGAAATTCTTCGAGAAAATCGTTCACTCGTTACGTCAGAATTTATCGTGGAATTTTGGCGTGGACGGTAACTTGAATTTGTCAGAAAGCGATAAGAACGAGGAGAAGGACGAATGGTTCGAAGCGAACTGCATCTTCGCGATAATATTTTCCAAGTGTTGGAAAGTGCAAGGATGCGTGTGCGTTTGAGACAGTTGCACTATTTATTTTTATTTTATTTCGTTTATTTTTTGCCATTGATATCGTTCCATTTATATATATTTTTATTTTTAAATGGCAACCTTATATCGACGTAAAATATGATGGAAAACTTGGGACCACGATCGATTAGTTTAGAGGATATTTCAACTTCGATTTTGTAGAATATCGTATGAAAAACAAGGAAGGATTTGTATCTTCTTTATCTTACACCTGTCCACCATTTGCTGGGACAATAACGTAATTAAAAGGTCATGGTTTTAGGGGAGACAAGTTTGAAAGTTCTGGACTGTCTGTAGTTTCGTGGTGATACAATAGCGTCGCTATATATACAAAGTTAGCTTATAGTCTTCTCTGCTAACTGTTTCTTCTCGACAGATTTACCAATAGCTCGAAAAACTACAAATTTTGATTTACGTCATCGTCCCAGCAAACGAGCGACGTGGCAAATTCCACAGAATTAAAGTTAAGGTACTATACGTTTGAAATTAATTACTTTTCGAACGTGTTACGAAAATGATCTTCTTCCGTATATTTCATAGTCTTCGTTGGCTCTCTTCCGATCGATGTTCCACGGTAAACGTACGTATTACACGTGCACACGTGTAATAATGCTTGTAAAAATAGAACGAGAGCTTAAAAGCCGTATTGCACTGCGAATGCACCATTTAAGGTAACGCGAACTTTTTATTTGTACAACGTGTGCGATATATGTATGCATAGTTTCAGACAGGATGCAGCAGGAAAACTTGATGAAAACCATGTACCCGCCGCTATTGTATTCATAAGCATCGAATTCTTTCGCGTCCTGCATGTCGCATAAACAATGTTTCAGTATTTGAATATTCTACATACACGTGACGCATTCCTGAACATCAAACGAATGTCTGTCTTTATAAAGCAGCAGCTTGCGCTTAACGAGCGGCATTCCTTCGGCTAAAGACCAAAAAGGCACTTATATACTTCTTAATTTATAAACACGACGCGTTACGTTTAAATATTTTATACGTGGATATAATTTGATGAAAAAGAACGTACAAGAGGACCGTTGCACGAGACAGAATCAGCTTTTAATATCTTGAATGTATCGTGACGATGTCTCGTTAATATATTAACGCGTGGACCCTCCAAATTTGCAAACTCGTAGGAAGTTATATGGTTAACATAAAAGGTTAGTACAATATTAATATTCTGGATATAATTCGGCAGATACAGTAAGCGTGAATTAGGAAGCTGCCAATCCTACATTATTATTTAGTATCACGTGTGTTAAGACTCGGAAAAGAACATTTTTTTAGCGTACCACGCGACGTATTTAAAATTATCCCATTCATTGGTATAATTGACGATCTATATAGTAATTTCTTACGCAAGAACAGCTTGCGTGTTTCTTTGTCCATATGTGTACATTACACTTCGCAAGTATCTCTACGGAAACTTTGGTCGATTTGTATTAATAGCATATATAATCAAGTTGCACCGACCGATGATAAACGAATAATTGGAGACAGGATTTACTACCTTTTTACGAAATCGCCAGAATATAAATCTGTATCGCATATTAAAGAATATTAAGCAATGATTTATTTTAGTATTTACTGTATACAACGTATATTATAGTACTGTATACAATTAGTATTTGCTGTTTAACGTTAGGCTGTTTATACCGTTTTTTAAGCGTTATTTTTTAATCAGCTGCTTGGCTGTTTCAATCTGTTCTACAAATTAGAAATTGAAGAATCTGAAGACGAAGAGTTTGTCAAGGGACAAAGTAGCTCTACGAGGTATGGCGATTACAGACGCCTGTTTTACTATCGCACGGCTCGTTCAGAAACCACAGTGATCAACTCCATAAATCGAAAAGCGAAAAAAGATAATGACGCTGCAAACACTATTTTTTAAATCGAACTCGCAATTTCCTGTTATCTATGTCGTCTTCCTGTAATAAATAAGCCCACGGTAGCGAGTCATCTGTCTTTCGAAAACGAAACATCGATAGATGTACTTCTGCAACGAAATTGAAGAATCGACGAGAAACCTTGACCATTTTGTCTGCAGAATGAAAGTTATGATATACTGTTCTACGTAACTATGCTGATTGCCAAGAATCAAAAATCATTACATTTTTATTCGACTGTAGTTTCGCAATCGAAATATATCCCCTCAAAAATAGGCAAACGACCCAACAGTTTTGCGCGCTAGCGTATCGTTCGAATTTTTCCAGATATTCGAACCTATTATCCATTTGAACAGCGCACGCTGCATGTCCTAATATCACCGATTGATATAATTTTACCCATCTTCTGCCCTCCGATGCTTTACCATTCTCTTTTCCTACTACTTTACAATTATAGCTACTTCGATCGCGGCAGCTATTACTAGCCGGCACACATTCTAACTCTTCGCGCGCACGTACGAGCAACGTTTCTTCAATGTGTGTATGATGAATCGTTTCGCCGGCCGGCGGTTCTCCGTGATTACATCGCGCAGATTATAAGCACCGTAGAAAATTGAGTTTATTCAAGTAGGAATATCGATCTTCTATCACGGGCAGGTGAACATTCTACGTGCAACCGCTCTCTTGCGACCACGCATGGTATTCAATCACGGTACATCTCGGCAAAACAGCTTTAAATACGGCTATTGCTCTTAACTTGTAAACCATAATTGACGCGCTGCGCTATACTCTTTTACGTTTGGCTGCAGCGAAGGAGCCAAGAGCTCGCAGAGGTACTTGCTGAATGAATATTAAACGTCCGGTATGTTCTGCTGATCCTCGCCGTATTTAATTTGCTCCTTTTGTACAGCGTGCGATAGTAAAGTATAGATGTTAATTACCCATTGAAATCGCCCACGTGGATTTTACCGACACTCTTTTTTACCGACGACGATTTACTGACGCCAGATCGACTGACCGATCACGGTATTAACAGATAACGACAGTGACCGACAGTTTAGCGAACTTTTTAGCCGAATATAACGAGATTTAGATTGCTCGTTAAACGACGACGACAATGTACCAGCAATTTTGTAATTTCCCGGTATAGAAAGAGCCGATTGCAGAAACGATTGTTTTCTCTTGTCGATTCACCGCCTTGCTTGTTTCTCACCTACATCGGTTTGCTCCGTCGAGATCGATCGACTACTTCGGATTCGGCTGTCTATTAAGTACGCTGCATTCCTGTGATCTCGGCGATTTTGCGACCGCTCGAAGTGGAAAAACCTGCTCACGCACGTACGATTTCTTTCAATTCCCAGGATGGAAAAAACTGCGAAAGGACAACTGCTTCAAAGCGTTGAGAGCGCATAAAATTGAAAACGTTGGACGAGCCAAGAGCCGGATCGCTAAAACGTTTCGAGGATTGGAAGAAACATTATCATTGTTTATGGATGTTAGTTCGAAGGGGACGAAATAAACGCATTGCGCCAACAGAGCAAAAATTGCACGAACTTTTCCATACTTTACCATTCGTACTTGACAATTTGTTCTATATATCACAATATTTATTATTTAAATATTACAGGTTGCATTAACGTTATTCTTTCCACTGGTTTAACGATAAAATATCTTTACATGGTTCGACAATGGCAAACGGCAATTTCGTTATTGCTTACTTCAAAGTTAATTCAACCGCGTTGCAATATTTTATCGCATTGTAAGTAGCTAGATGTTCGCGTACACGGTGGGCCGTAATTTGCGACGCGAGTGAAGTCGAGGAGAGTCTACGAGCAAAAATAAAACAAAGACCGAAAATAACAAAACCGCGTCTTCTTTCTCCAAGCTTGAACGTTTCGATATAAAACACGACTAGGAAATCACGTTCCGAATCTACCTTCGCGTAGCCGATCATATTTATGCGATTACAAACTTTTAGGATCGCGGTACTACGGTTTCGAGAAAAGTTTCCAACCCCGTGCGAACTCGTAATCGCCAGCAAGCCGCACAATTCCAGTACCTTCTCTTTCTATCACCGACATTCGACGAAACGTAATCGTAATTCCTCTTGTGCTTTTAACACAATCGGCGACAGGCCGATCCTACGTGTAAAAGCAAATCGAAAATGTGGAGTAGGATTTTTCCATATGACGCTTCGCCCTCGAGAAAATCGAGTTTGGGAATTCGTCAGGCATGCTGGAACTTGGCTACTTTCGGAACGATACAGGAACAAGTTAGTCGACTGCAGGCTGTTGCGCGTGTAAGATTAAGCGAGCAGCGTGGAATAAAAATTGTTCGTCAGACGCTTCATCTTGAAGAAAAATAAATTTAAAAAAGATCCATTATTGCTAAAATTGCTAAATTTGTACGCCCCTCTGGCGACACTGAGAAAAGTAGATATATTTTCAGCGCGTAGGTTTACGTCTAAATGTAAAAGCTCCAACTCCGCCGGTAGAATGTGATCGATCGCTATAATAATCGCTGCTTCGTAGCGGAGTTTTGCTCGGTTTTTCTTTCTTTCTTTTTTTTTTCCTGACGCGTTTAAGGATTCTTCGTCCACACTTCGTAGCCAGTTTGTAACGCAACGAGTGCCTCCCGCGTATCGAAGTGAAATTAAACGAAATTAAATCACGCGGCCGTACCAAGCCGGTTCTTCTTCGCTAAACACGTTGAAACTCTATTTTATGAAAAACGAAACGAGACTCGAACGAACAAATTTTATTCCACGTTTTCGATTTCTTCGTTTCTTCACGTAGAAACGCCCCTCTATCGTCCACCGTATTGCAAATGTTGCCACATTCCTGTACGATTTACCTGAATTTCGACGACGTACTGTTTCTAAACTCTAACCGCTGTTCAACGGATAACTTCCATGGCTATATCTCAGACTCGCAAACGGCCGATACGAAATTACGAAATTACGATGATTTACGCGGAGACAGGTATACTACGCACGGCTGGCGACGTTTTAATCATGAGAACGAATCATGTGCACGTGAGAAAACGTTTTCGTTACGTACACGAACACTGGCTACCGGCCTTACGATTCAACACACGCTATCGTAATCGAGCGGCTACAAAAATATATCAGCGAAAATGTAAATGGCTGCGTCGGCAGTACCGTGTCCTACGATCATTTAATGTTACTGGTCGGTTAATGAAACGAGGAGAAACTCGCAGTCCAGGTTGTTCGTGTAAGATCAATTTACCTTTGATCGAGCAGCGATTCAAATTATTTCTCATTGTTTTATTGTGTTCCACTGAAGTTTCTCTCGGCTGTACGATTCTTCCTTTTCTTTTTTAACGTGTGTTTATTAACGTCGCATCGACTAGGGGCTCATTAGCGACGACGTTAAGCTTACGTCGATTTTAGTAGACTACAGACTTTTACGTAAATTTATCGATTTCGGCCATGCACTTAAAAAAGTAGAAAATCGATAGAAACGTATTGAAGCAAGCGCTATACTTTGGATATTTTATATTATATATCGTGCGCGTTTCGTGCAATTGTACGCTATCGAGAAAAACATAAAAATACATATTTATAGATATTTATTTCTTCGAAGAAATTCAACGCGTTCGATGCGCAGTCTTGCGACTCTAAGACCGTGTCAGGTTCTCCGTCTTCGTGTCTCTGCTTTGGATTTCCGTATATCCACGTATTATCTGCCAGCCATATCGTCTGGCCGTTTAGGTCGCTTGATTTAACCGCCCGCACCTTTTCTTACGGGTTTTTCTTAAAAGTAAAACGTACGACGATAAACGAAACACGATTGAGCAGTTAAAAGATGGTATTCGAGAAGCGACAGCGAACGTAGCTTCGGAAATGCATGAAAAAGTAGCGAAAAATGCGGTTGACGCTTTGTACGTAATTGCCGAATATTAACAGATGACTCGTATTAAAAGGGCGATTTGTTCTTTACTTTGTACAACACTTAGGCGATATTATCAGAGGAGAAGCGCGCAAGTATAATATTTTTGAAAAATTCAAATACACGTCGTTTAGCATATTTCAACGTGTGGCGACTTCCAGAGAGAAACATGTAAAATTTGCCTGGCAGTCGACGCGTTAAATAGCAAAAGTGATTTACGCGCCACCTTGTATCTTATGTTATAAGACACATATGGCGAGAATGAATTAACAGATTCGCGATAAAACAGCAAGGGAATGAAAACAGTGGCGAGCATACAATTCGATATAATCGCTTGTCCTCGTAATTTCCTTCCAATATCCTTCACGAATGAACTATATTGTACTTTAGTACGTATCTTATCGTGTCAAGAAAAAAAGAAAAAGAAAGGTCTAATCTCTACTGCAGGATTTTATATCTCTGTTGCTTGGCGCAAGAAACGCCAATGTCGTATTTTTTCCTAAACGAGTTAAACTCGGTATCTGCAAACAAACGTATAGTTTCTACAAAAAAAAGCGACAATTTCAAATTCTACCCAAAAAACGACTAATGCGGCATTTGTACGTACGTCGAAGCGAAATTTTTCATAAAACAAACTTTCCACAGAAAATACCGCAGTCGACATGCGAAACACGAATCGCATAAACGTTAATTCTCTGTTCCTGTATCGGAAAAGAAATTAGAAATCTCCGTGTCAGAAATTGTTTGAACACGCATTTTTTTAACGTATCTTCAACTGCTGATATCTCGACTTTACAAATACTCGCTTCTTCTCTGCTTCGTTGATTCTTTTTTTTTTTTTTTCTTTTTTTGCAGCAAGCCACAGATTCAAGGGCTTTTTTATATTTTTACGGTCGACTGTACACACGTAATACATTGAAAGATTAGAACTTGTAATTATCTTTTATTTCAATTATCTAACTTTATGCAGGACGGTAAAGATACTTTCGCGAGAAACGCTATTTTCTCGTGTTATATTAACGTGGTGGTTTTATTTTCAGCTGTGCGACGAAACGAAAGGGAGAATAAAGGAAGAAGAAAGGGAGTTGGCCGGCTATGCGGTTTCAGCTGCGCCTTTATAAATTGCGTACGTGTTAAACATACTGCGTGCCACATGGTCATTAAGCATTATCTTGCTGATAATTGCGCGTGAGAAACGAGTTGCCTCTGTAAAGGATCATTCTCTTGATCGCACATAAATCGTTCTTCAGACCTGACACGACCGCTATATACTAGTAGAACCGCGCACACCCTGCTCTCGCGTTTGCTCGGACTTGCCACGAGCTATTTAGAAAAACATTTTAATCGTCCTCCTGCGCATTTAATCAAAACCGTATCATAATTTTTATTGCTTGCAATTCGACGCGGTTTTTTAAGTTCTTTTATCTATATTTTAAAATTTATTTCCATTCGTCTTGACGATACGTTTTACACATTACGATCGTAATGCGTGTATTTCCTCCTCAGAGATTACTATCATTCTTTGTCGTACCGCGGCACGAAAAACTGGGATTTACGATTTTCGTCAAACGTTTCATCGTGTTTTAAAAAATACAGATGAAATACATTGAGAAAGTGCAATGTATTTTTGCAAATATTTTTATGGAAGCGTTCTTTTACATACAATATGGTATCTATTTTCATAAGGTAAATTTCCAGCAGATATTAATTAATTCATTGGTTATTGATATATTTTGTTGTTAGTTAAACGACAAGTTAATTTTTACGTTCTCGTTCACGAAAATTCTGAGAGAGAGAGAGAGAGAGAGAGGTACGTTCTCTGGCATTGCAATTTTTTATACCAATTTGAAGTCGTAAGTTACTCTCTACAAATGGTCGTTTACACGTAGTTAACGATCTAAATAATCATTTCTATGCTGCATCAATTATCAGAATGGGTACTAAATGAATAAATGTAATTAGACATCGTATACAAGCAAGATAGAAAAACGTGAAACGCGAGAGAAGACAAATGAGACGAAGAAAAAGAAGCTGGACGTACTTACTGTTACTCTTTATAAACAAGTTTCCATTCTATAAATATGTAGCAAGTTAAGTATTATTCGCTGATTTTTCAACTTTACGACGCGGAAGACGGTTTATCTTATCTTATTTATGAATGCATCAGTATTATTATCAAAGTTTACCTACGCTATTCCATTATTTTTCCAAACTGATCTTGTTTCTTTCGATTTTCGATCAAGAGCAGAAACACCGTAGTTGGATAGCCTCTCATTATGAAGCAGCAAATTTCTTTTACTCTTGTCTAACTGAGCAGTAGCCGGTTTCCACAGGTAGATCCTGTGAAACTGGGACGTGACGTGGACGCAAAGCACTTTCCATTAAATTGCTAATGATTTTACCGAAGGAGGTGTGGCTTATGCCTGTCGCGCGAGAAACCTCTCGTCTTCGTACTAAATCGAAAAGGATTTACTGTCGCAATTTTCGTCTAAGGAAAGAGTTAACTGATTTACCTAAATCTGTGCTGACGGTAGATTAAGACGAGGGAAGATCGCAGCCTCGCAGGAAATTTGTAAAATTATTTTTCTTTTGACACGTGCGCGTGTCTTTTACTTATTCTAACTTACTTTACTTATTGTAGCATAACTACAACATACAAACAGACACGTTCTAAGAATTGGAAAGAATCAATCGATTTAGCTACATCTATGCTGACAGTGGATTAAGACAGTGGATTAAAACGAAGAAACTTAAACGCGACACCGATCTCTGAGAAAATAAAGAGGCTATGCAGTAACCATAAAATCAGATTAAATTATCATCCGAACACTGCAGCCAAGAAACTCTGCTCGTTCGATCAATCCGGAAGACTAAGAAGAAAGCACCGAGACGAAAGCATCGTATGCTCTATCTGTTTTCGCTTGTGAGATGTAACAGAGCAAACTAATGGAAAGTGTTGAAGTATTAAACAAGTACAAAATTCGAGAAACACCAGAAATCATTCAGAGCGTAACCGGATCCACGACCAAACGTCGACTAGTTTGCTTGGAGATGCGAGCTGGTCGCTTTCAGCATCTCCTGTAAAGATAATTAGACACGACAAAATCAAAACAGGAAATTCCTCATAAACCAAAGAGTTGTAGCTCGTAAACGAAGACGGACAATTATTATATTTACGCTATATTATTATAATTTTTATTTTTATTTTGTCATATGATTACAATTATGCTGTAACTGTCAATCTCAAACTTAAAATTTCTCTTTGCATGCAAGCTAGTATCGTAAGAATCATCACCTTGAATATTTCTGGAATTTCGAGTAACTTTGGATGAAAGATATTTTGCAGAGTTGCTTAAGAAATATTATCTTCTTCTATTCTTATTTCTTCCTACGACGCACAGTTTTTATACCTGTCAACCTATAGACACGCCAAGGAATACAAAGACCAGCGTAAAACAAAGTTCGTCGGATGACGACTTTGCAAGATTCTTGCTACGAACCTCCATTCTAATCTCTAATCTCTAAAAATTCTTTCCAAGACTCTCATCCATTAATCGTTTCCTCGATACTTTTTTACTAATTTTTTAAACTCCTTTAAACACCTCTCGCACGAGAAGCCTGCGAATTTCCTAATACTCATAAACGCGAGGGTACATACGTCAAAGAATTAATCCTAACAATTAGAAGTCGTTAAAGATAATTCTGCCATTAATCTGCCCTTAATTTACAGAAAAATCGTTGGATAGCATGCAAAGTCGACAGTGCGTAAGACGATAATTGCCTCGGTCATGAGGGGCTCTTTCGATGCTTTGCAACGGCGCTATGAGAGCGTGCTGGGCCGTCGTTCACCGAAAAGGTGCATCCAACTTGCGTCGCGTCATGAATAGCTTATAATCTAATTTTAATAGTCCTTGTTGGTCGGACTTTGGCATATTCAATCTGCGAAGAAATTACTTCCGAGCTTATTTTGTATTGCGGATACTCGAGGCAAGGTGAGAAAGTCGATCGTACTAACGTGCACGAGACGGTCGTACTTCGAGGCTTTAAATGAGGAGCCTGGCGAATGTGCCGAACAGGCAATGGATTCTGCTCGAACGTTGGGAAAACGAAGAGAGAGAATGAGAAAGAGAGAAAATAAAAGAGAGAGAGAGAAGGCAGGAAGGCAAGATCAGAACGAAAGTAGGAAAAAGATGGGAAAGGAGGTGCGTCAGGTGTTATATCCTGGCTTGACGTAATCTAATGGATAGAGGTTAGTTGGGGTGAAGCCGAAACAAGTCCACGACCGCGGGTGGTACGCACATAGAACGCGGAAACGCTGGTTAACGTTCCTCGTTGCGGAAAGAACGACTCTGCTCGCGTTGACTTCAGGGACTTGCAGAGCATTTGCATGCTACAGATAGAATCGCTGCTGTTTCACCAACGAATTTCGTAGACGATAGAGTAATCGTCAGGCGTTAGGCGCACCGGTGAATGCTTGAGATCTTTCGGCGAAACTCAAAGTTTATTTGACAAATATCGCAAGTTGCTTGATCAAGGTATTTTCGTCAAAGTCGTTGCTTTCTATAGAGCTGGGCTTGCGTTTGTCGAGTAGCCGGGCAGTCCACTGATCCAATCCAACACCGGGTCGTAACTGAAATAACGTGAACAGTGTTTTTGTGGCAGCACAGCGGCGTTATTGCAGCAAGTAATCCAAACGACGATCGAATTTTCAATTCGGCCTTTCTCAATGCTGAACTTAGTTCAGGCCTATCATTAAGTTGCAGTAAACAAGGATTATAGCTATTAAGTAGGAGTTTCATTGCAACAAATTCTGCTCCAGTCAACCGGTGATCAGGTTTAGACACTTAAAACGCATTATGCAATCTCTATTTCTTTGAAACTATTTCTCTCAATGTGTCACGTAACCCAGTGGCTGAGATATTGAACAATTTTTACAACGACGTACAATTACCAATTAGTAACGCGTGCTATTTGCACGTGTAAATCCCATAAGGCGTTAATAAAAAGAGAAAATCCGGCGTTTAATCCTACCATTGAGAACGCAACATTCCAGCGTTAGTGAAATAGTTTAGATGGCACGATATCCAGCGGTGGCTGAAGCGCACAGGTGTTTTATCCGTTTTCCCCGTAAATCCATTGCCATTGCGGTCTATCACTTTCAACGGTTGAAAAAAGACCGGAATAGCATAGACGTTAAACGATTTCCAGTCAAACAAGCGTAATGTAATCGCTTGATCCAGCGACTGGATTAATGCGAATCCGGCTTAACTTTAAGCCATCTGTCAGGCACGCGATGATTTCCATTACGGAAAAAGTGTTGCGTCTTTGGACAGGATGCAATCGTCAGGACGCTGACAAAGGAGGACGTTCCATGAAATTGCTGCATGACAAGATGAGACCACACACTGCTTTCGCGATAAAAGGCACCATAATGAGGCTTGGCTGGGACGTTCTGCAGCAGCCAACTTATTCGCTAGACGCTACTCCTTCGGATTACCGCATTAATTCCGATCGATGCAACACGCCTTATCCGATACATATTTCCAATTAGTGGATCGGATACAAAAGTGACTTGACGATTGGACGTTGTCTGAAGACGCAGCATTTCGCCACGATGGAATTCATCGCTTGTCCGATAGACGGCACCAAGTTATAGAAAACAACGGTAAATACTTTGATCGAAGAAACTCGACGTATTTTTTCCCAAGTCAGCTTTCAGTTGCATTAAAGAATTTGGATCATTCGTCTGTACATATAACGAATCATCCGACATTATAATTTGTAGGGTTCGTGTATAACGAGTAGACCCTCCTTTCGATGCAAGATAAAATGTAAGATGTACGTACATACACTTTGATTGAGCGATGAAAATTGGCTGCATCTTCCAACGACAGCAGAATTGGTTTGCTTACCTGAAACAAGTGAAAATACTCTTGTTAATCGCATATATTAATGACAAGAAAAATGAACTTTGGTTATGCTTCCTATCACTGTGTAATGGATACATGTACTAAATCTAAATTTTAATTCTTACATACTTTGTCTGTTACTACCAATGGTAAGTACAAGCGAGATATATGTTACGTATTTACACGAAGTTTTCTTTTTATTTCAACGAACTTCTGCTGTGCTTCCCACGTGTTCTCACTCAGCCTGTATATCGTCGATACAATTTTGAGAACTCTGAATATCGACAATAGGATCGACAATAACGTGGATCGTCTGGACGCTCCTTTAGAACGTAAGCACACAATTATAAAAAGCAGAAGGATTACAATTGCTCTCGTAGTCGTAGAAAGATGCGAAGGCGGACATCGAACTGTTTCCTGTTACGTGAGCGAGCTTGATCGTCTCAACGCTCCTCTTGGTGCACGTAATTTTATTTTAAGTCAGAAAGATTACAACCGATCTCATAGATCTTCAGACATCGAACTGTTTCCTGTTATGCGAGCCAGCTTGTACAAAGGCGAATTTATTTACGATGGCCTCAAGGTGTTCCAATTCGATTTTCCGCCGATTAAGGACAAAGGTGGATCATCCGAGAGGAATGAAGTTTCCTGGGAGTTGCATTGCTCGACGTAAAATTTTCACCAACTGCTCGACTATGTCGATAATCGATGGTCCACGGCGAACCACGTTGCATTTCTCTGTCATCAAAAAATTACAGCGGCAGAGGAATTACATAGAATATAGGATATTTTTAAGCCGGGATTATGGTAGGACGTTTAAATTTCATAAAATCGGGCGTATCAAGAAAATTTAAGCCTGAAAAAATTTTTAATATTTCGTTCGATCGTTCGCATACAGATAGAAAGCTCCCAACATTATTTCACAGCTAGTGGAAGATTCCTTTCGCGGAAAATTAACTTTTTCACGCGATCTGACTTTTACGTCTCTCAAATAAAAGAGAAAAAGGAATTTGCATCTACCGATATTAGCAAATTTTAGTTATTTATTTAAAACTAAACGGATCATTATGCAGAAATATATAAAATACGCAAAGTTTTGCGCTTACTATGCAATATTTAGTGAAACAAATCTCTGCTTAGGTTATATTTTTTTATTTGCCTTCACAAAAATATGAATTTGCACAAACGTCCGCAGTCTATTTATAACAGTAAGATATTTACACGATTCTATGTCTTGGCCTATATTGGTCTTATATTTATCAAGCTCAAAATGGTCGTTTGATCGGAGATAAGCATTTTAAGTACGCTTTAACGTGGGTAGAGGAGAAAAGAGATAGTTAAAAAATAAATGCATAACTATAGCATTTTATACGTTTAATCTTCGGTTGGTCGTTCAGTCAAATCCTAATTTTCGCTGGAGCACTTTTATCCACGTTATTTGTCGATTAATATCGCCAGTATCGTTCTATGGCATTATAATATTTGCAAAATAGTACAAATATGGAAAATTATATTTATAATATTTTGTCAGACGTCCGTAACACAAGTTTCTGTACATATATAAAGTCACGAGGTACATTTACATTCTACGAAGATATTACAGTAAGTCGAATCTGATGGAACCGATAATTTCATCTCTTGGTGGATAACGTTAGATTAAAGCTACATATTTTTATCTAGAAACTAGAAACATAAATAAGACTTTACGCTAAGGACGCGGTAAAAATCTTCTTTTATCGGTAATCTACAACTTTAATATTTTTTACTGCGGTTACAAACTTCGACCGAAGGGAATCGTTCCGGTCGCTGGGTGTAGCTTAAAGGTTAAACTGTACAAGAAATTTCTTATCTACCCCTTTCAAACTTTGCGTCCATTTGCCATTCGTCGACCAAGAGTGAACTGATTTTATCGTTCGTAAAAACTTTGAATGGCCTCAAATTACGATTCTCCGTGTTAGAGCAAAGGCAATTAAACGCAGGAACAGGATACATAGTTCGGGCAAATTCCGCTACGGCACTGAATTCTTATGTTTTATAATTACGCGTTTATGAAGTAAAAATTCCGTATAACGTCTCTTACGGCAGTCTGCGTAGTAAATAAAATCTTATTTAATTATCGGACGGCGGATATTTATGAAAATTTTGTAAAACGTTGTTAAGTGTATCTCGAAGGTTTTTATATATCTCTGCACGTTGTATATTTTTGATTACTCTAGTGTCCACGGCATACTTTTTATTCAAAGTGCCACAAATGACCAGTACAAAAATTCTGTACTAACTTTTAAAAGACGTTTGCAAAAGGAAAGCTTCGATATACAATTTCACTGTAAAACGTTGATTTTGTAAAACTTTGTCTCCGCCGTTATAAAACTTTGAACCGCAAAGATTTTACTAAATTTCGTAGAGTCGTCTGAGTTTGCAAAATTGTCGAAATAAAAGACCCATCTCACTTTGTTATTTCGCTCTTGAGTACAAAAGCGTTATCGCGGAAATTCAATTGGGAGATTTTGGAAAGTCAAAGTTGTACGTTTTAAAACGAGTCCAAGTAGACTGACTTTTTCTCATCGAGTTAAAGCAGTTGAAATATCGACGCGATCTAATTTCGACTGCGAAAAACTATTGATTTTCAATGTGATATTTTATCTTTCTCGTGTAAATTAAATATAAATATTTACACTTTTTCTCACTTTCCATTCTATATTTTGCATCGTCATATAAGTTGAATGAAATTTATTTTCTTTTTATACCGTACACATGTTTGAAGGTTGAGTTGATCGAGTTTGATGTTTGAATTAATTTAATTCATCTGTGATATTTTATCTTTCTAGTTATAAATTGCATATAAAAATTTACACTTTTCTTCATTTTTCATTCCATGTTTCGCATCCTCATATAAGCTGAATAAAATTTAATTCCTTTTTATAACGTATACATGTTTCAATCGAGTTCGATGTTTCAAGATTGAGTTGATTGAGTTCGACGTTCATTTAATTCATTTGTAGTATCTTTTTCTTTCTAGTTAAAAATCAAATAAATAGTTACACGTTCCTTTATCTCTCATCCCCTAGTTTCGTATTATTACATAAGCTGAATAAAGTTTAATTTTTTTTTTTATAATATATACATGTTTGGACCGAATCGATTGCTTCTTGATGTTTGAATTTATTTGAAAATAATTATTTATTTTAAATAATACTTTTAAACACACACGAGTGTATATTGTTATTCGAGAAACTCACTGTAATATTTTCCATACTTTTATGGATAATATCCAAAAAAAGATACGGATCTGCATCAAAATACTCGTAACTTAATTCTACCTAAAACGTTTCTTCACGAAGATAAAGGAAAGTCTGCAAATTTTCTACCATACGTACAATTTATTACCGCATCTCGTACGACTAACCATAGCTAAAGCGAAGTAGATTAGGCTGACGAACAGACGCGCGTACGTGCTATTCAATTCGGTTATGTTTCTAAGATTCAATGATCAAACATTTGCATCTAGACGATTCGCATCTAATGCGCATGTCCGTACATTTAGAACGATACCGATCTACAAAATTAAAAGCCACTAAAGTACCCACAACCTAATTTCACCTAAAACATGTTCTCGTGAAAATGAAGGGAGGTCTATATACATTTTGTACAACGAGTAAAACGAATCAATACGTCTTGTATGACTAAACAGAAAGCGAATTACATTAGACGGTTTCCGACGAGATGGTTTCGCGTGTACAGCCACTGTCCGATTATGTTTCCAAGATTTAACGGTCAAATATTTGCAGTTAAATCCACCTGTGTGCGCGTGTCTGTAGCTTTATAGAAAGATCAAGGTACCGACCTACAAAAATGCGAACCACTAAAATACTCGCCACCTAATTTTACCTAAATCGTTTCTTCACGAAGACAAAGGCAAGTGTACACATTTTCTACAACACGTATAACTAATTATTATCTGCGTCTCGTATGTGTCTTGTGTGACTAACCGCAGCCAGAGCGATGTAGATTAGATCGACGAGCGGACACGTATGGATCTACTACTATTCGATCCAGTTATGTTTGCAAGATTCAATGGTCAAACATTTGCGGTTAGACCTTTCGCGTGTGAATCGCCGACCGATATCGCGACGCTATACGATTTCATGCAACAGAAACTCGAGTTTGCAATTAACCCACATAGCATGCAAGCACTTGAACGAGGGGAAAAGCACTACGAGGACGTCGCGGTTGCGGACTTCGGTCAAGTGAGCTTTCCGTCACGTTGCTCCTCGACACTTGTTCACGTTTCGAACGTCCATTAACGGCTCTACCCCAAGAAAATTATGCCAAGTTCTTGGCCTCACAATGGCTAGTCTTTTATGCCACGGAATGCCTATGCCTACGAACTGCCGCCTGTTACTTCCGGCAGTCATCAGCCGCAGAAATTACGCGGCCCCGACCTTAATACGAATCATGGTTAGACACAAACTGAATTGCCATAGCGAAACTATCGTGAATACGTTACAACAGTACCAATTGTATCGATAGCGACGCATGGAACCGAGATTTTGATGTTATCGCATAATCAGATACTGAACTATTCACGTTCGTGCGTCTCTTCTACTGCGTTCATCGAATTATCAGATATTCTGGTGTTCGTTTATATGGACGATCGAAGTTCACGGATCGCTGATGTCACTGTCCTTTTAATTCTCATATAAACGAACATTTTGGGACAAATCGTGGGCAATCATATCCCACTCAAACATCAATAAAAGAGTTCGTGGTACGCTGATGTCAAGCGTTTTTTAACTTTTTATTTGACGACGAATGAAATTTGGCGGTAGAATGAAATTTTTGACTGGATAAATGTAGAAAAATCACGAACAAACGAATACCGTTTTGTTTTTGCACGAATTCGCATTTGGGAACGGCAACTTTAGGTTTATGCAATGCTCTGAAGTGTTAACGTCATTCCAATCGTAATTTCGAGGTGTTGTTACCTTTGTCATATTATTTCGACATACCGATTTAGTAGACCGATTCGAGTACACCTTGCAGCATAAGTATTTCATGGAAAGATATTACAAAGTATTTACTGATCCGTACTTATAGGAACAAATATTTTTACTTCATACTCCCCTCTTGACTTGCGGCTGGAGAATGACTTCCGGTTGTTTTTTACGCCAGTACTTGGACTAATTCCATATCTAATCATAATTGTTGTTAGAATATGGCACGATATCCTTAACAAAAACTGAAAAAAACGAGCGTTTGCAGAAATACATCTGCGATAGGGTGAACCTAAATACTCCGATATAAATACACCTACACCTATTGAAAGAACTGAACAAAACTCAACATACTGAACTATCCCTTAAACTAGTGGCAGGTTATTTAAGAAATAGATGCAATCGCATTTTCCAAATGTACCGACTTTGGAGAAAGAGATTCCATTATTTCACGTTCGCCACACGTAGCGAATTTCTCGAGGTACCATTGACCCAGAGACATTTTCCTTAAACGTCAGGCAGAACGCCAGGCTTCTCTAACTTAAATGTAAATAACCAGATCGAGGATCGAAAGGAAACCACAGGCAGGATTTCCGACTGACCTGCTGCACGAGGTTATTGACCTCATCAACGTAGGAGGTTCAGACTGGCTGCACGTAGGAAATGTTTGAACGCCACGTCTATGCATAGACGTAATGTGAAGCAGATTCAACCTGTAGATAGGGTATGTACCGAGTTGAATTTTGCCCTCCGTACATGCTTCGATCGCTAGCTTGCATTCTCTGTTAATGATTTCGATACGTTTTGTTGATTTGTCGTCTGTGAATTATTTTTGGTACACACCCTCACAAAGACGTCATGTTTATTCGTTTATCGTTGACAATACACCGACAGGAATTTTGCCTTTCGCGCGTATTATGTCCTTTGCTTACCAGCTTATATCGTTGACTAACGATTTCCATGCGTTTTGTTGATTTGTTTCCTGCCGATCGTCTTCTACTTTCGAACAAATCATATTTATTCATTTATTGACGAAACGAATAATCAGATTAACGAACTGTTTATTGCGTGGACAAAATTGATTTTCTCAGTGATTACTGCAAGACGGAGGACGAAGTTGGACAATTTTTAACAATAAACGAATGGTCAGATTAATGAATTATTTATCACGCGAATAAAATTCGTTCGATCGTAGTGCAAAGGATCGTCGATTGTTTTGCTCGCTTCCATCCTTGAATCACGTATCATTCGTGTATTAAAAAACCATTTTCAGCACTTAGCTTCGCTCGACGATTCGTTAACCGGCGCTTGCCTTCTTTTGGCTCTGATTTGCTCAATTTTTTAACCGGTATGTTGCTTCTAACTACGCTTCGAGGCTGGACGAAGCTCCAGATACTCGACTATCTCTCTAAAAATGCTCAGACAGGATAGAATACATGTTCGTACGAATTTTCTTCCTTGCTTTGGTTCCTTCTATCCATTCCTGAAATCTTTCTCGCGTGTTGTACGATACAATCTGCATATTGTCCATACTCTCAGCTTCTCAACTAAAAGGATCAATATATGTTGTTGATATAATATCGTCGATATTTATCATCGCATAGAACGTCGCACGTTTATATGAACTTTCTTCGCGCTTTTTGTTCCTCCTGTCCACTGCTGAGCTGAATGCTACATGTTACGATACATCCTGTGTACAGATATAAAGCAGAACAAACTGTGAATAAGCCGCGGTGCAGCTGCAAGTCGAACTGAGAGTAAAATCATAAATTCTCGGTCAGCTCAAAGCTCGATGTCCGCGGTGATCACGAATACTTCAACCGACTCCTGATGTTCCCCACGTGCGGTCTTCAACGTACACCGTGACTTCTCTCCATTAATAATTACAGACCCCCGTACGCGGTTGGTGCGTCGGACGTCTCGGCTATTTATTGTCGCTTAATGATTATTTATTAATCTCGCCTTATCGTCCATAAGTATCGTGGCTGGGACATTTGTCCTCGCGTCGCATTCCCTCTCCTACCGCATTTATCCGTTGACTTACATTTCGCGACTCTCCGACAATTCGCATTACGAGAAATCGCATTACGATCGAATTTTATTTTATTGCCTCTTAAGAGGTTTCCCACTCACACCGATTTTTACCGGTTATTATCTAGTTATTTACCGATTTGATAAGAAGTAACGGCAACCGCATAGATGGCCGACGCGTTCTCGAGTTTGCACAACTTTTTCTTGTACGCGTTACCGCCGGGACTCTCTTAGTTTTTGTGTATTTTGAGCTGGTGCTTAGAAGCGTTTTATATTCGGAACGTCTAAAATTGATTTATCGCATTTTGGTTGCCTGTAGAACAATCGCAATTAAATTTCTGTTTCGTTATATTTTCAGTCCAAACGCATAGTCTAGAGAAACGAATCTAGCGAAGATTTCTAAATATTCGGGAGAAAAATGAACAAAGTATAACAATTTCTGATAAACGATACTGTCTAAATAAATAGACCTCTTAGGAATTTATCGTCACAGTCATGTTCAAAAAAACACGAAATTCGTATTATTACGGTTCGACCTTCGATCGCTAGCGATATTCTCGTACGACACGAGCATTGTTCAATTTTCGATCGCTACAGACGTTATCGAACCCTCCAACATTATAGACGTTATTCAACCTTCCAACACTGCAGCCATTGTTCAGTCTTCGAACACCACGGACATTTGTCAACTCTGTTACGAGCAAACTTATACGTATTCGTTCAGGACACATCGATACGTGCTCTATTCGTTCTCACGTGTTTCTATTATAGTCCGAGCTTTTTATCGCTCGCTGTTATCGAATTAACAAGTATGTGTAAAAGTTATTCAATACGCATCGTTCCTATCGACGTCAAAGGATTAACAGGCATAGACACGTCCGTACACAAAGTACAATTACGACGTTCAACGAATTAAATCTATAGAAAATTAATTCTCGTCAGTTTCCTACGCACGCGTAGAAATGACAATACACGTCCAACTATGGACTACGTGAAAGCCGCTTTGTGTCCATCACACAAGTAATTCCAACACGGAGATCTCGTAAATACCATTGGTACGATGCTCAGGTATTTAATCCATTGCCACGGACCGCATTGTTCTTGCGTCGCGCTGCACCGGGTCATCTTTGTCCGCCCCTCTCGTTCTCCGCTGCGTGCACAAAACAAGGCCTTTCGACCCTTTATCTCTTTCCGCTGATTCTTTCTGTACCTCGCTCTGCCGTTTATCTTCCCCAGCATTCCGTATTTTTTCTCATCCGATGGTGGCCTTGCCGGCTAGTCGATGCGCTGCGAATTTTCTCTCTTCCACTCCGCAACGCCTTCAACGGCTATTATTTTAGCTGAATTTAATTATCCGCTGGACACCGATCGTCCGAGACAGCCGGACGAAAACCCTTTTCGAACGCGTTCTCTCTAAATCTCTCGACTTTTCGGCCAGCTCTTTGTTCCTGGCACGAGCCAGCCGAAAACAGTTGACATTTGCTCATACTTAACCAGCGGGACTATTACAGTCTTGCAAGAAATTGCTCGGGATCACGAGCTATCGCGATGCGACCAAGTGTCTGTCAAATATCGCCGAGGTATTCGTCAAATAATCGTTTTACGTCGTCGACCACAAACACAAGGATACGATATTTGATACGAATTGAGTAGTTTTCGCTACCTGTGCTCCTTGCCTATTTTATTCTGAATCTGCAATTGCATTCGCATCGTGCGTATTTTATAACGCGTCTGTGTACTTATTTATTTGAGACTGATGGCCAAGAAATTGGACTTGGTTTCACGGTGTAAACACGTAAACAAGTGCAGACAAACGAAGACCAAACTTACGGGTAATTACGCTAACGTAAACTATATCAGTTCTTCGGTTATCCCTCCTCTTGATCTCTAAAGACTTTATCTTTCTACGCGCATTCTCCCCGTTACGGTTCATTCATCCGTTCATTCGTTCCGCCGTTCGTTCCATTATTGCACCTGTACTTCGGTTCCCGATTTCTTCCTCTTTTTCCTGTCCTCCCTTCTTCTTCCTTTCTATTCCCTGCAACCAGCTTATTACTTCGATATTTCCATCTTCGTGCGGGATTTCATTCAAATTCATCCTCTTCCGCTCAAATTCATTCTGTCTATCGCTTCGCGTTTCTCCTTCCAATGCTTCGACGAATTCTCCCCCCCCCCCCCCCCCAACTTACTCGCCTCTTTCAGATCACCACACCTGGTCCTGAATAAAATATCTACCTTACGATGTAAAAAAAATATTAAATAAAGAGGAATTTGTCAAAAGTTTTCCACGAATGGACGAATACGTCTTCTACCATGTGCTCGCGGGAAATTGACAGTGTGTACGAGGAGCATCGATAAAATTCAGTAAGACGCACGTCCATCGAGCGCTTTGGCGCTAAAATTTTCAAGATTCCTATTAGTAGAATCAACCACTTTGACATGCGAACGGCTCGCATAAATATCGAGTCTTTGAGCCTTCCACGCAGGAAGAGATCGAGCGAAATAAGACAGTTCTGCCTGGGCAGATACTGATCAGGTTTCGTGAAATCTCGACGTTGAAATATAAAGGTCGATAAATCTTTCTCCTCCGTCGAGTAACGCGCCGTGCGCAGTTCGAAGTCACCGTGTATTTCATACGACCCAAAAGTTTAAAACGCGTCAGCCTAAAATTCATTTTGCCTTTGGGAGATTACTATCGATAATCGTAGGATCAACGTTTCACGGCGATAGCAATATTAATAGAAGTAAAGCCTAATGTAAGCGCGACTGGAACAGCGATCGTCTCTAATGCTCTGCAGCGAATTTCACAGCTTGGTGTTTTCGCTAACAGGATCTTTGATTCCTGGAAAACAAATTTTTCCTACCACTGTACGTGGCCCCTCGAACAATATGTAACTTTGTAATCCTCGGAAGCCTTTTTACGCGATAGGCGAGGGAGACGTTTAAACGCGCTATTTTCGTTTATTTTGTCACTTTGAGACGCTCAAGACAGCTCGGCTTCGGTTAAGAGCTTAACGCTTCTATCTTCATAAAGATTAATTATAATTCTTTATAGTATACAGCGAATGTTATAATCTAGCGAAGCTACAGGACGAAGTATAAAATTATTGAATTCGCAGCGGGATAAAGGTATTCTCACGCTCGTAAAATTTATAATTTAAACTCTCCGCTCGCAGCTTTACTTTTACTCGCGTAGCCTGCGTACTGGATCGTTTACGTCCATGCAGGTTTTTCAGGTTTCGCTGTTACGAGGAGAATATCGCCTAAAATTCTTGGACACTCTTCCAAGTTTCCATGGAACGTCATCCGATAGTTTTTGTCCCTGCCTGTGTTACCTTGATTCTTCTAAGCGGAGCAAAATTTGGATAAAAATACAAAGAACAAAAAAAAAAAAAAAATGAAAAATTACTTTACTCGATAGAAAACGACTCAGTACGCAGACGAAGGGTTAATTAACTCTGACCCTCCCTGCAACTCGTAAAGCGACACGTACAAATCATTATCTTGAAACAAACAGCGTAATTCGACCGCTGTTCGAAATATAAATGCCGCACGATCGAAATTACGAAATTTACGATACGTTAAAAATACGATTTAAAGTTTGGTAGCTGAGTCAATGAACAACAATGATTAATTTTCGTCGAAGGACTGATTAAAAAGCTGGACGAAAAGAGCCGAATTAGTTGAAACACGTGTCGCCGCTGTGAGTACATATTCGGGCGTAGGTGTTTACACGGCTCGTCACGGAGTGACGGTGCGGGCGATGCAACCGGTCGATCCGGTCGCTCGGCTCATTCGATTGAAACGCGCACCGAGTGGCAGCTCGTGGACATTGTAAACGTTTCGAAGCAGCTTAATCAGCTACTGTATACTGATGTGGTTACATCGACTGTAGGCAACCGGACGCCTGATCGAAGGGTGGAATTCAGTCGACTGTGGACACGTATTCTCTACGCATAATCTAATTCAGTTTGCTCCTCCGTCGAGGTAATTTCGATTACGTAACGAGCACCGATTTCGAATAGACCGCCGACTAAAATCGATCGATTCGCCCCTGTATGTGGTTCGCGTTAGGAAATTTGGAAAATATAATCAACGCCGCGTTATTCGAGCCAGTCTCGCGTCTGTTGGATTATGCATCGACTCGAAAGTGAATTATTAAAAGGCCTCGAAATTATTAGAAAGTATTTCGCGATAAAGTATTTCAGACACAGACGCAAGGTTTCGCGATACAGAGAATAGGGAGATCGGAACGAATTTTGAAGAAAGAAGATCGTGTAAACGAGACTAAATATTACATAGCGATCCTGTATAACGATATTAACGATCGTGGCTATATGAATGAATAACATGATCCATTTGTACATTTGGATTCGACGGTATATTATCGAGAAACGACAAAGTTCGATCCTTTAAACTTAATTGTACCAAACAATCGGGAATATTTATAAAGCAGGCACACAAAGGTCTTTTCGTTCTACCGATTTATTCTAACGTTTTTAACACTCAATATGTAGAATCTATTAACGCTAACCCTACCACGCGCGGTCAAACGACCGCTTTTGAAATTTCGTTTATTATAGAATTTCTTGTATACGACGTTACTGTATCGCCATGTAACTTATTCGCTTTTCCTATAATACGCGTACGACCCACCCATTTTTCAATATTTACGAGTTTCTTTATCGTTTACTTTCCGAGAAAAATTGGCTAGAATCTTTTTCTATATTAAAAAGTGATTGTGTATTAGTAGAGAAACGATTGGTTGGCTGTGCTCGTGTATATAACACAGTATAAAAGAAAATTCGATAATGTAAATCGACCGAAAAAGATTGCAAATGAAACGTTGCATTACAGTTCATTAAAGCAACGCTGGCCTTTAACGGGTTAATTAAACAGTTGACTTAGTTTGCTAAACTTTGCTTTGGAAATTGACTTGTTAAAAATAAATTAAGCGATTCAATGTCTAGAAAATATTTCAACTACTTGTTATTTAAATTAAACTGAGTTGTTCGTTGCTAATTGCTGGCTGATTTGGTTTGCTAAACTTTGCTTTAGGAATTCTCTTGTTAAAAACCAATCTGATTTTAAATTAAAATAATCCTGCGAAGGATTAATCGAGACGCGAAAATAAAAAGACAACTAATTAAATTTTTACACAAATATTAGGGATCACGTTGTATATTATTGCGCTTTACATTGTAAAGTTATTAGTCATGTATCTATATTCGATTTCGAGTATCTTTTTCATTAAAAACGTCCCGATCGAACTCTTTCGATATACTCCGATATTGCTGCAGATTATTTTTCGCTGTAATTAGTAAGATGAAAGCCGCTCGAATAATCGGTTTATGTCGTACACCCATCTTGAGAAAACCACGTAAAAGGCATCTGAATGATTCAACTACCATTAATTAGTTTTTATTTGACTTGATTTTATCTTATAAGGTAGTTTATTCGCTCGTAAACGAGGACATTTGCAAGACCCCGATAGGTGGAAAAAATACCTACGTGCTAAAGCAATTCGTCGAATATTTTTCGTAAACAAATACAAAATGTCAACTTTGAGGACGATAAAAAGAAGTTTCGTATAAACGAACGAATAATTTTCCACTTCGACGTAGAATAATTTCTCCGTGATATTTGACTACTTCGTGCATCTTTAATCGTGCAAATAAAATCTATTAAATTCGTGCAGGACGCTGAGCACAAAAGCTGGGCGGTGTTGTAACGCGGCACGTAACGCAACACGTTTAAAACGAAGCACAAAAGTAAAACGGTTAGACTCGACGATTAATTCAAGTTATATAAATCCTTATCGGACACGCACGTATCATTTAATTGAAAGCTTTATCTGATAATGGAGAAATCGAGAAAAGGATTGACGTACATTGCGGCGTGTTGTTAAATATCCAATGGAAATGCTCGAGAAAGTAATTATACGGGGAATACCAGTTTTCGCATCATGTCTAAATCTCTTTGCTTTATTAAATCCTTTTCCCTCTCAAAGAAGAGCATTCTTATCGATCGAATTTATCTTCTTTCCATTCCGCTTTGCATGGGAAACAGCGACTCGTTAAGAGAGTAGTGACCTACCTAAGAGGCCGACACACGCTGAAGATGCGCCATTCAACGTTCGAAGCACGTTCTGTAATGAGAACGTATTACGAGCTGCAATAAAATCTATCGTTATCGCACGAACCAACGATACGGATGTTGGAGAGAGGCGGACTGATGCATTGCGTACCGGGCAAGCCAATAGAATCGGAAAAGAATTTCAACGTGCAGCTTGTTTCAGCTGAATCTGAAATGCCGCTCGGATACATTCTTAGTCGGATATCCGACGCAATGGAATCTCCGCATAATTTCTTCCCATTAATTGCACAGCGCGTTTAAATTTTCTTCTCTGTAGTTTATATATCGCATCTTACCACTTTGGATCAACGACGGCTAGAATGTTCAGGATTTCGCATGTTACGGAATTGTTACGGAGATGTTATTGCAGAAAAGACGCGTTTAATACGCGTCGATTTAACAGTACAGGGTATTTTCAAACGCGATTCCTTCCCATATATCGCACGGCCTATTTAAACTTTCCTTTCTGTAATTTATTAGGTTGTCCCGAAAGTTTCTACTCCTTTAGTAAGGAAATGATACATGCACAATCTCTTTTCGTTTTATGCTATCTTATTCGATCGTGTACGATCCATTTTCTTCTATTTCTATTATTACGATCGTACGTGGTTCGATAAGAATAAGCTAATATATCGCGCTCTGCCACTTCAGGACGCAAGATGTTATGGGATATCGTAGAAAAAGACAAGACTGCTTTGCCGCGTTTATTTTGCAGCAACATCATCGAATCCTCGACGTTCCAATCGTCCCTTCAAAGTCGCAAAATTCGCCAAATTTCAGGGAACGAAACAATCCCTCGACTGCTGAGAATTTCAGTCATCCTCGATCTCGAATGGCAACGCGCGATAGATTACAGGCAAGATAATAATTTCCAATAAATTCTACATCGGCGAGTAACGGCAGGTCGTGCATTTCTATTCGCGAAACTCGAAATCTATGTCGGATTTGTCGCGACGAATCGTGGCTAACGGGTTATTCACGCGCAAGACAAAGCGCAATCACTAGAGCCAGAGGAATCAAAAGGGATAACCAAACTGGGAAGACAGATGGAAAGCCATACAGGAAGGAAGGATGAGCGCGGCACGCGGTTGGTGGTACATTTCGAAACTGTTCGCTATCTGTGTATAGTACGCGTTTCTATGTACCTATAGTACTCGTAGATTCAGCTCGGCCGACCAACCGAATGACCAACCAACCGACTAACCAACGAAACCTTCGACCTTCCTGCCGCTCAACCGCCCCTCGAAGGATGCTTGTTAACTTACAATAGCAGCAGCTATGACCTACCGCTCTATGCGATATTATCGCTAGCGATGGGCCGAAATACGTCGCAAGTAGATTGGAACATTGTCCGGCTAGATTTGTTGGGTTGCGTGAACTTCTCTCGGTTTCGAACGACCATGCAAGGTAGAGCGAAACGAAAGAGCAGTTCGGTGAACCTTCGTAAAATTATTCCTGAATTCTGCAGCAGCCTGTCCACGCTTGTGCGATGCGCTTGTATCCGTTTGCAACGAATGAACGTCCTTTGCCGCGCTCCTTTCATATCCTTAAGCTAAATTGGCCGTGCAGTGATCGGATCACGGTTTCGAAAAGAATGGTTCGAAGCGACAGTGACAGTCGAGTAAGCATAGAATAAGAGAGTATAAGCTCGTAAGCATAGAATAAAGCAATGCAGAAACATCGCTCCTTTTCAGCGACGCACAGTCTACGGGTTTGGGAGAAGAGTCATCGCGTCGTTCGTATTGCTAATAATATACTTGATTTGTAATTTTGTGCGTCGATGCAGGACAGGATTGGAATCCTTTCTAAGTGTTAGTCATCGTCGCTAACGCGGTTTATGTCACGGCTATGGTTCGGTGTAGAGTCCCTCTCAGAAAGAGAATCTCTCAGGAAGTATAATCGCCTCTGATCTACGATGATTAGTCCGTTATTAAAAATTACCGATTTGCATCTAGTATTTCCTTTTTTTTTTTTATTTTTTGACAAATTTCGTCTTGCTGTGGAAAGATTCCACCATAATGCCAGATATATTTTAGTTTGAAATCCCATTATGAATCAGATTATGAATCCAAAGTGTTAGCAGCGTACTTAATTTTGCTCTGTAACTTTTTCTTCCATTTCTTGTCCTGGTTACGTGGAGCATCTCCCATAATGAAATTCAACGCAAATAGTATGACTAAAGAATATATTTCTTCAGAAATATATGCGATACGATGTGCTTGAATTATTATAATATATATTTTTTATTATTATAATCTTATTATAATAGTAGAACAATGAGAAGAAGATTTACATGTAATAAATAAGAATACTATTTCTAATTTTATCCTAATTTTACGCTAATTTTGAATTTTATTCCGAATTTGTGATCGTTGCTCTAAATGTAAATGCATACAGCGATATAATCGGTATTCCATCAGCTACCAATGTAATATTCATACATAGAAAAGGGGAAAAAGGTTATTATCAAGCGACCGATAGAAAAATCGAGGACACGTAACCAAATCTGTTTTATGCATTTAGTTATTGATTAAAAAGATGATCGATAACAGGTCAATTGCTCCATCCCCTTGCAAACTTTTTTCATTGAAACTTTTTGTTTCCTCTGTTTGGTCAGAAAGCAGAGTGGTTTATTCTACTTATATTGTATTCCTTTGGATTTCACGAATTTTGACTTGGAACGAATAAAATTATTCATTTTAATTAATCGATACAGCCATCCAACGAATGAATTAATTTATCATAATTACTGTATTATGGTAACTTCGATACTTACTTTTTATTCATAATATATAGTAATAATAGTTTATATCTTAAAAATGAATTGTTTAGTGTTAGATTAATTATCTCTGTCTTGTGCATTTATAAATGTCTCTTCAGATTTCTTTCGGTACGTAGTACATAATATAATCCTGCATATAGTACATACGAATGAAGATTGATGGTAACATTAGCTGCTGGAGGGTTTACCATTACGTTTACATATGCAGAAAGCAGTTCGTGACCAATGTACAGTAGTGTATACACTCGCAGCTAGCGCAGTACACATAAAGAAAGACCATGTTGGCATCTGGTAATAAGTCACGATGGCGAACCATAGTCAATTAGTCGTAGCACATGCGGTATTCCCTTTAGGGTCTTGCAATGTTTTCGTTTTTATGCTGTACTAAAGTGCACCGCCACGCCGTGAACCCAACTGCGTATGCTTATTAAGTTCTCTTGATATGCATAAGTTACTGAAATACGAGAATCAAAGATTCAATTCGCGCGCTAAGAGATTCAAAGTTCTTTCTGCAACTGTTTCGTATTATTAGTCGTATTATTTTACGACATATATATATATATATATCATGAGTGCAAGCATCGTTTCAAACATGGCATTTAAATACACTACTGAAACGATTTTACAAAAAATTAAAAAAGAAACAATAACGAAATAGAATGAAGTAACGGTAGCATAGTGGTCGATTATTCAACTTTGTTTTCTTTGTATTTACCTATTTCTCATTTCCTGTGCTCTAGGATGAGCGGAGATATCGCGAGAGACATTTTTTACGACTGAAATGTGAAAAAGTGAAGAACCAAGAACAATCGTATTTTATCGTTTAAGTTAATAATATAAATTCTCGCGTACGTAATAAGTTTCTCAATGCATACGTGCTCAAGACAAGAACAAATGTTCTTGCATAGTTATACCGCACTATACGCATAACACTATGCAATTTGTAAATTTCTGTATTAAACTATTTGTATTAATACATAAATACACTGTATGTTTCGCATATTTCTTTTCCTTCAAACGTTACGATCAAATGTACATATATAATAATACATATGCAATATTGAAAAGATAGTTCTTGCAAGGTATTATTAATGTCTCGAAAGATTATTAATATTCCATAGAATGTTATTTACTCATTTTTTTATGGAACACGACGCACACACCGTTTAGAACGATTAACAAGTATAATATTTATCGCAGATAATTTAGTCATATTTTACATAGGGCTTTCGTAATAGTAATGGTCATGCCGTTCCGTTTGCATTCCCGAAGGTATTACCCACGTTTAGAACTATCAGAATTGGAGAATTAATGCCTCTACTTTCGTAATTTGCCTTCGAGATTAACGGATTGTGAGAGATAGTAAGTTTGGCTAGTAACCAATCAATTATAAGCAATATATATTACACAAAAGCTGACCATAAAGTGGCATTACAGTTGCCATGTTTATTTTGCACCTTAAATTATTTCAGTCTTTTCAAAATATCCTTAGTGATGCAAAAGAAAAAAAGGAGAACTATAAGTATAATAAACATCATAACGTGAATCTCTCAACTACTTTCAATATTTGAAACACGTTTACTGAAAACGTGCGACTGTTTTTGGTAACAGTAATGCTTACTCTTAGTGGGATAGAAACTTCAATACATTTATTCGTTTGTCTTCTCTTCTTTACGCTAATTCGTTAGTTATGTTGCTTTAACCCGTTAAGAACTATCCTTACGTTAACGCAACATTTCGTTTGCATTTTCTTTTCGGACGATTCGCGTCACTGAATTTTATTAAAGTCGTATCGTGATTATGAGAAGCAGACGCAAAAGCTTGCTCGGTATTCTATTCGCTGCCATTCTTCCTTCCACATAAATCCTACTGTTTTATGAAGTTCGAAGAAATCAAAGTATTTCATAGCGATAACGTATCTTGTAGTAAGGAACTATTCCTTTCTTTAAATTATAGAACCTCTTTCCTTGCCTTTAATTCGCGACTGACGTTACTTACGTTCGATTTGCGTAACTCTTATACGTTATTTCACTGCTTGGTCCTCAGTGAGTCCATTCTGCTGTATATTTAGGCGTAGAGAGTAAATCAGAACACGCGAGAAGTAGGAGTAATTCAGCACAGTAAAGTAAGGAGAAACTTCGCATAAACGTGCATCCGATATGCCCTTGTTTTCGACCAGCAGGTCTTTTGTATTGTAATAGTTGCTTGCCTACCTTCAGAGAAATTGTTCCCAGGTCCAGTTTCTACAGAGACGTGAATGCATCGCACCATAGATTGTTCAACTTGTTCGAACAGCTTACTCGGACACATCGACGAATTTGGTCGTCGTGTTGACGAAGAGTTTCAACGTTGTCAATTGACATTTCATGAAGAAGAGATTTTAAGTGCCTTCGTAACTAACGATCGGATGGATCGAGGTCTGTAAAGCTGGCGAGGATGAGCCTATCATCCATTTGGCAGGAAATCGTTGATCTAAGTAACGCGTAGCATCACGAAATAAGCTGTAACTTTCCTTTCTTCCTACTTTGGTGCGCTGAATCGGCTGCTGCCGTACTCTCCGCGCGTTCTGGCTCGGCCTTTATGCCAAAGATTGGAAGTTCTATACTCCGTGCAACGAGTCGAGTCAGTGGAGGTTAAACAAACGCACGTGATTGCGAGCGTATTCACAACCTTCGAATACTTTGTCATAAAGCGAAAGCGAGCTCTAACAATGGCCAATGTAAATTCCTTTTTGAACTCGACGTTCGCCAGAGCCGATAGCTCGAATCCTTTGCATCTATCACGTGCCTAGCAGGCGAACGTTTCGTTTACCTCTACCGACTCGGCTCGTTGCACGGGCTACAGCGTTAAATACCATACGGAAAGCTCGTCTCCTTCGCGTGCTTTCCATCTATGCCGCGTTCCTTCCGATGACTTTTCGCCACCTTTGCGGTAACTTCGTTATTCGATCGGCGTGGAATTGCGCGGTCTTCCGAGAAAAAGAAACGTTCCAATTCGCTTCTGCGGTCTTCCCAGTTCTCATTGTCGAGGTGGTCTCGTGACGAGCGGAACGAGCGATCGATCTCGTTTAAGTTGCAGCAGTTTCTGAGAAACAAGCACTGCCAAAAACCTTTCTTCCACGCTCTACGGTTCACTTGTTGACCGATACTGAACAATACCAGATTAAATCAATTAAATCGAGGTTAATAGCCGTTGTTTAGGCTCAGGCCAATCTCTCCTTACTTGAACCTTACTTGAACGAAGACTGTCGAGTTTTTACGAAAGACTGTCGTAGCCGCAGATTCGAAATTCGGCTACATGGACGAATATCGTCACTCGACACTGTAATTTACGAGCTCGGTATATTGATTCCTCGCTACGCCGAGTGCATACATCGACACGTGGCATAATTATCGCGGTACGTTCGTGCCAGTTTCATTAGTCGAAAATTTACGGCTGCCAAAAGTTTCCGGCCAACCTGTAATTGTCGTGTATCTCCTAACGATCGATTTTCGATTTTCAAGCAGGTATTGAGGAAAGAAATCCTTTTCGAGAGCACTTTAACAACGTTTACAGTTGATATCTTGTATGCTAAAGTACACATTTCTATATACGTATGTCTCTGCACGCTTATATTATTTGCATTTGAAGATATTCCGTACGATCGATACGTGTTTCGTAATTTATTGACCGTAAATATCTCCGAAGATAAACGTCCGAATGATTTATGTCCTGTGAGTGATCTGGTCAAACGGATCGAACCGTACGTAGCGAACCATCGATCTTCGAAGACCATATTTAAATATGTTTTTATTATCACGGTATTGTGTGACATATAACTATCTTGCACATATAAGATTCTCTTTCTCAACGGTTGGAATATGTCGTATCGATTTTGGTACTTGATTTACATATCGGCTGATTACATATTTAAATATCATTTTAATAATACAGCGACACACGACGTGGTCAAATGGCCATTTATAATTCCACATCAGGCGCTGTACTTATTTACTCGATGCTTATCGTTGGACGTAAGTTACGTATACACGTTGTTAAGGATGTTGGTCATATCGATCGAAGACTCCGTTATTTGCGAATTCTGATTTGTTATTCCATAATTTTATTTATATAGCGGCACTCGCCAGTAATTAGTAATTAATTACGAGATAAAATCTAAACATTATGGACATTAGTCTAGCGAGTGATATGCGTGTTTCTGAGGTAACTACATCGGTGGAAGCGAGCACGTGAATTAATCTCTAACGTGCTATTATTATCGCTACGTTGTATACAATATCAAGATTAAATAAAATATCGTACATCGCGAAACTATTAATCACATCTAACTAGAGCAGGCAGCTTAGCCATCTGTTGCGCGGAATCTGACATAAGCAGCGTTATTTATGTCGTGGTTTTCATTATACGAATTGCAACGTTCTCGCGCCAACGTAATTGGCAGAGGGTTTCTTGAAAGTTAGATTTCGCGCTCGCTTCATTTTCTACGTCTAAGATCTACAAACTTTTGAAACGCGACTAGAAACTTTTCTATCGTTCAAACTTTCCAACATCGAACAACCATAGAGATGCACAGAGCGGCCTGACTCAGGTGTCTCAACAGGACCAATTTCGATCCACTTTCGCTTATTACTTTTTTCTTCCAGTCAATTAATATCTGTCACTGCTCTTATCAATATCTACAAACCGTACGCGATTGCCATGATCGATCGATACGGTTTCCAATAGCGTGAATCGCGATTATGCGTTAGTAAGAATATTTTTTTGCAATTTGTATTAAAAATACACGAACGTCGCTAAAATATACGAATCAATGGGAAATTAATGGTCAAAAGCATTTCTTTTCTCTCGCACGATCAACGATCTTGTCAACGGTATTGGTAACACTATCGATGCTAAGACTTATCGCCATTCAAAATTTATCTCCGCCTGTCTATTCGGAAGAACCTTCCTCGTCTCGTCTGTCGCTCGACAACGAAACGAATCGAAGACAACTAATCCTTAAATAATAACACTGGCACGCGTAAATCCCTTTATCGTGCGCTAACTTGCGAGGCTAACCAAAGTCCTACTACGTCCTACAACGTCGTACGAGAACTCCAACGAAAGATAAAATCGTCCAGTGTCTTCCCATTCGCGATTCTGTAAATGACAACAACGAACAAGTTTGGCGAGTGACGAGTAAACGACTTTGAAGCAGCAGCGTAGAGCCAGGACGGGTGAACCGCGACGATAAAGAAAGAGCAAGCAGAGACCCGATCGTCGTGTCGATAGCTAGGAGCAGCGGATCGACACGATGGCGCGTGAACGGGACACCGGATTCATGCCAGTGGATGTTAAGGGTCGGCGTGGACCGAAAACGCTGTTGTCTCGTAATCTATTTTCTGCCGGGGGCAGAAGCGTTTAAAGCGGAATCGCGGTGGCCGGACGACAGCAACCGGTTCCGGGCACGCGGAGCCTGGCATCCGGTCGTTCAGCTCGGTCAGGTGTGTCCGACGAACGCACTAAATCTGCGAGAGTTACGCGGTCGGCACACAAATAAACGCTGCCGCGGAGATTCATGGAGCAATTCACGGTGACTTGATATTGTTAGGGGCAAGGAATTATCCCGGCCCGTGAATACGGAATCGGCATGCCGTTCATCTGGCGAATCCGCGGTCGGCCAACAACGACCGTGAGGGCCGCGCGTACGAGGAGGACGCGGCCACGACAACGCTGGTGTTGGTGAACCTTGTAATGGTATTCGAGATGGTTGTAAAGCTGTCCGCTAGTGGTGGAGCCGCTGTCCACGGACAACGTTCGGAGGACCATCGATATCTCTTGTCCAGAGTAACGTCGAGTGCCAGCTCGATGGCCGATCGATGAATTACATCCAGGCTCCTCTCCTCTCCCTGTCTCCCGCTCTCTCTCTCTCTCTCTATCTCTCAATCTCTCTGTCTCTGTCTGTTTCTCTCTCTTTCTCTGTTAACTACCAGCACCGCTTAACCGAATCGCTCCTCTCCCGCCGACCGATACGATCGATTCGATTTGCGAGGCGAGAAACTCTAGTTGCCGCCCCTCCGCCTCCGTCTTACCACACCCCAGGGGCTGATCACCGATAAACCTCATCCCCCTCGTGCCTGCAGGCACTCAACAGAATCTTGGAAATCCGTTGCCTAGGGCGTAATGCTGGGGGACCGGTAAAGATTGGCTGCAAGGGTGTGATGAAAACGAGGGTGCGACGCTGCTCCGAGTTGAATGTGCGACAAACGAGGGACGACGGAATCCTTGCTGATGTCTCAGAGATTCAATTCTCCTAGGACGCTCGGCATCAGACATTTTCCTTTCCTATTTACGGCTATGTCATAGTTTTTCCTCTTTACGATCTTAGGTTCCTCGACGCTTGCGCGTACTCGACACGGAATATCGTGGACGTTTTCGTCAAAACGTTTCGACCAGCAAATGGGTGTTCGCAAGTATAAATAGGAGTAACTGACGATATCTTCTCGTTGATAAGAAGGCGTATGAAGCTTCGAAGTTGCTTCTTCCTTGCAATAAAATTTGCTCGACAATTTTTAACACTATGATATACAACGGCGAGTCGATAAGAACGATCGTCCGAAGTAGCTCTGCTGTTTCTGCGGAGAAATATTTCCAATGAGATTTTTATCTAAACGGAAGACGGTCGTCGCTGGATCTTAAGGAGATTTTTCCTAAATCTCCTTTATTTAATGGTTACCGGTAACCGAATCAGATTTTAATCGCTTACAGTGGTCATTCCTAACCAAACTCGGGATATCGATTCCTACGTCGTCACTTTTGATCGCGGTGTCTGGCAAAAATCCCGTAACGGATGTCGTTTGATCTCGCCCGACCGAAACTACAGTGTCTTAAATTGAAAAGAATCGCAACGATACACGAGAAGACGTTTTGACCTGTCGTAGGCGCCAGGCAAAGTCTTAATTAAAGCGTCGTCGCGAAAAAGATTGAAACGGCAGGAAAATGCAGGTAGAAAGGAGAGAATGGAAAGAGAAGGAGACGTATCTTTGTCTGTCAGCTTGCTTTCTCTTGGTTATCGGGTGATATTCAAATGCAATAGCGACCGGTAATTGAAATGGCAGAACGAGTGGTTACCAAAAGAAAACACCGCGATAGAGACGTGTCCCCCGTAAATCGTCAAATGGTAACGGTATATCGGTATACATATACGGCACGTCGCGTCCAATGCAAACGTGCAATGCGAGCGCCGACCATAAAACTGAAAAACCGTACATTTATTTTTCGACAGCGATAGCGCCGCCGCTGAACCAATCCTGACGTTACCTTGAAATAGGAGCGTTCCTGCATCCACAGTCTTGCGTAGTTTCGTTCCATCCGAACTTTCGTCAATGACATCCGCGTTCATACGATGTCCACCTTATACACGGTGGACGATATGTAACCGACTAATTTCAAATTCCCGCCATTCTGCAACGATGCGTCGTCTATGGTTCCTATCGCTTTAGCAAATGTTTTATATCGCAGATGCGGCGCGAAATAACCACGGAACGCTTTACGTTACACAGGTTAACCGCGAGTAAAAATTGATGGAACATTTTGTCGATGTAACTCGTCGATGACGGTGACTTTACACGACTTTTCCGCAAAAAGATTTCCACGAAATTAATAAATTTTAATAGTCACGGTATAAGAATTAACATCTTTGATCAAATGATTTTGCTTACGAATAACGGCTATATAAGGGATTAAAATTTTGTTTGATCATCGATAACCATTATCGACGAGGGAAATTGCGTTTGGATATGGGTAATATTACTATCGATCATATTATTTTGGTTACGCACACCGCGAATTGCAATTCTTGACGCGTACACCGTTTCTTCTGACGCACAATCAAAATTCAACGGAATTATATTTGGCGACGATCGACCGTTTCGTTTCAAAGGAAAACGATAGATAATTGTCGCTTTCGTATTCTCGTCTTAAATTTGAACGAAGCGCTTGCGTGTCTATATTCGTACGTCTCTCCCTTGCTTTAGCTCGTGGAATATGTTGGCGTTGTTTCGCGGAAAAAATAATGCGGTTTTTTATCTAAAAAAAAAAAAAGAATTCGAATCTTTATTCGTGGAAAATTCCCAATTTACTCAAATAACCTTACCGCGGTTCAATCGGGTTTCTATTACTATCTCGCGTAACGCAGCCGTAGGGTAGTTGGACGAATTTACAATTCGTTAACCATCGAAATTCAACACCGCAGTAATAAAACGTCGAACGGAAATTCATTACCGCGAGAGAAAGCTCTATCACTAGCAATATAGATGATTTATGGTTTCTACTAATAATGCGTATTCAGCGTGCGTCGCTGATTCACGAGCGTGTACTCGATGAGAGTTAATTTGGTATTATTTGAAATTTGTCAGATATTTGATGAATACAACGGTGTCTCGCCCTTTTCTAGTTTTTCTAGTGCCTTGGAAAAATACGCAAATACACGTGCACGGTATGTATATACTTCAGGTGGAATTTTAAGCGTTAGACACGTAGCTGAATTAGTATGGAGTTAGTATAGATTGAACGATACCATGTGCACGTTGTATCCACACGTTGTAAGATTCATCTCGTTCTTACGTTAAAAGTATTTTGTTGCATCTTAATTGTTCTTTCGTTCGTTATAATTATATTACTATATATAACGTTATTGATATAATATAATATATATTAGAAACTGTAATTTCTAACAGTCCAGAGGTTTATGGATTATACATTATAAATATATATGGATGAAAAAACAGGTTGGAAATTCAGATTATAAATTACGCCAGATATGCAAATTACGAACGTATACCTTAAGTAAGATTGATGTCGCGCGAGCGACGAACGTTGTTAGAATTATCTCTTAATTCGTTGTAGCGTAATTATCGCACGCTTATTGCAAAATTCAATGATTCGGGTTTCATTCATAAAGAAATATTATACCTTCATAACCAAACGGTTAAATATAATTACGGTTTGTGTGGATAAATGGCAGATCATTATCAAGAAAATATCTCGCATATCTATAGAGGAAACTCGCAATGTAAAAACAGGTTTCCAGCGGACGAAATAATTTCGTTTTCTGTAGCGGGACTCGTCTTGGTTCGATTCGGTTTTATTAAACCAATTATACAAGCACATTGGACACGAGTAACAATTTCAAAGCCGCGAGGTGTTCGTAGATTACATCGTCGTGCGAATTAACGACGAAGCGTATTTTTCCATTCTTAAATCGCGACGCTCGTGTGGATAACTTTTAGCCAAGAACTTAAGAAGACGTTCATGGTCGTTGTTCCCACTCTTTTCGCATTTTTTACTACGGAATTCCACGAAATCACAGTCCCTTGTGAACGTCCCCCTGATCTCGTGTATTTCCAAGAACACCCAAGTAAGTACTTGCGTTACTTGCATCGCAACTCGAAAGTACAATGTCGCCTGTCGTTGTCAGCATGCGACTCGATTACAAACTTGCGAATAAAAATCGTACGTTGATAACGTAACGAGTACAATTTGTATTGTTATTTTATCATTGGTAAAAATGGTAAGAATGGTTTCACGTAACGTTAGTTACAGATAGGCGAGACGAAACATTGGCATCTACGGGAGTGAAAGACGGCACAATTTTTCAAGAAAATTTATAACAGAACATTTCGAACATGTCATTTATTCTAGACAGTCTACGTGGCCTTTAAAATGCAGATCCGATAAAAAGCTGTCTGCGAGAGATTTTTGTAAACGGTCTTTCCATTACATTCTGATTAATTGCAATAATAATACCATTGGTTGATCATCAACGTTCCTTAACATTCTTGCATTGTTGTGACGAATCTGCCAGTGTCCACGTACTTATAAGCAGTAGTATATATCGACGTACAAGCGGACATCTAATCTCAGGACACTTTCGAAGGTTTAAGCAAATTCGAAAGATCGTTAGAAAATGATAAAAAACCTTCGCGAGCAGTTAGGTCGTAGACGTAACGAACCCATGTATGTACATAGTCAACGCTATAATAATAATCTGAGCGGGATCAGCGTGTTTCGATTACGCCAAGTATCGCGCAAAAAGCTAAACGAACAGTAGTCGAAGACTGTTCCGGATTAACAAAGTTACAGCGAGCCCGAAGCATTTAAAACCAATTCCTCTAAGGAAGTCCAAGTAAATCTGCAGTGTTATCTACGGCGTGTAGCGATAAGCTGAATTTTGTTGCAATCGTGATTTATTATTTTGCTTTCGAGGAAATCTATTTGCCTGATCTAGCGGATTACGTCTTTTTAATGCGAACACGCGGTTTCCGGAGCGCGTTAGCTCCGTGGTCAGTGAGTTCTCTGTCACCGACACTGTCCTGCGAGTCGTTTAACAGGATGTTCGCTGTATTTAGTTATCTGCTGACTGATCGCGATCACTGAAAGACTACCGTATATATCCTCGTTGTTTATGTACCATGGCACGTTATATACGACTCGTAAGGTCTTCGATTGGAATCTTTGCAGCATTTCAATATTCCAACTGCTCGCCTCAACACCGTAGCTGTATCTCGCGCGTCCACGCTGGCTCCAGGGTAATCTTGCACGTTTCCACTTTACGAAAAGATGGCAAGGCGAAGGAATGCGGGCCCGATCCGTTACTTGTCGTTTCTAATAGACCCGATACGATCGCACGGATAAACAGGCATTTTCACCGAAAGTGTAACGTTAAAAATAAGGTCGTGTAGCAACGCGCGACAGCGAGCAACGAAGCGGATCGTCCATCTCCTATCTCTGTGCCGTCTCGCTTGCTATCTCGCCGTTGCAACGGAGTACCGCGATCATTTGGTCGAAATAAGCGGCGCGCCGACCCAAGCCCCAATTAAGCGAAGAAAAGTAGGACCGTTTATTCGATTAGATCGTGTTGTTCGAGCTTCGTGCTAGATACGGCAGCGACTCGAATAAGCGGAGTCCGCTGTACTCGCGAACGGCGGTGTACAGCCAAGATTGGCTTCTGTAGCGCAAATTGTTATCCGGGAAGTCGAAGCACTGGATAAATGTCGCGTAACGAAGATGGGCAAAAAAAAAGAAGAAAGGGAAGGAAGGAATCGTACTTGCTACGAATCGGGTTGCCGTCAGATTGATTTGCGTTTGCGAGCGTGAACGAAGATTACATTACGATAAGAACGAACGACTTTCTGTTTGAATGATCGTCCCTCTTTCGTTCTGTGCAACGCCTGAGCCAACGCACGTCGTGACAAATGGCGGATGATGCAAATTCAAAACGTTTAAACACGACTCGTGCCTCGGTGGTCGTCGAGCTTTTAACGAAGACTCGTCGTTGTTGGATCGCGCGCATACCTCGGATCAGATCACCGAATAATCCGAATAACTCCGGATGCTCTAGCATTCTGATTCTAATTTCCAACGATAGCTTCGAACGCAGGAAGCAAAATGTCTGACCTTTCGCCAGATCGATTTACATCTATCCAGTGAATCTTTTCTGCAAGTATCGACTTTCTTAGTTTCCTTTTTTTCTAATCTACAGTACGCTTCAACGGTACCGCGACACTTGCTTCTTTTCGATAAAACATATTCTAATTGCGAAACTACAGCCAGGCGAAACTGCGAACCACAAATGATTACGTATAATAGCGTATTATAGTTCGATTAGGTTGGTTTTTGGAAAGCTGTAGTATACGAGCCTCTCGAACGACAAACTGATCGAGTTCGCTCCTTGTCGGTTTTATTAAGGCACAGGATTAACGATTCATTTCAATTAATTAATTTTTAAGTAATTCATTTTAGAACGGACGAATCGCTGGCGCGAGTTCATTTATCACAAGAGGACTATTGGAGAGATTAGAAAGATTATTGGGAGAAATAGTAGGAGATTTCGCGGTAAATTTACAAAATTGTACTCATATAACACCATCGCTTTTTTCCGCTTTTCGACTTATGCAGTTGCTCGATCCGACTTGCGAACGAGTCGCGCGATAATGAAACAGACGTCTGTAACTGTCACACCTCGTAGAACTATTTCGTCGCCTGACAAACACTTCGTCTCCGCTCTTCTCCCCCTTTATAAGTTATTACATTCTACCAAAAGTTTTACAAAAGTCAGGAAATAGAGAGATTACATCGAAGCCTACGTCTTCTCGATTTATTTTTCTCGGCAATTTTGTCACGAGAAGAAACGAGGAAAATTTTCGCACGAATCCAATACTCGTTAACTTCGCAGTTAATTCTCAACTTACCGTTCGAAGAACGAAACCACGGAGATACAATGTAATTGTCGCCAATGTTAATTCGACTGGAAATAATCGAACAAAGTGAACGTTCGTCGATCCAACTATCAAAATTTCTTTGACTTTTCGCTACATTCTCTGATCGCTAAAGCCTGGCTCGTGTGATTAAATTTACGCGAGGTCAGGTTATTTACGCGAATGGCTGCGTCGAATTATTAGCGTAGCTCGTGCAAATAATACCCAATACTTTATAGACGAGGACGACAAACTGATCGTCGCATACGGTGCAAGTATCCGTACGTTTGGTGGACAAACAATTCCGGTAATTCCATAAAGGTTCTCGCGAGTAGATCCGTGTCCAAATTGCATTGCAAGATGCGCAACTTTGTTGTACGCCAGCCGGATCCAATTCGGCCAACAAATTACACAGATCTGCGGTTCGTGACTGTAGCACCGCCACAGCATCGAGCTCGTCTTTATGCGTGCAGCGAGTTGACAGAATTTTGAACCTATCGCCAATTTTCGTACCGATGGCCACGTTGTTACATGTATTCATCCTGGCGTGACCAAAGTTGATTGCTTTACGAAAGCAAAGCGGTTGAGTAAAGTTAAAGATTGTAACGTTCCTTATTGCGATCCATACGGCGGATATGAGAAATTAGAAAAAAAGAGAAAGATTTTAGTCGAACAACTTTTACCTTACACATTCGCAATGACGCGAAAGATCAAGATCTTTTTGAGAAAGAAACTATTTCTTCAAAATCTCTCACGTCCTCGACATAGACCACGAAGAACTTACAACTTTCGATTTAACTTTCTTCCGGCGTACTATACGGTTTCTAGATATTCGAAATATTCACGGAAACACGAACAGCGAAGATTTCTTTGAAAAGGAAAATCTTTCTGAAAATTTCTCGCACGCCCGATATACGAGTAGACCGTAAAGAATATTACCGCAAGTACCGAACCAACTTCTTTTGCTGTATCTTACATAGCTTTCTCTAAGTATTCACGGTGCTATAAAAAGTGAAGATTTCTTTGACGAGGGGACTCTGTTTTCACCCCATTCCTCAGCAGCAAAGAAACTTGTTCCGTTTTTATTATTAGCATCGTCGCGGACTACGTTCGCGCAGTTTCAAATTTTACCGAATTTTCGGGCTACCGAATTTCCCTTGCCAGACATTCGACGAACTAGGATCGACGAATACTCGACGACACCGACGACGCGATAGCCGATCGAACTATACTCCTCGAATCACCGAAATTCTCCTGGACTTCTACCATTTAAATCGTTCTACGAGTCGAAACACTTGTTTTAGTTTAGTGCGCTATATACGAGTTGCACAGATTTATACGTCTTACTTGCTCCGAGTTCTGAACTGTAATTCGGTTACATTGTATTTCAATTACGTCGCGATTCAATTGCTCTCGTGATCGCGGTAATTAACGACTGAATTCGCTGAAAAGTTTGAACGACGTGATTCGATTACAAGGTGATTGAATTGTTATGTAACTGAAGTACAATGCGATTAAATTACAGTACAATAATTCAACGAAGGTACAGTGTAATTCGATTAGTACAATTACGCGCGGAATGTCGTTTTCCTAAATAAAATTTTTACCCTAATTTCTTCGGAATATTAATTGCCCTCGCTACTCCGGATTTATGATAATTTTATTACGAGACATTACAGTATCTTCGTTTACACTTTCCGTTCAAATGATTCAGATAATTGATACGCGTTAAAAAATTGTCTAGCTCGAGTGGACGGTGTCTTTAACCCTTTCCAAACGCTACGTTCACGTTCCTAGAAATTCGCACAACCTTTCCCAAGACCAATCTCGCGTAAGAAAATCGTACGACGATTCTGACTACGTTTGTGATAAATAAATCATTTGCGTATTTATAAAAATCCTCTTCTCGCCATTGAACGCGTGTCAAGCAAATTTCTTCTCTTCTAGAGCAGCTGATAATCGATAATCGGGGAATATTTAATGGGTAGCGTTTGCCCGCCAAATTCGAATTTCAACGAAATCTTTCACTTATTCGGAAATCAAGGTACTTCGTATTCCGCTCAATCCAACGGTCTTCCGTTTGACCAATCTCCTCCTCGTTGTGTCGTGGCCCAAATTACACAAAAATCCAATTTCGATTTCATTCGAACTCACTTCGTAATGAATGAAATTACGATTATCGATCGCGAGCACAAGACAAAGCCGCGTGTTTGTTCGAACGGTTGCTCGGAACGAACACCGCAGGAATTCTGATTCGACCATGCATTCCGAGATTCGTTTGGACGCTTCGTTCCACGCTCGTTCGAAGCAAACGCTCAGGTGAATACGCAGCTTTTGACGTGCCCATATCGATTCGCGTCCGACCGATTGTCCTTCCTATTCAAATATTCCTTTGCTCGGCGTTCGCGCGGTGCTCATTTCGAGCAAATACCTGGGTAAATACGCAGCTTTATAAACACTTTACCAATAATTATGATCCTATTTAAATCGATTTCCACTCGCGAGCCTTTTAAATTGCGAGTATCATAAACACACAGCACACTTTTATGCCATTAACTTGCGAGTGCGCAAAGCGCGAAAGTATACGAAACATTCAAAGTCTAGCATTCTGTTAGCAGCTCTGTGCAGGTAAATTTTCTATGAAAACGATGCTCAATTATTAGCGCGCATCCCTACAGGACGTAAGACGAGAACATCTTCGAACGATTGGTAGAAATTGAACGTCCTCCGTTGACTTTATTCCCTGGTTGTTTCATCGTATCTGTAATTCCTTACGATGTAAAATACCGAGCAAAGCAAAATTCGTGCTTTCCAATAAATAATGTAAAAACACGTTTTTTTTTTTAATAAATGTAAAGAATAGACGTCTTAATTCTTACGATCGGCATATTCGCGTTTTATGCGTGTTATTGGTGTCGGTGATGGGTAATGATAAACTATTGTTTACAATATACGTTATATTCGCACAGCTATTCGTATCAGTGCTGGGTAACAACGAATTGTTTCTTGTAATGTTCACTCGAATGTTGGCTTGCAACTGTAATACACCGTCCAATATTGATTGCAAACGTCTCTATGTCCTTTCTTCTCAACATCTCGCGATTTAACACTAAACCTACCGACGTTTCGTGTACGCCTAATCAAACGACCGCTTGAAAAAAAAAAGATGTATCTTAATATAGAGAGAGATTTTAGCCAATTTTTCTCGGAAAGTAAGCGGTAGAAAAAGTTGTGAATTTTGAGAAATGGGTTGTACGTATATTACAGAGCAACGTTGCACGATACAGTAACGTTGTATGCAAGAAATTCTATAATAAACGACATTTCAAAAACGGTCGTTTGACCGCGCGTGGTAGGTTCAGCGTTAAGCAATAGCAGTGAAATAAATATATTTTTCCGAATCTACGTTCTTCGCTTCGAACACTCTTTTTTGCTTGCTGTTCAAGAAGCTCGTGGGTTCTGAACGAAACGAGGATGCCACGCTATCGTTCGCGTCAAATATATGTCAGGCTCGAGGCGGATAAATAATGGTGGTATGTACGAGACGAAAGACGAGATTTCACGGTGTTTCCAAGTCGAGATGTAACGCGTGCGGAAACGATGCATTACATTTGGTCTTGCATCGTCGCGTGAACAATGCAGCTGTGCCATGTTATCCTACGACGCGCTGACTGAAATACTAATACCATCCTTTGTTGCGTCCTTGTTTACATCGCGTCGTCGTAAGTCACAGCAACGTGGACACATGCATCGCTAAGTTATAACAATATTTGAATTCTGGTTACATTTCGCGTATATGGCGATCACGGAGGCGAAACCCCACAGGGATGAACGTGTTCGTTGATTTTCTGATCTTATCAGTAGCTATGCGATGGTGCACGCGATATTTAATATCACTGGAGTAAAAAAAAAAAGAAAAAAGATATTCGAACGTACGACGTAGCGATTCGTTTGAAACAGAAGCTTCTTCAAATTGAACATAACGCAACGATAATCTTTACGTTTCGCTTAAAAAGAAAACGCTAAGAAACGACCAACAAACATACGCAACTACGTACTAGAAGTTAATACGAAACTATCTTAACGACTGTTCAAGTTTTCGCCAATAATTGGACTGCGAACCTCTATGCATTTTTACGATCTTACGAACGTGATGGAAGAAACGAAACCCAAATAGAAATTCGTTTCACCCGCTAAATATTCTAATAAATTCTTTACGTCGAACGTTTTGCACACTCGTTTTGCGTATTATACTATTTGCGCTATTCGCATTCCTGCTGATCCCCTATGAACGCAGAGAAATCCGCAATCTACTGACAATACACTAACGTCCGAATATCTACATTTCGAAGGATTTCTAACTTACCTCAAAGCGCGCAGCATCCCGATTTAGCATAATCTCAAACACATTTAACGCGAATAAGCTCGAGAGCAGTAGCATGTATTAGAACAACAGTTGCGATTAAGCGAAGTACATGGAATAAGTACGTAATATCGAAATGTAGGACAACGCGCACGAACGTGTACAGTACAGCAGGAAGAAACAGAACTACTACACAGGGTGTTTCTAGCAATTGGAACAAGTATAACAACAATAACATATATAACAACGGTATGATAACAATAAGACAAATGGCACACACACGTAACTCTGTTTCACGCGAAGATAGAGAAGGCTCGTAGAGGACAATTTTTTATCGTATCAGCTGTTTCAAGAATGCATCGGTGTATATGCAAAGCGCCGTTGCACTTTTTGATCCTTCGCGAAACAAGCATTAAGGTGGAAACGCTCGGTTTATAAGATAATTAACACTCCTTCCGCGACTCTATTTTCGACGTTGTTGTCTGCATACTGGATCATTTAAACGCGCGCGATTTTCGTCAGATCTTTGCGTTTCAAAGAATCCCTAAGAATTCTCGAATACCCTTCCAAGTTTCTGCAACATCGTCCAATAGCTTTTACCGGGAAATATTGTCGTGATTCTTTCGGGCAAAGCAAAGTTCGAACGAGAACGCGAAAGAAAAATGAGGAGTTACTTTATCCGATTGAAAGCAAGCCAGTACGCGGATGAAGGATCGACGCGCTTTAAAATAGCCTTGTAAATAAACGAACGAACGAACGAGCAAATAGACACACGCTACATCGAACAATCGTCGTTTCCAGATTTCTAACAACGTCGAAATCCAAGTTAAAGAACCGAGAAAGTTACTTTGCCTAAAGATATCGTGCAACCATCGAAATGCAAGGATCGACGATGCTTCTTTAAGCAAACGATTTCTACGTTTTCCACGTAGTTATTTATTTATTTGAATCTTAGCAAATACATCGAGGTCATTGACGGACGATCGTGAGATCGATCAATCGAGTATCGTATCATGCCGTGTTCCAGACGAATAAACGATGATCGATTCGTAGAAAACTGCGAAACGTTTTGCATGTTACACGCTACGTCTACAAAGAGTCGTACGAAATGGCCGCTCCTATACGGTACGAGTACGCTGTTCAAATCACCGTTGATTCAGCGAGCCAATTACACACGAACGCGAAACATCCTGTGTTACATATTTATGCGCGTAATTGCCTTCGCTGCGTGCGCCTCGTCGGCCGTTTTCTTCTTCTTACAATTAGTCGTATGTAATCCGATATGCAGATGAGCGTATGTGCATTACTCGCAAATTGAAAAGTAATGCGAGATCGCGGAACAGTGGTGATTCATGGGAAGGTAGCGTGGTAATAATCGCGTGAAAGTTAAGCGTGGAACAATTTATTAAAATAATCACCGTTATTAAACGATGCGCGCTAGAAAAGCTCGACTTTGCTTAATGGAAAGTTAAGCGTTGTTCGCCCATAGACAGAGCTGCTCAGGCGGTTCGTTTCGTCCTATTCTTTTTCATAGGAAAAGATCGGAACGTTCGTAAACGCTACGTAGAGGCTCGGTGCTCTCTCGTATTCAAAAGTAACTGACAACGGGAAAACAGCGCATAATTTATCGGTGGGATTTTTATGCGTTTACGGAAAACCCGAAGACGAAGAAATATATGGAACGTACGCAACGCGTAAGAGAAACTACGTAAAATGAGCAAACCGTAGCGCTCGTTGCAATATCTCGCAGCTAGAACATTTTCCTAGTTAAGTTTCGCCCCCCTCCCCCCCCCTTCGATCGATCAAAGTCTCGCTCTTTTGGTCGTTCGGCAACTGTTCCGATTTTTTAATTATTCAGAAAAATATGGATTTGCATAAACGTAGGCACGATCTACCTGTAACATTCGCGTTTTCAAATGATTTCAAGTGCTTCGCGAGAAGCAAATCTACACCGCGATATTTATTTTCTAATTGTGCAATTTTATCCTACTTAAATCTTAATCGTAACTTGATCGTAATACGTGTTTCATTATACGTAGCGTAATGCGCCAAATAAACTACGTGTTTTTGAACAAACGTCTTTATAAGATATAAATGTCAGAGTAAGATTTGTATAAAAAACGCATCTGTAATTTACGGACTGTTGCGCGTGAAGTGAAACGTAGATTTTAAGAAGAACCGAAGAAAAAAACAACAGTCGCTAGTATCTGAAAGAGGATGAGATTTCAGTCTGATCTTCTTTCGACGAAAACGCGAGACGTTGTTAAATTAATAAATAAGAGCGATGTATCTGCGAATAATTTCTCAAAGCGAAATATTTCGGTTAAACGTCATTTGCTGAAACATATCAGCTATAGCGTTACCTTTCAAAATACGCGTAGCATTAATAATCGATCGGTTCGTGAAACCATCAATCCCGTTGCGATATATTTGGGTCGTAAGTTACGCGCAGTGGATATTATTTATACAAACGTTAATTAAATTCAATGTCACGCGTATCGTGTTTACCTAAAATGGACGTTGTTCGTGCAATTTCTCCTGTTTCCTCTGCTTGACGATCAATGATATTCGGCATTTCAAGCTCCTCGACGGAACCGCAGTTCGTCGATAAATATTGACGATACATGTTGATCCTTTTAGTCGAGGACCCGTCAACCACCGTATATCCTTTCTTTCTGCCCGGATTTGCTCGATTTTCTCGCGGATGTGCAGCTTCGAAGCGAACCTCGAGTCTACGTGGAACTCCAGACGTCTGATTACCTCTCTAAAGAAGATCAGATGGAACGCGCGTCGAAGTAAACCTTTCTCATCGTTTCCGTGTCTCCTATTCAATCCCGACTCGCGTCTCACATCGATACAACCTACGCGTTGATAGTCTGAGAACACCCTTGGAATCTTGCACGAATAATGGCGCAACTTCGCGTCGAACATTGGCCGGTTTCTAAACTCTGCTTCAACTCTGATCGCGTCCTGTCCAAAATTCTCTTTAAAACTCCGTGAGCAGAAGAAGGTTTTTAAGAGATCGCGCTACACCATCGAACGTATTATGTTTCAGAAAGGGGAACTTCGCCATAAGGGTGGACGATAGTTTGGTCAGTCCTGTACAAAGTTGTAGCAGGTTCGACCTCGTTAGAGGCCTGTTAGGCGACTGGTTCTAGTCGCGCGACTTCTTGGAAACTACAGGTCGATGACAGGATATTTGTTATTACCACGGGAAAGCTAAAACGCATACCGACTAAAATATCAGAGATTACTACGTACTAATAACAAGTCGCGTATCGCTAGGAGCGTCAGAGCGTTAGAAGCATTAAATTGTGACAACTAGAAAAAGCAATTGATCCTGGCCTGTCACAGACTTGGCCTAAAGACTGGTTCGGACACGGCCAGTGGTTTCGTTAAGTAGCAAGTAAAGTTTTATTCGCGGCGGTCCTCCGATGCGAACGGTGTAAATTTGGCTTTACTTGGTACTTGACCAAACTATCGACCGTGCTCGAACCAGCCTTTGGGCCAAGTTTACGACAGTTCAGAATTAATTGTCATTTTTGAGCGTCAGAATAATAATACTTGCACCAACTCGGTATCGACACTCGTCTCGAACGATCTCGAACAATTTCAAACAGTCTCGAACGATCTCCAACGATCAGGTACAGGTACCGTCGATTAAGAATACGACGTGAGCAATGTGTTACGCGATGAAACGTCGTCTGCATAAAAATTCCTTTCGTTGGGTAAAGTATAGTTAACCGGACAGCGAACTTTTCACCTGTGCGCGTCTCTTTTGGGCACGTACTTTGTGCGACGTGCGTATGATTGATTTCTTTACCTTGAAACAGGCACACGGTCCAGCCAATTGCTACAATTACCCGGTGTATAACGCGCGTATTAACGCGCGATTACTCGTGAAATATACATCTGATGGCACCTGTATGCGTCGTTGATTAGCACAGATTCATAGAAACGCCTGGCCAAACATAAAACAGGGTTTACGATACGATTTAACCTCGACGTGAATCACGGTTGTGGTTAGCGTAATCGTCCATAGGAACGGATGAAGATCTTTGACGAAAGACGGTACGTGCGTAGCACGTACTTTCTTGGAATACATTGTCGCTACAGAGTATGGTAATGGATGGAAATTTCGTTTACGAGGCATAATTTCGAGAATTCGATATCCTCTAATTCCACGACTCGCTCGTTCGCTGCAACAACCGCGCAACTCGAAATTTACAGTTTTTGAGTTATTAGTACAGAGGAAATACGGTTGTTGTTGGTACTTTTTACGAGCTAGTTTAGCAGTAGCGGTACCGGTACATTTATCGATCTTCTAACGGAGCTAGCCCAAGCCTTCCGGTTACGTATCTTCTCTCGCAAACTACGTCGACCGCATCTGTTACACCAACTTAGAGTCGAGTTCGAATCTTGCAACACCAAGAGGCCCGCGTCGCTATTGCATCTTTACGTTTGCTCCTATCGATTCGCTTCAACGGCGATGCATCTTAGTCGCGTCGCGTCTTGCGCTATCGTAATATCGCCGAAGAGATAATGGTGGGTTCTTTGCATCTTTTTATTACCCATGACGTATTACTTTGACTTACGAATTTGGCGATGAAACGATACGCGCGGCTCTTGCTGGGCAAATTTTTTGGACGGTAACGTCGCGACAGCGAGCAAATCTCGATCGAGGAACGAATGTTCGTGAAGAACGTCGTAACGCAGAATTAGGGTGGCTCTAAGGATAAATGCGAATTCGTCGAAATAAATAAGAAAATTACAACGTAATTACAACGTATAACGTCTCAACGCCACGTTCGTACGAAATTACAACGATTCAAACTGCTTCGCTCTAAAATCGCGTAGTTCTCGAGCTACGTCGTTCTCGCGTCCTCGCGTCTCGTGCGCCGCGGGGAAGAGCGCGCAGCATCGAAGAAACTGGTGACGAGTAACGCGTGCGCGTCCTAAATAATTTCCTTCTTCGTATCTTCACTTTGCCCAATGAAACGCGATGAACAACGACTGTTGGGAGGAATCACGCTTCGACGCGCTAAACGCGAGGAAAACGAGCGAACGCGGAGATCGCCGAATTCTAATCTGCTCGTATTCGATCAAGCCGAGCCAATTTAACCAGGAATCATCGGCCGTAATGGGTCGATTACATCCGATGCCGTTCGATCGGGGCTGCAGGAGCCGCGAAGCAAAATGGGTCGATAACGAGTCGCGTTCGATTTTTCTGCGGCGTTACGCTCAGCGCGTGGAATCGCAAGGGTCGTTATATCGGCGGCACTGTATCGCAAGAGCGGTCACGCGATCTAGCGAGATAATTATTGCGATGCAACGTGCGGTTGGTTCGTCGAGTGATACGCGAGCAATTGCGTGCAAACTTCACGGCGAGCTATCTCGGCAGGGGTTCCGGCCGAAAGAAACAGGCAAAGGGACGAAGAAGCGTTATCGCCTGAACGCGAATGCTGCTAGGCGCTATTATTCTCTGGTGATTATTATTCTCGTACGGCGCGTATATGAGTCGACGAGGGAACGCTCTTCCGAGAAGTGATATTTAATTAATGGGCGGTGAGCAGCGGCCGAAGAGCAAACACCAGGCGAAGGCACTCCGTTCGCGCAGATCTTTTCCTAAGTACTCGTCGGTTAATTCGCCTCCCAAGCAAAGCACGATGTTAAAAAATGGACATCTTTGAACCCGCTCGAAAAATTTCTGCGGCACGTTTACGAGCTTCTCTCGAGAAAGAAAACGTGTTATTAGCATTTATCCGAAACGTGGTGGTGAAGTTGAGAAGAGTTCCGAGAACGTCGAGATGAAAAACTGGCAGCGGGTCGAACTTAGCCGTACGTGTTACGTTTGATCGTCGTCCTCGTCGGACACTGTGACTCGTCGACGAGATAATTATTTCGAAATTTGCCCGCTAAATTGGCGCAGGTTGGCAACAATCGAGCCAATCCGAAGTATCGCGAAATCGTTGCTGCCTGCGAACAGCGACCAACGACACGTTCGCGAAATTCGCGCCCGCGTGCGTCTGCTACGGCGGTTTCCATGCTATTAATTACTACGACGTACATCAATACCTAACTTAATATCGATGCGTCAGGTTGTCCGAAAAGTTTTTTTTCGTTTTCGTAAGGAAATGATCGAACGAAAAGAAATTGTTTCCTTACGAAAGGAAAGAAACTTTCGGGACAAGCATTGGGTTAGCATACGCTCTCGTTCATAGGTGTTGCAGCATCCACAGCTTCTGCAACGAAACGTCGCAGCAAATTGAAAGTGCAGAGAGAACGACTAACCGATCAGAATTTCGTACTCGTGCATGGACGAAGCAATAAGCAAATAAATAACGTATACACGTAGCAAAAATTTGTTCTAATTGCTCGCAAGAGTTAGAGAAATATGGCAAATTTTAATAACCGTGTGTAAAATCGTGGATACGAACAGATACAGTAATGATATAAATTACTGACTGTTATTGCAATACCGAATACACGAATCTCCAATAGTTTAACGTTTCGAACGAGATAGTAACGTTTAAATTTTCCAACGATTCTTCCAGCTTGCTCGTGTTTTCGCGAGTGCCAAAGTATAATTATATAATGTTATAATTATGGACACATACGAACCACGAATAACGAAATCGACATGTTCTTCGCTCTATTTCGTTCTATTTCCTTCTACTCTCACGCGTTGACGACGACTTTCCGAAACGTAATTATCAATTATCCTGTTGCCAGTCGCTTATTATGGAAATTAAACTCGGCGAATCGACGTTCTTGGTAGCCAGCTCGGTGACGATCCAGTTCGCGAAATAAAGAAAACTGCTCGGCGAGTTTCTAGGAAATTCAAATGCCACTTGACCGAAGGAGGTCGGCGCTGTTCCGCGGAAATAGTTAAAGCACAAGTGGTTTAGCTTATATCTCAAAGGAAATGATCTCCGCCGAACTCGGATTCATTCCCGGATGATGTTTTACGCGTTACGGAAATGAGAATCGGCGAGAAGAGGCTCCGACCTACAAGGAAGCGCGCGTCGAGGAAGTTGGCCGCACATTGTTTTCCAGCCTTACGAAGAAACAATGTGGATGCCATCGAACGATCTAACGAACGTCTACCTCTCCTACCTATAGCTATGCCATTATGCAGCGACGCGATGTTACAGCGATGGAATCTGAAACGCTTAGAACCGCTTCGAATCTGTACAGCCACGCGTATGGTGAAAAATTCGGATCGCTTTGAACGCGACTCGAAGCTTGGAACCGTCGAAAGTCTCGAGTCTCGATACGCCTTGAATTCCGAAAATCTTCAAGGTGTTGCGAGTCTTGAAACGCTACTCGAATACAAACTCGAATTTTGACAGGCTTTGAATCCCGAAAGCTTCGATCGTCTTGCGAGTCTTCGAGGTGTTAATCGCCTTGAAAATCTTGATCTCGCGAGAATCGTCTATTTCACGGAATTATCCCGCAGAAAATTAAATCGACGCGCGAGACACGCGTGAACTATCTCGTAAAATATCTCTGTTAATACCAGAGGCATAAGCGGCCGCAAAAGTACCAATCGATATGAACGATATACGCTGAACGATCTCGAGTACTCGGTTCTGCTGTCCGACTATTTGACGCAAAATAATTCATGTCGATATTTCACGAAAATATTAGAAAATACGAGGTAGACGATAGGAACTAAAACATATACGATATACGATATACGAAGATTACGATCCACTGTACTATATCACGATACAGAATGAAACGTAAAATTTCAAATATTTGATACTCAAGTTTTAGTAGTGACGGTACTATTACGAATTTGAAACCTTACGCGTATAATTAGCGCATAGATTGAACGCTTCTTACGATCCAAAAAGATGTCAAACTTGCAACGACATTTTAAAGAAAGTTCGCTTTATTATCAGTTGCTCGTTTCAACTATACACGATAGACTTTTGATCGTGCTTTTTCAGATTTTCTTCGCGATTTCGTCTCGTAACAGAGAACAACTTAACATCGAGTACAAGCTATTAATGCGTGATTTATCGAGAAGGCACGTCGAATTCGGCGGTTTTGTTTCAGAACTAATACGTCGGAAGTTGAACGAAAAGCGACGTATTAACAATGTACGCGGCTTAATCGCTCATCCTCGACACGAAAATCGATCAATTTCCCGCAAGATTGCCAACAGCGTTACGCTGCCGCTTTCAAAGTACAGCGAATATATTTTTCAATGAAATTTTGTTATTCATTTGCGTTCGCCATGACAAGTGCATCAATGTCAATTAAGACCGATGTATTTTTAAATGATCGATGGATTCCCAGTCGCAATTAAGTTACCATAATGGCGTTTTCGTTCGATCGCTGTAAAATGGTTCGACGTGGAAGAAAAAAAGAAGGCGAAAGAAAGAAAATTGAACTTTAAATGGTCCCAAAAATAATATCTTCCTTGTTTCCAAGAATAAAGTAAAAACCTCGCGAACTAATTTATGTTTAGCTAAAAGCACAACTTAAAGAACACACGCGCACGCGCACACGCACATACGCGTATGATAAACGGAAAAAGAAAGGTAAGTTTGCGATCGAACGAAAGATTCGAAACACGTTTCAGCATTTATCGTGCTTACGGCTACGTTTAGTTACAAGCACGGACGGACTGGCGCAAGCAAAAAAAGAAATATACATATGAAAAAGCCAGAAATAAAACGAAATTCCCAATCAAACGAAAGAAAAAAATTGGTCTGACAGGTCTTTGCGCGCGCTACTGCTGATCTTGTTACGTATCTGAAACGAATGGACAGCGTATCAGGTTCTCGCATGAGAGACTTTTAAAGAGGGTCGTCACGTTCGATGCAATCTGCCACCATTGACGCGAGTCTATGAAACTTCGAACGACGGTATTTACAACTATCCACGTATTTCCAACCACGGCCATATCTGCTGCCGGTGTATCGCAAGTATATGTATACATACGCGTGTATACGTATATCCATCCCAATCGAGTGACTGCGTGGTAGTAACGTTCGGTTGGGTGCAATAGTTAACAGCGATTCGGCAGCAGTCGCAATTATATTAATCCTAAATCGCAGGAATACGCTCCAGTCTCTAACGTTATTAATTTACACGTATATTATTGTACATTAACATTTTGATTTCAATTTGTACGTAAAGCACGTTACGTTATACAGTATGCGCTGTTTAACTGCAAACCATCGAATATCTGGAGAAACATCTGGCGAATGATGCGCAACCGCTCAGAGGTATAGCGACACTTTTTTAGTTTTGACAACGTGTACGTTGGTTGCACAGCTACGCTTAAAGGAAACTGCAACGATTTGCTTCCTGGCAATCGCCGTAGTTACGTACAGTGGTATATTATAGTTCGATCAGGTTCAGCTTGGAAAGGCGATACGTGGCAATAAAACAGGCGTCTGTAATTGAATCTTATAGAAATATTCTGTCGCCTGACGAATTCTTCGTCTTCGGATTCTTTAATCTTTGAGTTAGAAGACGGACAAATAAGGGCGTTCTAGACAGACAGAAGGATTCCCAGCGTCAACAGGACCAGCGATATTTAAACAACAAATGTATCAGGTTGTCCCAAAAGCTTCTTTCGTCTCGCAAGGATATAATACATGCACCGCGTTCTCTGTTTTATATTATTCTCGTCGAGTCGTGTATGATCGTGATAACAGAAACGGAACAAAATGGATCGTAGATGATTCGATAAAATAACAGAGAAGGAAAAATTATTATTAATTTATTAAATTAATAAAAAAAAATTATCATTTCCTTACGAAAGGAAAGAAACTTTCGGGACAACCTAATATATACTATTATACAGTAAATGCCAAAATGCATTGCACGAAACGATGTCTTCGTTATCGACGATTGTAAAGTCGAAATATCTCGCGTTATCGGCGATCAAAAGGAAAACCTCTCATCTGTAGTGGTTATCGGTAACCAAAGAAGATTCTGTCGTATGTAATGGCTATCCTTCATTTATAATATCGGTAAAAAAAAAATGTTTTCTCCTATACGATGGTTATCGGCAATCAATAGGAAAATCTTTCAACTGTATCGACCAATGGTAAGCAAGAACATTTTGATGATTTGCAACGATTAGCCGTAACCAAAATCAGTTAAAACGATCTACTAATTATTACGTTGCAATTTTTCGTCATTTTCATTCTAACTGTTACGGTGGTTGAATTTAATATTCGCCGATGATATATATGACGCGCGTACGACTCGTTGGAAGGCAGAATGTTCTTATATTCTAGCATTCGGAAGATTCCAGCTAGTTCTACCGGTATGTATTAATTTATCAAACGATTACCGGTACAGTAAGAGCATTGTGAATCGGAGAACACGCTGAAACACTGACGCAACGCAAAGTTGCATATTCATCGGCTGTGCAAGTTGTTTGCGAACGTGTATGAAACTCTTGAATAGTTGGTGGAAATGCGTGAAGCGCACAAACGCTTGATAGATGCTAGCCATGAACGTCTGCTAACATCATGAACGATCGCGCAAAGTCTCTGCAGCCGATGGAAATTCGATTTACGAATAATGATAATCCACTTCGGAATATGCGTATATATTCGAATACTCGGAACGTGCGTATGAGTTTTACCTTTCGCGTGAATTTGGATGAAATATCATAATGGCGAAGTAGCAGGTGTATACCGTCGTTTTCACTTGGCGGACTTGTCTTTTCAACGCGCGATGCGCAAACTTTCTGTCGTTCGAATGTCACTGATTCCTTAATGATCATCTGGATATTCGTGTCGTTACGTAGGTTCGTATGTTACTTGTGTTTGTCATATGTTATATGTACGTTAATGTGTTGTATTTATATTATAAATACGCGAGGCAATGCGTTTAATGTTCGTGACAATTGTTATTAGCGATCTTTGAAGGATATTTTAACAGATGGAAGATATTTAATCGAATCCTCGACGTTAACAACGTTGCAAGTTTTAGTTAATTTATACTACGCTTTAGCGGAGGCGCGATATTTTTTGACCGGCTGCTACAAAAATTGACTACTACAAATACCTAGCTATCGCCAGATTTCACAATGGTCGTTCGTTTGTTAATGCTGTACGTACATATAGAAATAAATAATTTTCAGCGCTTGCATTTTTAAACTGTGCAAAATTGCCGTTGATTAAACAAAACTAAAACTATTTTGATCAAAAAAAGTTACGGAGATGATAGTTCAAAGACTTTCGTTTTATTAATTTATTATGTTATTTTAGAAACCCTTGACTCGAGCCTGCGTACCTTCGTGTTCGAAGGTGGTCTTGAAAATTGGGAATTAAGAAACACTATTCTATAATTTTTATTAATTTTTCTATAAGCAATATATCGTAGATCGTGTAAAAAAAAATGCACGCAATTTATAGTAAAAAAAAGCTAAGATGAAAGCGAATATCGCGTAGAAAGTAAAAAATATTCCTGATAAAAATCAATCTCGAAGTTCGGCGTATTGGCGAAATATCGAAGAATTCTTTTTGCAAAAATCACCGATATAGCTGCGATTCTTCGTACTGCGAGCCATTGTGCCCTAAAGATCAATAGAATATATTAAAACTCTGTTTTTAATAGAAACCAATTTTGAAGTGTGGCGCGTAAATCGTGATATTGAAAAGTTCTGTACAAAAACGGGCGATATTGCAACAGCTACGCATTTACGTTTTTCATTTCGTATTCCTGGTAAACACGGTGGAAAATTAAAATTTTTTAACAAATTAAATACGATTCAATGGAAATGAATGGAAGGGAGTTAAATTTCAGAAATTGATGAATTTCAAAAGTACGTGTTAACTTTTAGTTCGACGAAAACCTATTACATATTGGAACATACTGAAACAATACATACATCGTGTACTGGAGTTGCCGTTGTTATTAGAAATATGCGCGTGAACCTATCCTTTCATTAACACTTCAAAAAAAGCCACGCGAACAGTATTACGGAAATTAGTACAACGAATTCACTGCGCGACGTTTCCATGTGACTTCTCGCCAATTTTCCTACAATTTTTCAATATAGTTTTCCTGTTTCAGAAACAAAGTAGAAAATGCGACAATGTTGTAAACGCTATTCTTTAAATTTACCATCGCTTACGCTATTCTTCCGACGAATCAAAACTCATGGAAGCAAGAGAACTCGTTCGTCTCTTGCGAATGAACTATTAATCGCGTGCTTGTGTAACGAAATTAAAGACTAACAATTAATAGAAAGAAAGTGGAGTTGATCGGTGCGGCTTTCAAGAGACTCCCATATGTCGCTGCGTTAAAATTTATCGACTTTTGTTAACGATTTCTCCATACCCGCGTGATGAATCGATTCCAGGTTTTACACGAGGCTCTGCAAATTGGTTTCGCTGGAAATTCGAGGGTACTTTCGAATTCCGAGGTTTACGCGAGAATTACCTTAAACTTCGCCAATTACCGTCCAAGTACGAGTAAACAATCAACGGCAAGTTATTCTGCAGGCGAAAATAAGTCCGGTCCAAAATAAAATCTTTTCGTCCTAGTTTCCAATAAAATAGAGTTCGAGACTGGAAACTGATGCGGCGGAGGCGTATGATAAACTTTCGAATTTCTTCGTCTCGAAAACCAAGCGTCTCACAAACGATTTTAATCGTATTTTCCACTCGTAGAATGTCGCTTTACGCGTCGAACAATCTCCTGGCAGCTACCTTAGAACGGGTTCCTCGGTCGTTCGAAAGAAAGTCGCGATTAAACGTACTCTGGAAACGACTTTCTTATACCGTAGAAACAGAAAGGAAGTAGACACGGGAACAACAACGGCGGTGCATAGGTACTCGAGAGGAGAGGACAGAATCGTTCAAAGTTTGGCCGAAAGTACGATTGCGGCAGATGGTTTGACTTGGAAGAACATTCAGGTCGGAAATAGACGACGTTTCGTATTCGCTTGGAAATACGAGTTCCGGGTGGGTGGACGACTTGCAGTGAATAGCGCTGGCACTCGATATCCGCGTCACCGGAAAAAGGTAGAGGTTGATATTTTTTCCCCCCGTCAAACCGTACAAGAGTCGACAGCTTCGACACAGACGAGCCCGTGCCTCGATATTCCCAGTCGATTATTAACTTTTCGCGCCGTTACTTTTTAATAATACACGCTCGAACCTACGATTCCGTCGATCGTCGTTCTTACGTTCGAACGTAGCTTCCGAGTACGATATAATATCGATCCGTGTCGCGCGAACGTGCCACGCCATTGTTTTTGTCGCGAAACTGTACGAAGTAAGACACTTTGGTTCCACGGTGTATTTTAATATGTTAGGTCGTCCCGAAAGTTTCTTTCGTTTTGTAAGGAAATACTCGATGCACAAGCTCTTTTCCTTTTACATTATTTTATTCCATCGTGTACGATCCATTTTCTTCTATTTCTGTTATTACGATCGCGCGTGATTCGACAAAAATAATATAAAACCGAGAATGTGGAGCGTCGGTTATTTTCTTACAAGACGAAAGAAACTTTTGGCGCAACCTAATATTTTAATGTACCATGCATACGCAGAGTGTCTTGGACGAAGTTGGACGGCGAAACAGCGAGGACTCCGCGTAAGAAGAAAGAAAGAATATAATACAATTTTAGAGAAAGTTTGCCAGGAAACGTTTTGTTACAGAGTTAGACACGCCGTACAGAAAACGAATAACAGCGTATTCTTCGTTGGCAAATATTCTTGGCATTTTGATACGAGATGCTGCTTTGGATGATAGTTTGGAACTAACTGCTGGTAAAAGCGTTAGAACACAGCTAAGGACATCGGGGAACGAATCTACGCAGATTAGATAGACAGCGTCGATTTTCTGCGTGTTCTAGTAGAAAATGCGTATGTGCCTGCATGACACGTACAATAATTGTATTGTAACTTTGTAACGAAGCGTTTCCCGACAAACTCTATACGACACCTTTTCCTTTTTCCTTTTCGTGTGTAGATTAAAATTTTGCCCGGCTATTATCAATTATCTATTATCGAGTTGTGTATTTTCTTTCCATTGTTGAAAAATGTGATTGGAGCATCGTAGATTAGAAGCCACCAAGTTTTGTTTATCAATGTTATTTGCTGAAAGATACTTTATATATACGAACATATAAATAGTTATATATACGAATAATAATTGCAAGTAGCTTGTTAAGATTTGTTTTCCATTGTTGAAAAATGTGATGGGAGCATCGTAGATTGGAAGCTACCAAATGTTTTCAAAGTTATCTGATGAAAGATGCAAATACTTTATATATATAAAGAATTATATATACGAACGATAATTCCAAATAGTGTGTTAAGATATTTTCAGTCAAAGAAAGCTTCCGCGATTGGCTACGAAAATATGAAAAGGAAAGTAAGTATGCTTTTTCAAAATACATTCTCGTATCCGAAGAAATAGAAAAATAACAGCAGTGTGCGTTTTAAAAATTATTCGAGTAATTATTTTCGGTGCAAACACTCGAATGTCTATTTTGCAAGAAATATTTGCAAACCTTCTCTGCCGAAGATTTACAAGAGGAATATTAAATACGAAATTACAACGAACAAAATGTGTAGGACATTGAAAGAACAGGAAATGCGTTTTGCCTCCTATGCTAATCTACACTTGTTACGATTTATTCCTCGCGATCGTTAGTGCATATTAAATTCAACAAATACGTATTATCGTTTCGAATATAGAATATTTTGTACGTCGATAAATAAAAATGAAACGTTGATCAAATTACCAAGTATCCTCTAAGTACATTCCGAGCAGAACGAGTTTGTATCCTCGATTTGGAAGAAGGAAATGGTAACCGTGTATAACGTCGAAAGGAAGATCGTGACAATTTGCATTTTAACGGAAATCGAAGGAACAGAAACTCCGAAAGCGAAGGAAACGCAATTAGAATTAAGGAACGTCGAGACAAGTGAATTAAAAGGAAAGAAAATGCAACGAGCTGCTCCTTCGATAATAAAGTTATAAGGCAGTTGGTAAGATTGGTATCGACGACTCTAACGCTTTTCGAGAGCTTCGGCCGCAGAAGAGCTGTTACGAAACTTGTTTACTTAAAACTCGCGCTATCGAAATATCCGTATACACGATCCGTGAATATTTTACGGCGTAAGACTAGTATACGATTTGGTTTTGGCTGAAATAAAGCAGACTACGGCGGGAGGAACGAAAGGAGAAGCCCGGAAGAGGAAAGAGCGCGCGATCGAGTAGTCGGACGAATGGTTCGCTTCTGAAAAGAAAATGGCGTTGATTTGCACGTGCCAAGAGTTTTAACGCTCTTCTCTTTTCGCGTGAAAACTGATTAAGCAGTGACGATAGAAGCTTCTGGAATACGCTTCCAACAGAACGATCCAAATTTGAACAGAAACATTCGATTCGCTCGCTTTCTGCAACGACCGCGTAACTTTTACAACATTGCTGGTTTTCCAGTTATTGGTACGGAAATACCGGTCGCTGCTTGCGACTGTAAAAATTCAACCGCGTCGCTGGTGCGTGATCGCGCAATTCGGAAGATGGAAACTCGTTTCTCTTGAAATCGTGATTTTTGATTTACCGTCGCGGCGAACGAACGAATCGATATTACAGTCACCTAGGAGATCGTCCGAAACAACGACGAGCTAACACCATTGGCAAACATATTCCAGAAAGGTCGCAACAATGCACACAATTTGTCCACACCTTGTGAGAAGGAAGTGTACGACTGGCATGAACGCACGATAAATCTAGAGTCCTGCCTGCAAGTGCCCATCATTCCAAATCCTCCCCAACTCCATAAACTAGCTACAACCTGCAACACAAACAAAGCCCTTGGCATTCAGAAGATTACCATTACTGAATTACAAAAAAGGTTGCATAGTAAAGTCGTTGTACAATTTTACTATGTCCAGAAAGGATCTTTCGTATTACGCACATTCCGTGTAATCGCGCGCTTTCGGGTTTTCTACAAACACAGGCTCGATTTAATCGGAGCGATCAGCCGTTGAATCTGTTTGTCGATTAGGTAACAGTCGAGTAAGCGTGGAGCGTAAGACAAACGTTTCTCGAAGTAGTTGTTTCTTCGTTGGTCTGACGCGTCTTCGAACATGCTTCAGCGAGACAACGCAAAATTTCCTGCGACTCGGATGGGACGTCGTACCTCGTTATCGCCTATTCAGCTCGTTACAAAATTACCTCCGCGATAAGAGCTTGTCTTGTTTGAAAAATTGAAAGAACGAATTGCGACGTTTCTCCCGCTCCGGAAGACCGAGCGGTTGTGCGCCGATGGAACAACGAAATTATCACAAAGATTTCAGGTAACTGGAGAAAACAATTATACGAGAATATGTCGGTTAGCCTAAGGACATCAGAATGCTGCGTACGATCAGCTACGGCCGACAACTAATGCAAATTTTGAGCTGTTTACAGTCACCCGTCGTACGCTGCTGAACCTTCCATATTGGATAACTATACTCGCTTCGGCAACAAAAGGATTAAGATCAAACTCTCGCGGATTCGTGGACGTTCGCCATATATATATATATATATATATATATATATATATATATATATATATATAACATTGCAGATTACTAGACGCTTTTCCTCCTTTGCGTTTTCCTAGAGCTGACTTTAGGTTTAGGATTAAACCTTCGATCTTCCGCCTCGTCCTATCGATCCTCTAACTTTAACAAATTACTTGATCTCGACAAGGATTACAGGATTCTTAAGCAAAGACAGTAATTATTGTCAGTATTTGATTACTATTGATATCGAGTATCGAGCGGATACGACTGTTCACCGGGACGTTTAAAACCTCGAAGACCTTTGCTGTGAAACATCTTTCTGAAAAATGCTTCGTTCTGAAAATATTTCAAACTTTTCCAACACCCTGTACGTTAATGCAATCTATCCGTCAATTTCACGAATGCCTGCCAACTCGATCGATACGAAACTACTTCTATAAATAAACTGTACCCTACGTAATACGCGAACATAAAACAGCCGCGCTTTGTCAATTTCAGCTTGCAAAACGATAATTCGTTGCAGAATTAACGAAGACCGCCGAATTTTGTCTACTTCGCCTAAATCTCTTCTAGTTTAGTGTTTAAAGAAGCATAGCGATGGATTATTAAGTCGAAGAAAATGGATAAAAAGAGAAAGCGCCGGTCGCACAGTTGTTTTGCAATTCTTCGGGAAGAACATCGACCGTACGAACTTGCGGATTTTGCACAGTTTGGAATCGAAGGATTTGTAGAATCGAAAGAGACGGCACCGATATTTAAATTGCGCTCCATGCAAAAGAAACGAGGGTATAGATATCGAAAAGCGCAAGAGTTTGTTATTACGAATATTTGTCAAATTTTTACTTTGTTGTTTATAGCGCGTTTGAAAAAGTGATTTGGACTGTACGAATTACCGCCGTACCTTTGCACCGCCAACTATTTCCGTATCTTGTCGTTGATATTATCAGCACGATTTGCATCAAGGTTTTTCAGAAACGAACGTTTCCGAACGTTTGGTGTTATCGCGCGACATTTGCACGAATTTCTCTTAAAAGTTCCCGTTAATAGTGTTTTCAAAATGGGCATTTACCGAACGTTGATCAAATAATAGACGATGGAGCTCGGTTTAAAAAGAAAATACGGAATAATGGAGGAAAGTGTCGTCGGCACGTTTCTTCCTTTCGCTGCAAACCGAAAGTTTTTCTTTGAAAAAAGGAAGCAAAGAGAGCGAAGATTTTTGTTGAAAGTGGTAAGGAAAGCAGAGACAGAGAGAACTCTTCGCGACTATGGTTGCACCTCTTTCCTTTCTCCGTCTCTTTGACCATGATTAACGACAATTTCGGTAATTTAGAAAAAGATATTCGCGACGTAACGTGCCACTGTTCTTTCCAATTAATATTTATTCAACATCAAATTAGGAATGTGCAATAGATTCGTTAAAAATGGTATAAAGAATACCTAGAAAACGTAATGTTGCGTATAGGAATTAATTCTCTAGCCTTTTACAATCCACAATAACGAGCTGTAGATCCATCTTGAATTTAAATATTCTTAAGACTTTACATAATATAACTCGAGCATGAACGTAACTTTGACAGACATTTATCAATGTTACGATTATTTAATTTCTGCGTTAATAAGTTCTGCCTTTCGATTAATAGCAAGAACATGGAACTGTCCAAACGGTCCGAAAGATAAACCGATAAATAGCTGACTACTAAACTTATCCAAAAGAGGCACTGAATTAATTTCTACGCTCGATATTTGTACAAACTGTGTGACGCAACAACGTATTCAGCTAATTTTCCGTAACTGTATAAACTTGTTGAAAAAGTTCGAATAAGCTTAACAAAAAAAAAAAAAAGAAAAGAACATCCAGAAATTCTCATTTCCCGGAATACTAAAAAAATATCGTAATTCTGCGAGGAAGATTCGGACCGGCTAACGAGTTTAATTTAAAACGGACGAGTGCGTCGGGAACGTCGCGTAACGTGACACTGCGCGCGTATTAAAATCATTGAACGAGCAAAGACAAATGTAATTTACATTTGCGTCGCATGCGCTTTTGTAAATTGTACAGCTGCGAGTTGCGAGATACGTCGGCAATACGTTTACCGGTCTAATCCGATTACGTTGCATTATCATACGGCCGAACATCGCGATAAACCAGTGCACGAAAGACAAGTCCGAGTTCCGTGTTACTTTCAGGCCCGGCTTAACCAGTTGGACTGGACTTTTCCTCGTGATCGCTAAAAAAGAAATATTCTCTTTGTGCCGATTCGTTGGACATTTTATGCCGGCTCATAAGAGAACACAGTCCGGCTAATAGATACGCAAGAGACTCGTCCTGCTCGATCATACGTCAGCGACGATGCATTTTCTCATTGCGATCGTTATTTTCTATATGCCACGCTATGGCATGTGTTTGTGGTAATTTATGGCTGGGCCGAGGTCTCGGCAAGGACCTCGGTAGGATGCACGAGTGAATGTTTGGAAAGCCGGATATGACCGTTTGGAACAGCGGTGTCCACGGTAGGAATCTGTTTCCCCTTCCACCGGTTGTATCGCTTAACGTGTCCGTTCATCTTCGAAGAAATTGCACGACGCGAAAAAGTCGACCGCCAGAGGCTCGCGTCTTTTCGTAGCCTAAAACGCCTAGCAGCCTGGAAGATGAAAAGCGGAGACAACGACGTTTGTCCGGCGGGAGGTCATTTTGGATGGCGCTGGTTTGGAGAATGCGTGAGATATTTTGCTGGTGGAAAGCGACATCGTGTCGTCGCTGAATAGAGACTTTGTCCAAAGGATCGGACCACGGAGTGGGGAAAACGTTGGTGTGTTTGGTAAGCGGACTGTGAGAAACTGTGCGGCACTTGGCCCGGAACCTCGAAAGACGCGAGTCTCTTTGTAAGACGACCTAACACGTACGAGATGCGTTCGCGTTGCCTTTAAAGCTGCCACGCATGCCGCGTCTGATCGAGTAATTGATAAGAAACAAATATTGTCTTATCTATAGGGGAAAATGTTGTGATATATAGGATGATGCGCAAGGCATACGCTTACGAACGGTACGAGGAAAAATTCCGAAATTAATCAGATGAGCAATTCTCTTTGCAACAATACCGTGGGTAACAAAGAAGGAAAGGAAATTCGATTATATGTTACGTATAATTCGAAGCTATCGACGAGGTCGACGTTTCCCTCTTACAGCTAATAATGATGATAATAGTAGTAATAATCTGGATCTTATCGATTTTATTAGCTCCAATTAACGTCAATCGTTGTTTCTATCGACGTCGACGAACCAATTTTCACCTCGAAACAATTGCCCATCGTCCGTGTCTTACGGACTACGTCCATCCGAGAGCTCCAGTTTTCTTTTATCGCCTGATCGTATATTCCTTCGTTCCGCGCCAATAACAAAGCGATTAATTGTTCAAAAAATATGCAGATTAACGAAAACGAACGTTTCCGACGCGTCGGCGAATTTGATAAAAAGAAGGCTTCGAAACGTAGCGCGGTGAGTTCTCGGCCATCCTGTTCACTCGCTCCAACGCATTATCGTCCGTTTCGTTCCCTCGAAAATGGTTTAACGCTTCCTTCCACGACGACGTGCAACTGCGAAAACGGTTGGGAGATCAGTTTGCTTCAAAAACCGCGAAATTCTTCGACCGAGGAATCCAAAAATTACCGGAACGTTTGCAACAAGTTGCAAATGATGGCGAACAGTATATCCTAGATGAATCTGTACTAAACGTTTGAAAGAAGCGACAGAAAGAGCTGTTTTCATCCGAAGAGGATTTCGTACGTTCGCTACCACCTCAGGGTCTCCCCAAGAACAACGACGCACAGTAGCGTACATGGACATCTCGCGAACGCGTGATTCGTCGAAGCTGAAATTTTACGTTTCAGATCCACCGTCCGTCTCGTCCCGTGAAACCCACTCGCTGGTGGTATTCTACATTTCGGGAAGCGAAATTTTACAGCGCTCGTACCGCACGGCAAAGTTCTACCGAGACGACGTCGATGACGAAACAAACGGGCTCGTTCGCGTGCAACGAATTTTCAAAGATCGCGTTAGCGCGTTCTCCGGCGTTGCCAACGGAACAACGGCCGCAGACTGCTGAGGGCGGATTCCTTCTCTAGATGCGGACTGCACGAACGAGGCAAACAAAACGAAAGTGGTCCAACGTCAGTTGGCATTACTGGTCGGCCAACCACCGGCTGTTCCATTTGTCGTACGGACGCGTCATCATGAAGTCATATTTCACGACTTATGGTAATTACGATCTACCACCCAGGAGTCACATTCAGCGGCGTGCGCATGCATGTGCGGCAGCACGGGAGACTCTTTGTCAAGGACCGCGTATATTTATATACGATCGCGCACACCACGCCATAGGTGTGCGGGTCTATGTGCGCAAAATATATGCAGTAACGCGCGTGTTCGTGTGAAACGACAGGACGCATGAACCCCGGCAGGCAACCAAGCAGTCGCGTATTACGGTTTTCAAGGGACGAATCGTAGCCATTTGTCGGCACAACCGTAATATCAATCTTCGGTATACGGCCCTGACCGCGACACAAATCGTCGCTTCGAATAATAATTATTGTCTGCCTTCGAGTGAACCTTCTCCTTCTGCTCCTCCTCCCTTACGGGTAGAACTCGAAGAAGGAGTACGTACCAGTTACGACAGGGTTTTTTCGCACTGTGCTCGCTTCTCGAGAAAATCCAATCCGATATGCTCGCATATCGCGATGACGCGATTTGACATTTTACGATGACCGATTGTGACAACGATTCGCGCGAGGATTCGTACAATCCCGACGCGGATACGTAATTGCGAGTTACGTTGGGAGTAGATCGATGGAAGTCGCGGACAAAATCTGCGCTTTTTAATTTCTTTCGTGCTACTACATTTTGTCAATTTGCGAAGAAGAAAGCGCGATTCTGAGAGAAAATTATGGCAATTTTCCAACTATCGACCACTCGGACGGATACAACCTCGACGCTGCGAAAGAACACATAGTTGTAGATATACGTTAAGGAGAAAGTTCGACGCGGATGTAACTCACAGTAACCTGAAGTTTCCCGCGTGATTTATTTTTAATGTTCATACACGGTAAACGTAACGTTACGCGCTAACCTAGCGTATGACTCCGTTCAAAATATATGTACATATTTACACAACACCATTCGGTTTCGTCTCTCGAAAATGTCCTCCATCTTCCAACTACTTTAAAGAAACAACTCCGCTTATACGACTAGTTGCAAAGCACGTTGTACGTATTATTTATCAGGAGTAAAGTTCCTAAACGTTCGAATCGGAGAAACAAGTAGAGAGCAGTGGGAAATGCGAAAATTCCGCCAGCGTTGATCAGTTGCGAAGAAACTGATGCCAGAGTATGGCAGTGATAGTTTACAATTACAATAGAATCTGTATCGTACGTGCAGGCAGAAGCAAAGTTTCGAAATGTAACGACGCTTGATTGATAGAATCGATGATTCAGAATGAAGGAAAACTGTAAAACGAAGAAGAAGGGAACGAAATACGAGGTATCAACGGCAGTTTTATGTGGTACGTAAATAGCATCTCGTAAATTCTTTATGGGCAAGGTACTGAAAGAAAATGTTGTCTATAAATTACACGCATAAAAGGGAACGAGTACGTGAGTGAAATAAATGGTGCGCCAGGCGTTAGATTCGAAAATTGAAGAAAAGTATAGAATCGGATTGCAGAGAAACTGGAAAAATTTAAGGTCATCCAAGAAGATAAAATAAAATCTTTCGCTGTAACAATCTTAAATCCGTAGCAAAGTTCAACTTCGCCGCGAGAGGATATTACAAAGATATATTACAAAGATCAACGAGAGATATATAATGCCGGGAGCGTAAAAATGAAAGAAGATATCCAAATACGCCAAATAGCGCAGGACGAGAGGAGGTTTAAAGGAAAAGCGATGCAAAAAAAAAAAAAAAAACAGCGCAATTTTACAAAATACAATTGTACAATTCTACGAAAGCTACCGGCCGTTTGTAACCCTTCTACCATACACTGTATCGCGTTAATCCAAATTTACTTCGACCGTACCGTACTGTGCTGCAATTTCACTATACACGCGATGTACGTTCGAAGATACTATTATTTAAGTTTGTAACTTTTTGTACTCTGCACTTTGCTTCCTTCGTGCATTCCTGTTACGTATTCCGTTAATCGGTAACGATCGTCGAAACCGTAAATAAAATAAAAAAATAAATAGTAAGGAATAAAAATTCGCAAGGTTATTGAAATTTTCATAACAGCGTGGGAGATGAATTTCGATTTCTACAGCGTCGACACGATCACGGTCGATCGTTATTCGCGATCAGAACTCGTCTCTCTTCTTCGAATTCGATCCCTCTGGAGATCTTGTATGTAAGTCATATCATGTAGGTGTTGCGAGGTTGGCCGCTATTGTGCGTCGAGATTTATCGAGAGGTATGTACCATCCACGCCTTTGGGACTCGACCCGCGCTCTTGTCGTGCTTGTCGTCAATGTCAGGAAGTGTATGTACATTTTTACGAATTCGTAACGAATTCACCACGTGAAATCTGAGCGTGTACGGTCGGTGAACGATTCGTTCGGCTGATACCGAGTGACATCCGGCGAGGCAACGCGCAACGTCATTTGTTACGCGGATGAACGTTCTGCATACATATGTATACTGCGTCGGATGACAATAAACCACTTGGAATTGAGTCGAAGGGTTCCGCCGAGCAATCGGTCGTTGGCAATTTACATGGCTCTTATTTGATTTTTCTTTGCGCACAGTCCACTGGACAGTCCACGCGGATCGAAAAACGACGAGGAGGATGTGGACGGTCTATCGGAGGAGGCAGCACACTTACCTGCGAGGAGAGCGACCGAACGATACGCGGTTCGCCAACTTCTTCGAGTAAACTCACCTGAAACATAAAAGCATAATCGTGAGACGGATCTGGTGTAGACGGATTTTCCAAACGAACGATCTTTTATCTCGCTTCGTATCTTTTCGGCATTCTTACGTGTCCCTACGGATTCGTAACTGTGTAAGTTATCGAGTTACTCAATTTTGCTGTACTTCGTCAACTCGCTTGATCAGTACGTAGTGTGTATTTTATAATGTAACGGTACGATGAACTATCGTTACTTAACGAGTAAACGACGAGCGGATGTACTTTTCGAGACGCATTGTTGAGCTGCAAATTGATCAGAGGTACCTGATGTCGAGCGTATCGATATTAAATTTCTGGCTGTATATTTTCCGCCAGTGAATGATATTTAAAAACTGGTTCGTTAATTTAACTTTGTTTAATTAATTTAATTTTATTTCGTTTAATTTAATGTAATTTCGTTTCGTTTCGTTTCGTCCAGTACAATCCGAGGATACACATTCTTTTGGAAAGATATGCGCGGTTGGAAAGATCATCGCGTGGTTTCTGTGTAACACAATTCTGTTATATGTATTTACCGAGGTCAGTTGCACGCAGTGCACTGCGTGTAACGTTAATTATATCGGGGCTCGCTATCCTGCGCGATTTATTGCAATCGGTTAATTCCCATAACAGCGCCAGCAAATGAGCAGCAATGTGTAAACGAATCGCTTATGCCTGCCATTGTGCCAATTAAATTACAAAGTCCCGCGTTTGTCCGGTCACGGTGAATTAAAGTCGAGCTCGATGGTCTATCCGCAGTTTTGAACAATCCCTAATTTCGAACATGCTCCTCGTATTACGTTCGAGGTCAGAAATTTGGACGTGGTTTGATTCAACACGCTGAAATTCTATTTACGTGTAACACGCGTGCTTCGTTTTAAAGCCAATTGGCAATATTTATTCAGGGACAATCTCTAATTTTCAAATATTCTTTTCGTATTACGTTTGCTGACAGAAATTTTAACGCAGCCTCCGAATGAAATTGCATCGATACAGGATGTGCCAAAAATCGCGGTACAATCGGGCGGTAATTCTACGCGAAAGAATAAGTCGACGAAAAGAACAGCACATTTTTTCCTTCCGAGTTTGAAAATGCTCCAGATACCCGTGTACTGATTGCGAGTTGCGAATCACGAAACTTCTGCTCGTATCTGTATTGTTTAAACGAATACAACGAGACGATAATAGAACGATTCGTAAAATTAGATTATTAATCTTATCCCGATTTACGAAACCATTCGGCTTAAATACGAAATGAAGGAAATTGATAATCGAGATGGCGGACAAGGTAAGATAACAGGAACATTTATAAAAGAGATAAAAGGAATTTGCGGTATGATTTCAAACGACAGTGTAGGACAAATTGCTTGAAACCAACTAACGCGTAATGCCAGGCAGACTCAAAATTTTTTTGAGATTCCATTTGAGGCTAGTAAGCGTTATTAAACGATACTTTTGGCAGAGACGCAAGCCTTTCGTACGATGATCGAATGAGATACTGAACAAAGCGCTTTACCGCTTTGTAAAAAGGATCAGAGAATGGGATAATGAAAAGAATTTCACGAGATAATCAAGTCTATTACGAGAACAGCGTCGTTTAATTACTAATCTACTTTCGTCGCAGATTTTTCTCCATTCGTGAGAATTACTAGCTACTTCGATACAACTTTGATTTATCCGAATACGAACAGATTCTATCGCAAACTTTCCAAACGCAGAATTCGATATCGATTCGAATACGGAGAAAACTGTACTGACGTGTTTGAAAAGAAATACGCGTGGCTGCCAAAATTGTCTACAGGGAACTCTACGTCACTAAATACAATACACTTTGTTAAACCGTCGTGAAAATGATTTTAAATCGAAGCGAAACGCGTAAAAGTATGATCTACATTTTAATATACGTATATTTATAAGCAAATGTATTCGTTCCTTCTTCGTTTCACCCATGTGGACTTGTTAATTCGACTGTAGAAATTCATACATGGAGGTATAGGAACACAATTCACGTAATTGCATAATATCGGAACGATAATAGAAACCAATTTTGCGGAATTCGAATGGATTAACTCGAAGGATCAAACGTTTCAAATAAATTTGCCACGATCAATTTCATCTTTTAATTTTCAGCTATTAATAGGTTTTATGATTTAAATTACGATTAAAATATCGACGAAGAATTTAATATGCGTATCGTAATAGTTAACCGATTAGAAACATAAATATTAGTATAAATGGAAATTCGTATTAACTAGTTATATATATATCAGTATATAATCGGTATAATTAAAAGTTCAATTCTTATTATTCAGACGTCCGATGAATTTAGAGAAATGATAATAAATCGTACACTTTAGAACGACATCCGAACGTTGGTATTTAACCAACCGTCCATAAATTAAATTTTAGTTTTAATTCGATTGAAACAATCATCGTACAAAGTCCTTTCGATCGCAGTAGGTATAAATCTACGGTTTATTCCGCAAATGTTTCTCAATTACAGTAATAACGTTGGCTGCTACGTTCCTAATGTCGAAGAGATCAAAGGTTTCGTAATTTTCGATGTAATTTTATACCAAGATCTTTACGAGTTACGCGTTCTAACTCTTTAAATCTCTTTTAGATATACACGAATGACAATTGTCCAGATATGTACACGAGCGTAAATAATTTTGCGACAAAGCGTATTTTTAGTTTCTTTGATAAGTCGGACGAACAAAACTCTATAGACGTGTATGTAGACCTTCGTGAAGACCGACTGTAAATAGTAGTTAGGTATTGGTTCAGCCGCTTTGCGATATAATATATTTCACGCTCGACTATGAAAGCATTATTCCGCGATATAGAATCTCTAGTACGAGATCGGCATTGGATAACAAACAGGTGTTGAGAAAGGCTGTACGCAACAAGGTATGCCGTGTAAGCACGTAGTAACGATACAAGTGGTGGTAGATAGAAAATCGTGGCGAGTTTAATCATTGCCGTTGCTGCTAGAATTATGCCATTTATTTCGATCGACCAGGTTATATATGTTAACGTGTAATGTAACACTCGATATAAACGCGAATCGTTACTCCGTTCTCGCTCGATTTTTCCTTACAAATGTTCCGAATGGTATTTCAAGAATTAGAGTACGATAGAGAACCTTACTTTAAGATCGGTAAGAAGGAATTTGTACAAATTAACAATTCGAAGAAAATTAGACAAATTAACGCGTATACGTATAAGTTAGAAATGTTACCAGGATCGAGTCGAATAAATAAACTTTCTATCGCGCGAATTAAATCGTACACGCAAATTGATACAAGCCGAGAAAACACAATACACGCGTGAATCTGCATTCGTAGGATGTAACGTACAACGTATTACGCGGCGTTAAAAGTTCGATTGAGATTCGAATTCAAATACTTTGCAGCAGAGACGGTTTCTTCGTATCGTCGGACGTCAATGAGATGAATTTAACGAAAAGGAAATAACGTTAGACGTAGGTCTCGAATAACGGCAACGCTAACAACGACTATACTAGGCCAATGATAACAATAACCTACAAAATACTGCGTCAGAAAATTAGAAAACTCGTCAGCCTGACGGCACAGAGATATTACAACGTTCTACTATGATATAATGCTCGATAAAAGACTGCTCCAAACCACTGCTTCCTCGCGAGAATCGTATTTGATATCGTCTCCTTTCGCGTGTAGAACCAATAGCAGACTTTACGCGTGTCTGCAATCCGGAAGACGCCAGCACGGCCAATATAAGATTAATACGATCCGGCGAAAGGTAGGAAAAATTGTTGATAAATTGGCAAACGCGAAGATCCGATTGCTTATTGCTAATTTCGTGTAACTTTCAGACAGGCCAAGTGTTACGTAATGCATTTGCTCGTGACACGGGTGCATGCTTGGACGCGTGTATCACCCAACGACCTTATGAACTTCTGCAAGTTGTTTCAAGACCGAATGAATGCCAGCACGTCTAAGAAAGGCGTGGCCAGGCAATAGTCGAGTCACGATTTATCTCGAGTACGGTCTCGAAAATGATTTTCTCCGATATCGTATCTCCGTCTATGAGGAAGCAACTTTCTCGTATAACGTGACAGCCAGATATCTAACAATTATAGGACACATCGAATGTCGGTTGGTAGCCTCGCCTTGCAAAAAGCTAGCTCGTATATCTTACATACAACTCGATGCTCGAGTCGCGGTACGTATCTCTTTCGCTATATTCCCAATTTGAATTCTTACGTTCGTAAACCTTCGTTCGCAAACTCTTACCGTCTTCGTTCTCAATGCGCAATTCGGAGAAACTAAACTTTGACGTGCGAGTCTCCCGGAAGACGAGCCGACCGCTTTGTATCCGTTTCTCAATTTCGTTGCACGAGCGCGTGATTAATGTCGAATCGTCGAAAAACAAATTAGTTACTTCCGTGAGTTCATTTATAACAGGAGGATGACAAACGACAGCGAATTCTCTAAGAGAAATTTAAAAAATAACGTTTGCAACATCATCGCCTTTTTCTGCTTTCCAATATACAGGGTTGATTAATGTGGCTCCTAAACGGCTCGTACATCATCCACGTTTATCGTATTCGTGTATTCGAAGCATTAAACGGAAGATTGGTTAAAAGCAATTCGATTGTAATTGAACCCCTTAGCGCGCAATGACGTCCGCGGGACGTCGTTTCTCTCGCGCGTCATTTTAGACGTTGACGTCTTCCAGACGCCAAGGATCGTACGTAATTTCACGTTTAGCTAAGTCAAACGGTCCTCTTCCAATTGTACGTGGAGGAGTTAAAGAGGCAAACACGGGCCAATGCTTGTTTGCTTGCAAATAATAAAACACGATCTGCCGGCGTCGATCCTTCGATTCCTACAACTCGAATCATCGTCCGCCATCCGGAGTCGATTCTCAGTTTTGTCAATTTCCCTTCTTCTTCTCGCTTTGACGTTACAATTACAAATTCTTCTCTACCGCGTCTCGTTATCTCAATGGACAGTAACAAACTTTAACTCGACGATACATACGAAACGCGTTCGCTCTGTATCAAGAGACACCTTTTGCTGGTATCGCCGGATACAAGCGCGACAGACGAATATATTCTTCCAAACACCGTGTCAGCAGAATCGATCGAACAACAGGACGCGTGCTTTCGTCCAAATGGAGCGAGAGCTTCGTTGCACCTAAACGGCGCACCTAAAAGTGTTTCCGATAAGCTTGCGCTACGCCTTGCCGATAGCGAGCGACGAGACCGACGTTTTCCTCGGCCGTGCAATTACGTCAGCCTATCGCGCTGCGAGACAACGAGGTTCCCAGCTTCCGCCAGGAACCACGTCGCCGAAAGAAGGAAACGCGAGGGATCTCGGCGTTGCGAGTGTCGTCTAACGAGCGATCCGCGATTCGTCGAGGAAAAATCGTATATTCAGTGGAACGAATGCCAGCACGTCTGAGAAAGGTGTGGTCGATCGGCTGGCAGCCGGCAGCGGGGTCACGATGATATATCTCGCGCGAGGTACGTCCTCGAAAATGATTTTCCGTGATATCGTGTATCTCGAAGCGGGCGAAGGGAGGCAGCGGAAGAGGGCGCGATCGAGGAAGGCGAAACACATAGAGAGACAACCGGCAGAAGGGGATTAGAGGCAGCCAGCGTCCAAAGAACTGGCGTCGCTCGGCTCGCACTCGGTGGTGCGCTATCCTAGCAGCACACCGGTGATTACGTCAAGCGACCGTTATTTCTGCCGCAACCCCGCGCACTATGGATAGTTACGTGCCAGATGGCCGCACATATTCGAGGTGTGTCCGGCTAATATGACTGATTGCAATCTCCGCGAGAGAGTAAGCCGAGGTGGTGCGCGACAGCCGGCTGGCCACCTCTGGCCAACTGGCTGTTGGTAAAGTGGCAGCCAGCCGCGTGCAGGTCCATCCGTCGCAAGTTGGTCGGGATTCGTTGCATGCCTGTTGATTCTTGCCGTGGCTTGTTGGCAACCTGCGATGCCCCGAGCAGACATGCTTTAATAAATGGAGTCCAGCCGAGGTTACAACCTTCATCAGCGAAGATACACCCGATAGCATCGGCAATCTCGACACGCCGCCCAGTACCATTACCGAACCGTCTACCGTGCGCTTTTGCCACGTACGTCCAACGTGCGACCTGTTTCTAGATTCGTCAGAGTACGCGTAGCTGTTATCTTGCTGCTGTATATTCGACGATCTCGAGCGGGCCGTTGATCGAAACGCTGACTTATCTGGTTAATCGCGTCGGAATACTCGTTGTCCGCTGCTAGACGCGTTTCCTCGCAATCGAAAGCGAATTGTCTCGGCGAGAATGTTCGTTCTCTGTGTCGTTCGTCAAGATTTGGCGCGACGCTAGGCGAAATCGCGAGAACGCTGGTTAGTTGCGGAGTTTGGTACGGCAGGATCTCGGCTATCCAAACGTTCGAACGATATCGAGCGAGACGAATGTCCCAAATCTACTCGAGTAGAGCGTACTATTCGTATTGGATTTCTCCATCAAGTTATCAGTCTGGATTCATCGTTATATGCGAAAACGAGGAAGAAATAATTGAAAGAATCAAGGGGAAATTTAACTGTAGCGGAAGCAACGATCGTTTGGACGATATTCCTATCAATGGCATTCGATGTAGTATCAGGTCGTAACGTCAATACGACGAAACCGGAAGCATTCGTAGCAGCAGAAACAAAGAGTAGATGGTACGAAGCGTAAAAGGAAAGAAATCTGAAACATTGTTCCGGTAAAATAACATTTGACCGAGCGTGTACGTTACGAAAGAGAAAGTGGAATGCAAGGGGTTATTAAAGTGAAAAGAGGACAGTCTGATCGGTTGGATATAATATATAATATATAATGGACCAAAATCTATGTGTTCCATTGTCCTATTGATAATAAACGTTGTGTCGAACAAAATAAGATAAACGCGTTATGTATTTGCTACACTTTTGAAACTATCCATTAAATCGTTTTTTTTTTTTTTTATTCAACTTTTGATCTTTTCAATTTACTCAACGTTGTATCATAATTTCTAGAGATACGTTTCCGATCGAACGTGTCTTCTGGCATCGTTCTTGTACCCATTGGATCAATAAACACGTCGCACGGTGAGATGGACAAAGGAAAGTTTAAAATCGGTAGCCTACGAGCGTCGGTATCTTTTCCATTGGTCGCGATAACCTATTCCGAGAGTTATATCACATTTGTTGGTTGCTTTTGTCAAATACGATTCTATTTGGTAAAATTATCGCGTCTTTTCGTACCGCTTCTCTGCTAAACGTTCGTTTGTCCGCCGCTGTATCTCTAAATAAAATAACGTATAAATATATCATATTTCTATTTCTATATTGCCGAAGCTATCGAATATTAAATAATTTTTGGCGCGATTTACGAATAGTTTTTTGATTGAGCGTATCCCCCGGCAATGCGTTTCAAAGTCATAAATCACTAGCAAACTTTGGCAACTTCGCATTGCACACTCACGCGCGCGCTACATAAAATTGAACTGTACGGAATAATGCAGTCGCCTGAATTTCTCATTGATTTACGACCACACGATTCTGCAGTTCTTTCGACGTAATCGACGCAACGGATTTTTCCCGATTTAACGTTTCAATCACCGCTGTTTATTTTTACAAAACCTAAATTCGAGCGAAACCGGCCGACCAAAACCGCGAATGTAAATCCACTGAATTATTTCGCTATACGGATTCGTTGGTTAATAAATTTTATGATTGCGCGATAAACCGTGCAGCGGCACGATCGCGGAATAGCAACGTGATAAGCTTCTTTGCAACAGATTTCTATAATATCCGCGTGTTCCTGGTTATACGTAGAACGTTTAGCGTATATTCTGCGATCGTGTAGAAATTATACAATTAATTTTTTTATATGCAATGTGACACCTTTGCAAAGACGAGTTAATCCCGGTGTCGAATATGTAAACAATTTTATATTCTATATAAAAAAGCGACAATTTCAAATTCGTTCGAACCTAACCTGCGAGCCATAATCGTCGTACGAAGATCGTGGAAAAGATACCATGAACGTGAAACCAAATCCACGCGACGTAGCGTAAGGATTGTGCAAAACGTACACGCAAAAGGATAGAAACCACGTGCAAAGATCAAACGCACGAATACAAAGTTAAAAGATATCCATGTTTGAAAGTAACGTTTTTTAAATGAATATATTCAGAAGGAAACGAATTATGCGCGCGAATATATCTTTTGTCTTTGTTAATATACGATGCAATCTATACTCGTTCGATTAACCTATGAAATATCATATTTCCGGAAAAGGTACGATCGTATACAGAAAATATTCAGTTCATTCGTGTGTGTGTGTGTGTGTGTGTGTGTATATATATATATATTTATATTCACGTGTATAATTTACACAGTGCATAATAATTAAATTATACAAAATTACCGCTCGCGTTAAAATATATTTACGAAACAATTTACAACTTCCCGATATTAGTCGTTTTGAAGGTATACGTGTCGTATAAAAGCGAATACAACTAGCGAATATAAAAAGGAATATTTCCTTCTTCACCAGCTTCTACGTTTCGCTTTCACAACGCGTATCAATTCCCTCGTAGTTACATAAAGGTACTATCGAATGAAAGAAAAGATGTATTCGAAGCCTATTAATTGGTATATAAACGCCACGATAAATACAGCGGTGTACAAATGCCTTTTGTAGTCGCTGTAAGGTATCTTTACTAAAGAGAACAATAAATTTCTTCGTGTCATTATGTCGTGGAAGCGTCTGGAAGAAATATAGCGCGTTTCCAATATTACCCAATGCTCGTCTTACGAGCGATTTATCACTGCTCGCGTTGTATTGCGGTTAGCAGTAAAGGTTTATGTCTTCATGGCACACGTGTAACTTGCGTCGATGCACCACTTGTTGCTATCTCCGATTAACAGAATTGTGGCTTACGGAAATCATAATATCCCAATATGACATGGAATCTCTGTTAATTTCATATTAAACTCGGACCACGGCTTTCCAGATGTTTGCTAACAATCATAACGCAGCAAAGTGGAACAAGTTTCGGACGCTGTTACGTATATCTGGCGATTGTAAATTTCATACATTAGGAAACGTAGAGCGATTAATCAGTTTCTTTGTGAAACAAGTTTGATGATTATTCGAAGGTGCGCGTATCATGGATACGATGAAAATTAATCTAGCGCGTTTTCTTTCTCGTAATCTTCATCGAGAAACTGTAAAATGATTAATGTTTCGTACAACGCGTCTTAATAGGCTTTTTCGCTACGTGCGTTTCTATTAACTTTTTCTAGCAACGTCTGCTGTTGCTCGCTGGCACAGTGACATTGGTTCACATAGCGGGCAACTTGCAACAAAAATTATCCCCAGTTACGGTATAACGATCGATTGAAAAAAGGATATACGTTACACGGGCGCAAGAAAATGTTTCAACACTTGCCATGAAAAACCTCTACGTATATGTATATATTATACATGCATATGCATATGTATATGTATACATTGTAGGTTTCAAAGTTTCAAATTTGTCGCGCGTGAAATCTTTCGACAAAATCCTTCGTGCGGTTGCTCGACGAGCGAATTGAATTATAGATCACGATTATGATCGGTAATATTAGTAACGATAAGCCGCTCGATCAAAAACAACGGTGTCGTGTCCAGGTATCGACAAAATCGAATTTTCCACGAATATAAGGCAACGAATTGTTACTGAGAAAGAACGTTGCATATCGCGTTACGCGTAATGTTTATACGATTTGAATCTTACTCGTGTGATTATTGAAATTTGACCAATTATGCGTATAACGTTCGCACGAGACGCACGTAATAAAAAAATCTATCAAGGCACGTCCAGTTTCTCGACAAACAGTACGAGAAAGAAAACGCACTGGCTTAATTTCAACGACGTTCGTGGTATTTCAAACACTTTTCGACGACTTTCAAACGATCGTCGAATTTTTTGACAAATAAATCGATTATTTGTTTCGCGTTTCGTACCGAGCCTGTACGATCTGTGTGCCATTAAAATACGAGTTTCAAAATCGAAATTACACCGCGCCGTTTATATATCGCAGGCGTTCGCGCCTCGTAAAATTCTCTGGATAAAACGAACGAATACATTATAGATGTCGTATGAATTTCGCGGGGATCTAATCTGATCGTGATAACCGTGAAAGCAGGATTTAGGTGATTTAACACCGGGGATAAGTCCGCGATCATGACCAGCGAAGCAGTATAATTGGATTCGATTGTCTTGGGGGTTGGAATATGCAAATCAATTCATATTGCTCGGTGATATCTCCAATGTCTGTTTCTAGATTGTGGTATAACGGAGAGCCGAAAGGAGACAACGAATGGAACGTAATGAAAATTACAGAAACGCAATATCTGAATTCAAATTAAACTCGAATGAAACGAAGGAAAAGCGACAAGCGCTCGATTGAATTTTTTCCAATATAAGAGAGAACGTGCAATGAGATAAAAAGGAGAAAAGAAAGGAAAAAAAGAAACAGCTAAATCCCACTTCGAGTTTCCATTATTCGTTGCTGTTTCCGAATCGAATATGCTACGAAGTGAATCGTAACGATGGCGCGATGTATTTGCAAGATTTATTTAAACGAGGATGGCAGGAAATGGCCAATTTTTGTATGATACAAATAAACTAGTATATCAAGTATATCGGTATTGCATTCGGTCCCTTTGGTGCATTTTTATATAAAGAACGTAAAAAGAAAGAAATTCTTTTCAATTTGTTGCATACTTCCTTCCTATCGTTGCAACGCTACTCTCGAAAAGGTTGCGCGTCCGAACAATTTCTATTTATTAATTATTTGGATTTACGATCGCGAATGCCCGATGTTAATGCACCGGCCATGGAACCATTAATTATAAAAATGGTAGAGGGAATTGGCAAATAGAATTTTAACGATTCTCGGTCGGTGTGCAGCGGAACGCTGCAAAAGTTTTTAAAACGGGCAATACCCGATCGTTATTTAGTTACAACTCTGCTAATGACCGGATTGCGGATTTTTACGCGTTTATGGAGAATTGGAAACAGCGAAAATGCTACGTAACAGACAAAAGTATATAAAACATCCGATGCAAGGTACTCTCCGTGTCTAATATTTGGCAGGTAAAATCATTTTTCGTCCAGATTCCAGATTCCTTTAATTATATCTATTAAAACGCAAACTTGTGCGATTACCCGCAGCCTACTAACGACTTTCGAAGCTGTAGTAACGTCGAAACAAAGAGGAAGAAGAAAATTCCTATATCGAGAAACGAGGACGAGGATAATGTTTAGCACGCGAAACAATTTTCTATCTGGATTCCATTCTTTTAATTATATCTATTAAAACATAGATTTGCATAAGTACCTACACAGTCCACTAACGACTTTCTAAGCTGGAGTAACGTTAAAATCAATGGATGGACTACTCTCTGTGATATATAGTAGGTAAAACAATCTTCCATCCGTGAGATTTCATTCTCGTAATTATATTTATTAAACGCGCTAGTACGCGCACTAATGACGTTCGAGGTTGAAGTAACATTAAAACCAAGGAAAAGAAGAAAATTCATCGAGAAACAAGGCACGAAAAGATAAAAACGGCTCTAGCGCGCATTCCATTATTCTAATTATATTTATTAAACCGTAGATTTGCATGAATGCCCTGTGCTAATGTCCTTGGAAGTCGGAGTAACGTTAAGATGAAAAAGAAGAAGGTGGAAATTCCTGTATCGAAAAATAAGAACGACTTTGGCGCGCGTGATCTGACTCGGCTGAAACTATTGGACGAATCATTCATCGGCGTTTGCATACCTTCGCGGTGAGTAAAATATGCCTGGGAAGAAGCCTTCTCGGGACGACTGGAGAATTTAATAGCAGCTCTGAATCGCGCACCGCTCTCTCTCTCTCTCTCTCTCTCTCTACAATTTAGATCATATCGAATCGTCAGGAGAGAATCATCGGGAATCTTAATGCCAGACGCCAGTTTCTTTTGATCGAAGTTGTCGCGGTTCGAAAAACTTGACGCGGGGTTAAAAACTACGAAACTGCGCCGTGTGCTTTTCGCGTTCTTCTTCCTTCGCCGAGCTGATCATTCACAGGCTTCTTCGTCCTGCGTCGTATCTGATTACACGTTGCCATATCGTTATCTGGTAGCCTCTCGTCGACATTATCTTGCATTACGACGTGTAAATGTAGGTTATTCCCGCGGAATCTCGCTGCGATTGAATTTTACGACCAGGCTGATCAAAATTCCCGCGTAAGGGAACACGAGAAGGACCGTGTTTCTTTCCGTGTTATCGATATACAGAGTCGTATCGGACGAAAAGCGCGAAACGAAAAGTTAGACCACGTAAGGGCATTTTATTTGAACGAGATTTTACGTTCGCTCGATCACTCTTCTCGACAAAGTTTCGTCGTTTGCAACGAACAGGCACGCGAATGAGCGCGAGTACACGATTTGACGGTACGACGTAAAATTAGAACGAGAAATCACGAGTATCGACAAGATCTTCAACGTGGAATCGGAGCGAGGTGTCGTGCGTTCTAGTTAGACGTTCTCTCGCGTTTCGTCCAAACCGAAGACGCTCTTTGACGTTAGAAAAACATAATTGATAAATAAAACATAGTTAAACGCGAAAGTAATGGGAAAACGAGAATGTGCAGAAGAACGTAGGAGGGTTGGTCGATGATTTCAATCGTGCGTTAAAAGAAAGCGAAAGCGAGTGTTTCCTAATCCTCGTTGAAAACATAATTTCTTGTTAAACATTGTTTTCGCGTGTAAAATAAAAGAGCAACGTTATTCGATAAATACATAGATACAGACGACAAAGTCAGAAGAGCAGAATGAACAAATCCTTCAAAACGTGTTTGCATTTTTCCGAATAAACGCGAAGGATATTTACGTTCCATATTAAACTGTTACTTTGTATTTTTATGCAGGAACTACGACGGAAACGAATACTTTCTCATTGAATATTTATTTACTCGTTTCCCTCCCCATAGCTATTGATTAAACCGGCGCGTGTGAAATGTTTCTCTTATGAGATAAAACATCGTCTATTAAATTGTCTTATCGGTCTTATCGATTGTTTCTGACCTGTTCCCTTAAACGTTCACTGATTAATCGATTTATTACTCGAATGCACGACTGCCAACGGTCACATCGGCAAATTCCAAGCTTCTATCGTGTCGAGGGTCGTAGTAAACGCACCGTGGTGGCGTGAGCGAATCGACGGACTCCGTAAAAAGCTGAAAATCGGATCGGTCGCCGAGGAAGTTATACGCTCGAGCGACAAATACAAAATCAGATTGGACGATCGTTCCAACGACCCAGTCGAGCAACTCTGCACGGTCATCCTACATGGAAGACGGCGCAGATTTCCTTGCCAATGTCCTAGCAGGCCAGATCGCAAAGTTCGTTAGAATAAGAAAAAGAACAGAATAAAATTCACGTCGAATATCCCGTTCAAGACGATTAAAAATCGTGATTTCCCGGTTAAAATTCCTCTAGAAGCCAAGCAAGCGACGCGGGAGAGCCATGTAGGTCAAGCAACTACGCGGCAGAGTTCGGCTACCTCTCAGTGCTTTCCGATGCATGCTGTTTGCCAACCCCGCAGACAAAACCCGTAAGGCAACTTCGTCGCTGGCACATATTGCGTCGTCCGTCGAACTCCTAGGTTATCCCAAGTTCTATAAGAGAGAGTACACGCTCTGACAGGAGGAGATTCGTAGGTCGGTGGACGTACGCGTACACAAAAACACGAGCAAGTGGTCTTTATCTTCATGGGGCGGAAGGGCTGGCCGTATAGAGGAGAAGCGCTCAAAAATTCCATAAATTTTTAAAGCATTCTCGTAAAGGCAGACTTTTTCGGGAACACCGTCGGCCAGGGACGAGAAAGAAGCGAGGCGGGGACGGTGACCTGGCGAGAGAATAATTCCTTTGCACTTTAAGCCATCGTCCGAGATGACCTGCCGTCTCTTCCTTTCCTACGAACGGCTCTACGTTCCATGGATTTCTTAATATTTTAAGCTACGTTCTCTGCCGGATCACATCGTCGACCTTCGGGCCTGTACGTACCTCTCCGTACAAAATCTGCTTGCCTACGATGATATCTGCTATCCAAAGACGGTATAGTACGGTACAGGTTAGAAAATTATATAGTATAATCCGATGTAGCGCGTGGCAATGGACGATACCAAAGTCAAAGGGAAGCGGGAGAAGCGCGAGAGATGACAAATCGGATGAAAGATGATAAATCTTTCTGGTTCAGCGATCAGTTGGTAGTAATTATTTATCGGACGTCTCGCGAAATGAAATTGGTTGTATCTCGCACGTGCGTTTATATATCGAAAGACGCGCGCTCGGCCAAACCGCGAAACGGCTAAACAGAACGGCTAAACGGCGAAACAGCGTGGCCGACCGTGCTGTTGCTTGTGGCACGCGCTATTGGAACTGAAATCGTAAGGCAAGGTGTCGAGTGAGTCGTCGTCGTGGAAACGAGTTCGTTGGCAACGACGCCGAAACGAAGATTCTAAACGTTTACGCTTTGACGCGTGTCGAGCTCTTCCGTAGAGTGCAACGATCTGTAGCGTCCATTTTTTTCACTTATCAGTAACCTTAAACAAGACGTGTTATTTTCAGCAGAAAAACCGTAAAACCTCGTTGGACGTTGATTAACCTAACAAGTTAGCGTGCACGAGCAGCTATTAATAACGGCTAGAAATCGAAAGAGCCGCAACGAATCTGAGGTTTACGAAGAAATAATGGTACTTTCGTGTAAAAGTGTAAACGACAAAGGCATCTCCGGGCAAGAAGATGGTACAAAGAGAACTCGGGACGAAAGAACGAACCGTTTCTACGGAACTGTCTAGTAAGTACAAAAGGAGGAGCCGAGAATCTCTTTTCCTTTTACGCGTCGGTGTCTTTTCTCCGGCAGCTTCTTTTCTTCCAGCGGAAAGCACGCGGAGAAAGATAGCCAGGCTTCGATTTTGTCACTCGGTCGCTCCAACACTCTGGCGATTCTTCGAGTTACTCTGTTGGCGAGGTGCTCGGGTACCTTGAAAATATCAGTTTCCATCCCAACGGGTCGCAGTCAGCGATGGCAAGTTTCCCTCGGCGCGTCTTTCTTCCACTTTCCTCTTAACCGTCGCGTCCTCGTCGCGCAGCGCGCACCGCTTCGCCATCGTGCCCGAGCTTTTCAATGCGGTGAGAAATTCGCATAGCTACGCGGTTTTCTCTCGGGTCGAACGGGCCGCACACGTCATCCCGTGTTTTCTAGTTGGCGTGACATTTCCACTCGACGTCAGATTTCCTGCTGTCTCATCCGTGTAACTTCGCAACGCCCGCCCCGCCTCTCTTCCCCATTCACGAGTTTCTATTCCACGGACCGATTCCATACGCGTCAGCCGAACAAGCGTACGTTTGCGCAGTTGCCTGGCCATAAAATTGGAAAAGGGGAGCACGCAGCGTCGTAGAAAATAACGCGTACGAATCTGCGATCCGACTCGTTGATTCGTAAATTGGAACGTTTACAGGTCCGTTAGGACATTTACAGAAAGAGAAGCTAGACCCGACGAGCTGCTAGAAAATAACCAAGCCTCGGCTCTGTTTGCAACCTTCGACTGTGGACTGCGGACAGCTTGCGTTCTCGATATCGAGACGAACGTGTCGTCGATCGTACAGGCTGTTTCGTGTAAGTTTGCATCCGAGACATGGCAGTTTTTGTATCGTACCGATCGTTCGGCCGCCTCTACACAGATTCCTAGAAGTCGACGCGAACGCAGGCTCTTACGCGTCTAACGCGTGAAATGCGCGTCCGCCGTTTATGCGGTTGTATAATCCGCCGCTGTTATTAACGTTGTAAAATGTAAACTCTCGCAAGACTCTATCGGGCACTCGATACATACGCTGGAATTCCGTTAACGCGAAGGAAATTTTAGTAGCGGCCGATTAACTGAGCTTTTTATCTATTACGCAAAGTACCGCGGAGCGTCGGTCCACTTATAATACGAACGTCTAAAAGCAGATAAGACGTAAACAGCAGACGCGCGCGTTACACGACACACTCTCGTGCTATGCGGTCTGCAACATTATTATGTACTTAGGAGCAAATGTTTCGCGGAATCCTCTTATACGAACATGAAATCCTATTAACCGAACGAAAAATCATAGATCGCGGGGAGGAATAGGTGGACTCCTATTGTACGAACGACCTGGCCATATCAAGCAACTCGCCTGTCGACGGATTCGTACGAACGGAGTTCTATCATACGCGTACCGTTATTACGAACGATACAACTCCGGCTGGTTTAGAAACGTTACGAGGCAGTGTCTATAAGACGTAAGGCAGTGTTCGTAAGATCGTACATGATGTTATCCATAAACGGTTAAGTAACAAAGAGCTTGCAATCAGTTTATCGAAAGAATTATTGGAAAATAGAAGTTTAGTTGTATTTTAGAAACGAGACCATATCGGACGCCGTTTTTCTTATCTCGATGCGCCAAATCTATCGGTAAAGTTGCGCCCGCGTGATCCGCGACACTCTCTGTAACAGGATTATACGTCTCCTGCGTTTTTGTCCATCGTTTCGGCCACTGGTTTTAGTCCAGTTTGATATTCGTATCACTTTGAATATCCATTGTATCCATGCGTTAAATATCCATCGTATTATGGTTTATATTTGGTTATACGCCGTAACATAGGTTTTGAAATAGAAGACTTGTGACCAAAGTGGGAAACTATACAAGAACGTCGCCGTCAGTCTTTGTGATTACGAGAAAGGAAAGATTTTCGTCGTGGAATTTTACCTCGGCGAAGAATTTGCGTCAAATTCGCTAATACAATTGTCGCAAAGAGATGCGTATAAGATAGAAACTCTCGCAAAGTATATAATAATTATAAAGTGCAGGAACTTTTTAAGATATCCGATATAAGGATAAAGTATCGGGTAGCTGTGTTAAAATGAAAAAAGAATTGCTAAAGCTATTCTAGATGTTACGTTTGTGCCCACGTAACTTGAAATACGATATGAATATGCAAACGACGGTGAAACGGAGTTATCGTTTAAAGCTTTGTAAAATTTTCCCATTTTCCCGTTATTTACATTAATTAATACAAATTTGAAATATCGCGAATTCGCGTTTCAATTTTTACGATGTGTACATTAGGATACGAGAAAAAACGATATAACTTTTAAATATTAAAAAAAGAAATTTTCCCTTTACGCGATTGAACTTGTTAATTCGTATCGTTCACGTATCCGATGCCGAAATACTTGTATTTGATCGCGTCATGCGAATAAAACTGCGAGTTACTTGCATCGCGTAGTGCATGTATACGAGTATTTTATTGTATTTTATGTTGCATATAAAATACCACATAAAATTCAACAGAAAAAACAATTAAAGCTAACAGAGTCAGGATAGCATTTCACGAAACTTTTTTTTAAACAATTGTATTTTTTAGCTGTCGATAGAAGCTTTACGTATTTATTTCTCGAATTATTCGATACTGATAAAAAATAAAAGGTTTCGATGGAAAAAAAAAAGTAATATTAACACGTTGACTGCTACGGTGGCCATCGATGACCAACGTCACCAAATTTTTTACGACGATCGAAAGAAGATAAATTTCATGGACTAACAAATTTAGAGCAATGCGAGCAAACTGAAACGACATTGTCAGAGAGAATATGTGTATTTCGATGTATCGTGGTTCCCAGAAAAACAGATAAAACTTGCACGACAGTCGACGTGTTAAAGAAGAAGTCAAATTTCGAGTACTTTAGGAAGCAACATTTAAAATAAAATTGTATCGTTAAAGAAACAGCGTGTTTTCTCGTGTTCGTTTACCATCTTACTATTTGCATATATCGTGCTTTTAACTTTGCAAAATTCCAAATATCGACACCTAACAGTGGTCCGATTATGCAATATTCCATGTTTGCATCGCTTTTATCCTTTACACGTTGTTTTATTTGTACCAACGTGTCTTCCTTCAACGGAAGAAACGTGCCAACAATAAGAAAGCCATGGAACAAAACAAAAGCCATAAAAATAAACTACCTTAAAGCGGCAGACCACTTTCGAGTGGTCGCGAATGTGCCGATGCAAAGTTTAAATCGACGCCTATTGCTAACAGCTATTTTTCGATACAATTCGTTTAACGCGCGATTTTTATTAGAAAAGAAGGATAAAGCTACTTTTTCTCTCTTCCCTATGAAAAAATAGTACCTGTAAAGAATAGGCGCAACTTCCGTCTTCCCAATGTCGGTTCGATATTGAAAATAGTTCACAGCGTTAAAAGTATAAGAGAGTGGTGTTAAATTGAACATAAATGTACGATCGAACGTCCGAAAAAGATCTTTCCTTTTCTTTTCCTTTTTATTACGATTGATTCTGTAAGAACGACATTCGAGAAATAGCATGGCATTTCATGTTTGACCACCTTCCTCAATCTACGCGTGTTTTATCTATCGTCGTTTTTCCAATTCCGCGTACGTTCAATGGAACAGAGCTGTTGCACAGTAGCCGATGCGTGCCGTTTCGAATTAAATTTCGATATGTGTTTTATCGCGCTACGTGTTTCCCGCATCGACCAATATCTGTAATATCCGGCATCAGGAAAGAACTGCAGTCGTATGTTTCGGTCCGTAGGATGGTCAACGGCAGGATGAGGTTATTCGAAACTTCGTTTATCGGCTGTGAGGAAATAACACGTGGTGAATACGTGTTCAACTGTATGCGATCGGCTAGCTTTGCTATCAGCGTGCAGTTCCCATTTCTACACGGTTACCTCTTTACTCGGCTTTTTTGATGAATTCTTTACCAAATTTCCATAAAATTCTCCGAATAATAATACGAAACAACGGAAGAATAAACTGCCTCGTCGATGAAATTTTTCAACGTTTTTACATATCTTTCCGCTTCGAACAAAATCAAGCTCAATTTACTGGAAAAAGCTAGCTGTCCGATATATTACCTTCCGGATATGAAACAGTGATTAATTTCGAAAGTAAAGAAATTGCGATGCGAAACGGAATTTCGTTGAATATTGTACAATTTCGATTGTTAAATACAACTAATGACGTTTGTAGCGTGATTGAAAAGCGCGAGTAATAAATACTTACGCGTTTGCTGCGTCTAAAGAGTAACAGGAATTATCGTTTGCCGTGTATCGTCTATGAATAATAACAAGATACATTGCGAAAGCATACGTTCACGATAGATACTGATATTTCACAGCGTACAGGCAAGGTTAAAAGCAAGAAAGAAAAAAGAAAGCTTTTCGTTCGAGATCTTGATTCCAAGAAAATCGAATGCAAAAGTTGGTCAAATACGCGCGTACAGGGCTAACTCTCGATTAAATACGTTCAAATTCGATTTTCCTAAGAGCGAGGGTTTTAAACGAAAAACAAAATCGTGTTCCACCTTTTTTTTGCTTATTTCCGCGCGTAAAATAGCCCGTTACCGACTGTTCTTTCCTACTCTGTCGAGAATTAATCAAATTCAGGTACGCTCGACGAATCTCCAAACTCAATTTCCTCAAAAACAAAATCTCCCATGTATTTTTGCAACTTTTTCCAAATTTCGTTCACGGTTTACCCCGTAAACTAATCCTTCTAACTCGTCGAACAAAATTCCAGTCGTTTGGTGCAATTTTCAAAAAAAAAAAGAAAAAAACAAGTTACTCCGCTTCGAAGCGCGTCGAAATATTAATTTCACCCACTGCTGCGCGTCGCCGCTAACTTAATTCGTGTCACCAAGTGTACGATGCTTGGAACTTCGACTTGCTCGACTTTCCTTTTCGTCCTGACTGACGTTCGAAACTCGCGCTGTTCCTAGATACAGTTGGCAGCCGAGCCCCGCGCTTCTATCGCAGAGAAAGCCAACGAACGAGCGAACGAGTGGCAGCGAGAAGGAAGAGTCGTGGCAAAGGAAGGAAAAAAGGCGAGAGAAACATCGATTCGATTTCATTTCTTTGGCGTGCACCGCGTATCGCGAAGCTATAAGTTCGCTCCGTTTGAGCTTTTAATGGCCAGATACGGGAACTGGCTTACGCAATTAAACCGGCGCTTGTAACCAGTTCCACCCCCGTGCAGAACGAGTTAAGTGAATTAAATCCACTCGCCGCGAAAGAGTACGTAGCTGTTACGGCTGCTACCACTGTGAACTGTGGCTGCTAGTCGATATATACTGAAAATGGTCAACGAAAGACGCTGTTAACTCGTACAGATGGACCGATACGTTGCACGTAGAATTTCGCGCAGCTACGCGAATACCGTCGCGGTTGATTTTATATCACGATTGCTCGATCGTGGCATCAAATTTGAAAATTAGTTTCGAAAGTTCTTAGTTTCTAAACTTCCCAATGTTTCTTTTATTTTTATATTGAACGTATTCTTGTCTCGCTGGCGTACAGATTTCGACAAACGCTATGGAAATTACTCGAGGAATGGAAAAATACGCTTGCGTGGGCGTGATTTATATACAAAAGGAACGAGTTATCGTTGGTCGAATATATATTTTGTCATATTTATCTGGCAAAATGCGAACGAACTTGCGACTCGATCTAATACTTGTCACGGATCGAGCGTCTTTATCGTTTCCATTTTCTGATTATTTTCTCACAAACCTTTTATTTCATTCGCACCGTGTATACCTTAGAATATACACTAACAAACGAAGTAAAATTTATTAGGATTTGCCGATCGATAACAAGCGACTATATCTTCATACTTAATCTTAATAACATCCTCAGGCAGCGAAGAACACGAAGAACATATATGTACATGTTGAAGAATTCAATTGCAGAATTTTATAAGAAATTCAAACAGGTGTACGAATTTATCTATTAAGGATATTATTGTTTCATTATTATTATTGTTAAGCATATTGGAGAATTCAATGGCAGAATTTTATACGACGATCAAACGGATACACGAATTTATTTATTAAGGGTATTATTGTTAATGTAAGACGAAGGATTTTATGGTGAAATTAAATCGCAGACATTTCGGAACGTGCGCGAACGATCTAGGAAGATATAATTTCCTTGGCCTTCGTTGGAACGAAGTTAATTAAACTCATTTGAAACGCTGTTCATTCGCGCGCACCAGAGGCAATCGATTTTGCACGTGGTTAGCGAAAAACAGAATCACAAAAGGTCGGGCGGATAAATCGATCGAATTCCTCCAATTTAATTATCCATACAAATCGAATGGAACGGAAACATCGCATCGGAAGACAGCGAGAAAATACAGTAAAACAGACGCCAAGTAAAATAAACAAAAGTTTGGAATAACGGGATTAAACGCAAGTTTCTGCAAGTATAATTTACAGCATAAAACGCGAACAATATGAGGCAACTTGCCGATCATCGAGAGGCACTTTCAATTTATCCCGCGTTTTTAAAAACACGAAAGCAAACAAGGAGAAACATTTTTTTGTTGTATCGAATATAGCGATAATTTTCTCGTTTGTTATTTTAACAACTGTTGAATTCGATTCGTTAATTGATGAAATATTCATTCAGAAAATCAACGCACAAAACGCACACTCGTATTGAATTTATCATTTCATTTTTATTAAATACCGATACGACGATAAAATTTATAGCGAATCTAGTATCTTGGATTTCAGACTCTCGCCGATGGTGAGACGTCACGATATTGGTTTCGCGGGAACAATTTCTCAAACTGTTTCGATTCCGCTCTGAAGAAGCCGACTGCAGTGTCTATAAAACGTTGGCGCGAAGAACGAGTACAGCGGAGACACGGTTGCTGCCACGAAACCAATATCATGAATGTTGTGTTGCTGAAAAAGCTTGCCAGTATAACAGAGTTCACTATCTATACCGCGAAGAACTTTACGTTTTATCGCAGCAAATGTTTAATATCTATCGTTACGTTCCGTTATATATGGCGTTCGTTTGTAAACTTTGCGTCCAATTATGTCGAAAGTTGCGCATTTTGGGGGAAAATATTTGAAACAGAAGCTTCGCGGTTTAGAGGTCAATCTGTCTTTTTTCTTTTTTTTTTTTTTTGATGGAAACGACATTCTTACAGGTTTTTATTCTGCGCGGGAAAAAAGAAGAACATTTTCTATTAGATTTCGTTTTGGAAAGATATCTATAAGAAACGAAAATCTCCTTCAGTCTCTGTTATTTCTAAAGTAGAGGAGGGAAAGTTAAGCGATAGAAATATCCGTTTTACCTTATCGCTAATAATGACCGGAAGAATTAGAGAAGCTTCCCTCGTGCGTTAAAACGCGTATTTTAATAACGATATAATCATTAAACGATTAAACAAGGAAGATACAAAATGCATAATTTTGATGGTAATATTTCTGCTATTTTCTTGGGTTACTTTTCACGTTATATAAATTTGTCCACTTCGTTTGAATGCTTGTACATAAGCGCACGTTCATTTGTATTTGCACACCGCAATAATAATTCTTTAACAGATGTTACATATATATTTAATTTCCCTACTTTTACGTCTTATTATTGATATTATTATGTAACCCGAGGGCGTGGCAGGTGCGGCGTGTATGACAGATGTGATGGACGCATAGTGCATTCCGTACACGGAATATACATCAGCGTTAATCCTTTCGCTGTACGGGACAGTCGAACCGCGAATCTACAGCCCGCTGTCAGCGCATTGCAACGAGATGCAAACTGTTAGTTTTTCATTTCGCTTGCTTCGAACTAATACACGATGAATTATAAATAAACACGTTTCTGGAAGTTTAATGAAATTTAGAAAAGGACCGTTTAATTTGATATGGTAACGCCATTGAACAGTCGGATACACGGCAAGATACATGTACGTTTCAGAAAAATTACTCGGGTAGGGATAAAATAAGAAGAACGCGGGAAGAATACAAAGGTGACAGAAACAGGGATGATAGAATCCAGGGTACAGGTTTGAGGAGAACTTATTGTGGGAATATAAGAGGAACGGTGATAAATAAAAAAGTGAGATTAAAAGTTGGAGAAAGATAGAAAGCGACTGAAACGGATTACGACGTAAACGATACAAATATTGCACAGGTATATCGTACAACTAATTGTTAGACGATAAAAGATGGTAATAACAACAACGACGATAATAATAATAATTACAGGATGTCCGCGGTATTATGGACCAACGTTTTTCTCGCAAACGCCAAGTATTATCATGAATTATTAATGCGCGTGAAAGAAACACAGACATTTATTCTTCGCGACGTTCGACCTAGTTTCGCGAAAAGAATCCCTCCAATTTTTCGCCCGAGTTACCACTTACGGTGTTATCGAAGTGCTTGCAGTTATTCGCGTATCTTATCCCAACTATGTATTTCCGGAAATTTGAATAGTCAAGTAGTCCTTGCTGTATAAGCAGTAGCTAGAAGCTATTAGTCGGAGTGAAGAGCGCGCGAGCAGCTTCCCAAGCATCCGCGCGGAATAAAACTAAGCGAACGAAATTCATTTGACATAAAAGACGCGTAAAACGGCTTAATACGCAGTTAATTCCTCGTCAAAGGTAGACACGATTATCATAACCGAGAGTAAATGAAGCGGCTTATTTTCAACGCGCAGACAGATTTAAGAGCCTCTTGTCGGAAGCTTCCATGTATCTTATGGATAGTAGCTTTACGAGTTTGTCTTCCAACTTTGCACGGTTCTTGTTTAAAACTGCGCGGCGTTTAACAAGAACAGAGTTACGTAACATACGTATATTACGTATACCAGAATTAGATTATATTTAAGCAGAATTATATTTAAGTTAACAAGTTTATGTAAAACGGTTCGTGCGAACCAAAGGTACTTGCGGGACAGATTAAAAGCTCTCTCTATTTATTTGTACAATTGCTAACGTAAATTACTTACGACAAGCTTGTCCGAACAATTATTAACAACGATTAAGCGATTTACGTTTATCGTTAGAACTACAAGCAGGACATTAGAACAGAGGAGAACAGAATTAGAACTAGAATATGATCTGGCAAATCTAATGGATCCAATAGCGAGATACGTTTACGTCGAATACGTCCAAGTCGAAGTCGAGTTTAAGTTGAGATCTACGTAAAGTTTACTTTCGGTTTTAATTCTAATCCAGCGAGATTACAAGCGCGGGAAAACAGATTTTACGGTGTGAGTGGCGCGTAAGATGAGACGAGACACTGTATACGGGGATGTAACCGAAAGCTATGGAAAGGCGAAAGGCACGGATAATAAATAAATGGCGAATAAATAAATAAATAAATAAATAAATAAATAATAATTTACATCTATCATCTACGCAGCTCGCGGATAAAACACGCAGAATAGAAGATATTCTGTTCAATAGAAATAAAAATATCTGTCCTGTTTCACTTTGCTAAGATAAACGACACGATGAAAAGTTAGAGAGTAAATGTACAAGTGAATTCTGCAATTACTCGAACTGATAGGAAACGATACGATTTTCTTCGAACCAGCATGAGAAAAGAAAGATCGAGTTGATCGTCTTATCGGCCATTCTTATCTCTTACGTTGTACGCCGATTTAAACGAGTATACGTATACGTATATGCGAAACGCAGGGGAGGTACGTATTTGCATTCCGTGGAAACGGAAACAGAAACAGAAAATTCGCTCGACGATACGGACGGCCCCCGTTCTGGATGTCGCTCCGCGCAGATGACATTGTCGCGGAGAGCTGTTTAATCTGGCTTAATGGCGAGCACTGCAAACGCTTGGCGCTTCGTCCTTTTTAAATGAGCGTCGACCAGTGTTCCACACGAGCGTTTCATCGGCGTTGAAAGACTAATAGCTAACAGCGTGATATAAACGAAACGCGAGTTGTTTGATATTGGACCGTTTATTTCGAAAGTAATGGAAATCCGTTTTTTGGACAAATTCCGAGGACGAAAGATTCGCATGTGATATTGCGATATTCTTGCTTCGAATATTCGTTCGTTCCAAGGAGAAATTCCCGCGTAAGAAAAACAAAAGCAAGTGATTTTTATGAATTTTTCGCAGATGCGTATCTCTCGTATCTGCGATATTTTGTAGATGTCGACTTTTTGGGATACGAGTAGACAGTTTAAAAGTACAAATATAATTCTTTTATTTCGCTTCTTCTTATTGTCTGTTGCAGTATTGCGACGCGGTATTGTAACACGCGCGATAGTCGTGAAAATGCGAAAGGCAAGGAATTTTCTTAAAGTTAGGTAGTTTACGCTAGGATCGAACCTATTTTTGAAAGAAAAACGTGAAAAATTGGAAAGTGCCAGCGTTCAGCGGAAGAATCTACTTTTTCCACTGGATAAATTGAGTTTGCATTGTTTTCGAAAATATTATAAACGAACGATCGAGCGAAAATTTGAGAATCGATCGAGTATTCTTTCAATTTCTTCATGGACGTGAAATTTTCATGGAACGAAAATGCATTTCCGAAATATAACGTTAAATCGTAGGAAATACGTTAAAAATATGATATTAATTTGAAATATTTAAGCAAATTTAACCACATCGCGCAATTATGATATTAATCCGACGTAACGAAATAATTGCACGATACTGCAGGATTTAAATTATAATACGCAGACAATCACAGTGATTGACACGAAATGCAAGTGCGCGTATGTACCTTTTATTACGTACGTATTCGGCGAAATTTCATTAATATTTTAATTAAATTATTCAAATGGTATGCGCGTTGTTTGATTTAAAATGGATCGAAAAACTGTTCCGCTGGGACAATCACAAAATTACACGAAACGATAAGTGCAAACGCGACGTTGTTGTGTTTAAAGCGCGCGCATCGAAACTGTTGGCGTATCGATCAACGCCGAGAAAATAGTAAATAATAATTCCATTCAACGAATATCGAAACAAACTAACAACAAACTGACAACAAACCGTAACAACCAAGAGCTCAACGTTAAAAGAATTCACCTGAAAGCCGAGCTAAACTATGCTACGTTTAAAAATATTTGCTTCGGTGCGTACATGTATATGAAACTGTTTTCACCAAAAACTAAGCCAAGCTCTACCAAGTTTCAGCCGTTGGTGGAAACAGTTCCGTATGTGTGTGTGCGTGTATATATATATATATATATATATATATATATATATATATACACACGCACGCACACACATACATATGGTAACAAGCTGGAGCAAATATTTTTAAACGCGGCGTACCTTAACTTAATCCAAACTAGCTTAGCTTTCCGGTGGGACCTCGGCTTTTTTCCAAGTCACAATGTTTTCCGCGAAGAGATTCACCGACGATAGAGTTCGTTAGGAGTCGACATATACGTAATCTATATCGCTTTGGTCAATGAACGTTTATTAATAATAAATAATAATATCGTTAGGGGTCGATATCTAAGCCCTTTACCTACCCACTTTGAGCATTCGACCGACCAAAGTCTTAACAGAAGAAATCCGCCCAAGACCATGATCTTACGGAGCGATAAAAGCGGTAAGCGGCAAAACGAGTGAAACGAGCGGAGCACATGCAGTGCCAATGCGGCGAATGTCAATTTTCCTGCTTGCCGCTAACCTAACTTCTGCGTACGATCACGGTCTAATCGAAAATAAAGAATAAGCCAAACGCAAGGAGAGTAGGAAATTTGAAAGAAGCCTACGCCAAGATCCACGATGATTCATTTTCAGCTTCAGCGAACGGAAGAAGAATCGCTAAAGAGCGAGGTTCTAGTCGAAGCTGTTGCAGTCCGGATTGCATAGCGGAGCCAAGATCTCCACGAGTCTTCCGCTACTTTCGCGAGCAGCCGTATTACGAACAGGGATAAGTAGATTTCGGTGTTGTTCACGGCTGGAGAGTCAAATGCGGAGTTTTCGTTGCTCGGCCGGATTCCAGCGCCGTGTTCGGCGCGGAGCACGTAGGGGCGACTTAATAAAAGGCAAAACGTAATTCACGTGGAACGAAAAGCTGCGGAAGAAGCTAGCGGTTCGTAAGTATGTGGTCGCGCTTCCCCGAAATCGACCCGTGCAAACGACCGTGTGCACGCCGGCCATGCATAATGGCACGCTCCGCGTTCGCGATCCGGTTGGAAGATTGCGCAGCGAAGGCTATACGATAATCATCTAGATATTGCCCCTGCGTACGTTGCATCCGAATGCCGCGTACATCGGCCAATACGCAGGATCAGATAATTGGCATTCAACTGGCCGGCCATACTCGATGCAATGGCCCGGACCTATCTGCTGCGATCTCTGTCTTTAGAAAGTGACCGGAGCTGGTCGGCGCACGACAAACATAAAGGGCCAGAGGCACGCATGGCTTCGTTTCACCGCGCGGAATATCGGTCGGAGATAAGACCTGCACGGTCCGATCCTCGCCTCGCGCTTTTCATATTGTTTCCTTTCGCGCTCGCCTCTCCGCTGAGGAATCTCGAATCGATCTCAACGCGATCCAACTATTTCCATGCCACGGGAATCGCGGAGTTGGGGAAAACGGCCAAGTCCAACGAGTCGTTCGAATCGACCAGAAGAAATTCCACCCGACTATTCTCCGCGTTTTACCGGCGACTCGTTCGCCGAATTGGCCTCTTCCAACGAACCAGTTCAAACGCGATTGTTCGGGTTACGCGTCCTAACTCTCGCGCGTTTTACGAATACGGAACGACGAGCGACCGAAACGACCAGTCTCGAGAGATCGAGTTAAAAAATAAAGATCGATTTGGGCAAGGTACTTCGGAGGAAGAAACATCTTGATTCCTGTACATCCGAAGATCGTGTGCAAGAAGCGAGTGGCAGGGGAGGAAGCACCTTTGCCTCGCCAAGTCGTACAAACTGGACGCCCGTGTACCAAAGCCTAGGGAACGTCGTCGGAAAATCGAGTCGTGACCAGTCGCGAAGAATCAACGTGGAAGAAGATTCTCGTCCTGCGCATACGCGACATCCTATGAATGTCTCGGACAGAGACGGCAACGCTCTACTCGTCTCTGTCTGCTTCGCGAGAATGCGGGTTCCGTTGACTTTCCATGTTGATTTTTCACGACCGGACACCGCTCAATTTTCGCACGGTTTCCCCTAGCCGGTGACAAGAAGACCCGTTTATACGGACCATAGCCAGAGCGACTCTATTCATTGGCCGAATCGTGGCTAGAAGCCAATATGACGTCAGAGTAACCCATCGGATACGCCAAGAACGTTGGATCTTATATACGCGTAACTTTCAAACCGCTGGACACAGTACCGTAAAATTTGTTTCTTTAGGTCGAAACACGTGGAAAATGACAAGATCGTGGAAAAATTGAGAAAGTCGATACAGACCTCTATTTGTGTTGGAATCCCGACAGTACTATACGCGTGCATACGAGGGAAACCAATTTTACGCCAATGTATTTTTTATTACCTCTTGACTTTCCGCTTCGAAGCGCTTCCGGTCTTGTACACGGCTCTTTAAAAGTTCTACGCAACTGCTTCCCTTACGTTTATTTAGCCCAGTCTCGCTCTTTGCTCGTCGCTGTTTCAACTATACTTCATTTTACGATCAATTTTATCAGTCCTCGACTCTCTGCAGTCTTCTAACAATTACGCTTTCGCCCGACTAAATTGCACGCTAAATTAAATATCGTAAGCCGAACTCTACGAGAATCTCTCGTATCCGGATTATCCGGAATCGCGCTGCCATATATTTTGGGTCGAAGTACGTTCGACGGAAAATAGCTTTAGAATTTGATTTCCTCCTCTTCGATAATCGGGAAAACGTTGTACGGCGATATTTCGAATTGGTTATTTACAACGACAGAATAATTAACGGTCGAAACCCGAAAGAAGATTTTACACGGCCTATATACGACGTACTTCTATACTGTCACTGTCCATCCTATTGGAAGTACGTTATTCGCCGGGTATTACCACCCTCTAGAAGACGTATTAATAGCGCGATGGGAGGTTGCTGACATTAACCATTAGACATCTCGATTGGTAATCAAGATTTTTAGCAGCGGACTGGTCAGCGTGCCTGCGATCGAAAGGCTCTCGACTAAAATCTTTTGAACGATCGATCATCGCGATACTATCAGCAATAATAGCTATCTTGCGAGTAAAATAAGCGTGTATGTACATTTCAGATAGTTGAATACATCGTTAGACAGTTATTTCTTACCTTGTTGCGTCGTAGATAGTTGGATACATTGTGTTAGATGGTCGTTTGTTATTTTACTTATAATCAGCACGTTCTGCGCAAATTTTACAAAGCTCCAACGTTTTTTAAGCCGAATAACCACACCTGTTGAGATAGTTCTCGTTAAACGTGGCGTGCGTTTTCCATTCGTCGTCGTAATTCCTCCGGATTATTTACGAGCGAATAAACTAAGGTTTTCGGGTACTCCCATAAAAAGCCACCCAAGGAATCTAGATGATCTTAGGGGTGATGGCAACAACTTTGCGCTCACAACCTTGCGATAACGTGCTTTTCAATTAATCCCTTTGCTCGCGTTCGACGAAGAAACTCACTCGCGACACCGAATGTACTCGTAAATGGTAAAAAGACAACTTTACGTTAAATGGATTAATCGCAAGATCTGATCGCACTTCGACGTGATTCGTACGAGCCCTTTGAGCCTTCGACCATCTTTTTTCTTTAACATTCCGCCTAATAGTACGCGCGTAAGTGCAAATGCGCGCGATGTTTGGTCTCCTGAAAAAGTCGCGCCACGGTTCGACGTTACTACGCGAAAGAATTGTTTCTAACGAATCGTCAAAGTACCTATTACTCGTCGCTTATTTTTAACGAGAAGGCAATTAGCAACGAGGAAAGTCTCAAACCGACAGCTGCGCTGCAACAGGTTTTTCGTAGCTTAGCAAGCATCCTTTGAATGATGTATCGATACCATAAAAAGTTACTACCAACTCGGTGGTTCGCAAATGTTCCTGTTACGCGTATAAACGTAAATCAAGCGGACCTGTTTCACGTGGGTGGATAACTTTGGAGAACGCAATAGTACGCCAAATTATTTGCGGTGCATCTTGTCTTTGATTTAGTACCACGGTAACTGCACAGCACATTGTCAACACCAGAATTTAATGCCAACTGCTGAAACACTAATTATCACTAGCTCCCCGTAACAAGTAACTCCCTATCTCTAATGATCTATAGGATGATACGGGGATTGCGTCTCGACTGACCCGACGACATGAAAAATGATACTTTTAAAGGCACGATTAAGCGCGCGTCTCTAATACCTCTTGGACGTACAATGTTCAACGAAACGCTCAGAGATACGAGTATCCGTGTAAATTCCGTTGATCTTTTTATTTGCTCGTGTGTAAATCTTTTACACGGTAACGTGGTTTAGTTAACATATATAAATGGCTATAATGAAAATCTTGAATCTCAACGTGGGATTAACGTTTAACGCTTAATTTGTCTTTTCCCATTTTCTTTATTTCCTCGATTAAATTTATGTAACATTCGTTGGTAAAGATCTAAATTACTTTTGTATATCTCGTTCTAGATACATATACTATATTCGTATCTTTTTATACATCTTCGTTCGTTCTTTTTATATACTTCAATTTTATTCGTCGTATGTTCTTACGGTGTACAGGTTATTCGATGACCGATTGAAATTAATATTCAGCTTTCCACATAGACGCATAAATTACGTCTAACGAGTAAGTCAGCCAATTGCGAAGGCGAGACGCAAACAAGCAATTATTCAAATCTACCGAAAAGTGCATGTTCTATTATTACGAATTCAATTTATCCTGATATTCGCAATTTGTAGTATTCCACAAAACGAGATGTCTTTTCTTCTATAGTTGTGTCGATATTTCAACGTCTATTATTCAAACGACGATTTGCAATACGCGACATACGCTAAAACCAGACATCGATTCGATAGTCCCGCGACTAAACGTGGAAATACGTAGAATGCAACAGAATAGAACTATTTCTCGATCGCTGCCACGTTACGCAAAAGCCAAATTTGCGTAAAAAAGCGACTTGCGACGTGCGTCTACTTTCCGCGTACAGCCGGTCGCTGATTATTCGACGCGTTGAGATATATCCTGCTAAAACGTAACGTTTTGTTAAGAGGAACGAGGCAAAAAGAATATAAAAATACACGTTGCAAAAATTACATACACCCGGTGTACGTAAACGAAATCATAAAAATACGCAGCAAGCTCGATCTGACGTTAATCTCTTGCAGATATGTGCATTACAAATAAAAAAGCTTCGCGACTTCCGATCCGGTCCTAGCCCAAGATTTTTGCGAGTTAATTAACTTCAACCTTTTAAATTCCTTTTAAAAGTGCACGAATAATAATCGCGTTGGTACGTAAGTACAAACGACGTTGTGACATGCCGCTTTTAGTTTCTCTAGTGGGTTGGATACTCGACATTGGATAGGTGTAGATAAAAAGTTTCGCGCGTGACTGTACGTTATGACGGACATCGAAACGCGCGTCGCAACGTCCATTTCTTTTCTTTTTTTGACATTTTTACGAGCATAGCCTAAGTCGGATCAGAGCTACCAAACCGCATTGACCGTATCGCGTTACTGCGAACGCGCAAAAAAGACGCGCAAAAAAAGTTCATTCTACAGCGTGCTGTAGTAGCCATTTAAATTGAACGTACGTAGTCTTCTTTGATGTACGGATTTCTATATCGAATGCCTTCGAGCCAAACGTCGCTGTCCAAACTAACAATACACAGCTGCAGCGAAGCACGTTTTTTTTTTTTTACTTTAGACTCATCTTGCTCCTTAATTTACCTTGGCGCATATAAATGTAAAAGAGGAGTTGGAAGCTCTCTTTAGCCAACCTTTTTGCTCGCAGGATTTGGTCGAAATTTCATTGGTTGTAAAACAGAGCCCTTAAAATAATTCGTGTTTTAGCGAGTTATCCAACTATCGGATAGTTTGCGTACTACTGAACGATGGTAAAAACGAGCAAAACTCGTATAGAAAGAAGCGTCCCGCTCATCTCGCTAAAGAAATAAAACAGACAATCTGCAAAATAACGATACTATTTCGCCGCAAAGATGTGCACATTTATCAAACGTCCCGTTGGACAAATTGTGAAACGCGGAATAAAACAAAGGAAAAGGAAAAGAAAGAAAACCCGCCCGTTTGAACGAACAGGGTAGATGCGAATATCACGCGACCGATGCCTGTGACAGCCATTTATCGGTTGCTAAGCGATGCTCGCAGAAAAACAAGCTGGTAGCCGACCCTTGCCAAGGACCCTCGGGGTTCGGTCGAATTAACATCTTTTCAGCAACCAGCTGCGGGCTCTGTCCTGTCCGTGCGTGGAGCACGTGCGCTCGTTCGCGCGTATCGACTGGTCTCGTCGGAACCACTATGCTGCTTTCCGCTTTCCTCGATAGGTTACGAGCTAGCCGTTGCTCTAAAAAGCGCCGTCTCGAAACGCGTTCCTGGCCGCGCTCTAACACCGTCGGTGGGTAGTTTAAGTGGCATCTCCGACGAGATACGTCGATAGCTTTTGCATGGGTCGGCTCGGTTGCGTTCGAAGGTGATCGCGCGTCGGGGATGGGGCGCAAAGGCTGGAAAGAGTAGCGGCAGAAAAGAAGCAGCAGAAGCTCGCGCAAGCGTTTCTGCGAAGGGAACCGGCTTCCTCGCGTACTCGCGGAGAGCGAGCGCGCTTCTCGGCAGCGTACAGGCCGCCTGCACCGGAATTAAGTTGTCGGGAGAGATAGAAACCGAGCTGGCCACGCTATCGCAACACGCGGATCGTGGCGTGCGCCCACCACCTGCACCAGCGGCAGCGGCGGCCTCGCATCAACCTCTCCACAGCGTCCTCTGAGAAGCGATCTGCGCGAACCATCGCGACGTATACGCGCCGTGGCCGAGACCCGTTTCCTGCAAATCGAACGGCTATCGAGAGATGTTCGCCGGAGATTTCTTCGTCCGAGCTCGAGTAAACGATCTACTCGCGACGCTTCTCTGACGCCGCGTAAATTTCGTCCTTGCCGGTGTCGTTTGCTCGCTGCGCGTTGCTACGCGTTTGCAACGCTTGCGCGAGTACTTACATCAGTGGAAACGCGCGGTTAGCAACTGTACTTTGAATAACTTGTTTGCTTTTCGTTTCTTCGCGCTTTATTCGATCCTTGGGCAAACCTTCTCGCCGGCGAATTGCAATTGTTTGCTCGGCTAGTCGCGCTATTGAGCTTGTCGGTAAAAAGTTGTTCCGATGGGAAGAACGAATAAAAAAGATAGGAAGAACGAATAAAAAAGATAGGGAAACAAGCCGTGACGAGCAAATTACGGTGTAAATATTTGACTGGTCTACTTGTACGATCAGAGTCCGCTCGATTATTCATCCGGACTCGTAACTTTTCAAGGTAAATTTAATCGCGGCATGGGAAAGGCTATATTCAGGAGGCTAGTTTCTATAAACCGGTGCGATGATAAATAAACGAACGAATAAAGGTTTTGTTCTCTGGATTTCGTGGAACCAAACGTGATATTCTAGTAGGCAAGATTAGGGCGCAGATTGACTTATCCGTGCTTCGTTCTGTCGATTTTTCTTAATTAGAAATTTATACCGTACAACAGGATTGTCCATTGCATTACGCGAAACTGATTTCCGTTTCGCTGGTTTATTCTCCTCTCCGTGAAAACGTACTCACGATGCCGTATCCAAGCAATACAACCGAAAACATCCCTCGTACTTTCGTTGTTGGCGAAGATTTCTGACTTTTGCCTACACGTTGCATGCTGCAGAAAATTATGTAGCAGAGAGAAAGAGAGAGAAAGAGAGAGAGAGAGAGATCACGTTATTATCACCGCTGCTTGTATATTGCAGCAGTTGCTGCGTCGTTACCTACACGAATGTATTAATTAAAAATACAATTTTGGAATCTGTATCTCGCAATCTGGGCGTCTTCGTTGGCGAAAAAAACGCAGGAAAATATTCACGCCTGTTATCCCATAAATGCATCAACTCGCGTCGTATAATACAGCGCGCGTACCGATAATAAAAGAGTTTCGTTGTAACGCAAGGCTGCTGTTTAATTCATCGATCTTCGACATTAAAAAAATTCCCTGCTCCGAAAGATCTGCTACATTTAGAAATTTCTAGGAACGATACGGATTACTTTATCGCATAATGAAAATTCTTGCTGAAACGTAGCTATTTATTTATCATAATCTGTCAACAGCGCGTTTGCTAATTTCGCATTTACTTATGGCGCGCTCGTTGCATAATTATTTCAATTAATTCTGTACAGCATCGTAATATCGGTTCTCCGTATTTTAAATCACATGCCACGCGATTATGCGATTTCCATAAATTATACTTCCACCCAGCGAATCTGTTAAAGCCTGATTAATATTATACATTTTCCTTTTTACGTCCATTCAACGTATATACGCACGCGTAGAACGTTTATATTCTACCCCGAGGAATTAAATATTATTACCTACATATCCATAGAAAAAACTAGCTATTATCGCCATCTCGTACTTACCACTACCTCCCCGATCGTTCAACAACTGGTTCTTGAATACCTCCAAGCAGATTCAAAAGACTCGTGTACTAATATTAGCTTTCCGTTTGTTATCGTTATTAAGTAAGAAAAAAATAATATTACGAGTACACGATCATAGACGTTATCCCAATTATGATTCTCGATAGTTTTATAAACAGGCAATTTTTCCAACGAACAGGTAATTCTTCGAACCTCTTCTCTAAATATATCCTAATTCGTAGTAAAATTATGAAAACCTGATTCGATGCGAAAATGGTGAAACCTTTAGCTTCTAGATCGAACGTATCGCGAAAATAGCGTGAATTTTTCTTTTCTAAAATAAAATGGACAATCTGGAGGATGGTATCCCGTCGGGGGTAACCATCCACGTGTTATTTCGCAACAATGATATAAAAATGTACCAAATGTGCCGCTGGACAATTGTTGCACAAAATATCAAAGGCGATTGCATAAATGATCGATGCAAGAAATATAAATAAAAAATTTCAATTCAAGGTAAAACGATTATTACAAATGACGAACAAATTTATAGGAAGATACTGTTCCCGAAAAATGTATAGAAAAATTACCGACGAAAGATGACAACGAGAAAACGCTATCTGCGTGTTTAAAGTATCAGAGAGTAATTATATCCTTCCATTGATCCACAGATATTTCGAACTGGAAAGACTCTAAACGAATAGTTCAATTATTATATTTTAACGGACGTTCGTTCGTGTATTGTTCGATTATCACGTTTTCTTACATAGATAATATTTTGTAATTTCCATCGCGAGGAGACTATATTATTTTATATGCATGACATAATAATATAAAGATAACAGCGAATCTTTCGACTTAATGTCGATCCCAGATTACTCGATCGAACGTTTTCGAACAAACGCTTTCAATGAACGTTTCGCAATTCTATCCCGACGTTGCAAGCTTAATCGCAATACAAAAGTAAAGATACCTATTAACGTATTTCGTTGTTCCGTGTATGCAAATGAAACACAATTTGTTAGACGGAAATATATAATCTCCGTATCGAAACATTTAATTACCGAGACAAAATAGATCAAGTTTATACGGCGTTGCGTTAGTCTGTGCAAGTTATAAACAGATATAATGACTGTTTCTGAATAGCAGAATGGAATGAGATTTTATAATAGATCTTCGGGTACCGGTAGATCGACCAGCGTTTCTGTCGCGGATTAATCGAACGATAATAACCGCGATGCCGCGGCACGTACACGTTCCTCGATTCAATAGCGCAATCCGATGAATCTCGTCGTCCTCTGTCATTTTGTCGCGATGCTCGCACGCTGAAAGTACCAGCATCGGAGCTCTGCTAACAGAGAATTCCACAACAGGTTCTGTTGTTCCATTTTAACAATGCCAAAGTATTCCAGATGCATGGACAAATTTTGATCGAGTCCTGCTACCTATAAAAACTGTCCTTGTGTTCTCGCGAATTGTTCTCGGCGAGTGAAAAAGTTCAGTTTCGCGTGATGAAAATATATCAAAAATTGCACCATCTTCGACGACTCCTCCAGTGTAATTACACAAAATCCGCACAATGAAAACGAGACGATCTGAAGCGTACAAGAACTATGCACGGAAATGTGTATGCACAAAGAATGTACAATCACTGTCACCTGGTTTCCCTGCCGCTGAGACACGGCAGGAAAGGAAGAAGTTGACGAAGCTGCCAAAGAAGCCATCTCGCTGGCATTTAAAAATGAGCTCGGTAGACCGTCCAAAGACGCAAAGAAATCCATCGGACGCGAATTGCTCGATCGAGAAGAGAAACGAACAATGAGGTTTGTGCGATACAACTTATCGTACGACGTACAGAATGCTCGCACATACGCTACGTGTGTAAACGCGTGTACAAACGCGCATGTAGAAAGGTGCATCGAAATTGCCAGTCTTTTGTAGCTGCTCGTAACCAGAGATTCCTGGTTACGATTAAACCTCGACTAGCTTCTTAAATTCGACTAAATCGACTACCTAAAATCTAAAATTACCCTCTCAAACCAACCAACTCGACGCTTTAATAAGATCGATTGCGAGAAGGGAAGCGTTCGAAATATTTGTCAGCCCTTCGGAAGATCTTCAGCCTCTTAGTTAGTTACATTCTATGTACGACGCCCACGCACAGAATAAATCGTATTCTTTCGACCGTTTGACGACGTCTACCTGTCTGCGAGCAATAACTGGCAACGGTCACCAGCCGGTTACTTCAATTACTACTTTCATTACTTTGCACGCTCGCTCGCAGATTGAATATATTCAAGCAAGAGTGCACTCGAGAACTCTCGTTGTGGCAGTGGCTAAGGTAGCTCGTAACTAGCGGATATTTCCTCTCTCTCTCTTGGCCTTTTTCACGTATTCTCTTTCTTTTTGCCGTTGTCAGTATCTTCCCATCCCCAATGCAAATCTTTGCTCGGAAGATCCTAGAAATGCATATGAATATGCATTGAATCGAGACACTTTCCCTGCGTATTTAATATCATGGAAAAGCAGTGGAAATCTGAACGTGCGCGGGATGCGTATCGCTGCTCGGCATCGATAGCGGATCGAGGAAACAAAATTGCAAATTTGCTTCTATGGAATACGAGGTCCACGTTAGGTTTCTATTTTTATCGCGCAGAAAGGCATATTTATGATTGCGTCGGTTCCGCGCCAGATGATAGCTATAATCCAAGGCCTGTATTTAGTATTTTCAGAGATGCACATTTTGCAAGTCTCTTCTCCAAAATTTACGTTTTTTCGAGTCGTGCCACTATCGGTGCCAAGCAGCTACGTGTACTTTTAACGTACAATTACGAATAATTTTTATACACGCGTACAAGGCATCTTGAGAATATCTGTGTTATTTTTATGGAAAAACGTCGAAGACGGAAAAATAGCGAAATTCCCAGTAAATACGCGTCAGGTATTTTAGCGTTTATTTTCAAATGCTTCAAATAACGTTCATCGGCAGTGACACACTGCTTAAAACGAAAATGCTGTTTCGATCGTTCAACGCGATATCAACAGAAACTATGCTTATTAGACTGCGGACTAATTTAGGCAAATCTTTGTACACGTATAATTTACGATATGGAACTTGTAGAAACATCTTTTACACGTAGAAAAATCTTTCGTCTATCGGATATTATGGAGTCGCGAAGCATGAGTATGGCGAAGTGAAAATAGTAGTCAATGAAATACTTTGAGATTGTTTCAAGAAGCAAAAGTGCTTTATAGGAAATCGAAGATAGTTTTAGAGCGGAAGCAGTGAGTAGATCAACGAAGAAATGATTATGCAAGACCGGTTCGGTAACAGTATAAAGGCAATAAGATGAAAATAATATATATATATATATTATAATTTATGTAACCAAGATCGATTTCTAGGCTAATAAGCTGAAACCAATAAACTACTACATAAGTAAGTTCGATTAAACTCGTTATCTTTCTCCGTTTGGCCCAACTTATTTATCTTCGATGATACACGAATTTACCGAACGTCCCATTGGACAAATTGTAAAATGCAAAATAAAATAAACAAAAAAAAACTTATTTATTTTACAAGCCGACATACAGGACAAAGATATCAGCTCCTCCAAGTCGCGCGGACTGAACATTTTAAAGCATATTTAGCAAACAGCGATAGTTTTCCGCTTTTCAAAATGTCTACCACCGCGCTTTAGTTCGCGCATCGCCTGGAAACGTAAAAGCAACGTCAAACCCATTAACGAGTGTATTAGCGATATCGGAATTTCACTAACGAAAGTATTCGTAAAGAAAGGATAAAAAATGCGATCCCGTTGCAACGAGCATTTCAAGCACGACTATCGTAAAACTGGATAATTTGCTCGTCGCTCTCATCGAGAGAAATATCCGCGACGTCGAATGGCACGCTCGCGTCGTCGCCTTTTGCCGTGAGAATCGTTCCAACCGTCGTCACCGATAATTACGTTACGCTCGATTACGTTCCGATTGTTCTACGAATATGAAGCCGCGGATAAACCGTGTTCTCGTATCTGTTCCGCGACTGTACTACATACATTATACGTCGGTTCGATTGCCACTCGGCGCACTGGCGTTCTTACTTTTGCCCGCTAATTAATTATCAACTTCCTCGTACGTCTCCAGCCTTCTCGTTCCCTGCTTCTTCCAACTACACGTGTCTTATCGAGATTGATTTTCTACATGCATGTGATTTGCATAAATTCAAGAATCGCCGGCGTTCTTCGGCAAACAGGTCGCGCGAGGATGCGCGAGCCACTCATCCATGACCCACCGAAGCATACATTTTTCTAGCGACTAATGAAACGAAGATTGCGATTCTACTTATCCTTCGATAAAATAAATCGTCGGTAATGAATTTTAACGTGGAAGCGTATTACTGTTAGAATGTTTATTAGAGGATTAATCTTCTAATAAATAAAGCACGGCTGCGTTAAGCTTGAAATTAAACTCCCTTCGTTTATTTCATTGGCACTGGAACCGGCGATACAGCCTGCAAGGAAGAATTCCTTTTTCATACGTAGCTTTATTTCTAATTAAGTCGACGCGATCTGACAGACGACGCTGCAAGCATCTATATTCCCCGTTTCGATTCGGTTTCGATTATTCTGGCGAAGAAACGTTCCATAAATTCTCCTGAAGTTACCGGAAGAGGTAGATTACGAAAAACTATGAAAGTATAATTATCAAGCTGTAGATTTATCTCGAAACAATGCGAAATCTGCGCTAAATTTCCAACCTCTTCAGAATCTTCCGAAGAAACAGGATTTTTAATAAAGTAACGCTCGGTACGTAATTGCAAATGGACTATATACGTCTGTAGCTGGCGTGGAAAGTATTTGCGCAGCAGGCGATTTTGCTAGAAAAACTTTGCAGAAATACATTCGTCTGAACAAATGAGAAGGAAAACTCGCAGTCCATAAGATGAAAGCATTTTGACGAACAAAAAATGTAATGTACGTATTCCTAGAAATCTTCAGAAAGAATTTCCCGAAAGGAATATTACTCGTCCATATTTTTTATGAAAATGTTTAGAAGGAATCGGCCGAGTATACGGGTAACAGGTATCCAGCGATGCGTAGATACGCGAAGAATTGAAACGGAGCTTCGAATAGCGCAGAGTTACAGCAACACAGTGTACAACGTAAAGTACAGCACAGTAGATTAATAAACAATCGCTATTAACAACTGGATGCGTTCGTCATTTCCAGGTGCTAAGTTCACTCACGCTTGGGTGGTTCTTCCAATTAGCGAGAGAGATGCAATATCCACGATAGGTGATCCTGACGTTGGTCCTTCGAACCGGATTCGAGCTAGCAATCTAAGGATTTAACAGTCTGGTAGATCGAAGACGTTCAACAAGTAGTTATTAAAGAAGTGACGTGTGGCGATTCGCAGATAAAAGCGTAGAGATATACGAAGCGCGTATGCGAGCAATATGTGACTGGGATATCGCGTAACCAGTCTTGATCCAGTGGCGAAGATCAAATTCATCAGCGAGACGAGGAAGCTCCGCCGAATAGCAGTTGACGAGCACGCACGTCAGCAGCCATCCGACTAAACTATAATTACAGTTCAACACGGTCTATCAGACGGTATCGTCAAATGTGCGTTTAACGAAAAATCTGTGTCGATCAACGAAGCGGATAGCGATTTGGTAAAATTAGTCGAACGAACGTTGCTCGGTAAAGAAGTGGCTAACTAGATCTAGCGAGCGCTTCGAACGATCTGCCGGTACGACGCTTATGTGGACGATACGCGATACGGAAAAGAACGATCGAACGCGAGCAAATTAACGAAAGACCAAACGTCGTCGACACTTTCGACGCCCGCGTCGAACGAATCCAGGCAGCAGCTACGAACGACACAGGAGCACAGAGCTAGGTATAAATAAGAAAACACGAAAATAACGTAACAAATATAAATATGACACGAGAAATATGAATATATATAAAAAAAATACATAAAAACAAGGAATATAGATTGGCTTACGAATTGGCACATCCATTCCTGACGTAAACAAAGGAATAACGTTTGCCGATCAGGCGATAGTTACACCTGCTACCTGCATCGTACGTTTCGGCACGCGAATGCTTTTATCCGGTGACTGGACTCGTTCAACGGACTACAGATACAACTATGGACCTTTGAGAAGAGTATAATAGCATTCGGAATAACAATGGACTTTTTGGTAATAGAAGATACACGGGGAAGTTGGCTAAAGTTTGGACACGGTCACAGTCTCGCTAGAAACAGCACCGAGTAGCAGAGCAGAGAATATACATTATGGAATAGAAACAAGGAAGTCGAGAGTGTATATCACGCGTACGACGCATACTCGTCAACGATATCCTCGGTCGGAAGCGATTTAACAGTTAACCGAATCGGTTGATTCGACGATACGAATCGGTCCGATTGTTAACAGCGTTACATCGAACGTAACTCGACGCTCGCTCTGACGATACTGTTACAAAACTTCCATTTTACACGAAAGTCAGAAATAATTCGTTCGTGCGCGTGACAACGATACGAACTAACAATAGGAAGGCAGCCAGAGGATGTTTCCCAAAGGAATACAGCTATCAGTGTGTTATTTAAGTCCGTCTGACTCGAAGTCTGAGGAACATTGTGATTGTTGGGAATTGCGAAGGAATCCGATAAGAAATCGGGAAGGAAACGTGTCGCAGATGAACTCGATGTGTAGTTAAGCAACTGTTGGAAAGTTGCGGAATACAGCCACGAACTCGGGCAACTCGGGAATCAGTTGGGAATCTCGAGATGATTTACATACGAGTCTGATGCGAAAACCGATACAACTTGAGTGACAAACTTACGTTATACGAGAATGTTTAACTATAATTACAAGGACTGTTGGCTTAAACGATGAGTTTTAAGGGTAACTTAAGCCGATTTCATCGATGAAATTCAATTATACGCTAAGTAAGAAAATTGGCACACGGAGAACGAGAACGGATAGGTTTAGCGCGTAGTCAAAGTTACAACGTTAATTTATTTCGACGTAAACTGTTAATCGTATAGAAGCGTGATTTGCTATACGTTTCTGCAAATTCTCCGTGCAGTTTTGAATAAAAAATTGCTGTCCGTTCTCGCGTTTAAACCGGCCAGCGTTATTCTCACCAACGTTAATTGCGCGAAGAAAAATAATGTACAGTAACGCGTTATTCAATTTATACTTATTTGCTAGCCAGGCAACTAACGCAAGAATTGACACCGATTTAACAAAAACGAACTTGTCCTCGTCGGTCTTCGATTCGGTGACTGAAGAGACTTTTGACGCAGCTCGTCGACCAACTAATCGCTTGATTTTATTTGCACATTGTCGCTTCTTTAGAAAGTTGATAATGACGCGAATTATCGATCAGCGAACAAAGTACGACAACAACGATCGAATGTTCGAACGACCGTTATTTATCACTCTGAATTGAAAAATATAAGAGCAACAAAAACACCGTGAGTTTTTCTTTTCGAGCCGATGCTATTAGCTGGGAAGATCGTTTCGCAAATCTTCGATACGTAAATCGGAAATCTATAAATTAAATATCCGACTCATAGAACGCACACTTTGCCAGAGTCTTGTCGAGACGAAGATACGAGGATGTCGGAGACATGTACGGCGGCAACAACGGCAATTCGTTGTTGGAATAAACGATCGACCGAACCATGGGAAAGCCTGGTTGTCGTTTGTCAATGCGGACGACTTATTTACGGTGACTCGAAGGAAGAACACAAGAGAACGAAAGAAAGAAAATACAAGAGGAGATACAAGAATTTAAGCACCACCTTCGCGCCGGTGCACGTGTCAAAGAAAAGCGATGACCGCTTTTGTACCACGAATCGTGTAAGACAGAACCCGGTTCTTCCGCGCTTGCAAAAGAACGAAATTCTCTTTTCGCAGACGTATTCGTAAAATTGGAACGCGTCTCTTGCAAAATATCGAGCAACATCTGCGAGCGTACGACGCCTCTGTTCATAAATATTTCCTACATAAATATTTACCGACGGGAAAAGAATGCGAAATCATTGAACCTCTTTGGTTCGTGTGGGACCTTAGACTTAAGACACTCGTATGTGCTCGACGACGTAACAAAAGCCTCGCCAATTCTGTTAATAGCTGAATGTTTCCTTTGCTTATATTCATTCTATATTCTCCTATTATTATTTCCGTCAATTTCCATATTCCTATTATTCGATTTTTTGACTATCCGTTGTTCAACTCGTTACGATTTCGATAATCGACGATCCCCTATTTCGGTTAGGATAACAGGCACGATTGAAACGATTATGACGCTGAATTAGCATCGCTTTACGACAAAGTGACCGCGATTTTACCGATCCGGACCTCTCCGCGTTTTCGTTATGATTTCTCACTAAGGACTGATTGCTGCTCGACTTTTTCCTTTGTCTTCTCTTCGAGACGACCCGTTACCGTCCGCGCCCATGGTCACGTAAGCCACCTTTTTGACGTAAGTAAAATAACGGACCGAAGACCGCTCGATATTTTCTAAAAGTCGCTGCTCGACGACGACTATGCGCTTGTCGCTACATTGTATATATATATCGCCGGTCTTGTAAAACGATCTGTCTGCGACAATGCAGTACCAAGGAAGACGGTTAGGAACACGGCTTGTAGCAAGCCTCGGAGCGTAACAGATTACTTTCAATTATATAGGGAAGCTATGCAAATAGTAAATACTAATTTTCCAAAAGCAACATTTGCGTGTCATATTCGACGAAGTATGCATATTATGTAACGCTTTGAAGGGACGTCTTAGCGGCAGAGAAGGCTAGATTTCAATGAAGCTACGGTGAAACGGGGTTCCTGCAAATATGAAAACATCTAAAGCACTGTACGATACCGAGGGTGATTGTATCGGACTACCTTTGTGGCTAACGCACGAGCTTCACCCCTCGAGCCAGCCAACAGTTACGCAACTCGACGATATTGCACTGCATGCATGCCTCCGGAGTATGCAATTGCAAGCCAAAATAGATGCAAATATGGCAGCTGTATGCATCGGCAGAACTTTTTTAGCGCGTATAAAGTCGCGGAACAACGGTAGGGTGGGTATACAAAAAGTAATTGCTAACAATTTGAAATAATAGGAAAATGCTACGACAACGTCGCGTGCCTCGTATACAGTAGCTCACGAGGGTATTCGAACGCCTCTGAGAACTTTTTCTATACGTTATACGTAACATTTTGAAATCTTATTAGCGTTACAACGAGACACGACTATCGTGATTACGTTGATAAAACGTCTTTTCTTTTTATTTTACTCCGCGTTTTACAATTTTTCCAACGGGACATTATAACAAAAATAAACACGTGACAAAATAATACGCGGATGGTTACTCCCGGCGGGATACCATCTTCCGGATTGTCTATTCTACTTCTTTAGTGAGGTCAGTGAGTGGGATGCTTCTTTCTTAGTCTTCCTTCTACATGAGTCGTATGTACATGTACGCAAAAATGTGCACGTATGTGTATTGCGTGAGTATACAGAATCGATGAAATTTAATGATTTCACAATTTTCTATGTGAAACTAAAAGTATTGTATATAGTATAATAAAAGTACCAAATGTCCCGTTGGACAAATTGTAAAATGCAAATAAAATAAAAAAAAAAATAAAAAATGTACATACGTAAAATCAGTATCTCGGATGGATATTACGGGTGAAAGTTCGAGTAAACTGAAAATAGGTGAAACTACGGACACGAGAGCGCTTCTCTTTCCGGGTAAAATTAGAATTATGCTGTGGTAACTCTGTGGCTGAAGAGTCGCGGTCGGTAAATAAATGTACAATTACAGTTACGACTTGAATTCGTTAAAATTTTACGATTTGCCCATTAGGCGGAGGTAAGTGCAGTAAATTACATTTCTCCGAGTACTTGCGATTAAAAATTACTCGAATAATAATAAATTCTGCTACGCTTCTCACGATTTCATCGTTAAAGTACAATATTCGTAAATTTCCGCCGAAATAAACAGTTTCGAGATCGAGAGAGAAATATTTCGTTCGCTTTGACGCTTCGTTTTCTACCGATCTTTCATATAAAACGCTAACGAGAACGTCGGATGATTATCCGATTCGTAAATATCCATAAATAAAATGTCCACGGTTCGATTCGACGTTTAATCAGTTTAGTAACATAATCCGGCAATAATAATAACAATAAAAAAATCACGCATAAAACAGCGCAAAGTTTTAACGAATTCGACATTGTTAAAAAACGGCGATACGAAACTTTAACGAACCGGTACGTGCAGCAACTAGACGCGCTTTTCTTAATTACTTACCCACGTGACTTGCAGAAACAAGGAAGGTATAAGCGACAAAGTAAATTCTCAACGGGGGTACGTACCTGAAAAATAGAAATGTTTTTCATCGTTAGAAGGACAAATCATGCAACGAGGTATTAACAAGATTCGAACAATAAATTGCATTGGAATATTGCCAGAAATTAAACGAAGACATTTTGTACTCGTATCTATTATGTATGTTCGTTTCCATATAACATCGCGTTAGTACGAGAAACTTCCGTCTTGAACGAGTTAATCTCGTATCGTTTGTCAAAGATGTTACGTATAAAAGTAATTTGTACATTCATCGATGACAAGAGTTGGAATTAGAGGAAAATGGCCAAATATGAAATAATATTCCTATCTCGTACATATGCCGCGTCCTATAAGAGATTTCTAGAACTGCGACTTGCGCAGAATGAAGCTTAGTTTTACAGTAGATAAAATGAAAAATACCAGGAAAAAAGTGAATCTTGGTATCCTTCTCTTTGTTTACGTGTCTCAGTCTACGCGACGGGATTTCTAGGCCCTTATGCTTTCACTACACTAATTAAAAAGTCCCTTGTATGCTTAAAATTTTTACACATTTCCAACAAGATAGAAAAAGCGCGAGAGAATCTCGTTCCGTGGTCGTCAAATAGTTACACGATCGTTTTGTTCGAACTATGTTCTTTTTGGTTTATAATCAAGATCTATTGAGACCTCTTTTAGTGATTGCATTTAATATCTACGCGATTTCCTCGTGCTGTTTCTCTTTTACGTGTTCTCTTAGAAGGTTTTTTTAAAATTAAACCACTTAAATTATCAATTAGTAATTAATCGAATTGTTTAAATTAAACTTGAACCAGTTAAACGAATTCCTATTTTTAATTTCTATTTCCTATTTATATGTATTTCTATTTCTTTTCACTTTCCCAAGAATATACATTAGAATTCGAAATCCGAAACTGAAAAATTATCAGAGCATTATAGTATTATTATCGTCGATATATTATTACCAGCGATATAACGTTATTACCGGTTAAGCGGCATTATTGCAAAGCTGTATTATCGTCAAGCATTAGCACCAACGTACTACAATTTCTCTCTCTGTCGGCAGTCAAACTCTTTCGTACGATATACCTAATCAAAATCAATCGCGCGATTATCTGTTAACCCGATTGATTTACGGTTACATATTTCAGCACGTTTAATCGCGTATCAAATAAAAGTCATCTGCATATCAATAACAAAGTCTACCGTATTAAAAAGATCAACGTTATGTGACGTAACTATAGTAATTTGAATGGATAATTGAATTTTTAACGAGGAAATATCGTAAATCGTAGTGCTTTTTTTACGAAACAAAAAATAAATCAACCAATTTAAATTGCAGACGATTTATAATATGATACGAAAGATAAAACGTTCAAATAACTGTCCTATGTAGACGCCATTTTAGCAAGAAGTTTATGATGCACATGAAAACTTGCTATTTTTATGAGAGCATTCATTATTACGACAGTCATTAACTTTACGATCTGGGAAAAAGCGGTGAATACTTAATGGACATTTAAGTGCTCGCCATTTTCTGTTTAGAAGTAATTAACGTATCATAACCTTGTTCGCGAGACAATTATATATAGTTACATGACGACGATTACCTAGTATAAATGTATACGCTGTTAACATACATACCTTTTATTTAACCGCTAATGGACGAGTCAATCTTCCAGGAGCACGCAGATTGAAATAATCAGGATTTCACACTATTGAACACGATGTATCTTCCACTATTCACCGCAGAAATGAACTCATTTATTATTAGTGAATACACTCTTAGCAAAGTCATTTTTATGAGATTATAGATTATAGCTATCCGTTCGTTGTTTGTATTCGACCACAATAACCACATAAGAAAATTAATACTGTAATAGCGAAGCACCGATTATCACCGCAACAATTGCACAATAAAATATAATCACTCGCGAATAGTAATTAAGCGTATAGCGAATTATTATTTATTAAATTTAATAATCTTCGAGGGTTTCGACGCGGGACCGTCCGTATCTCGTCGCGACTTTTTAGATTCTTTATTTCGCCCACAGATGTCGCGGCTTGCTACTAAGAGCTACGTAGCGATTGGTTATAATCTGCGTATGTCGTGGCGGCCTTACAAGATTCTTTTAAAATTGTTGCGACCTATCGACTAGGTGGCGATCGGTCTAATTGCAACTAATCGATTGAGGTCGCCAACCTCGAACGACATCAACGTTCAAGATGGAGGTAGATTAAAGATGTCTATTAAGCTTGTGTTTCATAGATTTATTTGAACCGTTTAGTATAAACGGAAAAGCGTGAACTGCGCGTAAAAAAGTTAAAATTTGGGCGAATACGCGACGACTAGTGCGCGATGAGTCCGTGTGGCGAGTCTTTGTTTCTTGAAGCGCCCGGTGCTTATATTCTAACTGTCGGTCTAGTGGGTGTGTTTTAGTCAACGTATCCTGTGAAGTAAGAATCTAATTCTCCATCCTGTAACTGTCGAACTGTCGTGGGTGTCTTGCGCGTCGTGTGCGTTTTGCGCGTCGCGTGCGTCTTGTGCGTTTTGCGCGTCGCGTGCGTCTTGTGCGTCTTGTGCGTATATGATGAGGGTGCATAGCGTAAAGTCCCGATGTAGTGTCGCGTTCTCATCGAGTGTTGAAGCTTAGGACTCGTCGAACACTTAGGGTGCCACTTAGCCTCTCGACGTGGACCGCCATTTTAAATCTTACAATTTGCAAGGTAAGAATTTCCAATTTCTCAAAAAAGGGCAGATGCGCTGTCCGTGTCGTAAACGAAAGATCGCCGAAATGTCGAACAAAAGTGGAATCATACATCTTTTTATACCAATATGTTTTTTATTGTTTTTTATTATTTGATTATTTCCACAAAAGAGTATTAAGGTACAGGTGTCTGAAAAACTCCTAGCTTAAGGGATATAATATATATATATATATATATATATATATATATATATATATATATATATATATATAATATAATAATATATAATATATATATATAGATATAATATAATACAATATATAGATATTATAATAAATAGATATAATATATAGATATAATATATAATATACAGATATAATATAATACAATATATATAGATATAATATATATATATATATATAACGGATTATATTTTTATGCCTCAATAGGTTTTTCCTTTATTTCGATTTGTGGAATATCTTTACGCTTTATGTATTTTCTTGGCTTTAGCATTACAATTACACTTTTCTTTGGAACTTCTTCTTTCATGACAATTTCGTAGAATAGCAATCGTATTATGGAAAGACGGAAGGAATTGTGAGAAGGAACAGATGTTTTATCGTTTTCTACTATGAAGTTAGGAATTATTGATGCGTTAAAGGTTTTGCTGAACGTTTCTACTTAGATAGCGGAAGTAGTAGAAATGCATTTGTAAAACTTTCACGGACACCGAAATGAACGAAAATTCACCGCGATAACGTCAGAGCAAACGTGGAATAGAACGTGCGGAACGAAATTAAATAAATTTGATTTGGAGCTTAGCTTGACGTTTAGTTTGAAGTTTCACCACAGATGGCTGGGTCACCGGCCATTGTTCTATTAGACCATCGCTTGTTTCGTGCATTAAAGCATTTTTTAGAGGACAGGCCATTGGACGATGACAATGGCCGACGATATAAACAACGACGTGAAAAGACATACGTAGCTTAAACGCGTTTCGTTCAAACGAGATTGGAACGATTCTGAGAATACATCCATATAAAAATCAAGTTAATATTAAAATTAAATTTATTACGATCTGCATTGTCGTAAGCACATACTAGTACACGCGTTAATATTTACTGTAAATCGAATACTTTTCTCTGCTATTATTTTTCATATAAATACGAACCTCACAGTATAAAATATAAAACAAAATAAAACTCGTTAGAATTTTTCGATAACTGTTACCAAGTAGGTGTCCTAATATTTGTGTCCTTGATATCATCAATTTATATCTATGATAGAGTTGATAGAAATAATTGTTTTTCGTAAAATTTACGTTTCTAAAGTGAAACTAACTACGCATTAATTAATCCGCTGTTCCGTAAGAGTTTCAAATACGAAATGTCTTTGCTTGTAACACACCGGTTCAAGATTCTAGGCCTCTGACAGATCTAGTACGAAAGGCGTGTATTTCGTCTTTCCTTCTCGTTATGCATTCACAAAGCGAATCGGTCGACGATTCTTCCTGTCATCTCGGCGAGAAATACAGCTAAATAAAGTTCTTGCAATGGAAAGAGCGCGCAACTGTCCGACACAGTAATACAAAATAACGCCGAAGGAATGTAATCTTAATTCTTACACTACTCTTGCGACTTCGATAGATGACAATTTGACATTTCTACGCTCCGGTACTCGAACAAGCTGCCATCAACGTTGCGCGTCTACGTCTGTTACACGTTATATTCGTTACTAACTGTTGTATTAATTATTGCGCGTGACATTCGCTATTCGATTCGTGCGTTAGAGATGCAAATGCGTGTTAAACCTGTGCGTTCATTGGCAAAATATGGGCGAGACGTCGAAGACAAAAAAACAAACATTCTTTTTTTTCGTTGGAAAAGACGAGGACGAAGCAAAGATGCGAACAAGGATCGTTTCCGTTATCCTGTTAACCGCGGAGTTTAATTTAAAAAATCCCTTACGGCGCGTGTAGGTAAAATCAAGCAGGGTAAACGCGTCTATTATAAATTTTACGAAAAAAAAAAAATAAATAAAGCGAAACGAGGAAGGATCGAATCTTTATTCGATACAAAATTAACGATTCGTCGTTGAAAAAGGGTGTCGTTATTGAAAACTTAAAAATTGCCAAAAAAAGTAACAAAGTAAAAATAATCGACTCGATTTATAAAAAGCAATACACTATACGGAGCATAACCGATATATCGGAGAAAATAATCAAGCGATCAAACTTTTTTTTTTTTATAGAGTACACAGTGGTTTTACTGGAAATGTATCTATATTACTTTTGACTAAACTTTTGCGTTTTTACGGCAAATAGAAATTTTTTATTTTACACGACGAATCGATAAACGCGCCGAAATAAAGTTTTGCATTGACCCAGTATACACGTCGAACGCAGTTAACTGGTTATAAGCCGTTTGATTGGGTTTTTAATAATTATAATAAGTCAACGTATCAGTTACGATGATTAGACCGCGAATTTTTTGTGCATTTTCATATTTTTATGGGCGTGTCTACAGGAATGGAATTTAAGCAAAAATCACATATCACGATAGTCGTTGTACTTTGGATGTTTTATATAGTTTTGTATATTGCACGCAATTTGCGCATTTTTGTATCTCTAAATTTTCCATCCTCGTTTGTAGGGAACAAAGGTCGCGGGAAAAATACCTCGAAAATGAAACCGAATCTACGCGAGATAGTGTAAGAATTTTGCAAAAAGTAGAGAAATGCGTGTGTGAAAGTCGGACACGCGAGTACGAAATAATAAAACATTTGCATTTGAAAGTAACGTGTTTCAAGTGGATATATTCGTATTAATTATATGTACAACTAAATCTTTGTTAATATACGATTCGATTCACGTTCATACGTTTAATCTTTCTTATTAATTAATTAATTTCTCCGTATTAATTCTCACGAAAATATACAAGTTCTATAAAAATTCTTTGCAATAACTACAAAATTCTTTGCAATAACTACAAAGAGCAATTCGTTCTTTGCACGAGGTTGAACACTTCGCTATCACAGTACAAATTTGTCGTATTTACGCGAAAGTACGTATTAATTATAAATATCTTACATTTTAGAGAAGCGTTGTTACAGTGCGCGTTACTCCTCTCCTTAGCGTACTGAGCACTAAAGTGTTTACACTTTGTAACGTAATACGCACATAGGCGAACAGTCGTCGACGTTTCACTGCCTTTGCCTTCTATTTATTTACTTTTCTTTCGCTGCGCCGTTCTCCCTGCCCTAACTTGCTTCGACGGTAATTGCTCCAGTATTTCGTGGATAACGATTCGATACAGTCCTCGAGGACAGACAGAAGATAATCGAAAAATTTAATTAAACTGCGAAGCAACTGCTGGTATATTTGGATGCCTGTTGTACGTTTTTTAATTTTACCCCAGCTGTTACGGTATAACACCTTTGGGATTGACTTTGATCATTAATCAACGGTCTTGACTATCGTGAAATATACGTGGAAAAGAAATTACGAGAAGATTGGCAGAGGCGGGCCAACTTACCTTCTTCGTCACTTTACGACGTTTGCGAACTTTCGCATAATTGGGCTGCGTCATCAACGCGATCTCTATCTCGTTATTTCAGGTAAATTTAATTTTTAAGTCATTTCTATCGTCGTATACCTATAGCTGCTTGGTGCTATATCGTGGCTAACATATGTTCGTGCACTTGCATGGACAAAATATACAACGTGTTCCAAAGGTTCAAATATATCGTTTGTAGTAAATAAAAATTTAGCATTCTTTTCCTTTACGCTTTATTTTTCCTAAAATTTACTTCGTTACTTCGTACTAATGATTAGGAAAATGGCCTAGAATTTGCATTTGTATAGACAATGTTGAAAAACTACCTTTTGCATTTTATGAAAAATACTCCACGAAATATTTGCTCGCGCGATATAAGTTTGTTCTGTAATCGTGGTACTTTACTCGTAACTCGTAGGAAAATATTTTTTCTTGAAAATTCCAGCGACAAAACATTAAAAAAAATTAATGCCATGCCTTAAGCGTAATTCATGGCAATAATTTAATAACGAATCTCGTATGTAAACATGAGTTGAAGAGAAAGATACGCGTTACTTGTTCGCGTCTAAATTCGATGAACATTCGTCGATATTCTAACTAGCCCCTCTCCGTTGAAAAATGAAAATTTCAATTTTTCGTGTCTCCGGTAATATAAAATATTCGTGATAAATTGGCGATATTCGATACGACGTTTTTTGTCAGTGGTTTAGCGGCGGTATAAAGCGAAAATAATTGAACATTTGTATGCATTCTCAATTTGCCTCTCTTTGGATGGAAAACTCGAAATATTGAATTTATAATTAGTACAGCCGTTTGAAAGTACGTTATGAAATATTCGACGAGAAATTTCCAAAAAGCATTCGCCATGTATTTGCAAGCAAAAGATAGATTTTCCACCAGTGTTTCTTCTCCTCCTCGTTGATTGCTCCAATTATTCCTGCGATAGCAAATATCTTTGTACATCGTCGTATGGTCATAGTATCGCGTCGTTTCGCAGTACATTTGTTCTTTCTACTACACGGTGATTGAGCAAATTAACAACAACCTTCAGATACGTGTAAGTAATTTGACCTGTATGAAAAGAAAAGTTGAACGACCAGCCTTCCAACAACAAGACAAATAACGTTCAGACAAGAAATATATCGACATAAAAATATCGATATCGATAAAAAAATATCGATATTTTTATATCGATATCGATATAAAAATATATCATAAAAATATATCATATCGACGCTATTTTGGAATTACTCGGTAATTAATTATAGACAGCGGATTTGCACGTATTTGTGGGAAGTTCGAAAACGCAGAAATACACAGAATTCGCGTAAAATACCAACAAACATAAGATATCCAAAATACAATACTTGCTGCGATATTCTTCGACAAGCGAAACGAACTTTTACTTAGTTTTCACCGTTCTACCTGTATCTGTTTGCATAAAGATCGACGCTAATCTAACGATTGCTATCACTGGGGATAACCATCCACGTGTTATTTTGCAACAAAGTTACACAAATTTACCAAATGTCTCGTTGGACAAATTGTAAAACGCGGAGTAAAGTAAAAAAAAAAAAAACATATTATTAACATCGTTCTTGCGATTATGTTTCTACCACGCGGACTTCTCCTTCTTCAGGGCCGTGAATTCCAACCTCGGATTTTCCACGCTGATAAACGCATGATCTTCACCCTGAACTGTTTCCTGCATTCCTCCGAATCTCAAATGATCCACCGATCGATCGATCGATCGAATCTGTGATCGCCGACCGATCGATCGATCGAATCTATGATCATCCATCGACCGATCGAATCTGGGATTCGCGGCTCCTAATGAAACAGCGACGATCCAATGAAACGGTTCTACCGAACGTAAAGTTTAATCGAAATGGATATCGCGCAGATGATTGCGAGTATGAGACGATTCTACTCGAACGCTCTAATGCAGACTTAAAATTCGAGATCGATTCAGCGATAGCTCTCTTCCGATATTTCCCAATATTTGCAAATCGAAGACGCGGAACCCAGTTATGGTAGTCGTGGTATAATTGCTCGACACTTTGCACCGTATAGGTCGCGACAGTCGCGTCTCGTTACGGTTCCGACGAGACCTCAAAACGTTTTGCATAATACACGCATGAAAAGTTACGTTCCAATACTTTCGTCAGCCAGCGTAAAAAGAATCTTCGTCTTTGCCAATTTTAAAACTCCTCGAACGATAGTGAAACCTAGAAAAAAAAAAAAAAGAAAGAAAGCAAGAAAGAAAAAACGAAATTGCGAATCTAGAAAGAAAGAAAGAATTGCTCTAGCATTCGTTGGCGAAGCGACACGCTCGAATCCATCGAACGTTTCGGGTTAGCTGGCTGAATTTCACTTGCAAATTTCATTGTAAGGGCGGAATGATCGATGAATGACAAAGACGTCTCTCGAACCGGAGACGCCTTCGATACTCGATGTACGCTCCACATATATTTTTGTGGGTGGCCGTGAAGAACAGTTATCCGTGATGGAGAGAAAGATTTATGGCTACGTCCCGTCGATCCGCCCGATATCTCATGGAATATACATAACTATCTATCGATAGACCGATTCTTCCGTTCCATGTTCGGCGCAAAGAGTTTTATTGGAAACGCTAGTTCATGAAAAGTGCATAATACATACTAGACCTTTGTACCAATATCGTTTACTTCTCTATTTTCGAGTAGCTTTCTCCCTTCGATCTCTTTATCCTCGTTGCCTTTGATTTCGTTCCATTACAAAACCTTTCATTTCTTTTTTGCATTCTTTGTCCCCGTATCTTCCGTAACTCGATATTTTTCTGTTTCTTTTTTCTCTCGTTTTTTTCTCGTTTTTTTTTCTCACGTTTTCGTTTCCATCCTCTCGTCTTTCTCCTTTTTATTAGCGCGGTTTTAACCACAAGTTTTTACTTGTCGAATCTTTTTGCCCAAAATGGGGAGACAGCCGCGTAAACGGTATTTACAACGCGATGCAAGCGAAAGAAAGCAGTCGCCTGGTGTTTCGAAGTTTACGATTATAGATACTCGGTAAGCCAATAAAGTACCGCCCGATGATCATGGATTTTTATGGCGTTCGGAACAAGGGGAAAAAAAGATGGACAAAATTTATAACGCGGAGGAAAGTTTCCGCGTGAACGGGGTTTGCCTTTCTCAACATGTAGTCGATAAATTGTTGAGAGGGATTGCTGGCGAAAACGAGGCAAGATATACAAGGGACGCGGAATTTTGATTACGCGGCTGTCTATTTTCAAATGTCGAATGCGAAGAATAAAAAGTAGAGAGCCCCTTCTCGAACGCATGTAATGGCCCAATGTAATTTACAACGTGCCGCAGACGTTTCACCGCAAAGTCTACGTAGCATCGGCGTGTTTCGCGAATAAAAATAAGGACAGAATGTCGCGTAAAACGTAGGCTCGCGATATAAGCTCGATGAAAAAATTATGAAAAGGATAGGATTATTCTGCGAATAATTGGATTTAGCAGATTACGAGTTTCTTGTTGATTTTCTCGTTATTATACGATACAACGCGAATTTCTCGCGGTAATTCTTCGCCGTAATCGTTCCGTCGTATCGCAACGATCGAAAGATTAAATATTTTAAGAAAATACCGGCACGACGTTGAATCATTTTATTGAAATACTCGCTTGTATTTTTGTATATTGGTTTTCTCCGAGCGGCACGCCGAAGAATATTTTCATTTCCTAAACCAACTTTGCTTTTCTATGATCGAACCACTAAAATTTATTTCGATACTCTGCAAATTCATAATAAAACGACTTAAGGAAATAACCGTAAGTTTTCAACGTCGCGTTAGAACCTCCGATAAAAGAACGTTATATCGCAACGCGAGTATAAACGTGCAATTTTCTGCCCAAATAATTTTCCATATTCTCGGGCATTTTTCCAGACAATTGTCCGGCAAAATTAAAGCAAGATGATCTGTATCGCATTGTTTGATATAGGCATAGGTATAATTTTATTATTTCAAGTTGATCCGAGTCGACCGAATCGAAGCGACTCGTACTCGTTCGACCAGAAACGGTGCGTTCTTTTATTTTTCATCGAACTATCTCGAAAACCGTGTGTGTCCTATATTATACGAAAGCGAATTTCGCCGTCGGGGCAAATTATCCGAAGCGAAAGGTGGCCGTACAATGGGCAAAACTTTGCGGCGACGCAATTTTCCGCGAGTATTTACCCGGTCGTTGGCGTTTATTTAATCGAAATTAATCGAACAGAGTCGACGCTGGAAGAAGTAGAGCAGCGGATGAAGGAACCGGTTGGCCGGAAATTTTCGAACCGCCATACTTTTCCGCCGATTCTCGTTGGCCCGTTTCTCCGCGTAGAGAATTGTAGCGTCTTTGGTGGCCGAAGAATCGTTGCTCGGTTACGACGCAAGACGAGGCAAGAGGAAGAAAACGAAAATGAAAACGAGAATGAAGACGCGAGGTTGCAAAGCGAAACGAGGTGAAAGACCGGGCAAAAAGGTAGCGGTTCGTGTCTGAAGCTAATGCGTCCGTGCTACGGAACAAAGAGCCACGGCCAATCCGAGGCAGTGGCTGGAAAAAGGAAGAGGAGGAAGAAAAGAGCTCCATCGACCTACTGACATACTTTCATTTCCATTTTCAACAACGTGGCCACGTCATCCGGACGATCCGACCGATGCACGTGTGACCTCACGTACGAATTCGCAGCTCTACACGTACATACCCTCGTGTACATACACAGATGCACGGCAATTTCTGCCGTGTACACCCACACGCGCGCTTTCTCGCAGCTTCTCTTCCCGGCCCTTTCGTAAATCAGTTACGCACTAGCGAAATTGTTTGCTCGGCTATACGGCCCTACAGAGAGAGAGAGAGAGAGAGAGATCAGCTTTTTACCACCATCGTCAAAAATTTCTGCTTCCAGCCATCGCATACGCGCGCTGATCATTTTATGCGGCAACAGTTTGTCGCGTCGCTCGACAGTCAAATGTTTTGTACGTTCTATGGGCGCAGAACGTCGATGAGCTAAACACGTTACGTAGAAATACACGCGGCGTTCAAAGGATTATTAAAAGATATTAGGTTGTCCCGAAAGCTTTTTTTCCTTTTGTAAGGAAATAACAGATGCGCAACCTCTTTTCGTTTTCTATTATTTCATTCGATCATTTGCGACGACCCATTTTCTTTCGTTTCTATTATTACGATCGTACACGATTCGGTAAAAATAATACAAAACGGAGAACACGGTGCGTCGATTGTTTCCTCTTTTCGGACAACCTAATAGCAAGAGAAATACGCGGAACCATGATTTTAATGTCGTTGAAATAAGGAAGCATGATTTTAATGTCGTTGAAATAAATTAAAACAGATATGCTCGTGAGAAACGAAGCCTTAACTGTTGCGATCACGAGTAAAACCATTTGGAACGATTAAAATTTCGTTTGGTTACCGCTAACCATTATTGATAAGGGGAATTGTTTTCCAGTATGAATAACAACCATCGTTTAACGATGGAAATTGTTTTTGCTTACGGATAAGCGTTATCGTTGACGGGATTCTATTTTGGTTATCGGTAACCAATATCGATAACGAGAATTTTATTTTGGTTACCGATAACCATTATCAATGGCGAAAGACTTTAGCGGTATTCGGCCGATAACCAAAATAACATTTCCGTCGTCAATGTAAACGTTATTCGAAAGGAAAAACAATTTCCATCGTCGGCAACGCTTATCTATATCCAAAAACAATTCCCCTTATCAACGATCCTCGATAAATAAATAAAAAAACGTTTAATCGCGCATAATGGTAATTCGCAAGGAAAATCATTTAAACAAAGGTACCGATTCTCGTATCGCGAACTCTTAAAGTTTCAGTTATAACTGGGTTATGGTCTCTGGTATCATCTTCCTCTTGGGAACAGTTTAGCTTGCACAAAACATGAAAAACTTTCGAAGAGTCAGGGTTACTTTTCGCAAACTCCGATAAACTCTCTTAATAACATATACTCAGAACTCTGAACTTTTCGAAGGTTTTGGAAAAACCCAATTGGTCTGTAATTTGAAGTAAAATTATCCCCTTGAGTTAACATCGAGCAAAAGTTTAATCTCAGCGTGTTTCGAAACGTCAAAGGTAATGATAAGATCGAAATATATAATAAATATAGTATTTGGTTACTTTGATCGGAAATTCATCGAAGGGAATTACAAGGGATCCGCAAATTTACCTAGCTAGTTCGTAGAACTATAGCAACTTAAGACAAGAGCAGCAAAGGACCGTTTGATCTATTTCGTGGGAAAATTTAACTGTTAAGATGATAGTTGTGGACTAAACACGATGAATTTCGCTCGAGTACATCTTCTCTGTTTGTACTTGACTATGTTCTTAGTTGCCAGGTAAATTTACCATAAAGTAGACGAAGCTACCACGAACGTGCTTTCACACACTGTCACGTGTAAACGTTTAATCAGTCGCGAAATTAGAAAAGAATCGCGAGCGTTTAACGGATTGGGCAACGAGCATGCTCTTTCTTAATTACAGTACAATGTTCTAAAGTTGAAAAATTGTTTCGCGAGATTTTATTTTCCGGTATCACTGGTACAGCTTGTCGATTATAAACTATTTCGTTAATGTCGCGATTTCGCGAGCTTTGGAAAGCGCGAAGACCGAAAGAAATAAGATTGTTATTTATCGAACGTTCTATTACTTCGATCGTTTTGCAATAATCTTGGACGGTGCGCGTGAGCCTCGATTTGCAATTAAAAAGCACGCAAGCAATCTCATACGAGCTAGAGTTATTCGAAAGCATCGATAAAATACCAAACACAAAATTGTAGGGAGCAAAAGAGATATGAAAATCTACGACGAAATCTACTAACAGGATTTCTTCTGCTTTCAACAATTTCGTATATGATTTTTATTGTATTTGTATTTGATTAAATCTTTTACTCTATTTATTTCATTTATATTTTATTCAACTATTCGACTAAAATACACGCATGTCTAAATATATAAATTGTGCTCGCTTGCTAAAACATATTTATCCAGTTTATTTCAGGTTTTCTTTCATAGTTTTGTATTTGCACAAACGAAACGAATATGTGGATATTCGTTTGACCAGAAAACAAAGGGACCATTCGTTAGGTAGAATTTATTTTGCTCGGCTTTCTCATTTTCCATTTAATTACAAATTAATACCGCTTCCGTTTACGTTCTAATTTTGGAATTCACGAAAGTTGCACGGTTCCACTCGCTCGAGAATTACTGTGCCCGCGACAATTTAATACCGGAAGAGCTCTTCGCTTTCCGTCGCGAGGCGTGATGTTCGTAATAGGAACGAAGTGGTTCGTGTACGACGAACGCCGAATTAATCTCGTTTAACCGCGGAAAACAAACCGTCGTGGAATTTACGAGTCGTGGCAGATTTTTAAATTTCGATATTTAAATTTCGTTTCTGCCCGATACTTTTAGACTAGAAAATATTATTCGCGTCACTGCCTTACGTTCCTTGTAAAACATTCGTCGCAAACAACGCCAAGGTCTTCTCTGTCGTACATACGTTGCAAGTTGCTTCTGTTTTCTTCTTAAAAAAAAAAAAAGAAAAAGAAAAAAGACAGATTTTAGAAATTTAGAAAGGACCTTACGGGACGACCGATGCCACGAGTGTTTCTAGCGACTGACTACACGATTCTACTTGAACGTGATTATTAGTCTTTTATTAGTTTGAGCTTACTTACTTACGATCCGCGCTTTTAATCGCGTTACCAAGAACCAGACTTTGTTCGCAAATTCAAAGGACCTTCGAGAGGCTAGATAACTTTCAACGATCCGACCTGTATTGTACGACGTATGTTCGATTCTACGAATTAAAATTCTGCAAATTTTTTCGATAAATGAAACCAACTATCGTCGCCTATTCATTTACGAAAGCGAAGAAAGGCATTAGGAAACACATGTTCTGATATAAAGTAGACCTTCGATTACAATGTGTCTTTTTCAAAAATGAAATTACATCTCTTAGTACTAATAATAACGAAAATGTCTCATCTAATAACACAAAGAAGCGCTGGTCCAGGAAATATGCATTATTTTTATTGTCAAAATTTCAATTTTGTTCGCAATTGTTTCACAAATGTTTCGTATCATCTCGACACTGAAACTAAAATATATTCCAAGTCAATGCTAATCAAGAAAAAATATTTTTAATCTAGCGAAGCGTTCGTCTCCTACTTTGTGTCGTTTCTCTAAAACATCGGGATACAATTATACGCTAAACGTTTGAACGCCATATGCGTACGTGCAAACGTAGCTACTCTCTCTCTCTCTCTCATTCTCATTTCCTTGCATCCTGCTCGAAATGGAAATGTAATCAAAAAGTTAAAAGGACGCTCGTATCGCGACCAAGTCAAACTGAAGTTGCGGTTTTCTCGTTATTCTTTTCCGAATCGTTTCGTTATTAATTTTTGTGGAGTTGACGTCTCTATCAAAGTTACGTCCTTTAACCGTGAGTACGGTTTCGCGCAAATATCGCTAAAAGCTTTATCGATAATGGATCTTTCGTTTCGTTTTGCCCGAACAAATATTTAATTTAACGTCTCCCTTTGTAACGGTTCGTACAGTACGCTAATAAATACGAGGATTTCATGAACGTATTGTTTTTATCACAGCTTGGAATCTTCTTATCTTCGTTGTATCTATGACGATAAGAGAAAACCGTTTAGTCGGAAAAAACCGAATGCGCGTTTAAAAGTCTGCGTATGTAACGTGGATTGAATCGAGGGAATTGTCAAAGAACGAAGCTTCAAGTTACAGAGGCTGTGAATAATTATAGGCTCAAACACATTTTCCGCATAATTTCTTCGCTATTTATAAATATCGTGCGACTTGAAAGAACGTACACGAATAGTGCACATTATCGGTCGATGAGTGCACGTGTTACGTTGTCCGAAAAGTTTCTTTCGTTTTATAAGGAAATAATAGATGCACAACGTATTTTGTTTTACGTTATTTCATTGAATTACGTGCGATCGATTTTGTTCTATTAAGATGAAGACCACAACGTTTGACAAATTAGGTTTCCTCTTTGTATAAAGATGCATTGTTGTAATGTACATGTTTGTAAAAGAAAGAGACTTCTGGGACAATCTGATATAATGGAATTAGCTAGCTAGAAACATCGATAATCTTCTTTGCTAGATGCGAATTATACGATAAAATATACAATAAACAGAAAATAGATTCGAAATAGAGAATGCTACAATATAAAGTATTCGGCAGATTCAACCAAATAACCTTGTGTAATATCGCGTTCCGGTCTACAATCATTTTCGTTTTAATTTAGGATAGATCCAACATAAATATATAGGTCACGTTACGGAATATTCGGAAATATTAATCGAATAAATTATCCTATGTAATATCCTGTTCAAGTATAGAATCATTTTTATTTTAATTTAGGATCGATCCAACATAAATAGATAGGTCACGTTACAGAATATTCGGAAATATTAATCGAATAAATTATCCTATATAATATCGTGTTTAAGTATAGAATCATTTTTATTTTAATTTATATCGATTCAACATAAATAGATAGGTCACGTTACAGAATATTCGGAAATATTAATCGAATAAATTATCCTATGTAATATCGTGTTTAAGTATAGAATCATTTTTGTTTTAATTTAGGATCGATCCAACATAAATAGATAGGTCACGTTACAGAATATTCGGAAATATTAATCGAATAAATTATCCTATGTAATATCGTGTTTAAGTACAGAATCATTTTTATTTTAATTTAGATCGATTCAACATAAATATGTAGGTCACGTTACAGAATATTCGGAAATATTAATCAAATAAATTGTCCTGTGTAATACGACGTTCATGTCTACAATCATTTTTGTTTTAATTTAGGATCGGTCCAACATAAATAAATAGGTCACGTTACGGAATATTTGGAAATATTAATCAAATAAATTGTCCTATGTAATACGACGTTCGTGTCTACGATCATTTTTGTTTTAATTTAAGGTCGGTCCAACATAAATAGATAGATCACGTTACAGAATATTCGGAAATATTAATGGAATAAATTATCCTACGTAATATTGCGTTCAAGCGCAATATCATTCCTGTCCCAGTTTAGGGTTGATTTAACGTGCTTCAATTGCGGAAAACACCAACGTCAAACATCGTCAAACCTGTATAATTTCATGTATACATACGTTCCTACTTCGCTGCTTTCGAAAGGAATCTCTTCGGGTCTAATTCAATGCCACGGCACGACGATCAAAGTCTTTTGTCGAAGTAATGGGCGATTGTTCAAGAAGTCACGAGCATATTCCGGAAACTAGGTATTGCGCAGGCTCCGTGTGACCGAATTCGGCTTTGTTCCTTCACTTTGGTCGAGAACATTTGTGTTCGTATCGAATCTCGCCAATTAAAAGTTTAATCCGAAAGAATCCTTTGAAGCGCAACAAAGTAGAATTTCAAGCATCGCAGATGTTTCTCCCATAAGATGCCGCCTCTTTTATATTCATTTTTTATACGGTCGATAATTCTGAAAGGAAAGAACGTTAGAACTCGCGCAGGATCGAACGAGTCGACGAACGATCAATCGTCGAAACGAGAGAGATCGAACAAGCAAATTCTCCCACGCTTCCTTTCCTCCCTTTTATTTATCTATTAAGCCGTAAAAAAAATCCTCCACGCAGAACTACACGGCTTCGCATTTACACGCAAAGTTCTTACAGTGTAAATTTACTTCCACGCGATTAACGTTCGAGACCCTTTCACCTTCCCCGTGTTATTTAGCTTGCGGGAGCTTTCGTTACTTTCATTCAGAAGTTCTGACTTTGTAAAAATATTCATTTAATTAATAAAGGGCGCTCTTCAAGATATTTATACGGAGCACTGAAGCATTGGTTATAAAAGTTTGACGAAGCTCGCAAAAATCCTAAACGATACGAAGGTAAAATCATTTATAAATCCAGATGAGAAATACTTCAATTTATTCGATAAATTTCTCAGCCAGAAAATACTTGAAAAGCTATGATAATATATATATATATATATAGAAGGCATACAATTTTGCTCGATAATAGATACAAAGTAATGTTTTTTCCCGCGAAATAAAGAAATCAGATATGTTATTTCTTCGAAGCGTGGCATCAAATCCGAGGCACAGAAGGAGGCTCGGTAGAAACACATATGAAGCAAGTGTACGAATAAACGAAGCCAAGCATAAAGTACACGAAATGGCCAGAAGCAGCAAAGACGAAGATCCAGCACGAGCATGGAAGCGGATCATCAACTTCGTAAAAGGAATGTGAAATTAACAGTACTATGCCTGGACGAGTAGATTCAAAACCTTCTTCGGGGTCGTTTGGTCCAGTTTGGAAAAAGTTATTCTGTTTTGAAGCGAGTTGGAATACCTCCACGAGCCACTGTGCATACGTACGTCGTATTAAATCCGCGGAATTTATTCGACAACACGTGAAATTACCAACGAACGTCGATGAAAATGCTTCTCGTCTCGATCGATATTTCGCTCGAACGACGAACGGCCGTATGATTGGTCGAGAGGAAATAACATGTACGACGTACAAGCTGAATCGGTAGATGGACGTGGGACAAGCCACGACTTGAAATTGTCCTTGTCTGTAGGGAGCTGGCAGGCGTATACGTGCCAATGGTAAACTGACCCTAGATGTCCATCGTGTCGAGATGAAAAGGCCACGACGGATCTACTTTGCTCAGTTCCGTTAGACGCACCACAACTATCAGCATCTAATCACCGAGTAGCATCAAACACTCGGTTTGTTCGACCGTGTCATTCGGTACAAATTGTCGACGAGATAGACATCGCTGGTCCGCCGGGTCAGCCGATGTAGATATTTGGTTGCTTCGCCGCATTTACGTTAGCTCCTGCAACTGTTGCGTCTTGAGATTTAGATCCGAGCGTTCTCTCTATTTTTACGCAATGATGCGCATTGCTTCTACTGTATCGGGAGCAGTCTGCAGAAACGAATAGGGGAACGTGAGCGACACGGGATCACGGTGAACGCGTCTTTGCTCAGATACACGTACGATACGAAATAGTAGCTGCGAGTCCAAACCATGGATCGTAAACGCCGATGCAAATGTGAGAAACAAGCGTCCTGCAAATGAATGATTTCCAGTGCAAGTGCTATCCATTATTAGGCTATGTAAATCAAGCGAATGCAAATTTAAGGAAGTAAGCGTAGATTTGAACGAAAACTTAATCAGCTGTACGAACTTTAGCTGAGTGGTAATACGGCAAAGTAGTAAGGTAGCGATACAGCATATAGTTGATAAATTGTAATAGGCGATAACCGGTGCTACGATAAAGGATACGTAGAACGATACAATTTCCATTGTATCGCGATCCGACGTGTTTCTTCCATGGTAATTTAAAATGGCTCCAGAGTATCGAGACACGCACTTGTTTTTCGATGGAGCGTCTTTTTATCTCGTTCTACGTTTCATCTTCGTAGCGTCCGTTTTTTCTAGTTACGTAAAAGCGTTGGCAGATAATATGAAATTTGATATAAACTCGAGCTTAGTTGATCGGTGAACGCGAATGATATAATAGATACGCGTGACGACAGATACGCGTAAAGCGATGGACAAATATTCTTTGCAGGCAGCGTATTTTGCAATCCGACAATTTGATTCTTATTTACGTTGTCGCGATATTTTATAGGAACGGATTTTCGACGTAGTTTTCCTCTGTCGACAAAAGGATACGAAAAGCACTTTTAAGATAACGTACAAAAATATGCAGTCTTTTGCTTTTGTTTAAACCTTCGGCATTTTATTTATTCCGTTCATTTCGGTTTCGCTGTTTGGACGTAGTGAGTTAATAGGCAAAACTTGCTTCGATCTTTTGCTTCGAATCGCTGAATATTAAAGAATTAACTGGTCGATAAATAAATAAAATTGAAAAATAATAAAGCTACGAATAGATATATTAAAATTAACAGCACCGAAAGCAAAGAAAGGAAGAGAGATTTCGTGTAAATCTCTGTTTTGGAAGGTGCCTTCTAGTACCCGTATTTGAAATTATTACTTTTTACGTAATTGGACGACGTTATAATATACAGTGGCGGACCAAAGAAAGTTTAAAATCTATACTTGCGTGACTTTTTTTACCACGTCGCCAACGGTCGTTTATTCCAGACACGAATAATATCTATTCGTGATTTAATTGTTCTCGTCGAATGTAATTCACTTTTTTAAGCTCGTGTTGTTTTTCGGTACCGTTTATCCTTTAAACCTTTTTTCGTCCGCTCTATTTATTGCACGAATCGCCGCTTCTTTATTCCATATATACAACGAACCTAGATAAACACGGCATAACCTTACTTACAACCGCGCTCGAGGCTAAAATAAAGAAATTTATTTCTTCGAGCGGAAAATAAACGAATTTATTCGGGTTCGGCCTAGATAATGACGATGTACCGTTTTATAAATAGAACGCTATCAATTATCAGCTTTCAGGCGCTTTCATGAATGAATTCGTAGGCAAGTCTGCGAGCATTATCGCCGTGAAAGCTCTTTTTATAGAAAATAATTATGACTAATGGCAAGCCGTAATCTCTGGCAACACGTTCTCGAATTATCGACGCTTTAGACTCGGACGAGAGTAAAAACGCGAAAGTTTATCGACGATGCCCGATCGTACAGATTACAGAGGCGTGAAATTAATTATTTCACGAGCCACTCTTATCGCTCATGCCAACAGACATCTCGATATGGATGTATATCCGTAGGCACGTATTCTTATTCTCGCGGGATTCGATCGTTCAACGCGATAAAAGTGTACGGATCGAAGGCAGGCAATGAGCGGGTCCGGCCAAGGTGAGACTACAATGCAAGATGAAGTGGATACACCCAAGATCACGTTGCAATATCTTTGCGCTGCCTTACGATGCATCGGACGGTAACTTGACCTTATTGCCGACCGTAAAAGAGTCACGTTAGGAGCACAATGTAGGTTTCGATAATTTTTAATATCGCTTTGAAATTAGACCCAAGGAGCCCAATTATAAGGGAGAACGAGAAATTCCAGCGTATCGATTTCATTTCGATCCGTAGCATTCGGGGTAGTCGGAAACGCGTAAGCAATCGTCCGAAAGCAAAGCGAACTAAAAAGATTTAAAACTACCCCTAGAATTACACGAGTGATTCGGCTGAAACAGAAGCGAAATTCGGTCATACGGAATCAACTGTATGTAACTTGAAATCACTGCCCGCATCGTTGTATCGCGTAAGCCTGATTCGCTTAGAATTCTCAACGAGAACCGATCGTAACGTAGGGAACAATTGAAAGGAAGACAAAATTTCCAGAGGCAGATGTAACGATGGCAAGAATTTTTCGTCGAGATCGTCTCGGTCGGCTGAGACTGCAGCGCCAGAAACGCGCTCTTTGCCGATAACGCGTTTCTCCTAATAAGATAGGATAGAGGAAATACGATCGATATAAAACATCCGACTGCCATAGATGTTATAAATACTTCAAAGCAAGGCGAATTCATTCTCAGCGAATGGAAACGATCATTTTTCCCCTCGTTATCGTTTATTCCTAATTCGTTGGAATTGAAACGTCCCGAGTGAGAACTAACGGCGGGAGGCTATGCGTTTACCGATCGAAACAGCGCTAAAACTTTGGCTAAAACTTGGTCTCTTGAATCGAGACCGCTGAGACTACCGCTCGAGTTTGACTGAAACGGATGAATGTGCTAAATCTCACTGTTCTACGTCGAACAACTATTTGTAAGTCTCCACTGAAACTGAGCTAAGCTAACAGCCTGTGATCGTTCTGAGAAACCTCGGTGTTCTTTGCTAATTGATAGTCGCTAATTGAACGCGCCAAACTGATTATGATCTTTATTAAACCTTGTCTCTTCCACCTGCCGCTCTACGAGTTGACTTCTTGGAGTGCTGACAGTTCTCAGGATCGGTCTTCGATCGGCCCCCTCCTCTCGTAAAAACGACGAATCAATTGGCACGAGGAAACTCGATTTCGCTCGTTTAATACAAAAACGGAACAATATAAAATTGATGGAACAATTTAGGGGTTGCAATGATCTCGCTGATTGCGGCTTTTTTTTCTTTTTTTTTCTTTTTTTTGAACAGAATCGAAGCTGAAGTTTCATCGAGAACAAGCGTTTACTCGTACCGCTTTCACCGTCTGCCTTCTCGAACGTCATCCAGAAATTATTGAGAACGATTTTCAATAAGAGAACTTGAAACATTGTGTTTTTTAAAGCGTTCAGGCGCAATAATAACTGCTGCATAGAGCGTACTATATCCGATATTTTGTTCGATGTGTACAATGGACTTAACGCGAGTCTATAAATAAAAATCTATGGATGTTAGCTTAACGGAATGCGGTGGTCAAGCTACTGTGCTTTCGCGAAAACGATTCAATGAAAATATCGGTTGCGTTACACAAACAATCGTAAATAAACATACGCAACGGAAAATAAACAGACCAAGCGTACCAATAAAAAATTCGAAAACCTTTAGGCTATACAATAATCCAAAGGAAAAAATATTTTAACTCTTTTCCTGCCTCTATGTCTCACCTGCGTCGTTCACTTCGTTTCTCTTTAATTATAAATCGTTCAAACGTCTTCCTTTCGTTGTTTGAGATACACGATTTTCCTCCTTTTCATAGGTCCCCGAATATTCTGTTGAAAAATGTATAAAAAATAAAAAACAAAGTATCGACGACGTTATTAATGGCAACTCTGGGCTGTCTTCACCTTCTCAACGCGAATACGAACGCGTAAAAAAAATACGCGACAAACACTTCTTCCGAAAGTACATCGTACGCGAATTTCTTCAAAGTGCGATAGAATGTAGAATAGAATATAGATACGCGTACAATAGAATCGTAAAATGGAAAAAGCTCGTGCAGAGAGCGATTTGGATATTTAAAAGCGACGAGACGAAGCCGATAGTCGTCGGTACGTGTAGCGACCAGAGGCTTGATTCCTGACGGGACACCGATAAGAGAGCAAGAGGCAACCCTGATAGTCGACCTCAGCCTTCGGCTCGATCCTTCCTTCCTTCCGCGATAAACGACGATGATATCCATTATTGCCGAGTCAGAGAGATAAACGATTACATAGCCGAATGTGAACTTACGCGGGGACCGAATCTTTGCTCGAAGATACAATCGGGCTTTCTACCCTCGACGGAAGAGCGTAGCTTGGAAACGCTTGAAAATCTCTGTCGTAACCGGCGCTAACGATCGAAACGCAAAGAAAACGCGCGTACGAAGAAGACGCGCGATTCTACGTGTATTGGCCTGACTCTCGCTTCACAGAGATTAGAATATTGCGAGAGACGTCGAATGCGTTGGTTCGTAGCATTGACGCTTTGAATCCAGGCGACGATTTCTATATACGTTCTGTGTATTTTGGTCGAATCCGGGCGACGTATACACGCGTTCTGTATACTTTGATTTAATACGGGCAAAGCTCGTCCGCAGTTTTGTCGCGTGGTTATTTGTTTTAGTTATTTGTCTAGGAAACGCGGCGGAAGGACTTTGTCTTTGATCTCGATACCGGGGCTGCACGCTTATCGGCGAATTCTAAATTGTAGCGAACCGATAGGTTTTGCTCGTACCGAGATTCCGCGGAGCAAAATCGAACGAGAAGAATTTCGAAAATTGCGAAATTGTTGGCGCGGTTTGATAAAATAACAAGGTGCGAACGTAGCTTAGAAAGTAACGCAAGTACGTGGAACATTTGCATGTTTGGCAGCTGGTTTCGAGCAACTTCGAGCTTCGAATTGACGTACGACGAATGTTGTAAAAATTTCTCGGTCGCGTGGATCAATTTCAAAAATTTAAGAAATTGTCTACACGCGCTCGCGCGTTTTTATCAACTAGACGATGCACGAAAAAAAGGGAGAAGTAAATTCTAAATTATTTATACGATATGTTTGTTGTACATCGTACAATCATTTATACAAGATCGCTATATGGCACGTTTCGAAGCAAGAAACGAATTATTCAATCTCTTTCTTTTAATTCTTCCGTTATTCCCATCTATTCTGGAATGCGACACGAATAGGCGAATCGTGCCAGTCCTTGATAGTTATAAGAGTCACGAGACGGTTAACGAGAGATTATATGTATACATCGACGCTCGAAAGTACGTGGACGCTCGCTTATTTTTGACAGAAAGCAATTTAGTTGGGAAATTAGAAATGGAAAGATCAAAAGAGACGTCAGCTCATCCGTACTGGAAGGCGACACGAGTAGGTCGTTCGTGTTAGACCGTGCGATAGTTACGAGATAGTTATGAGGTAGTTACGCGATAGTTAACGAGAGATTATATATCGCCGCTGAAAAGTATGTGGCACTCGTTTATTTTTGACAGAATACAATTTAGTTATAAAATCGCAAAGACCCAGAAATGACCTCATCCTTTACCAAAAATCATTTTGCGATATCGTCGCACCATCGAATTTATTCCTACAGTCAATACGCAGAGTTACTACAAATAGAATTGACATTAATATAGAGTTAGACCGATCGTTCGTCGTTCGATAAACTTTACTGGGCCTGTCGTCGCAGGACGATAAAAGAGGTTTTCTCGTTTCTTTTTAACGAAACGATATATTTTGTACTAATTTTTCTTTCCCTCGGCGCTTGACATTTACTTGGAAATTTATTACTATAATTGCGATAGTCGTTCCCGATCACGTGCTAGAGGAATTTCAAAAAGGTTCGTACCACGTAGATAATATCTTCGCAAGAAGATTCTGCGTTGAGCGTTTAAATACTTTGGCGAGCATCTGCGTATCTCCCGCGATCTCGTCGATTGCTGCGAACTGTTAGAAAGATGGATACGACAAAAATAATCAACGGTACACCCAATACCAAAATTCCTTATAATGCGTGCTGAAACACGCAGCGTACCCAAGACGACGCATCCATAATGAAGATGCGTTGCTTCGCAAATAGCTGCGGAACTTTCGTACTCCGACACAGAAACTCAAATACCAATTGCGAGCTAAAGTTCCGGCATGTAAACCGGAAATATCATCGACTAAACTTCGTTCGTCGTGCATAGCAAAAAATGTACAGCAAATACGTCTGTATAGTAGGAAGCTGAACTTTGAGATTAAAAGGGAACCGTGATTGCCTGCTTGCTACGCGTACATTATGTACGTATATACGCGCCTATATCTCCAAACTCGCGTACACGAGTAGTAAATTCAATCGCTCGCAAAGTTTGAATTCATCTTAACGAGTCAACATTCCACGTGTTTTAAAGACGCTTGATTAAGCTGTCGAGTACCGCTTTCGAAGCGCGGCCGTGTCCAAATGTCGTTGAAGCACTCGCTGAAAGTCGCCTTCGAAAAATTAGCTCCGTTGGAAAAACGCGCGCTGCGAATCAAGGCAGACGATATAAACGACGTTAAGGTTGCAGTTTCGCCAAGTGGCGAACGTTAATCGACGTATTAACGCGTCAATTATAACCTTGCAACAGGTACCTAATACGAGGTAGCGGAAACAATGATATTTCAATTAGGAGGATACCGAAGCAACTCAAGTATCATCGTTTAGCGAATTTTGCTTCGAAATCGAATTATCGCGTCGTTTCGTATCGCGTCGTTTCGTATCGCGTCGTTTCGTATCGTGTCGTTTCGTATCGTGTCGATTGACAGACGACTAATTAACGAAGGCGATTCACTTTCGTTTGGCAAGACCGTAGATTCTTTCGACAAAGCTGTAGGTGCTTTCTATTAATGTTATCGTTGTCGGATAACGATGCCTGTAATAATAAATTGTTTAATTCGATAAGGAGGAAACCGTAATGGACGCTCGGAATAGTTTTGTAAAACAGTAGTCAACGTAACACATCCAACTTTGTCTTTTTCGCAGAGTTTTCCACGTGGATAAAAAAGGTGCCAATTTTCTTTTTGGCGGGATTTAATTTGATCCGACGAAATTCAAGCAGGGCGTTTTTACAAATGTCCATTCGAAAATTTTTCTTTCCATATTCGGTGCTATTTTCAGTAGAATTTTTTTCTTGGATGTGCGCTCTGATTTTATTTTATGACTTTTCTAGGATTTAATTACTGGCCGCCAGCTGTACCCTTCTTACTTTATTTTCTGTTTTACGAAAGAATGATAAAAATCCATTTTATCCGGAATTCCTTTCACCGTGTTGTATCGCAAAGAGCCTTTTTTCTCTTTTTTTTTTAATTTTACCTTCGATATCTACAGTGGCTGCTAAAAGCACTCGTACGCCATTCTTATTACATCGTTTATATACTAGTTGACCAGATGCAAGAAATTTGATACTCTGTAAAAGTGGAACCTGATAAAAAGACACTGTGCGTTTCTAATTGCGCGACATATTCGTTATTCAGTAATAACGATAACCTCGTTATTTGTGAGAAATAAAGCGCGGCTGTTTACGCGTTTATGGAAAATTGATAAGTGCAAAAATTTGCAGAGTGCGCGTAACGGTGAAAGATGTGCGCAATATCCAAACTAAGCGACACATCGTAACGTCCAATCGGTGAGACCAATTTCTACCTAGTTGGCATCTTTTTTTAATTACAAAAAAACGTAGGGGAAACAGGAATTTGCATAAACATCCGTAGTCTAGTTATAAACGAGATCCTTCTCCGTTCTATCGTAATCGTACAATTAATCAACCAAAAGAATAAAGCAACTCGAGCAAATATCAAATCGAAGCGACAGTACGAGCACGCAGCAGTAGCTATTTCGATATCTTGGTCCAAAAATGGTAGTAAACGTTCTACGAGAAGAGAGCGAGCCAAAAGGATCGTCCATTTTCGGTCTCGCGATTATGGAACTGAACGTTCGACCGAAAAACTTCTCACGGCAAGAAGTCGGTCGCGACAAATCTTCCAGTTTGGTGGACAATTAGTTTCTGAGATACGCAAGGTCTAGGATCTCCGAATTCGTTCGTCAGCACCAAACACGAGAAGAGCAGCTTTAGCTCGTGAAGAATACGAGATTTCAGTTGAAAATCCCTCTTACCGATCGAGGCGTACGCGAAATCTCGATTTCCCGGCGGAGAACGTCGCGCCACGTTTTTCCAACTACCGGCTAATTAGAAGCTAAAACCGGAGGAAACTCGATTCGAAATAGCCGAAAATTCCTCTTCCCATCGTCGGACGAGGTTCGGCGTTTCGCCAACTTGCCACCGACCGCTAATCGGCAAAAAGAAAAACGCGATCGGTGTCCTGGCCGTTTCTCAGCGGATTGGAATTCGCGAGAAACCGTCCGCTTGTTGAATTTTGTATAAAGATCGTTGGAAGGAGATTCGGGGCGACGCACGCGGATTCCGATGCATCTCGTGCACAGCACCGCTGGTTTATCTTCTTAACCGCGGCCCACGTTCTTCCGTGTAAAAGAAGGTCCAGGTGCGGAGCGCGGACGACGCCAGACGAAGCTAACGGTGCCTGGCCCCTACTACCTGTCTTTCTTCGCCGCCGCTTCCACCTGACCTGATTTTCTGACCCACTGCCAACGGCGCCGTCCACGCTCCCACTCGCGCGCACGTATTCCTCCTCTAATTGAATTACGCCTTTTTATCGATGCCTTTTGCTGTTCCTACCGAACCTGGTTTGCCTTTCCGGCGCGTCAGTTTTTGCGGCAGCGTGACACATGTTTCGCAGAACAACGCGCAACGTTGTAGATGCCGAACATTCGCTGTAATATCCGATTACGTATCATCCATACGCAGTGGCCAAGAAGAGTATTTGTACACGGTTGCATTCGTTATAGAATTTACGTACCGCATCGGTCAAGCGTGCAAGCGTTATGGGGTTTCGTATCGTCGATACAGACTGCGGACTTTCCCGCGAATTCGTATCCAGGCGAATAGAATTAGAAAGCCAGGTGGAAAATCGACTCGTCTACCGAGTATCACGGGAAGCAGCTTCCTTTGCTTGTTTTACATATTTGCTCGCGTTGTGCGCGTTTCGTGCAATTTTGCGCTTTCGCGTTTCTTATAGAGGCGTAAAAAGCGGTCTGCCGACGATGGAACGCTTCGTTGGAGGATAAGGGTACGTGCGAATACTTTTCGCGGTCGATGCAAAACACGAGTTTGCACGTTCTCGTTCGCTACCTATGATTTCTCGTTCAAATAATTGCTGTTTCCTCTCGAGATAAGCGGGTTCGACCGACAGCGAGTTGTTCGTCCTTTATGAATTTCCAAATGCCGACAAACGAACTCGTGTACCGTACCTGTTGTAAGAAAGAAGCACGCGAATAATCGATAGGATACTTAAGATGCCCCACGGAACTGTCCAATCTTTAGCGAGTTTCTTCGTCACAGCGATACAAAAACGGGAATATCGGAATGACACGGTGCTCCGAGAAGGAAGCGAAGAAAATACTAGAAACACCGCAGAAATAGAAAATCATACGTACATAGAAACAAGTATCGGACGATGTTAGATATTACGAGAACCTGAAATTCAAGATAGAATTCGAGTTAATTATACCAGGATGCGAAGAAGTTGTCAAACATGTTTCTTCGAACGTCTCGTCGTTCGAAGAATCGAAGATCCAGAAATAGACGCACCGAGAATTCGTACTTTTTTTTTTTTCTAAATCTCCGTAGCAACAAATATCGCAACGCAACGTAGGTGCATAGTAATACGATGATAGTACGAATACAACGGCGTGCGCATTGTAGCCACTGTATCGACAACGTTCGCGCAACGTAGCAGCGCGCAAACTGAGAAGAAGGGTAGCTCAACTAACGAAACGTTTTCCCTAGGAAGCTCTTTCGATCGACGTATCGCGAGTTCAGTTCGGTTTAGGCAAATACTTCGCCGCTTCTATCGTGCTTGCTCTGCCACGCTCTTCACAAATGAAATCTACAAGCAGAGAATCGTTCTATCGTTCGGACGCTTTCGTCTCCTTGCCGGTTCGAGGACGCGAAACTCTACCACGTTGCAAGGTTCAACGATCTGTTCTCGAACAATGTTCGCTTTCTTCGGTGTGAAATTACGGCGAGAAAATGTTTATCGTTTAATTTCCGCAAGCGTCATCCCTCTGTCTTCTCCGGCCCTCGGCGACTTTCTTAAGACCACATAGACCCGTGAAAATCTCGTGTAATTATACGGAACATTATCGACGATTCGACGACCGTACAGGCGTACCGACGACATACGCAGATTCCGACAAGTGCGGAGTCGTGGCAGTTGCGATACAGCGAAGATGGCGCGATTATAGTCGGAACTGAATCACGACATGTTCGCCATCCGTGACAGGCTTTCGCGCCAGCCTTTGTCTCCGAAACTTTCGACTTTAGCTGGAACTTCTCGTACCGCATTCGGGAAAAGCTCCTTTCCTCTGCCTCTTTCGTCTCTTCCTTTTGTCGTTAAGATTGCCTCGCTCGAAGCCCGCTTTGCCGACTTGTCGGCTAACTTCTACTACGTGACAAAGCTCCTGCATCTTTCGCTCGACTTGGTCGACTTTTCTTTCGTCCCTCGCTTCAGTCTTGTTGAAAAATAACATTTGAATTGCGAAAAGCGAGGACAAGATCGTTGTTACGTTTGGCGATATGGAAAATAATCGGCGTTGAGGGTCGACGACGGACAGACGGACACGCGCAATTAGGATAGAATGATTAGAAAAACACGACGAGAAGCGACATCCCGAAGCGCGTAGATCGAGTCAGCGACGGTTCCTTTCGCGAGATACGAAGAGAGAGCCTCGTGATAAACGTCAAGGAGACAGAGGGATTGATATTAGAGCGGACTGATATTGATAGAGTCGACGTAACGACTGAATTAATGTTTATTTGCTTCTCGCAAAACGTCGTGAATTTATCATTTTCTAAATTTCTCCTTCGAATCCATCGAGTCCGTTTCCTTCCCATTTGTTTCGTATCGAGAGGCTCCTTTTTAACCATTGAACGATGCAAAAGTCAAAGTATCAACGAAAGCGGACCGAACTTATTTTCTATTCGCGAGATCTGCGTATAAATTTCCACGTTTTAAATATTTACCAACGAAAAGACATTCTCGAGCGCCAGTTCCGTCACGAACAAGTTCTTCCTCGTTTCAACGCGTTTCTTGGATTCCTAGCGCGGTGAAAATTACAATGAATCCATCGTTAAACCGCGACTTCGATCATCTTTCTTCGATCGAAATCCGAATTTCCCGTGTCACACGAACCATCGACGCGATATTATTATCGAAGTAGCTCGATTAACCTGTCCTTTTCCTTTCCGCTCAACCAGCTAAATTCAGCAGACTCGGTTTTACGCGTGATCTCGCCTCGTCGATATAACCGTACCGTGAAAAGTTTGCCCCGAGTACCTGTCCAACGAAAATTCGCAACGACCTCGCGACGAAACAAAGAGCTTGAAGATATGAAACGCGGAGCACAGGTTTCCATATCTTTCTGCGAAAGCGTTTCCTCTAATTTCTAAGCAACGGCCAGAGAATAGCGAAATCTCGCGCTAACTCGTACAGGTTAGAATCCAATGACGTCGTGCATTACATTATATTCCATTTTCGTGGCAGTCGTACGTGGCTACGTGGTGTCCTGTGTGCGACAAACGAGTAAGCAACAAGGGAAGAGACACGAGCGGGCTGCTTGCGCACATTCGTAAATCTCATCCGAAACCTTCCGATCAGTATTTACCTCAGGTACACACCGCTCTTGAATTTCTGACAACGATAACGACGCTTGCTTCGTTCGATGTTTTTCTACGTTTTCTTTGATTAAATTCTCGCGTGGTTGCTATAAATCGATAAAGCGTACCTACGAACGATAGCGTATGTTCTATCTTTCGTAAGTTCGAGTATATATAATAGCGCAGGACGTTTGATCGATGGATAAGTTAATGAATTAATAAACGAATCAGGAAACAGGGGAATCGAAGGTGACGGCTAAACGAGCATCGGCTTCGAAGCGTATCGATACCACGGATTCCAATACCAGGAAGACCGAACAGCGAAAAATTTATGCCACTCGCGGTACGTTCACTCGATCCATTAACGAGCTACGTTGCGTCAGCGCAACATTTTATTCGCAATTTCTTCTCGGTCGATCCTCGTCGTTACGCAACTCTGTCAAATCGGTATTGCGATTGCAAGAAGAAGTCGCGCGATATTTTTTTTATTCTACTTGCTCACTTCTAAATAGATCCTACGAGTTTGACGAAGTTTGAGGAAATCGGAATACCTTAGAGCGGCAAAGAAAGAATTACACTTGTTCGCGTTACACGATGTTCTTGTCGCACGTCTGATTTCTAACGATCCTCTGTATCGCGTCTGTCATTCTGATACGTTTCTCGTGCCTTGCAAAAGTACTGACTTTGTTTATTTCATATCGTTCGGCCTTAGCGGCTTAAACGTCGAAATTGTCCAATTGTTTTTGATATTCTCGCACAGTGGACACGTGGAAGTCGCACGACGAGAAAAAGCTTTGCCCTCGATGCCAAAAGGAAGCAATACCGACCCTTCATGCTCGGGGAGACAAGTTGACGACCTCGCATATTGGAGCCTTGTGTCTTTTAGGGTAGGTGAAATATTGCATTCAAATATCCCGACATATAGAAATCTAAAGTTTGTTCGCTTTCTCCGTATTTCTTTCCTCCCGATACTATAAGCAACGCTGTCGTATATCCACCGTCCGATGACTTCACGTACGATAGCGAGTCGTCCGACTCTAGAGCGAGTCACCAAGTCTATCGCGAGTTACTTATAACGTCGCAAGACGCGAAGGATCGGCACCCTCGGAGCATGTAACGCTATACAACTCGGGAAATACTTCCACCTATATACGTACATTCCTGTCCACGAGTGTCCGCACATTTACATGTTTGCAAATCTCGCGTAATTACCTTCGATTTCTTTTATAGATTTATCGCGTTGTCCCGCGATCTTGATGTCATCTTTGCACGATATCGGGCAATATTTATGAACGAATAATATTAGGTTGTCCGAAAAGATTCTTTCGTCTCGTAAGGAAATCTCTCTTTTATATTATTTTTATCGAATCACGCACGATCGTAGTGATAGAAATAGAAGAAAATGGATCGTACGTGATTCGATGAAATAATAGAAAACGAGAAAAAAGGTTGTGCGTCTGAAGAAACTTTCGGCACAACCTGATATACCATAAAGTTATTGTAAACGTAGGTAAGAGAAAATGTATATGTATACGAGATGATAAAAATGCTTTGTCTATTTTTTTATTTTTTTTTTTTTCACGACGCGGTCGATTTATATTAAACTCGTAAAGTTTCGTTTCTTTCTACCTTTGCGCGAGATTTAAGGTTGACGAATACGAGAGCAGAGCAACGCAGGCGTACGTTTTCGTTCGCTTACCTTCCTGACAAAATTCATAACGTCGATTCATTCATAACGATAACGTAATATCGCTCGATATTGTGCAAAAATGACAATCAGAATGGATTTTTCGAAAAAAAGTCATCCATTGCAATCCACGCGCGATTATTAACGACGTGTGATATTATTTACTCGTTTCCATTTAATATCGGCGTTATGGAAACGGTGGATTTTTCAAAGATTCGACCTCGAAGCTTTCCGACTTTAAAAATTACTTCTCTTCAACAAAATATAATGTGCGGTACGCGAAGGTTTAAATAAACGGATATGACGCGATAGGGCTGTACTTTTTTTTATCGTAGCAAATTCCATGTGCGTTACAGTTAGAACTATAATTACGTAGTTATAATCCACGTACATCTCGACCAATTTCCCCTAATCCCTTTCCTTAAATTTGCCACTAGTTTCAAGGGTTGTTAGATTTATAATTGTTAAATTTATAAAACGTGCAGACATTCGATATTTATGGACAGAGTTCAGCATTTAAATTGGCGAAATATCGGAATGTAATGTTGATTCAAGAAGGCCATTTAAATTACCGCGTACCAGTGTTTAAAGTAATAATTCTTTGATTCTGAATATTCAACTTTTATATATGAAATCTTTAAATAAAATACGCCGCGCAGTTAAGAGCACGTATTTAACTCGACCGATCGAACAAGCTGAAAGAACGAAATTTTCCATTGAAAGAACGACGCTTTGTAAATGGTAATTATACATCTTTATTCGTATTTCTTCGAGTTCGTCCGATCGTGAAATATCGTGTTTCGGGACGTTGGGACTGAAAGATACCAGTATTGCCATCGACTTCGTTATACCAATTAACGAGTTAAAATCGTTCCTTGATACGCGCGAACGGCGATTATTCGGAATTTAGAGCTGACAGATTTTTGGCTGGCGTACCGGTAACCAACGTTAATTTTATACTCGCTGTCTGCCGGCTCGGCTTTCCGCGTCAGGATAAAAGATTAATGAGTAAACTCGAAACTTTAACCACGGCTTTCTCGATTTAATCGAAAATTCATCGCAAATACCCTATAAATAAGCAAGTTCCATAGAAGAACGTAGAATTTCGGCAGCTCCAATTGATTTCAATAAAAAATACAACGTACGTTTGCAAACTACGAGACAGGGTTTAGTAGGGATTGAAGAAATTTTACACGCAGAAATCAAAATCTTCGTAACGTTGCTACGCGCGACGATAAGTGGAAGAAATTATTTGATCGTCACAGGAGGAACGACCGACGAGCAGATTTTTGTCGACTTCTTGCTCTTAATGTCGCTTTACGAACAAAAAAGAGGCATTTTAATAGGAAAGGACGACCATTCTTGTTGACTTTTTGCTCTTAATGTCGCTTTATGAAGAAGAAGAAGAAGCATTCCGATGGTAGCTGCGCATTTTTGCCCACTTTTTGCTCTTAACGTCGCTTTACGAATAAAAGCAAGCGTTTTCGCCGTAAATTGTACATTGTTGTCGACATCTTGCTCCTAATGCCGCTTTTTCAGTAAATAGACATATTTTCATACGACGTAATTGAAAACGAGCAGGCCTGCCGCGTTTCGAAAAAATTATTCGATCCTTTTGAAAATAGCCGACAAATCGACAAACACTTTATCGTAAAAAGCGAAAGACGTTTTAACATTGTCTTTTTTATCTTTGTCCTATCTCTTCTTGGATGTTTCAACGTACGAGGGATAAGTGTAATGCTTTTAGAAACACGAGGAGAAGGAAAAAGCGCGCGTTTATCCTCGGTGCCAAACGAAAAGACAACTTTCGACAACGCGAAATAAACTGACGACCTACGATTAATAAGAGACGCTATTAATCAAACTTTGCATTTATTACGAGATAATTTATTGAAATAATAACGTTAATAACGATCGCCAGTTGCTTTTATCTGTTACCGAATTGTAAAACTCTGTTCCCTTGCGGAGAATGGAAAACCCGATTCGTCGTACTCTTGTCTTACTTTGAAAATAATTTTACCCAACGTATTACATAGCAATCGATGACACAGGTGTTGGCCGCTTTGCTTCGTACCACTGATAATGAAACGCTCGAAGAAGGTCCGCATGATCTGCCCTCTGTGCGGATACACGTACGGCAGCTTTCAGTATAACAATACCGGGTTAGCACCATGCAAAACGGATTCCGAAGAATCGCAAGCACGACTCTCGTCTCCGCCGAGAAGCTTTCGTTTGTACACGGCGAAACAGAAGCATAAAGATTGATGGCGAAAGACGAGGTTCCGATGAAAAATTCGCGTATGAAAATATATATTGTAATTATATGAAATAACTCTCTTCTTAAAACTCGAAAACCTGTGGTCGTCGATGTTTCACAGCGAGGAATCATTCGGCGCCAACGTCCAGCATCATTGGATAAATTTTCATCCAAATAATTACTCGAACAGAGAGTCGTTTGTTCTTTGAGGTTTCAAATAAAAATGGGGAAACTGATTATTTACTGTTTGGACAAGTCTAGATACGTTATTATATATCATTTTATTCTCGATTTATTGTCTCTGTTTATTTCAATTTATCGTTTCACGGGTCGTTGTCCAAATTTATTTTCGCGGAAATGTAACGTTCCAACGAGAGAGATCGCTGTGAATCAGAATGTGTAATTTGAACGTTTGTAAACCACGACGAACGCGCCAGAATCAAATAGATTTCGGACAACGTTAGCGAAAAGCGAGTAGTTTTAAAATCAAGCGTGAACCGTGGCCTCTTCGTCGAAAGATAACCGTATTAATTTCGCGATATTTTTCATCGTCCAAAGTGAAAGGAACAAGGCAAAAGCGAAACCTATTTATTTGTATATCGTCGTTTGTCTTCCAATCGAATCCAAATAAAAGATAAAGTTTCATTCGCGGATAACGAATAAATTATTTTTGGCATCGTCCGAACGATTTTTATTCGAACAAAAAAATTTAACTCTCATTCGCGACTAAAATGTTATTTCAATTTTGTCATCTGCATATTCCACGGGCGAATCAAATTTTGCCCAGCGCTGTTTCGCGTAAAATTCAGTTCCGAAGTCGTGAAACTAAAAATAGGCGGCTTCTTGGCTCGCGCCCTTCTTTCAAAAATCGTTCGCTTTGAATATTTTATATGTCTTTGCATATTGTGCGCAATGCGCGCGCCCCCGCGCCTTCAAATTTCCTCTAAACGCGCGAAAATCCTCAGTTTACCAATAAAATAGACGGACACGGTTGGGAAATAACACGTTCCTACGAAAATAATTCGCAAAAGTTCGCAAAGTACGTACTTTCCATGCGCATGCATTATTCATCGTCGGATAAAACACATGTAAATCGCGTCGCTGAAGCTCCTTCTACCGATTTAATCGTATCAAATAATGGCGTTTCGTTTACGGTTGGCAAATTAATTATAACCGGTAATTATCTTCGTTCATTGTCTGCCGTGCGTTACAATAGCCTTCGTACTTATCGCCTTGCAATCTGTTTACATAAGTAACGATTCTTTAAGTAATTAGTTATACGCAGGGTATATCAACAACTTTTTACGTAACGAGCTGGAAAACTAATAATTACTTTAATCGCCCATTAATATTCGCTATAACTGCGAAGCAGACGGCAAACAGACGCATTCGTGACGTTGATGAACGTTCCGCAGCAGCTCGTGCCGATACGATTGAACGTGGCTTAGCTCGTCGTGATAAAGTGAAAATTTTACTGCGAATTAACGATTCACCGCAGAAGCGTTTCCCGTAAATTTAACGAAACGACGAATTAGTGATTTTCATATTAAACGCTCGTTATCGTATTAACGCGACGCTTTTCCCCGAGCCATGAAATCAGGTATGTGCGAACGCGTTTCAAAGGAAACTTCTAATTTCGCATAGAAAGAATCGTTTAATTTCTCTCTTTGGTTATAGGTCACGGTATATGCGGGTCGCTCAAAATAATTAAAGGGCTGTTTCCAGCGTTACTCTCGATGCTTGTGTCTATATGCACGTTATGCACCGCAGAAATGTTTTGCATAAATTTAACGAAACAATTATTCATTTTAGCGTTAAACAGCTGTTATCGGAACGACCATCTTCCGTCAATTTATTAATCTTTCAGTCTCGAATACGAAATAATCGTTGAATTTTTCTCGGTGCTTTTCAAAACGTTGTCGATACGTACGTTGCGCTCAAAGCGGTGAAAGCATCGTGTTCAGGCTTACAGTTTCAGCGTTGTTACTCTCGACGCTCGTGTGCCATATGTTCCTTTTAAACGATTGTCTCGAATCAGAGTTGCGCGAAACGACGATCGAACCACGCCATGAATTATAATTACAAAATGCTTCGATTACACTCGCGATCGCGGTAATCGGCGATCGAATCGATCGAAAACTTTGAAATTTTAAAATTAATTAAACTACAGCGTGATTCAAGTAACGCAACCGTGCCCTAAAGTCGATCTTAACCACTTTAAGCATCGAACGTTTCACGAATAAATACGTGCATCTATTACGCTCGTAGAACCTTTTGGTTGGCAAGATGGGATTTATTCGTGTTAGCAACCAGGAAATTCGACTTTTAAACGACGTATAATAGTTATTCGAGGGACGAAACAAAGCCTCCGAACGTAAGAAGTTACTGAGGAAGATCCGAAACGGAAATACAGGATGCAATTTTTATCTGCCTCGTCGAAGTTCGACTCCATAAAGCTCGGGACGAGACGAGTACGAAGTACATTGTCGCGAAAGTCTTCGTCTTCCGATCGTGTCGTCAAAACGTCAAGTAGAACATTTTTCTGTCTTTTTCTTCCTTTTTTCCCCCGAGTGTTTAAGGTGACGCGCATTTTCTAAGATGATCAGCGGCCACGGAGAGAATCGACGCGGTCGATCAAGACGATTGCATTGGCGCAAGACGACCGAAACGGTAGTTGCTTGGGTATTGCTGTTTCTACGTAATTCGCGTTTTCGTTTATTCCGTTCGAATCGATATTCGTTGATCGACGATATTCCGAACGTGTCTCGCTACGAAGAATCATTCGCGAAATGTTACACGCGTGTGCGCGTCGCGTACACGTACGTACGTATGCATCATCGATTTGTACGAGGTTCAACGGCCTAACATCCTTATCGTAACCCTTGCATTATGCTTCCGCGAAAGAAGCTAATATTTAACCTCTTGAATTTTGTTTGTGGAAACAAGAATCTATTTGCCGATAGTTGTAATTAACTTTATATCAATAACGTTCGCTATTTGTACGTAACGTATACGTACATAGAATAGCAGATACCATAGGTTAATTGATTAAAATGCCCAATTAGCCAAGAGGAAATCTTCGGTCGTTTAGGACACGCAAACGACAAACACAAGCGTAGCGTATATCGTAAAACGTCGAAGGCGAGTTACTTTTTTTTTAGGTAAACCGAAGCAGGCGCTTGGTCTTTATCTGGTAAAGCAGAATAAAGTCGATTTAATAACGGAAACAGTCGGTCGTTTCCGCAAAGTAGTTTCCTTCGGCAGACGTAATTGAACGATCAGGCAGCTGCTATGCACACGCGCAGAGTTTAAAAAATCAGTCGTAAATAAAGACTAGCGAGCGAGGATGAAAGCAGAAGTCAACAGTGTCAAGTATTTATTGGTTATTTATTATCGGTACAAATAAGAATGAACGCACGAAAGAACGTGGAACGTCGGAACGTCGTTACGCGTCATAGAACGTCTACTTAACTGAAGATTCTTTCACATTTTTCGGTGCTCGATATTTCCTGTCGTCATTTTAATATCGATCGTAAAGGTATAAAACGTCAATACGAAGAAGGTCGGATCGATTCGATCGAAGATTCTCGTACGCTTTTACGCCTTAGATGTTTCTCGTTGCAATTTTAATATCGATTATATAGTATCGAGTGGGACGCGGCAATGTACAGATTAAATGTCTGGCGATTACGTCGATTAACACACGAGCGGAGATAAATTGGAACTGCTGAATTGTGTCGCGAAACAATTACCATAAATCTCGTTTATCGATTTCAAATTCACGACTGTAGGAAGTTGATATTGGCACAGCGAATGTAGATAGAAGATAGTATATGATTATAATATCGAGTATCGTTGCTATTCGTCTCAGTTTGCTAATACGATTATACGTGTCAACGCGTTTCGTCCGATACGCGTGAATTCGCGTTAAATTTTATTAACGAGAAGGATAAATATAATTTTAATTGAACGATACCTTTCGTTACGAAGCTTTTTAAGAAATTTCTATAGGTCGTCGCTTAACGTGATCGATGTTGCGCGTAAATTCGAAGGAGATGGCTGGTAGCGGAAATTGATTTTTCTATAGCCGATTTACGTATTTCTATACGATCGATTTTCCATGCGTGTCCACGCTTCATCCGTAAGAAAATAAGAAATCCCGATGAAACGTACGTCCGCGTAATTAGTATTAATAGATCCTTTTACGTAGTTTCCTCGAATAATTTGCGAGGATTTAAATTGCCACCACTTTACGCTAATGATGAAAACGAAAAAGTTCGTACGTACAGTACCGCGAACAATTATAAACTCGATTTGCAAATTTTTCGCGATATCAAAGCGTAAACCGACAAAATCTTTTATCCGATTTTACATTCTGATATAATACAGAATCGAAGATACGGTAAGCGAAAGCGTTCTTCCTTCGAACACCGAGCAAAATCGAATTCCCTGTTGAAATTGTGTTTTTCGGCTTTGCTACGTTTTCGTTCGGTATTCAGCGAATTTCTCTGTATTCTCGATTACCGCTATTAACGTCACCAGGTCACGACCAAACGACCGGTCACAAAATGAACGAATTCCTCGATTTTTCTTCGTACAAGAATACGCGCAAAGTTGGACGAACAGAAGAAACAACAGCGAACGTAGAATTTCAAATTAAATTTTGAAACCGCTCGTTTAACCGGTTCTGTGGCAGGATTGGCGTTAACCTGTCTGGTACACTATCCAATAACTTGTTCCAAGTTTCGTTTTCAACGTCTACCCACGCGGATTTCGTTCCCTTTTGGATTCGACGATATTTTCTACGCGTGGCTTCAGCCGATCGTAAACTTTTCTCGCTGCAATTGCCCACAGGTTGTCGATCTGGTTCAGATCAGGATTCGATGCCGGCCACGGTAATAATTCTATTTGGCAAATTTGCAACCGCTTGGTCGTAGCAGCGACTTTACGAACAGCGGCATCGTCTCGTTGAAAAATTGTCTCTTTGTCTTCTACGTATTTCGCTTGTGAAGGGCAATGGTTCGCCATGTAACGTCTGCCGAGATCCGACAGCGTTCAATCTACCCTTTACCCCAAAATATCTACCCTCGTCCATCCAAATCCAATTTCCCTTAACGTACGTAGGAATTATCGAAAACGTGCTTGACTCTATAATTACTTGCACCACCGTACGTAAACGTTCCACCATCGGTATAATCATACGCGTGGATACGCTAGGAGCAGACGTAGAATAGAACGATCCACTTGTCCACTATTACATTCCATAGTAAAAACTTCCATATCCTTTTTCAGTTACGCTTTGCTCTTCGCTTTCTTTCGTCCAGCCCTTCCTTATCCAGTTTCTTGCAGCTTCGACATTGCGCAGCGAGCCCGCGTTAAGAACTGCTCGTAATCCTCCTTCTCATAAACCTCATCTTCCTCCTTCGTTCTGTAAGTACTTTGTCCTTTAAATGTTTTTCGTATTTCCTTTTTATCGCTCCTACTATGAACTTCCATTGTACATTTCCTACCACCTTGTTCCATGCACCTACGTTTTTAATCGATGCTTTATATTTTTCTCCGTCGTTCCTCCTTTCGTAATTTCATCCTCTGCAGCGTTGCCCTGCTTATTTGTTTCCCCATTTCCTGTCGTATGCTTGTCGCCTTTCTTAATACGGAAATCTTTAATACGATGTAGTAGATCGCGGCATCGCGCGCGTTTAATGGCCAAAATTTGCTTCGCTGTCGATAGCCATTATCGACCAGGTGAATCTCGTTTCGATCGCATACAATGTTCATCGACGAGGGAAATTGTAAGTAGAAGGAAGGGCGATCTCCGCGAAACTCGCGGCAACTCTGATTCGTTAGATCGAACTTTAATTTAGGCTTTCTTTCATCGTAGATCGAAAAATCAACGAGAACGATTCTCCAGCGAGCGAACAATTTTTTCGAAATTCGCGTTCTCGCGATCGTATCGAACGTCGAAGCGCCGAGTAATTTTCCTTCGAATTCGATATCGTTCGTAATTTCAGGCAAAAGTTACGCCATTCGCAACGACGAAGTATAAACTTCAAAGCCGGAAACCTAATCCAAACGAAATCAATATTTTCCTCGTCGACAGCTGCTGTGTGTCGTATCGAAATGCAATTTCTCTTGCCGAGGACCGTTACGGGACAAATTTCCCTCGTCGATGATAGTCATAGGAAACGAAGAAGATTTTTCGGTCGGTCGGTACGATTGGTCCGCAAGTTCGTCCGGTTTTCATTTCGTACCGTGTATCATCTCGTAACAATTGGCTGGCTATCATCTGCGATTTACGCGTCATTCGATAGCTTCTGTTTTCTTCTTTTGGAGCGAGCCTGCGCTCTTCCGTTCTACGCCGATAATAACGCGATCAATTGTTCAAAAGGCACGGAGATCAACAAGAACGAATTTGACGAAAACGTCGCTTGAAAATCAACCTGCTTACCGCGCCTCGCTCCAGCCACCTAATTATCGTCCTTTTCCCTTCAAGATGGTCCAAGTGGCGTTTCCTTCCACGACGACGCGCGATTCCGAAAGACTATGAAGATCGGTTCGCCTCAAAAATCGCGTAGTTCTTCGGCCCGAGGAATGGAAAAATTAGCGGGACGTTGGCAACAAATTGTGGCAAATAACGGAAGAAAACATATGGTGGACGAGTTTGTATCAAATATGTGAGAACAGACGGACAGCCTTTTAAATTGGATAGCACGGCCAAAAACACGCGTCTTATAGACCAACCCATACATATATATGTATGATTATTATTTGTAAACCATAAGCGTTACGACCGAAATGGAAAAATTCAACGATTATTTCTTCGACTGAAACGTTTGTGCAAATAACAATCATACATACCCGACCCAAATCGTACATACATATGATTATTATCTGTAAAAACATTTTAGTCGAAGAAATAATCGTTGAACTTTTCCATTTCGGTTGTAACGGTTATGATCCCTGATACACGGTGTTCTCTTCTTTTCCGTTATTTTCGGTCGTTTCCCTTCCTTTTGTTTGTCGCATTAACCCTTTGTCCGGCCGTTTCTTTCCGTCATCCGTCACGAAGACCTCTCTCGCGACGTCGTTTCGTTTATTTTACGATCGGCGGTAGTCATCGGTGGCGCGAACGAAAAGGCAAGATACTTCTTTCGAGCCTGCACTTTCGTACTCTGTATGAAACTACTGGCGTGGCGCCTCTCTTAAACGCTTAATGACTTTCTTTGGTGTCGCGCTGGCAAAAAATCAACTTACGATTGCGCGGCCACGGAATACAATGAGCGGATTCCGGCGGCCTTAAAGTGGCCGTAATGATTCCCCGGACTATTATGATGATATACGGGTGGCTGGAGAGAAAATGCGCTTTTTCTCCGCGACTCACATTTTTCCGTTACTCTAACGAAGATTATATTACTGTACCGCGTTACGTGATAACGAGGCAAAAGTAACACGCGAGACGACAATGAAAATTTCTAATTATCGGTCTACGGATATTTCGGCAGATTTATCAATTAACAAAGTGGCACTTTGGCAAACGCTTGTTTCTCTTGCTGGATGTTACGACGAGCAGTAAAAGTTGCTCTGCATGTTTTGCTATTGCATTGTGTTATTGCACAATGTGTGTTTTTATTATATATATATAATGTTGCAAAGGTTGCCTCGAAAGATTCTTTCCTTCTGTAAGGAAATAACAGACGCGCAGTCTCTTTTCGTTTTGTATTATTTTATTCGATGATCTGCGACCCATTCTCTTCCCTTTCTATTATTACGATCGTACACGATTCGATAAAAATAATACAAAACGGAGAATGCGGTGCGTCCGTTACTTCCTTACGAGACGAAAGAAACTTTTCGGACAACCCAACGGGTGCATTTTCCATAAATGCATAAAAATCCACGCCATGGTAGGTAATGCAGGAAGTGATGAAGCTTTCGCGCTCGTTCAGCACGTAGGTATTTGACAATCGAAATGAAACACACGGCGACGATTTTACGTGTAAAAGTTGGCAGGGTAAAATCTCGCGTATCAAACGTATCGAGTTGATATAAAATTCAATCGTGTCTAAAGAATACTAAACCTTCGCGATCGTCTTCTTCTCAGATCTTCGAAGTAAATTGGACTAGGCTCGGGTTTCGAGTGAAAATGTTCAGCTGCTGTCCTGAACGAGCGAATTGGAATGTTCGCGAAATTGAGATCAGAAGAATCGCAAAGACGTCGTCGATTAATTTTCTATAAATTACGGTGCGCGCGACTAAATCAAAAAGTACTATTTATTTTATGCTTTCGTTTATCTCGATAGTATTGTTTTATTATATTTAGCGCGTTGTTGTACTTGTATGTTTTTATCCGACGGTCGAATTTTCTACGGCCACGTGTCTGCTACGCGCTGTAGCAGCTACAGCGAAGTCGTAAATTAAAGTGTTAACTAACTGCATCCGTTGATCTCGCCATACACAGTGTCACGCGGTATATAGAAGCCCTTTGAACCTTCGACTTGAAAAGTCTTTCATTAAAACTCCTGCTCACGGTATTTCATTAGAACCTTACGGTATTAAGTTCCCTCGTCTCTTGCTCGATAACCTGCGCGATTCTTGCTTAATAATTTGCAATTGTGAAAGTTAAGACGTACAGCTGCAGGCAGGAAGAGGCGACTCTGGGTTCGCGACGTACGACGTATCGAAAGTAGCCAAACCGTGTTTCCCAACGCTCGAAACGCGGCAACTTTGCTCGCTGTCCGATTTTACAATCTCGTTCGCGTCTCTTCCACCCACACTGCGTATCGAAAAATGTACATTTTCCCGAGTTCTTGCGACTCGCCGTCGCCGAGACTTGACATTTAGTTATCAGGCCCTCGGTCGTAAGAGCCGCGAACGTCCTTCGACGCAAACTATACAAATCGCACCCAACTTGCCAAATAACTAACGGCTGCGTAATTATTTGCTAATTAACAGCGCACTGTCTGAGGCAACCGTGGCAAACGAGGTATGCGAGCGCTATTTAAATATTCGTATATTTATAAAATATACGTAATTGTAGTCAACGATACCTTACCAGGGTACGTAACGACGAAAAGAAAAAGAAAATAAATAAATAAAAAGTACACGCGCATTATCGAGTCTGAACTAGCGAGAGAAAGCAATCGCAATTACTCGCGGATATTTAATCTGCACAGAAACGTTATTAACGACGCGTGCATTAAACAGCGAAGTAATCCGAGAGCCAAGTAAGAACGGAATGCTCATCGAACGTTTAATTTTCGAAAGTATTTTCCCGGCCATCGCAACTTGGTTTACTTTGTTCGCCGATACATAAATCTAAAGCAAGCTCGCGCCGAGCAAAGTTCCCCGCTTTCGATTTAATCGTCCCTGCGAGTCTCTTTGCCGAGTCCTTCGCGGTTCTTCTTCGTTCCTGTACCAAAGAACGAACGCGGCAAGTAATATTCGTAATGAAGTCTCGGTGCATGGAAATATATAGTCCTCCGAGTGTTTCCGACGATTACGATTAATCTCGCGTTGCTTCTAACGCGTGTTTCGCGCGGAAGCGATATCACCGGCAACGTTCTTAACGCGAATCCGTTCCTTGCGCAACCTTCTTCGCGATCGTTTTGGCTTTTCAACGTATTTCAACTGTTCTATTCGACGTCGCAGAATTAAACGTTACTTTACGCAAAAGTTACTTACGCAAAAAAAACGAAACTTTACGCAAGCTGCACATTCTCCATATGAATTTAATCCCGCTACGCGGTTTCGGTCGTTTTCGACCCGGTCACGTTTTCTGTCAGCCTCGAGGAAGCGTCTTCGGTCTCGACGAAATACGAACGAGAGCCTCGTCGGTACGTACGATTTGCGTGAAACGTCGGCTTCGAAGGGTTCCAAGTTCTTTTTGTTTGCTACAACAAGGCCAAGATCGAAATAGGACAAAACCGGAGGATCGCGGCGGGGTTAAACAATTTGCGTTACTCGTCTTTGAAGGTTAAACAACTTTTCAACGCGACCCGCGTGCCACGCCATCGTCTCGGCGTGGCGCTTCTTTTCATTCGCGCAGCATCGATGACGCACGCTGTCGTTCGTTTTATATTCGCTGAAAATATCACTGACCCGAACGAAAAACTCGGCGGGTATCAAAAACAGTAGATATACGAGCCACACAGAAATCGAACCGTTCAATTCCATCAAGATTAATCGTTCAGGCCTCTATGGTTGATCAGTTTGATTTCTGACCGATTCACACACCGGCAAACAGGGTAAATTGGAAAGCGCGTTCTTTTCTTATTTTATTGTTTGCCACGTCCGGATCTATCAATAGACGTTTTAGTCCGCGTTAGTATATACGAACCGCGTTAATTCATTTATGGCTATCGCTGGACGCCTGTGCGTGCATTCTGTGCATTTTTGCGCTTTTAAATTTCCGATAAACGCATAAAAATCCGCAGTCCGATGATTTTTACAATTCCTATAATCATATCTATATGTTAATTGCAGTTGCCTTCTTCGAATCATTAGCATAGCGGTATTAGCATATCTAAATATGCTATCTTTCACATACCTACATACTTACCGTTCTATCGTTACTATTATTTTCTGTTACACCGTTTATCATCGAGTATTTTTTGCCTTTTTTGTTTTCCTCTCTCGTTCCTTTATAATATTATTAATCCTTTATAAATATTGTAATTGTTCGGCGGCTCCTCGTTCGCCTAAATTTACTGCTAACTTTGACCAAGTATAGCAGCAGTGACCGGCGTTTTTCGGTAAAAGGACGAAAAAGAACGCGGTACCACCGGACGCCAACATTTGGCCTGCGCTTGGCAACACGTTGCCACCGCGCGTTAATCTCGAGAAACGCTATAGAAATTGTATATTGTATCAAGTTCCTCTGCGAAACGTGGCTGCCATTGATCTTTGAAATTGTAAGTACGTTTTATATCATTTTCGTCGAATCGCGTGCGATCGTGATGATAGAAACAGAACAGAAATGGATCGTAGACGATTCGATGAAAGAATATAAAACGAAAAGAGGTCGTGCGTCTATTATTTCCTTAGAGAAGGAAAGACACTTTCGGGACAACCTAGTAGAGATACGAGAGACACGTATCCCGCGATATCTGTCTTAAACGATCTCGCTTTCGTTTGTGCACCGGATCAGCCGGATAAAAAATGAGCAGAAAATGTGGCCGCGCGCAGTTCTTACGGATACGCGCGTGCAACGTGAAATCCATCGTTCTTACTCGTTAGATCACAGTACAAACTGGCTATAATACGTGCATTTGACTGCAATTTGTAGATTACTACCAAGGCTCTAGCTGGCTCTACCTAGGTACACAGCTGAGATTTAACTCGATTCCAAATGGGTGCGCATAATCCATCCGGTACATTTAATGGAGTTAGTCGCGTTCTGGTTATGGCAGAGCATTATGAATAAGCTCCTATGTAATACCATAGTTGCTGTTACTTTATATAGACATACTTTGCGTACAAAGAGAATCAGACGATCAAGATGGAGATCCTCTGAAAAACAATCATCGGATACAGTTATGCCAGGACACAGTCGCGAGCTTATATCGCATCTCGTATGCGAGGAAATACCGCTCTGAACCTTCCTTTCTTCCTTTTTTTTCTCTCATTTTTCATTTTGCAAAAGGATTTTCCGCAGCTGAGAAACTTTCGACTCGATCCGAGAAGACGTTTGATTTTCGAGATTAGATCGCGACAGAAATATATACGTACACGTAGTTCTATATGAATATAGAAGTATACGTGCAGTTTGTCTGTATCCTATGTTTAAAAAATATACTCTGGTTTGAGAAGAAATTGACGAGCGAGAAGCTACGGCAAAGTACTCGTACTCGATCCAAAAACTCGAGCTGCAAACTATTTTGCATCGCGTTCTACTCGTCACAGGGGGCAGAGACTTGTCAAAGGAATCGCAGGCCGCAACTGGACCGTACTTTTAAAACTTGATATTAAAGCCCCATTAGCTGTCTGACTTTGTGCCAAAGAACCGCTAGTTTGTGGGATATTTATCGTCTACGATTCTGTCCGGCTTTACAAATTTGTCCATAAAACCGTCGAGACGCTTTAAGATTATTCTTCAAAGAAATCGAGCATCTCCGCCGAACAATAGAATACTTTAACGACGAACATTCAAGCGAATACTTAATTCGCAGTCGAGGATAACGAATTTATACAAAATTGATATTTGGCCCGGACTTGGAAGGTAATAAAAACGAGAAAAACTGGTTGCTCGATTCCGAGCTTCGATCGATTTATCGGCGGAATGAACGATTACTTAAATCATCCTGTGGCTGGGTCGGAATTCGAAGAAAATGAAGATCAAGTTCGAAGAAGCTTCTTCGTTCTTTAAACGTTGTGCGAGAATCTGTCAAGGGCCGTTCCTTAACATTCTCGTTCCTTGTTTCCCGGTCTCCGCCGGTTCCAAATCTCGCGAAAGACCGGTCTCCAAATGATATCAAACTCGCGAGAAAGTGTATGCAAAATGCATCCAGCGTAAACGCAAGTGTGTCGGACGTGCAAAGGAATATTCAAACGTATAATCGAAAACGAGAAACAGAATCGAATCGTCTCTTCTTGGGATTGCGAGAGAAAGAGAATTTTTGTTTGAGGAAAAGGTTCGATGCAATACGTGGAAGATGCGACTGCTATTAGAAATTGCCATTATTTAAGCGGAACGTTATACGCGCGTATCGTTCGCGGTAACTATCCCGCGAGACTCGTGACAATATGATGGCGAAACGAAGTCATAAATATGCGGTTGAAATTGGTCCCACGTGGATCTCTCGCAGCTTGTTGAAAACTGAGCTGGACAACTGCCTCGCGATCTTTTTTCAAACAGTTTGGTCAAATTTTAATGGCGAGCGCGGGTGGCGATATTCTGGCACGCTTGTATACACGTACGTATATCAGGCGGTTAATAAGAAAATGAACGCGCGACGTTTTAATATTGGACGACTGCGCGGCATTTCCCTCTTTTACGAGGTACGATGTAACAGTAGATAAGAGACGCGCGCGAAACTCCGTCGAAATTGTGAATTTCATTTTACTCCATAAAACGTCGTATTCCAATTTCTTTCGATTTTTTTTCACGAGAATGTCGTTCGTTTCAAAACGATATTCTTGCAATTGTCGTGGATCATTCGCCGTGCGTTATTTCGCAATAAAAAAGTGTTTTTCTCGGGTCAGCGTTCTCCTGTGATATTCGTCGGCCAATATATCGGCAGCGAACAAAAATTCGAACTGTGACGCGTCGAACAAATGGAAACTTGAATTTTATCAAATACTCGACTAATATTGTGTTTTACGAGCGGCTGCATAGGGGAAATCTCGTCGTTTTCCTGTATTAACTTTGCACGTCATCGGCTATCGCACTTCGTTAAACATCGTCGTCCGTAGCTTTTAAAGTAGGTACAACGTACACTTCGTTCGGACTATAGTTCGACGTGGAAATTTCAGCAAAGTCGTCTAGCGACCCTTTCCGGTGTACTCGTACGAAAGAATTTAATATCGTTCGGAAATTTAATTTCTATTTCGAACGTCCCTTTTTTTCCCGCCCCTCTCCGATGTAAGAAGGTAAAACAAGTTACGCAGCGAAAATTCTACGCTACTGAGAATCGAAGCGGAAAGTATAAAAATTCAATTGATAGGTTCGCCACGAAATAAGAGAGCAAAACAAGATGAAGTTCGCAACGTAAAACGCGCAGACGAAATCGTACGGGCGAAACTGCGTTTCGTGTTACTTGGTCTACTAGTTTTTACAACATAGCAGGATATATTACTAGCGGCTCTATCATGGAAAATGTTGTAAAACCAGCATATTTCGAGATGCGATAAAACGTCGCAACGAACGACCATTTTGACATTTTTCCGTCACGGCGTCTGTTCGCTGTGCCGCTTATATGCAAATGGTATTTCCTTTGTGCCTTTTAAATCTTGAAAATTCCCGCTACATTCGAAAGAAGAACATTCCCCCTTCGCCACTGTTTCGTGCACTTTAGAAACAGTTCTGCAGCTTGCCGTGTAATTGTAATTTTATTATTCTTTTATGCCAAGTTATGAAGCCCCATTGTTCGAATTATACTATTAACCAGGGACCGTAACAGTTATAACGAAAATGAAGAGAATTACGATGTAGGAATTAGTTTCACCGATGATTCTCAACTCGGATTAGTTTCGCTGATTTTGCTTGCGTATAATTCGTTAGGAACGATGAAAATGTTGTTGGTTACCGACAATCATTATCGACCGGGGAATCTATTTTCGTTATCGGTAACCGTTGCCGATGAGAGATATTTTTTTCGTTGCCGATGATCGTCGCATATGTACGAGAGAATTTTTTCCCTTTGTCGATGAACATTATCCGCGAGAGAATTTCTTTTGGTCATCGAATTTTGTTTCGTTTCCGATGATCGTTAGATGTTTCGATAATTACGACGATCTTTTTTCCTTGTCTGTAAGCATTAATCGTGGCGAAATTCTTTCATTTGATCATCGGACGAATGATTATCGGTAACTAAAAAAAAAAAAAAAGATTTTTAGAAAAATTCACTTCCATTCCATCCATAGGGAAGTAAGTTACTTTCGCCAGACTTAAGATTGGACAGATATTAAACCGACACGTTCTCGTCTTGTAATTAAAAACGAGTCGACCAAGTGCAATCGCTTTACAAAAGATCGTCTTAATCGTAGCAACGCAAAATGAAATTCCCTCTTGCGAACGAGATTCGGACGTATTTAAATCATAAAAAAAAACATTACGAAAGTCTCGCGCGTTTTATCGAATACATTAATTTGTATCGCCAATTGTGATATCGCGAGCTACCAACTTAGTTCCAAATCGTCGTATTAATTTAAGCTTCGAGTTGTACCATACTATGCACGACTGTACCATACCGTACATCGCGATTGTACCGTACACGACGTATCTTCCAAGTTGATCGATATCATTTTTTAAGTTCGCGAGTTATTGTATTTTACACTTCGCTTTTTGCACATATATTCTCGTTGTGTATTTTGTTAATCGCTAAAGTGCAGGACGAATGGTCGACGCGGGCGTGAATAAAAGGAATAATAAAATAAAGATAATCCGTGCGTTGTCAAGTATGATTAAATTGTCATCGCTTCGCGAGAACGAATATCCACACGTGTGGATGTTACGCGATAAAGTTGAAGCGAAAAGGTAAGACTTCCTCGATAATAAACTGTAGGTAGAGGTGTCGGCCTTTCAGGTTTAAATTCTACTTTAATGTCCACTTTCGGAAAAGCCATAGGATACCGAGAGCTTCGCCGACTCCTCTTATTGTCAGAACACAGTTTCGCTATAAAATAGACGATACGACGGTGATAGCGGTGAAAAGTGTAAATTAGAATCACGCGTTGAGATACGATTCATTGGTGAAAAACAGTCTTGAACAGAGTCGTTTCAGACGCCGTCCCTAACGATCTTGGTACCTTTGATACATTTATGCGAAAGCACTGTTACGTCGCGAATGTACTTATGCAAATTACTTGTGCGAATGTACTGTTAAAATGCGCTGATCGTTAATTCTTTTTACATGAAATAAGCATGAAAATTACGGGGCAATGCAACGACGTAAGTAAATATAAATAAAAGTACGTATTAAATTCTTCGTTCTTTATTATCACTCGTGAATCGATTCTTGGCGCATTCACGTTATAATGCTATTGCAAAATTGTTAACAAATTATTCTGCGTACGTTGTAAGACCGTCGTATAAATTTGTCTTTGTATTTCAAACCATATTAAACGCATTAAATTGAATTGTATCGAAAGTGCAATCGGTACAATGATATTTTATAACGTGTTTATATTTAACCTACAGTTAAAAGATTTACCAAAACTCTGCCGGTTTATACTACATAGTATCGTTTAGTAACGATCGTGAAACTACATAAAACAGAGCAAAGGCCAGCAAATACGTAATGCATGTACGCTAGAATATCGAGGTTTCATCGTCTTTTCGATATCTATAAGTTATAACGCAAACATTGTAATTTATCAAAGGGTGCAAATACATTTTGAAATTAATTTCCCACGAAAAATATTTCTGCTGCACTTTACATTGCAACCTACGTAAGCATGCTTGTGAAATATTCTATGTATAATGTATTGGTAGCGAAAAAGGGCAACGTACGTATCTCGCACAGGAGAAACTTGTTCGATCGATATAAGTAAAGCGAAAGACCAAAGAGAGAGAGAGAGAGAGAGAGAGATGATTATGAAAGAGAAAACCACGGTTGGGCCAGGTGACTCATGACTCATGATTACAAATGAAAGAGCGTGTCGCGCCAAAATTGCGCATATTTGTCTGGAAAGTTATACGCTAACTTAACGAGCAAGTTACGTGGATTAGAATTTACGTGGCGAGTAGCGTGCTTGCTGCCGACGACTTTTATTCCCACCAACTGGTGTAAGGTAAAACGTTTCGGATATTAAATGTATATTAGCTGACTTGACAGCGATTCTCGATTTATTTAACTAAGAGAATTCCAAAAGGAAGTCGAGACGAATAAAGATCACCGGGGGAAAGTATCACAGATATGCGTATATTTGTCCATAATGATGCTACATTATGATTTGAGCGGGAGAATTTGAACAAGACGATAATTAAAAACGAAAACGGACCTGTTCAGTTGAACGACGTAAATCCTGTAAAATAAAATAAATCCTGTAAAGTACACAAGACGAAACTAAACAATCAGCCTAGTGAGCTAACGAAAAAATTATAGAGAAAATATTCCTAGAAGACCGCGTAGGAACGCTTTTTCCTCGACGTCCGCCGATATAGAATACGTTCTGACTCTGTGCCGATGCTTCCTAAATAAAAATCCATCTACGTGATATATAATCACGCATCGGCTAAATCAACTTACATCCTTACTGGACAAATCGTTTCTTAAATTTACGAAAGAGAAATTGTCAATATCCAGGGTTGTGAACGTTGTATTAGCGATACATATGGCTCGTCTAGAACTCTTCTGACACACGGCGACGTTGAGAACCCTGAATATCGACAACGATATCGACGATAACATCGATCGTCAGAACGCTCCTCCTTACAAATAGTACAGCAATAGTCTTCAACGCTATAAACGAAAATCGGCTCACCCTTCCCTCGAACGAACAGTGGACAGCTTCTTATCGATCAGCTCACTTACCTGAAAAGGAAACAACGGAATTCGTTAAGACGCTGAAGCAACAAATGCACGGTAAGAAGTAACAAAAAGACGAAAATAAACGTGTAAATTCCTTCTTTGCTCTTAACATATTGCAACTCCCCGAAGCAAAAAGCTAGAACAACGTCGAGCGTTTCCAATTTCTCGTTATGTGTCGTAAAGCCCACGAAGCGTGGCTTCGCAATAAGGGACGACTCGCGCTAACGAACACGGTAGTACGGTCAGATCGCATCGAGTCAGGCACCGGTGAAAATCGCTTACACGCGATCCAACGAGAGCATCTACGGTAGCCGGTCCGGTCGACTCGAATGAAAATCTCTGATTCGACGTCGTCTGACAGTACCTTCGACCGCTTGTCCGAACGAAGCTTTAGTGCAAACATCTCGGTAAAATCCTACGTTTTAATTGATCGTGATGCGATAGTACCTTTGACCGCTAGTGTGAAACAGGTTTCGCGCGTAATCCAACCGAGGCGTTGGCAGCAGGCAATTCGACCGAGTCGAACGAAACTTTCTTGATCCGTGCCTGACTTAACGGGGTCTGACCGTGCCGCGATCGCTAGTCTGAATCGAGCTTAAGTATGTTTCCATGCAGCGGACGTTGTAAAGTAACAACGCGCACCTGTCCAAGTGTTCACGAAGCAACAGCGAACCCTTTTCGTCACGACGACTGGCGTTAACGTCGTCGGTGGCAAGGCGCGTGTTGCAGCTATAAACCTAAATGCAGACCAGCTGTTGTCCGCGCGATATCGTTCGGATCGTACGTGTTTCTCTGTGTCGACGGTTGAAAGAAGAACAGGGGCAGCGATGATCGCGGCGAACGCAGTGATACAGGATCCAAGCGTCTCCCTCGTCGCTCGACGTTCTAATAATCGGACAAAGTATATCTTGCGGTACGCTTTGTAGATAGAAGATCGGCATAGACGAATCGTGGACAGTGGGTCCGACAGCGAAGCCAAAAAGGTTCCATCCACAAAGGTTCCGCCGTGTTTAATCGGCCAAATTAGCTTTTTATCGATCCGACAGGGAATCGACACCGCTTCAGGCGGACAGACGACAGCGGTTGGTTCTGCGAAAGGACGACCAGCTAGGCTTTCTCGTAATTAGTTTCAGAACGTCGAAAAGCCGCCAACAAGATTGCCACTGTTCCAAAGTTACTGTCCCGAGCCATTCGGTGACCAAGCGCGAATCGAAGCTCCGAACAATTGGATCGTTCGAACGAAGAGAAACGCCCTAACGACGAAAGAAACATATTCCCTGTTCTATTTGATTCTACCGTTGAGAACGTGAACGATCGTACAGATATTGTACGGCGTAACACATTCACCGTCGTTACGGTTCCCGATGACTGACAAGGTGCAGACGGAAAGTTATGTGCCGGTCACGAGTCACGAGTGACCATGACCGGTGAATGTATTAAAACGCACGATGCGAGCTGCATAAATTACTGTAATGGAATGGTTCGCGCAGTTAATGACGTGGGAATCTCTTGATTTTCTCCTTTCTCCGGTGATGTAAGAGATACTCAATTTAATACAATTTCGTTCAAGAACATGGATAAAGTAAGGGACGATGAATTATCCAGCACGTAAATGATAATACAACGTGTAGATAATATATCGTCGATATATTATATTATATATTTATTATATATATATATATATATAATATTCTGTGTTATATAATAATCGATATAATTATCATATGTGTTATACGTGTAATATGTATTATAAACGTTAATTATATATATTATAAATTAATGACTTATATTATATTATATTATCATTAATGTAATATATAGTGTGCAAGATAATATAAATTGACGACGTTCACACAAGCAGGTTCTTTCCTACACGCAAGAGACATAAATGACGGATGATTTGTAAATCGGTAAATCGTCTTTATTCTCACACAATCGCGGGATACGTTGCAGAAAAATTATAGAGGCGTGATCGTGTTGGCAATCGCGGTTCCAAATTGCTAATTTGAAATTAGACGCGAGCGACATGGATATTTCGACAACGGGAACGCGTTCCACTATACGTACTATTATTAATATCAATTCGCTGGATTCATTAGTTTATTTACCACGACGCGACTGTTCGGCCGAATCAATCTCGCAGAACGAGAAGTCTATAAATGTAACTAATGGACTCGTTCTCTTTTATCGCGTATTGACCAGTGTGCGCATCTGCACACGTGCACCGTACGTTACTCGTAACTTACGTGATACGGACATACAGCTTGGACTTATCGTAGACAGGAGAAGCCTGCTTTATTGTGGTACCCGTACTATGTAGGTATGCACATACGTACATATTTGATCAATCGTACGGTGCAACGTCAACTTCCGATGATAGACAACACGTTTCGCGGCTGACTGCGCGCGTGAAACGTAAATCGATCTTTCAAATATGGTTTACTGTTATACCGTTATACTATTATACTGTTATGTAAAAAAAAAATATTACACCGATACTAACTTTGTTACGCTAAACGCGTTCTATCGTGCTGATAATCGTTATCTATATTAAACATACCTATCCGTAATGTAACTGTTCTTGCCGATCGCGACTCCTTTTTCTAAAATTCGGCTCTTTCCTTGCCTTTCGTTTATCTTTTTAATCTTTCCTTCGTCCTCCGTCGTGTATTAAATAATAAAAATGTCATATTGCGTATCCAGAGGTTCAACGCTCAAACTTTGCCAGCGCGTTCTACGAGCAGGCAACAAAAAGAATAACAAAACGTCTAGTAGGGAAAAGCGCGGAAATGCTTCGTTAGAAAATTGTAAGAGAAATATGAAACGCGAAATGCGAGATACGCGCGTCGATACTCTTTCTCTTGGTTTAACACGTTCGAACCGGTGGATCGCAATCTGCGCTTCTATCCGATGATTCGCGTCGTTCGTTTTTTTTTTTTTCAATCTTACTGCGTAAAAGCGTAATTTCACGAAAACTGGAATAAAATGTACGTTATCGGAGAAATAAAACGCGCAATGTTCGCGATACCTGTTGATACGAGACAGATATGCTTTTCGGCGTAATTCAGTTCCATTCTGCCTCGTGAAGTAATACAATAACGTGGCTGCTGTGCCAAGTAAATAAGAGGGGCGTAACTTTCGTCTAAATCGGGCCATTTCTCCCAGGAAGCAAAAAGAAGGAGAAGAAAAACAAAAGAAATAGTTTATCCATGTGTTCGTTAAACGAGAAAGCCGTATAAAGACTGAACATACAAGAGTTTGTATCTCGAACGAGTGTGAAATACCGAAAGTTTCCTCGGCTCTCTTAGAACCATCTTTCGGCCAGACGCGCCTATTTGAATCGACACGACGGATCGTCCGATAACTTTTATCGCTGCGTGTACTAACGTTCATTTCTCCGAAGAAAGAAAAAATTGGAAGAAAAAGATGGAGGAAGCGTTGCTTCGAATTTCTGGTAACGAACGACCCAGTATCCGGATGAAGGGTTCGATAGTTGGCGCCAGAAGGCATTTAAAAGCAATAATATCGCACGACCAAACGAATTGAAATTGCGCCGTACAACAATCACCGAACGCTTCTGCGGAGTAGTAATTGCAAATTATCTAGAGCAGATGTAGCTCGTAAATAAAGCGGAACACGCGAAAAGTGACTTCTCGATGTGTACCAACCAAAGATAAATTATCCTCGTAATACGTTTCCCAGCATTGATAAACGCGAATAGAGCGCCGCTTAACCTGTATAAATTTCTCGTTGATCTTTGCTATTTGTAGGCGATATCGTTTGGGGTTATTCGCATCGCAGCACAGATAATTGTACCTACATGCTTCACTCGAAAAATGAACTTTCGCTTTACTTCGTCGTATTTTTATTCGGATAACATGCGCCCGTGTGTGTGGTTCGACTTGTCGTACAAGGGCAGCGTAATATCGAATTTATTACGCGCGATGGCTTCGCAAACTGCTATCGCACTCGCGATACTTTACAACGCGCTCGGGATTATCCATTTCAACTATAATCGAAGTAGAGAATAAGTAGGAAAGACGAATCGCTCGAAGATGCTGACATACGCGCTATAGTTCTTCTTTCTTGTTAATTTCGAACGTCGAAATTTCACGCGAACGATGTGATTCGACCAAATGTTTTAATCGATATAGCCGACGTTCGAACACCCATCAGGCTACGTAATCAGAAGTTGCTACCGTGCACAGAAACCTGCAAACTGTACTAAATACTATCGATCCTGCGTAATGTGGTTTTTCACTAACGTGCTATGCATAACGAGTCTTTCATTGCCCAGCCTGGATTTCTTATCGCTCTGAATGTTTAAAAAATCCAAGAACTTCTCACATTGTATTATTATAGTCTCCAATTTACTCGAAGCAGAGGCAAGAGTGATACTTCTTTGCAATAAAAATAAATGTTTGCAGTTTCGTAACGGGAAGTTACGAAAAAATGGCAATCTGCTTGACAATTTCTTTCATCGACGTTACTTTCGTAATAGGCGAATAGTAAGAGTACGATCTTTGGAAAAAATACGAAGAAATTCTCCAACGTTCGGAGAAACGTAGTCCTTTCTTCGTGCAAGTTTGCGCGATTTTTTTAGTGGGAAGGGATTTATTAAAATTGTAAAAAGGTTACAAAATATATAAAACGAATAGTTTGGAATGTATCGAACGAGGTAAACGGTATTTGAACGAAGCCTTTGCCCAAAGCTCGAAGCTCTGTAGGAGCGAGTTTCCTCGGAAGAGTCTGACACGTAAACCGAACAAAGAAAATTTCGCCCGGAACTCGCATTTCGCGATCCATCGTATTGGCGGATAATTGAGTAGTACTTTGAATATTTATTACACGATGAAAAATAGTGACAATGAATTATAACGAATTATATATAAATGGCCATCTTCTCTGCAACTACTTTTGAAACCTTTGTTATTTAAAGGCAATTATTATACCATTAACTATCCTGTTAATTATATAAGATAGAAAAGATACTTCTCCTTTCTTCGTATCAAAAGTACATGCTACATTTAAATCAACAGCACTGTCTACGTAAACCGTGTAACAATCATAGCTGTTATATATTGGAACGTAATTATTATATCGCTAGAGTCGATAAAATAGAAATTAATTAAATCCGACCACATACTGTAATCGTCATAGATAACTTAGGTGTGGAAGCATGATTTAGGATCGAATCCCACGACCCAGGGGGTCGATGTTATCAACTCGCGTAACCTGCTTATTGAATCTCACGACTCACTGTACCACCGATCATTGAATATCGTGTCACAGTCACAGTTAGTTTCTCACAAAGCGAATCATTCGTCTTCGATAAATACAATTTCGAAGCTGTATCTTTCCCACGCTCGTATTTTTAACAGTGGAAAATACGGTGGATGATAAATGAAAGTTTCGAATCGATACCGTATGAATTTTAGTAACTTTTTGCGCTAAAACTTTTTAACGTATTCCGTGGTATACGTTACATGTATTCGTCGTTCTTATTAAGTACGTGTTCGTTTCGTAAAACTACGGTGTCCGTTTATGCTTCTTTTTTCCCTGATCTTTCTTTTATCCGCCATTGTACATGGCAAAATTTCGAAATCGGCAAAAATTCTATCGAAACGAAACGAATAACTACGAGGAAATTGATTTACGATTGGAATTAATTAATTTACAATCGGAATTAACAAGTAGGCTTATATAAACGAAGAATTAAAATGTTCACGGTGAACGTTTATAGGAGCTCTTCTTAAACGGCATAGATACAAAGTTGGCGATTTTATATGATCGTTTTAACGTTGTGCAAGGTTTAAATTAAAGATCAAATTGGAGGAAAATAATTCGGGCCAGTTAGAGTGAAGAACTCGATATGCAATGTTACCCGTTAAATGTAAGAAACAAAAATACATATTTGTAGCAAATTACTAAAAAAAAAAAGACTATAAAATATTAAAAATATAAAATATTACGATTTTTATGACGGAAAGAGTATCGTTAAAACGGTAGTTAGCAATTAAGAAGCATCCGTTGAAAAGGACGAAAATATTTGAGACAACATTTTATATCCTTTATGAAACTGATTTCGCTTTACCTCTTACGAAAAAGCATTTCGTTATACGAAAAATGACTAATTATGAAGCAAACGAGAAAGATTTTGAATGGAAGATAGTCCTAGAATACGAACGATAAACGATGCATAGTTTCATTTGCAGATACAACTGCTTTATCGTTACATTTTGAAAGTGAAACAGCCGTGAAAATAAACATACGGGGGAATCTTACGATGCCTCGACGATTGCCCAGAAAATTTCACTTCTAAGCAAAGTAGAAATAATTTTCCAGCGCAAATACATCAGATATTTATCGGCAAATTACAAGGATAAAACAGGAGGTTCCTAATTCGCGTTACGAACAGCTGACTCTTACGTGTAATTGTCTCGACGGAAGTGGATTGCGAGCAAGGAAGTTAATTCCACTGGTCGTAATTGGCCTAGCTTCCATAGCCGAAAAGTAAACCCCGGAATTAGAATGCATCATCATTAATTACATGGCTATAAAGAACGGTGGCTGATCTGGAGTAACAAGATTATATCTTTTTCTTATACCGACGCAACATAGATACAAGTAGAACGTTGTCGAGTTCGGTACGTTTCGCTATACTGTTAACAAAATTGTAGGGTAGTTGGTAAGCGAAACATATCGTAATTTAAAAATTGAAATGCAAAAGCATCGTTACCTTTTTAGTACTTATCCGTTGGAATTACACTCTGTCGACAATGAACATGCGGAAATTTCGTGATGTTAACTGAAATTTAACGCTGTGTCTAAATACCACTGCTTTCGGTTTTTAATATAAATTAAATATAATATAATTATAATATTATATTATATTATATTATAATATAATATAATATAATATAATAATAATTATAATATAATAATATAATATAAATTAATATACATTTTCCGCTATAAATCTGTTAATTTATTCGTATCGCGCGCGTTTCGCGCGTATTTAGTAAAACGCTAAACAAACTAAAATTTGCAAGAGTTTTGCAACGATCTACCTGTCTTGATACTTACAAGTTGAAATCTTGGAAAAATCTCCATCCACGAAAGAACGATTACTAGCGCGTTTCTGGCCCCTGGAATTTCGTCAAAAAGAAAAGAGATATTTGCCATATATTGAACTATCGTATGCGCTTTATACTTGTTGCTAAAACGCGGATGTTTATGCAAGATACGTCTCACTCGCAAGATTTTGTAACGAGTGCTATACTTTGGATATTTCCTACATTTTGTATATCTTACGTACATCGCATATGACATTGTACGTACTGGTCAGCTTATTAGTAATTGAGAGTCGAATGTACGCGTGGATCCTTGTCGTTTTCTGATGTAAAGGTGATACATCCGTCGAAATATGTTCGAGTAGGTGTCGCTGTATTTGAAATACCAAAAGAACTGCTGGCGTATAAAACTATTCTCAAACGGACACGAGCGTACGCCCACCAATCATGGGACACAGTCTCCAATTCCAATATACAATCAATAAAGAGACGGCAAGACAAAAAACTGTGGGCCATTTTGAATGTAGATTGGTACATGCCGAACAAACAAACAAACAAATAAAGCAACCGGTATGTCCAGTGTGAAAGAAGAAATCGCCAGATACAGCAGGCTGCGTTAACAACTTCCGAAGAATCATCTCGACAATCTGGCCACGAAATTACTATAGCGTACGTTGCTGATCGTACATCGCGGTGAAAAATTCGTCGATATTTCAGTCGCTGGTTTACGCGACATATCGAGGAAAAACGTTTAAAGAAATGGGAATAACGCAGTTTACATGTATAAGCTTGATCACTGAGTGGCTGGTCCAGGACTTATCGCGGCGAAACTACCGCTCAATAGGTAGATTCAGCGACGCGAGCTGTATAATATCGTAGCACCGAGTGTGCTCACAGTCGCGTCGATCTATTAAGCGACCACAGTCTGTACCGATTATCATTGTACGATAGACGTACACGAATTACAACGAGGAAAGTCACAAAAGAATTTTATATATATTTCTTATATAGAATTATATCATAATTATATAGAAAATATATATAGAATTTTATTACGATATATAGAATTTTAATTCTAGTTAAACGGCCAAAATTGTCACGATAGATAACGAGAAGGAGAACGATAGATGATAATAATTCTCCGAATAGCGATTCTAATGGACAGAAACAAAATCGCGATATGGATTAATTTCGATAGGTTACGAAACAGCGGTGGAATATCTACAATTGAAACGAATGCCTCGAGGCTTCCACGGTTACGATTATCGCTACGGCTGCGGATTTTTACGCGTTCGCGGAAAATTTGAAAATGTAGAAATATACGATACACGATGCATATATACGTAACTGTGAAAATTCCATCATGCGCGCAACAACGCCTTATTCCCATGAATATTCTATCTTCCAGTTGCCCTCGGTGGTTTCTGCTTTGGATTGGCACCTCTATCTACATTACCTACACTCGTTTTTCATTGCTCATGGCGCGGCACTAATTCAACGGCGTGAAACGTCAGTCCGAAACGACATTACTTTCCGGAATTCTTAATGAAAAGTCGAATAAAAAGTTTGCAATAGGCAGACGTAACAGGCAGTGCAGTGGTTCAAAGGCCAACGATAATTGCTCGCTCGCTATTACCGTGTGCCGTATTCCGTACTTGGATCGGACTTTACGAGTTGCGCAAGATTTAGATCCGAAATTCCCACTTCCTGGGACACTCGGCTGAGTTAAAGCCTCGCGCTTTACTTGGGAATTAACCGTTGCCGCGCGTTCCTTCGCTCGTAATTTACCTCGGCTGCGGTGCGTTGTACGATGAGAAGGTGTTTGCGACGAACAGGTAACACGTGGTTTGCCAAAGGGGCAAGAAATTTCAAATTCGCTGGCCAGGTGATGTCGCGTTAAGCGAGGAATCCCTTCTAACAGTTTGCGGAGAGCGGTGCACAATGAGCGTTATTTTACGGCTAGTTCGGTGCAGGGACACTGCGTGTGACAGCTGCAACGGTTGTCGCGAATTATGAGAGACAGTAGCATAAACGGAGATTAACAATGGATCAAGAGCAGCGCGCTACGTTATTCTTTGCGCAGTCTCAAATTATTGTAGTTTGCATCGCGAATAATTAGAGCGCGATTAATTCGTTCGTATCGCAGCGTTCAACGCGGCTCTACCTTCCTCTGCGATGGATGCCGCGTTTCGATAGGTATTGTTAGAATATTAGAATACAGTTATTATTTATTTTGTTACGCTTTTGCGCTTTAAAAGAATCCTCGCAAGTTCTTGAACGCCCTTCCAAGTTTCTAGAACATTCTGCAACGGCTCTTATCGCCTCGTGGATAAAGCAAAGTTTAAAGAAAGACGCGAGAAAAGTAAAACGACCCAGTACGCGGACGAAGGGTTAACGCTTCGCGCGCCTCGAAAGCTGTTGGACCTTCTTAGGGCCAAATTTCTCTTTCCACTTGCAAGAAAAATTGTTCTTTCGTTGCATTCGTTCGAACGATTTTGTTAAGAAGACACGATACTCTAAAATGTGAAATCGGTCGAAAGAAACGAATAACTTGCTAGAGTATAATGTAGCGTCTACGAAACATCGCGCGTGAAAGGATCGGACTGTAAAACGGTGATCTCGACTTCGCAAGCAAGAAACTAATCAAACATTTTTATCTCTCGGCAACGACTGTATCTCCGAGCAACTACAACTTAAATTATCGTTTCTTGTTATCCGCAGAACGTTATACAGACGGATTAGCTACAAAAGGGTTTCGGAGCAGTCACGCACGCCTATCCATGTATCGTGATACATATATGTAGCCAGCAAGGCCTATGCCTCTGGTGCAGAGATGGGATCTGAAACACTTCGAACCGCTTCGAACCGCTTCGAATCCGTATGTCTGGCGAGTAATTCGAATCGCTTCGAACACGATTCGAAGCTCGGAACTCTTGGAAGGCTTGATAGGTCTTGGGTGTTCAGAGTCTCGAAAGGTTCGATGCTTCCGCAAGGGGAACTCAACGTACTACTTTCTAATATACAAGAACGTAATCCTTTTTTCCTAGCCCCGATGAACTTGCTTCGAAATTCCTTCAGAATTTGCAAGTCTCGAGAGTTTCAACAGATCCCAACAGCTCGACGAGCATTCGGTACCTCGCGAGCTTCGAACAAGGTCCTGCTGCTAAATCGATAGTAAGAGCATCGTCGTTGGATCGTTAATTTATTTAACGTCCAATATAATCGCTACTCCGTACCACGGACACGTACACAGTATATTACATTACGAACAATACCGCGTTAACTTCGAATACGACGTTATTATTCGACGAGCGATATGCACGGGCCATAAACATCGATCCACTGCGTCCCAATTGCCGCGAAATTTCTATTTCTCCCCTATCTCTTCTTTACACGAGGTGCCTTTCTAATTCGGACGCTTGAAGCGTCCGAAATCGCGTCAGTGGCGCGAGAAGCGAAAGAACGAAGGCTGCTGAGCGACCGACGAAAAGTTGCTACAGCTGGCGATCGACGAAATAACGCAAGTGCGCGTGTTCGGAGCGACGACACGGACCATCGTGTAGCACGAGCGCAGAGCTGGATCGCGTGGATGGGCGCTGTGCCGATCCACCGCGGTGGATCGTTGACATTCTTCGTATAGGTGGCCAGTACGACCCATCGATCGCTTTCTTTCCAACGCCCGGCGCGAGAAGCTTATCGGGATGCAATTTCGTTCGTACGTTCCTCGAGAGTCGAACAAATGGTCGGTTGTATATCAGAGGGCGTACTCTAGAATCTCCATTGGCTCGCCCCGCCTCGTTCCTCGCTCGTGATTCAGCCAAAGAGAAAAGGACTGGAACGATCGTACCGTCGTATTTTTGCAAACGCGCGACCATTAGCCGGCGAGAGAAGATCCGAGAAGGGTTGGCCCAGCCACGCGAAAACAACCGACTGCGGAGAACGTTTTAATCGAACGGCTGGAATTACACGCACGGCGATGTCGATGGCGATGGAAGCGGCGGCAATTATGACGTTAGTCGGCCGATTTATTAAAACACGCGACCGCCGTGTTTCTCGGCTGGTTAATTAGAGGTTGCCGCTTGTCGTCTTTCGCGGCTGCTGATTAAAATCCTGGGATAAAATCGAGCCCGACGCTCGGTCCTTCGGTTTCGAATCTGCGACGACACGTAAGAAACCGCGAACGATGCTTTCCGATCGATTCGTACCGCAACGCGTTTTCTTCCGTTAAACCTCGGGCCAAATTTAAACGTCGAGGTAAGCAGTTTCTTTTTCTCGTGACTAGACCGCGGATGTTTTGCATTTGCGAAAAATTGCAGCGTGCGAGGGTGGCGTGGAGCACGTACAACGCGCAAGAATATAGCGGATGTTGGAAGAAAGCGAGGTTACTATTCGTAATAGATGGTCAACGAAAGGAACGTTTCTTTAGTTTGCGTTTCTTCGACCATGTACACGAACGTTTAAACTCGGCGGTAAACGCCGGCGGTCTGCTTATTACGCTTCTGAGATTTCTTGCTCGTACGTCGCTCGTGACGTAATCTGAGCAGGAACGACGAGCTCTTACGAAGGAAATACAACGAAACACATTAAGAAAGGTACTTTGTATTGAATACGCGATACCATTGCAAATTGTAAGGAAAACTTGGTTTGTTTGCGACTGCGCGCGAAAGGAAGACCCGAAGCTGAATGTAATCACTTTCGCACACGCGCAGCTGAATCAACGTTCGCATTGCGCTAACCATAATTATCTCGTCCGCCCATTCTCTTCCGTTGCTTTATTAAATGCCACCGCGCGAGAAAGCGATATAGAACGGCGTAAAACCGCGGTGAATTTTCAGGCTCGTTTTCTCATGACGTTAAAAAACACTAAAACAAGTAAATACTTAATAATACGATACAGCCGTGTTATTATATCGAATACATTGTCCGGAACAACTCTATTTTTCGAGAAGCCTGCTATTATCCTCCTATCGCACACAGTCGAAACACGGATATTAAGCGGCACGAACAAGGTGCAAAAAACGTCGAAGATACCGTACGAACGTTAACAGAGTAATCTAGCGTTAATCCGAATGGAGCCGTTTCGATTCGGCCATTAACAGCGCGCCATAATTACCGCGAGCGTGCGAATGAACCGTGAGGTCATGGCAGAAAGTATCCCCATTCGGCTCGTTGTACGGTCCGGCGACCAGCGATCAACAAGATTTCGAGGACGATCGATAGCCGCGTGTCCGAACGTTCGACGTCGAGGGATTTACTACGGACGTATCATAGTTCATAACGGTACGAAAGGAAGAAACGTGATGGGGTTTAGAGGCGAGCGGGAGAACGCGGCGGACCGATTGGACGAACGTCGACCGGAAGGCAGCCAGAAGAAGGCGGAACGATAGCGTCGACGACAGATGCATCGCGATATGGATGCCTCTGTCTTTCCTTCGACGGCTTATTACGGCGATCGACGACGAGATGCCGGCCTTCCGCCGTCCAGCCGCGGTAGCTGATGAAAGCTCAAGGTCTGTTAGCAAATTATTGCGCCGTGTGCGTTACGGATTAGAGCCAGCGATTTCGACTGAACAGCCGAGATGAGAACAGCCCCGGTACGCATCGGACAACCGGCTATGTACACATTACCTGGCTACCCGAGTGTATAGAAATTATCCATGTGCCGTGAGACGATCGGGCACGTGAGAATTAGCCGAGTGCGCGCGAGGCAACCGGCTGTACAAAAATTACCCGGGTATCTTACGAGATATTCGAATAAGATGGACGAGAGTTTGGAGACCCTTCGATCGGGAAGTTAGGCTACTAGACTATATGATACAAAGCATGCGTTGCTGGTGGTCGATTTCGATTTTAAGCAGTCTAGGCCCAATCATCGACTCGCGTCGTATGTGAGAACTGAAAATAAGGGGAAAACAAGGGGACCTAGTTTCGAACGAGCCAGCGCACGCGGCGCAGGCGATATCACCTTGATGTCGTAATAATGTCCAATCGGCGTTTCCTTCTTCGCGACCTGTAGCGTGTTGGACTCTCGCAACGAGCTTCTTAACTAGTCAGTACCATACGTCGCACAGCCGACGCTACTAGAGTGGAACGAATCGAGCCGAGAAACTCTGTCTCATCCAGCATATTCCCCGGACCTATCGCCAACAGACTACCAGTTTTTCAAACACCTCGACCACTGCATGCGAGCGAAGATCTTGGTCGATGAAGCTGCTGGTCGAGAAAATGCGTTGAAAGAATTCGTGGATTCTAGGACACCGGAATTTGAAGCTGCTGCGATTGAAAGACTTACTCCTTGTCGGCAAAAACCTGTAGATTGCGATGGATCTTATTTCGATTGAAAAGTATCTGTTCCGTGATTGACATTGCAATTTAGTCCGAGTTAAGATCTGCGTTTCTAAAGGTACAGTTTGAAAAGCAGGCATTAATCGTTTTAATAGGAATCATTAAATTATAAGAAATAACAAATACTACAGGGTGATCTGAGACAACGTGTAAGCGGCTATGTTCTAGAACGAGGAACAAAATTGAGAAAATGCATGAAATTAGGAAAATGAATAAGAGAAAATTTAGAAAATTTTTGTCAAATCTATCACGACAGACCAAAGAGTAGTAGAACTCAGAAAATCATGGATAATACGGTCTAGCCACGTTTGTCGTTTATCGGTCGGGCTTTGATATATTCAAACGAAAATGTCTGCGTTTTCGTAACTTTGATATGAAAGAACGCGTGTCTCGGAAGAAGCCAATACTCGTTGTCAGTTGTAAAAAGTTAGGAGCTGCAAATTACTTTCGCTCGAGTACACAAACGTTGGACAGTACGAGATTGGGAAAAAGTGTTACTTTCCGATGAAATTCAGTAACGAATAAAATTGAAAACTACTTATTTATTGAAAAGGCAGTCGTCTGAAACTTTTGTCCGCCACTGTAGCGAATAAACTTCCCGTCTCCGCATCGACGACGGTTATTTTAGATTAGAGAAATTTTTCTTCTCTTCTCCGTTTCTTCATTCAGAAAGTTCGCGTTCGTACCACGTCTCTGCGTTCTCGGAACGATCGATCTCTTCGCAGGAACTAATTACATATCGAAAGTCAGATCGAGATAAGTTGGTTCGAGTACCGGTGATTCAGCGGTATAAATTACGTATTTGTCATTTATTACTGTGAATTACGCGATAGATAGATGTTGCAGGATATCTGTTTCCAATTATAGTTCAGCAGAGGCATTCGAAAGGCGAATAACGAACGTACAAAATTTTTATTTCGGACTAGACGTATTAACAATTTTAGATTTTACGTTTTCGCGATGGTAACTGGATGTTTTGATCTCTCAGAGAATCGTGCGATAACTTGTACTTTTGCGATGACATTACAGTTTGACGAAACGATAGCGCGAAAGCGTAGCTCGTCGCGCGACTGAGACAGTTCTACGACAATCGATGTAAGTAACTTTAATGTTGAAATTTGTGATATTAATGTAGACTTGACGAACCGAAGATGTAGCGTTAAATGTTTCTTTCTTTAAATCCTTTGTCTTTCTGACTGTAAGTTAAAAACTGTTTCGGCCGTTTCCATTCCCAGGACAAGCGTCCTTTTAATCTTTGACAAATTCGGTCGAAATTTCTACCTGCGGACATTTTATTGAAATAAAAATTTCAATAATTCTGTTCGACGGTAGCAGATCAAACAGAAACTACTCGGCATAAATCTACGCCACTTTAAGTACGTTCTGGCTTGTACATACTGTATTTGTTTAAGTACCTTCGACGTTATTATAACGGATTTGAAAAATATTTCTTCGTGATATTGCATTCGAACTGCGAAATCGTTTGACCGCTTCAGCCGTAATTTAATTGAAGTGGTCACGCAACGCTGCTTTTATTTGTTGGAGAAATTTGTATAATACGAGTGGACTATGTATATATTTAAACTTTTGTATACTGGAAAGATGGTCCTTCGCATATACGTTACATTTTTATTTTGAAAAAGATTACACGAACGATCGAGACTCTTGTGTCAGCTCTGTCGAACCAAACCGCTGTACTCTGCAATATATAGTACGACATTCCACGAAATAACGAGAATTATACGAAGATCAGGATTGGCCTATTTGTCGTCTTAACTATTTTCCGAGCTTCAGCGAACTTTGTACTATTAAAGATCAATGTCGTGAATATCGTGGCTCGTGTATTTAAACGGAGCTATACTTTTTTTATATACGCCATTCGTGGCAGTGTTTGATTCTCTACGAAAAGATCGAGGTACTTGTGTCTGAAAGTGCTTAGTTAAAAAGATATTTCAATGTTAACCGAGTGAAATTGAGCGCACGAAAAACCAGGGGAACGTAAAGACAGAAGCACCGCGTTATCTTTCCTCGTCCTTCGTACGATAAGCTTGACGCGATTAAAGCTAAAGTATCTTTGAAACTAATCGTTCTTCGACCTAAGTACCTTCGCGCTTTTTTATAGAATAAAGATATACAAATTTCCCAAACGTCCCGTTGGACAAATTGTAAAACGCAGAATAAAACGAATAAATCAAAGAAACTTTCTTATAGGGAATCACGTCGAATGGCGTACGAAAGAAGGTGAAGCCTCGTTCAGAAAAGTAACTTTGGCCATCGGCTTGGAATCTCAAGGACACCGAAGTAAAATTCGTCATCGTCAACGTTTCCCTCGAAACAAGGTAACTTTTTCCAACGATTCATATTTTAAGAGACGCTCGCGTCATGCTTGATTATAACGAGACACCCTGTATACACACATAAACACGCGGTTACGCATCTCCTTCCTCTATCGTTTACACACTTCCTTTTATTTCCCCTCTTGCCACTAGGCGCTATCTTCTTCCCTTGCACAATTTGCAGTATATTACGCTGCAGGATGCAGAACGTTCATATACATGCATATGTATACCGAGTACTTCGCAAATTAGCACCTTACACGAGCATACAAATAAGCCATCTGGCTGCGTGCATCTAACCAACCTATCTGTTTTTATCCTCGCTCGTGTCTGTCTTTGGCTACCCTCTTCCCCTACGCGTGCAACATTCGTGCACGCGAGCACGCACACGGTAAACCGCATAAATTTTCTATCTTTCGTTAGTTGCTGCCCGGTTACACCCCCCTCCCTTTCGTTTCTCTCGGATTTCCTGTTACATTTCAACCAATTCACGTACGAAAAGCAGGACGGAACGAATACTGGCAGCAAGGCGATCTTCGCTCGGTTTACAACCGATCGTTAACACGTGTCTGCCGCGCGAATTTTGTATTATTTATTAAGCCTAGGGACGACTTCCGCTTGCTTCTTGCAATCCGTACCAGGTCTGATTATTATTTTTACGATAAAAAAACTCTCCTCCGACGGATAACCATCCTTCGGGCGAATTTACATATCGGGTGTATGAAAAAGTCTTGGCCTTTTTTTCTACCATCAGTACGGATACGCACGATCGTTGGACGTAAGTTAAATTCCTTCGATTACGTTCGTCGAAATATGAATCCGCGCGAATGACTCAATTTGTAGTCGTAGTTCGTTGAAAACAGATAGCAGACCAGGCAAGCTTCGACGGCCAACTCGATGAAACGTAAAACGACGGTGCTGTTCAGATTTACTGTACTGTACTTTTGCAATTACCTGATAGAAAGCACGTAGAAGGTACCTAATTGGGCCTGCAGAGATTATTATCGTTTGGAACGAGAAAATAAAAAGTATCTTCTTGCGGAGAAAAATCAATTCCACAAGATAGTACAGTGATAGGTATAAGGATGTGATAAAAGGATGTTGTCTGTTGTTCGGAGTCGATAATTAAGCGAAGCAATCGAGGTTAGATGTGCTCGTCGATTCGTATCGACGATGGTAGTGAAACGATTTTGCAAATGAGTGCTGGGAATTGGAGACGCGTGCGAGAGCATCAGCGCGTATTATCGTTATAGGTCACTATATCGGGATCGAAATGTACTCGCTTCGAGCATTCGATACTAATGAGGTACGTAATATTGGTAATTATTTATTTATCATACGTAATGCAGGATTATTTGTGTTTCATAAGACTGTAATTTGATTTCTACGAAATATTCGTAATTATCGTAGAATGGAAATAAAGTTATTAGAAAGCAAGAAACATTTCCAATTACTAAACTGCGTAGATTTATTTATTTTGGGGAAATTTAAGGTTGCAAAAATCTACAGACGAAACAAGTTTCTGTTCGGATTCCATATCCTTCGATCGTGTTCGCGAGAATATGAAATTGCATAAACGAAGCTACTAATTGCTCTTTGACGTATACGTAAAGCAACGCAACCGCCGATGAAAAATAAATATATGGACCAAAATAAATATATGGATCGTTGTTAAAAAGAAATCTTTTATTCGATTGTATACGTATAATATAAAGCAACGAGCAAACGTTCGAGAACTTGGTAATTGTTATTGGTCGTTGTTAATTATTATTTTAGGTCAGGCCCTCCCGCCAATTTTTCGAGTCTGCCTCTTACCTTTTGCTTCTTTTGGTTTGTTAATTTTTTAACGAGGGGATTGCCATGATCTATGCTGCGCTTTTCCTGTTTTACCGCATCAGGTTCAATTACGTCCTTGATGAATGGTACTTAAGATCTTCGTGAAGTGTCTAGTTAGAGATATACCAAGGAGCATTTGTCACGATTTGAAGGATCTTCGACTGGCAAGTTTGAAGGATCTTCTCGTTAGATGGCTTCGAGCAACCCCATAGTTCAACTCCATAAATCCAAATGGCTTTTAATATTGCCTTATATCTGATTACGTGGTTTATTGTTTAATAGCGATTGCCATCCTTCTCTAACCAGCCACGACATCCGTTTCGTCTTTAGTGTTAACTGTTACTTTTTTATCCAAACGTAGTCCCAAGTATTTTACCTGGGATTTTATGGGTATGGTTTTAAAATGACGGGAAAAAGGGAAAAGAAGAAAAGGGAGCAAGATAAAGGAAGAGGAAATCAAATTTTATTCGGCAAAATGAAATGCCTTTGAATAGCGCGCATCGTATAGTTGGGAAGTGGAGGGTTTTTACAAATTTGAAAATCACTCCCGAGACCAGTCTTTTAAACGACCAACTTAGAATTTAATCGCCAGTTCCGGAGAGGCGAGCAGCGAGGATCGACGTTTACAATTAAACATAGTTTCCAAAAATCATTTTCCTAATCCTTCGAATTTATAAATACTTTTATTCGTACAACCCACGAATAAATTTGCGCGATGTCTATTAATCACGGGCAAAATCAGAATCGCCGATAAACCGACGATAAATTGGAATCTGCGCGTTCGATTATTTATTTCGGCATTCGTTCAAGAGCATTTTAAGATTCAGATCTCAAGAGATTTTCGTTGCAAGACTTTTACGATTATCTTACGATTATTTCAAAACAGCTCCTATCCCAATTTAAAGGGAGGTAATGCGAAGAAACTGAATAAAGCATAAAGGAAATCTGAACTTATGAAATAATCGACGTTTCCGCTAAAACCACGGTCTAATTATATTACTTTAGTTAGATGGAGGATTTTAGTAAACTTTGCCTCCATCGAGTCGATCGATAGAAACGTCGTTAGGGCCATTTTCAACGAAGCCATTAATTCGTACGAAGCAAATTAATTGGTACAGAAGCGAATATCGATGCGAGCTTCTTACGAGTAAAAAAAACTGTCGTTTATGATTAGTATAAATATTTGATAATTATAATTGTTATGTTATATATCATGGAATTCTCTTATAACACGCTGCTGTTAAAATTTAGTTGCTTACAGTAAATTAGGCACGTCGATCAATCTAACATTCTCGTCCGGCATCTATTCGAAACAGTGGCGTTTTATGAATGAATAACGATGATACGGCGTGGTATGATTTACGATATGCACACGAGATAAGGACGCGAGATAAAAACACGATGCATTGTCAGAATCGTAATTTTATAATTTTCACTGAAAAATTTGCGAAACGTTCGTATGGATTAACAAATGTGCATTCGTCATAATATCGAGAACCATGCGATTTTTATCGATATAATCGGGAAAGACAAATTGAATCGGAAGAGCTCGTCGATCGGACCGATCAGATTTTCAATTTCTTAAAGCGGAATAATTTCGTTTCGCGAGTCCTGCATGTTTGAACGCGTTCGTCGTTTCTCCTCTGCTGGAAATAAATTACGTCATGCTTGTATTTGCAGGGATTAAAACCGATCTGCTCGAAATTAGATCGTCCTTATCAACTTTCCGTTCGACAATTATAACTTGATAACTGTAGAAACTTGTTGGCGGATGACTACTCGGTCAACAGGTCAAATGATTCGATACGAGAATCTCAGTAACGGAGAAGAATTTCGGTACAGTGAATATTTCCAATAAAAAAAAACATTTCAATTCCTTCGTCCAGCTATATCGCAAAACACGTTACGCTTAAATTCTCGCAGCACGAAAATTTCGGCCAACAGAAATAACTTACATATTTCTATATCCAATAATATCCTTGATTAAATATTTCCCGAGATTAAAAAATAGAATTGATCACGTTACACGTCTGGCTTGCATTCTCCTATTACGTTCCATGGAAATGAAAATAACGTGGTAGAAATTCCCATGAATTTCGTTTATTTTTATTCGAGAAACCTCGACAGAGATTCATATGAGGCGTAACAGAACGTTAGAAACGAAAGATTCGTATAGACACGCTCTATCTGTCCTCGTTCGTAAGATACAACGAATTTTACGTGTACGCGACGCTCGTTGAAACACCGAGGTTCAGGATAGGAGAAGATATTGTCAAACTCGCGGATAAGCAGCAACTGCGCGTAACTGGATTCGTGGCAAGACGTCCACAGGCCTGCTTTGAAACGCCAGCTGCTCGTGTCTTTAGCATTTTCTGCGATTACAATTAGATAACAAGCAAAACGAATACAGAAAATTGGTCGTAAACGAAGACAGACAGACATCGGACGTGTCGCTGTTCGGCATTTGGCAAATTTGCTTCCATCGAATACAAGCTTCGCATTATGTTTCTACTCTTATCGCGTAAAATACCGTACGTACTTATAATTTCGTGAATCGCGCGTCAGAGGGCAATTATACGAACGAAGCCCGTATTTGGTATCTTCGAAGATATAGATCTTAAGAAGCCACGAAAATGCCACATTTTTGAAGCTTCAGTGCTAATCAAACCGCTATCAGTGCCAAGCAGCCATATGTTTATATTCGTTACTTTCTTCGCTGTTCCTAGATTCACAGTAGGCTGCCGAGGTAGGTTCTTCCACGTGTTCTGTTACACGCTGTACGCAAAAGAGGAAAGCACGGTGCCTGTGGTCGATCGCAGAAGCGGAGACTCGGTTGCTGTTGATTTCACGTGTCGTTAAATCCGTGCGTGTCAGAGATACTAACAAATGGAAACACGCCGGACATCGTTTATTTCATTAAGTCCGCTGCATCTTGTTTCGATGCAATTTCCATCAAAGCGCGATAGGCAGCGCATCGTCTCTGTGAATAATGGTGAAATCAATTTGCGGGTAACGAGACTACGACGACGTTAGGGTTAATATCTAGCCGCTGTTAGACCGCAACGCGCAACCTTCCTTAGAACTAAATAACTTCGTCCAGTCGACAGTCTCAATTTGCGTGTAGAAACGATTAACCGTCCGACCAATGGTCTACCTTGCATGCTGCTTTCACCTACGGGGTGTCCAATTATCACATTCCATTCGATCTTGTGCCTTCTATTTTCTAGCCAAGGCCACTGAAAAAGAATTTGCTATTGCTATGGCAATAATTGAATTTCTCGCTCGTCAAATCGGTTAACTCCAGGAAACAAAAAATGGAGCAAATTGATCGAGTACTTTGGCGCTAAAATTTCAACAATTTCGACAAAGAGGGAATCAGCCGCTTTGGCCTGTGAAGTCGTGGCAAGCTCAAACGGATAAAAGCGCGTTCTCCTCGATATCATATCATTTTTGTCTTTCTACAAACATCTTTTTGTACAAGACAGTAAGAGAAACATCGGCATATATGATAAATAAAGTCGTCCATTTTTTCGTAACAGTTATAAAAAGAGTCAAATAGTCGAAGGTGCATGAAAAGTTTAAGTATTTTGAAGAATCGTGAAATATACTTGAAAATATACACAGACTCTGCGTTGATTATTAGAAACAGCAACAAGCGCGTACAATAGCGTTTGTATAATTATATATTTTCTAGAATTAATATGTAACGATATAATAATACATAAGGTACATGATACCAAGCCACAGCCTCTGCTCGATCCTACAGTTTATCGGTTTTAATTGTACGAGGAAAACGAGGGAAAGTAGTCAGGGAATCGTTAGTGATTGAATTATCAAGAAGTAATTAAATTTAGACGCGCAAGTGTCAGACTCGGGTGAAACGCCTTATACGTTTTATCGTCGTCAACCAGGATTATCGATTGTAAGCAGCGTAAGGGTAAATCGCTATCGATCTGACCAAGGAAAATTAGGAAAATGTCGATAGCGTGTATCGAAAACGAAATGTCCAGTTTCTATGCCAACCTTTTCGTTACGAACATCGGCGATGTGCTGCAACAAGTACATTTACTGGAAAACGGTTGTTTCGCCTGGATTTTCGCCACAATCATTTACCCGTTGGTTCTAAAATGAGAAATCTGACCCGTTAAACGCGTAAACCGACCATTACTCGCACCAACCAAACGTCAGCAGCGAGAGTCCAATTTCTTTTATTTTTTGCGTTTAATGAATTTAAGAACTCGAGCGTTCCGATGAATTTAAATGCAACGAATAGAATCGAACGATTCGCGAGCCTCTTCTAGCTGTAAGAAATCGAACGCCAGTAAGTTGTCGCGTTTACAACCTCCATAAGGATTGTAAAAAAAAAAAAGAAGAAAATGTGTAATACGCAAGTTCTTCCTGGCGAATAAATCGAAGAAAGCAAATTAATTAAAAGAAGAGAGAGCGAGGAGAGGTTTTTACATAGAGAATATATAACGATTCGCGCGCATCGTCGTAATAATTTATGGTTTACGACGCGTTGATACGACGCACGGGCTCCGCAGTGGAAGGGTTAAAAAGAAAAAATATATATGGAGGCGATAATGACGATAGCATCGCTAATAAAAAGCAAGAAGGGGATGTAAATTGGCGAAGCGAAGACGCGAGAAGCGAAGCATTAAGGGGATCGTGAGATTTTTAATTAAATCCAAATAACAATCGCCGGTATTTCCCTATCCAATTTCATATTCAATATTTACTTTCTTCGAGGGAATTATAACGCGCGCGCGCCCAAAGGCAGTTACCTGGCGCGTAATTAACGCGTGCACGCTGTGTGAAACGATCAGTGGAACTTTAACATCGCAACAAAGTTCCAAGCGATCCGTTATCGAGACATTAAGAACGGGTTTACTTCCTTTCGAGCATCCGCAATTAAAAATATAAATTCGATTCCGCTGGATGGGATTAGTCGGCCGGCAATAAACCGTTGGTACTTTCAATCGTTTCCTTTGAACGATCCTCGTGTTACGAGATGAAATTATACTACCATTTTCTCACATTACCATTCCTTTTCATCGATAAAAAAAAAAAGAAAAAAGAAAGAGAGAAAATGAAAACGCAATTCAAAGACACTCTCCGTTAAACGAAACGTCTCCTTCGACGGAATTATCCATCGTTCAAAGTTATATCGAGTTCTGACCGCTTGGAATAACGTAGCGAAGCATGCTCGACAAACCCGTGGTGGCACACTCGGACTCGATTCCTTTTCAGCTCGGCGAAGTAATCACAGGGAAATCGCAAACTCGACGCTGGCAATTATTCTAACGAAGTTACGGCCACGAATAAAATCATTATCCGTAAAATTATTCGATCGATACCTTTGATATAGGAATCTCGACGTGCGCGTAGCACGTACGCGCGATAATACACGGTGCAACGTATTTTAATTCGTCGATTGGAATTTTGACAATAGCGATCGCGTTTGATCGAACCTTTCCATTACGTCAACGTATGTGTTTAACGTAGTAATAGGCTAATAGATTTAGAAGTTGATGTTTCTTGCGCTTTTGATAAACATGTTCGAGTGGAATGGAATTATCAGATTGTCCGAAAAGTTTCTTTCGTCTGGTAAGGAAACGATCGATGCACCATTCTCTGTTTTATATTATTTTTGTCGTCGAGTCGTCGTACGATCGTAATAATAGAAATAGAAGAAAATGGATCGCGCGTGATTCGATAAAATAATAGAAAACGAAAAGAGGTTGCGCGTCTGTTATTTCCTTACAAATGGAAAGAAACGAAAAGAAAAATTGTGTAACCGATAAAAACTCGGAAAATAGTTCGTCACGTGGGTTACGTTCAAGCAAAGAGAGGCGTTCTGTCGCGAGAACGTACATTCAGTAAGAAACAAATGTAATCGATAAAGAGACAAATTCGAGCGTTTTAAAAGAAACATAAGCATACAGTGAACTAATATAGAACACATGCCTGTTAAATTGAACGTGATAAATTGAACGTTAAGTTTGCGAGTATAAATTAAAAATCGTGTTGGGCAGCCGTGATTCAAACCCAGTTTGAACCAGGTTTACCGTAATTAATTTCGCATAAGTTTCAAACACATTCCGGATACATCGTCGCGAACGAGTGTAAGCAGAATTTATGACCTCGCGAAATTCGAAAACGACAGGCTGCGCTGTACGGAATGCTACAAATGATTAATTCATAGCCTGGTACAATGAAACGCTTAAAGCGGCACGATTATAACATTGATTTATCAGAATAATAATAAAAATCCTTTAAATTCTCCCTTGTTCGACGTGGTAAATAAATAAGACGTATAAATAATACTTGGACGCATTTAAAGTTAGCTTTCGGATAACCAATACGATACATCGCTGTCGATTAATGTTCAAGGTTACAAAAAGATTCTCCAACTTAATGAATTACTTAGAAACTTCGAGAGTTCCAGAATCGAAAGTTGATAAAAACAGATTAATATTTCAGTTGGTTGAATTTCGACGACCTATTGATTTTAGACCAACTTTGATCTATGCAGTTATAATCTTGATAATCATAATTTTAAATACGATCTAGCGATTACGTCAGAATTGCGTAACGTAATATAATTTACGTGGGACGGATAAAGGAGATGGAAGGTCTAGGAATAAAAAAATTATTACACGCAAGTAACTAGGAATTCGAGAGACGAGCTGGTTCGTCGGTATAAACACAGTGTAAAACAAGAACGAATAAAATTTCAGTAATTTTGAAAGCGTGGCCGTGAATTTTAATCGAGGTAGAAACACGCGTCGACGTCGTACTTGATGCGAGCCGCGTTTTCTTTTCGTCTCGACGCAAGATATAAGACGTAATTGCATATGCAAAGACGGGAAAATAACGTTATGTGCTTCTCGGATATAATAAATTAGATGAATTCCAGATAAAGCTTCGTTGTACGCGCATCTTACGTATTTCTTACCTTTAAGCGCAACGTTTGCTACGTTCCTTGCTGTTCCAAAGTTGCTATAATAAACTCGCTATAAAATACACGGATAACTGAAGTTTGACAAAATCACCGTAAGAATATTTATATCTGAAAGGCGTGAACAATGATTTTAATGTCTCCCTTAGTTTCTTGAATTATTTAAGTCTGACACACGTAATAAACGAAGTAAAAGTGCTTTTATATTTATGGCATTTACGATTTGTAGGAGAAATTGTACTTATAACGGTCTAAATGCACGATTTTCGTATCCAAAAAGGGTGATCCAAATGCTTCGAATATTTTGCAAATAAAAATGTGATTCGTTGTTCGAAGTTGAAAGTTGCGCGCTAAAATTATTATTCTTGTCGTTTCTAGGAAAAGATAGTAAATTGGGAAGATATTTATTCAATTTAAGTTGGATCTCAATTCCAGTGGAATTCGTTTAATCGCTTGCGGTGTCGATAAAGCCAAATTAATGCATACATTAATACGTACAGGAAGTTTTAAGGTAATAATATTATGAATAAAAATGAGAATTATGCTAAATAATGCCGTACATATCGTTCTCGTAATGTAAAAATTTTAATATCGTTTATTAAGCATTATTCATGAACGCTTCGGAAAACCAGTAACAGGATATTTTAACAAAAATGTATTGTCAGACGATTCGTTAAATCTTAATATACAAGAAGACAAATATATAGATATATTCTTCGTTATATTCTTCTATAAAATAGATTCTTCCATATATTCTTCTATAAAATAGATTCTTCGAGGCACAGTTCTTCTTGTTAAATACACACGTATCGTTACGCGTGTTATATAAATCATTTGTAAACGCAAATCGATGATAAATTAATTTTGTCCATTAATTCTCTCGTGTCTATAATTACCAATCTCCTATCGATAGAAATCTATAGCACGTTTCATCAAAAGTTAACAAATAACCGACGTTCACTTTTGCAAGCTCAATCATACATATATTTTAGCATATTTTACGTTATATTTTCACGCTCGCTTTTACAATCTCCAAGATCTAATTTATTTTGCGAAATCGACCGAACGCAAACGTAAGCCAAAATCTCAGAAATCCAGTCGTCGAACAAAGATACAGTAAAACTCCATTCATCTGAATTGTCGGTGGACAAACATTCGCGTAATTGGAGTTCACATAATACGAACTCAGATTCAGAGAAACGAATCAAAGCGGCGAAAGTTCGATTAATCGAGCATCGACTGAAATTTCGCTCGGATAAACGGGGTTCGCGCGAACGAAGTTTTACCGCAATTACAATATACTTGTCGCTGGCGAAACTGACCAATTCTTCCCGCTCCTTTTTACTTTCCGTTCGCGCGATAGGAGCTCGCGTTCGGACAAGTAAAATCGACCAGAAAAAATGCAATCGATCGGGCGTTGGCTACAGTTTCGTTCGAATAAATGCAGTTGGAAAAACCAAAGTTCCGCTGCGACAGATATTTCAGCGAATAGGTATCCCTTTACGTTCGCGAAAATATCCGCTATTTTTCAAACAAGCGCAACCACATTGGCTCCGGAGCAGAGACAACGTCTCTCGGCACTGACCGACCCCTGTAATTCAATTTGCATTTATATCGTATTAATTTAAAGAACAAGCTCCGAGCGACGAAGAGAAGATGGAGTTCGGCGGCGAGAGTACAAGCTTCGAGCGACGAAGGAAGTTGGGGCACAGAGGGTAGGTAAGATTCGAGATCGCGAGGCAACGGAGAAAAAAAGGGAAAAAAAAGGAAACGTGTAATAGATGCAGTAACGAGGAAGCAGTTTGCCCGCCTTGCTGACTTGAATTTCCCGAATTACGCGCGCCATGAAAGCGCGATAAAAGCATCCACTGCGCCCGCAATCCACGAAGAAAGTTAGGACGACCCGCTTCTCTCCGTCCCCTTCTGTCATCCGAATTTTTCCATTTCCCTCCTCAGATCCCCTGTACATCCATTTGCATCTTTCCTTCGAAGACGACAGACAGGTCCGCTACGCAATCTCTTGCGAAGGAATAATCGGAATTTTAATAAGGCGATCGTCGATCAACAGCTTCGCCAAAATACGCTTCTGCGCGCGAGTATCGGGTCTCCTCGCGAGGAGTTTCGTATATGGCAGCGGCAACGCATCTCCGCGACGACACGGTGGCAGATAGTCTATCGCTATTTAGTCTTGCCATAATTTACGACTGTGTTGCTGAGCTTTATAATGGGCATACTTCGGCAGGGGAATAACTTGCTCGCGAGCAGCAGTTATTTAGTTAGACATCTCTGGTTATGGATGGTGCGCGAAATAGTTTACCGATGGAAAGTGACCCGACGTTGCGCTGTTAAAGAACGGAGAACAGACCTTGTCTGAAGGATCTGGCCAAGCAACGGGAAAGGCAGCGATGATGTTCGATAAGCGGATTGCGAGGAACAGTGCTTGTCGGAAATGAAAAAGTATCAAACGTAATAAAATACGACAATCGTTGGTGATGATTTTGCGTCGATGCAAAATAACCACGCAGGAGTCTGTAAGGACCTATGAATTGCAAAATGAACATAACGTATCGAGAATCACACGCCACTGAATCAGTCCCCACAGTCTCTGCCAACTTGAATCTCGTTGAAAGCGTTTCGTGCGAAATGGATGCGGAACTTACAGTCTGAGAAGTTTATCAAAGATTCGAATCGAACTTTTTGATTAATTGCGACAGAAAACAGTAGAAAAATGTATTGTATAACGTGATCGTTAGAGCAGCGGCCGACAGCATCGTTATGGACTAACACGAGTAATTAAGACGAGCGTTATTTACAAGGTCTGGCCATTATGAACAAAGACAAACATCGTAATGGCTAATCCGAACCTAATCTAAACCTGATTCGGAGAGAATATTCGTAGCTTTGTTCCTAATGCCTGGACAATGTACTAAGTTCCATCGGTATTAGTCTTCGTTCGTAATGGCCGGTCATTATGAATAATAACCTATTTGTCACTTGGCCCGTAACGCACGAGGTCCAACACGGAGGAAACAAGACTGATCTTATAGATGCGGAAGCCAGAGCGCGGGGACAGAGACGAACAAACGGCTACGGAAGACGTATCGGCTAGCAATAACGTTACAAAACTTAGTTCGACCGCTTCGCGTATTACCAGTGCAGCTGAGCGCGCGTTTCGTCTCGTTTCTTTCATTTTCAAACATATACGTGTCTTTATGCTCGGTCGAAAATGTCAGACTACAATGGTGCCTAAAAAGCTAGCCAGTTCTGGCTTCCTGCGACTTCTACCTCTTCCCAGGAATCGAGTCAGTCTTCAAAGGAGCTCGTTCTTTGTCGATAGGAAGTAGAAAGCAAGAACAATCGAGATCTCGACGATCTTACGGGACATGACCAGAGGAATTGCTTTGAACGTTGGCAGCATCGTATGTAACTATACGTCAACACAGAGGTAAACTACCATGAAGGCAATTGTCGTCAATTTTCTGAATTTGTTTGATGCAAACGGTTACAGCGTCGTTCTTTTTTGTGTCGAACCTCGCGTACGAAGATGAGATTTTTATTACACGCCGAAGACACAGCGGTAGAACCGCGATGCATTCAAATCAGCTGGCAGCAAAAGTCCACGGAGCCCACGTCGCTTGAAGACCGAAAAGGAAACATCCATGCGACCTAGTTTCGGCATAAATGATTACCTCGATAAATCCTGATCCGGCTACTCGGTGATCAACTTTATACACGTAGATTGCATTATGAGATTTCTATTTGCACGTGTAAACTGTATAAATCTCTTCTTAAGGTATTAATAAAAAAAAAAAAAAAAAAAAAAAAAAAAAAAAAAAAAAAAAAAAAAAAAAAAAAAAAAACGGAAGATTAATACCGTCGCTACAAAGGTACGAACGTGTACGATCTATGCGTACGTATACGCATAGACAATCTGCGATGGTTCAATGGCGATGACCACTCATGTGCTACAAATCCTAACGGCTACGTTAATCTGTCAAACGTCCTGACGGGCAAATTGCAGAGGAAGAACGCGGAAAATAAAGAAATCACAACGAAATAAATAAAAGGATTATAACATTGGACCTCTATAGTTTCTCTATCTGTCTTAAGATTCTACAGCTTCTATATCTGTCTTTGCGTAAATTCCAAGCTAGGTAATAATTCCGAAATATTTGTACACTTTTCTAATCGTTCCTGCGGACAAATCTCTTCCTTCGCTCTGTTCTGTCGCCCTCTATAAACGTTCGAATACGAAGGAACGAGGGTGTGTATCGCTTAAATGGCAGGGACGAGGATTCGCGTTAAGCCACGCACCGGCATAGCGGTTTCTGCGGACTAAATGTTCCGTGTTTCGGCAGAGATAAGCTTGAAACCGTGAAGAATGTAGCCCGCACATCGGACACGTGTATCCCGACGAGAGAATTTGCTGGACGCGAAAGAAACACGGCAAGCTATTACAGAGCTCAGGTTACATAGAAAGTGACGTAACCGTAGATAAACGTAGAACGAGTTAACTTTGAGTAACGTGACAAGCATCTTCGCTCCACGACTTCCTATCGGTACCCATAGCTAGCTGTACCTGATACGCGTAAGCCACGTACGCTTCGTTGTTATTAAGCATTTCCCATGCAAATAAAACGCAACTGAAATTTAAATCCCTGTTCGGAACGTAGTCGAATCGAGAGGTCCGATTAATACAGCGAGCATACGCCTCGCAAAAACAACGTTCGTGTAATATCGACTTACCTGCGCATTTATCTACGTCGCTTTATTGTTAATTTCTATTCCTACGTGTTTTCTACATTCTCGTTCAGTTTCCAATCCACGCACACTGACCTTTGACTGTGGCTGTAAGTTGGACGTAGATAGAACGAAAGAAGGTTCAATGGGAAACGCGTATTTACGACGAAGATTGGAGAGCAAGGATAAAAATTGAAAGACGTTGTCACACGTTGTTTGGTCGGAAGCTTTTGTTTCCGCGTAACATTGATATTCCAATCTCTCGGAATCCGGACCGATCGCTTTTTAGTAGTACGTTGCCTCCGCGAGGAAGAAAGGCAAAGAATAACGTTTAGAATATCATCGAGCTTTCCATGCGTTTTAATTTACGGACTTGGTCTGTATGGCTTTGGAACGATTCGTTTCTAAAATAGTTCGCGATAAATCGTTTTCAACGAGCAAGCTTTCGCCATAGATAATTTCTTGTTTCGCTGAAAATCGATGAGAATGATCGGTATCTATCCGATCGGTGTGCTCGCAATGATCACTGGAACGTTGGAACTATCGTTGTTCCAAAATTACAACTTATTCGTTTGGTAGGAACAGATCGCTGAAACGTATGTATCGCGCTATCTTCGATCTCTCTGAAAGGTCTTGCAAAATGTTCTCCGAAGCGATGCGTCCTTTGCAATCTAAGAGGATTAAAAAGTATAAATCTCGTTTGCATTCTTCACGGTTGAGCCTCGATTAAAGATTTCCGTTGATCGACGATAAGATACTGGAAATGCGAAGTTATGCGCTTTGCGCGAATGTATTGTGTCGACAAGCGTAACTCGCAAGCCCGTTAAGAGAACGTCTCACATTGGCTCGCATAAATGCGCGGCTCATTGGCGGTATACATCATATAGATCATAAGATGATGATAAACTGGACGTAGCATCGAATGTCGATTGACCTATGACCTATTTGCACGATGCATGCAGTCTGTCAATAGCTGTGCAAGAAATGAAGATGATGAAAGATAGGGAAGATACGCTCCGCTGCTTAGGATATACGTTAGCCTCTCGCGGATGGTACATGTAATACGCAGAATGCAACGCGAGCCTAAATAAATAGTTGCCAGAGCTCTGTGAATACGCGTGTCGGATCTTTTTCAATATTAATGCATAACGAATTAGCTGCATTAAGGTTACATTTTGCAGACTCGCGATACGTAAAATTAAAGATCGAATGAAAAGTTGGCGACTTGAGATGAACGGGCTCTGTTACGCAGAAGCCTATCAACCCTAAACGTTGCAAAAAATTGATTGGTCACGGTACGGATCCGTCGAGAGTGTCGATGATCTTAATTGCGAAAGAAGTTTCTAACCCTAGAACGACACTTGAGTTATACAGTTATCGAAACTACCAAGCCATATAACCTCTTTAGTCTTGTAATTAGTTGGCAGGAAACTACGAAATCACTTGGTCGTGCAAAATGAATTCTTCGATCCTCTTGGAATAATAAATCCAAAGAAAGTTGCCGGTGGCAGACACTCCGACGTTACGAACAAGTTTAGGGCTGTGTAGTTTCGCTTATTTAAGATCTGTTGATAAAATTCGTCGCGTATGGACCGCTGTCGCGCGTTGGTCAAAGTTAGACTAAAGACTATTTGTTCCTAACTAAAATCTGTACGTACGTTTCACTAATACAGTTTCGATCATTTAAGCGCGATTAATGGAATTCGTTGCACGTGGCTCTTAATTCGTTGTTCGACCCGTTCCCGCAGCCAATTCTTTCTATTAATACGTACAACGATCTGCAGATGTTCGTTTGGTCGTCGTGCCAACAAAACCTTCATCCATCTCCATAATCCTGAGAGTTTTTGAAAAGGCTCGCTCGCTTGCGTTCGCGCCATCATTTGGCACCACTCGCTCCTCCCTTGTTCTTCTTGGTTCACCCTTAACATCAGCGTATACGTACGTGTTGCTCGTGCATAAAGTATATTCAAGCCGTCATGGATCGAAGTTGCAAGCTGCACGAGGGATCTCGCGCGAGCAAACTCTGCTGCTAGGCGCTACTTGAAATTTTCAAGCAAGAATGATTTATGAGGAGGCCTCGACCTCGCCACTAGTCGACTCTCCACGCATTCGAGAAGCGTACATTTTAATCTTAGTCACCGGCACACAGACACGGCCAGACAAGGGCGTTACAGAGCTGTACGACTATCCCAACGACGTCTTCCGCATCGTGCCTGTCCCAGTATATAGCTCCACTACTCGTCCCCTGTCTTTAACGGGCAAATGCCAACTCGTTTCTACAACTCACGTGTATACGAAATGCCACTTTTGATAAAAGCAATATGCGTTCGCCTTTTGTTCGTATACAGTCGTACTTGTTCCGCGCCCTTTGCTTCGCCTCCGCGTTATCATATCCAACTTGGATAGATAATCGTACATAAATTTATTACCGTTTTACGCTGGTATATAGACTGTGCATTTCTACGCATTTATGGGAGATTTGAAGAGATTCGACAAAGGGCCACGGAATGCACGCGCGTTCCATGTAGCGCGCAGAAATATACGGGTCGTTTATTTTGCAAGTGGTGCGTTCGTTTTCTGAAATACGATCGAGGAGACGAAGAAATTTACGTATACTTTACGTATAATTTAGCGACCTTCTTATTTATGGACAAGTTACAATTTCGATCCGAAAATATATCCTTTCGATGAATCGGAATTTCGTTAAGAAATGGAATTGCGCGATCGTTTATTTTGCCAGCGGTGTAAGTCCATTTCCTGTAATCTGTAGCCTGTTCAAACAATCGAGGCACCAATAACGAAGAACAAACGATAACGAACGTAATCCTATCCTATCCACCTCGTATAATATTGCCTGCGCGGATGTGAACAACCTGTTTAAATACGATTCAGTAATAATATGCTCGTAAATTATTATTACCTTTGGAGCGTCATTAAATTAATAACAGTTTTGCATTTATATCGAGTTGTTATCGAAGTGTAAATCTAAGATGGAAGGAAGTGGGAGGATCTTGATAATTATTTCGAATAATTCAGTAACATCTCCAACTTGGTAAACGCTCTGGTTTATATCGAGAAACTTCGCTCGTTTATTTAACGTCTTAACGCGGATCTAATACGCCTAATATTAATCTTACAAGCACGCTGCTCCGGTAAATGAGAAGATTAGATTGAAATTAAATAACAGTATTTTGTTTCTACGGTTCTTATACATCGTAAACGAAAATCCATTGAAACACGGAACATAAACCTTGAATAATTGAAATTTAACGAATCGTACAATTCGCTGACTCTTAAGGTAGGTCCATTCGTAGCGTTAAAGGAGGATATTGATCTAGTTAGTTCTGGAAAAAGCTACTGGTGTAACGAATTTACGTCTGTTATACTTGCACGCACAGAGACGCGAATAGACCAAATAGACCTCGTCAGGACTTATCGATCGATGGAAACGCAAACCCTTCGATATTCCGGAACGAAGGAAAAATCGACTCGTACTACTTTGGAAATGAACGATCTCTATAAAATATTCAAAGTACGAAACTCCTTACAATATTCGACGGATGGGTCACTTTTCCATCCGAGTTCCATTTTGTAAATTACACGCACAAAAATATGCATCTACATAAATATTCGCAGTCTGGCGACAGAAAGACAAAAAATGCAAACGTTACTTTTATTAATTCACCTCTCATTATTCCTACGTTACATATTTCTATTCTCGTTGATATTCTCCCACGCGTTTTAGCAAATCTTTTGCTATTCCCAAAATACTTTTTCCTCGAAACGCGGTCGCGTAACAGCCAGAGCACGAGGTACGCGATCGAGCAATAACGTAGATCATGCAACTACGACTTTTAATTATTTCGAACGAATGGCACGAGGATCGTAATGGACGCTGAGTACGTAAGAGAGCAAGCTGTTCCAGAAACGCACAGGGGCGAGCATAATATTGGCTTCCCTACGACCCACCCTGTCATAATTCGCAGTGCACGCCGTACAGATATCGCTGTATTTATCCCCATATTGCTGTTCCTGCAGCACCATAGAAGTTGGCCGAGGATACACCTTGGTTATGTACCTGAGGGGTTGCAGAGGGCTGCTTTCAATTTGATTGCTATTCCGCGTATGTGGTTTACGGTGGCCTGCTCCAAGCAATGGATCCTTGATGAGAATTATATGCCAGCTGCCTCGTCGCAGTCCACTCTTTGTGTCAAAGGGTTTCTCTGTTCGTGTTGTCTCGAAAACACACACTGCACGCGAGAGATAAACCATTGGAACTGGTAAAAGTATTCGTAACGCTACCATAGTAGGTGGCTAAACGTCGCTAACTTCGTACCATTTGCAGATTTTCGCGAACAAATTTCGCTGATACAGCGAACGCGTGTACGTTTGTACGAACTCCACTCGTACGTTTGTTTTTCTTCCCTTTGCGTCAGAAAATCGGTATCCAAGCGAGGATTCTATAGGCTGATTTGGCGGCTCTAAGCGTCTTACGCGTGCCTCGTACGTCAAAATATAACGTACCATTGAAACGTAGAAAAATTCGCGAGCTACTGTAAATCTTGGGAATTGCGAGCGATTCGACTTCGTCGCTGATTTACAAAGAAAATGTCGCGCGTCTTGACGGATACGGAAATCCTTGCCCCTTTCAGCGATTGCACGGAGCAAGGAAAAATCCATTAAAGTAAAAGAAGAAACGCAGACGGCGAGCAGCGTCGTGTCGCGCGCAAACAAGAATTTACACGATTGCAGCGAAGCCACGGGGCGAGCCAAGTTACGAGGTGGACGTTTCGAATAAAGATGTCCGCGCGCGATAAACAGTGGCACCGTCGCGACGCGTTCCGCTAAAGATTTCTGGCTCTGGTTCCGACCTCTTTCTATCTACCTACCTACCTTGCTTTCTACCCTCCTCCAACTCCGTTTTCATCTTTATACTTCCGATAAAAGCGTCCTCGCCACGGAATGGGATTTACATACCGAAATGCGGCAAGTCCGAGCCGCGCTATGCGACGTCTGTCTCGCGATGAAAAATCTTAGATCAGAATTAAAATTTTATCCAACTTCTATGGACACGATTAAAATTGTAATTAATTATATTGTAATTTCGCTTTAGGAGATTATCGTACTGTAAAAGCGTTGAAAAATCAGAAAATCGATTTTTCTGTAATAAATAGTTCAAAGCTCCGAAAATGGAATAGAAAAAGGTTGCAGATAGAATACGAATTTGCTTCAGAGTTACACAGCTCCTAAAATGGACTCGTACATTTCCACGAAAGATTATACCGTTAAACATTTAACGCGTTTTCCGTGAAAACACGTACGTGTTTCAAAATAGATTTCCAAGCTGTATTGGTTCAGACTGAGATAAGTATTTTACAGCGTATTTCCCATTAATTTAGCTAGGCATTGACCGACGATCATTTTTGGATCATTGTTATTGTAAGCAAACGTACAAACAATTTCTTTGCAAGAAAGATAATTAACCTTCAAAAAATTTGTTTCCTGAGTAACGACTTGACCAATGCCTAAGGAGTACCATTAATGATTAACGGTATTATCCTTACTATTCCATTCTATTTTATCGTTGTTCCAGTTACTTATGGATGGTGTAATTGCGAATGAAAATAAAATTTACGGAAGCTCGTTTCACAGCCAATATGACGAAGGTTTCTGCATCATTCGAAACAAGTTTTGTAATACCAATCGCGAGAAAAAAAAGAAAAAAACACCTTGTTTCACTTGCTACACTCTACACTGTAAAATAATCCCTTGAGCGACTTTACTTCAGTTTCTATGCCAGTAAAATATTATATACGTTAATTATTTTTTACATTTATCTATTTTTTTAGAAAGGAGGACGATAGGAAACTCGTGTCAATTATTTTTGACGTACAACAGAAATATCAACTTTTATCATAATACGAAATAGCGTTTAAAGTTCCGAATGCCGTCCATTCGCTAGAAAGTTGCGATCGTTTGACGATTACCAATTCTCCGCTTTGTACGCTTCGCGCTTCAACTGCTTTTCCTACAATTTTCCCATTACATTACTGGTAAAACACCGTGCCTTTATTAATTCCTTGGAACCTGTGATAGAACGAAAGTAAAATATTTCTATAATAGAACCAAAGAACCAAAATATTTTTGGTGCCCGTGTTACGCAAAGATTGGCCATTCTCTGCCATCGGTCTTTAGTGATTTAGCGATAACGAAGTGAAACTAAACGCTAAAATTACGCACTACCCGACTGTACTAAACCAGCGTTAATGCACGCGAATATAGTTTAACCGACGTACGCAATTTATGAGATTTTCTTCAGGAAACCCTATTGATTTTGCAAGGTCGTTATTTAACGAATAGAGAATAGAAATACTATCTGGGCATGGTCAGATTTAAACTTGTTAGTAACGGTACCGTTGATCTACGTACACGTGATACATACAAGGGAGAATCATTTTACATTTACGGAAGCATACGTTACACAGATGCAAGGAGGAAACCTCTTGTAACATGACCGAAAAAATATAAATCTACAAAGATGATATCAAGTTTGTACCTAACATACGAAAAGACACCAAGTAGAATTAATGTCTAACGGTAGCCAAGCTTAAACGCGAACCATGGTATTTATGTCCTGGTCGTACGAACAAATTGTCATGTAAGACAAGCATGAACTAAATATTTGAGGTCTTGTTAACCATTTAAACGTATAGCTAGAGACTGTCAAGTTGTCTTGCGTTAGTAATCGTTCAATTAAGTTTAATTAACGTAATTTATACGTAAGTATATACGTAATTCGTTATTCCACGAGTTACATTAATATAAAATCCATATGTAAATATAAGAAGAATCGCACCTTCGGCTTTGCAGTCGTCAATTTTTTAAACATCGTATGTAGCGTATAATACATAACTCTGCATAAATTATGGAACTGATAATTCGGGGAATATTAATAGGGTGAAATTTAAATAGCTGCTAAAATGATATTTAGTAATGTCTGTGGTGTTAGTAACTCCGTCGTAGGTTACAATTTCGAAAGTTTCAAAGACTGCGTTGAATCCTCGATGAAAGATAATCGTATCGTTATTTGATAAATAACTTGATACGTTGAAATGCAATCAAGGCAGCAAATCGAATCCAATATGTTCGCTAATTGGATTTATTTCACGCGTAATTTGCGAAACAAATAATTTACATCTACTTGGTAATAACCAAATAAATATCGATTTATTTATAACTAGCTTATAATAAGAAATCATTAAATTTCTCCAATTAGGGAATTCCAATAATCCTACATTACGCTTTAACAAGGATGAAAAAACAGACGTGTAAAAAGTGGAAGAACATTTGCAGGTGTTCATATCTGTTAATAATGCTTCCTTACGAAACCGTGCAAGATTTATGACCGCGTCATGATTTATCATCTTTTCATCTACGATTATTGTAACGTGGTACAGTGTGTTATTTGAAATAAAAATAAATATCCTACGCGAATATAAGTTATTATTATTATTACTATTTATTTTATTCACAGACGAATCCACTACCATCGCCATTAACGGCTATTTTTATACTCGATGGTATATTAAATTCTCTCCAATATCTTGCTTTCATTACAGAAGCGAAGATATCCTTGAAGATCGTCGACGTTTTCCTTTCTTCGTTGTACACAGGACGCTCTATTGCGTCCTATACACGCGTCTACATTACGTCGATGATTTGTCTCAGATTGCAGATGCTGCATTTAACAGAAGGACTGTAGAATCCAGAATACGCGTATATGTCAGCTGAGCGTGACCCGATCTTGTCCCGTTTATCGTGATTTCTTCTCGAAGCTCGTCATTTGTCTCGATCGTTTGTCTTTAAATCGTAGAAGCTAGAGATTAATTTATCGAGCGAGTTTGCGTATTCGTTTTGCCATAATGCAAATAATACGTTCCAGTTTTGTTTGCATATCGCTTCAGCGTGTTTTACGATGTCAAATGATGCGTTGCGCATAGGAAGCTGATTTGTTTCTTCCGTGGTTTGCAATTTTTTGCTGCTAGATCGGCTAGTTCATTCAGCTACCTCAGCTCGGACAAGGTATGCCGTATCTTTGTCGCAAAAGAAACAAACAGCGAATACACGTTCAGCGTCCGTGCGAGCTACTTTAAGGATAGATATTCTCTTAGTAAAATTAGTCTCCTACCAAGCTTTACAGAATAGATAATATCAAAGACCGCGCTATCGAGACGATAGGAATCCAACACATTTCCGCCCCTAAAGCTGTGTTGCCGTAGTATTACACGCGTATACAAGGTACGATTGCATAACCAAGGAAAGACATCATGCAACCAGCTGAGATAAGACAACTATCGCGTACGTGTAACAGCCTTTCGTAGATGAGACGTCGTAGAGTGGGAGCTAATTACGCGGAACTGATGAGATCTTCATCGTAGTTCACGTTATCTACTCAGAATCTACCTGCGAAGCTTGTCGCCTTGTGTCGGGGATTCATCTGCCCACGTGAATGTCCTTCGTGCTACGATAGTATACATTAGAGAAGTTTGTTGTTCGACATCAAGTTACTCCCACGTTGGCTGAAACTTGTCTTCAACGTCTATCTCAAAAATAGCAAATTACCGTGGTCAACTGGTCGAAATAAATATTAGGAAACGATAATTGGCATTTATTTACGCTTCTACGGGATACTTGTGGAAGATGTTCTGGCGAAACTTTGTCGGGTAGTGTTGGTGGTGCCCCGAGTATAAATAAGAAACAAAATGCAACGCAATCGTAAATCGTTCGAAGCTTTATTAAACAGCTACGCGCAAGGAAGGTACAAAGAGAGCACTGTTACTTGATTTTACAGCATCGCAGAGCTGACTCTGAGAAGGAGGTAAATTAAAATTAGTTCGTGCGTAGCGAACCGACACGAGAGATCGATCGAGGTGAAACAAAACGAAAATGGACTTTGTAGGATAATACGGTTATTTCTTTGTCTTCGCCGGTTTTCTATCGATAGAAACAGCGAACATTTTGAAGTAATAGTAATAATAATAATATAATCTCTACGGGTCAATACCCTTTGTCACGCGGTAGAAAACAGCTATGATAAACGCGGAGTAAAGTTAAGCTTATAATACGATTTGGCAAATTCGGCGTTGGGCATCGTATAAATTTATAATATAAAGTAAAGTTGAGCTTATATTGCGAGTTAAGCAACGCGGAGGTAAAAGATCGTGCGAATCCGAATGAAGACACTTTGACTAGAGATCGGTACAGAGATCGGTGTGTTTTCGGCTTGAAAAGAGTACGGCTTTTAAAGGAACGCGCAACTGATTCACTACTTCGTATATAGACAAGAGATCGGCTAAAGTACGAACTTGGTTTATCATCATTTAGTAATTACATCGATGGTGAACTCCTGTCTTCAAACGTAGTAATTGCGAAACACTCTGATCGAGCTTTAAGCCTTTCAAAAGCATCGGTCGTTTAAAGATTGCCTCGCTTCAAACGACCCGCGCGTATATTTATGCGTCGTTCCACCTTATCTATACCTATAGAGCAAACCGATAAAGTTTAGTATAAAAAGGTGAATAGCAGGTAGATATTAAACTTTCGCGGCGTTCCGTCGTTTTGCTACTAAGAAGTAGTAGTCGATCATAAGTTATTTTCAACGTGTAATCGGATGAGGTTTTTCCCAATTGCCAACGGTATAAACTCGTACGTTGGAGGGATAAATTTCAGAAGAGGAGAAGCAGAAATTTGCGCGATGTAGAAATTAATTCGGATAGCTGCGTAGAGAAATTGACGAGTAAGAAAGTGAAATTGAAAGTTTCAGCCTCGTTTCTTTTTCCATCCGAATGGCTGGACGACCGTAATTTGTTTCCCAAGCGTGTAATATAAAACACAGCAGAGCGCACACCGATCTCAAAATTGCGCGATATTTTAAAATCGCTAACACGCTTCCAGCAACTGGTAAGTGTCATTATGATGCTCTTCCCTACACCGATATAAGCCGCTCCCATTTATTGTACAAGTTTATGCACTTTATTATTATCGTCCGAACGGCCAGTATAATCCATTCCTCTCCGTATGCCATCTGCTTTCCGGACTGTTGCTCGTGCCGACCGGTATGCTAGCCTGTTCCATGCCGGCGATGAGCGCATAAACATGTTGCCTGAATGGTTTCATTCATTCACCCCTTTCCACTTGTGCGTTTCTCTTTTCCTTCGCGCCTCGCTCCCATCCATTCACTGTACCGCGTTCCTCCTAAACAGCGGCGGCCACCTTCGCGTTACTTTCATTATTTTCATAATCACGATCCACTTTTTCATTGGCAAAATTATCGCGATAATCTACGAACGATATCTCGCAATAAACTGTCCTTTTATTGTTGTCGGTTTTAATAATCCGAGGATACGTGCAAACGTGACTTTAGCTTCTTAATTGCTACAAGATATTGCTTCTTTTTCCTCCTTTGTGTGTGTGTGTGTGTGTGTGTAATCTATTCGTTGAATTCGCAATTGGTCCGATCGAGTCATTTAGCGAATGCGATTTACGATAGTTTAGCGTACGAGAATTACTGTCCAGTGGCAATCGTTCAAAGTTATTTGGTTTGGGTTTTATTCTGTGCAAAGTTCTGAAGGCTCGGTTCTTTGACGCTTAGTCCTATCCTTGTTAGGTGGTCGATGAGACGAAATCGGATTGAACTTCGTAGGGTTCTGCTCAATCTTTGTCTCTAAATTATATTGCAATTCGGAAAACGTAATTGAAAATTACCTATCGGATAAACTAGCAACGTTCAAGTATTAGCGAAAGAGGAACGGCGAATATGTTTGAAGATAGCTTTAGGCTAAATATGTATACTCGGTGGGTGTGTACTATAACGAACGTTATCTCAACTACCGCGTATGTGTTGCGTTATAACACGTTGGAATATTTAATTTTGGGCAAGTCATATTCCAAGATGCGTTCGTACGTGTAAGAAATGTTAATCGTACACGGAAGAAAGAATGTTCCAAAAATTATTTACAAAAGCACCGTACTATTTGCCGAGGGAAAATGTTCAGAAACTCGATGCAAAGTTATTTCCTATATTATAATCTAATACGTACAGGGCTCTATATTCTGCCGAGTATCTGACACGAAACCTTAATTAAGAGAAAAGAAATACCGGTTCCGTCAAAGAGGAAAATCACGCGTACGCTTTGCGAAAGCGCTAAAAATTTGCGAAATAATTTATCTACCATGGAAGAGATAGCGAAAATAAGAAAAAGTACTGGCTCGAGGGATCTCCATCAGCGTTGCGCATCTGACCGAAGAAATGGTAGGTAAATGTAAAAGATACCCGATCCTTATCTTTCAAACTGTACTTCCCGTTTGATGCTCCTGTTTTATGACGCATTCCATCGTCCAATTAAAAGTCAGATGTATCGAACAGGAAGCGCAGGTCGTCTCCGAGATCATCTGCCTCTACGTCAACGATACCAACACCAAGAAACAGGTTTGGTTTTAACGAACCGACTGTTGTCGAGACGCGGCAGGATTCAGCATTTCGACGGGACGCTGTAATAACTTGCACCGCATCTATGCATCGACCGTAAGGATCCGTTTGTTGACATGTACGACCAACGAGCGGTATAACTTTCGTTATCGCGAATACGCAGCGATGCATCACGTTGTCTGGCGCTCGGCCGCTTGTACTTACACGCGGGGACGATAACTTGCAGTCGCATCCCCGTGCTACAGATTTATTCCCTTTTCGAGCGACCGCGCCCGCTCGGCTGTATCACCAAGAACGACGTGGTCTAGTCAAGCCTGGACAACGTTGCGTCTTTGTATCTGTCGCGTTCGGAAAATTGGGACGTAACTGCTCGGTCGCTGTATACCGCTCGAAAGCGCGCGAACGCTCGGTTACTTTCGTCGGAACGTAACGATACTGTCTGAACGTTGCGAATGGAAGATTCAGAACGTTCTCGGTTTAGTACGTATACTATTTCCTCGCGACTGAGAGAAATACGTTTATTAGAACAGTCGGTAATAATTCGTTCGGAGCGCTGTACGTCGGTATTATCCACGTTGGTTGTAGAAAATGTCATCGACTCTTTGTCCGGAAAGCTTGGAGCTGCTGCTTTCCCCGTGGCGAAAAAATTGTCGACTGCCGGGGATTAATACCGCGCAAGCTAAAAAGTACTTGGTAGTCGGAAATTCCACGCGCTAATGTAAGACAAACGCGTAGAGCCTGCTTGGCTAAGTATCGAAGAATTCCCATTACGTTCCTCTTTGCACGGATTTCGCCGATTTCTCGAATTCTCGAACCGTGGCACAGCGAAATCGCGTTGCGAGAGTACCGCGTTACGCCAGGGATACCTGTACTGGCATTATCGGACAGTTTTCGATTCGAGTCAATCATTTGGTTCGGTTCAAGCAGTTGCTTCAATCTAAGTAGCCCATTACGGTCAGCGCGTTTGAATGTCGAAGTCTAGGTACCTGCGAAGATTAAGACGAAAAGCAAGTACGAACGAGGTAGAGTTAAATATTGCGAGCAATTAAGCATATCGATATTTTAAGTAGATTAATGTACATGGATGTATCTTAATGGACTTGGATCTTAAACGCAATGACGTTCAGACTCACAGCCTCGGGAAATGATAATCTTAACACGGGATATACGTGCGTTCTTGAGATCGATAATTACGATTTGGAGAATTTCTAAGATAAATCGAACTAAATTAGAATATCTAAACAGGGATGGAACTCGTTCACCGACCCGCAAATCGAAATAAAATATCGGCACTCGGTATTATTAAAAGGACGAGTCTTTCGCTTCGCTACATTCGTACGAACTCCTCTGAACCAACGACCGAGACCTACGCTATACGTATTCGCTTCTCTTCTGTGAATTTCTCGATGCCGGTTCAGAGAGAACGAATCTACATTCTCCTTGGAAACGAACGGAACACGATCAAGGAAGCACAGAAAAATTCATAACTGGAGTAATCACGCAAGTACGTGCCTAGTACGAGTATGTGGCTGCTTACATGGTTCTTTTAAAGCGATCAATAAGCCATGTTACAACGTACGTGTATCATCGAAATTGCTGATAATTTTACGAGCAATATCGAGTGTGAATTACGTTAAGTCGACAAAAAAGTGAAGTTACATACGCGTTCATTAGATACACGTTCTACGTTTTTAACATAGACACCGAGATACAGGTACGTAATTCTAGCCTGTGCGCTCATAAATCTTCGTAATTAGCAAGTTCCTACAATCAGAGGTTTTGTGACGTTACAATCTGTACAAACAAAAATTAGACGTAACCAGGATGTCCCATTATACGTGGGAAGTACGATAGAAATGGATTTAAAAAACAGAAACGGCAGATGGATCTTGTTTTTCAGTCGCTATGCGTTGTAATAATCGTGTTGTAATAATGTTCTCAAAGAGATTGCACGAGATGACTACCTCCAGCCTCGATGCAGCCGGGTATACATCTCATTATGAATTATCAAGTGTCGCATAGATTTGCGTGTAATGGTGATCGACAGGCCGAGCAAGCGTTCCAATATTGACGACTGTTATTTTGTAAAGTACAGGTTCGCCGTATAAGCAATAATCGATTAGACACGGTTCTGGAAAACGATATGGCCAGGAAATGGGACCTACACGATTTATCCATTTGCCAGGAAACCGATTTAATTACAAACAGCGTGTGTTTCCTCGATTAAAGAGTCGTATAGCTCCGTGGTGTGGACCATGCAAAGCCTTTTCGAACGAGTTCGAAAATTCGTAATGAAGCTGCAGATAATCGAAGTTGGAGAGGATCACCGTACAATCTCATTGAAAGTAACGATGCAAGTAGTAGATATATATTTATACTACAATGGAACGGAAATGTGTCGGCCGTAGAAACATATTACAAATTACGCTAGCATATTTTACTTGCAGTAACAGTATATACAGCTTTATTCGCGAAGACTGCAAAATGAAAATTTATTTCTGACGTACGTAAATATATGCTATATGAATAACTTCTTGCATTAAAACAAACGACCCGCGGAGCGAAAATTCTCTTGAATACCGGTGGGGACAAATTATTTCTACTTTATTTGCAATTTCGAACATAACAATTTGTTTAGTAATTTTTGTTTAGTAAAAAAAAAAAAAAAAGAAACAAAAACATATGCGAAGCATACGTAGTAGCAAATGAAACGTTAGAAAAAGCGTTTGCCGATTATTTGGCAACTTTCCAGAAATGAAAATCTTTTGCAATAAAAATCGAGGCATTGTTATTCATTAGAAAATACACGCGTCTTTATATCTCTAGCGACGTTTCGCTCGTTATACAAATTATAGATACTTGAAATCGTAACGGCTGCGACGTACATTTGATAATTTAAAGACATTAGACTGTAACATAAATCCGTCGAGTTTTCATATTTATTCCACGACGCGACCGTCATTTAGCGGCGTGTTTTTGCCTTCTCGGTTATGAAAATATAACGAAAATGCTCTTTATTCCCTGACATGTTCGAGATTTGCAAAAAATACCGAAGCTCGCCGATTATAATGTAAATTTTCGTTAGAATCGTCGTTGTAAAGTCGATGAAAAGTAAAGAGAGCGATATCACGCCGCGAATCAAAGAAATCGAGCTTTAATCCCCTGATTTCTTTATTCCGTTACGGAGGAATATTTCACGGACGCGAAACATGTGGCGCAAAGATTAAAGCACTGCCTGATAAGGGTCTGCTCAATCCGAATGTCTGCATGCTACGCGGATGTAGTAGATTAGCTTGCCTCTCGCTACTAATTTTTGGTAAAATTTCGGGATGCACCAGGACGTAAATTATTAGAGCCCCTGGGTTCTGTGCCGCGTCACTCAGATAGAATAGTCTCTGGCAGATCTGTCTTCATCCTGACGAAGTTGCGACTCTGTCGCTCAGCGAAATTGAGTACCATTCCCTTTCGTGGCAACCTTTGTGCTTAACATACTATTAAATACATACGTACGTGTCGACTAGACATTTCTGTCCAAGTCTATCTTCGCGTCTCTCGATGTACGAAGATGCGATCAGGCACTAAAGTAAATAGACAGGTAGCAGGAGCAGGTCTCGATGAAGTTTCGCTAAATGCAGCTTGTTTGTTGTTACAAAAGCGTAAATACGATTTCCATCGTTTACCAACTAATCTATGTACTTAAACGATATATAACAAATGGAACAAGCGTGCAACGCTATTACTACGAGATCCTATTATGCAGCCAACAAGGATCCAGCGAATACCCAACAAATGTCTGCTTTTCGCAAACATTTGCAAATTTATCTGAAACAGAGATTAAGAGTTGGAGAACGTGATCCTTGGAATGGTCATGCAATACGCGCGAGATATTGGAAAGCCTAGCAGATAGAAATGCGGCACTTCTTCTCGAAGAAGAGGTCAGGTGACTCACGAGGCTGAGAATTGGGCACGGCAACCTTACGCTGTCATATTCGCTAAACGAAATCCGAACCCGAATATGCGCAACAATTACAAGTTGCGTAAATGTTTTGCGAATAGAACGTCGATATGTACGATAAGGTGTAATACTGTAAATTGTTATAAATCGTTAAGTTTGTGCGATAGCGTGCCTTTATGCGTATGACGTATAGTTATCGTTCATAGAGTATTACGTACAATACGTATTACACGTCAGGTGTAGCGCAATCGTATCTTACGTAATGATAATTCTGGTCGCTAACGAGGCTAAGATTGACGCGGCCTTTGATAAATAAATATGACAAGTACACTTTGTACATACTTACTTCCACCAGCCGTCCATCTATTTCTGTTCCCAACTTATTCTTAATTCGTGACTCTAACTATAAATATACGAATTGTTGTGCATTTTTACTATGAGAATATATATTACATCCTCGAGCTCTGAAATTACTTGGTAGTTTAACTAACGGGTATCCCGTATCGATATATCTTGAGTGCTCGAGGCGTACCACCGAATGGCGGGTTACGAGATTCACAACCCTTTATCCAAGTGATTCCCAGCGATCGTGTGGCACTGGTTTGCCCATGCTTTCCATAAGTGGCTGCCGGTGTTAGTCATACACCGGACCGTATACGAAATGGTACCTCGTGGCCCCTAGTGATCGTGTGCCATTGGTTTGTCCACGTTTACCTATCCTTTGGTTTCCGCAATTGGATATATAAACTGGCTCGTCCAATCCTTTGCCCAAGCCTAGACCTGCGTGAGTGGTCGGAATGACCAATTCGTAATTTTTCCTAGAAATTTGATAGGTTTGCAACGGCACATTTCTCCTAGGTAACGATTTTTCGTCAAATATACGAATACGAAGCTCAAATGTATCTCTCATTGCGTTATAAATTTTATCGCGTTTCTTGCACTTTCGTTTCTTCCATGCAAATTTTACACTTTCGCGGTCGGTAATCGTAGCACGAAGGATCCTGCCTCGATCTGCTCCATCCACAAACCGCGTTCACGCAGCCATACCTGACTCGTACATGCTTCGTTTCAGACAACTATCGCATCTCCTTGGTATTTCTTTGCTACGTATAATTTACGTTCGTTCGATACAAGGCGCTGCTCTTCTATTTGCTTCTCCCGTTTTTCCTACGATAGATTTTACAGAATAAAAATGAAAACATCTGGCGAACCAACGATTCGACGTACGATAAATTTCGATGTAAATAGATTAACAGCTTTATACGCGGGCTACGTTAAGAAGGATCGATCGATGTATCGAAAAATACACGGTTCCATTTAAAGGAACGACGATGGCCTCGAAGTCTCGTAAGAACTTATCTTTCGGTTCAAGTTTTATCCGTCACTGCGCGTGCCCCTTCAAGCGGTATAGCTTTGTCTTTTGCACACTTTTCGCACGACTATTAACAACGGAGGTATCTAACTGTTCTCATTTAAATGTGCCAGTCTGCGCGATACACGCGCGATAACAATTATCGCGCGTCGCTGTTTACAGATTATGATTCCGCAAAAGAGATCGTTGCTTCGCGTTCGAATAGCGAAACACTGTGATCTATCTGTCACGATGTTCGATCTATCGTTCGAATTTATTGAAAACGATAACGCTCGCCTAGTGTATTACTGGTCACTTTACGCGTTACGGTTCGCGACACAATTTCACGAACCGTAAATTATCGCGGCAGATGACGAGCCATCTACCGATACGATATTGCTGCGTAGAAACGAGGAACGATGTAAAAGGCACCGGCCAAAAGTATTCGGACATTTGGTTGCGCTTTTAACAAGAAATTCCATCGCAAAATTGACCGCAGTCGAGTGAAACTGCGATGATTTTGCGATAGCTACGTATAATACTGTTGAAGTGGTTATCGCTTCTAAGAAAACTCTACATCTAATTTGTTTAGTTTTCTCAATCATTGGTAGCCATTTTGGTACACGCCTTGTGCTGATGAGGTACAGCAGGCTATAGTCAAGAGACAGGCAACGATGGCAGACTATAGTTAAAATATAGTTAAAAAGTAACATCGTCAGCGTGCGGATCTGGACCAGCTCAAACTGTATTCAAACTGTATACTTACACTTCTGTTTTAAATATATCTCTACTTTGCAATTTATCCACGCGTTCCTCTACTCAAATGCCAAAAAATAACCTCGACAAATACGATATCGTAACTCGATTAGATTCATTTTCGAAAAACGTACACGTGTAAGATATGTAACGATGGAATTGGCGTTTGTAAGTCTCGTACCTTAGAGAACCACTTTGTCGCTTGACATAACCGCTGGTCCTCAAATTCTTCGATCGTTGAATTGCAACAAAGATCAAACGCGACCCTCTAAACTTATCGAAATACTTGCAATATTAATTATTAAGCAACGATAGATACTTGAGTAGCGAATGTACGCACGACAGCCTGGAACTCTGACAATGTCTGGTGATGAAAATCGAGGTTCCGAGAGTGTCAATTCGGTTGGATATTTCAACCGTTAAAGGTATCACCGCCGGAATCTCACAATTAATTAGGATATAACTTTCTTCCTTGTGGCGATGTATCTTGGTGAATTAGAACAATACCATACGTTTCCTGTAGTAACTATTTTACTAACACTAACTTACGTTGCTACGATTCTTAGTCATTCGTGCGTAGGATGTGTGGACTTTTTAATAATAGGTTCAAAAAGATTTGCTAGAAAATACGCGAGTTTTCGCGTGTTTTATAAAAGACTGTCAGGACTGATTTCCTTGTTGAAGGAATCGCTTAACAGTCAGCCTTGCGAATCAGGAGCCAGTCAGCAGCAGTCAGTTGCCAGAACAAAACGTATTTTGCCAAGAATTGCCTGAGCAAGTTGCCCGTAGAACAGAGAGGTTGTTTAATTTCCTGTCGCATTCCTCGAAATCCAACGAACACGCTTGCCAGAACCAAAACCCTACGCATATAGTAAATACACTACCTATCGTAGTAGATGTATACCGATCAATTACGACGTTGCGAAAGATGCAATTTAGCTTTACATGCTGGTGATCCTATAAAACGATAGTGAAAACGGTGCTTGCAAACGATCGCCGATTCGTGGTTAATTCGTTACTTTGCAAAAGCAGATATCTCTCTACGCTGACGACAGCTGCTATACACATGCATCCGTATCGCGCGCATAAGAAGGCGAAAGCGGCTGGAAGAAACAGAGCAAGGGCGAAAAGAAGAAGGCAAAAAGAATGGACAGAATGGTATTACGTAGGTATCTCGTGCCAAGGAAGCGATATCATTGCCGTCATTTGTCTTCAACGGTGAAGAGATTTCACTTTGGCTCATTTTCCTATTCCACCTGCGTCACGGAAGAACTTTCATGTTTATGAAATGGCTCGTCGCGCACGGCACGAAGCTCAGAAATAACGCAAATCCTAGGGAGTGAAACGAGCCGGAGTTGCAGAGTAGAATGCAAATCTTCCGATGCGCAACCTCGCTCAGGCGGATAACCGTACGGGAGCGAGCCGTACCGAATCCCTCTTGGCGATATTGAAATCAAAACAACACCGTAAGCCTGGAATTACGGGCTTGCGTTCGTTTCTTTCATACGCCGGCAAGTTTCTTTGCTTCTCCGCCGAATGCGATTCTCGACGTTTCGCGTGTATCGACGAACGATACGGAATACCAGAAGCGCGCACGCCAAGTTTCGCGCTCGTTAACTTCGTTTCGAAAGTGTCGGAACACGTCTGCCAGCGTAACAATGGGCTAACGGAAATATCGTTTCCTCCGGTGTCTGATTGGATGCTTTTACCACGGAATGCGGCGACTCTGCTCACCGTCTACGCGGATAACCTGGTTACACGTTCGCTAAAACGCAACGCAAATGCAACGGCTTCAACCACTTACGTTTACTTCAGTTTCGTTAGACGCATAGGTCGTGTCCAAGTTGACCGCGGGTATTTGCGCGAATTCACATTTTTCAAACGTACGTAGAAATGCGGTTCTACGTGGAAAATTATTCGAGTATATCCGCTCGTCGGATGGACGAGTGTCTAAGGAAATATAGAACGCGAATGGAACGCGCGAACGTAGTTAGAATTTCTGGAAGAGTGGGCGATTCCTCGATACGAATCCGTCGAACGCGTTTGGAGAAAGGAAACAGATCCAGGGAATAGTTCCTGCAGCGAGCGAATAATACGGCTTAGCAGAAAGGAACGAAATTGCCAGCTCTGAGAACATTGACCTATCGAACCGGAATTTGTTAAAATCTGTTGCGTTTCGCCAGCGATAACCGTGTTTCAAGTTCCGAGTTTCCATTTTTCAGCATCCTGTACAAGCACGTTCGCGATAAAAACAACGGCAATTAAACCTAGAGCAACGTCCGAAACTTTCGATTAACACGGTTCCCTAATTTTCCATTTTTAGTCGAAGAAACCGACCTCTTTTTTTCTTTTTACGTATCCATCGAGCAAAGTCGTTTGCATAGAAAATGACCAAATCGCGCCAATTTTGAAATCACGCGTAAACTGAAAATCACGATCGGAGCCGTCGAGCGGCGAGACTAACGTCTGTTAATCAACGAGCCTGAACGATTCACCGATACAAGCAATTCTCGACACGGTTTTAAGCCTGATTCGCACCAGCGGCTAAAGGTACGCTCGGCTCACGACGAATCGAAACCTAAGATTATACCGAGGCATTCGCATTAAACGATCGGAGACGGTCAGATCCCGCCGCAGTCTCTTTATTCGTCTCTTTGTTCGAGGAACGAACGACGTCTTTCTCCAAATATACCTCGATAAAAATCGCGTCAATTTTCCGACCGAAATCGTACGAGTTTGCTGCGATTTCGCACAAATTCGTTCGAACGCTTGTCCCGCGTGTTCCTTTTCGACTGCTGACCGCGGTTTTAATCGCGAGCGAACCAACGTCACGGCCAACAGATTTTCGTTCGACTCGACCGAACCAGCTACCGTGAATGCTCTCGCTGGATTACGTGTAAGCGGTTTTCACAGGTGCCTGACTCGACGCGATCGTTGGTGTGAACGAAGCTTTAAATCGCACGATCACGAGTAGAATGGAAACGTGGTTGTGATTCGTAAACCCGCAGTTCGTGCGGCGAACGTTTCTCGATCACGCTTTTGTCGCCTCCATTCGGCAGAAACGATTCGACGGTCGCCGGCAATTTGGCTGATTAGCGGCCACCGATTATCGATCCTCTGATTGCCGCACGGTTCGCGTGCCGACTCGTCGGTGCGCTTTATTTTCAGGTTTTCGCGGCTGGCAAAATTGCACGGCATACGGCAATCGTGTTAATTAATCACGTTAATCGATGGCCGTGTCTGCGCGGATTGCACGGTTGGCGCGTGCATCGACGGCTACCTGTGTTATCCTCGCGCTGACACAGCCACGAAAATCATGATATTCCAATGATCGAACAACGCGCCATCTACACGGACAGAAACAGTGTTTAGCTTCGTGCTGGTAGTCGATGCGAATCGTACGAAAGATTAACTCTCCGAGAAATTTCATAAGGTTCGTGTAAATGAAGTAGAAAATGCAAGACGAACGTGTGGACGCGTTGGTCGACTTCTATTAACGATGTACGAATGTTGCAAGGATATACGAAGCAGTGGCGAACTAATGGTCGAAAGAAGGTAATTATTATCGTCTGGGGAAATCTACAGCTACGAATTATGCGAAATAAAAATTGTTTCTTCTACGTATATCCTGTTCGACTGGAAACACTCGAGTATCTGGAAAAACGATTCGGGTAAAAGTTGCGTGGTATGCGGTTGCGGTGACCTTGAAGTGTCCTATAAAGGGCACTTTTTTAAGGGATACCGCTATTTTTTGTTCCTTAGTTTCTTAGCTGACACTCGCGCGTTTCCAAAACGCTACGAACTTGCATACGTATGTAACAAAAAATGGAGATACACGTTTGAAAATATCGACGTCAGCCTCGCAGGACGTTTTTTCTTTCGCTGTACATCTAATCGTATTGCTTTATCGTCCTGTTCACTTTTAGATTAACAGCTTGTAGAGAAATATATGAATAATAAATTTAGTTTGAGGAGTAGGAGAAAACTGGCTTTCCAATTCTCAGCGTAATCCAACGATACTGCGCAGACGGGAATTCGAGATGAATATTTATTGCAAGTGACCATGAGTTTCAAGTCCCAGGGATGCATAGCGCGGAGAACCTAATCCAAAGCGAGCATTTGGATTAGCTCATATCGTACACGAGTTCTTCCAGATTTCAATTCTACGGTTCGAGCAACGAAATAAAACATTACTCGCGCAAACTATACAAACACGTAAGAAGCAAGTATCAATGAATATTGCCTACGAGCAAATGTTTTAAAAGTTACAATTAAAGATGACGAATGTTCGGTAAAACACGCGTCAGATCGTAGGTTATCTTTATAAATATAAATTATTAGCATTTGATTATGATACAGTTCGCTTATGATATTTGAAGTTAGTCGTTGTATCGTTAATATCATAATATTACGATAGATCGTGGAACAAAAATGTTTCTTTTGTTTTGTAAGGAAGTAATAGACGCGTAAAATTTCGTAGCGATAGAACAAAATGGATCGTTCGTAATTCGGTGAAATAATGTAAAAATCACGTATATTTTTTTGCTAGAATTCGTCGATAAAAGGACAAGAGTCTTAAGAAGTAAATCATTTATTTGATTCGCTTGCAACTACATTGTTAATACATTATTGTAACGTTACCAATCGTATCGATGATTCGAATGTTACTCGTATTTATTGTTGGAATTTTTTGACGAACGGACAAAAGTCTTGAGAAGCGAATAATTTAGGGTAATTTACTCGAGCCAGTTGTAACTACGTTACCAATATCGTACTGTACCTGTTTGTACCAATATTCGTATCAATTGTATCGATAATTCGAAGAACACGAAACTGCTCGTACATATTTTCGGCGTTCTTTGATAAACGAAGTCAATTAACAAAGCTAAAGTAAATAATTTACTCTATCCATTTGTAAATAGATAACGAAACATACGTACAGCACCGATACACATTGTATCCTTACATACGTCAAAGTAACTAACGCGAATGAATTTATTACACAGCTTAATCAGTCTTATTGCGATAAACTGAACCACGTGCTGTGCAATTCAGCGAAGGTTAAAGTAGCTTCCAAGAACAGATTAAGCACGCTCTACTCGCGCCAGCTCGATCATGCGAAAGTTCTTGTTCGACGCAGACAATAATCTGGCCACCGCGTTTTCCGCGATACTCCGCGCGAATAATTAGAAGTATGTGAAATGTCGCGGATTAATAGGAAATTTTATCACGGACGATGCATTTGCGCGACGAATAAATCTCTACGGGAGTCGATACCTCGCGGCCGGTGATTTATCCAGACGTTGTTTTTATTCTACCAGAGAGACACAGTGTATGTAATTAAGCTCGCCGACTTTATCTGCGTTCCTTACGGGACCGGTAATGAAGTGGCAGATATCGTAACGAAGATATCGTCGAGTACCGGTGTTTTTGCGCGCCGCGTCTCGGCTCGGCTCGTTCTCTGCGCGAGATCGTGTACTCGCGTGTTCTTACGTTACCGTAATAAACGTGATGTTCGCTGTTCGGATCGAACGTCGACGTTCGATGTCTCGGGATGGAATAAATAGGACGGAAGAAGGAGGAAAAAATCCGGGGAAGCGTCGGTTGCGATAAATCGCGAGACGTCTTCGCCGTTGGATAGAATATCTATGATTTATCGTAACAAGATATCAATGCGGATAAAGAGCTTCCGTGACACGAGACGCGAATCGATCTGTTTCTCGATACCTCTATGACGCGAGTTATTACAGCGCACCGAGCAACTCGGAGCCTTGCCGATGTCCTTGCATATTGTCCCGGTAGATACGACTTCGCCACGATTACAGACAAAGATACGAAATTAGAACCAATTTCGTGCGTGAAAAATTCCCAGAAGATTATTTATTCTTGTCTACTCCTCTCGCAAAGCAGCGACACGACGTTCGATGATATTGACGAGAAGCGTCTCGGACGACGATCTTGGTCTTGACGCGTGTTGTCAGGAGCACTCTCTGGCAATTGATAGCCTGTCGGTCGAAGGAACCAAATAAACCCAATGGCCGACAATCGAACGAACTTTTCATTGATTTCGATTCGAATCGAAATTCAACGGAAATTTGATACGAATTAATTGAAACGAAAGCAAAAGCCAGCTTGGTAGTCTGCTTAAGTAACTTTCTTTACGTCACTTTGGATTACTTCTGATTAGCTTTGGATTACTTTCTTTATACTCGTACTTCGTACTGACGCATAGGCTGCCATGATCACGTAACTGGCCTAAGTTATTTATATTTTTCCTCTCGAGATATTTAATCGTTTTGCCCTTGATCATAAACTACGTTCTGCTTAACGAAGCAATACCCAACACCCAACGGTTCAGCCTCTACCACATTGGAAACACGCTTTCAGATTATCGTAACGCAGATAAGCGACAAACTCGTCTGTTTAGATCCTTAATTTGGGCCACTTGCATAATCGCTTGTACAATTACAGACAGAATCCGCTATAATGGTAAACACGGCAACGAATATTTACTCGTACTCCGATCCAAGTAGATATAATTAAGCCAGCAGAGATAGAAATAGACGAATCAGAGTTTCTAAAGAGTTCTAAAAGACACGTCCCTCGACGTATCGTACGTTTCGCAACGTTTCTTCTGCAACGTCGAAGAAGAAACGAAAACCGGGAGAAGCGGCGATAAAAAGGAGCTTGAGAGTTATCAGATCTGCGACAGCATGTCCGCAGGACGATTCGCTCGGGATCTGATCACCGAATTGAACGTGTCGCTGCAGCTTTTCCTCTTGAAGGGCAAGGCTTTCCGAGGATAACGAAAAACGAAGGAATTTTCTCTTTTCTTTTGTCGTTGCTTGTCCACGGTAAAGTGGATCCTCCACCGCCCTCGTTGCAATTTACAGTGGCAGTACACCGACGAGGATCCTGAAAAGTCAGGGCAGATACGGAACGACCCGAGGGAACACGGACTGCCTACGATCATGAAGAGTTGGAGTTTGAAAAGGAAGATCGGGACGAGTCGAACGACCTTAACAACGTCTTTTATACCGCGCGTATGGCTCGATGCAGCCAAGGTTGCAGCAGATACAGTGGATCACGAAAGTATCCCAACGATCTTCTGTTCTCTGTTTGTTTGAAATTTGTTCTCTATACAGAGTCTGGTCGTGTACAATATTATACGAACGCGGATAAAGTGATTTCTTATGAAAATTATGGAGAAAATGTAGCGCGGTTCTTTCACGTGTCTCTCGTTTGCTGCAGCATAAGTAAGTCAAAATTTATGGTTTTCGTGCTATTGGTACGGAACAAGCAGTCGAATTCGTTTAGCAGATATATTAATTTTTGAACGACGATGACTCAGAGCGTCTACCTTGCTGCTGTCTCTGTCCCAAGGACCAAGGGGTTCGGTGCATCGCATAAAATGCCATAAAGGACCCATGAATATCGCGCGGTCACTCACGTACCATTTATTTGCCCAAATTATGTTAGAAAGACGAAACAACAAGTGATTTCTTCATTCTAGGTGGTAATTTTATATTTCAGTCTCCGTTTTAGGCTCTCGTAACAGGACTACTTGCTAAGTGGAAGCTAATGATCGTTCATAGAAAACACTGCGAGTGCTAAAATCGAAAACCTATGATTTTTTTATTGGAAACTGTTCCACGTAGCGACGAGAATACTATAGTACAGAGTTTAAGTGCAATTCCCCTTCCTAAATAGTTATTAATTATCCTAGAACATAGTATCACAAAGTCGTTTCTATGGAGAGAAATATTAGCTTGTCCGAAAAGTTTCTTTCGTCTTGTAAGGAAATAATGGACGCACCACATTCTCCGTTTTATATTATTTTTGTCGAATCATCGTATGATCGTAATAACAGAAATAGAACAAAATGAATAGATCGTACATGATTCAATAAAATGATATAAAACGAAAGAACGTTGTGCACGTATTATTTCCTTACAAAAGGAAAGAAACTTTCGTTTCGACAACCTAATGTAAGTACCATCGAATTCTATCTACAACCGAGAGGTGACGCACGCAGGCTTCACACCTTTCTTTCTCACGAATTTCGTCCAAGTTAATGAAAAAGTTCTCTTTTCCTCCTGAAAAAATTTGCTTCTCGACGCTCGCAGTGCCTGCTACGAGCAGTCTTCGACTTTGTACCATTTCGTATTTTCATAATCTTCCGTATCTTCGTAACGAGTAAAAGTATTTACGAGACTGATCCTCTTCTTCAGCATATACAAACTGGCTGACGAACGTGGAATTACAAGAATCGTTAACTCTGTCGCTTCCTATTAGCCGATGTTTGATCAAGCGTGAACGAAACGAGGCGTACGATTTAATCGAACATAGATTTTACCTGCTATGTGTTGGAACACTTTCCTCGGCCATTGTACGCCCTGAGAGGGAAGGACAAAGAAAAATAGAGGAGACCGCGCGTACAACGGGATTGAAATGTATCTTGATCTTGCAAGTGGATTTACATAATTGCTTCGACTCTGTTGCCTTTTTCATGGCAGAATCGACGGTCCTCCGCTGGCTAAAGGTTTCTCTACGCGATATTGGATTTTGTAGCGTAATGCGCGGTAAGAGGAGGTCTGGGACGAAGAAAAGGCCGAGGAACTCGTAAAAGGGACGCGAGGATCGCTGTGTCGAGCGGAAAACGATCCCAGGTATCGCGGTCTCACGCTGCATCGATCGGTTCTCGTAAGAAGAGATGATATTACGTGGAGTGTTGTCGTCACGGTTGGCTTATCGATATGCCGATTTCACTTGGTCGCATGTGCCTCGGTAATCTGTTGCGATCCACGGCGAACACGGCGATCATTATTCAAGATGGAGAACAAGTTGCATGTAATGGAACGTTAGGAACCGGGCAGCGCTGTTTGCTTTGCAGGAGAGCGGATTCATGCAGACTGATTGTGCAAATTAATTCTATCAACTACGCTGAAAGCTTTTAAGAAATTACCGTTCACGGGAAATCTAAGTGGTCTAACATGCGTCAATTATAATAATTGCTCGAAACAGACCCACGATTATTAAATCTAATATCTTTCTAAAGCGGTATGTCGCTTAAGACTGCCACTTTGAAGTCGTTTGATTTGAAAGAAACTCGACGAGGAGTTTCTAGTTGCGCGAACGTTTTAAGCGCGGACCCAAAATAAATTAGCATCCACGAGGGGCATGAAATTAATCGTGCAACTTGCATATTTTAGTGAAAATCCGGCTACTTTCCGATTTTGCGCTACGACTTTTGGTAAATTGTTTTACCAGGCGACAGGCCTGATCGAAAGAAGCAACTTTTGTCTGAAAACCTCTTTTCCATCTCTTACGTCGAAAAGAAATAACACAACGCATACCCATATATCATCTATATATCCCCAAAGCTGTACGATTCTTTGAATTTCCTGCTTGAGGTTATCTCCTCGTTAGTTTTTATTGTCTTCGTGAGCATCGCGTAACCAGTAGTTGTATCGTTTTAGATTTCTTTCCACAAATACCGCTATATTCTAGTAAACGTTTACGAACAACGTGTAACAGGTACACGCTTGGAATAATAACACGTGAAATCTAGAATACGTAGGATGAGATTATAAGCTACTCCAATTGCTCCATTCGCTATACTTTACATCAACGAAGACTAATTTCGTGAGATCGAATTTGCAAGTTGACTTTGCAACGTATCGGTTTTACATGACGCGAAGACCTGGCTCGATGTACGTGCATAAGCCACAGATAAGAGCTGTAATGATCAATGATATCTAAATCGCAAAGACAGGCGTTGCAATGACCACGAGACTCTAGTAGTAGTTCCTGATAAAGCAAACTGGACAGTAGTTCCCGATAAGCTAAATCAAAATACACTCGTTGCACAGTCTAGTAGTTAGAGACTAGGAAGTTTAATTGCTAATTTATTTTCCAGATAGCTAGAACAGAAACTCGATAAGTACGAATTTTCGTGACACAAAATGAAATATTACGATCGGTCCATCTAATACCAGTTGACCGCTTGGAAAAGTGGTAGTGGCGCGTGAGTAAGGAATGTTTATGGAGCACGAGGCACTCGAAGATAAAGTTCTGAATTTTAGACGATCACGGCTGCGCGATGCTCTGATACATAAAATATCAAGAGTAAGAGTAAGTCTTCATAGCTATATTTCGACGACCGAAAAGTAGCTAGAAGTAGACCGAGAAATAGACGACCGATAGCTTTCGAAATTGAAATGCCTGTTGCTCGGGCTCTTAATAGATCAACCTGTCTGGTAATTCTTGAACATTGTTTAGAGATTTGGCGAATAGTCATGTAAAAATTAGTTTATAAGCACCGCAAAACTGTACGAAATATTTCACAAATTTATTTATCATTCAAATCATTTAAATTTATCGCTCGTTCGCGAGAATTATTTGTTTATCAAAAGTAATCTGCATCGCAGGAGGATGAACGTAGATTTAAAACGCGTTTAACATCATGTTCGGTGATTAAGCACGAAATTTGATATCTAGAATCTATCTACCTTCATTTGCATCTGTACGAACACACACGGCCTAATTGTAAATTATATTCGGGAATAATGAAATAATTGAGATCGTTCGTGAAAGTTTATAAAATAAATATTCGACGTCGTTCGACGCGTGTATGAAGATTGAAAAATAAAAAAGCGGCGCGGGATATAAAATGCGAGAGAAAAATATCAGCTGTACGAAAATATCTTTTTAACAAATTAATCCTGTAATCACGATGTTCGATCATCCTCGTATTTAGAACAGGATGAATTACGTAAATGAAGTCCCGTTCAATTTAATAAATGCCGTGGGTAGTTTTTTAATATTTAAAGATTGTGTTTCGCAAACATTTTTACAATTTTATGCGAAAACTGAGATAGCGATATACATATATATTCAACGCTATATATTAAAAACGGTAGAAATATCTATCTTAAAATACGATGCTTATTAACGTTAATATTTATTAATAAAAATCACAAATTTATAATAATATACGTTTTCGAAAGATTTAAATTAATCTTCGGGCTGGTCTTTGATAAAATAAAGTCAGAAATGCCAGATAAACAGACTGCGACAAATATCTCGATATTTTTCAAAATTGGACACGGCGAGTTTCAACAATTGTTACCTCTCAATTGTTACAAATCAAATAGAATACAATTAAATTTAAACGTCGTATGCCCGGTACTCATTTAGGATCTCGTGTAAGAGCACAACATGTATAGCTACATATGTTACACAAACTGGAGATCAACGATCTTGCTTTTTTCACGTATGAACATACCATTGCTGTCTTGCTTACCCGTAGTGGCCATAGATTCTACGTGACCGGATGACGAAACGGCCGACTGTCGTTTCCTACGCCGGATGTAAGTAAGAAGAACCGAGTATTCTACTCCTGCGATCGCCACTGTTCTTCTACAAAACCCTTATACGTATCGGTAAGAAGGCCAAAAAGTTAACCGAGTTGCTGTTACTCGTGTAACGTAGATACGTGCTAGTGATTATCCCGCTATACATGGTGTGCGCCAAACTATGTACGTACTTGGTTTTATCGCGTAACAAATTTTTGCGAGGGAAGACGGAGCGAATTGCGACTGTAGATTACCAGTACCGACGCGGTTGCAGACAGAATCTTTTACAGACAATTTTTTTCCAGTCCTTCCTTTTTAATCTGCGATCGCCCATTTTGAGAAGAAATTATTCAGCAAAACATAGTTTTAAAAATACGGCTCGCCTTTTTATTGTTGCAATCCGGTGGAAAATTATTCGTAAGAATACGTGTATGTCGTGTGACCGCAAATCGCATACAACCAGAGTTAAAAAAGAAAACATTCCGTCACGAACAATGGTTGTTATTGACTCAACAAAACAATTCTCCCACGGACAATGGTTATCGACAATGAAAAAATAATTCTCTCGTATAGATGTAATGGTTATCGCCAACCAAAACAAAATTCCGTCACGGATAATGGCTATTGGAGACCAAAACGGAATCCTGTCACGAACAATGGTTGTTACCGGCGATCAAAAAAAAAAAAAAAATTATTTTTCCCACGGATAATAATTATCGATAGCAAAAATGATCACCTCGTCTGTAATGGTTATCGGTAACCAGGAAAAGATCTCTCGTCGATAGTGGTTATCGGCAAGCAAAAAAATTCCCTCGTCGACAATTATTATCGTTAACCAAAAATATTTTGATCATTCGTAATGGTTATTCGTAACGAAAATTAATCAAAAAATTAATCTACTAATTCTTCTCTTGAAACTTTTTTCATCTTGGTTGTAACTGTTATGGTCCCTGCTTACAATACAATAATTCTATAATTTTATACTCTCCATATTATCAAATATCTTTTATATACATGTCTCTGTTATGAGTAAACTAACAAGTTCGTGCAGATCGTTCACTGAAACATCCTCAATCGTAAAATCGTTACTAATTTACTATACTTAGTAATCATTTTATATAAATATCGTTTAAATCTTTTAAACGTTTGATATTATTTCAAGGATACAAATAATTTTCAAACAGATACTTTTCAATCGTTGGATTAAACTAAAAGCATTCCCAAATAACTTTCAATTATGTTTTTCAATTATCTTATCCTCAAAGCTAAGGAATTTCCAATTTAATCTAAATAATTGAAAAACATTTTCATTTGGGAAAATGCCAATTGATTTTATAGAAGATTGATTGGAAACTAACATTTTCGCCATTGAATTGGGTTAATGAATTGTAATCGCAGTAATGCTTCGAATAACACAAATAGTTGCGCGATGTTTAAAACGCTAAATTGAATAACTGGCGTGTACTTGTACGGTCCGTGTGATTGATTGGGTTATTTAACGTAGAGTTATAGGCAAAAGTAATTAAGCATGTACATATGCATTTATCTGTGAAACAATATTTAGATGCACTCTATACGGTCGCCATAACTTCCCGAGTTTATTCGACGTACGTTGTAATCAATTGCATTGTCTAGAGGAAGACTAAATCGATGGTGGAACGATTTGAGCAATAATTATTGTTTCTACGATGTAACATTCCTACGTATTTCAAGTACTTTCGTGTACCGATATTTAATATGTGTTAATATTTAGAGGATTGATTTCATAATAATAGCCTCTGTTACAATGATAGTAATAACCACCTAGATATAAATATACGTATAATTAATATACGTAATTTTTAACATACGGCACAAACTTGCGATTGTAACAATTACTTTAGAATTGATGTCACTATCAAGGTATTATACACAATTTTTACAACTGTACAACTTACAACTTACAACTGTAGAACCATTTTAAAGGAAAAGCGTAAGTGCGCTTTTACAATGCGTCAAAACGGATAAAGAGACAAGATCGTATAAAAAATATAACTCGCTCGATATCACTTCGTTTTATTCTGCGGCGCAGTTATTCATCTTTAACGGTTTTAAAGACATTTGTCCTGGTTGCGCGAGAGACTTTGCACAGTGGAACAAGCCGAATTAGAATCTCGATATCACTTTATAGACGCAGCAGCCCTACATTTCAACGAATCATATGAATCATGGAGAACAGAAACCTACATATTCAACAATGATAGACGTATCGTAAACCCATGACACGATACACGAGCAACTCGCAAGCTAAAGATCCGCTGCACTCTGAACCTGATCTCTCTGTTGACCTGCTAACCTTCCAATTATCAGCGAAATTTATAGCGACCAAATCATGTTCGTCATGGAGTAAGTGCCTAAACAACTTTGAAAGTTGTCTGCATGTTCGTCTAAGATTCTTTGCTACTTCGTAGGCTACTCGACTATTTCGCCAAGTATGTTAGATTGGAAACGTTCATGATTAGGGTAGGAATATATTTATGCTTTTGAAGGTGCACAAATGAGCAAAATACACGGAATACGCAAAGGTATGCAAAATATCCACGGTAATAGGATCTTTTACCTAGATTTCATTTTTATTTCATTATCTTTATAAACCTACGAATTTGCATAAATATCCACAGTCTATTTGTGACCATTAAAGTAACGTAATGTCAAGTATTGCTCGACATTTTTAATTTAATTGGTACTGTTATATTTCTTTGATATCGTCAATCGAGAATTGCAGAACTTCAAATTGCGAGTAATGTCTGGATACATTAAGAATCGCGGAAAAAAGCTACGTCGTTAAAGAGCGACTTATGTCGCTAACGTGTAATTACAAATGATGCGTGGAATTATTGAAATTTTGTTAAAATTTCAATATCGCGTAAAATTGTTAAGATTACACAAGCAGGAAGATTATGTCAATAATAACCAAAAATGTTGAAGTCTTTCGTGGTACTTACTTTAAGGTGAGTTGCTTGAAATACCAGCTTTCTTCCAATGGTCAAAAGAATGAATATTTTCAGTGGAAACTTACCTGAAACAGAAGAAAGAGATATTGTTCAATTTTCTAAGAAATATTTGGTTTTCATCTAGAACCAAAATCTGCCTACATGTTTTTGCTGTAGGTATAATTGCATACCCATTGGACATACTTATTGTACGTAGGTTACCCACATATGTCTTTTTTTATCTTAACAGAGAAATTAATACTTTCTTTCACTAATATGTTTTAATTTTGATAAGATGATTATCTTTGTATGTACATATATATTCAGTGTTGGATGCTCCTACTATAATATATTTTTTTTATTCAATAATACCTAGTAAGTCTGGCACAAAGTAAAATAATATTTAATCATTTAATTCACTAAATACTGAGAATAACTAAAAGCATATTTACATTATTGAATTATGATTTTCATCGTACTTTCGCGTATTACACTTACGTTGCATTTACATATTTAACAAATTGTTAAGCTGCTTTGCGAAAATGTTAAACACACCGCGAGATGAAACATTGCTTCTGTTCGAAACAATGAAAGGATAGCACTGCATAAATTTTATGTAATACTTGGAAGTGTGCTGTTTTTAAAATTTATGAAATTATTTATTAAAAGTAAAAGTAGTTATTTTATTATATCCGAGCAACACGAGTCGTCGTGTCGTTACGTTCAATATAAATTAAATTGAATATTTATTTCGCAATAAAATACAAAAGAAATCAATCAAAAAAAAAAAAAACTAATAATAAATAAATCAATAACAAAAAGTACAGTGTTTTCTCTCTCTGAGATATATATAAATTTCAATAAAAAATTCACCACGAGAAACATTCGTAACAAAATTAGAATAAATCTGTAAAGAAGAGAAAACATATCATCGTCAAGTCTTATTAAATTATTTACAAGTAATATAAATAATCTAAATCTAAAAAGAGATACAAAGATTCGTGTTCAGCAATTACAGTGGAATGCCCAATTTGCGGATCACATCGTGCTTTGCAAGAAACAATGGAATTATACCTGCCGCTTCGTTAAAGAGGCTACTTTAACTGTAAATCGTTTCTTAGACCGTTTCTCCCTTTCAATTGACGATAGGACATTTCTTAATTACATAAAGTAGGTCTCGCAGCGTTTCTAGTAATTACGAGGAATTAAGGACGCCGGTTTAATTCTCACGACCCGGTGAAAATGATCCCTCGGCGGATCACGCGAATTCGGTATAATTATCAAATAACACGGCCAACCGCTTTTCTATAATGATAGCGTAGGCAAGCCTGTTATGGCTTACACCAATAGAAAGACGCAAATCGCTCGCTTCTATCGTTTCATCTTTTCACCGATAGAACCCTCCCATTTTGTCAGCGAAAGAAACGCATTTTCTACTTTCTAGTTAACCGCAGACACTTGGCAGAGTTTAATGGGAGCAAGGTTAAGGGTTACTGCGCTTGATAATACGTACACATTGCGTTCGGCCATTAATATACCATTGCGCCGGTTCGCTAGAAACCACGAAGAACTGTGGTTCAAGCTACTTTATCGTGAGTTATGGGCCACGTGTCTGGCTCAGTTCGACCAACAACGTTCAACGTTTTCTCTGCAGCGACGCGCATCCACGTCACTTTCAGTGACGGATCATGTTCCTTCGTTTGAGCGGATCCTAAAGCAAGTCGACTAAGTCGAATTTATAACGCTTTATAATGCTGCAACTTGCAGCCGATTGAAAAGAAATCGCCGCTGAAAACTGGCAAGTGCGGTTCATATCGTAAAGTTGATATTTTTATCAGCAGAATTACAGCAGGCTTTGCTACGTTAGTTTTGGCAGCAACTTTAGCAGCAGTTTAGCGGCAACTACGTTAATTTTCTATGTGCAGCCGTTACGTATAATTTATATATATATGTGTGTGTGTGTCTTTTTTTATTCGATTTTTTGCCTGCCGACTACGAAATGAAACTGACTCGCATGGATCTCTCATTCACGCTCTCGTTCAACCTCAAACATCGACGATAGTATTCGTTCGTATTATTTCTTCGTAGGTCAAAGTTTGCTTCGTAAAGAATCTGTCGCGTTAACGGATTGAATGAAACCGCGTTGATAAGTCAGCAGAATTAACCTGTTTGTCAAAGCTAGGAAACAAAGACTTCCATATATCCCACGGTTCCATGATTTAGGAGTTAAATGGCGAGATTGATGTGTACGTAATTAGAGAAAGCAGAGATTAGAAAGAAGCCGTAAATCCGAGAGAATAGATGAATACGCGCTGCATAAAACATGAACTGCTTTACAATAACTATTTTGTTAAAATCCAGTTTACCAAACCTGTATCTTTACAAACTGATGAAGCATTATTAAAATTTTGTGGCTCGATGAATTGAACTGTTCCATATAACGCAATGTTACTCAGCAACACGAGCCAAATATCGGTTTTCTACCGTGTCAGGTCTAGAAAAATATGTTATACCGGCACAAACGTTCATTGTTTGAATTTTTCCTTCGCGAGGCTCTGCAATTTATGCAAGAATGTAATTGAATCGTCAACGCGTAGTATTTAATTAAATCCTTAATGGAATCCGGCTCATTTTCACGAATTATATATTTAAATAAAATTCTTTCGCTGCGCGATATTAAACAACACATATCGGAATCGATTTGCAATCTCAATTTTAACTTTAATTTTACTTTTCATTTTAATCGAAACGATTATTTCGCAAATATATAGTAATTGAAAGGTCGTGTTAAAAATAATTTACGTTAAGCGCGTTCGATCATTGTAACGCAATGAACGATATCGGTGGCTATTTACTAGTAATCTTGGTACAGATTATAGGATAGAATATTACTTAACGATAAGCGTTTCTCCCAAACTAATTTTGATGTTTCAAGTCATGAAATACATTGAAATAAATTGTACGTTCTCTATGCGGAACTTATTTACCTAATTGAACTAACGAAGTCTAGATTAAGTTCTGAAACGCAATACCACGCCACACGTATCGTTTACAAGCACGTGTTCACGTTATACATACCGCACTTTCAGGAAATTACTTTGCGTTCAAAGCAAGTAATGCAATGAAATTATTGAGCGATTCTATCTTTGAACGAAATTTAGTATTCAGGAACGTGGATCCAAAACGATGATAAACAGTTTGTGCACATATCATTATCTCGATCGTTTCACCTCTCTATGAATACAATCTTATTCGTTTACGATGAGAAGAAACTGTCGTGATGCTTTTGGTTGCATCTTTCTACTTTCGTCTGAAATTTAGTAATTAGCCGTTTTTTTTTTTTTAGAAATAAATCGTTTTACACTGGTATAACGATACGTCGATAAATACGAGTCGGTTGCAAGCGGATAAAATCAAATTTATGAAATATGAACACGCGTGAAGATACACAGGGTGGATCGTAATTCATCGTACGGGTGTAGGTCAGGGAAATTCTGTGGCTCAAAAGAAGACGAAAATTAAGAATGACGAAACTGCGTTGGAGGTTTCGTTTTTGAGAAAAACGAGTTTGAAAATATATATGGGGTATGCGTGACTTTGAACAATTTCCGGCCGGACAGGGATGAACAATCGGCGGGATGCTTCGTTTTGGAGGAAATAAAATTTGAATATACAGCGGCCGGCAAGGGAAATTTTATGGCATAGAGTATAAAAGGACACTGTAGTTTTATAAAACAAATTTGTATTTAATAAGTGCAATGAATAAATGTTATTCTGCACGATGAATTAAGACACTACGAATGAATCAAGACTTCGTTTCGGAGGAAATCAAATTTGAATCTACGGTGGCGGACAAAAGAAATTTTATAAAATAAAAAGTATAAAAAGACACGCCATAATTTTTCATCATAAACTTGTACTTAATAAGAGCAATGAATAAATGCAATATATATATATAATAATAATATAATAATATAATAATGTATATAGCAGAATAGATAACACAGAACTATCAGTAGAAAAGTTACTAAAATTCATAGTGCATCGATTTTATTATTATTATTAATATGCATTATCACTGTTGTAAAACTTTCTTTCGTCCGCCACCGTGCGCATTAGTCAGAAAATCGAGAGGAAAAAGATGTATTCCACATTTTCGACTTATTCCCATACGTAGAGTAAGCTGCTACGTAACTTGGAACTGAGCGAATTCGTTGTACTTGACAAGTTTCTAAATTCGATTTTCTCGAAAGTCGCCAACGCGATTTTATCCTTGATCTTCGTCTTGCCTGGCTCCATTTGTATTACGTATCATCCTGTACAGGTTAAATTTACAATAGCGAACACTTGGTATCTAGGAGTGTACGACATTACGCGGCATTTGCAGGCTTGGCGAAATTGATTACACACGCGAGGCACGTTTCCGCGTGTTTGAACGGGAAATCTTCCATTCCGCTATCGACAGCGAGAAATTTTGCTCTTTTATATGCAGCAGCGTAAATTCTATCGGCGGGAAATTCTTAGCGGACGTTTGCGATATTCGTTCGCTTCGTCCCCGTCAGAAGAAACATTCACGATCGGACATGGTTAAGCAGTAGCACGGAGTCACACAGATCCCGCCAACACAGAAGAACCGGCGCACACGCGTACCCAGCCAACGCCGTTCAGCACAGAGGCAAAAAATCCCGTTTAGCTAATAAAAACGGATATTTCCTGCAGCCGAGGTTACAATTTGCTCGCTGGAAACGTTTATCGGCTGGCGAGGCGCGTGCAACGAACCGGATATCCCGTAAAAAGTAACGTAAAAATGGGCGAATTGAAAACGACGCAGGGAAAAAAGGAGAGTGTCTGGGTTCTGGACATGTCGGTGTCAAGGGAAAAGGAATTAGTTTATCGCGCAGGCCGCACGGACGTCGCTTTCTTCGTTTGGTTGGCCGATTGCGCGCCATGCAAGGCAGAAGAGGAGAAAATTTATTAACGATAAGAGATAGCACAACGATGGGCGTAGCCATGGCTGCGATTCGAGCAGGAGAAAAAAGGAGAACGCGACCAACAGCTTCTCTCTCGAACAAGTTCCCGGCTCGATATCAGCAGCCAGAGCAGCTATCGAAGCGCGAGGTGTAATTATTATAAATATAAGAAGGTGCAAGCTGAGTTATTGCGGCTGGCCACCTTTGTCGTGACTAATAATGCCGCTGTGCTCCGCTGGATCGGTAGATCGCCGGCCAACCGGATAATTTATCGACTGACGTCCGCTGCGAAGCCTTTCAGGTGCACGATCGGACGAATGCTCGCGAAAGTAGTCACGAAAACGTTGTTTTTCGCGAACCACCCGAGCCACGCTCGGCATCGAATTACGTTTTACGTTGCGTTGCAAAGAAATATTTCAGACCTAAGAAATATTTCGTCGTTTTTCGCTGGCAAGGCAAACAACATACACGGATGACACGCTGAGAACGCAGCTTCGAAACTCGCTCGTCTGCACCGGCCTTTCGACTCTACGCGATCAAGCAGTGTCCTTCCTCTTCCCTTCAACGCGATATCGCTCGTTTGCTGCATCAGTGACACGACTCAAAAGTCACAGCTCCAAGGAAGATAGCAGCCTGGACGAGAGACGCTGATGTATCATCGCGGTTGTATTATTGCGGTGTCTGCATCAAATTATATTGTCAGGCGATGTACGAGATACTAGTCGGACGTCGGCAGATCGTGGAAGAACGCGAGACCGTAATTTGAGAAAACTGAGACAACGTTTTGTGACAGTGATGGAAAACTTCCGACGCGACATAACGACGTGTACGAGACTCGTATCGGCCGTTTTTGTCTCGTCTCTTTTGTCGATCGAGTGTCCGATCGTAGACCGTTGGCAATTGTAGACTAAGTTGTGGATCGACGGCCGACTGACAAGAAAATTTAGTAAGTCGCTCGGCAAAGTGGGGTTCGCGGACGCGAAGTGGCCGAGTTTCGCTGGTCGGTAGTCAATAGTTGCAGCAACACTGTTTCGTTTACATTTACCGACTCTTCTCGTTGGACGGGTTATGGCTTTGTCCACGGTCAACTAGTCGATTTAACCGACGCTAAGTCTACCGATTTGGTCAACTGACGAGAAATTCTAGCAACTTGCCTTGTGTAAATGCAAATTTCGCCGACTGGCTTACACTTAGTTAGCCGCCAGTCGAGGATCGAATGGCAGGTAAAGTTTTCGTGTGCGAACACAAAAATTTAGTTGTGTAGGTTAGTAGAACCTAGCTGTGTTCGATCGTCCGATCCAAAGTTTCAGATTTTCTGATCGAATAGAGTTCTTTTCCTGGCGCTTCTTGACAGTTAGGCGATCATTTAGACGATCGTCGATTAAGCTGGTCGACCAAATTTGCATTTGCACAAGGCGACTTGCTAAAATTTCCCGCCAATCGACGACCTAGTCGTCTCATCTGTAGCAGCTCTTGATGAGAGACTGCGTGAACCGTATCGAACGCCCAAGGCCATCCAATATCAGTCCCACCAGCGCTTGATTAAAATACTATGCTCCATGATATTGATAAAATTACCAAAATATCGTATAACAACCTCTTTATTAATCTCAGCGTTATTTGCATTAGCAGATTGAAATAAAAATTGAGAAACAAATTTCTTTCAAATGACAAACACTACGATTTTCACCAAATTTTACGTATTTTTGGCACTATCTGTCGCGTAATGTTAACACGAATTGTATTCTGTTTCGTTTTACAGTTGTCAAGTTACCGACGCTGTTATAATTAGTTTAACTCGTGCTTTTACGCTGGCCTTCTTTTTCGATGGGATTAAAGAATTCTAACAGCAGATTCGTAAGGAATTTTAATAAGTGGAATTTTAATTAAGCTTTGTTTTAATTCACGGTTTGCGTAGTTACAGAGCTAACGCACATTTCATTCGGTGGAAGTCACAGATATTTGCGTACTCCCAGATACTTTCTTATCTTTCCATTATAATTCTTGGAATAATTATTCAAGTAATCGTAATCTCTGGTACTTTTAGGCGACTGAATCGTAACAGATTGTTTGCCATTCGTTGGATGCAAAGTCCTCAAAACCTATTACTTAATATTTTAAGTACATTGTGCTATAATTTCCGCAACATTTTTAAGTAACGTGGTTTAATAGGAAATAAGTTTAACGTCACATATTGTAGGTTGCAGATATTTCTTCTCTATTTTTCTTTTATATATCTCCCATACACTTTGCAATTTGTCGGTAGAACATTAGGAAAATTGTTTTAAACGTGGCAAAGTAACGCATCGTCAATTATCATTAAGATTAGTCGATCTGGGTTATTCGCAGATGTTTACTTGTTTATTGGGTCTGCAGGGTGTGTTCTTTCAAGCCTACGGGGTATATTGATCGTATATATTACTGGCTAATGGCTCAACGCGCCTTTCTATCCTTTCTTTGTAATTGCTGGTTGCTTGTAACATATCGTTCATTTGCTGCAACAACGACGTAACTCAAAATTTGTGGTTTCCGAGTGGTTGGTACAGAAGAAACAGTTGCTTCTTGTATTTTCTAATGGTAGAATCCTATAAGTGGACTTGAAAAATTCACAGTCGCTATCGTATCGTCACGAATGAATAACATCGAAACGAATGAATAATATATGGGAGATTTTGTTGGCAATTTTATGACATTTTCCTGAAGAAAACGATTTGTTTTTTAATCGAGACATTAGCACAAAATTAGTCACAAAATTATACCGTAACAATACCGTATATTGTATTTATCCTATCATCTGGAAATACGAATTTACAAGAAATACACCATAGAAAGACCTCAGAATGGAAACACGAGTAACAAATAAACGTACCAAAAAAGGAAAAAGGATACGAATGAAATTTGTTTCCTTTGCAAAATTAATATAATTACCAAACGTGATTCTTAGAACCCGCTCGCGTTAATTTCAACGCGCAAAATCTTGTTTGCTCCGATAATTAAAGCGTATCGTATATATTCATAAGACTAATTAAAACTCTTTCATATTGCAAGCCTTTAATTTGATATCAGGATGCGGCTGTGAGAAAAGTGACGCCGTTCGTATGAAATCTCTTCTGGTTTCCTGAAAACGTTTCGTAACTTCATTACGAGTTTCACAACATTGTTTCGTTAAGTGAGCAATAATTAGATCTTGGCGAATTGCAATGTACACATTACAGGAAATAGAGAAATTTCCTAACGCGTCAATGACGGCGCCGTTGTTGGATGAAAATTCACGACGAAGCTGCGACAATTCTTCGTCTTTTCTAAAATACGTTTACCGCCGAAACTCTTAATACGTTTCTTATAAACCTTACTCTAAAAATTATTTATTGCGATTTTGATTATTTATTGATATTTTCATTGATTTTACGTTTAATCTTATTCTTCGTCCACTAACATTTACATTATTTTTCTATCGAGGACAGTGGTTCGGTTAGGAGCTCTCGTAGTCTCGAATTAAAAGGAACGTTGACAACGTAATCATCGCGTGACGATCATCAATGTGTCGATCATGGATCGTGATTTATATAATATATATAATAAGTGTCACGCAACTTGCTCATTCGATTCCCCGATCTCAAAAACAACTTGGTCGCATCGAAGCAAAAGGAAGCAAAATATACAAATATATTACACTGTGCACATGATATAAGTTAGTGCAAAAATCAATTCAATAAATACAAGTACAGAGGACAACGACTTAGCGGCAGTTCCGTATTATCCGAGTAACTTCATCTTTTTGGAAAGTTCAACGCAAAGAATACGGTAGTGTTAAGATCAGTTGAATCAGTCAAATATCATTATTTTCAATCACAGTTATTTTTTGAGTTAATTCAATTATAATGAAATAAATGTCAATCAATCAATAATAAGCTTGTTTAATCTTAAATACATTTACAATGTTACGTTATTAAAATTCTCTTAATTTACGAATTTTAACGGATCCTTCCGTATCATTCGAGTTTCCGATTATCCGAGGTAAAGTTAGGTTATGATTAGAATTAAGGTTAGGGTTAAAGTTAGGTTAGAATTCGGTCTAGGGTATAATCTATCGACACTTGCTGGTAAAGATTTAAATAGAAATGTATTTTTTAATAATTATTCCCATAAAATAGTAAACAGTGTGGAACGGTTTACGATTTTGCTCCGTATCGTTCAAATTTTAGTACAGGTAGTTTAGTACCTGAAGCAGGTACGAAGATGCGACAGTCGTGACAGCTTGTGATCCCTCTAGATGGTTAATTTGTGTTTCACGGAACCTTCCGTTTCTCTCGTTCGCAACTGTTCCGTTCACGATAACGACCATCGTAAATTACGCGTAATATCTCCTCTTAAAGCAGCAACAGACACCGTTACGCGGTTCGAGAATGAGAAAGCAACTACTGACAATGTGAAACAATGCCTAAACGACTATAACTTACCGGAGAGATTACATTTAATACATCGCTGTATTTTTAATCTCTTCCAAGCGAAGATAAATTGGATATGACGTTTCCGATTCGTTACACGACTAATTAAATAAGAAACAGAATTACCGTGCATTTATAATCTGTTCAATACGTTTCTTAACACCTAGTTTCTTAGGGTCTGGACTTTCAGACATTTTGTATCAAAAATCTGTCTCTCTCGCTAATCGATCGAGTCATCGTATTAAGTTAGGCGAACTGAACAGGAAGACCAAGTCTGCCTCATTTGGATCTAAAATTACCAAACTTGTTGCCATTTAACAACCACTTAATCCGATTGTAAAGATCTCGCATCGCAGATTATTGCAAATGTTACAAACAAATATCCAATTTGGTTATCATAAATATTTAATTTCAATAAAATCCGATTCCAGATGAAATTGCATTAACAGGTCTTGACGTAATATAGATCTTGACGTGGCTACTAAAAATATTTCTACATCATCGTATTCATTACCATAGAGTTTATACATATTAATTGGTTAGGTCCAAGTATGCTACGTTTCGTATCGTTTTCCACTGCGAACCTTGTATCTATGCAAATGCTGTTCGTATCAATCGCATGTACCTACACGCGATCCGAACGAGAGTGAGCTCAACCACTTGCGATACCTTATACTTAGCTTAACCACTTGGCTTAGGTCAAGGTGGCATAGTACTACGGCTTAACGATCTAAAGTCGTTGAAATAAACGTCCCTGGATGTCGGGATTTCGCCATTTCAGATAACAGCGTATCTCACGCTGAGGCATGCTCTTAAAGACAATGCGCTATTTCCGTTGATTCTGCAAACGCAAACAGCTACGGCTCTCAATCGCAACCAAATATTAGAAAAGTCCTCGAGAAAAGCTCATTAGCCCTTTGTGCGTGAAATCTTCCGGCTTGACGTTGGAAAACTTTGCGCAAATCTCGAGAGACTGTTACGATATTAGGGCGTTACAATGGCTGTACTTTTACGATATAAGTGTAAAGCGTTCAGCCAGATTCTCTTGGGGCGGTTATTAACGGTTATGTATTCGTTGGAACATTTTGGTAAAAAGATTTCTTAAGTTCTAGGAAATTAGACGATCGCTTCGCGATTTGTCGCGATCTGTACGATTAGGAAACGTCGCGTTTACGTGGAATGCTTAACAATTTCTTGTAACTCGGTTAGCTATGTTTTCTAAGAGCATCGAATGTCAGATTAAATTCTACAATTTTTCAGAGCAATACGAGCACAAAGTATTAAATTAAGGGTAGATAAACTTTTCTTAGATAAATTGCTTTCAATCTTTACGGCTTCCCGCGGTAAATCAACTTTGTTTGGAAATTGCCATTTTTTTTTTTTTTTTTTTTAAATGCACATTGCATTTTACGATACACTACCAAAACACGAGATGTTACTAATTATAAGAAATACGAAGAAAGATGTTACGAAAACCTATACGATACGCAGTACCATTTGAAAAAGTCGCGGATTGCGCTTTTTCTGCCTCTAGGAAATCCATCCTCAAAACTTCTTATACTCGAAGATATTAGTCTTTGAACCATTTAACGCGTCCAAATTCCAAGTCGATGTCTATAAAACGACAGTTTCGAGGAAAACAGATTGTAACACTTTAAGGTGGTTCACCCTGCATAGATAATAATATATAGATAATAATAGAGACAGAAGAAGATAGTAAGCGTTGGCACTGATCTCCAGTTTGCCATTCATTCATGTGTCTTAACGACGTTCGTGTATTGTTATTATAAATCGACCATGCTTGGGCACTTATAATCAGCAGCGTATGTATATGAATGCACATAGATCAAAAACTAATTTCGTTGAAACGGTACTTTAACATGGAGCAAACTTCTTGTAAAATCAATATATCGTTCTATGGATACAATCACACAGAAATTTCAAAATGATTTCTATTGAGCGCGGATTAGAAGGCATCACCAGATTCGATTGAATGGCCGCGCAACGAGGCGGCCACCAGTGTGATTCAAAGTCGAGCAACGCGACAAATTGATCGCTAATGCGACCGACGAATAAATTTGCTATTCAGCGATCTGGCGAACGGTAAACGTCAATTTCCCTGCGTCAGCCTTCGTCATACACAGATTTTCAATTTGTATCATCGAACGACGTTATACGGGTATTAATAAAAATTTGCTAATACAATTTGCCCGGCATCCCCGATTTCCTTTCAACTTTAACACACCGAAAACGAGTATTTAGAAAATTAAAATATCGCTCGAGCAAGCGTCGCGTGCAATTCGTCAACGAACTCCGCTTCCAATGAATCGATCGCCACAAAGACGAGTATGCCGAGAGATTCTGCCATTTCTCCATTTGCTCGCGAACGAAACAGTTTTGCAGGGCATTCAAGAGCATCTCTCGAGCAGCGAAGAAATGTTATTAGCGTTTATCCGAAACGCGAAGATGGGAGAAAGTGGAAAGAGACGAGCGAAGAGACGAAAAAGCGACAGCGGTGAGAAACCGACCCATGCGTTACGCTTAATCTTCGTTTTAACGTTACAATCTCTACGTTGCGAATGTCCATGCGATTGACGTCGCTATGTAGTTTTATCTAGTCTTAAGAAGATCGGTCATTTTTACGACAGATCGTGTATCTGCGAGAGTTAGACAAGGACTTTTGAAAATTCTGCGCTGGTACGGATCTTCTGGTGAATCGGTGTCATGAAGTAGACCAGACTACGAACGTAGAAGCCAGTACATCGTTTTAGCTGCATTCTGGGTACAGCGAACGCGTAGCTGGAGCCGAGGATTTGCGACGAGCACGTATCGCAGTAGTGTTGAAATAGCAGTGTACTCTGCTATTCTATCCTGGCTACGTTGAAAGCGCTGTAACGTGTACCGTGAGACGCCGCAACGATCGACGTAGCATATCCGACGTGTTGCTGCAATTGGTGCGGCTGAACATGGTAGTTCCATAAATAACCTTGAAGAAGAATTACGAATTTGGACGATGGAGCTGTTGTTGCCGCTGCCTTGGCTTGTCACGCGTTCTTGTTTGTTCTTTTCCCGCTATTGTGTGCTCGATCGGGATCTTCAATTTATAGCACTACAATGGACGAGAGGAAAGAAGGAAAAATGGGAGGATAAGACAAAATGAAGAGAAGAGAAAGTTTCGCCAGCGACGTGCTTGTATCAATAAGCCTCTCTACGATATCTGTGTTTTAGGCTTACACGCTGAGATACTGGAGACCATTGTCATCGTCTTGCGCAACTGAATCGATGTTATTAGTGAAATTTTTCAAGACGCAAGTTACAAGATACGATTATTAACAAATGCTCTTATACAGTGTAATAATATAGGTTTGGTAATGAAAGAGACGACATTTTGTACAAGTGTTACGAGTTATGTGGTAATCTTCTTTCATCACAAATTACGAACTCCATAATCTGTAACTTATAACTTGTCAATTTACTAAAATTATTAGCTGGTAAATTATTGAGCGAAATGGCCTGGAAGACATACATATTCTGTATCAAGAGAATCGTTAAACGAAGAAGTTTTAAAAATTCCATGTTGTTGTAGATCGTTTCGGTGTGAGTACAGGTGTATGTAACTTGTTTCATACACTAAAAAGTTTCATAAATCGCGCGAGCCAGTCAGAGTATATGAAGAAGCAAATTATGCAAAGTATATAAGACCGTAACTTGAATTATTCTCTACTTAAAACATTACATTCACTTGGGTATCAATTATGCTTGCATAATTTGCATACTTATGTGCAATCAAGAAAAGGAGCAAATAAGAACTTATTTTTCTCCAATTTTTTTTACATTAATATAGAATATCCAAGACAACTATATAGAAATGATGAATTTGGAACTGTAAAGATAGAAATCCCTATATCTCAGACGTAATAGTTCCTTTTTTAAGAAAGGAGACTACACAGAGGCAAGACTATTGATAACAATTTGATAAATAATACCGTATCATATAAATTTGACAATATCACGTATTATAATAATTTTGTAACGTCGGAAAAATATAATTTGGTCCCCAAATTCGAGTCTCAAACATGCGAGGAAGAACATTTCGCGCGCAACAGCAATTCTCTTTTAACGGTGCAACAGTTATGTTTCTTTCTTAATCTGTTTTGATAAAAAACGTTTTTTTTCACGTTGTCCGGGGTATAAAAAACATGCCAACCAATTACATTTTATCGCGTGTATCGCACACGTAGTGACGGCGCGTCATCCAAGTCCGAAAAGGACGAACATACCTGCACAAATATTTGATATTGATTTTGTTGAAGGCAACCGGAGACGTTCAAATAACTTCGGATATTCTATCGTGGCGCCGTGTACTTCATACGTGTGAACTGCAAAATCTATCGATATTGCATGGTCGCGGTACGTGCACGTTTCGCGTTATTAGATATTTGTCAATGGTAAATATTTCTGTAGTGCAGCTCGTGATCCACGTAACGATCGCTCGTAGTTGAAATGTTTCTCGAAACAATAAAGGCTTTCGAACAATATAAATGTTTCATATATACAGGGTGTGCCAGTATTGATACATTGGAAAGTAGCTGTCTAGAGTCTTTGCGAATAATATTTCATAATCATCGTCCATCGTTATTACGTGAACTTTTCCAAATAAGAAGGAAACAATGTGTGTTCCGTAGTCGTCTGTAATTCATTTGTATCATCGAAGTTCGCCATATATTGGTTCGTTTCATAAGTAACGCGGTTTTTCCGAGAATTAAGTTCAATGCAACGAGAGTTTGTTGCTGTCGGAGTTCGAAAAATTAGAATAGAAAATTTGATAGAAGAAGATGGCGAATCATAACAAAGTAAGAGAAAAGTCATCACCGGTCGATTGCCAAAGGGTAATTGTTTATTTTCATGTGGTAATACGAAAACCAACGACCGCATTAATTATGGGGTAACACAATATGTAGCATCGCATCATTGAGAATGCTTTAGAATAGAGGTAACATATATTTTCTAACATCAAGCTAAATATTGATAAGAGTATTTCTTTATATAACGAAGAGCTATGAAGATGACACTAAATATAAATTACTGACGATTTCTTTTTAATACTATATTAATTTTAATAAAGTTGTAGTATACTTGTTACAAGTATACCTATTCCACATGCGAGAATGAGTGAAAAATATCGTTTAATGAAAAATTGGCTTGGTAGCAAATTTTCAAATTTATTTTTCCCCGATGCATCAGCGTCTTGCGGAAAACTTTTGTTTTACATTTTCGATTTATCTTCGCGTGTAGATTAACCTCCGGTCGATTATTTATTCCTGCCCACGCCTGGATTAATCACGTGCAAGCAAACCTGATCAATTTTCAAGCTCTATTCTCTGAAAAACGAAGCGTCACACGAGAAAATGTTATTCTATATTTTCCTGTTATTTTCTCACAAGCAATACTTGCTTGTCCACGTTATCCGGCCGCATCCGATATATCTAAAAGTACATCTAAATACGCCGGAAAATACTATTCGTTAAGTCCATTTAGATACTACTCGCATTTCTGCGGGGCTTGTTCGGAAAATAAATAAATTTTTGTTCGTCGTCAATAACGCTTTGACTTGGAGTACATGCGGAGCACAGTAACTTGGCCAAATTAATTCCCACGTTGCTTTCAATTGGCGTGAGCGGCATGACAGGAAACACAGGAACTGTGCAAGAAGGGGGCGAGCGTTCGCTCCCCAAGATTGCAATTGAAATTCTGCTCGTGGAAACGTGAAACGGCAAGCCACATGGCATCGGCGAATATTCATTTCGCACATAGTCGTAATCTGCCTAACAGCGACGGTTATGAAATAAATTTTCCTCTTCTGAAGAGAAAAAGCTGGCAGTGACAATATTTTCATTTTATTACTTCCATTAGTAATACTAACGTTTTCGCATTTGATATTAATGTATTACATTGTGAAATATGTTCGTTCGCCTCTCGGCGTTAGCTGCAACGAACGAACATACGATAAATGAGCCACGTTATGCAGAAAGCTACCAACCTTCGATAACCTGAAATTGAGAAAATATGGTTTGGTGGTTTTAATTCAAACGAAAATGTAGCTCTATTTATTGTTGTTGTTTTACATATGCTTCTTAACGACTTATCTAATAACGAGTAGTATCATCGGTACGTGGTTTAAAGCTTTCGGTAAAGCTTTATGCAAAATAGCTATAAACCTAATAGCTAGAATTATAGCTTGGTAGTTTTAATAATTGTACAATGGAAGAGCTGTACCGTGGGTTAATAACATTTTGCAAAATGAGCATCGCAAGATTGTGGAGCCTCCTACCGTGTTCGACTGGTTACTCGTTTTCGCACAGATTGACTCAAATATTCTCCATAATTGCATCGTTTAATGACAAGAGTGGAACAGGAAAGAACATTACGAATCATCAGAACATCGTGACACGGATACATAGAATTCAAACTAACTCTAAAAATATAATTGTATCGTAAAGATATAATAATAATATAATTGTAAAATAATTAATAATTCTAAAAGCCTATATTCTAATTGCCTATAAGAAAAGTGTGCGTAAAGCGATGAATGAGAAATGGTTGCCTTCAAACGATCGCAATATCGAACACGTACACGTAGAATGCGAATACTCAAATGCTGCATCGTAGATGAAAGTCAATTTTTAACGCTATATAACGCGTATATTAATATACTGATAAATATACGGATAAAGGATTAATTTTATCAAAAAACACTCGCGTTCTTTTAGCGACTAAAGAACCGAATCATCGTTTATGCCGGCAGGTATCTTTGCCAGCGTTCGTTCGTCGACTAATAAAACGAAAATTAATTATCAACCATACGAGAGTGACACGTGCGTTATTCATTATCTTAATTTAAGTGCTCGTGGCTAATACGATAACGTTCAAACTTTGTTGATTTTACACGTGCTGCGCTAAGTTAAATAAATTAAAGGGGACCACTTTGATACAGCGAATGACTAAATTTCCTACACGACACGACTGACTAGAGCTCGAGTAACTCACGTTTTCTCGTACATCCTTTACCGCGCCCTTTCAGAGAAGGAGCAGCAGCTCCAATATTAGCGAGCAGTACGTGAAGTTTGATAACGATGCGGAGTTTCCTTCGGGTCAGATTCTCCGGTCTCCAGGATGTCACAGCCAAACTTACCCTTCGGAAACTCCTAGTTTACGACACATCTTTAAGCAATTGAGGACGAGGGGAGCGCCTTCCTTAAAAGTCTACGTAAGCAATTCTTAACGTCTTGGGTAGGGTGTAGCGTGACACATGCTGGCAATAAAACACAGCCGTAAGCTCAGAAATCGCTTTCTTTCGCAATCACGTGTCATAAAGTGTACCAGTGAAGATCTAATAATACAGATATTTGCAATAGCAGCTTTTCACGCAGAAACATCGTTGACATTAAACTTGACTACGTTCTTGGAAAAGTTCCAAACCACGTCAAATCAAACGCGAACAACTCGTTCGTTCGTCGATTTCTACTTGGTCAGTTTCAAAGCGATCCTCGTTGCGCGCAACATATTTCTGTCAACGTTCCGTCCGCGTTTCGAGATATTCTAAAAATTCGAGTTCTACGACGGCGTTTAACTCTTTGTGCGAATATTGTTTTGTCGTCTAAATTCATTGAAACGGTTGTGGTTGTTTTAACGAATGAAACGATCGAAGCGATTGTTTTAATCCGCAGCATCCGTTGAATAAGAATAACGAAGGATGTATACTACTTGTTCGAAAAGTTCCAGGACAAGTCCAACGAAACGCAAACTATTCCTTCATTCGTCAATTTGTATCTTCCTATCTTCGTCTAATTCCTTCGGCATTCCGGATTTACAACACGGTTGCGATTAGAAACGAAGCCACCTTTGTACTCATTCGATCGCTCAGAGACTCTAAATTAAACACTGCGACCGTGACATAAGTCGTGTTAGCGGTGATCTCTAACGTAGACTCTAATATATCGTGTAACTATCACTATATCAAAGTCTGTCTTTTGGAACGTTGGGATACCTTAATCCCAGAAAGCGTGAAATGCTAGTGAAGTTTAAGAGCATTAGGTATCAAAGTCAAGTATTTGAGAAATTATTGAAACGTGATGTTCACTTCTGGTGATATGATCCCAGCAGTGTCGAGCTGAGAGTTTGCATTGCTCTAGTAGCATTCCAGTGTGGTAATTTGATCCAACGCTGGATCATAACTGCAATAATGTAAGCAGTGTTTCCATTTCAGCAAGTAATCCAGTCAAACGACTGAATCGAAGAAGCACTGCTTTTCAATTCAGCGTTTGCGCCCACTATCGAGAACACAACATTCCAGATGGTTCGTTATCCGGTACTGGCTGATGTAGTACGTTGTATCCATGGCCACTACAATTTACCACTTTCAACGGTTCAGAAAAGAATGAAATAACGTAGATGTATATATCGGCCGATTTTCAGTCAAACAATTGGAACGTAACCGCTTGATCCGGCGACTGTACTAATGTGAACCCAGCTTTAAACAAAACAAAAAAAGAACCAAATACTAAAGCAGCATTGGTATAGTACGGCAAACCACTTTTTTTTCTTATTCTCGTGCAATACACTACGTGTAGTTTACAATGAGCGATTTTGAAATTATAATGTGTTACAATAGAATTTCACAGGGTTCGATAAATAATTGGTATCGGTAGATCGCCGATAATAAAAAGGTCATCCCGAATGAGCAGTCGAGTGGAACAGTGACGATGTATTGTATCGTATCTCACCGCATTGTATTAATATTATTATCATTTATACGCAAATATGTACATAAATCAGTGTAACAAATGCTTGTTGCTTACAGTGAACGGCGGCTTCTGACCTATTTACTTTCAATTTTCAAAAAAGAACCGTCTAGATTTTAAATGGAATAAAATTGAGTAAAACACAAATTTCCAAAAATTACTAATTTCAAAGTAAATAGCAGAACATGCATCTTAAAGGTGTTTGTACTCGAATAGTAAAATCATTGGAATTTATGAATCGTTCTATTTCCGATAATGACTGGATCGCTGATTTTTATGCAAATTCGTAGTTGCAAGACTGTAAAGGAATGGAACTTCGATAAAAAATTGTTTGCCAATTATCGTAAAAGGTATTGATACACCGTATAATATTTCGGACGTTTGACGTAATTTTTCGCGGCATCTGTATTTTATACAATTTCGTACTTTCAAATTTTTCATAAATGCCCAAAAATCCACACCATCCAGTAACGACCACTTCTATCACCCCTTCCTTCGCACTACCTTCATTTATCCAATGTCGATTTTTCCACGGCAAAACCTTTAATTATGCCAATATTTTTGAAAATATAAAAACAGGCAATCACTTATTGGCAATCGGTATACCGAGTCTAAAAGTAAAGTAAAACGACGAGGTTGATCGAGCAGATTTACCGATTAATAGGATAACTAGCACGCTCAAAGTTGCCAGGCTTGCAACTGGAAATTGTTTTATATTTCAATAAGGAGAAGAACACCGGCGTAATCTACGCCCACGTCAATGAGTAACGCGCATCTACGCGTTTCCTGGATGTAAATTATCAACGGTTACGTAGAATCACGTCATGAAATAGTGCCGTAATTAATGTCTGATAGACGAGATACATGTTACGCCATGATTTCACGAAGCTTCGGTTATTCATGTAAACTGATACACGAGCATACACGCTAACGAAATAAGATGAATTTCTTCTTCGTTCAACCACATCCGTCTACAATATGATTACACATTTTGTACTTAATAATGTCGTTGTAATTGTTCTGATTCCCGGACCGGTGTGTTATGCGAAAGTTTTTCAAACTGTGGCCACGTTACTCAGATTACTGGGGTTAATTTGCATAAGGAAGGAATAGGGAATGAGTTTAATTTACTTATGGAATGTATTACAAAAGCCAACTGTTGTTTAACGGTTTCCAAATAACGTCGCTCGTCTTTTAGATGGGATACATTTGTTCGTGTCGAAACTACGTTTGAAACAATCAGGTTCAAACATTTTTTTAGATAGAATGAAACTTCTGCTCTGATAGTATTCATTGTAGACTATCTGCATTTATTGTATTCAGTATCTAGTTGAAAGTATGTGATAAAAGAATATTCGGTTTTTAGAAAGACAATTAACTTTATTCAATACACGTTATATTTGATTTGAGCATTTCTTTTCATTTCAGTGAATTATTACAATAAATCATTCATTAAGACACTTCATTATCATATAGATAGGATATATTATAATTCGAAACCATGGAGCGTTGAATGCAGAATCATTGAAAGTTTTGTTCGTTATTATAAAAACAAAAAAAAAAAAAAAAAAAGAAAGAACAGAAAAGGAAACCATCAAGCACGCCAGAATTATTCATGATAAGCTTCAAATGAATTATTCCTCGTTTCTGGATGCAAGACGTGGACCGTTATTTCTTCCACGTTTCTTCCAACCTTAGGATTAATTCAAAATGAACAAAGCGAAGATCTTTATCGCTTTATTAATACGAACCTTCGCAATCTTGATATATGATACTGTCGTTTAATATTTAAGATCTCGATAATTACAACAATATTTCAATATTTAAACTTTTGTATGTTATTGAACACCAGCCACTAAGCTACCCGTACAGAAGAAAGTTTTTTAAACACACACTTTTACTTTTATCGAAAGTCCACGAATCGTTCGCTAATAATAAATTAACTATTAATTACATGCAGGTATTAAAAGATATTAGAATAGCGAAATATTGTTGAATAATTAGAAATTGTATTTAACTAGAAAAACACGTAAGAATTAATGATTCGTGGTATAAACAAATTTTATATTATGCGCTTTCTCGGCCTTGTATATTGCAAAGTACATAAAGAAAAAGGAATGAAACTTTTTACGACTAGTAGCAGTGGTAAGTACGGCGTTACACGACCCCTTTAGCACTTGTCAACGAAATATCGTAGGTCATAACGATTGCTCTTGAACATGGTGATAAAAATAAACCTGACGTTGTTTGCGATTATAAAAAATATAATGATTTTAATTTAGCCTGAAAATATTCCTTATCGTCTTGTCCAACCGTTCGCTCTCTTGAGATAACACGATGAATAACAAGATGAACAATATTTTCTGTGCCATATTTCTGCTACCGTTTGCCAGTGAAATTATTAAGTTGAGTACTGAGTACCATTCACGTTAACTCTTATTACTTTTACGTAAAATCTACGTCATCAAAAAGTTACTGGAACGTGGCATATTTTTAAAATACACAGTGACGGACAAAAGAAATTCTATAAAATAAGAAATATAAAAAGAAACCATCTTGTGTCCACCAAATTATATTTAATAAGAGCAATGAATAAATGTAATATACCACGAAACGTATTGTTATCAATATAATACAAGATTTTTATTCGTAGTGTATCAATCCTAAATTTTCCTTTATTCGCCAAGTATGTATGTCTATCCGAAAATTTAAGTTCGTGCATTTTGACATTTTTTTAAACAATTTCCGTAACATTCTTCGAAACGTATACTGTGTATCGCTGTATACTATGTACACTATTTGTTCGGCATTTCGAATGGTCATTTATTTTATGACCCGGACAGCACAGGTGCATTGTCAGGGGAATTTAGAATTTCCTACTTACCAAGTTGCCGACTTTACAATATGGACCTCTGGTATCCTAAGTACGCGAAGGGTTCGCTCTAAGAAAGACATCTGGTATTAATCAGCAATACGACTGGACTTATCCGGTAGAAGATTGGAAGGTATAGACTCTCAGCTTATGTACACCATAAGACGAAGGACAACTTTGAACCAAGGATAAGACCCAGGTGTCAAGAGAAGAGAAGCTTTCAATAGTTTTTGGCTAGACAATTTTTCAATAATCTTTGACTCAAACAATCTCATTCAGTTCTCACACAGTTCTCACTTAGTCTTCCAACAGTACACACTGAGTTCACACTCAGTTCACACGCAGTCTACACGCAGTCTACACACAGCCTGAACACAGTGTTCACAGTTCGTTACACAGTTATATTCTTTGCGATTATACTAAATAGAGTAAATAAATCAACCAAATATCACATCTCTCTTCATCTTTAATCTACCTCCACCTTGAGCGTTAACAGCGTTCACGGTTAGCGATATCAACGATCAGTTGCAACCTGACTGGTCGCCACATAGTTGAGAGCATACGAGCCACATAGCATTCGCTGTTATCGAATGCAATATTATTCATATTGTCACACTTAGCACAGACACGTTCGACACTGCTTCGTACAAACGCACGAAGCTTCCGGAAAAGAGTCGTGTCCAGAAGGGAAAGAATTCCAACGTTCTGCCAGCATATAGCAGCTGCCTTCATCAGGGTGTCCAGAAAACGCGACTTCTCCAACGTTTTAAAACATTCCTACTGTTGTGTCGTCCAACGATCACGACGTTCGAGGGTTAAATGGTATCACCGCCAAGTGCGACTGTGTGAATAGTGAGAATGCAAGCGCTGAAAGCTTCGAGACTCGCAAACGCGATATTGATGCTCTATTCGTACAGCAAAGACAAACAAATACACCAAAAGATCAAAAAATTGCCAAACTCTTCTCTCAATGTATAATTTATTCGCAAGTTACCCCCCTTCTTCCCCTGATCTAGCACACACACATACTGTCGAACTACTTGGATCCTCCCGATTTGCTTTTAATCGATGCCCTTTCCTAGGATATTAACACGTTCCCGAAGTTAGCCACAAAGTTTCTCAGTTCAGGGGATTTCCGTTATAATTGCAATTAGGGATAGTTAACGTTCCGCGGTTGCAGCGAGTTATCAGGGATTAGGGCCAAGGTGGCCAAAAGGCGACCTCTGTACAACTGACAGCATAGCGAAGTATCTAGCGCGGGCTGAATTTATGCCGCTTAAACTTACCAAGTTGCCAACTCACCATCTCGATCGGCCAGATAATCTATCTCCTTGTTCTACGTCCTGCCTTTACTCTCTCTCTCTCTCTCTCTCTCTCTCTCTCTCTCAATGTCTGCTGCGCGCGACAAGAACGTTTGACGAACGGTCCCTGTTGTATCGAGATGCAACGTAAGAACACAGCTTGATAAGCTCCGTTATACTTCGCATGATATTGAACTCTAATACGAAGTGCTTACAAGCGCTAGATCCTGATAAGCCTTGTAGAACGGAAAATAAAAGCACGGAAGCAAAGTTCACGTGTATAGCGCGCTTATTGATTACATGGAAATGGTGATTGTATCTATTTTCAAAGGCTTTGCAGTACGCGAAGTGGGCGTTTTCTTACGAAGTACACGCATTTGAAGTCTCTCGGTGCTTTAACCCATTAAAACTAACAGTTTCGGATGATGTTATTTTAGTCGATGCTCTTTGAAACTGCAAGTGGGAACATTAGAGACGAAAAAAAGTATAAAGCTGACGCTTGGAATTCCTTTTCATGGCCACGAAGCTGAATTCGATAATGCAAATCGATTGAAAAGGATGACAAATGGGATGCACTAACGCAACGTTGGCCCTTAATGGGTTAAACATACGCATTGTGCGAGCCTCTCGCAGCACGAACTGATCAAGTCCGCCTTTTCTCAATTTCTGAATTTCGTTGTACAAGTACACGATTGATATTTAATTTTCAAGGACCAGATGCCTCGCATGCGCGAGTTCGTTTATTACAAGAGAATGACACAAATAGTAGGATATTTCCAGTTAAGTTTGAAAAGCGATGCTTGTAAAAACAGCACGTTTTTCTTCTGCTTTTCAATTTATGGAATTGATCAGCGTGGCTTCTGAACGAGTCATGTGTAGGTTTGGCTGAATAAAATATAGCCAGTCGCAAAAGTCTACCGTGGCTGCAAAAAGTATTTTTATACCACTGCATTTATTATTGTATTTAAATATGTAGGTTCACATCTGTTGCATAAAATCATTAAAAAAGTACGTGATATTAATATTTTGTAGATCCTACATAGGCCCAGGTCTTCGATAAAGGCTCGTTCTAAAAATTTTTATGAACTAAACGTTTGCATCCTCTTTCATTAGTTTTGCATCTACTGTTGTATAAGGAATTATTACATATTTTTCAATAAACAATTTACTCAGCTTGATAAACTCGTTGACAGTACCTACGAAGTAGTCGAAAAATACTTAAAGAATACGTAGTTCTCTTTTTTCTTATTGCTCGGTGACAAATTAAACGGTACCAGTTAAATGAATTTCGCTGAGAAGAGAAAGAGGGTTAGATACGTAGCAAGGTATAAGAACGTTTGCCAAAGCGACTTTGCAGTTTTATTAAGTTAGAACGCGTAAAGAAACTTGATCTTCGTTCTGGATAGCAATTTCGTGTGAAGGAAGCTAGGATGAAGTTCCGCAAACAAATTTCATATCGCCCCCACGAAGGATGACAACCAGTTAGAAATCTTGATGTAGTTCGTAACGAGCACGCGGATAAAGGATTACTTAACAATGGAGTTAAACTAGTTTCGTAATTACTGGATCGATGCGATCTTCTTCGACATCTTGATTTGGATGGACAGATAGCGAGATGCAACGTACACGATTCTATGTTCAATTTCATAATGCATCGATACATTTTCATTCGGTCGTGTATTTTAACTCAAACACATAAACGCTTTATAGTATATCAAACATAATGGCGTATGCGAATATATGAATATCATATTTTCGCTAAAAAGATGTCGTGTATTTTTGTACGTATTGTAATACGTATTTATATTTTGATAAAATGTATTTCGATAATAATATTAGCGATAGCCAATGAATGAAAATATTGCATATGTATTATATATATGTAGATATACCAATGTTATCAATTTCTGAATTATCTCATGTTTCAATCATATCGAACACGTGTACCTGCACAATGTTATGCCGGATCTATATGTAAAATAATACAACTTGTTATTATTTTAACTGAAATAATTAAAAAATATGCAAATCTTCTAAGAAATGTCGTAACGCTTTAGTTATCTGATTAGTAAAATCTCATATTAAAATCGTATTCGTTATATCGAATATTTTTTAAGTTGCTGTTCCTATTCAAGAGAAACGTGTCTTAAATAAGACACAACTTGAAACAAATTTTAGCAAGTTTTAATTGGAAATAGCTTCTGTACGTACACATATTCTATATACGTTGTTGACAGCAAGCATTTGGACATTTCGCGGTGATAATTTGAATCGTACGCTTTCCACTGCTTTTACTTTTTAATTATTTGCGTCATATGCATCTTGTAACACAAATAGACTGTGGACAAACGTCATTTGTATGCATAAACATGCATTTATGGAAAATTGTAAATGTGCAGAAATCTATAGAGTGCGTATAATGCGCAAGAATATATGAAATATCCGAAATAAAGTACTATTTGCAACAGTATAAAGCACGAGAAGAATTTTTGATCTAGGTTCCATATCTTTAACACACAAACATCTCAATTTACATAAACATCCGCAATCTAAATTTGAAATACTAGATAAAGTGAAATTTGTTGGAACTTTCCAATAATTGTACCGAGTAAGAATCCTAAAGTAAGTGATCGGTATCGCCGATATTATTGTCAATATTTATAGTCTAAATATAAAATACTAAGTCAACTAAAATTTGTTAGAGCTTCCCAATACTGAAGAAGACGATCGCTATTGTCAATATTATCGTCAATATTTAAGAGATTCTCAATATATATTGTCAATATAATGAGAATCTTAAATATTGACAATAATATTGATCGTCTGAACGCTTCTTAATGCTCATGGCCGGCAATGGAGATACTACCATGCTCAAAAAATTCTAGGGCAGTCTCGTCTACTAGAAACAGTCAAACGCTATGTTTCGTTCTATTTAGCCACTACAAATTTGTGCAATATATATAACTGTATACGATAGTTGTTTTTATCAAACGAGATCTGAGGTAGCTGCGAACTTCATAATGTCGAAATTCATCCAGCGACACTTGGATTTTGTATGACGGCGATGCTCCAAACACGCCGTAATGTTTAGTCGCAACTTTTTCGCCAAACTTTCGGCGATCCGCGAGTACCGTACTCGCCCAATCAAGTTGCCTGCGACATTTTTCTAATTTCCCCAATTAAAACAACCTCTGAGAAACGGAGTTTTTAGTTTCCAGTTGTTTCTTTTTCGAAGCATCCGAAAAAACGCTGATGAAGGATAACGCTTTGCAGATAACAAAACAGAACCGACTAACGAACGCGTAGTTTGTGCTTCGTTTGACTTGTCCTGGAACTTTTTGAACAAGATAGTACATACATGTTTCATTATTTACTCGCCAGTGTTGCTCCGAAAACGGTGCTAGGACAAACAATAGAACGAGGAACAATTTCGCAGCACGTTGCTAATCAACGCGAAATGGATCAGCAAAGCTAGCAATCAAGCACAGAGCCACGATTTCCCAAAATGAACATTAACGCGTACACGGATTCTTCCAACAAAGGAACAAGCACGCGAAAGCTAATTAGAGGATCTGCCCATTGACGGTTGGCGGAACAGACACTCTTGGCTATCGCCTATCGTTGGCATTCGACACTCCTATTTCCGTTATACCGTGTCGTGTACGCAACAGAAACCTCCGCTGCTGCTAGCAACGTTACGTATACGCATTGGTACGGCATAATGAACAAGCATGTCGCGAACATAGCCAGCCTCCGCATCGGTACGTAACAACGACACCATTCTCGACACTACCGACAACAGCTACGACACACAACCACGCGATCCTTCCTGTAGATGTATATCTCGCGCCAAACCGGTACACTGACCTACAGTACAGCAGACCGCGGCTACTTGTATCGCCAGACGCCCATTATACAGGTTTCGCACGCGATAATTACAAAGAGACAACGAGAACAGCAGAAAGGTAGGCTAACTAAACGACAGTTTCGATGACAGACGCTGATGTATCATCGTTGTATTATAGCGACCAAACGGCACTTGCACCAAATTATACGTCAGATGTTAGAAGGCTGTGAAAGAACTGGGAAACGCGATTCGGATGATACGCGCTTAACGATTTGTTCGGTATTTGCGACCTCCTTTGAACTTCGATATATTCAAAAGGGATATTATCTTGGTATATATCTATATCTATATCTTGGTATATATCTAGGCCTAACGTCGTCGCTGACGTCAGCCTGTAGTCGATGCTACGTTAAGCACGATATTAAGAACAGGAAGAAAGAATAAATCACGATTTATTCTTGTTACATTGGCGTTAGATCCTGACAACGCGTGTCTTAATGCGTCAAACATTTCGTAGGGCTAGTTTTTACTATGATATTTTATATTTATCAGATGTACACGGTTATGTAGACTTTTGCGACTGTCCGTGTACTATACATGTACGCCATACACGTCGCTATCGTTATCGCCGTGGTCGTTGCCGCCGCAAGGGATACGAATAGGTGTCGAATTCGTCTGGATTCTACGACCTTCTTGAAATGGAATGCTTTACATAATGTGACTCTGCAGACGGCATTGTGAGGAAGCAAACTCTCCGATTCCTACTGTTTTGGACGCGATCCAACCTTGAAAAGGGAAGAGACCGAGGTAGGTACTTCTATGACTGCGTTGTCGGAGTTTTCTTCGTCATTCCGAGTCAACGAAGGATTCTTTAATTAGCTCTGACGTTTCGTATCAGAGCTTCGCAGCGGGTTATCAGCAATTTGTAGAAAGTTAATCTCGCTGCAAGGATCCTTTCGTATTCTAGAAATTCTTTTTATCGTAAGATGGAAAACAATCTTGAACGAAGAACGATATAGTGTATGAATGAAAAGTACGAGCGCGGATTGGAAATATCTCGATGAAATTTTCACTGACAGGAAACTAACTCGAGATTGTCGATGACATTATTATTTTAAACGAACCGCAACAACAAATAACAATTAATCAACGTTCACCAGATATATTTGTTATATCGCGGATGTAAATCGTGCATCTGTTATCGTTTTATCTGTAATTAATATTATCTGCGCTATAGTTAGACGATATTGTCTATATTATTCTATCGATAAAAAAAGAAACGAAGCAATAACATCGTATCTTGATATTATAGTTTCTAGATACGTTTCTAGATGGTATAATTTCTTGAATACATGGCGATCCACTTGATTCTACTTATTACCAACTGCTAGATAAAATATATGTTCGTCTTCGTTTAGAAGTATGCTTTAAATTCTTTGATCATACGATAACTTAATTGTTGGCATCGGCGGATCTACAAGACGCTACTGTTTTCACTCAAACAATAAATCCATCGTAGAGCATGAAATTACAATCTTTTGACTCTTCCTGCAAGGAAGCAATAAATATACTATATGCATAACGTTTCGCAACATTTTAAATTCTAATAAAAGTTGTTCGTGCAACTTCGAAAAGTATGTATAAATTTGCAAGTGTAATCACAAGAAAATATCAGTACATTTCATGCTATACTCGTAGATCGCTATACTTTAATAATATCCCACGTAATAGACAAATATACGTGCAGCGTGCTCTAAACCTTTCCTTACTGAAGATGACTATAGTCGTTCGACATTAGGTGCTCTCTATGTACCGAAGGAAATTATAGTCGTACGTCAAAATTTCACATTAGTTAACAACTGCGGTTGAATATAGCATAACTCGATAGCTCTACTATTAACATATTATTTTCTTGTCGAAAATACAAGCACCTTTCAAAATACTCTTAAAACAGAACAATCCATTATCCGGTCTGAACGGTTTGTGAACATTCGTGAGCCTCTTATACGGCTGCTGAAACTCGTAATTATAATGAAGCAACTTTTATATATCACGCGAACGGTAACAGCGTATTTAGAAGTGCTACAGCTACAGAACACGTACGAAAGATTTATCCCAACACGAATAAAATTCAACCACTGAAACATTGTTCTCGATTAATTACGCCGTATCAATTAGTTGCTCGTCGTCTTGTATTAACATACCTATGCCAGCAAAGAATAGACTTACACCATCGACTTAATTCAAGCAGTTTGAATATATACAAGGGTTAACTCCAAAATGACTAGAATAGGATTTGTGATGGGTAGTAAAAGCAGTGGATATCTGTGTTTCTTTATCGGAAGACGTTTTAGGAAAGAATTTAAGCTGTGAAATATATTCTGCATTAATCGCATAATTATAGTCAAAATTACTGATACTATAGTATAGTAAATGACACAGTAGTGTAGCAGATATTAAGGCGAATAAAATATATATTTAAACATCATTCCTGGAGAGTTTATTGGTTTGCAGTGAAATTTATTGTCGGTAATTATTTACTGGTACTGGCATTCCCATTGCTACCATATAGAAAATTGCAGCATCTGATTATAAGAAATAATATCACGTTCGATATACGAGTATATTTTGATATTCACAGATTTATTATAACGCGATATGTGTACGATGACACTGAGATGTTGATTGGACATCGATTATTTGAGTATTCCTCGATGAAAGATAAACTAAACAAGCTTGTATCTAGGTATATGTTACTCGATTTACATTGCAAGTAGTTACATCGAATATCTTATACCGTTTGCTTGTGCTACTACATGTTTGCTTCTGATATTATCCGAATATTTTAATCGGATAATCGATAACTAATATAATAGCTAATATACCGGAGTCAGCATTTTATCAGATTGAATTCCACCTGTTTAGTTAGATAGTCGGCTTTATATCAGACTAAATTTATGACCAACTCGAGATTCAAAGTCAGATATTTCCATTCGAATAATCCATTCCGTGAAAAATGACAAAGCACATCTGTTTCGTTATGTACAATGTTTAACTGTGAGTTTCTTAAGAAAGCCGCTAACCATATACAGGATGTCTCGTTCGAATCGACCCACGAAAATATTTCCCAAACTACAGGTTATTCGAAAATGTATTTCAAACAAAATTTTCTCTATTTTAAGGGGCACCTGCTATGACGATTATCAGATTTGCTCAGGTGGATTTTGTACACGTGAGTACACATTTCTTTTGCGCACAATTCGACGCAGTTTTTGATTCTCTATAAAAACGTATTAGTACCTGTAAAAAAGCGCTTGTACCTGAAAATACTTAGTTTAAAAGATATCTCAAAAACATAAATACAAAAACACCGGATTATCTTTCCTTGTTCTTCGTACGATCAGTACTAGAAGATTAAAGTCAGAATATTCTTTAAACTAATCGTTTTTCGACCCAAGTACCGTGATACCTCCTTTGCATAGAATTAAAAAATGCACCGAATAACGTACAAAAAAGCGCGTAAAAATATGCTTCATTCAAAAAAAAAAAAAAAAAAAGAAAGAAGAAGAAACAAAGACTACCTTGAAATCTCGAAAGCACGTCCATCTAGATAAGAATTGAGACCAACGCAACGCATCTCGCTCGAAGCAAAGTAAATTTCGTTCGAAACATTGATCTTTCCAATAATGTATAGCTTAGGAGATATTCGTGTGGATCAATTAAAATGGGACACCCTGTATAAAAAGAGCATGGAATAATGCTTTCCATCGAGTAACGGATTATAATTGTTTAATCATAGAACAGCGATATGACATGGCGTAAAGGACGTATAAAGAGTTCGCGACGGCTATTTACATTCCTAAAGCCAATACTCGACGAGTAACGGTTGTCAGACACGTTTCGGGGTACACGGTCGGCTTTATGAATAATGATAATAATTCAATTGACGATTTTTTGATAGTCTCATCATTTGAGAAATTACGGGGCTGCGCGGCAGAAACATTGATTGTATCTATGTACAATCGAGCAAACGTTCCAAGAGTAAACGTCGTTGTCCACTTACATTAACGGTATTCTCTAGTAGAAAACACATACAATTACAACCCATCGTTACCATAACCGCAGTATTCACACCTACGCGTTTACCACCGTATCGATATCGCAATATGCCTTTCGAAAGCGAACTATCGATCAGGTATCGTAAATGCGCCTCGGTATGAGCAATATCTTCCATACTTGCAATTTAGCGAAATTATGCAGAAATCTAGGAATCCACGAGATGACAATAAATTCTTTAAACGCAGTACGGATCCTATAATTTTGCGATCTTTATTCTACGGAAAGTTATCAGCCTATGGAGACTACTAAAACGAAAAACTACCAAGCCATGTTTCCATTGTAGGTTTATTATAATTATTTTGCAGAAAGCTTGCGAATTACGTATTAATTATATATTTGCTGCTTATTATTAAATAAGACATTAAGAAACCTTCTGAAAGCAATAACAAAAGATCAAATATACCCAACAGTAATAAAGCTATGTATAATTTTTCTTTAGATTAAAACCTTTGAATTAAAAAATTACTCAATTTCAGATCATCGAGTAGCTTTCTGAGTGACTTGAACCCATATTTATGGAAAATGTAAAGGTGTAGATATTCGCGGAATGTGTATAATATAAAATAGAGTATATTCGTTATAATTCTTGATATTGTAAAGCAAATCGTCGTTCAAAATTTATTTCCTTAGCTGTGTTCGTAAAAGTATAAGTTTGCATAAAAAGCTGCGACAGGGAAAGTCATACATTTACGATTCATCAGCCAAGTTAAGATGAGTATTGGATGTAGACTTGGATAGAGATAACTTAATTAAGAGCGTGACAAGCAACAATTAAAGTAAAGTATATTAAACTTCCTAACATCTTTGACGATAATACGTAATATGACAAATCCTTTTATCGTAAGTCCGTAAGGTTTGTGTTATCTTTAAACTGGAAGCTTCGTTTCAGACATTAACAACGTGAATTGTCTGTACATTGTACCATTAATACATACGCGTGTTATCTAACAAGGAATACAATTTTTCTCGATTTTTTGGAAATTTTCAAACAATGAATGCGATTACAAGTCGGAAGATTCTCAATATCTGGAAATATTTGTCGCGCATGGATGCACATGTTCATATAACTTGGTTCTAGCCACTCGTGTTCCGTGTAATCATTTTTGAGCTTCAGGAAAATGTGCGCTGAACGTATGTAATTTTTGCTTCAGAGAATGAAATAATAAAAGTATGAAACTTTTTATACTAGCAAGCTTAATACCGGATGAAATGCGCTATCCCTTCCTCTTTCTCGACTTCGCTTCTCTTCCCTCTCTTCCTTTGCATTACTGCACCGTAATTTTACAGAATTTATTATTATTCGTATTATTACTATTATTACAAAGTTATCATGTCTTCGTAAGCGAAATAGCTAGTATGTAAGGATTAAGTGGAACGGTTAGTTCTTATCCTTTAGAAGGCATTAAACGTTCAACAAAGTGAATTACCTTCTCTGTAATATTACATTCCTCGTGCATATTATTATGTACCGAATATTACGTAATATTACGTAACGAATAACAAGTCGAATAAAAGAAATTTCTAATTTCTAATTCTGCCTTTACGGTAAAAAGAAATTGAGAGCAAAACTTTCCCCATTAAGCATTAAGCGTTCTACGAATTGAATTATCTCCTCTTTAATATTACACTTTTTATCCATGTTAACGATATGTTACAAATAACGACTGATATAAAAGAAATTTCGAATTTTGCTTCACAGTAAGAAGTTCCTATTCTTTGAATCGAATTCTTCGTATGGAATTTGTTAAAAAATTCTTCCTCTTGTATATGATAAATTTGAACGAGAAATTGAGAACAAAGCTGTCGAGTTGGCGCGAATTAAAACATCTCGATAAATCAAACTGCACTTTTTTTTTTCTTTTTTTTTGTGGAAAAACAATAAATATGGATAATATTAACGGATACGTATCGTTATTAAGATCCACGATACATGCTTCGTAAAGATTCGTAACACTGGATCATGGGAGGCGAGCACGTGTCCATCGCATCATTAGCGCAGCAGTTGCAAGCTGTTCGGTTCCACGTGGAGGCTTTCTCATAATGATGCCTGCTATTTTATACATACAAGTACCATTATGCTTCTCCTATAGCTGACGTTTTCAAGTTAGACAGAAACTTATACAAGATTCTTCCATCACCTTCCTTTTTCCCATTTTTTCTCTCACCTCGTATTATCTTTTACAGCTCTACCTCCTCGAGATATTCCTTCTAATGGCTTGCTTTTTCATCATTATTTTTCCCTCGTTCCTTTATTGCTTCGTTATATTATACTTGCCTGTTCGTGTAAGTCAGGGCGAGAAACTGTTCATGGCATGGTATGCATCCACTCACGCGTTTCCGTACTGAGCAGAAATGAACGTGAATATTTAGATTGCCGTGCTACTACATCCTTTGTTCATCCTGCGTATCTAGTATCTCGTATTTTTCTATCATCTGCCGAAAGAAGCTACCTCTTGCAGGTATTCGTTATTTCCTTAAAGCATGTACGTTTCCATGCGTAAATCATCGGGACAGTTTATTTGTTTTGGGACAAAATGATTGTTAAAATGTGGATGCGCCCTGCATCTTTGCAACTTCACGCGTAAGCATCGTTTAATTTAATATAAATTTGTTTGAGGCGAATTTTGGTCAGTAGCCGATCAAATGAAACTCTTGCTTGTTGAATCTGCTTATTTACGCGTAAATTCTTACTACATGAACGAAAAATCAGAGACGGTGGATAATAGAATCAGTGGACTCTTATTATACGAACTCCAATTATGTCTCAAGTTTGCAAAGAATCGAGTATTCTATACAAAAAGCGACAATTTCAAATTCTATCTAGAATGGCATTTGTACACGCCAATGTCGACATTTTTCATAAAATAAGCAGCACCTTCGAATTTTTCTCATCGTGTACACGAAAATGCACGATCTATTTATAAATGTTATAAAAAGCTGTACGAGCAATTGTTAAGCTTGAAGATCATTGTCTCAAAGTATTGCGAAAGGTTTAAATGCACTGGATAGGAAAATTGCCTAGAACTCTCATTTAAAATCTTCATTCTTGTATAGAATATATGCTTCGTTCTTACACAAAAATATTTCAATGTACTTGGTACCTCTAGAAAAATAAAAAGATTTGTCACGGAAACGTCTCGTTCCAGGAAATTACATTCAGTTTTTAATTCGGTCTATGTACAGAAATGAAAACGTTTCGTGCGTCTTATTTTTCTTTGCATTGCACGCGCGTAGCTTGCGTTTGATACCCGCTGCCAAGAGTTCCCTTCTACAAACATCGGTATTAACCGAGTCTGTTTAATCCGAGTTCACTTCCTGAGGGAGTAGTGCGGGAAAACAAACTCGAATAAACAGAGAACACAATTCCGCAATTAAAAGGAAATCGTTTTGTGAAATTACGGTGTTACAGCTTGCCGTTTGCTCGATAAATCCAATACCACAGACCTTTCTATCGATCCCACCTCGCAGAGAACGACATAAAATACTGTCGTGGTGCGTTTCATTGATACTCTGCATCAAGCAAATGAGTAAAAGTAATAGATGGAACTGTTTCAAATGGGCGCCACCTGTGATTCGTTTCACTATTTCAGTTGCTATGCGAATTGGAGAAATTCGACGAAGAGTTCAGCAATCCGGCGCCACATCGCCAGCAGCTTGCTCATTTGTCTCTATTCTATTTCCCTTCCATGTATTTGTATCACAGACGAGAAACGCGATTAACACGGTTTAAACAAGAAGAAAAAAGAAGAAAAAGAAAAAGCAAGAGACAAATGCGCAACCTGTTCGGTTTCTGTGTCTTGCAGTTCTATAGAGAAACAGAAATCCTGAAGAAAGGGGTGATAACCTTTCGAAAGATTCCTGACTGCTATCATTAATTGTCCCTTCCTCGTCCATTCGTGAATGAATGTTTATACGCATATAGTTCTGTGCCTTTTCTTTATTTCTTTAATGCAAAGACGATAATTGAATCTAATTACCGAATCGATCTACTCGAGCAGACTTTTAAAAAACATATCTAACCCAATTTTAATATATATTGCATTGCATCGTATTCGTTTATACCATCATCATTATTTTATATCACATCGTATTTGTCCACCCGATACACTTTGCTTCTATCTTAGTTTATCTCTTAAAGATAAATACCAGTTCCCTATCTATCTAAGTATACCTCAATTTACTACCATACAGGTTGCTATAAATTTCCTATATGTCAGTCTTTGTTTTATTTCCTTCCTGTTTGTTCTTCCTTGGTTTTCCTATTCGTTCACGCATATTTGTTCTTCGGTTGTTCTTGTTGTTACTGTATACTTTCTACTGTCCATTTCTCGTCTCTCAGCGTGATTAGTTTGATTTCTGTACGATCTTAACACGTAGCTATATCGTTATCTTTTAGGATCGTCCGCTTCACTTCCTGTATCTCGTGTACTTTCCAAAATTTGTCAACGCTCCAACTATCGACCGAAGTAGCAGATTTACGAACAAGGTAGTTGTTACGAGCCGTAGTATAAGCCATACCCCGTCCTTCGGTCAGAATGGTCGCCAGAGCTTAACTATCCTTACTCAAACCCTCAATAAACCTAAGGAACCACCATAAATCTTAGTATTCTCAACAATTAAGACTCTCGAGTCCCGCAAGTGTCTTTGGTCTATAAATGGTCTTTCAGATATTCCTTAAGCTTATTGTTCGCTCCTACAAGGTAGGAGAAATGCCATCCAGGATCAGCGTTTGGTTGGGGATGACCTCCGCCTATCCGCACTCGTTAACCTTCTTCTGTCCAATTAGAATCGAAGACTGTTACCCTCACTTTCCTAACGAAAAGTGTCACCAACGAATTCGCTTTTCTCGTGCTCTAGACACACCCATCACTAGCTTTATATAGCAGTAACACCACAGCCGAACGTTACTTGCGAATCACACTTCCTGCGTTCAACATCGTAGTCTTGCCGATCTTAAACTCGTTACTCACTGTTACTTACCTGTTAATTCAAAGCTCCACGATGGAGATGGTACCTGCCCGAAGTTGACGCTGATGATATTACGAGATTGAAGTTGCTCCGATGTGGAGTTGGCCTGGCTACAGGTGGTGGTGCGCCAGTGTACAACGGGAGATTGTGTGAGTGTGCTTCGCAATGACAGTGTTCCCTACACGAAGTTGACCCTCGTGATGTTGCGAGACTGATGGTGGTCAGATGTGGAGTTGCTCCGGTGGCAAGTGGTAGTTCGTCACTATGCAGCGGGTGGTCGTGTTGGTGTGCTTCACGATGACGGTATTTCCTTTCCGAAGATGACCCTCGTGATATAGAGGAATTAATGTTGTTGGAATCTGCTGTCTCGATGGTTGCGATGGTGATACGTGACATTTTATCGTTGTGGGTGCCACTGCTTGACGATTTAGTACACATCAAGCAGTGTGCGCCCCAGTGATACCCACAACCATACACTGTCATGTGTCACCACCGCTATCACCGATGCAACCGATTTCAACACCGTTCGTTTCTTAACCTAATGAGTGTGAGCTTCTGGAAGGAACGCCGTCATCGCAAAGCACACCCACACAATCTCCCGCTGTACAGTAAAGAACTACCAGTTGCAGCCGGAGCAACATCGTCATCGCGAAGCATACCCACACGATCTTGCTGTGTACAGTAAAGAATTATCACCTGTAGCCAGAGCAGCTCTGCACCGATGCAACTTCACCCTTGCAACAACCAAGTAGGCCTGTTCTTTGCCACAACGATGGCAACCGCGGTAAGAATTAGCGCTTTGGCCACATGCTCGGCCGGTTCGCGATCGTATCGAAAGCACTCGACGAATAATAATTTATAGGTGCCAAAAACAGATCGACGACCCTGCTCGTGCGACTGCCACCAGGAAAGGGGTTGTACACTACCGGATCCAAGTGAACCAGACGAAGCCGAGCTCGAGGACCAGCGAGACCAGGTTTGACGACATCTCTTCGCTGTTTGTCCAATATTTTCAGGGTTGTGACGAATTGTCGAACCAATTGACGCTGCCAAAATTCGCGATACCAAGAGTGGACGGCGGCTCTCCTTCCTGGCGCTTCTGAGTCGAGAACGATGGAGACATCCGAGGGCGAATCCGAAACCATCGAAGAGCAGCAACACCACCATCACCATCACGTCGAGCTGAAGCAGTTTCCGGAGCGATAACAATAATTCGAATAAGAACGACAACCATATTCATACACCGCCGACGAGAGTATCGCGTTGAACTTAGCACCGATCTCGTAGCGTTATACTCCAAGCTCGTTAGACACATTGAAATTCCTGCGGAACATAGAGACTCTCAAAAATGTTGTAGTTTCGTAAAGATCGATGGAAAACTGTAAAAATTCGGATCTCGCTACCCCTTCGCTTCGCTCGTACTCGCAATCTGTATGACCGTCTTCGTCGTCGTGTGGAATGTCCTGCAAGAAAGTTACGATTATGATGTTGTTGTACGATCATCTGTGCGGAAAGTGCATACTGTAATTTGTAACGCAGTTTGTTCCATCCACGCGTTTTATCCAGCGATGATTTGTGCGATTCGAGGCTCTTTGTAGACTTCCAGCCGGATGTGTCTCGTTATGAAATGCGACACCGCGTAGTAGCGAAGTCAAAACTTGCCTTTCTACCATTCGCGATTCTTCTTTCTTACTTTTACATCTCCGTGGCGCTTGGAAACTTCACAGACTTCGCTCTCGTATATAGGGAGATCGTTAAAGATACGAGAATGTATTAGTATGGACACCTTTTCGCGTTGCAACACACGATACAGCCGGTGATACCGAAGTTGGAATATTCATCGTTGAAACTCTTGTTTTCCTTTGCGGCACACGAAGATATACAGTTTGTCATAAAAGTTTACACGCACCGCTCAGATATAAAATATTATAGTAAAACCGCTAGCTGCGCAAATCTCTTTGACACATCGAGACGCAAATTGTTAAAATATAGCACAATCTTTATCGACTTGCATCCTTATCGGGAAACAAGAAGTAAAAATATACAAGCTAGGTCTGAGATGTGTCTTTGTTCGTGTACATGATTATTAAACTGCGGATTTTTATGTATTTATAGGAAACTTGAACCTATGTACCAAATATAATGAACACAAACCTATGTACTTACCAAATGTACATACCCGCTCTCGTTTTGGATATCGAGTTTTCTCATTACGTTACCACATTGAAAATAATTGTATCTACAATATCTTATTGAACGCATGTCCAAGTAGGCATGAATGAATAAAAACAGATATAAGAGCATTTAAAAATATTTATTGAATAGCAAACAAATATGAGAAGATCGCATCTCCGTAGCTTAATTTCGTGCCAAATTATATGCACGATGGAAGAAATATTTATACGCTCGTTCCTTTTTGCATTAAAATTTAATCTTCAATCGTTTTTCGTTATTTCACAGCATTAACTCTATTCACATATTTTTTTTACTATTACCAGTATTATTTACATTTACTATTTACCAGTTATGTAGACCAAACTAACATTAAGTTAATCTCGAACGGAAGTTATTGGTATTATCAAAAAAAACAAGAGACAGATGTTAAAAAATATTTATTTAAGAGTATTAAGATGACAATTGAGAACAAATTTCTGCTGACGTTTCGCAAAAATTAAAATGTCTTCGAACATGTCTTCTTCGCGCTTTCGGAAATATTAAATCGATAAACGCCTCGAATCGCTTTTCGAGAAACGCCCCATTTCCATTTCAACTTTTTCGCATCTCGGTGCATTATTGCGATACAACACTGGTAATTTACAGGCATATGCAGTAAGATTCGTGGATGGTGTCGTCAAGGGAATATGCCGAGAAACGCTCTCAATACTAACCTTACCAGGTCCGACTTTATGTAAATTCTTATAGCGACAAAAATTGAGAAATTGTTTAATCGGATAATATCAAAATTTGCATAAAGTTAGACGAACGAGAGAAATTACGACGAATGCGCAATTCTAAATTAAATTTTACAACCGGTCATTAGACCGGGCCTGGTAAGGTTAGTGTTAATTCGAGAAGCTGCACGATTGCGTTGACAGGTAACAATAAATAATTTTGCGACAGAACGCATTTTTAGTCTCTTCGGTAATTTGGACACATACGCAGAATTCGATAGGTGTACGTAGATTTTCGTGACTGACAGCACGTACAGTAAATACCGGCATATACGAGATTGACGAAATCGTATTTCTTCCCTCGAGATATACCAGACTTGCTCTGACAGTTTGATAGTTTTGAAATTCCATACGCTACGTACTGTATACGCACAGAAGGTTCGTACAGTACAGAAATAGAATTACCGTGACGTTTCCAGTTTATACATTTAAAATGGTTTTGCCAATTAAGTTAGAAATAAAGTTCGATAAAAGCGAACAATGCCGTAGAAAAACATAAACGAGCGATAAATACCGTCGAAATGGGATTTAATAAAAGTAAATAAATATCGTACGAATGTTCTTCTTCTGTCGATTCTGCGTATCGTAAACTTCTGCTTTGTTTCGACAAGAAATGGGTCGAGGATGATGCCAAATGCGGAAACGCGATTTTTTAATGGAAGCACTTGCGTTTAGTCGGTTAAATTGTGCCGTGGATAAAAATGCGAATGTCTTTTATTACCGAGACGAATGAAGCATCAATTTACCGGATTAAAGCTTCCACGAAAATATCGATAACGTACAAACTTAATTACGGCGACGGTATATGAGGGAAAGCGAGGAAATCGGTAAGCAAGATTTGTTTCACGAGTGGCTCTTAAGTCTTAAGTATTGCTCCACTGAACTGATTGCTTTCTATACGTGTCCAATGAACTCACTGATACAAATGTAGTCGTATTGATCCCACCATGCAATGACATGTCAACCCAATTCTTGTTAATGTTTTTTCATTTTTTTTTTTCCTTTTAAGAACTGAAATGTGCGTTATATATGTACAACTCGTGCTTACGCACGATTTAATCTTCAGTTATCCAGTTCACGGTATGCATTTTGCTTATGCTACCTTTTTCGTTTTCATTTTAAGATATACAATTTTTCTAAATTAAAAAATTCAGGCTCACGTTCATTCTATTGTCAACGTATTCGAAGGAACGAAATGTAATCAGAGATTAGTCCCATCTACAAAATATTATAATAATTACTTTAGTTTGAATATTTTGTATAATTTTTCGTATGGATGTTAAAATAAATATTTTTTGATATTTTGTATAAATACATAAAAATCCGTAGTCCAGTAATTAGTTGCTGCGATACAAAGTACAACGAAAGTTTAAAAATTATACTAGTTTGACGTATAACACAATTAAAACTTCATACAATGTAGTTATGCTAGATATACTATACGCAGAAGAATATTTCATGCATCGGTATCGCTTGCTATATTGAGCAAGCTTTTGTAATGAATAATAACTCGAATAGCCTGTATTCTTTTTTGTTTTACTGAAAACAAAAAAAAAAAAAAATAGCCAGATGAAAACTACGTGCACAGAATTACGAAAAATATTGCTTAAATGAAAACCACCGATTTTGAAAAAATATAAAATTAATGTACGATACAAACCTGTAGAAAAATATTCAGAACGCATTAATTTCGCCTGCAGTTGACACATTCAAGGGACGTAAACATATCTTCAAGCTTAGGATTAAAAACATATTTTTCCGAATGTTTCAAAACCTACTATATACAGAAAAATGATTTACATAGCGAGGACCAAGCACGATTCGCCATCTCGCTGAACTTCACGATAATTTCAGCTTTTTTCGAAGTCAGATTTACTAGAAATACCTCGACACAGTTGCACTCGCCTCCACGAGTATATACATACATATATGTGTGCCCAACAGATTAAAGGATTCAGAAGAAGAGGATTCAGCTGCTTTTTTTTCTTATTTGTTACGCGTTTCTGTAAATTATGCGTCTCTCTGCCTTTTATTATCATTCGGAAACTATGGGTGCAGGAGAAAGAAAAATATTTGAGTAAGAGGGGACTAAACTATCGAAATTCGAATCTATGGCCTTCGAAGTTGCGACATTTGATTACAGAACTTACGAACACGCGTTCGGATTCTTTAATGAAATTTCAGACCAGTAAACGAATCATCGAAAACGTTTGCAATTGGTCACATAATAGAAGAGAACATTCGTTGTTAATTAGATAAGTTTTATGTAAAAGTAATAACGCAGCTTCAACTTTAATATGAAAGAATTTGTTATTTGAACTAATACAAACGCACTTCTCGATGGCTCCTTTTGTGCGTAAAGAATAAACTAAGTTGCGACGCGTTATTGGCTTATTTCGACATTTAATATTGTTAACATGGAACTTATTTCGATTAATTTTCAGTAGGTGAGAGAATTGACGGAAATTATCGATATTGTTCTACAAAAAACACAAGTTTCATATCGATCATTTTTATTTTCTTCATATTCGTTCCTACTTTATTTTGTTCATACTTTTATATACGTATTTACTACCCCTTCCTATTCACAAATTACCAAATATAATTCAAATTCTCTAACGATCCTCCCGCAATATTGTATCTCTCTGTTCATCAATCAAACAGTGAACTAAAAACTTTTAAAACAACCATCGATACGATATTATCATCGTCGAACGCTATTGTGAAGTAGTACTCAAAGCGCAACGCGTGTCTAACTTTCGATAGATATTCGACATACAGGCTATCAACGGGCCTCGGCGTGTCCCGCTCGAAATCCACGCGGGACGAATCGAGAGAAAAAAAAAAAGGACAATTTCCCAGAAACAATTCAATTTGTTCGTGAAAGTTCACGTCATTCCCAGGGAAATAACGCGCGTATCCGTGGCAGGGATTCGCGTCAACAAAAGCGATACACCGAAAACCAACGCACCCTCGATGAAGCGTTTCGTCAACGTCATGTTTTCATATACACACACCAAAAACCATTACTACACTCACGCCGCTCCGCCCCATCGCCCCGTGTCCCATCCATACATCATATCCTGTCTCTCCTACATAGCCCACATAGTATTATGTGGCGAATGGCCATGAATCAAAGGCGCCGGTATCTCTGAAAGCGTTTCGTCAATTTTGTTCGTTCACGGCAAGAGACGAGGCGAAACCAGACGAGGGCAGGCAGCCAGAGAGAAGAGAAGAAAAGCCAGCAGAGGGTAGCTCGTGTACACGTTCGCCCGTTAATATTCGGCGCATCATTTGCAGCAACGCGCGTCCAACGTTTTACCAGCAATGTTAAAACCATTAACGTTGCAGGTGCAGCGATTTCAAGTTTGTCGAACCGTAGATAACGAGCCGTATAAAAGGGGCACGGGAGGGTGCACGAAAGGGGCAAGAAGGGTAATGACGTGTGATGCGATACGAGTGACACGTGTAGAACGAGTTTGCATAATAGGGAACGTGCGCGCGCGCGCGCGCGCTTCTTCTTCGCGCCAGAAGCGATGCACACTGTTGCAAAAGTATTTCCCTGAGTACAATCGCTGGCAAAAGCATAGCGTGCCAAAGCGTGAGAGAGTGCATGTCAGCCAACGCTGCAAGCAAAAATTCACTCGCATTCTCCCACTGCCACTCTGCCCCTACCTTCCTTGCGTCACGTGACCTGTTTCCCCTCTTACGTTTCATCGCGTCGCGTCACCAATGGCGAGGTTATTTGTCCACCCCCCGCTAACATTTGTCTACAGCGATCTATAGACGAGATGAGGAAAGTGGAGTGGCAGAGGGGGTAACGTGACGTCATGCGTTCCCTCAGGAGGGAAGTTTTAATATGTCAGCATATGCGGGAGGGAAAAAAACTTTTTAGAACTAAACGCGTTAGCCTCGCTCCTTACCTCCGCATATAGACACGCATGGCAGTTTATATTCATCTAGAACTTGATCGAATTAAATATTTTCTACTTCCTTCTATTCTATCGTACTTCTTCGTACTTCTCTATTTTTCGATTTGAGATTCCTATCACAGAGTTTCACGTCATACGTGGCGGTGGTTACGACAGTGGTCTAAGTCATACACGAAGATGAGAAACTATGAAACAGGTGTTCAGTCGTCGAGTTAAATGGCGATTGCTCCGATGAATAAAATTACGTTTCACAAAGGAGCAACGTATTTCATTTTTCTTTTAATGGTTTAACTTTGTCCTGAAAAGATTTTTCATATAATCGTAAAGAAGGCAGATAGATGTTTGGATGGTCTCGTTTAGCCGAGACACGCTGCACTGTCAGACCATATTTAGCGTTAATACGGTACGTTTTAGATTAGTATGCATGCTGTATACTAATTTTTCACCAAGCGTACGTTTGCAATAAATGTCTTGTGACTTCGTTATACGTATATACATTTTCACAGCGGTTTCAAATTTTACGATATCACTTCAATTACGTAATCACTAGCCGCCGGATTTTTATGCATTTAAGAGGAAATTAAAGGTACAGAAATGTACACAGTGCTTATAATACGTAAAGATGTATAAAATATACAAGATCGAGTGTTTATTATAATATTTGATGGATGAAACAAATCTTCGTTTAAATTTCATCTCCTCTGTGACGTCCATGAAAACAAAAATGCATAAAAATCTGCAGTCTAATAATCGCGACGCGTCTCGTTAAAATGCTGGCGCAATTCGAAAAAGTCATCTTATAATGCACGTGATACATTCGCGAAATCATTTTGTGGTAAGCGTCCGAATACTTTCGCCAGCCACTGTACGTTTTAGTGCAACATTTCGATGAAGATTTTCCCTTGTACGAAAATAAAGCAGTTATATTCGACTCGTTAGTCGACAAAAAATTGCTTTCACGATATGTGTCAAGCTATTCTTCTTGGCCATGAATTCGTAACGTTTCACAATAGGACCTTTTTTTACCAGTGTTCAATGAGATTCGATTTTTGCCAGGCTCTATAAGATGTATTCATAGCGAACAGAAATAGAGGATGGCATGGTAAGAACTTCATAATGGCTCTCACGATAGATCTTCATCGTCCATTGTTACGCTTGAGTATCGGTTGCTATTCGAAAAGGTCGTATTATAATGTACGAAAGTTCTCTTATACACGTATCTCGACATACGACATTATGTTAAAAACTTTTGTCCATATCCTTGGTTTTCACATATATCTGAAACCCATTCTTTTCAGACATTCGAATAGACCATTTCTTGCAGCGGCAAATTCTCGTAGATATATACAATTGCTAAACGATATAAAATTTAATACATGTGCTTGGGTCTAATTAAATTCGTATTCAAGTGTTATAATAAAAATAATTGTGTGCAAATACTTTTTGTATCCACCGCACAGGCGTTTAAAATAACAAATTTTCGATAACAATCTCGTAACGTTTTAGTGAAAAAAAAGTATCTAGTAGATTTCGGACGTAGCTTTCAAATTAATATCGAAAAATCTGATGAAAGTAACATTTTTCAAATACTGTTTTCTCGATTTAACGTTTCACGTCCAAAATACCTCGTATGCGTATAATAATATCATTTCGAAGCATAAAGTGTTTAAAAGACTCAAAGTATCCGAATTACGCAATTAATGGAAACATACAAATTACATTTCCTCGAACTAATTAGTTCAATTAATACGTCTGCAGATGGCTCGCGAATATTAACGTACAAATTTTAGTCTAACATTTTAATTATAGAGAAATATTCATGCAGAGTCAAATATACTGAAACTACGTACACATTTCCTAATCAATAATCCATTTAAGATAAGATAACAAAATTGGAAATGTTTTGACATCGAATATCTATATTTTCATATCACTTTTCAAACAATGCAATATGCATTGATTTTTTACTCGACCGATATCCCCTGCAAAGTGAATTTCAATGCAATACATGGAAAATAACTTTCAAAGATGAATACAAAATATAGTTTTCAATGATTAATGACGCATGATGATGACGTATAATATAATACGAAGGAAACACGTTTACCGGAAAGAGATATGTGTAAAAGCAATTTGATTTACGTATTTGTTCTCTCGATCAGAAAAACGCTATAATCAAGAAGAACGTTTCAAACACGTTTCAAGTTAAGATCTTCTTCGAAGAAGATTTCCAAAAGTTAGTAAGCTTAACTATGAACTACTAAATCTTTTTCAACTTGAAATCAATATGAATATTAATTTTCCTACGTGTTTTTCTAACACCTCGAAATCAACATCGATATTGAGCTTTAGAATAACTTGAAACCAATATTAATTTCCATATATGTTTCCCAAATAACTTCGCATCAATGACTTACAACAACTTGAAGCGAAGATCAATATTAATTTCCGTACATCTTTTTCTGATATTATTTTTGCGACAAATTTTTGGGCACTGACCGATATGAACACATCATTGGATATTTACGATTGGGGTCAACTAATCGATGTCCTCACGCTCAAGAGTTTTTGCAGAATGGTCGAACGAATTGTATTCTCATCAAACTGATTGCATTATCGTTTGAACAATTGAATGGAAACCTCGAAAGAACGAGTCTGCTCGGTCTGAAGCACATTAACCGCATTTTGGGAAAAGGTAGTTTTCAAGTCGCCCTGTTGCGCAAATTCTGACGAACGTCTGCAACCTGTGTGTACTAAAACAGGGACTGCAGCTTACTGTTAGAGTCACAGCTTACTGTTAATACAACTTCGTTCAAAATTAGCTATAGATCCAGACCCGTTGCCTCCGTACGATCGTCTTCTCGCACTTGAAGAATTAACGAGCAAAATGACCAAAGACACGGACAGCGATGATGAAATTCACGGTACGAATCATCGAAGTTAAAATCTGATCGTTCGGATAACGGTCACGGATAAAGACGAAAGGTCAACAACCCTATTGTAGCCGGAGCGCGGCTGCTTTCCTTTCAAAGGATCCTTTTCGACAATGAAAAGAAAACGACGAGCGACGCCACGTTCCATGATGCGAGTCATTGTCGGCATTGTTAGCGGAAAATATCGATGATCAGAGCGCAAGGGAAAGATGAAAAAATAGAACGAGAAAGATAGAAAGAAGAAGGCTAGACGCGATGGCATAATATCTATTGGAAACGGATCATCGTTCTTCCCTTTATGCGATTCTCTCTCTCTCTCTCACACACACACACATACACGCATACACACTCGCCTTCCTCTTTCTTTTCTGAATCTTCTCTTGCCAGCATTTTCTTCTCTCGATAAGCCGCGGGAATTGAAGCTACGGCGAGACTAGGAAGAGGATAATGGGCCTGGCCGCTCTGGAGTGTATTTACCTGTTGTAGTGGGCACGTGGATCGACAGAATGAAGAGTAGGTTCATTGTCTGGCTGGAAAGATCGCGACGCGTAAGGACACATGGGTGCCACGTTGTCTACAGCCCGGACAAGCGACCACTTCCTCCGCAGCAAAGAATCAGCGATTACGCTCTCCCTTCGTGCCCGTATATATAATCAGCGTGCATTGAGCACTCTTTAGTAACTCCGTAGACACTCTCACGTGTGCGATGGAATCTATCAGAACACCGACGTCTTAATTATCTCTTACGCTCCGGCGAGTGGCTCGGTTGGAATAATTATACGTGCTTCTAATTGCGTCGCTCTTAATCATTACCTGCTACTTCTGCTAAAGACTTGGTAGCAATAGCTAGGCTGGACTTTGAAATTACCAAGTGTCTTTATCGCCATCCTTTTTCTCGTTGCTCTAAATATGGAATTTCCAAGGCATTTTTCCCTTTGTCTAAACAATAGATTTTTGTCTTTTCTTCTTTCTTTCTTTCTACTGCGCGTTTCAGGTCACAATCAGCTTTTGAGATTATCAGTGGTCCACGGTGAGAATCATCAGTGGCGAAGAACGTATCTGTAACGATGGCTGTAGAAATCAGTATGTTTCACAGAAAATCCAGAGCTTTCTACGCTTTCTATTTCCTATTCTCTACTTTCTATTTTCTATTTCAATCTATTGGCCTTTAATATCGCATTTAAGGCAGATTATTAGGATATATCCAGTAGAGTTTAGTATGCCGCCAGTGTCGCGGGTGTTTAGTTCAGTTTATTTGTAATTTTGTAACTAAATTATATTCGACTAGAAATAGGTATACGATATAATAATAACATATATACAATAATAATAACGCAATCATTATTAATATATTTGCGTCATTGCGCACCACATTATTACATGTGTAATTACAAAATCGATAGCATACAGCTTAACAACTTTAGAAATCAGCCTTCTTCTCTTTTTACACGATTGTATATCCCCAAATTAATTTAGGAAGATACAGCAGTGGACGACTTCATTGTCCAAAGTCCGAAATAAAATAAAATCGAGAAATGAATGTACGATATAATTCCACGTCCTATAATAGACAATATAGCACAGACAAAATGTTTAACGCAAATTTTACTTGCACTCGTTTTTTACCCACGCACAATTTTTCTTTTTTCTCTTACCTCTACACAAGTATCGATTTTCAACTTTCTCCTGTCCGTCACTGTACGTCATAGCTAAAAACAAATACTCGCATATTTATTTATTCCACGTAGTGAAACTTGCTAATGTCAGTCGATAATAATATGTAAGCGGAAAGCGACATATCTAAGACTCCGTCTGCAATCGCAATTCTTCTGGGAGAGATAACAGGGACATTAGATTTTCAAATCAGTTCGGCAACCGGTTCGAGAGAAAACAGGGATCATGGAATCATACTTTTCGAACTAGTACAACACTCTGTGAATCAACGATACAATTGTTATGTATATGAATTCTGCATTTCATCATCCAGATCTGAAATACAAGAAGCTCTCATTTTGAAAACATTTTGAAATTCCATTAACGCTATTATGAAATTCAATTATCTATGGTTAAATGGATTTTATGCAGAAGCAATAGTACATGGACTATAGTCCTTTGAGATAAACTTGAACCAATCTATGCTACTCGGCCCAAGTTGTTCCAAGATATTTAGTAAGAGCAATATGTACACGTTTTATCACAAAAGAGTAATTGAACGGTGAATTACTCGTTACAGTTCTAAACCTGAATATTTGGCAGAGCCACGTTTGAACGTCTATTATAAGCTCAAGATGGCTATTCACGCTGTACAATGTAGCAATTTTTTATTTGATATGTATATTCACGATGAATATCTTAGAACTTCTATTTACATTTTCGGATTGGTTTCGAATTTGGCCAATACAATCACGAGAGTCGCGTCTCATTATACATGCACAACCCTAATGAAACTCGGCGAGCGTATTGTTAGCTATTGTTCTCACGTAGCAACAACCCTGTGGTACTTCAGATTTGCTGGATTTCGAACTTCCATTGATTTATCAGCAGAATCTCCGAACAATTATTGCGTCGATATAGGTGAATAATTATTCCGTACCTTGATCAGAATTTGAAGAAGACGAAGATTAAGCGTAACGCGTGCACAAGTTTTACCGCTGTCACCTTTTCAACTTTCTCGTCGCATTTCGAACAAACGCTAACGTTTTCTCTTCCTCGAGAGACTCACTTCGACGTCCTGCGAGAATTCTTCGTTACCAAGCAGGTCCAGAAACGCCCATTTTCTAACGTCCTTCTTCCAAAGCGTTTGATATAACGCACGCATAAAAATCTGCACGTGTCGAAATGCTTTCGCGAACGAGCGCGCCTCGCAATTGTTTTAGCACTGTAAATCAATTGCTTGATTACGGAGTCTAAACCGAAGACAATCGACGATTACTTGAGAATGATTCAAATGGAAATGAATTTCCTCGTGTCACGCTTATCGATGATCGCGGCCACGATGGTGCAGACTGCTGTCGGCTCGCAACAAAAGGCGTTCAAGTGCTTTTCACCAAATCGGGACTCTCGCACGTGCTACTTTGTTCAGTCGATGGCTGTGCTCGATTACACAGAACTCGAACGAGAGCATGTGCATCTGCCTTATACATGATCACAGAGCGTTCTACTCTACACAGAAGATACTGTTAAGCGAGATAAAAACAGCCAGCGAATGAGAGATAGGTGCCGAGCGAGTTTACGTTTGCAGGAATCGCTCCTTTCGGCGTCTCCTGTCGGCATCGAGAACTGTCGCAAGAAATATGGAGGCAAATATAAGCACGATATAGAGCACTCGTTACTCGAACAGCCTAATATCAGAACGCTCTATTATAGTCAGATTATAATATTTCTCGGTAACGAACGTCTCTCTCTTCGTTCCAAAGATATAGGAATATTTTATTGATGATCACATAGAACGTACGCTCTCCCTCGATCGATTCAGTGAATTGTAATTATAAGAATTTAGCGAGGAACCAATAGCGTGCTAATTAAAATACGATTGGTTGAAAAAGCGCGAAGGTGACGCAAGTACAGAATCGGCAGAAATACGTGGCGTTGGAAACATCACGATCACAGACGTTAAAAGGGTAAAACACGATGTTGAAAATTATCCGAAACAAGTAGATTCCTCCAAGTAGATGTTGGCAACGATAGACAAATCTCGAATATAGTGACGTAATGAAATGGTTTCGTCGCGAGGCGAAAATAACAAAGATTTTATAGAAAATGGAAACAACAAACGAAAGTGGCGATGAACAGGTGGCTTCTCAAACCGAAGCATTTGCGACGCTCAAAAAACGGCTTCGACGATTCCAAGTATAAAAAGGACGTAACTCTGTGCATTCACTTACGTTGAAAGAATTATGTAGCATACCAATAAGATATGGGATGCATAAACATTTAACGAAACTATCAATGGATGTTAATACGTATCTAAGTAAATGCAATGTCTATCTGTTAGTTGGAATAAGGCAGGCTCTACTACGTTTAGAATTACTTACGTTCATTTTATTTTATGGTGTTTAGTATTTTACTTTTGATACATTTATCGATAATCGCCAAGGTAAAAGTTAATGCCGGTCAATTAGCACATGTAAGCAGATTAGATAAATGTTTCTCTCTCTTGAGTCTTCTGAGCAAACCCGAGTAACAACTTTTGGCAAGGTGGTCTCCTATCCTGTGTCGACGTGCTATGCAATGTCTTCTTCTTTATATTTTCTAATAATATCTGCTACAATTAATACTTAACGCTGACAATTATGCAGTTTCACGGCAACTTGCAAACATTTCTCTATGATAAATTTCAAGTTGTTTTTCGACAAAACCATTATATTTCCCTTTCTATTCTTCTTTCTACTCTTGCGCTAAAAGATATCGATGTTCACTCCTTCCAGGCGTTAATTACACGAACCAATTGTACGAAGTAAATCTGTCTCGCAGTTTGAACTGTTTCTAAGAACCGCTAGATCGCAGAACGTAATTAAGTATCGGAATATTAACGTGGCGTGAAAACGAGACAATTTTTCGTTCAAAATCCACTGTACGATAATTTGCTCTTACACTTTACGCACAAATACAAACAGTGCTCTGTCTGAATATGAATACGATTAACTATAGCTCTTATCCCTTTGATCAGATCGTGTTCATGACTTGCTTAACGAAGAAGAATTAATTCTACTTTACTTTCTTACATAGGCATAGATTTGACGTCGTATCAAGTACGAAGCGGATGTGGTTAAAGTATCGCGTCGATTATTTTGGTTGCAAGAATTAAAATTGGTTTCCTTTCTTTAATTGGTATCGCTTTTTGCGGTAGCTTTACCAAGAACAGAAGTAATGAACGGAGAAGCGTTATTTTTCATTTTTCTTGTTCACCTCGTGTCTGACATACCTTTATTGTTTTTAGTACTCTCCTAAATGACCAACGTAACACAGTAGAACTTGGTACATTGGAACGAAATTGTAGTTAGTGCGCAATTAAATGAACTCCTGCCGATTGATTCCACCTGTCTAAACTTCCATTACTCGAACGAAAAATCTTGAGTGATGGGATGAATCAGTGAAATACTACTATACGTGAATTTCAATCACACCAGCTGCTTACTCTCTGACAGGTTCGTACAAACGAGGTTTTATCGTGCGTAATCTTCAATATAGTAGAATCTTGATTGTCAGGATTAAACCTGACACACGTTAATCGAATTTTTTTTCGATAATAATTGTTTTCATTCGAGAGACGATCGTTGATCCGTTCTTTTCTTTCCTGACCTCTTTTACAAATATTGATACTAAGCAGGAATCTTCGAGTATAGAAAGGTAATAATTTCTATTTTATTTTTATTATTTTATTTATTATTTATTATATTAGTATTTATTTTATTATTTTATTATTTTTATTATTATTTATATTATTTATTCTTTTTCTTTTATATTTTTATTTTACTTTTATTCCCAAAATGAGAATTACATATTGCAGCTTACGTTCTTCTTTGCATCTCACGATGCAAATATACTTTGCAGCAGTACATTTTTGAAGGTGTCTTTAAACTATCGCGCTTATCGTGGCATTTTCATGGCAACGATGATCCAATTCGTATTATTCCGTAGTAGTAATTTCTTACGACCCCAAATATTTGACGTCGCGGAAATGAAACGTTTCGCGGACGCTGTACGCGACATTAATTGAAATTTATTTGAGAAAGTAAGAAAAAAAAAAAAAAAATAAAAAAGAAAGAGAGTGGCCAAAAAGAGAATGCTGAAATCGATATTAGTACTCTGACAGATTGTGCTTTAATGGAGGGATTTAACGAGAAACTTTGACCTCTCGTCTATTATACTTTGCGCAGTGTAATTTCAATTTACCAGACGAGTTTTAATCAAAGATGAATAGAGTTAAACTGTTACGTACACGCAAGAAGTTTTTCGAGAAAATGAACGAAGCAAGCGACGAGATCTATCATCCTCGCGAAGTTCAAAAAACGGCCTTTTGTTCCGCGTTGTACTCTGTTGCGTAAGATAATATGGCGTTGCAAGTAGGTTAACGCTGGGAAATCGTATTGCTAAGTTGTTGCCGAAATCCCAGCAGTAAAGTAAACAGTAGCCCGCATAATGTGCTCCGCGAAATAAAAGCCAAACAGATTTTATTGCCAGCGGAGAACAAACTTTCCAAATTACCGTTCGCAGGACATAAACCTCGTTACATTCTGCACGAAACGATTCTTAAATTTTAATGGTTTCTCAACATGCACAGAGACTTGGAAAATAAGCAAACTGTGCGGCGATGCTTTATAATTCGACTTCGATTTTGTTTAAATTTCAACATTCAGAAAGATGTTGCGAACAATTGCAAGTGCTTTTAATTTCGGATTAAAATTAAACCTAAACCGAATCTAGAGCTGAAGTTGAATTTTGTAATTTTACCATCTGGTTGATTATTGCACGAAAAAGCTAAATTATCTACAAAGTGTTTTCCATTTGTGGGTCGCCCTATATACCGCTAGAAGGAATATCTCGATTGACGATTAGATCGCATTTTTATGCATTTACGGAAAACACGAAGATACCGAAACGCGGGAAATGCGTATAATATGCAAAAATATGCGCGATATTCGTTGCGATATTTCCCGGGCGAAACAAACATTTGCTTTGGGTTTCACTTTTTTGGCATCATCTACGAAAACATGAATTTACATAAACATCCATTGACGACGATTATATCCGATAGAATTCTACAGATATTTTTGAACAAAGATCGGTTAAGTTCTAAGAGAAGACCATTTCCTTTTCGGAATTGTTATTAAGGAATGGCCGAACGTACGGAGTTAGAGTTGCCCGTTTACATTCTGAATCGTCGATAACGAATCTTGAATTTCAAGCTCCGAATCCGACCACGATCTTCTATTTCCGACACGATGGCACTGCAATTCGCAAATTGAATTTCAGATTGCGAAATTGAAACTTCAAATTCGAAAGCCGAAAGATCAAGTATGAATATCAAGCCGGTTGGTATTGATTCTCGCCAAGATACGACGAATCGGCCGTGTCCCTTGTATTGTTCCCATTTCGCCGAATATCGAACGAACTCGGTATCGCGAATACACGCTTTTACGAATAGTTAGTCCGTGCACCGTGGCCAGTTGCTTTTTATTCCCCTGGCAAGCTTTCTTCGCCGCGCGGTAACTGAGCCGCGAGTCGTGAGCCGCGTTTCGCACCTCGAATGACCAGAAAATCCTCCGAGTATTTGCACTCGAAATATAACGACATTCGCAGCGCAAATACCAGAGGAAACCATTGTTTCGCTATACAGTGTGGTCCAGTTATTAAATGGGTTCACGGCTTCAGAGAGCACGTGTAATATTGGAAATAGGTTTTTCAGTGATCAAATTTTTACGAGAGCTCAAGGTGACTGGGAATGTTTTATCGATGATCCTATATTTATTTTTGGATATCTTCGCAGAGTGTGAGAAAAGAAATTCGATGATCTCGGAAACGCTCGACCGACCTTAATCTCTCGCTACGCATTAAATCTCTGCGGAGCCTTAATGAGCACAATTGAACCAACGTAATTGACACCGACGTTTTTCTAACGCGATAAACGTCTACGCGCTGAACGAACCCACGCCAATAGACCAATTTAGCGAATGCCCTCGTCTGAAAAAAGCGCAAAGCCTCTACGCGAGGAAAAAAGAAAAAGAAATTAATCTACCCCGTCACCGAGGCAGAAAATTTACAGACATCCATCGATCAACTTCAAAACCGGTGCAAAAAATCAGGCCTAAAATTCTCATCGGACCGCCCAACATCCCCGAGATTGTTTCTAGGAAACACAGCGATAGAATAGCCGAAGAACATTAAGCTTCTTGGGTTCGTTTTCCACAGCAAATTAACATCCCCCGTACTTAAGCACCTAAAAGAGTCCTACGCAAAAAGACCGAGCGTCGCTGAATCATTAGCCAACGATAATTGGACGGCGGACCAGAAGCTTCTTTTAAACATAAAATTATTTTAATAACGAGGTCGAACGCGCTACGATAATTCCTATTAACCGTGCAAGTTACGTCGCGATATCGACACTTTGTTGGTACGGTGCAGTTAACTATCTTTGATTGGTAACTGGTTCTGGTCGTGCCATTCACCGGCAACAAAGAACAGCTTCTGCATTCTCCTCGACGCGTGCGTTTAATCACTGTAAATTCCATTTACCGGTGTGACGCAACCTTTTGACAAAAGCGATACCTAATACCGTGTGTACACGGGGGGCCGACGTTAATCGGCTCCTGCTACCGCAATAACAAGGCAGATCAGCGCACGAAGCGAGACCTTTGCACGATGGCTCACGGGGATTAGGTAGACTGGTTGAAACGACAGAAACGCCAGAAACGACGGATACGTGCTCCAACGACGAGATAGTTGGGCAAGTTGCCACAACGTCCACCCGGACCCGGTCTAACTTCTAGGAACCTAGACTAATTACCTACATACTATCAGTCGCCAGTTGGCCTTCGTGATGCTGACCTGCCTGGCGTTCGGTGCGATCGTTTTTCTATCACGGCGACCGAGACTAACGGGTCGGGACAGATAGACACGCAGCGTGTCCTTCTTTATCCTTGAAGAAGAAAATCTCTGGAAACGGCGCAACGCGGCACTAATTAATCGATTGATCGATCGATCCGGTCGAGTAAAATTGTGTAATTAATTGACTAATTAATTAAAGCCGTGGTTCGTCGTCTCCGAATACGGTTGCCGGCGAGCGCGGAAGGAACGTTGATTATAAGCCCTCGGGTTGATTGTTATAGGTGGTTAATTAATTGCTCTCGGTATCGAAATTACGCAGTTGCGAGTGTTTTCGCAGATTTATCGGCGAAGTGTCTGTCAACGGCCACCGCTTTCATTACCCTAAAAGTATCGGAAAAGAACGATTTGTCGGAATTTTCCACGTATTCGTGGCTTTATATCGTTGCATATTTTTCTGCCATTTCTTATTTTTCTTATTTTTATTTTCTTATTTAAAGATCAAGTTCGCCCTAATATTTAGTCATTTTTCAATGACATTTAATTTCACCACTTTGCACGCGAGTCGTCCATCGTTACTCTTATCGTTAACTATTTATCCTCTTTCTGCTCTTCCTGTTCTTTTATGCCGAGACTGTTACCGGACTGGAAATGGAATGCAGTTAGGTGATCTTTAATCGCTTCAGCTCGCAAAACTTTTCACGGTTAGGTTTAACTGTTAACTACTCGCGCCAAAGGGAAGCACATAGCGTGTTCAAGCTGCATAATTTCGCGAGTTTTGTAGGTACACATTCAGCCGGAAAGCTACGGCGAAGGATACAGTTAACCGAAGAGGCCCGCCCTGAGAATCAGATTACTCTTTGGACCCAGGTTACCGAACGTAATTATCTTACGATTAGCAAGTGCTCTAGTGCTGTTCCGAACCAGGCTACTTCTACGGTTCTGACCGCTATTAGAATCTCCACGGCAAACTACGCCAACTACCATGCCTTTAGAAACTTGACCAACGCCTACGCTGCAACCTGGCAAGTCGATAATGAGAGTGACGGTTCCAGAATCGATAAACCGAACGTAATTAAATGCGAACAATCGTTAAGTTATAGCGAAATAATTGTACGTACGGTTGCGCTCAAAGCTTTGAAGCACTCTTTACCTTGCGAAAAGGAACTAGCTTTCTCGTGCATTTTCCAACCGACAAGAGTATGCTGCAATTATAACTTTCGTCTTTATGTATAAAAAAATTAATTAGATTTTATATAATGGAAGAATATTATCACGGACAAAATATTTCTCTACATAAGGAAGACATCGTCCTTTTCAAATTAATTTATTTCGTGCATTTCCTGGGCAACAAGGATAAATCGTAATTATAACTTTCAGCTTTAAATAGAATTAATTACAGTTTATGTAACGGAAGAATAATATTACGAACAAACTATTTCTTTACGCAAGGAAGTCGTTCTTTCTTTTTCTTTCTAACGTGCTGCAAAATTAATGTATATAACGACAATACAATCATACGCGTATGACAATCAGTGGTTTCTATAAAGAACAACGGTTCCGATGGTTCTGCAAATTGCTCTTTTCCACGAATTTATAGATGATACGTTTCTCGAAACAAGGGAGAGAGGTGTAATTAACTCGCTTAAAATTTAACCCAAACCATTAACAACTAAGAAATCGTAACCTACGACGATATTGATAATTTGCAAACATCCCAGGTTATTCGCCACATTTTTAATAAAAAAAAATGTTGTTTCCCTTTATTCGATCCGATTGTTTATCCGAACGTTTTAATACGTATCTATATATTACCTATTACGTAACGAATTCATTGCGATGATGAAGAGATTACAACGAGGGATACAAATAATGGAAATAAGCCATCGATGGAACGTATTAAAATGGTTTAATTAATCAATGCAGTACATTAAACTGCTATGCGCGCGGTTTCGAAAAAAAACTTGGCAAACACGTCTGCACAAGCGCAACTTCAAGTAGGAAGTCTAATGAGCGAATACGCCAATTAAAACGGCGCAGTAATTAAATGACTGATCGATGATGGGATTAATGTAATTACGACAAAGTAACGTTGCACTGGACGGTATAATCAATAGATACTCGCTAATGGCATCAACGAGAGTCGATTATATGCTATACGTCCTTGTATTCATTTAATCCGTCATTAACCCGAGGCATGTAAAACGACAGCAGTTGCTCATGGATGATTATAAAGTCATATCGATGACACGTCAAATATTACAGTATCTATGTCTATTCTTTAAATCACGCTATGCGCGGTGCTCGTTCTTATATAAGCAATGTGTGGATTTTTATGCGACTGTGACGAAACGTAAAGGTGCACAGAATGTATGTTACGTGCAAAAGTATACAGGGTGTCCCAATTTCTTCCAGCCAAACAATGCTCCCAATGACGTATGTTTATACCACATCGCAGTATAGCGACATTTGACTGAAAGAAACTGGACCTCCCTGTATATTGGATTGTAATGAAAAATTCGTCCTGGTTTTATCCACATATTACGTATTATACTGTAACAAATATAAAAATAGAACGAATTTATGTTACAACCCAATAAAATACACAGGACAAATTATTGCGTATAATATTTGGTGGGCAATAGAATCTTTTACCTACATTCCACTTCTTTAAATTATATTTTGTTCAATTTACATTTGTACAACAATGTGCGTTTACGATTGAAATTATCGATCAATTCTATGTATGACAGTTAGGAAATTAATATAGCTCACCTGATATAGTTGTAACGTAGCAAATTCGATACAGACTAAGCAGCAGCTTACCTGAAATAAAATACCACAGAATGTAATTCACAATTTCATAAAAGAATACCTTCCTACGCAGTTAAAATGTACATATTAGCATTTAGCATTAAATTTCAAGTCGAACTACTTTTGTCAAGATTACTTCGTAACTCGTTTATTTATCTATTTATTCAATTAGGACCTCATGGATTCATAAGACTAAATTAAAATTCATAAAATGGAAATTTTCAAATCTACAGGTAATCGATCTTCTTTAATTCTAAACACACACTACCTAGGTATACTATTTCTTAATAAGTGTCCATTCCAGTAATAATTAAGTTTCCAGCCAATCAGTTGATATAACAAAAGCACTAATCCAAATAAACATAATTTACACGTATCTGCACGAATTTATTCCATCGTTATTTCGTTCTTTATCTCTACCTCCAATCTATCTTATCATACACGTCAGTGAATTAAGACAATTGTTGTTAAAAAATTAACAGTTGACATGTTTCTCCTGTAATGCTCTAATCGTATGATATTAAGCCCGCTCCACACGTGGAAACATATTGCGATGCATGCATCGACACTTAGGCTTCATGAAATTTGCAACAGTTTCTGTTTACCTCTGCATTAGCGATTCTTCTCAGTCTGTGGTGCGAAGCCAGCTCCAGTATTTTTATCATTAACTCGTTAAAGATCAAGCTGTGAAATAACGTGTAAAATGCTACGTGAATCGGACTTTATCAAACTTTTACGCGAACCGGATTTTTACTCCGAAATTTCGATGAATAAAAATTCGAAGATTTTAGCTGTTTCCTCGAGGTTCGAGTTATCGGGGCTCGACTTTTACAATTTAAATTCATTTTCAAATTCAATTATATGGAATAGTGTGTCAATAATGTGTAACGTTGGTCCTTAGGTTAATAAGAGGTATGTTGACCACAAAGAATAGAAAATTAAAGAAGGTTGCTTTCGAAAGGAGATTTATATCCTAGAAAATTATATTCGGTAGCCTGGTTCCTGCATCGATACAAGCTGGTTTCGATACAGATCTATGTATGTACATACATTGTAACATGTATCATGAAACATAGATATCGATGCCAGGCATCGCAACATGTTTCAACGTGTAGACCATCCTTAGTTCGATCTGTGATACAAGCGTAGGTTAATTCGACCTAAATTTCGAGTAGGCATTAAATTGTACTATTTCGATGTTTCACGGGTCACAACCTTATTACGTGAATTTTACAAATTTATCGTTTTCAGTGATCCATTCACAATGCTATCGATGGAGCGAGGACTTTTACGTATTTATGGAAAAAGTGTGAGAATGCAGAGAATGCGTGTGATATGCTTTGCATAGCACATAAAATATGCAAAAATATGCAAAGCTTAGCAGCTATTGAGATATTTAATAAGTAAAACAAATTTCTGTTTAGGCTCCACTCTATTATCTGCCTCTCTATGAATTTGTATAAATATTCGCAATCCAATTATAGGTTTTACACGCACAGACTGATGCTTTAACTAAAAAGGAAAAGAGATGGATAGAATAGGAAAGAGTGTGCGTTTCGAGAAGTGAATGCTGTAATTTACGATGCATCGTTATTTATTCAGGATACGAGTGGATTCTGTAAATTTCGTTTCATTATTATTTTTTTTTTTTTAATATCCCGAGCGTTGCTACATTTTTTGCAAGCTACAGATTTTACACGGCGAGGTTTAAAGATTACGTGCGTACTTGTTCGAAATAGCAAATTAAAGGGAACAATGTTCAGAAAAGTCTCAAATTCAAAATATGCTTATTTGCGAATTCCTGGTAGGTACGTGTTTTCTTATATCATTCTTTCTTTTGTCTCTGGTGTCGTTCCATTCTTCTAAGTCACATGTTTTATGCAAACAAGTACAAGGATTAAGCTAATACATTTTTAAAACGTTGCTGTGGTAGCAGGCTTGGCCAAATTTCATTTCACGTAAGAATCAAACGAAACAACTCGAAATAATGTACAATCTATTATTTTATTTTAAAAGTAACTAAAGGAAGCTAATTTCACTTTGTTTCGAGAAACATTCAGCTTTAGCAATCCAATGTGTCGTTCGCCTCTTACGTTGCCTCGTACTTTTTCGTAGATAAAGTATTTTCCTTAAATCTTAGACGTCAATAACTAATAACAACAACTAAACAAAGTCGCCAACATAATTCTTCGCCCGTTCTTCGTCTTCGTTTCATTTAGACTCGCCAAAGCATCCCTTACATTTACATGTTCCACCATATATTATCGAACGCTCTGTATGTACCTCGAATTGCTGCGAGACACTAAATTGCTCCGGTACGAATACAAGATTCGCTCGGAGCTTTGGCCAATCGATTAGTTTCATCAGCAATTCACAAAGCAGTCGATAAAATTCAAAGTAACCAGGGGCGGTATCTAACACGACATTAAAAGGCTTATCTGTGATTCAAATTTCGCTCCTCGCTTCGCGAATACTATACGGTCCACTAACTGCATTGCTGTCGGCACGCGCTCCTCTACTGTGTCTCTTGCATTAGCAAAAGGATTCGCCCGTAATACGGTCGATTTATTTCCCGAATGTAACCGTTACTCTACTCGTTGGGTCGAGTGAATGGCCAGCGGTATTTAGTGGTTCCGATGCACGACGAATAACTCAACGATATATGGCAAACTTTGGATAAGTGTTCGCCACGATTTCTCGCCATAAGTGCCCGGTCATCGTTCCCACCACTGCAGGGAATCCCGCCCAACGTTCGCACTGACACCTGATCTCGAAAGTAATTCGAAATCGAACAGTGTTTCGTAGCTCTTTCGAACGAAATCAAACCGAACACGATATTGTTTAAACCACGTTTTATAGACATTTAGTACGCGAAAGAAAATAAATTGTCATTCGTTAAATATAAGAAAATACGCTTCGAGTTTTATCGTGTTTGATCTCGGATTAATCAGAGAATCCTTTGCGTTGGTCAAAGCTTAACTCGGCAAAAATGAAAACTAAAATGTTTTATCGTTGCATTGATTCACCGATATGTTTCTTTTGATCAAGCCGACTCTCGAATCTCTTTCTCTACCATTGACACTGTCCTTTTCTACGATCGGTGAAACGACAGACCGTATCTGTACTCAGAATCGACACCCCTATTGGATAAGCACTCTGCGTGGCGATTTTTCGAGCGCTTATCCAAAGTTTACCGTACCTTTTCTCCCGATAAAGATAAAGCTTCGCTCGAATCGGTCAACAGATCTCGACGAACCGTTTTGTATCTCGACTACGGAACACGTACGTAGCACTCGTGTGCATGACGCTAATTATTTCACTCGATGCTTGTTAAAGCTAATGGTCGCGACGTAATGGCGTTACCGCGACGCTGCTGCGCCACATTTCGTCTTAACATTCGTTCCAAGGCGGTAATGTACGCCTCAGGGGAAACGGGAACATAACGGATCCGTATAATTAAATCTGCTGGCCTACGCTAGGAAACAATTATAAAATTTACCGAGAGTAACTGAAAAGCTCTCTCAACTTGCCACTACCCTACATACGAGAGCAAAATTCCTCTTTTAATCGGTCGCTCCTAGATCGCCGTCAGTTTCTTTGCTTCGATTTCTTCGCTCTTTTTTTTCAGTTGGCTAACTTACGTATGCAATTTTGCTGCCACGTTTATACGTGTAAATATGCTCGTATTTGCTATAGTATATATATATATATATTGATATACGATATATAGTATGGTATCAGATGATGGATTTTATTCCAATCTTCTGCTATTAACCTGCCGAGAATCAATGTTGCGTCAAGTCTTATTCGCAACGTTTTTCAGTGAATTGAAATGATCGTATCTTGCTGTTTTATCGTTGTGCTCATGGAAGGAAATTCCAAGAATTTCTTTAATACGTCTTTTTTGTCTTTATAGCCTGTCTCACATTGATGCCTCGCATCATGATGAAGTTTAAAGATATCGAAGTACTTATGCCACTGTGATAAATTGTACTTTTCAAATCATAGACGTCCTGTTTATATTTCTGTACTGTGCGGTGGCCTTTCGTTTGCTATTCCGATACATTTTTTGCATCTTCACGAGACAATGTGTAATTTGACGTTCTTCGATGTTGTTGCATTTACCGCTTGCTTCTTAATTAAAAAATAAAACAATTAATCCATAATGTTACGTATGATTTCAGCATTTTACATAACGTTTAAACGCTCGATATTACCATGAATCTTATTATCCGGACAGTTTTCGTTCATTTTTCCACGATAGTGATTGTTACAGAAATAAAACTTCATAATTTCGCCTTATGCTACTAATCGATTTTGATGTAACATTTCATATTTTTAACGTAACCAACGAGCCTGCACAAAAAGTTACCATGAAATGCACAAGCACCTATTAAATCTCATAACAAGTTCTTTTAACAAATAATCCTGTAATACTTTGAACATCTTTTATATTTCTGTGTAATATGTGCATTTTCTACTTCTTTGCGCCTTCCAATTTCTCATAACCGCATAAACGTTTCGCAGTCTACTTATGATACTACATCGAGCTTAGAAATTCTTTCGAGTTGATCTCTTTCAAACACCAAGCTAACAATATATGCACTAACAGTAAATAAATGTTTCCTAGTTAGCAGATCGTCTTCGAGTCGATATCGTAAACTCGAAAGGGAGCACGCTACCTTGTAATTGATATCAATCACAAGGTGTTTCAATCACTGTACGATCGAAGTGATAGTAGTTAACTGCAGTGGCACACTGCAGCGTAACAGTTTCAAAGTTCCGATGTTGTTGCGTGAAACGATTAACACGCCGAAATGAAACAATGCGAGGAATCGCGCGCCACAGGAAACTCTATAACACGTAGTTGCTCTCGCACGGTACTTACGATAAACCAGTGCAGCAACTACGTTTAGATACGCGAAAAAGCTTTTTAATGGCGATATCTGTGAACCTTAGTATGTTGCACGGTAGTACAGAGAATACGACAGCATTTGACACGCAGGTACATGTTGCAACAATAATCTATGTAAGAAGAAAGACTCGAATGTATTTTCATGTCGTAAATACTTGCACGTTTGATTTTATACTACGTGGACCAGGTACATAACGCATCTGCAATAAATTGGCACATACTGTATAATATGTATAAGCGTTGCAGATTTCTATTGGATTGATTATTTCTTTCAATCTGTTCTGACTTGTTAAATCTTTGTGTGATTGGAATTTTTATATATCACGTATTTTATACGCGACTGTAATGTTAATGAAATCCGTATTCGTTAGTTTGAATTTTGTCTTTGTTATTCGATGCGATACATTTTATCGGGTACCAATTTGATCGCAATTTGTTATATCTACGAATTACAAATTAATTTTTTCCGATCAACGATCTCAATTCACGACGCAAAATCATCGTTATTACATATCGGAAATTATTTCGTGTAAAAATCCGCGCAAATGTACGCGTGTCTATCTATTTCGAATAATTTAGCATACTACCTACACATTTTGTTCATAATTGGGCATGTTGTATAAATACTTACATAAATATCCGCGGACTATGCTTCGTTTACAGAAACTAAGATCAGAATAAATTTTGTTTTATCTTGTCTGACCTGATTTATAATTATACGTGTTTCATATCCATCGACGTGTATCTTTTTGTAAGCTCTAAATAATTGGATTGTTATATACCTATACTGCCTCTCGTTTAAACGTTATACACGTTTATACGACATACTGTTATTCCAAAATACACGAGTGGAAAAACTGTTACGAAATTAGTTAGCAACATATATTAGAATGTTAAAATGATTCTCAACCACTCTTCGACTCCTTTGATTATAAGTCAGAAAATGTATAAAAGCAAGAAACACGTGCAATTGAAAAAGGAAGCTACTACTCTGGCAAGCTATAGTAAACTGATATTCCCGCGCAAATCGAGCCGTTCACATCGATCCTTGCGCCGAAGAAACATCTAGACAAAAGATGAACGTAGACGCGTTGGTATCGTTTTCCACTCATTTCGCTCCGAGTTATGTTAACATTACTTGGCAATCTTGCATCTATATAGTCTCAACATGCTGCAGATGGCTGATACGACCTGTATTCATTCTATTCTATCACCCGACCTTGATCTCGACTCGTGTAACGACGCGGTCTAGCGTCGGTCTACAGTCATATTCCGGTGTTAATAAATTCGTCTAGTTGGCCATTCGCGAATCTATATACGCGATCTATCCTCGTGAAATATTATTGTTCGCGCGCAGTTACAATTTACATGTCAATGGTATCAAAATCACCCTGGTTCGATCTATTATTCGCCGTGAAATACATCCTAATTGCCGAGAGAGGATCTTCATGCTGCTTTCACGGTCTTGATCATCACACTTGACGTTGTTACTGTTATGTTTAATGCTGCCGTGTTTAACACTGTTTGAGACTTCCTGGCGGGAGCCGGTCCAACAGCAAAAGATTCCCAACGTTTTGCCAATATTGCGGTTAGCTTCGTTAGGCGGCCGAAAGATGCACTGATACTGGCAGCATCAGTTAAGCGTCAACTGCAGCGTCGTAACGACGTGATTGCCAGGAGTATGGAAACGAAAGAGAGCAACATGACAACCTAAATAACCGTGAGTCGACCGTGAATACGAAGCAAGTAGTAAAACATCTCCTATAGTTCCCAGAAGACACGAATCTTTTTCGGTAAATCTGGCTGCAGTGAAACAATGGAATAATATGTCCATTACAACAACGTATTCTACATTATCTATGATATTGTCCAATACAAGACTAGCCTAACACCGTGGGTACTCTGTCACCAGAGGTCTACGACAGACGCTTTCTCGCAAGAGACCCAGAAACACGGCCATGTAAGCAAATCTCGACACTCGCTAGGGAAAAACGTCCGAGAATTGAGTCGTGACAAATCAACACGAAGGTCAACAAAGTTCTCGTTCAGACAGAGATGGGTAGAGTGTCTCCGAGATACTCGTAGCACGTCACGCTTGCACACAATCCTCTTGTCTTCCGCATTGATTTCAAAAGATTCAATTTTCGCACGGTTTTTCCTATGCTTCGGTACATATGAATGTCGAGACCCGTTCGTACGATTGTGTCCATAAGTACAATTTCCAACATGACCTCTGCCAGTCGGATTTCTAAATCACGGGCTTGCTAGGTAGTCTTGCCGACGAGTCCATCCTTGTCATCCTCTTCTACCCATGAAGCTACGCTCTACGATACAACCGTTTGTCACGGTAATCGTTAATAACTCTTAGATGCGGACGTAGTCTTAAACAGACGAACGAAAAAAGATCTGTTATTCGCGTCTTGTGCTTTCTCTCGCGGCTGTTGTTGTCCGCATTCGCGTGCGCTCCGACGAAATTCTAAGGTTTCTCACGCGCTCACAAGCAACGCAAGCCGGGCTAGCTCGCGCCAGGGAAGAGCGGAGCGGAGAGAACGCGTTACAAAGAGAGCAGAGCGTGAGAAGACAGAAAGCTGGGAAAAACGGGGACGGAGTATCGCGTACAGCAGACGCAGGGGTTGAGAATGAACGCGAAAAACCATAATGGCGGGACGAGACGAAGAATGGCACGTGGATGTGGAAGAAAGGGAAAGGGCGAAGAGGAAGGCAAAGGAGCCAACGAAGGAAGAAGATGGTGGCGAGTGTAACGCACAGTGAACAAGTGGAAGAAGCTAACTGCATCCGTGTCTACGTTTGAGCCGCTGATGGGCGTCTGGCGGGTCACTTCACCGTTGGAGACCGTGGATATACGAAGTGGACTTTACTATACTCAACCTTCGGATATTCCGGGTACTCGGTGATGTTGCAGCCTCTAGTGTTTCACTCGTGGCGCCGCGGCGCTCCCTTGAGCACGTACGACTAACTAGAAAAATTCTCCGGTTAAGCGTTCTCCTGTGCATGATGAAAACCGTGTCGTTAGCAGTTAACCTAACCCCTTCTCCATCGATCTTCTTCTTTTTCTTGCCCCTCTAAGCTTCGCTTTTGTACTTCTCTTCCTAGTGTCTCTTTTTATCTAATGGAAAGTTAAGACACTAGGAATCTCCGATAAGACTCGGTCTTTGTGGGAGGATAAACGTGAGATTTTCTAGTCACAAAGCCAGACCGTTCTACGTAATCTTACATGCACAGAGTGACTCATCGGATGAAGGATGTCTAGATGGTCTTCTTCGTTTGAAGGCTTCTTTTACAGTCATTTTTCTTTGAATTATCTTCCGAGAATTTTCTAAGATCGCTGATGATCCTGATCGATTAAAAAAAATTGTGTATCGGGTTGGAACGCATCTTATTAAGAAAAATTTATTAACGATAAGATCCAAGATCGCGTTAAGACGATATACGAAAGCAGGGTTTGTTTAGCCGCCGAAAGTAATAAACCTTTATTGCGATAATTCTAATCGTAATAACTTTTCAATTTCTCCCAGCGTAAAAATAACGCATATTCTACATAAAAACTTCACGAATCGCCTATTTAACGACGTAATAAAGACGAGAAATCGAAAGATACAACGGTTTTAATACAAAACGAAGTTTCAGTGGTGAAATTTATAACTCGCCTCTCGGTAGATTGAGATAACAGTAAGTCTTTGAAATTCTTCAATTCTATAGAGTAATTGCCATGAATTTCTTATATATTCTTGGATAGGGAATACAGCTTTTCAAATGTTGTAGAATTTCTCAATGAAAAAGGTAGACAAGTAGTCATCAACTGATTCTATGGTACGTTATTATAGACTGGAAAACCATCCCAATACAACAGCCAGAGAATCTTATAGATCTGATCAACTCAGGAGATTACGGAGAAAACACTCAATTGACCTTCTCCATTGACCTACGCATTAAATCACTACAAATTCCAGCACGCTTAATTAACACAATTGCACTAACGCGATTGCAACTGACGTTTTTCTAATAGGATAAACGTCTACGTGATATATAAATCTACGCCAATAAGCCAATTTACCTTACTTGGACAAATGGTAAAGCTTCGACGAAGGAAAAGAAAAGATACGTTACTATAAATCGCATTTAATAATTAAATAGGAAGTTAACTACGAAAGAAATTTAACACTAGAACTAGCAACGATTAAAGTATAAAACTGAGTTTACATAGGTCCAGTAGCATTCCACATTAGCGGTCCAATCCAGTTCCAACTGCAACTCCAACTTCCAATTCCAGATCCGATCCAAGTGGATCACAACTGGAATAATGTAAACAGTGTTTTCATTCCAGGACTGCCGACATTCCAGTCAGTGCAAGTAATCCAGTCAAACGACTGGATCGAAGGTCTACTTTCTCAATTCAATGTAGTACCATCGAGAACATAACGTTCCAACGTTACTGGAATCGTCTAGGCGTTAGATCGACTTTCATATATACTGTTTTAACTTTAACGTCTCTTTTTTTTCGCACGAACCAATTGCCAATACAAACATCGAACAATGCAAACATCGACCGATTTCCAGTCGAACCACTGAAACGTGATCGCCTGATCCAGCGTTAGACTCGTTCTCAAGGACTCGAAATAGGAGACACGCAAAATCCCAAAAATCCACCCTTGTAATCCCCTAGAGTTATTACGAAAATTCACAAATTCGTCGCTTTGATCAGTTCGTTCATTCTGATTGCTCTGATTACGCTAGCGTGTTAATTCCGCGCCGTATGCAATAACGAGGAGATCGAGGACTTCTGGAGAACAGGAGAGTATGCAGAGGATAGAAGGTTGATGTCTCGGTGTTGAACGTTTGTCGCACAGCCGCAGGGATGTAGAGAATGAAAAGGAAAGAGAGAGGCAGAGAAAGGAAAGGAGAAAGCATCGGTAGAAGGGGAGTTGCCGGAAAAGCTGAAGAGAAAAAGCTGGAAACAAAGGCACAATCAAGATTTCCATTTAGAACAAAACAACAGTTAGCTGGTCGTCATGGCCAAGGTTCCTCCTCCTTGTTCCTTTCTCTCTCTCTCTCTCTCTCTCTCTCTGTTTTCTCTTTATACCTGCCAGCCCTCTCTATTCGTACTCAAGACTCGGATTACGACGGTAGGGAGTAAATACGACGGGCAAAGGCTAACGAGGTGCTTCTGGGCGTCGTGCGTTGTAAACGCGTCACCAAATTCCCCCACCTCTATCCACCTAGCTATCTTGCCTCTGTTCGTATCTGATTTTCTGTAGCAAATGTTACCGCTCGCGATACGATCGATCGTTTCTATAACTTTTCACACCTGTTGCGGATGCGAGGATTTGGAAAACAGAAATCTGGATTTGTAATTTCTTCCAAATCGCTGCTCGACGTTGATAGTGGCGCAGCAACTCAAAGTAACTGAAACTTGCCTTTATCGAACAGACGGTTTACGTCGTGTTCCTATTTTTATCACGTAAAATAGTATATTTATAGTTGCAGCGGTTTTGCGTCAGAGAGCAAAATTATTACTTATACCGCTATCAAGCTTAGTTTTACAACACTGCCTTATCTTCGGCTGTTTTGCGAGGCTACGGATAGAAGATTGTACCGCTTTCGCGTATAGTGGCATATCTTGCGTTAAGTCAGCCTTATAATTTCGTTGAAACGACTCACGAAGATTTCCTTGTAAAGTTTAAAAAGCCTCTCGTCTAAAATTTACATTTTTTAACCTGTGCTGCTAGAAATGCCAAGCAGCAAAATAACGTGGCGAGCTCGCATCGTTAAATTATTTTTCTTTCTTTTTAACAATATTTATACACAACAGATATCTAACCCATGTATATAAAAAAATTCGCCAAAATTTGCAACGTTTTTATGTCACGTTTTTATGTCACGTTTTTATGCAACGTTTTTATGCTACGCTTTTATGTAACTTTTTTTTTGTAACGCATGTAATTCGGATTATCGCGAACCTTGCAGATGCGTGCCTGGTGTTATTCTTCCTCGAATTTATCCGTGTTTAGTGGAAAAAAGCGTTCGATTTTCGATTATTTATTTCGCCCTAAACGTAAAAACTAAAATTTCATTTTGTTCAGTCCTTTTCGAGTTTTCGCAGCTTCTGGATCGCTCGCAGTTGGCCGTATCAAGAATCTGTCCAGGAAAGGAAAGTTGCTTTTTAGCTTACAGGTTTCTGGCTTTCCTGGGTAATTCCGAGTCATCCTATTAAGTTTGTGACATAATTAAAGACTATTATACATGCAAACCATTCTATGCTAAATTAAATTAAATTAAATTAAGAACAATGCTAAATTATATATATTTAGACAAGATCATTATACCAACAGTAACATGGAACTTTTTTATTTCTTTTGTTCAATTATAAATATCGCTCACTGTATACTACATTTCGTCATGCATTACTGTACTAATACATGTTCATACACAATCGTGAAAACAACTAAAATTTTGTGCCAGCATACAAGTAATTTATTTCTGTCTGTCCTTCGAATCTAAAATATTTAATTTTGCATAATCAAATCTATTAAATTCTATCAAATCACACGGTTAGCAAAATCATATAATTTAGTCAGTATTTATTAATGGACCAAGCATCGAACAGCGTTACTTCAACATTTCCGCACAATATGCATTCCAATCTTTCCTCCCTCGCTCAAAAATGTCATTTGCACGTTCAAAATATTTTTCAAATCGATTTGAAAGAAATTTAAGCCATCCTTAACCAAATTTATACCATCGTGTGTGCCGAATGACCGAACAACTTCGAATGGCGATACATTGAACGGAGCTATCTAAAAAATATCTTCGTTTACGAATCGAAAATTCCTTTGATCTTGCCAAATTGTCGATCATTTGCTCAGCGCGGCGAGTTGTTCGAACAATGAGAATAACGATTCGCATTGTACGCGAGCCACGTATAAATCATCGTTTTTCGTAACATCGAACACTAAATAATGAGCGCCAACGTCGGCTCTCGTTCTGTAAAGCAACCAGGAAGTGGATGCGCTTCTCCGGAGATCCCTTTGCGGCGAGATTATAAAACTAGAAGCCGCGAGGAAACCTATTGTCTAACGCTAGCAGCCCGTTCGATCTTGCGACTAAATTGGCGTCCGGTGTGATGTAACCAGATGCTGATCAATTATATGTTTCCACCGTTTAACCCATTAAAGTTTGTTGTACTGTTGACGACAGTGGAGCGACGTTAGTTAGACCGAGGAAATTTTACCTATTTACTTGCGGTTACAAGCAACAGCTTAGAAATAAGGAGAATGTAACAGAGAAATAATGAACGATGAAACGATAGAAACCACAATAGTTTACATCTTTTTTTTTTAGAATCGAACGTTAATAGGATAGCGTCGTGATTAATTGTCTCATAATTCGCAGCTACAAGTTCGACTGGCTAATTACGATATATGTAAAATCGTTCGTTTTTTAAAAATATATTCCATAGCTTAAACAACGAAGGCAAGGAATAAACTAAACCACATATTCTCTGAATGCGAGTTTATAGCATCGATTTATTCCAATTATTGAACGTACCAAAGTGGACATTCGTTTCTTCCGAATGAAATCCAGATAATATATACGAAATCGATCGTTGCTGTTAATCTCGTACATATTTCGCGCTGAAATCCATCTCAGCCAGTGAATTACTCAGTTTTTTGGGATATTAGGCCTAGACCATCTTTTTTTCTTTTGTCAATGCCTCGATCGAGCCAATATTCATTTTTATGATTATCAATTCTATGATATTAATTTGAACCTTGTTCAGACTTGTCGAGTAAAACTTTTACGGTTTTTAATAAATAGAACGGTCGAGAAATCGTCGATTAATTTTTCCACGCAATATATTACGATATATTAAGCACAGCTGCAGCTTGATTATTATTATTATTATTATTATTCAGTCATAGTTAATCGTTGCTCGCGAGACGCAAAGCACGAAATACAAAAACAAATGTAATATATTACGATATTGTCAAAATTGTAATAATTAAAAGGAAAGATCGCTATTGCGACGATTCGAACGATTCCGGCTGTTTTTTAAAACCATCATTATGCCGAACGTACATTATATATCGAATAAATACGATACTTCGGACTGAGAAAAATCTGTTACGGGCGAAATGGGAAACTTTGCAGGAAGTTGTCCTTTCTTTGGTCAGATACATGATTCCGCAATGTTTGTCGGTATCGAATTCCCTAAGAGATCAACGATTCGTTGTATTTATACGAGCACAAATGCAAATCAAACGTAAAATGTAATTTAATACACTTTATAGAATTTCGATAATTTATAACTAAAGCGAAACAAACACAAGACTTTAACGCATAAATACACACGTAGTGAGATTGTGTTGTAAATGTCTCAAGTAACAGGAATGAATTTAACCGCACAATAAGAGAATTTACGGCAACGTCGATAGTAAAACTCGATACGCGCCGCAAGCGTGCGGTAAGATAAAGTTGTTAAATAAAAAGAACGACGAGATACGTTATTAAATGTGCATGTCATACGTTTTTAGTAAGCACGTATTACAAAATGATATTGGCGTCGGATATAGACACGGTGATCTATTTGAACGATCGCACGTGGTGCGAAAATTTCAGCCTTTTTCGGCAACATGACCCCTTACCGCCAATAAGAGAAGAAAATAAGAGAAGAGAAATAACCCCATAAGTAAAAATCCAATGGTAAAACGTGCCCAGGCTTGCGTCCAGACGTAAGAAGGCGAATTTAAACGCCTCTCGTAGAGAAAAAAATTCGTTACAACTCAAAAACAAAGTGGAATAGGTATGAACTTGAAAAATTTGTTTATCGGAGACTCGTCGATATTAAAATTGAATTTATATGGAAACAACGAGAGTCTCTCATCTAGCAGATCACAAAACTTGTTAACAGGATGTATCAGGTCGTTGCTTGGTTGTATGAGTAACGAGGTGCTTGGTTTTCATATACCACGTGAAAATAAAAAATAACCTGTTCACGATCGACCGACGATGAATTTTCCCGTACATTTTACAATCGATTACAATTAAAAAAAATTTGTTAAACTCCGATAGTGACAATTCCCACTGTTTTGAACTGAACTGTCAGAAAAACCGCATTATGGGACGACGTACATCTACGGTACTAGTCTGCGAGGCCGATACAATTATTGATCTTTAATTCTTGTCAAAACACCTGTACATAGTTTGCATAAATTGTAATTTGATACTCTGAATGGTTAATATCGTAGGAATACAAAATGACAAATAGAAACAATTTCCCTTCCTAAATAATTATTAATGATCCTAGAAGATAGTATCGCAAAGTCGTTTCTATGCAGAACAATACAAGTACCGATAAGCGTTAGTTGATCGTTCCTTCGCCTATGCCATCTATCCAACCGAATGGAACGTTGAATTTTATCTGCAACTAAGAAGTGACACGCATAAGCTTCTCTACAAATACACCTTCCTTTTTCACGAATTTCCGCTACGTTAACGTATAAGCCTTCTTTTCGTCCTGAAAAGCGTGTCTCTTGCCACTTACAGTGTTTTCTACAAACACACGGTTCCTTAATAACGCAGGTCAACTATTCTGATTTATACGAACACAGCACCGTGTACTACTACCTACATAGGAAACGAGGTTGCACAGGTACCATATTCGTTCGCAGGAAACATCTAATCACGGTACATTTTAAACGAACGTAAATGTATCCTGGCATTAGCTACCGACTCTGTTACCGCATTCGCCCAAGTTCGATCCGGTGAGATTTCAGGGCACAACTGCCGAAAGGCGATCCGCTGAAAATCGATGATACAAGAAACCGTAAGCGCCGTGGTTGAGTGATCCCGCGAAATTATTCCCGTAACGGTACCGCAGGAGAGCCTTCGATTCCGCCCTCGGCTGGAAACATAGTATTAGACGATTTAAAGCGTCCGCTGGAATTTACTGTTTCGCGCTTGCCCGATTTTATTTGCATAGCGCTGGCCGCGGTTCCCGTTCGTTCACTTTGTTTTGTCACGTGGGTGTTTTTACGAGGTCGCTCTACTCAGAAATCCCATAAAATCGCGCCCACCGGGAGCATCTGGATTTCAATTATCCGCCGCGGAACCGACTGTCTATTTATGCGATCTAGCCAATCGTGTAATTACGTCTAACTGTGAATCACTCGCAGCTCTCCGCTATCGTCTTTAACAGGGTGGTAACTCGTACATCGAAATCCTCTGCTTTGCCTCTGCTGCTTAGTCGCCGGCATGCTGCCGGCAATTGCTAACAGCTATGTTTTTCCATGCGATTTAAGTGTTTGGAAACTTAGATCGGACTTGAGTTTGATTCAAATCAGCGGATTATGTCAAGTCAAACACCGGTCGAGAGACATTCATTTGACTTGAGCGAATGATAAGCGTGTGATAATAAAATAAAGATACCGTCAGATCAGGATCAATGGAAATCTCGCATTTTGCCGAGGCATTCACAACGCCAAAGTTTGATTCAGACTAGCGGTAACCGATACTGACACATACGCATAAATGCAGAGCGCACCGAAAGTGTCAAAAGTGGAAAATTTCGATCTTTTATTGGAAAATATTCTATACGTGGCAATGAGTATAGTATTTACTAGCCACTCCAGTATAGTACTTACGTGCAATTTCTACATTGTTTTAACGCTGACGTTACCAGGTGTCGAAATTTCATTTAAAATTGTACATTCATTGTTGTTTTGTTCATCCAACATTACGTAAATTTTTATGTTAAGAAAAATTGAGAAATTGATCGATCGGATAATATAAGAATTTACATAAAGTTGTAACAATGAATGTACAATTTTAAATTAAATGTTGAATGAAACTAGTTTTAATTAGTGTTGATGATGTTAGAAAATGGTGTCACAACGTCGCCTCCACAGAGAGAGATATAAGTGGCAGTAAACATTAATTCATAGTTTCTTGGCTTTTATCTATGCCAATTATCCAGATGTATGGAGCGTTGAGTCTTTTTTACAACTAATTGTAAGAGGTAACACATACAGTGTTCCCTAGACTTTCCTTTTTCATAGATTTGGACCGCATCAATGCACGAATTTTCTTTTTCTCCCAAAAAATTTGTTTCTTGATACTTATAATGTTTTCTACGGGTTTTTCTTCAATGAATTGTAGACAGACTTCACTGTAATGGTACCGGCGGTATTTTACGCAAATCTTGGAAATCAAGACCGGCTGACATATTAAAAAAATCATCGAAATCGGAACAATTACCAAATATTATCGTATGCAACACAATTATTGATATTTATTGTTTGTACAAAATTAAATATACCTTTTGTATATGGTACCAGTAATACGGAAAATATGAGGACAAATATAGAAAAAATAAATAAATGGAAGCTTGCTGACATTTGGAAAAATTATTCCTATAATACTTCTTCTAGAAGTTGCTTGATACTGCCAAGAAAGAAAATGCTAGAATATTGCTATAAATATGGATCGTTTTCACTTGCACGTCGTTGATTTAATAAACTGCATCATATTCATTCGCCAATCATGTTTTACGGATATTAAACATATCGCGTTTTCATTTAAATAATGAAATTAAGATCGTGTTATTACATTGGTAAAAGCTACATTATTGTTATTAATGTCGGTATCGTTTACTATTGGGTAATGGAACAGAAGCATGTGTTGGCAGAATTTTAGTATTCGCTGAAACTGGCACGTTTCGCCCGCTTAACAAAATTTATTAAATGTTCCTGTATTTCATCTTGGTATTATGTGAACAACACTTTTTGCCGTATATAATTATTACATTAATTCAACGTGCTTGATATTTAGAATAAAATAGGAAATTTAATTATTAAATTACACCGTGGAAAATTCTCTTACATAATATAAACGTATTTTAGAAGGCCAGAAATTAAAATATGGATCTGGATGGATAATTGTAATTTAATTATGCAAAACATACAGGTATTATAATTCTCAAATTAGATTAGAACTCCTTTTTCGAGTAATTATGATATGTACGTATTTTGCAAGAGCAACATAAAAATATGAAAATTGATGAATATCTGTCAAGATGTATCGTATCTTGACAATCGATAACCAAAATCGTTGTTTGTAACAAATAATGAACGACAAAAAAAAAAATAATACCTAAAACAATACGTAAAATCTAAAATACCTAAAGCTTTTTATTCTGTCCCGAAACGCTACAAAACAGACTTGGAAAGATTTGATAGCATCTATAAACGTGAGCCTAATTCGAACCTGGCACCGGCCGTCTATCAATAATCAATACCTGTTATTCCATTTCTCAATCCAATTTACTTCCTACTCTATTTCTTCTTCTTTATTCAGAATTCCCCACTGCATCTACTTTTTACCTTTTCTGCCGATTTTATGTCGGCTTTTGAAATATCAATAAAGAATCTGAATATTTTAATTTGGGATATGCAAAACTCCTAAAACCTGAACTTCGTTGCTTTGAGGGGCGAAAATCTTTACTCCGAGAATCAAGCAGATTATTCTCGCCAGCAAACAAGGTTTCACAAGGAATCACGGCAATATCAAACAATTGAACTATTCTTTAACGAGTCAGATGTTATATCGAAAGGCTGGAACTCGTATCCAACCTGTTTTCAAGCCTCGTAGGCGGAACAACTATTTCCCTCCGCGGTCTAACCGTGTAAAATAACGCGGTAACAACGCCGGTAACAACAAACAAATAAGAAAAGACGGAATAACGAAACTACAGGAAACCAAATAAAGAAACGTATTAAACGAACAAAAAGAATAAGAGGAAAGAAAATATAGGATGAAATATCACGGTGTAGCTAGATGATTCTGTATGTATGTTTAAACGATGAATCGACCGAAACAGAACGTAAAAAAATATATAGGAAGCAACTGCGTCATAACAAACTAAAGGGAAAAATAAATAAAAAAAAGAAAAAATGAAACGCAAGCCGTGGTGTAAAGTAAACGACGATAGCCAAACAAAAATCGAACAAACCGCTAGTTTAAATAAAGAGGGATCGACGGGAAAGCTGAAAGAGAAGCGATAAAGGGTAGATAAAAATGGAGTTAAAAAAAAAAAGGGAGGTAAGGACAATCGGAGCAATCCAAAAGAAAGAAAGAAAAGAAAACGACGCAAATACCAGCGAATAGGTAGCGGAAAGAAGGGGGAATAGGTCGGGAAAAGGATATGCATTTACGTAAGAACCCACTTTGTATTCTCTGGTCGGCGGGTTGTTTAAAATAATCGTTACGTGGCGCACTGACGACCGTCTTGGAAACGAGCGCTCGCGGGAATGAGCGGCTCATCGCGTTGGTAAAACGACGGAGCCGAGTGACTGGGCTTGAAACATAAGCGGCCGCCGGATAAGACTGCGGCCGAAGTAAGCGCGTTGGCCGCATCCAGAGGTATAACCCTGGATTCACAAAGATATTCAAGCATTCTTGAGGACACATTAACTAAGCCGATAATCGTTACGACGCGGAACGGCCGCGTTTAGTGCAAACGCCCGAAAGCTCTTGCCCTCGTGATGGGGTGCAACGCTCTCGGCACTTGGCAACATCGTCTTGCGTTCAACCTACCGCGGTGATACGAACATCGTAGTCTTGATGTCTACCGTCTTAGCGACGACGCTTTAATCCTCTCAAGACGTTCGCGTCTTAGGCTTACCGGAGATATTTAGTTCGTGTAATGTGTACAATCGTAAATCGCAAAGATAATACGGCAACACAGGTGGAAGATGCCACCTTTTTGTCAACGTTACTACTAGACTGTGCGTTTCTATGCACTTGAAGTTGCAAACGCGCACAAAATGCGCGTGATGCGCAAAATATCCAAAGTACAGTAGGATAGGAGGTAGAGGTTCGGTGATCCGAACCTTTGTTATCCGAATTCTTTACTATCGTTTTATTATCAGAAGGAAGTTCAATCGTCCAGAGGAATTTTTGTTAACGACATTACTGGCGGAAAGGCGATACAATTCGATTTTTAGCAATTGAATTTGAAGAATTGCTGTTTTATGCTGGCGTATGTTTGGGTGGGCGTCGAATGCGTGGCACTGGAAAAATTGCGAACTACACTGGAAACACGATACGGAAAGGTAATTTGTTACACTTGCAATAAGTGGAAGATGATTACGACAGACGTAGGAGAAGATGTTCCTGCATTGCATAGAATACCAAATAGAAATCGGTGGTTGTGATAACGTCGATGCGATAGAATGGTTACGCGTGCTTCGAATGATGAATCGAAAAATGAATATAACGTCAATATGACGATATTTCTCAAGGGTTCAAAGTACTCGAAGTCTTAGAGATAGGGTTGGAATACGGTTAACTTTACCGAATTAAATCTGCCGAAAAAGTTGCGTGACTAAGCAGCTAAAACGATTTGGTGTCCATAAATCTTTAATCGAATCATATTTATGCAATTATGGCAACCTGTGTCCGTAAAAGTATCGTACGTAGCTTCTCGAAACTCGCAAATACTTATTTTGAAGTTCGAAAACAGCTTGCGAAGATCAGATACATCGATACAACGATTGTATGTTATGAGCAGTATTCGAATCCTGCGAAGTGGAATCTCGACTATGGAATGTCTTTTAAATTTATAAATCTGCTAAGTACAGATTTATAAATTAAAGTAAAAATAAAGTAAAGTACCTGTGGAATTCGATCGTTGCGAGAAATAATTTTATATTAAATTTTGTATGACGAACAGTTATTACAGAAAATGTTACAGATATGACTTATTAAATCAGCGAATTCAAATGTTTTCGTGGCATGACGTACAAATGCATCGGAGTTAATTAAAACTGAAATTTTCTACGTGAAAGCTCGCGGAAATATTTAATCCTCGCATCACGGATAATCCATTTAGTCGAATGCTAAAAATTTTACTTTTAATTCAGCGGAAATTTTATATTAATATTCAAAGACCTTTTTCACACGGTCATATCATATTTATTGACAGTAAACAATAAGAGACGTGGCTTCAAATATTTTTATTTTTAATTTGCACACAAGAATTCACATACTTTTTATTATTCGTCTAAAATAAACATTTAATTTTTACTCAAACAAACGAATAGATAGGTTTTCGACGATTTTCAATGTACCAGGTACTTGTACAGACTCTCGAAAAGATTCGAACGCTTGTGGACATTTAATTTGAATATTCCCACTATACATATTATATAAAATAGTTTGTAAATATACGAAATGACACGTATATACAATACGATACAATTATCGTATCATAATGGTGAAGTTTGAGACAAGTACATATACGTACGTGTATAAGAGATATTTTTTAAAATTATTTAAAAATTATTTAAACGATCAACTATCGCTGTTATATCGATAAACCTCGATATTTAATACGACCACATTTAGCATTAGTTATACGTTTAAGGCAACAATTCATTCCGTGTACTAATTTCGTATCAAGCGTATGTTTGCAATAAACGCTTTCAAACTTGTATATGCACGAACGCTTTCAGATTCGATTCAAATTTTGCCATTACAGCCATGATTACACCGCGGACTTTTATGTAATTTTATATTTTTTACGAACATAATTTCTTCCTTCCCCTCCTTCCATACCTTTCAAACGAATCTAAATAGAAATTTGTTTCGTTTGCTAAATATCGTAATAAATGTCGTAATAATTATTTTTTTGTTTGCTTCAAACGCTGCGTACATGCTTCTATATATTTTATGCACTCTGTAGATTTTTGGAATCTTAAATATTTCAAACGTGCATAAAAATCCGCAGTCTAGTGGTTATCGTGTCCCGTTACGATAATAACGAAACTTCGAAAAGTTTTGTATAATGCACGTAGTAATGTATCGCAAAAAATTTTCCACGCTAAGTTTTCAAACCCTTTCGTGAGCCAGAGTGTGATGTTCAAGGAATGTCGTAGCATAAATTTCTCGGGCCTAAGAGACTAAGAAATGCCCGGAAGGCATAATGAAAGGTATGGCGACAGAATAATCGAAACGGCATCGTCTTATCTATAACGCGAATTCTCATAAACGCTCAAAGTAGTGAGTTAGTGCGGCCGGACTCGCTGGATACAAAGTGTGCGGCACGTCTGCAGGCCAACATTAAGCAATATCTTTTCTATGGTGATTGAACAATTTACGAGAATACTCATAGCTGGGGACTGCTGCCTTTAGGCATTTATGAACGTTTAATAACACCACGGTGGTCTCTTACGAAGCTATCGTGAGAGTAAGCGATGATGACCAAAGTAAGATTCCTTAAAAGCCGCCGTTCAGCATCGCTCGTTGAACGTGGTTTGCGTTCACCTGCGTTTTCATGCGAAACGTTCCATGCGCCAGTGATACTTGGTAAAAGCTTATCCAGCGATGAAGGTCTTCCGCGTTGCAACAATTTTCTCGAAAACAACAAGTTGGCAAGTGTCGTACTTACTAGTTCAGAAATCTGGTCTACGCACTTAATATATTTCAATATATATTTCAATCACGATCTGATTCGAGCAATCGACAAGGACTTGTAAGTTGCAACTTGTTTGGTAAGACGAGACAAAATTCAACCGTGTGATAATTTAACGCAAAATTGAAACGAGACGTCGTGGATATGAATCGCAATTCACAATTTTGTCTACGTGAGATATTTTGTGTGCTTGGTTAAAGAGAACTGAGTTAAATCAGCAGACTGTTACTGCATCGTTTATTCCGTCACTCTCAACATAAACGATGATAATATTGAAATCTCCATGATGGTGATAACGAAATCGTGGCATTCGATTAAATGTGTTTTAGGAAATAAGTTTGTCGAGTTATTATTTAATGAAAAGTAACGATAGAAGTTGTCTATCTTCGTCTGAAATAATCTTGCCTTTTTACTTAATGGAAGTATTGTTTGCTTCCATCGTCGTATAGCACTCGTTAACGTGCAAATCAAATTTGCAGGAAACGTTAATTGTAGAACATTTCGTTCGTTTCTAAAAAATTGCACTCTATAAAATAACTTTTTATTAGCGATAACTTTCAACCTTTATGGCTGAAATGCATGAAATGTTTGCTTTTAAAATTCTGTCCTGAATATGTTGAAATTGGGATAAAATTACGTATAATGCAGCCTGTACAGTTAGTAATTTCATCAAATATACGCACAAAACACATTCTACTTAATAGGTAACTAACTACTTAAACAATGTCGAAAAAATGGTAATATTTTCCAACGTTTGACTAAATGGATTATTCGAGACACGAGGATTGAATGCTTCTATGGATTTTCACGTAGAAAATTGCATTTTTAATTAACTTCGCCTCTACCTTTGTACGTTGTTTTAACAAAACGTTATTAAAATTTTAATAACGTTTACATTAAAAAATTTGAAAATTATCTTCGTTGCCTTACAAACGTTGGAGAAAAAACACAGAAAGAAATATAATATTCCATCTTATCGCGCGTAAAACACCGTAACATTCTTCCTTCTTTTCTATTTTCTCGTCGCGCTCGTCGTCTGCGGGAAACAATAAATTATCGCGCATCGTAGAAAGACGAAAACGTACAACTACAAAGCGCAAAATGCTAAGACATCGAAGATCCGAAACGTCGTAAACGTGCAAATTCCTGTCAATTCTAAACGCGCGTTTTCTTTCCAAACGTTGCGTATCGACAGTTTTCTGTCTTACTCATCGAAACAGTATAAAAATGTCTTTGTATGTGACAGTCTCCAGTTAAGCTGCGAATGATCTCGCGAAATTATAGACTCGTAGATTGCAGTAACATGCGCTTCAAGTTCCGATCTAATCGATAAACAAACCAGTAGGTTGTACGTGTTGGTATGCTTGCATGGGGATCACGTGCGAATACATTATGCGAACGCCGTTGCTCGTAAATGTTTATTTAGGAAGCAGCACGTTGCGATATACGGTATTATGATAATCCGACAAGCCGAACCTACGATATCGCGAGTTCACATGCTACGTCCGTCATGAGAATGAATTTCAAAATTAATAATCCATCCATTCTTCTGACGCGACACAATCGATTCGAGTATCACAATGTTGGGAAAACAACGCGAACGATCTGTTATTTCAGGCAATAAAATAAACGCCCTCGATGAGTTCACTTCGTTTGAAGATTCGATAAACACGCGATTAACATAATGCCAAGAGCGGTGAATAACAAACGATTCCGAATTTTGACAATAGTTTTAAAAAAATACTTGGAATGCTAACAATTATTGTTTCGATAGCCGGCAGAAGGCTATATCGCTTTTATGAATTTTATTCCTGCGTAATTTATCATTCAATTTACAATCTACAATTTTCACACTGATTTTAGATAGTATTTGCAGCGTTAACAATCATTGTTTCGATACCTGACAAGAAAGAAATGTCACTTTTATAAATTAGGCTTTGGTTTAATCTGTTATCTAATTCATAGTGTATAATATAGTACTGCGTGCACATTTACGTAATTGCGTACAGATTTAGTCTACACGTAATGCCTACAAAAGGGTTGAATCGTGGACACGTGCAAGCAACGTGTTAAGCCGCGTGATCGCGACCTTGCTACCAAAATTAGGGAATTTTTGGCCCATATCTTTCTAATGTCAAAAATATCTTAACGTATATTATTAATTTTTAACATATATATCTTATATATATATATATATATATATATATATATATATATATATATGCATGTTGTAGTGGGTTTATCAGAATTAACAGTAATGACCAATCAGGCCAGCATTCCCTTGACTAATTGGTCTAATTATGTTTGCAGTTCTCTATCCAAAAGCCGTAAAGGGCTAATACCTTGCGGTAATAATATCTAAAAGCTCCCAATCGAACGGAAAATTCGTATTTTACGTTAATAATTCATATTTGCGGAGTAAAAAAGAAATATATAATTCACGTTACATTTGTAGAAGCACATTCTCTTTCCATTGTACAATAGAAAGAACATCCCAGAGGATTTAAGCTACATGACGTGTTTCGCGTATCGGGAATAACGCCAGCGTATTATACGATTCGTTGCATTGAATTATACGTAATAATCGTATGCAGCACTGTCACGTCGTTACGACTTACCATAATTCCAGCCAATAGAATTTTATCCTGTTAAAACGAGGTATAAAAATGAACGTAACATCGACTCCGACATAATATGATAATTAAGCGCTCTGCTACGAGCTGCTCATCAAATTAATAAAGAACAGGTGATTCTTCTGACGGTGAACGTTACGAAAGACCGAATTTAAAGCCATAAATTTGATATTAAGCAGCCGAATTCGTAAAAAATATTAATATCGTTGGAGTGATGGTATTACGCCAATGATAGTAACAAGTTTGCTACGTGCGACTAGAATTAGCAATACCCGTGACGATTTAGAATTAACGTAACATCGTTTATTAGCAATAATAATGTGAAGTCTATTATTATTGCTAAGGAGCAGAGTGTTATTAGTAAAAAGAAGCAGAGCAAGTACTGCGCAGTACCCATACGCACAGAAAACTAAGACGAGGTCCTTGTAACTCCGTTTCAGGATCGTGGAACAGAAATTTCCAATTTCGTTCGTGTTTTATATTAGCTCAAATTTATCTATGATTTATTTAAAAGTTTAGAGAATACGAAAGAGAATACGACTTCGACGAATCGCGATTTCTTCAAAAATTATTTTATACGTCGTCTAACGAACCTCTAACTTCTCAAAGAAACATCAGGTCAACCTTTGCTTCGGTTTAAAAAAAAGTTATTCGCTTTTAAAGAGTGTCCGAATACTGATGGGAGTCAGCGTGTGTTATCGTATATCGTTCGACTGACCGATCATATTTTTAATGCTTAAGTACAACGAACCCGAGACAAATTATGTTAAGCATTCGATATGTGCACGTAGTTTAGTGCTGTTCACGAGAGGGACCCTCTTCAAGTATTGTCCCTTGCTGTCCGTAATAGAATGGAGGAGAGTTCAGTAACCTAAAGTACAGGATGTAATTCTTTTGTTCGCGTTGGTTCGATATAGGGTCAGCATCCAGGTCTTTTGAAAAGGAAGAAAGAGAATGGTGGAAACCGAGCTACTTCGGAATATTCCGATAAGTAGGACTGGTGAAGCTGCAGGAATCAATACGTGCATGTAATGACGAACACGCAGGGATAAGTAAATTATGCTAATACTGTTTTACCGTACGCAAAAAAAAAAAAACGACTGAAATCGCAACAGATTTACACCTGGCTAGATTTTCTTTCGGCTTCATAACGTTCACTCCGGCAAATTAGTCTGAGATCGCTTTCACGCTTGAATTTCCATAAAACGATGCTTGGAACACGCTTGCTCTTGGAGAATCCGCACGAAAACACGACGAAAACATTGCTTTTCTGTTCTCTGAATACAAAGAATATTTTATACGCAGGAAATGGAATTGCAATTATTCGCCAACAATCGGAAGTGCGACTTTTACTCTAGTCAATTGAATGTAACCGGGCGCGAAATGGAAATACACAATATTTTCCAAACGTTTGCCTCTTTCTCACGCTGATACCCTAATGCCCGCGTGGTTGTGCGACAACCGTAGATAAAACTTTGGACTGTTATTGCGCGAGGAAGGAAAAACCGTGACGCGATCCTGCAGCACTGTTAATATTGTACCGCTCTTTAGATAAAAAAGATTAATTACAATATTCAGGAACTTGAGTACGTTATTCATTCAACACGTTATCATTAAAGGGAAGATAAAAATTAAATTTAGTTCGTTTAAGGGTTAAATACATCCCTTAAAAGAAGATTTGAAGAGTAATCTTCTTTTATCGAATGATTTGAAAATTGTATATTTATTCGTCTTTGTCTTGTATATTTTATCTTGCAGATTTATTTTCGAAAAATGCTGATTGCATATAATTAGAGGTAGTAAAATCCTGTCGCTTTATCTTTTTATGTGTAGCATTCTGGATGTACCAAAATATGTATATACATATGCATGTAATTAATAACACATTAGTTAATTAACAAGTAGGATATTTTCGTATTTAGAGACACAAAAATCAATTTGAAGTTTCGTGGTTTGCCTCGTCTATAAACCTAAATATCAGATAATTAGATAATTAAATTCAGGATTTAATACAAATCAATGCAAGTATGTTCACCGTAAGGTGTCTCCCTTGAAATATATCTTTCAAATAATGAATAATTTTGGAAATAATGCCGCGCGAGAACATCATAATGGTTCACTCTATTTCATGCATTTTAATTTTAATCTATCCGGCAAACGAATACGCGAAGGAGATTTTATTCCACGTTTTCGACTTATTTATTCATGCAGCGACCACCCGCTTCCGGGTATACCGTAAATTATTGCAATACTGTACACACGTGCAATCATGTACACGGTTTGTTCCTCATGTGCTGTCATTACAGAGAATAGAAAGTTCAGAAACGGATCAATAGATCTAGTATGACATTTCTCTTCTTCTATGTCAGTCTTAAACAGAAGACGACGTACAAGAGTGTAGCAAACCCGTTTTAGTTGCAACTAAGGCCTGACTAACATTGAGTTTCGAGACAGCAGTCATGTATGAGAATCTCTTACAAACAAAGATACAGCATCTCGAATGTAAAAGAATGATTTATACGAACGATCGAAATAACAAGTTCAGTCCTCGATGATTAAATATACACGATAGATAAAAAGGAATAAAAAACAAATTTAACCTAGGATCGTATTTGTCTACCGTTAAAAAATTTCCTAAATTTGCGGAAAATACGAGGGGATTTTAATTATATCAGTATTCCTGATTTCTCGTTTCAACGATTCTCCTCAAGTATTAAAAGGGTTCTTTTCTCGGGACATGAAAAGTTCAAGGACTGCAGTAAGGTTAATAACGAATGCAGAAGCAGGTTCGATAATACGGTTTAATAACGCGTGTAAATCTGAAAAAAGGAAACAAATTAAATATAGTCTTTGAAACGAATACGTAATCATATTTACAGTGGGATCCTACGTCTCAATGGGGCTCGATGATGCTAGAGATTGCGACAATCCGGCAGACTTTCAAGGGAGTTGAGTCACAATGAACAGCGGGGCAACAAATAGGACCGAGTAACAAATAAATTTAAGTTACAGTAACAACCTACGCTACGCTAAATAACGTACAACGATAGACTTAAAAATCTACTTATCAAAACATTCAAGAAGAACAAACAAGATGGAACGTCAAACAAATATAAGTTACAGTCAACAAGAGTACTAATAATAGCACTAACAACCTCTTTCGTGCGTTCATAAGCATGCTTGTTAAATAGCATGTAACGATAAACTTAAGCGCGTGTTGACCTTACAAAAGCGTGTAAAAAGAAGAAAATGGTAATTTGCCGGGCATCGGAAAGCACCCGAAGTCAAATAGAGTAAATTATATGCTTAGCAATTATCTGCTCGATCACTGTATTGGGTGGTCGTAGGAAGATGGGTGCGAACAGTAGAGATTCGCGTTGCGAGAAGGAAAGAAGACGAAGAAAGGTATAGAGAGAGAGAGTGAGTGAGTGAGAGAGAGAGAGAGAGAGAGAGAGAGATGATAGAATGCCGAAGCGAGTAGCGGGAGGCATGAGACGGGGGTACGCACAATGCCGGTGTCTGGCAACCGTTAAATTCAAATCAGTTGAGATATAATGGGCCTAGTGGTATGCTCTAACTAGGATGAATGCTCGATGCAAGAGATGCAGCGAACGGAGGGAAGAAGAGAGGTTGAGGAAGAGGACGCAGCGAAACGAGAAGCAGAACGAGAGGCAAGGCAAGGCAGGGTCCGAGCCTGGTATCGCATAGGTCTGGTGAAGGGAAGAGAAAACGGCTGTGGGGATGGAGGATCGACCGCGAGGGGATTTATAAACGTGTGGGCGAGAATAGTCACGACACGAGGAGTCGCTCTCAGCAAGGGATACCGGTATGCCGCACACGCGGCATAGTTACCGCTCCGACCATGCCCGGATTAATTCCTCCGGTACCGCATCATCGGGTTTCCACGGTGCGTCATATCGGATTCTACTGCACGGGTGCGAACCATGAACTTCGCTATATGCTTCGGCTCACCCACGATGCTTCTATGTTCTTGACGATCGTTGTCAACTCGGGAATAATTTACTTTTTTATTTCGTACTTGTTTCGTACTAGGCTCGTGTCCTATCTATTACAAGGATTGGTTGTTGATGTCCTCTTTCTAATTTCTTGCAACATATCGTATTATATCTTTATATCGATCTCGTAATCCTTCTAAAATATTGCTACTATTATCGTTTACATAGCTTTCCTTTCTCAGTTAGTCTCTATCTACCCTACTGTTCATATTACATCGGTATATATATGTATGTAGTTTACTTTGCATCTATATTTCTATATAAAAGTGTATTCTTTTAAAAGTGTATTCTATTGGTCCTCTAAGGATAATCGTCTGTGTATAATCTTCTACTAGCCTTTATGGCTGTTTGTACGTAATTGAAGACCAACTCAGAAATACTAAATTTTTAATTGTTAAATATCGATATCTCGCCCACCCGAGGTTCTCACCAGTCGGGATTTCCCCGAATTTGTTCTAATTTTTAAGGCGCCCGGGGGATTTTCTCTAGTGATCCGGGTTTCCCATGCTCGTTTGCTGTCCATACGGTCAACCTCCACCGATCATCCATGTTATCATACTACGTGTACGTTGCGTGCGATGATCTGATGATCCGTGGCATCTATACTAATGTACTTGGATAGCGATGCATTTGTTCTTCTAGGAATTATCGAAATGCAAACGTAGTGCTATTCGGTTACGGTCTATAATTCACAGAAGCTTTCAGCTTAGAATATCGTACATAATCTAAAAAGCAGTCAGAAGTGTCCTGGTTTCAGGCTAATGGTTTCACAAGTGCCAATCTTACACCCACCTCGCCAATTTCCATGATTTTTTGATACCTCGTGGAAATTAACTTTTTCAACTACTTTGTTCTCTACATATAACTGCTACTTATAGCTGTGCGTCCGTGCCAACGTATACCTAAATACTGTCTAAATTGTCTTACTGTCTAACGTCTAACCAGCGTCGCCGGATCGAGGGAATTAAAGAAAAAAATCCCTGCAGTAGTAGGGGGAAAAGTATAATTAGTGAGCCACTGACGTCGGGTCTCATACCGTAGACAAGTGCAGATAGAGGGACAACGTCGCCGATGCGACGCGAAGAGACGTAAGACGAAATTCATGTCACGTCTCACACAAGCCACGTAGCTGTAGGAGTAACGTGACGTCGTGTTATCCCCGAATTAAGGGAATCGTCTGGCAACCCTGAGCCTAACTCAAACCTAATTCTTATCTTTTGTTTGTAGTTTGTATAGACGAAGATTGAGCGATGCGGCAAACGTGTCGGTCATGCTTGTGGCCGTGTCACTCAGTGTCACAGATAGACACGTTAGTAGCGTATCTTCTTTTAAACGTGGGATAGATGATATTTTATCCATATTATATTTATATTTTATATATATATATATATATATATATATATATATATATATATAATTATATATATTTTGTCAGAATTTAGTGCAGTGTCGGTAGCTTTTCGCGGATATTTCGAAAACTAAGGCCGAGCAGCGGTTGTGTACAGGCAGAGGTTGTTCAAAGTGTTAATTTCTACAACGTATTCAAAGATCATCGAAACCGGTGAGATAGCTGAGATAATGACTATTAGATACAACGAGGCTAAGATAAATACGACTTGTCTACACAAAAATATTAATTTCTGTAAAGAAAATTTCAATCATCGTACGCGTAATAGATTTATGTATATGTATAACAAGTAGTTGCTACAGTAAATAAATAGCTTATGACAAATATAATAACGGTAAGATGTAACGCTGATGTAAGGTGTACTACGTTGAGTTGGTCAGTTTCTTCAATAGCATATTACTGTCACGCTTAAGTTCTAGATTGTATTGGCCTTGTTTTCTTTGTTAATTATATCTCGTGTATCGTTTATTATTTTCTGAATAAACCGCTGTTGCATGTATTATTTGCTGCATAAACCGTTCGCAATTTCAATTATTTGCCAAATAATCCGTAACGAAAATAAAACTGAAGTATATAACACTAGTACTAATCCGATTAAACTTCATTAACACCTACTACTTCCACTACAGCTACCCACTTATCTTTATCCCCGGCCGTATTTGTGATTCTACAGGTGGACCGGGAGAAGACCGAAAAAGTGAATTGGAATTTTCAGAACAAAATGCGATGTACTAAAAAAAAAAAAAAAAAAAATTAAAAAACGCGACGAAAAGTCACAAATACGTCAACCGAAGAATAGTTCAATGAATAACCGAATGATCAACGTGCAAGTTTTGAATTACGTTCCTTCGTTGTTCCTTGTAGTACGTTGGCTTACCTCATTAGGTAATTTCAATGGGCTTTAATGCGTTTATAACGCAAAACGTACACGCGAGTGGACGAGAATAAGACGTAGACGCTGGTCACGTACCTCATTAAACGTATAATCGCCGTAGACAATTAATTACCGTTAATACAGTAATTGCGAGGTATAATTTGATACGATACTCGAGCGAAATGCGAAAGCGGTTTACGTATCTCTGGATATTTAATACTATAATTAGAATGTTGCCTTCCTGTTCCGCGTTACAGCGAAAACGGATACCGAATCCAACCGTTCGTTGACAAGAATGAAACAACTTCATCGAATCGACATTCCGATCGTGCAACTCACGTTTGTAATACAAATCGAACGTTTCGCGATCAGAAAGCCGCTAACTGTTAATCTCGTTATATCGTAATTCCCCGGCGTTGCGTTACCCCGCTCGCTGCCTCTTTAACTCGTTGAAATGAACCGCGTCGAATTCATCCAAAACTTAATTCCTTTATATCGCAATCGCACGGAATTGTGTCATAAAGCGACCGATCATTTGGTAAATTGACGTTTTATGCGAAATTTCAACCCCTAAATGCATGACTCTTCTCAAATATAAAATACAGAAAATTGCCAATATCGCAAAGTCGTGCGAAAATGATTTTTAAAATTTATTTTATGTTTGGTATTCTTACACACCCGAGAGGAGAAACTAACATACGGTGGATGTACGATCAAATTAAAAATATTCCGAACATTTGTTGTAGCTTACAAATTCATATGCAAACAGTTTCTTCCTAACGACAACTACGTGCTCTACGTACATAGAAATTAGCATAATTTAAACGATATTAATTAAACTAAATAAATCGATATAATTCTGATCCCATGTAAACGAAAACCAACATCAAATTTGGCCAAAATATCTATATAAGAGAATGTACGAAAAGGAAATCTGAAACCTGTCGTTTCTTCGCATCTTCTACTAAGATCTGCTACAATTGATTCCAATACTTGCGCAACTTTACCATAACCGTTACCCTTCCCTTTATGATAAAGCGCAAGTTGCCTTGCATCAAAACAAGCAGATACTTTTCTCTTTTCATGACAAATTGTGTCCATGTTAAATTTCTTGCTACATTATGAAGATATTAATATCGTTGTATAAAAATAGTAATAAATACATTCGAAGGCATCATGCAATAAGTATTATACGTTAGCTATATAAGAAAGGCCATTTAGATATGCCAAATAGAGACAGTATGCATTTAAGGGTTAAGAGACTGCACCATGTCCGGTGCATTTACATTCGCATCGAGATACGATCAAGTTATATTAACATTTACGAAATACCAGATACATATGGAATACCTGTCGTTCCGCGATAGCCGTATTAATCTGTGGCTGGCAACCACACGGTCGCGTTCCATGGTATTCTGTGTTATGCATTGAAATCCATTATCCCAACTGACAAATCAATAGAGGCGCGTTATCTAGCGTTACTTCTCAATACTATTTCAACCGGCATGGCAAGCACGAACGAGTAACTCGAATAATTAAGTGATGATGAAATAGAGCTGTGAATGGTATAAATATCAATGTATCGCTGTCGATGATGATATTCGATTATTCGATTCGCTGTAACGTTAAGGTGTGTCCCCACTGTGTCCGAGTCGATGGACTTCAACTTCTGAAGAATGTTGAAACAGGGGGTAACAAACATAAATTGTTATAAGAAGAAATAGCGTGCGAGCAGGCAGCTAGCGTTAGATAAATGTCTATTAGGCACGATTTCGCGTATGCTTCTCGCGTGTATCGTATGCATCTATCGGTTTTGTAAACAAGAATGCTTAATTGGCAATTAAACCGTATTTTGATAGCGATGACAGTATTAAATTTTTCTGTCGTCACAACGATCGTCCCAATTAGGAAATTCTTCTGATGTCGAATATTCCTTACAATTTGCGAAAATGCGAATATCTTTTAAAGGTGGATTAACAATAATAAACGCCATAAACGAGAAGCTGTAAACCGTTGTTTTAATATCAAATTCCACGAGTTACAATTCCTTAACAATTCAGATTTAAGAATGGAAGTTCCATCCATTGGATTTACAAGTTTTCAACTTTGATTAATAGAAGCTAAGCATATTTCTTATTAAGATCTTTGAAAGTGTAACAATGATTCAAAAGCTTTATTTATTTTTGTCTCTAATCTATGAAAATCAACGCTCAAAATGTAAAAGGAAACATCGTGTCTTCTTCTTTCAAAATGTGGAAGTAATGGTTGCGATTTAGAAAAACTAAACTTTCTAATTATTCACTCGCAACTTGATAAACCTTTATAAGTAAATCGCGAATTTCTATGCAATTTACTTTTACACATATACATAGAATGCACACAGTATGCACGAACAAATTAAATAAACCAGCCAAAGTTAGAGAATTTTAGAGCGTAAAACAAACCATGAATTATAATTGAATTCTATTTTTGAAATTGAGCTCATAAAAATACAAACTTGCGTAGATACTCTATTTATAAGAAATCTAAAGGAATATTATCGAAACTATTATTTATTATCAAAACGTAAATAATTTCGGTGATGCTTTAGAATTTGATCGGTATCTCCGATTTGTTTCAAATTACAACACATTGAACAGGGCTATCTACATAGGTAAAGATAAAAAGGTATCGAAAACAATTCTAAGTAGCTTAGTTTCAGTATAAAATTGCTTAGAATCGTCTTTTTTTCAACGATATTTTATCCTCTTAAACAACTCTTTCAATATATCGAAGCTTAAAAAGGAAATCTAAGATACCGGTCAAATCGCGAAGCATCGCCATAATTTCATTAATACACGTAGAAAGAATTGCAGCGTGAAAGAGATTCTATCTATCGCTTCGTAACTTTTCTGAATATAAATCGCTTCGAAATGCTCATCGAACGCTTCCTCGATAGATTCCGCGCGTTCTAATTTATAATTTGATCTACCCACGCAATCGTGCTGTTGGCCGCGAGCTATTTCATCGGGTATCTGGTGTCGTTTTCAAGTTGTAATGCCGTAATGCTGAAAACGTGTTGAAACGAGCTGCGAAACGTAAGTTGTTTGACATAATAACTAACATAATTGCACACAAATGGCATTAATACTGACGACTGTCGATACACAAATCATTGGACGTTGCCTGGTGGGTATTTGCGAGCAACAGTGTACGTACCAGCGTTGTGGTGGTCGTAAAGGTCGGGACACGGGGTGAGTTATCAATGAAATACTAGTTCTCCTTGAATCGTTCGTCGGCCGTTGGGCTTGAAAATGTAAAACGATTACCGTTAAGTTACCTCGGGACATCGAGTGGGAGTGAAAACTTACCGATGTTCACGTGCATTACGCGAGTCTTGAGCTGTTATTTCGTAAAACCTGTAATACGGTGATAACAGTGGTGCGAACGTTATATGGCTAAAGGGAAACAGCCAGCACACCTCGACTTTGCTACTGTGTCCAATATGATACAAGTGTATTCAAGTCTCTTCCCTTCTCGGAAACATTACTAAACTTTTATTTAGAAACGCGTGTAAACTTTTATTCGATTATACAGGCTGATCTAAGTAAGTGTTACAACTCGGTATTGTTAGAGAAGCATAATGTACAGGAGAGAGAATATTATATGTTTTGCAAGCGTAACGATGCAGATACGTATCTATTGCTTTCGTCGATATCTTAGGGATAAAAATGTTTATTTGAAAAATGTTGTGGATTATTCACGAGCATGTTACCTAAATATATTTTCACGCAAGAATGAGAAGATGATTCGATTTTTGCAAAAAGAGATATAGGTATATTTTCATTAAACAAAATGAAGCAACTCTGCCATTGATCGTTCTAAATCCATTTAGACCATCTTTTTCCAAGAAATTTTAAACGTCGAGTACGTGACAAACGTCGATTCATAAATCTGACATTTCCCGAAATAAATACTGAAATAATGCTTGAAATAAATAAACGAGAAAGATTTCACGCTACGGAGTTAACATAAAACATACGAATAAATTACTGGGGCGAGCCTTTGATTGGACGATACGTATTTATAAAAAAAGAAAATTATTTATAAAGCAGATAATCTGAAGGTATATTTTATCTCACTTTACATTGGGCAAGAAATTTCTTCTCGTTTCAATCCACATTTCTATTCACCCCTATATTCAATATATTAATTATTTAATAATAATTCTATCGGTAATTGCTTGCTTTAGAAGAGGCATAGATTTCTACGGGCAATCAGTTCTCAAATACGCTCTTAAAGCATATCAGTACAGGAAAAAACACCCCATAATGTAGCCTGCTAGTGCCCGTACATGTGGATATATTATTAGCCGCAAAAAAAAAAATCCCTGGCAAGCCGTCTACATTTTTGTTCGAAGTTTATCCCTTAAACCTCCAATTTAGATATCCTCCCATCTCGGGCCTAAAGTAACACAATGATCGTCGTTAGGCGAACCAGTATCATCGGCCACGATGAAAAGCGTGTGACGGTTCCACCACTTTAGATAGATCTTACACTGTTATTTCCAGAACGCTGTAATACCTTGATGACTGTGATACGAAGCTACACGCACCTAAAGGGAAAACGAATACACGCGTCCATTTTCCTATTGCCATTCGGACACGTTCATGACACAGCTGTTACGACAATCTCGATCGTAACAGAATATTTCCGCTATTTATGCGCTATTCAATTTCTTCGCTGACATTATTCATAAAATCATATCTGGCTTGGAAACGTAATCGATTTAATTTACTGCTTTCGTAACTCGTTGATACCTCCGCGTGAAACGAGTAATGCCACTTGTAGAAGTAACGAATAATATAATAAATAAATAATAAAAATCATTGTACCGTGTCAATGCGAAATTTACGGTACATGCGTCTTTTCAGATGTTTCCAGATATATTTTACAATATCTTCCGTCTCGATCAGTAGACGTCGAATTGTCGCACATCACCGATGACTGACGCCGGATCGAATGCGTCAAATCGTTGATCGTATGAATACGTATGCTGTGCTTGCTTTGGTTTCTAAAAACAGAAAAACAGCAGGTGACTATTCGATCGTGACCTAATACGGGATAGCTGAGACACAAATCCATGGTTTACGACGTTTCGCCGCTTAAAGTCGACACAATGGCGACCGTAAAGCCGCGCGGTAACGAGAGATGGTAGCGGAAGAGCGTAACTTTGCGTTAGGAAGGCTACACCCAGAGGACGACCGAGGAAACGAATAGGAGCTAAGTGAAACGTATTCGACATGAATCTCTTTACCGTTACGCTTGGTCGTTGGTCGAACCCACGCATCAACGATCGTTATTGTAAGCCGAGGACATATAACGTAATTACGGACAGTGTCGCCAGCAGATTGCAGGCGGAGTGTCAAACGACGAATTTATCGCATGTGCAATGTGCAAATTCCGTGTCACCGTTGTGTTCGCCCACGTAGTACGAGTATCGCGTAGTACGAGCAACAGCGAGACTATGCGTTCCGCTTTCGCACCAAATACGAAAAATTCGAGAATCACGAGCGGAATCACGAACGTAAATTTTTATGCGAACTTAGTCTTGCGCGAACGTAATTCAGAAAATGGAATCTCGGCAGAATTTTGTTTCGTCCGTTGAATATTATAACGATTTTAGATATAATTTTTTGTATACTTTTGTATACTTTTGCGGGTTGCATACGCTTTTTTTCCCGTGCTTTTAAATTCGCGACAATTCGCACTCTAGTCACGAGGAAAAGAGCGAACAAGTGGAAACTATGCTTCGTGAAACAATGATTCGTGTTTCATCGTGTATTTTTATTAAATTGATTATCATAGGACGGCTGAGAAGGCTGGAAATATCAGTTTGTCAACGGGGTCGTCTTTCAACGAGAAACTGATATAATTGTGGAATTGCAAGCCGGTAGAGGCAGATCAACTTCGCTTGAATTTTAGTCCTCGCCAAGGTAAAATCGACGTAAATTGTCTTTGACAAAGATGAAACGACACGCAAAAGATAAGTCATCTATGAATCGTGAAGTTATTGGAAAATTTTGAAATTAGTTTTTTCAAATTAATTTGCGTTACATTAAAACGTTTACATTAGGCAATGATAATTGAAATGACCAGGTCGGTCAAGCAGAAATAGCAGCTACGACTGACTGAGGTAATTGAAGATTTCGTCGCACAGATTTTGTCACAGTGCTTCTTAAAGTCCCGTTTACATTAGGGAAACTATAGTCGGAAATGACCAGGTCGTTCAACAATAAATAGAAGAATGGGCTGTCTCTGCTTGAACGACTAGAAATCGCTTCGTCTTGTTTGACACTGTGTCCACACGGCTGAATTTGATCAACTTAGGATCGAACGATCGTTCGATCGAAAGTTTTGAAAGGATAATGGCGTTGATCGCGATGAAACAACTAGAGTCTTCATTCAGATAAGACCGAACGAGAAAATGCACGATACATATAAAAAACAAACACGATTGTTCACGCAATATAATTAACTTTTTACTCGCTCGCAAACTGATTATTTCGTCCGCAAGATTTACAAGTCTTCTCACGATCGAATTCAGTTCGAATGAATTGTTCGTACACCACATAAATAACAACTTCAAGTACTTTGTAAATTTCGAAGCTTTTACTTGTTTGGCTAGGTGCAGAGGTAAAGTACGTTCTCCTTTGAACTTTTAATCGCGCGTTTAACATTCCTGGAATATTTTCCCAATATACCATTACGTGGAACTGCTACACGAAGGCTTAGTATGGATTACAGGGTTCGCTGAGAAAGAAACGTCGGACGTATTGAGGAAAAACGTTATACATGCTCCGTTAAACCCTGCGTTTCCTTCGAAGATAAGAATCCGCGGTAAACAAGCTTTCTGGGAACACGAGTACCCACGTGTACAAGACCTTTACGGCCGGGCACAGGATTAACGAGCTGTGTAAAAGCAGCTTTCTAAAGAATATCTGCAACGCGTCGATCTGCCATCTAGTAAAAGTATAAATTACGATTATCGTTAAAAAAGATAAACGAATATATCAGGTTCCAAAGAATTTCACATTCCATCCTAAATTTTTTTTTAAAGTAGGTAAACCTCTGAACTTCAACTATATCGTTTGTAAAAGAAAAAAAAAAAAAGGAAAAAAGAGAAAGACATTGATAAAGCATGTACTTCTAAGGATACTTTAGCGTAATATTTTATGACACGAAAGTTCCACAAGCTTTGTATTTTGTGATTAATTTTATTACGCTATGAACCTCAATTATTTGAGGTTTTCTATTTTTTATTTATTTATCTGCACATAAATCTTAAGCAATATACGCGCAGCATTTCGCTGTAGATAAGAAATAAGCGATAAATGTCGTATAAAATATCGAGCACCATTCGAACAGTTCGATATGTACACATGTAAAAGTAAATCGTAGCAATATATAAGAGAGAGATAACGAATAAAGCGATTTAAACTCTGTTAATAATACGTATAATTAATAATACGTTTAATAAAAAGTACAAAATTACCAGAATAGTTGATTATGTGTACACTCATTTACTTACAAGTGTTATGTATAAGAAACAAACTGCTTTTTCATATACGTATTTCCTGCCAGCCAAATATCATTAATAACAGCAAACAGTCAACCATCTAAACGATATTCTTATGAACTACAGCAATGATATATTTTGTTAAATAAATAGTCTGTTTTTTGGAGATTGCTTGCCACTGATATCTCAATTCCCAAGAGTTAACGTTCTAAACAATGTATCGATATTGTCTTATAAACAGAAACAGTAATATATTAAATAAATAGTCGTCGACGATGCCAAACCATTCTTTGTAAAATAATAATTCATTGCCCAACGAAAAAATATATAATAAAATTGTAATCTGTCCAAAGCAAAGAACCCGGAAAATAAAAGGAAAATGCAGAAGACAAAGAGGAAATGTAAGACCGATTTGCATTCATTGATCGAACAGAGGAACACCGATTAAGTTTCGATGGAGCGTAATAGTGGTAGATCGGCTTTTTACTCGATCGATGCTCGTAAAAGGCCTTTTAAACTCTGTGTCTTTCAATCTATCCTATCATCCTTCTCTTATCCGTCGGTTTATTTCTGTTCTTCTTCAGGGAGGCAAGATAATACAGAAAAACGCGGTACGAATACTCGATCCATTTCCTGGCAGTCGTTGGTTAAAGCTGCGCGTGTGCTTCGCAACTTCTCCGCAAGTCGAATGTGGTTAGAATTGCTGGAAACTGCGCGAACTCGCTAAAATTAACCAAGATGCGGGAAGATAATTAATCAGCGGTTCAGCATCGTCGAGAAGTTGAAGAAACTGCTTTCTTTACTGAAAAAAAAGTTAATTGCAATATTTCTCGATTCTGGTTGAGCTTGAGTGGTTGGTGTAATTAACCTTTTCACGCTTGATGTTGCACACGAGCAACGTTGCACTTCAGCAAGTTATTAACCAACCAAACAACAAAAGTGTATTCCTTTTTCATCAAACTGGTCCTAATTTTCAAACAAGTTTTCGAACAGGAGTTTGGTTCTTAAAGCGCTTAGAATAGTCGCGAAAAACGCTTCCTTTCAAAAGCTAACGGTAGCTATCAAACCTTGACTTAACTTCGCGCGTTACTAAATTTCCAGCTAATTCGCATTAGAGTTATTCACTTAGGATCGATTTAGAATTAAGTTGATCAGCACGATTAAAATATGCTAATTTTCGTGGGTTAGAGAATTGTCGTCAAAACCGTAGCTGCTTTTATCGCACACATTCTTGATCTTGAGATCTGCAGTCTCTCTTCGCAGTCTTCGACTAGGATATGATTGATACACTTTGGTGATGAGCAAGGCTGATGACCTTGACGATATATCGAAAGATCGTCGAAATTGCAAGCAACCCTTTTTTCGTGAATATTTACCGATATTTCTTCGTTGCATAAAAAGCTAACGGGTGCTTACGCAGATGTGCGCGCTTGCATCGAACTCTCCATAACTGCACGGGCGTCCGGAACAAGAAGGCGAAGCAAGGAAAAACGGATCATTAGGCCATATTCGCCGCGCACTTCAAAACGAATAACAACTATACGACAATTGCCGCCAATTTACTCCTTTCTTTTTAACATTTGGAACGAAAGTAGAGAGTTCGTGTGGATCAAACGTGGCGATATTCGTGATATTCGATCGTGGCTGGTGTTTACAGGGACACTTGCTTCCAAAGAGTTTATAAAATTGGTATTTCGTTCGTCATGTGTTCAACGATACAAAAAGAAACCCCTCATTCGCAATGGCATATGCTCAGATAGCGCAACAGACGCAATTTCTGAATGGAGAAAAGGCTATTGTTTTTTGAGTCTATGGAAGTTACATCGGTTGAGGCTGGCAGTCGAGGTTGGCAGCCCCAAATGCGAATTTTTTACTAAAACCAAACGGCCTTCGTTTGTCCACGATTTGTTCACGTTTGTCTATCCAGAACTTTCGTTTGTCCATCCTCCGAAAAAGAAAAAACAGTTACTGCCAAATTTAAAGAAGACTAATAACTGTCCCTTTGAAAGATGGATGACCGAAAATTTGATGGGATAAACGTAAACGAACGAACGTCGTTTGATTCTTGTAAAAATTTGCATTTGGGAGTACCAACTTCATCTCTCGGTTTAAGAGTGTACAGTGGCAATAGGACAAATGACCGATCCGAAGAACATCAGGCTCGTGTCAAGAGTATCTCATGGCCGTGCGTGTCTATATTTAAAGAGCAGAGAAAACGTAGACGAGCTTAACGATTCGCGCACGAATGTCAATATTGATCAACACGCACTGAAGATTCGTTCTTTAATCTGCAACGCGAAACGTATTATTATATCTCCAATGTAACGTGTGTTTTCTAATTTCGCGTTCTATTAATCAAGAAGAAATTGACAAGCATAATATTCGTCTGTCTCCCAAATCACTGTCATTAGAGACGACGCGAATGATCTTGTGATGTATTCTCGCAGCTTAAGCTTTCAAAAGCAATTATATATCCATCCTAATGACGTTACTAAATCTCCCAGAAGATTCCAGAAATATCGCAGATAGACCGAACGCAATGAATATCTCTCGAGAATGCCAATGTTTGCTTAGTGCATACTGTTCTTCGAGGAACACTGGAAATGTGTTGTTATCAAATAATAACACGTTCCCTCGATAGTCGATAGAATCAGATACAATCGGGTGTCTGAGATACGAGAAAGTTATTTTTCATTCCGATTTTCAGATTGTCCGAAACAGTCGAAGAAGAGAAACAGGGCTAGATGTTCGAGAGACAAGAAACTAGTTACTTTTTACAAGCAAAGTAATATATATATCGTAATTGTAGAATGAAATCCTGCTGAGATGTCATTTTACCATCACTTACGACTATTTTTAGTATCTATTTGCCTTTCAAGGCGCGAAAAACATAAAAACAGTCATCGTCCACAATTAGCACGAATAACACTCTGCTGGAACAAAAACACTCTCTCATTTCATCATACTAACTTCGACTGACTAATTTGTTTTCTGTAGCATGAACTGCAAGACCAACACTGTCTATTAGCTTTTTTGTTTAACTAAGCTAGATCCAGCTACCACGTGTCTCGAACGAATGAAAAAGCTTCTAGGAATAAGCAGTATCGCGCACTAAGCCGAGTTTATTCTACGTTACAAAAACCTGTTCGTAAAGTACATTTTATTATCGGTTTAGTCGTCGTAGCACTTGGTATTATCATAAAGTAGTTACTCGCTTGATATATATGTGCCGCTTTTACGTGTGTATACGTAAAGTTGCAAGTTAGGTGGAAGAATACACGATAAGAATATCATTAATTTTGTTACATACGTGTCGAAAGAAATTTGTTTGATATCAACGTGTATTGGAATCCTACTTAGCCTAATTACGGTAACTAATACGCCAACAGAGTGGATCAAACGAAAGTAAGCGAAAATCTGTATAAAGCAATATGAATTTAAACGCAAGAAGAGAAGAAGATATCTATTCGCCATCGATGCATATTTGAATTCTACTTGCTGCGATTCTAACGATTAATTTACGAACAGAGTGTCAATAAAGCGAAAGCAAAGCGAATGCGTGTGTAAAATAATATGGCGAGAGCTTAAGAACGAGCGAGAAGAGAATGAAATGATCAAAACATATCGATATTGAATAAATATTATCCGCTACTCTGCAAATATAAATACATACATATATTTAAACTCGCGAAAGGAAAGCATAATTTCACAAATCCTTGCGATCCTTCGTCTCATCTAACGGAGCCCTAAAAGAAATATTACAGTTCAAAAAGAAAACTTTAAAAGTCAATACCGTGGAGGGTGTAAAGAAACTTTTCGAAATTGGAGATTGTTCGTTAAACAAGGAAAGACGAACCGAGCGTTTAAAGACAAACAAAAAGTAGCGACGGATACGATATCGAATTTTCTGACAGAAGAAGAACCGAGAACTCGAGCAAATGTCGGAAGGGCTTGAGAAGAAGAGTATTTGATCAATAGCAATTGACAACCGAAGTGAGTAGGAGCCCGCAGCTTATAGAATCCGCTGTGTCGGTTACGATCGATCTTGAATTCCAGCAGAAATTGAGATTTATGCGAAGTACGGTAGGAATCTTTCGATAACCCTTGTTTCAAAGGTACATCTAAAATAGGATTTATCGCGAGTGGCATCGTTCGCGGTATATACGAATAGCCTGTGGAAACAATAATTATCAATACGTTGGTGAGAATCGCGGAGAAAGAGAGCGTTCGAATGCGAGCGATTCACATCGTACCGCGATGTGTATCAATTTCGAGTACACGAATAAAAACTTTTTTTCAAACGATATACGTATATATATATGTGTAGTATCGGGAAAATTCCGACGGGTAGAAAACTGTAAAAGCGCTGACAGGCCGAGAGAGGTGGAAATCCCGATGGGTCCATATACCCATGACCCGTTAAGACATGGGGTAATTAAAAAGGTGTACTTGACCATCTTAGGCGAAGAACTGTAAAAACAAGTGCGTGGAAGGAATACCGAAACCATGATATAAAACGCACGTGCTAATGATTAATAGTCTTAATGACGAGATTAATTCAACTACCTGGCAGAAAAGAGCAAATCGAAATAAATCCTGCGAAATTGATCCGAGGAAAATTTCAATGAACGCAATGAGGAACATTGCCGAGCGGAATGCTCGTTTCTTTCTGCTGAAACTTTCTATTAAACGGCTCGCAATAGCAATCGTATTTCTTGCAAGCTCGTGTACAAGATTTCCGCATAAAAGTGCGAAAATACACGGACGCACTTGAAAGACAAACAAACAGGACACGTAGACAGGCTTCATTAATATTTCATAAAAGCGTACGTGAAACATGCAGCAGCGGCGCGCGAGTTTGCATAACACGCATTAATATTCAGATACCAAAACTCGAAGCTCTCATCTAGTAAATTCTGGAAATCGCATCGCGTCGCGTATTCGACAGTATGATGCACTGCGTTTACACCTGTCAAACCCGCCACTTCAGCTTAGCTCAAAGATTATATGTATGTAGGTCGAGAAACATCGAAACATCGATGATGTACGTACTCGGCAGAGAAGTGCGTGAGCATTAGGAACGGAACGCATTAATTTCCATTAGCATACGAATGAGTTGAACAGCGTTACAAGGGTTACACAAACGTGGAACAGGCAAGCGTGTTTCATTCGTCCCATGGTACGCATCCTTTCGTATTATAATCACGACAGATCGATAATTGGAATATGGGACGCACTAAATGGCCCTCGCTAATTTATCGAAAAATAATTACACTACATTCTACGTTACTGCACAATTTCCCTAGGCAGTTGTACAGTTTGCGTGTTCCTTAGTTTCATCAATCTGCGTGTGAAATAATTCTCAGCAGGTGGAACTGCGAAAATACGTTTCGAGATATGAAATCTAAGATATTTACGTAAATGTAATTTATCGAGCGATAATTACACTCCATTCTAATGCACAATTCCCTTGGACAGTTCTACAGTTTGTACGTTCCCTGGTTTTGTTAACAGACTGCGGACTTTTACGCAACTTCGCGTTCTCATAGATACGGTTAAAAGAATAGGATCCAAGGAGAAAATTGTTCTACCTATTAGATATTGCAAAGAGTACTATACTTTGGATATTTTATACACGCCTTTTTACATATTATGTGCGTTCTATTATGTGTCTTTTTATCTTCAACTTTCCCTACGTTGCATTAAAATTCGCGGTCCATTCGTTTAGGCGGTTCTACAGTACGTGTGTCTCTTGCTTTCATTAAATTCTTCGTGTGAAATAATTCTCAGTACGCGGAATTGTGAAAACATGCTTGAAGCTGTTATATGTAAGATATTTACGTGCATGTAAATTATAGAAAAATAATTACACTCGATTCTACTATCACTGTAAAATTTCCCTGGGCAATAACAGAGTTTGTGTGTTTCTTACTTTGATTATTCTTCGGGCGAAATAATTCTCGGTTTGCGGAATTGCGAAAATTCATTTCGCGATATTAAACGTAAGATATTTACATAAATGTAAATTACAGAAAAATAATTACGCTCGATTTTACTTCGCTGCGCAATTTCCTTGGGCAGTTCTACGGTTTTATGTGGTTCTCAGTTTCATCGAACTGTGATAATATATTTCGAAATATTACATGTAAGATGTTTCAATAAATGTAATATACGGTACGGTGGTCGTCGTAATTTCTTTGCGAATTACGCGACAAGTTATGTTTACAAATTACGTTATCTGAAATTTGCCGAAGACGATAACGTAAGTATGATATATTAACTGCGATTCTTTAGAATTTAAAAGGAGGGAAGTAGGACGAAAGTTGTATGTATTTCAATTCAGAGTAAACTGCAAACCCTCGAGAACTTTGCAAATTCCGCAAACTTCTACTCGTTTCTTCCTTAAACTTTGCTTGGTTTGAAGAACGCTCTTTGTCGATGTTTGTGCTATTTACGAGTCTGTTTCCATTACGGGTATTATATTGTCAAGTATATCTCCGAGAATTTCAATTTTTATTCATATATAGCAAACCTATAATTTATAAGAACAATATTAACCAGTCCTAGATTTCCTACAAGACACAGCACTTTATACCGTATACTTTTATACTTTTAGCATACTTGTAGATCGTAATTAAATAATCTTCGAAGTAAACACGTAGTCATCGAGCGTCGTTTGTAAATTTATCGCTGCCAATAAAGAAGCAACTTTCGATCAGTGCAACTAAAACGAAGTTTTTTCCGCCGCTGCTGCAAGAAACAGCTAAATTATGTAGCGCGTATAGAATCGAATCTCTGGCGTATTACAGTCATAAACTATGACTCACTACAAAAACCGTTAGAACACTCTAATGGCGAATCTTGCCGCGTGACGACGTAGTCCGAAAAAATCCGAAACAGTTGCATTACTTGTGCAGAAAAGACTGCAAGTTACATTCCCAATTAATTAATCGTACATAAATAAGGTAAAGAGAAATCGCACCTCTGAAGTGTCAAATATAGACTACGTCTAGCTTTAACGATATAAAAACGTGGAATTGCGGTATGAAATACGGAGGAAAAGGAGGAAGGAATTGCAAATACTAACTGTACTTCTAAATAAGGGTACGACTACCTCCCTCGTAACGTCTAATTGACATCGTATTAGCTCCTGACTTTATCTTTGCATAGGCAACAGCGAATAAAACCAGTGGCGGGGTTTAAATACTTTAGCAACCGGTTCGACGCGCTACTGGCGAAAAAAAAAATAGTTTATTATTTCATATATGTAGTTACACGCAAAAGTGCAGTGGTATCGCCAGTCGCAACCTCAGCGGCGGCTACAGAAATGAAAACAACAAACTTATAATGAAAATTTTATGAAACAGCCAAGTAAATACGATTACAAGTATCATTTTAACAACCGGTTCGGCGAAAGTGCGAAACTTTTAGGAAACGGCTCTACAGAACCGGTGCAAACCGGCTGAATCCTACCACTGAATGAAACTACAGTAGGTACACGTAACGGAAAATTGTAATGTTGTTTAAAGCAAAATAAAGTTTGGAACGTTAATACATTTTAAGTTGATTGTCGTATATTATGTAACAAATATGGTAGAGTATAATTTCTATGTAATGATTTCTGAATAAATCTATTATTTTTGCTATTTATTAATACAGATTATTGACCAATATATACAGATCAATGATGAATTAAATTAAGTATAGTATACTATATATACTCACCTACTCTGTTTTTATAAGATCAGTAGAATATAAATATAAAAATTTAAAAAGTGAAAACAGTAATAATGCATTTTACTACCTACAATGTATATACTCTTACACATATCTACTATTGAAATACCAATAATTGCATTAATGTTTGAAGCATTCCTATCTGTTTAGAAAATTCACATATAGCCTAATATATCAGGTATTTAAAAATTAAAGTATCCGAAGACGCCTGTCGAGCGACGAAATAATTACAAAATACTATTTTTGAATATTGCAAGTTAGCCTTGAAAAATTAATTTAGTCGCGTCACGATGTACGTATAGAAGCTGAAAGCTAAATACGAGGTCGTAAAATCGGCCAGGCATTAATGTTTAAGTGTGTGATAATCGAAACATGTAAGTCAAAACACTTTAGGAGAAATAAAGGAGCCGAGCTCGAGCCTTGTTCAGGATTGTACGACGTCAGCTCACAATCGGAACTATTTTGTTCTTTCAAGTAGGTCGGTGGCAAAGAATTTCCTGGCAACTCTGTTCACGGATGCGTACGACCATGACTGCGGCTGGATCAATCCGTGTCACCGTTTAACATTTTGATTTACGACCTCGCTATATCGCTTCCAGCTAAAACCTAGCTTATACGCGTTGCATTATAATAATATGTAGCTATGATACTTGTAAGGAATAACACCGTAGTAGTTGTTGGACTTACTCTGCAATTGAAATATACCTTGTGAACAACAAGTACATAGCGGGTTTTGAATATTAATTATTCGTGAAAGGGATATTCGCTCGTACGATTATAATATTTGTTCGTGTAGTGTTGTTTCGCTATGTGCGGATGTTTGCATATTTTCGAACGATGCTGTACATACTATACATACATATATATATATATATATATATATATATATATATATATATATATATATATATATATATATATATATATATATATATATATATATACATGTATCGATCAATATTGTCAATGCTTTTGAAAAATTTAGTCAATTTACTTATAAATCCACCTCTGAGGATTATTAGCGACTACGGTTGTTTAAAATTGTATCTCATAGACTTACACAATTATAGAAGCCGCGTTCGTACCGGCCATTCTAGACTAATGCATGATCACTCATTAACAAAACAACCGTTTCCTGAATACTGAATCTTGTGCATCGCCAACAACCATGTAGCACGTTTTACTGGACTAAATTTTCATTTGAAAGGAATACGTAGCCGCGACATTAAAGCGGACATGAAGTCTATCCTGAACGACTCTGGAAACATTCATAACGCGATACATTTTTTATTAAACGGATAAATCCACTAGGTTCCATGTAACTGAATATCATCTGATCTTAGGAAACATGTAACCGCGAATTGTGTATCAACTTTATAGTTAATGGGACCACCTCAAAATAAACTCATAAATAAGCAAATAAAATATTATATTAGACTGATATGCTGTTTATAACACTTTCGCTGTTTGGTCATATATATGTACAATATCTACATGGTATTAGCGTATATATATATATTACGTAGTATAATTATAATAGTATATATATAAGTATATATTACGTACATATTAATACCCATATTTATATAACGAGTATCAGTTGTAGTGAATGTCTTTGCTTTTCTACGGCTAAATTGTTCGGAAAAGGTTCGTGTCTTTCAGAAACTGTAAGACACATTCTACTTCTTCCTTTTTATTTAGAGTCCTTTTTATCTGCAACATTGCGTCGTTGCCTTTCGTTTCGAAATTTTTGCCACTCAATTCGTAGGCGTTTTACAGTGATTTTAGTGTTCCAGATTCTTAGATTCATGACAGTATCGACCTAACCATCCATCTCGGAAAAAATGGATATTTGTTGCCGTATTAGCGTTAGGTGTAACCTATCGGCAAGAAATTAATTAATATCCGTAGATCGAATATAAAAGTAGACCATGTACGATTTATGAATCGGTAGCGATTCCAGATACGCAAAGATTCCAATGCGTTATAATCGAGTTGTGTAACGATCCATGACACGGAGCGAATGAAAAATTTGCGTTGGTTACGATACCTATAAATATACGATTATGATGATCTTCGACCCTTCGTCTCCAATAGGTCAAGCCGCATTTTCACGGTGATATTTTTTCGATGAAACCCCTCAATCGCTCTCCCCTATCTTCACCGAAGCGTTATGGTTCATTACACCGTATCCGCTTCCAGACTGGACGTACTGTTAATCACTATCGATGGATTATCGACGTCTCGACGATAAGTATAAACGTAGTGTTAATATTTATGGGCCGCGTCGAATCTATCAGATGAAGCGCAACCACGTAGATCTGGCGTTATTTTCTTAAATTCCAAATATTCCGTCAGATATACAATTAAAGCGCGATCACTATAATTAGCCACCATTAAGTAGGAACACCAACGTCGGCGAATTTTTTTTACAAATATCATTGCAAGCGCTATTACATCTTATCGTGTGATTGGCCGAGAGATACGATGGACAGAGTTACGTTGCACGCGAAAATAAGCAATTTACTAAATTGAATTAAAAATTTGATCGAAATCGATTGACGCGGAAACGAGCGACGGGCATCGGAAGGTTTAAGAATCTTTAAATCTTACGTTCAATTTTAAAAAACGATTTTCGCCATTTTTAACCGTTCGTAGCTCACACCAACGTTAACCGATTTTGATGAGATTTTTCAATCAAGCAACGTAAATCTTCAAAATGTGTTGTACAAATGTTCATTAGAGACCCAGATAGAAAGAGTTGTAAAAAGCCATTCCAACTAATCGCAATTTCGTCAAAAATGATTTTATACGCCACCTAATAAACTTCTAACTTGTCGAAAAAGCTCGGGTCGTTTGGTTCGATATTGAAAGACTTGTTCCTTTTCAGAGAGCGTCCGAACATTACATTCAGCATCCTGAAAGGCGACATTTCAGCTCGTCCTTCTCCGCGATTTCTGATTGCGTGAATTTTTAAGTGTGTTTATGAGTAAAGATAGGGGAGGATAAGCTGCGATTTCCTTGCTTTAATGCTCTTTTAATCGCGACGCGTAGACGAAATAACGCTGTACAAACAGCAAATATTATACGTGTATATATATATATATATATCAAAGATATATATGATTCCAATGCCAATTCTTAACGCGAATTGAAAAGGTTAGCCGCTAAAAAGATTTATGAGATGTTTTCATAAGACAAAGTGTAAAGTTCATTGCAGTGAAAATAAGGGAAGATTGAAAATAATCTACGTCACGCGAGATATTACAAGGCACATGAATAAATTGTCGAATAAATTGATAGCTTGTTGAATAATAAAGTCTATGCACAAATATGTAAACGAATTTCATTCGACATCTTGAAAACGCCACGAGCCTTCGTTCGAGCCCGATATTTGTAATTTATCCTTGGAGACCCTGCAGTGGTTAGCTAGCCGCGAGCTACGAGCCATCAGGCGAATTTGTCCCTCACAAAGCCCAGTTTGCCGCAATATCGTAGAACCATTGACTTTTCTTTTGTGCCGGGCTGATCAGGCGCAAAATTGAAAATTTGCATGGCATTTTTCTAGCGCACTCGGCCGTGCTATAAATCCGCTTTTTTTAAGCTGGTTACGCGGATGCAGCATGGAAGATCGGACAACGTTGTGCAACCACCGACGAGAAATTTGTTTATCGTATCGCGACAAGCAAACACGAATGCGTTTAGCGACACTGCGGGGGATGAAGTTGGCCGTGTAATTCAGACAGATAGCCCGAAAACGTGTTTGCTTTTAATATTTCAAGATCCAATGTTTTTTCGTTTATCGCGTCCATCTGTGATTTTTTGTATGTACGTGTACGAAGTTGTAGCTGATAGAAAGCAGCAATTGAAACGTGCGGTTATGTTGCGAATAATGTAGATACGGTGGCGGATAAACGGCGATTTAAAATTGATACGCTATGAATTTTAGTAAGCTTTGTGCTAAAAATATTTTAGCAGATTAGTCTGATTTTGCAGACTTTCGTTCGTCCGCCTATATGAGTTACAGTGCCGATGGAAAACTAATTGCACAAGTTTTTGATCACAGTGTCGTACTTTGTGGAAACGGCTCTTTGATGTTTCAGCTTGCACGTATTTCCGTCTAATTATTTTTCTTCAAAAAAAAAATGGAACTTAAAAGCATTGCTTGGACTATATGGACGCTGTTAACAAAATACAGAAAGGAAATTCCTTCTGAACAAAATTTACAATTATTTCTTGCTCGATAAATTGTATTACCAATATTGCTTCCTCTTACATCGTTACCATATGATTCCATTGCTGTTATTCGTATTTATTGTCGTTACTAAAATATTCCAAGTACATATGTGTAAGTTGATATATCAGAGACATAAATGTCGTCTAGAACAATAAAACGTGCGATAAATAAGCACTGAAATGGCGACAAACCAAGATAAATCTAACAAAAGATACACGTTTCTAATCGAAACGCTCGCCAAAATCTTTCACGAATAACTGCTATTTCTTTTCCATTTCTATCGCCTTCGTTATTCTGCTGCTTTACAAACCACAGACTTTGTTGCTTCGCGAAGAGCAAAAATAAATCGAAAGGCAACGTAATGGCATTGGACGGTGCGAACGCAAACGCGTTCGTAGATCACATTCCGATTGTTCCAGTAATTTTTTGCGATTAATGCCTGACGAGCTAATAGGCAATCCTCAGACAGAATCGAACGAACTCGTGCCTACCTTGAAATCAGTCGTCGTTACGACATTAGCGACGAAGAATGTACCAGTAGCACGTTCTAGTGTATTACGAAACAGTATAAGCGTTTAGTGGCCATTATGAAAGCTATAAATCCGATTCGACGACACGGAAGTCCGAAGAAAAGTCGTGAGACCAAGTTAACTGCAAGTCCGAGATTCAACTATTTACGCCTTTCGTTGATGTATGTGCGCACCGGCAGCCCATGAACGTTGCACGTGTACTAACCATACACGTATGCGCACACTGCTGTTTCACCGATAATAAATGCCTCAAGCTTTGACACTAATTGCGTGGCGAGTTGTTACACAACCCAAGGCAACAAAAAGACGTATGATAATAGAATCGTGATTCGTGTACTGGAATTAGTGCGACTGAAATGACGATGTGTTCGCTACGTGGTATGTTACTCGTGTCACTCGTTGTTATGTTTTCTAGACTTCGTGAAGCAAGTGTTTCGGAAAATATTAATATTTAATTGGCTGTTAAAAATTCGCTCGCATATCGTATCGTGCTTATATTGTAAATCATATTTATATATTACGTGCAATATGCGTCGAATTTTTTGCCAATTCCGTGTTTTTTTTTTTTTTTTGCGTGCTTCTCAGTCCTGCTAACTTCTACGTTTAGTTTCGTTGCTATTGAAATTAAATGTAAAAGAGGTACTCGTATATGGGTTACTTTATCTGCAAGTTAATTAGGTTTAAGTAGGTTTATGAGCGTCAACAGATAATTTAATTTTAATATTAGCTGTTGAGGAAAACGTGTCACGAAATTTCTGTTAAAAATTTTCATCGTAGTATTTTGTAGTACTTTACTTTCGTCTTCGTAAACAACGAACGATAGCGAAGGATCGTATTTTCGCCCATAGAAGATGTCCACGGAAATTGAAAATTGATAAAAGCGCATAAATTTCAGCCAAGTTGTTTTCCATTCTAACGAACTTAATTCGTTTGTGACAGAAATAAGAGGACGTCTTATCTCAAAAGAGTATCCAATTCCCAAATGCGAATGCTATTGTGCAAATGAGACGATAAAGGAGCGCTCAGACGACCAATATTATTGTCAATATTTAAGGTTTTCAACATTATCGTACGTAAGAAGTAATATTCGTCGCCCGAACGCTTCTCTCGTTTCCTGCAGTCAAGCGGTTAAGGCAAAATTGATTTTGCTCAGCTCGCAAGTTAACTCCTGGCTTCTATCTTTCGAAGACGACCTACGCAGGGTTAAATAAAATAAATGATAATAAAATCGACGATGAACAATCGTAAACATCGCAATCAGTATATTGAAGTATTTGATCGAAACAAGTACAACGAGAAAATCGAATTCTCTGCCGGGTGCAGACCATACAAATTCATAAAGACATTCTTCGCTTGGAAACCTAACGACTCTCGTTCCTGTCGGCGCAACTTCGCCAAGGAAAGAAAAGTAATCTCAAGTGGCTATACATTTCTACCCGAAACTTTTTCTCGGCCTTTTTTTTTAAACGACGCGAGCCGCTACTCTCGAGAAAGATATAATTTACTGGGTCTATACCTGGCCGTTTTAATACGTCAGTGTTCCAGCTTCCCTTCCTTCTCGCCCCTCTCCCCCTCCTTACACCTGCCTTCGTTTCACCCTCTTTTCCTTCTTCCCTCACCGCGCGCACCTCGTTTTCTAGCGAGAATTCACTGGCAAATTAAAACCACCGAGAATTTATCGCCAACTGCCGACCTGAACGCGTCTGACACCGTTTAAGATAACTAACTGCCGAAGACGCGTATTAACGAGCTCTTCATTCTTCTCGTTATACGAGGATTGCAACGGTGGAGATTTTTGCTTAAGTTTCGGAGCCCGATGACGATGAAAAACGAGGTGGGAAATCGAGATCCTGCCAGCCGACAACTGGCATAACGGGAAATTCATTTTGTTTCAGAACGCCCTTCGTTTCTTCTTTCAAGACTTATTTAGCCGGCAACGAGAAAATTGGCTATTTAACACGCTTAATGAGAATTTAATTTCATGTAATATATTTCATCGCTCTTCGGAAATTGAATAATCCCCTTAAGCGCGATGTTTCCTCCAACCCGAGAGCATCTGCAATCTCGAGTGTCTTCGTTTCCTTTGACGTAGTAAAAATATAAATTTCTTTCGGGTTACTTGAAGCTGACAAACAGAGGAGTTGGGCCACGTATGTGATACGTTGACCTTCGAATATGTTTAATTTAAAAAAGTTATTCGAAAAAGTGATTAAATGGTAAGAATGGCATTGCATAATTTATATGCCTTCGTGAGAACACAGAGGTGTTAGCTTGAGGAAATATTCAAATATGTTACTGTCAACTTTCGTACATGTTCGAATAAGAAATACCATTGTAGTGTAGAGGCAGTAATTCGTCACGTAACTTTGGAACAAAAATGAAAATGAAAATGAAAGATACTCGAAAGTATTTATACCGCGATTAGCGTGGAACCTATCGAAAATAGCCGAATAACATTTACAATGCGATATTTGATACGAAGCCCATAGAAAGATGTGATTCTTTAACTTAACTATTGAGAAGCAATTTCTCACGATACTTGTACTTTTGTGTCAAAGTTTTATTAATGTTTTCTATTTGATTGCTCTTTCGTTCAATTTATCTTCAACAATCTTTCGGTAATTACATAGAACGTAATACGCCTCGTGAATTTCAACGACACTGATATATACGTATATGTTGTCAAGGTTAATATCCTGAGTAATTTCAATTATACGCATAATTGCTGTTTAACTTTAATTTCCACCATTATATCGATTGAATGTGTACAGTTCGCGAAGTGTTGCTTATTCTATGCTGTAATTACACGACGTACTGTAGCATATCGTAAGTTAATTCCGCACAACTTTGTTTCCATAACTCCATGCTTGATACCACCTCTGTATTACCTTAGCCTGCGGTAAACTTATTTGAATTTGCATTTTATATAAGCACGATGTCTGAAACTAAATAAACGTTGATACATTTATTTATTAGACTCGGGTTTATCACCTACGTTATTACGATTAAAGCATACTTTTTCAACACATTTATGATATTTTATATAGCTCTTTAAAGCAAGTCCAAATATAAATTTTTCAAATACAAGACACGCTCATCTACGTACATCTAGTTCGTTTCGTTAAATTCTGTAAATTGCTGCTGTCACAGCTGTAAACTATTGTACGTTCGATTCGTCCAGAAATCATATCGATGGACTGTATACATTAAGAATCAGAAACACGAGCTATTAGAAATGCTATTAGAATTTTCCATTGGAATTTGTTACTAGAATTTGCTACTTTTTACGCCGTCCGCTCGTAATAAACAAACTGACGGAAATAACAATTTGTTTCCTGAGAATTGAGCACTAGTCGCGTACGTACGCGATAAAATCTAGCTAATTGGTTAAATTCTGTTTCGCTGTTGTCACGGCTGTGAATCGTTACGTATATTCGAGTCGTCCAGAGATTACATCGATCAACTCTATAAATTGGAAGGCAGAAGAAAATGCGATTAGAATTTTCTATAGTTTATGTTATTTACCAACAACAAATAAACTCACAGAGTCAAGTATTTTCTCCCCAAGAACCGAACACGTGTCATGTACTTACGTAATGAGATCTCTAATGAGAAACTGACAAAAAATACAGTAAATCAGTTTGCCGTGCGACAGGCTCAAACCTATTAAAGCGACGACTGGTTGAAAGCAACGAAAGGGTCACGACCCTCTTCTATTTCGACATTTCGTCGGCAAACAAAAGTAGGGTTCCCTTCAATAGGTAATTAGCCATTGAGAGAGACAGAGTGAAAAGAAAACTCGGACGTAGGGTCTGTTTAGATCGCAGCAGGTGACACAAAGGTTTCACGTGGCGCGATAGACACGTCAAGCCATACTACCAGAAACAGCTAAGGCGAACGGTTACTAAGTTCTCTTTGAGGCTGCCGTTTAAAGGAGCCAGGAAAGTTGGCCGAGAGTTGCGACGTTTCCTCAAGTGCATTAGGAAGAACGCGCAAAGCCCGATGGTCGAGGGTTCTGTACACATGGCTGCCGTGATGTTTTGTCCGCAAATAGAATTTCCTCGCGTCTTTATTTACTAATAACGTGGCCTGCGGTTGGCGTGCTCGTCGGGCAACTGGCCCCGGTTTTCCAACAGCCAGCAAGCGCGATAAAACGCTCTCGCCAGTATGAACGCACCGGTCTTGAACGTAGCCGTGTACGCGGCCACAATGACGTTTCGGAAAGCGTGCAAGGGCGCGCTTTCGCCGCCAAACGTGCCCGTTACGCGGCATTCACGAGAGTTCCACTTGTCATTTTCCCTCGGCCGAGTGTGCGTTCTACCTATCCAGGCGGACCTTCCTGTTTGCACGGGCAAATTACTCGCGCGACGCTTCTGTTTGGAGGAGAAATGGATGTGCCGTTTGCTTATTTGCGGAAAATAAAGTGTGTCCTTAAATCTGACGATCGCTCTTTTCAGAATCGACGCGCTCTGACGGATCCATTGATTTACTGTTGACATACATTGCCGAGCATACACAACCGTTCGCTGGTATTAAGGTTTGCTTGCCGAAGCTTGGGTAAACCTGACAAATTATTAGGAAATTATCGGAAGATTTACCGAAAACTTGCTCCGATTCGATTGAAATTTCGAAGATAGATCCTTGTATCTTCTTTTGATTTGTAGCCGTTATTAATAGCTACTCGTGCATAGATTAGTCAATGTCCAACGACATTTTTTGGGTTTTATGATTTTTCTGCTGAAAATGACACGTCTTGTTTAAAGTTGCTAATAAATGAGAAAAAGAACTCGACGCGCGTCAAAGTATAAGTATTTACAATAGAAAGCATTAGTTCTTGCACGTGTGTATAGAATCTTCGTTTCGGCGTCGTTGCCAAGAAATGGACGTTTCCACGACGACGACGACTCACTCGACACCTTGACTTACGATTTAAGTTCCAATAGCTCGTGCCATAAGCAACAACACGGTTGGCCACGCGTCGAGCCGTTTCACGGTTTGGCCGAGCGCTCGAAGTTGTGCAAATCGCACGCGTCTTTCGATATATAAATACACGTGTAAGATACGACTAATATTATTTTGCAAGATGTTTGATAATTAATTACTACCAATTGATCATTGAACGAGAAAGATTTATTATCTTCAGGTAAATAATAAATCAATAACATCGACGTACCACGTCTCTCACACGTGTTGTTATGTCCTGCCCGATCGATGTACCACGTCTCTAACACGACGTTGCACGTTAAGGCTTTAATAAAAACGTTTCTCGGAGGAATTTTGGCGAATCGAAAGTTGAGACACGTTCTCGTTCTTCCAAACTTGAACATAGCTTGCTCCTGTTTCGACGTAACGTCAAACCTGCCTTCATCGAACACAAGGTCCACATTATGTTTCTATTCCTATTACGTGAAACGACGTACGTATTGCCAATTCCATCGGTGTTGCGTCAGACGACAGTTATATTAATAAGGCGTATGTTCAGCATTTTCTTATTATTAGTCTTACGAGTTTTATTCTTATGAGATCCTTAAAACGATTTCTCCATTTTTCGAATCTTCGCGACATAATTTGATGGGGAATTTAATTGCTCCTCGGAGATTAATTCAATTCCTAAGCACTATCAGTTTATGGTCTCGGTGGTTATGCACTTTAAGTTGTCACATTTGCTTTTATCATGTCTGCTTCGGTTGTATAGGTGTACGTACGCCTGGCATCCGTTCCCCCGAGCGAATACGTAAGACAGTAAATTATACGGGAGCATCTGAACGGGTTGTCGCCATACCTAAGGTACTCGTTATTCACTGCGTATTAATTATCTGACAGCCGCATTCAGAATTTATAATTATCGTGGCCTCTACTTTTTCTCTTTTCCTTGCGATAAGCAACGTCAAGAACTTTACAGCGGATGCGGGTAAGCACATTGATCGATACTTCCGTCGTTGAAATTTACAGGAACCGCATTAAAAATGGAAGGTCCTTCCCGAATTCAGTTTTTAAAGACCTTTCCCAAAATTCCTCTCTATAAATTAACGCGTATATTTCTGCCGGATTTTAAACAGATTTTTGTACCATATCAAATCTCTCGCCATATATATATATCACCAAATTATATATACTGGCAGTTGTATTATTAGACAATAAAATTTCAAACGAAACTATATCTCTTTCACCAGTTCTTTTGTTAATGTACGATTTCTTTCTTTGCAAGTAAAATTCGTGCTATCATATTTGATCGATATTCTGCAATTTTAGGTATTGTTTAAAGCACTTGAATAATATTTACTCCAACACACTACATTGAAAATAAAGAATGTAAAGACGTTTCATATTAATGCATCACCTCGTGTGTTCCTCAAAACGCGAATTTCTTTCGTGCAACGAGCGCATGCCTCGTCAATTACAACTATGTTGTGATATTATTATACTATATCAACGTTTCAGACGAAATTACTAATCACTCCTCAAATCTCTATTATTGATAGGAATTCTAAATCGAATATATTTACTTTTCGATTCGAGACTGATGCTACCGTGCTACTCCCTTGCGACATAAATGTGAATTATCTAATCATGTTATACTCGTGTTAGAATATCGATATATAAAATGTCTGATTTCAATTTCAATAATATAAAAAAATAGAATAGCGGATAACTAGCACGGTAATTACTAGGTGTAGGATAGAAATACCGACAAAACCTACCAAATAAGCGAAACCTCTTGTAATTCACAAAAAAAGCAATAAAGATGTTATCTAGTACAAACACGTTTGGTAGAGCCTTTGGAATTAAATTTACGTAAAATGGAAATTTTCTATCGGGCGAATATATCATTTTGCATCGTACTTAGCGCAATAACGAATGAGAAAGATCGCTACAAATCTACTTGTTACTATGATACATATTGTTCGTTTAAAATCAATAACGACAAAAAAAGAAAAAATACAGAAAAGGACGATTATTATTCGATTATTATTTTTCAAGACGTATGTACGTAAATACGTACAATATACGCGATTTTGATAGTTAATAGATTGATACGTGTAGCAAGTAGTAGACGGCAGATAATAGGTATATACGCGTTTTCCATAGATCATTGATAAAGGTACATAAATAAACAGATAAATCGACGAGACTAAATCACTGGTTCTTTCTGATTCATGATCCGAAGTGCAGAATGCGGAGGGCACATAAATCAACCACTTAGATTCAGGTACGTGAGTACAGTTGCAGGATAACAACCGCGATGACTACACGAAAATGAAATACTTTGAATTTCGGTTGAGAAATTATGATAATAAATCAATGGCCTCCGCTGTTAATAACACTATGATCGGCAACCCCGCCTGCACTGTAATCAAACTATCTTATCCGCATACCGGCGGAATAAATCGTTACGGAATTTCTTTCGTAACGTGTAACTACTTCGATACCTTTGCAAATTTTTATGATAACAAGCTGTATACGATTATATAACGATATTAATATGCTGGAACGCTTTTACAAATTACGACCGTGATAGCGTTATTGACGTATAGAGTGGTTTCAGACATTTTTAATCATACTAGAAATTATTCAAGCGAAGTTATAGAAAAGCAGTAACGAAGGGAACTTTGAAATTCGATGATTCATTTGCACGGGGTTGTCTCAAAAAATTGTAAGCATTTGTTGTTTGGGTCGACGCACGTCGTCTTTCAATTGTACGTCACGTAGCTGTGAATAATTGCATCAGTGTATGTCGTGTTTCAATTATATGTTATATACCATCGTTATCGTATTAAAAAAACAAGAAATCTTTGCGTTTTATATATAAAATAATGTTCGTAAGCACCAAACAATATGCCATCCATCAAGAATAAGAGAATATTTTGAAAACTGAGTCTCTTAGACAACAGTGTCTATAAGATGGCATGGTAGAAGTTTTTTTTAAGATTGTATTTTCTTCCTGTTTCGTGCATTGGTGCAGCGGATTGAAATTTACCAAGTGAAAACAATCATTACACAAATTCACGTAATTTTACCTTCTGTTATGAATTTCAAGACGTTTCCCTTTGGTTCGGCGAAAGAACCACCTTCTCTCAAAATTATAACAACTCTTCTCTCGAGTTATAACGATAGATTCTTCGCAGTTCTACCGTGACGATCGAGACACGTACAGTATCGTGTCTTTGCAAGCTGTTTAATATTTACATTTTAATTTACAAATGCAGCGAAAAATATTGCAATTAAATTTAATTGAACTTAACAAACTTGATAAGCAGAATTAATAAACACAGCATGAGAGATATTCGAGAATAATTTCAGCTATCTGCTGAATGTACACTTTCGCAGGTTTCAGATGAAAATAGAAGAATTTAGTGTAAACGATATTGGAAATGAGAGAAACGCGAGGAAAATATTTAACCATTGGTGAAAGATGGAAAATATATATCTCGTAAAATATTTAGTTTGTATTAATATCGTCGAACGAGAATTGCTTATACATTTTGGATTTGTATTTGGAAAAAATTTCATAAAAAGAAACGTAGAGAATTGATGAAAACGATTTATCGTGATATGTCGTGCAATAAACAAACTTTATTATCGAAACATAAATTTGTTTTAAACCACTCGAAGCTTTTCTCCTGTATTGTTATTATTATTATTATTATATTTCCATTTCAGAGAGAATTGTGTTTTACACGTATCTCGTGTTGTCGTATATTAAAGTCATTTTTATTAAAATGCACACACGTAAACGTTAAGATGAAAATCTTTCGTGGATAAGATCTGCGTTTTCCATTATTTAAAATTCTGTAAGCAATTTCGTTTATCTTCAATCTCAATCACGTCATCATACATACAGATACTTAAAATGCAAACTATCTAAATAATAAGAATTGGAGGCGACTGGAATCTCATTAATTCTAGAATTTCAACCAAGTTTCCGCAACCAATTTTATTTACCTTCAAACTGAATCACGTCGTGATACGCATAAATGTTACAAACGCGAATCGATCGACTAACAAGGATCCGATATGCTTCGAAACTCCTTAATTTTAGAATTTTAAGCAAATTCTTGCAACGAATTTTATTTACCTGCAATCTGAGCCACATCATCGTACACCCAAATATTACAAATGCAAGTTGATTAAATAATAAGGATTCGTTAGTTGGAATATTTATTCTTCATTCCTATAGTCTGAATTTACATCGGGGACCCTTGAATTCCTCGAGAAGCTTAATTTCATCGAGTAGTTTCTTGAATGCCGTGCGCTCGTAATTCATTCAGACGGTAACGACAATCGATCCGATAAAATACAGCGAGGTCCTTCGAAAACTGTCAACGACCCACGGCTCGTTCCTCGTTTTCCTGCTGGCTCTCGGGCATAGCAGCACAAGCGGTCCGCTAATAAATCAGCCAGCGGCTAGTAGCCGCAAAGCGATTTCAGAAATGAGAAAGGGAGACGCAGGAACGAAAGGACTTGTGAATGAGGAAGAAAGGATCGTGGACCTAATTATAATATCAATAGCGTATTAGATTAATTAGCGTCACATAGCCGGGTGGCAGCCATGCGCAACGCCAGTGTCGTTAAGATTAATTGCCCTGTCCTTTCAGCGAGCCTGTCTATATAAACCGGGTACGCTTCTTGAACGCCGCAGAACGCGCACGTCCTCGGGCAATCGCGTTACGTCTTACAATCGCCGACGATACGTCCATCTGGGATCAGATAAGACGAAACTCCTTGGCCACAGGTTGCGTTTCACCGCGCATATGCTGTAACGCGGCGAAGGAAATCGATTTTTCAGCCGCGATCTCCGGCGATCGCGGCTTATCGCGCCTCGTAGAAACAGCTCTTAGGCTTCGACAACAATAAAGACAAACGAAATAGCGATTCCACTATCAGGAGGAAAAGAAAAGCAACAGAACACTGCGGGGGAAAATAAAACATCGAATCGAAGGGACTAAGGGAGAAAGGGGAATGTTTTAGAAAATTCTCAGAGAACGAACGTTTGGCTTTCAGTACGTAACGCCAGAAATTCGTACGTTCTCCTCGTATGTCAGAATAAAACATCCTTTCGTTCTTCGTCTTATTCGACGTTTTACGTGGAAAATGGAAAATAAAAACCATTATTTTCTTGATACACATCTGGATTTCTAGAATCCACAAGATTTTCATTCGTACGCGACATGGACCGTGACGAAGCATGCGAGAAGATCCACTTTTCTTCAGTGGACCCTTCGAATAATAACACGCACAGGCTCGCGGCGGTACTTCAACAATTGAACAGTCGACGAAACTTGTTCGTGTGCGATACAAGGCATTTTGCTCGCATGCGACTCATCGAATTATCTATTTTACAAACTGAATCATTTATGAAAAATTCTCTAATTATACCGGCGAATTTGATAACACAGCGCAAAGTCGATCTGTTGCAGATTTGCTAATGGACGTATTACTAGGCTAATATTGCACGTTTTATCGCACTGCGTGTAACTTTTAAATGGAAAACATGTCAAAGTTGTTAAACACGTAACGGCTTGAAAGATTAATCGCGAAAGAGAAGTGAATGGTTTGATTGGTAGAATCAGCACTTTACAGGTATTACAGTCAATGTGATCAGAGACGAAAGGATTTATCTTTAATACCAATAGCTGCTCCGGTATTTATGTATTTTACGCTGACTACAAAATCCGCTTAATGCAGCATTAAATGCGGAGGTACGCGAACACGGTAATGTCATATGCACGAGCAAGCGTCCATTTAATTGGTGTTTTCCTACCTAGTAAACAAATGAAAATGCAGTTATTTCAGTAATAAAACGTGGATCGAGATATTCAGTTAATGTCCTCTTTTTATTCGTCACGGATTGTCTTTCGTAATAAATAATTGTTTTCGTATTAAATTGCGATCGATTCGTACGACAGATACGGATCGGCGTTATTATTCCATTCCGGAACACTCGAAAGAAAATGTGAGATTTCTGTCGCCAAGTTTTAAGATATAATTGTGTTTTCGGATAGCTAATGATTTTGATGGTGTTTAGACCGTTTGTAGAAATCTATGTAGTTTTATAATCTTATTCATGTAATTGTTGAAATGGAACTTTAGAATTTCTTCTTACGGAAGACATACGTACTGGGCATTTTCAAAGAGCAAATTGAAAACTTTGCACAGTGCAGCATGTTCTATGATAGCCCAAAACGAACGAAAAGTACTATGGCAACGAATACAGAAAATTAACGATTGCTATAATGAATATATACACGGTTCGATGATTTCACTCGTGATTTTCAACCCTCCCAGAAAGTTCTGTTCCTTTTGTTGGCTTCAAAAAGCATCTGACAGATAGTTGCTTAATCATCAAACAATCTACTTAAAAAATAAGTCCAAGGTTTCGATCAGGAAAAAATCTATGGAACAGCTGGTGTTCCGGCCTAACCTTGGCAGAGATGGTCTCGCCAGGACGCGTTTCGAGACTATCGCGACACCCCATGATGCTGTTGATCGAGAAAATCAGATTTTTGGCATCGACGAATCAACGTGTATACTGGACAGACAGAGTCAAAGATCGGACGTTATGATCATCACCGAAGATTCAATTTCCATCAAACACTCGACACACATATTTTGCATACTCTTTTATATGTATTTGTACATGTATGCATGTATAGAAAGATATAGTCTGCTATGGGTATTTTTTACGTACATATCCTCGTCGAATTTCAACCAGTAAATGAATGGAAATCCGAGTGATTTACAAAATGATCACTGTGCGTATAAGTAGAGGTACTTTCATTGATCTCGTCCGCTAAATATCGGAACGATCGTTCCTAACGCTAATTAGTATAGCTTCATTGACGTTTATCATCAATTGTGCATATATATCAAGCTTTTAGCTTAAATCTACTCTCGATTCCATGTATTTCCATAATCTCTCTATAGAGGATAGGTCAAGTGACCATGAGAATCGGGTTACAGGTTCAGAGGCAGTTTAACATCGTTAAACGCTTGCAAATGTTACGTGATAGGCGATACCGTGATTTGAAGATGGATATTCTTGGCATTTGGTCCATTTTCATTGCGAGAAACGTGCACGCACCCGCGAACACCTTATCTACGTGTTTTTCGGATGACAGATGCTTAAAGAATTGCGTTTTGCCGCAAAACAGAATCATGACAGAGACGAACGACTCATTTCATAATCTCTTAACACGCTCTTAACACCAGAGCGTCAAAATGACTGACTCGTAAATCGTGTTACGCACGTTTGCACGATACGATATGTGTTTAACGATACATTACGCTTTTATTACGAACAATTGGAGTAAAGTGGCTGTTACAGACTTTTCTTTTCTCTCGTATCTCCGCACAGTGTACTGCGGCGGCCGAAAGAGAGTTCATAGAATAAGAAGCGTAAAAATACATCGTAATTTTAGAAATTGGATTTACGTTTAATAAGGCCGATGAATAAATCGATTCTAAACTTTCTTCTAGTCGCCACTGGATTTATTTGGCGATCTATTGTGCTTTTGTACTTCGAATATAATATAGTATGCTTTTGTCACAAGCAATGGCTGTCTGAGATTTTAACCTTTGCATTTAACCAAGCACGTCAATTGCTCTTGATCTTCGATGAAACACAGCGTTTCACGAGTACGCAAGTGAAAAAGAAAAATATCGATACAGTGTTTCTTACACACTCAACTGCACGGAGCCGCAAAAGTTCGACAATTTGCACGAAAGATCTTCGATATCGAATTTTGACTAACTTCTTCGCATGCCATACTATATAATCAAAGAGCATTTGTACGGTTTATTTATACGATTTATTATTAAACCGTTTTGTAATACAGAATTTTTATTTCCCTTTATGCGGTAGATTATATCTGATTAAATAACGCGTATATACGCTATTACATAAATAACAATTTTGTTATTTATAATTATCTTACTTAATAATAACGTTGTGTATGATACAATTGGAAACGAGGCAAGCAGAGAAAAAAACCACGTCGCAGTGGCACCGATATTGGTAGCATGATTCACTCCTTTTATCGTATTTTGCATAATCTATTTCAAGAAATGTGGGCATTACGTGTCACGCGATCATCGCCACTCGAAATACATATGTATGTGACAATTACCACGTGACGAGCGATTGTAATCATCCAATTATCCGTAGTAGTGTCAGAGTTAATGGTTCTGAGTATATCTTCTTCCTTCTTTTTGTTTCGAGCTAGCTATATGTAACAAAAAATCGGTTTACGAGAAAATCGGTTTCCAACTATACACGATGAAAATAAATCTCCGGTAAAAACAATAGCAATATTTTGTACAGTTTGAACGACAAGTAATTAAGATCGGACTATTTGGTTTGTACATAGAAAAAACGTCAATCATAGCGTTTACAAAGTCTATTTGCCCGGTAACTGTTCCGCTGAATTAATCTATTAATTTACATGTAAAATGCTTCTCGCTGAGTTTATTCTAAAAATCATTTCCGCCCATTTAACCGGTAACCAATAGTCACGATGTAAAAATACACAGCTTGAGAAAGTATTTTAGTAGAAACGTAAGGAATTAACTGCAATAATCATGCGTACTGGATCCTTCTCGACCAGTTTAAATAACTTTTCATTTTGTCCATATCTCCGTTGAAATTCCGCTTTGCTTAAAAAAATTAACACGTAGCGATAAAAACTATTGCGTGATATTCTAGAAACTTGGAAGAGTATTCAAAACTTTCTAAGCGTTTTTTTAAAACACAGAAGTCTAGAAAAAACTGCGCGGACTTGAACAACCCAGTATGCAGATGACGTAAGTAAAAATAAGGTTCCAGACGGAGGGATAATTACACGATGCATTACAACATGCTATAATGGTATTAATCTTACTTGCTGGAAATAGACGAAAAAGACACCGAGTTAACGAGAATTGGGACAACATACGCTTGAATAATTGATATTGAGATCTCTAACGTCGATAATAAGCCTCGAATTAAAATTGAAATTGGAATTAGTTGTATTATAAAATTTCTCAAATGAGAATTAGTTTAGTAGAAATATCGAGAAATAAACTATGATAATTACGCGATATAATAGGAGCCAAAGGTTGCTAGAAATAACATGATCGAGAAAATATCTCAGTAGAAGTGTACGAAATAAGCTGTAATAAGTGTACGATATAATAGCAAGCAAAGGTTAATAGAAATAGAAAATTCGCGAAAATATTTCAGTAGAAATCCGTGAAACGAATTATAATAATTACACGATATGATAGTAACGAAAGGTTACTAGAAATAACAAGTTTGAGAAAATACTTTAGTAGAATTGTGAGTCATCGTGGTTACATGATATATTGCAGTTAGATAACACGAAGCTCTGTATTTCTCGTTTTTCGTCTCATGCAGAACGTATGTATGCCAGTTCTTTCGATATGCCATGAATGGGCTAAAAGCTTCGCCGCTGGTCAAGATAAGTTAAGGAATAAACGGCTATGTTTTGTTACTTGTATCCGCATGCTCGCACACAGGGCACGGTAACATTAAGGATAGCGAGATAAAAGGAGAGAAAGGGATAGCTCGCCTTATGTAAATACATATATATATATATATATATACACATATATATTCGCTATAGTGCCGCTAACTGTACCAACGTTATTAACATTGGCTTTGCATGGCTTAATATTTAAATTAGCGATCCATAGTTGGAATTCGTTTCAGCGATAGCGCATGCTTCCGTGGATTATTAACATGAGCCAGTGAACTCGGCCAACACGACAGGTGGTATGTCTATATCGTTGAGAATATTACTTCGAACGAACTTTAGAACGTCACGGGGCCAAGCGAACTTCCATTGGCGAACAAATTCTTCTCTCTTTCGACTCTACTGCGATCCACGAATTTTCATATCTCAATCTCGTTCTTATTTAAACTTTTTTGTTGCCGCAACTTATCCGGGCAAGCGCGTTAATTTATTCGAGGCCGAAGGTAAACCATAGACGTTGAATTAGATCAAACGAACAGTTCTAACACGCTTCTTTGGTACTCGCCAGGCAACGCGTGGCAATGCGTTACCTTGATCTTGCTCTCATCCCAGCAAGCAAAACGGATTTGCAATATTTTAAAATGCTTCGGGTAAAATATTTCGTATTTTTCATATTTCGCTCAAGCCGAAGATATTTTCTAACGTTGGAAAAATACGATAATTGGATAGAAAATGGTGTAAAGGGCGTAGCAGTGTCGATGCCGATTGTCCTGGAAACCATACAACTTCTGTTCGAAATATTCTCGGGTATGAGGAAGGTATTTTTTTTTTTTTTGCGAAGCTCGATTTAAGTAGGACATCCTGTATAATGTTAGAAAGTTCTCAGCAACGGCTATGAGAGAAAATAAGCTAAATCCGAATAAAATATTTAGCAAATAATGAGACGAGGAATGGATATGAGCATCGAGCTGACTGAAAACTGGTTGAGCAAGTGCGCTATTGAGTACGCGTGAAAGGATAAAAGTGTTCTTGAAAGCGGTCAGTTCATTGAAGAACACAATATGGTGAATGCGGTGAATGGAAAAAGAAGACATTAACAGAGGGATCTAGCAAAGAGAGTAATTACGCTATTTACATACGTGGTATATTATTATTGATTCAAAACTCATCACACGATCACATGGGTTGAACAGCCATTTAAAAGAAATTGAAACCATTATATCACATTGCTGCTGCAAGTTGATGGCGATACGACTTAAAAAATGTAGATTTTAATACGTTATTTTAATGCGTTTTTAACAACACTAAATACAGGCCTTATTAATGGGATTATAAATATGCATGACGTTTTACACGATGAAAACAAAAACACAACGTAGACCCCGTATTCATTCGATAAAAGTGAGTTTGACAGCTTTTTAGTTGCGACAGTATCGATATCAAGCAGCGGTATAACGCATGTTTCATGCATTTTGCACAGAATTATTATACGTTTTACGTAAATGTATATTTCGTGAAAAAAAAAACACGAGTTCATTCTTATCGATTTCCTAACTTGGTAATTAAAAGGTATTATTTCAAGACGAGGTAGTTCGTCTTTAAAAACTTTGGAATGAAACATAGAATAGACCGATAGGTATTGAACGTGAAGAATAAAAATGGCCAGCAAACGACAGAGAACGTATCTTATCGCTAGACTGCGAGTGTTCGCGCAAATTCGAGTTTTTATCAATACAATAAATAAAGAATGGAACATAAACAGGGATTTGTTTCATTCTTTAAACATCATATCAGATATCTTCGATATTCTGTATATTTTTATACGTCACATGTATCGTGCGAGCTCTTGTCCCTTTAAATTTCGTCAAAATTCATGGAAAACCGCAGTATACCTATCGTGCTTTTCCTTTTTTGTCTGCATAACTGTTCGCTATTATGGTAATACGTCTACGAATTTACATTGCGGCGATACGATTGGCGGTGGTGTATTATCAGCGAGCGCAACCAATCGCTGAATCATAATATAAAACCATACGCGAGGTCGAGATCAGCCAATCACTCGGCGAATGGCGAAACAAAAATTTATACATATTTCTGCTGTTGCCGCGTGGACGAAGGAATATGTGGCCGCGATACATCGAGGCGATATATTATCGAGATTGCCAGGAAGCTTGGTACCGTGGCATCTATCACCACTGACATAGATCCACGACGAACTTCGTGCATTATCGAGCAACGGTATTGTCCCCGTTTATAATGATCAGCGAACGAATCGTGGGCGATATATTTTGCGGGCTGCCGGCCCAACAGTCGCGCAACAATCCCCTCAACACACCCTCGTGATCCGTATTTTTAAGCAGCTTTCATTTATCACATTACCGTAAACAAGGCGCGCGCGGCTGATTCAATTCGAAACACGACACACATAGATTAGCTGGTTAATTCCGACTGAATTGGCCTTTACGAGCAATAGCTTTGATCTCGGCAGCCACGCGATGAAAGTTGAAAAATAACGCCGCGCTCAACGTTGGCACCACGCGATGAGTTTGAACAAGGACGTTTATTCTTCGCTCCCCGTAAACTGATTTTCATGGCTGATTCTAGCAAATTTGTTGCTACTATTAACTGGTTTCGCGCGATACGCAGATTGTTCCTTATTTATTTCGCACTTTTAGATTCGAATACACATCGCGCTTTCATATCTAATCGTACATACGTGTTGTTATTCGTCTCTAATTGTTATACGCGATTCTGTACTTTCTTTGATAGTCTATCGCGAAATTAATTTTCCTGTTTGGCTGACTATGAAAAATAACGAATTATTTCTATCGTGGGTACGATTTAGGAAGCACGATGTTTCCAATAATTTTCACTCTTATATGGAATTAAATCAAATATTACACGAATATATTTTTGGGTTAAATAATTTTAATCGACATACCGATTGAAAGCCGGGATTTTACAGCGATAATGCAAAACGGTTAAATCACTGGATTTATATAGTCGAGATATATCAAGAAATTAATAAATAAATATTTACATAAATATTTTTCAATCTTACCTAGGAAATTAAACAACACGGCTATGTGGTTGCTTTAATTTAAGACAAATTATATACAATTACTAGCTGCATACAATATTTATATCATGTATGCAGAGAAAATTGACGATTGCTATAAACAATTCCAATAGATCTCAGTCTTCCCACAAGTGCATACCATCGAAATCAGAATCTAAAAATTGTGATACCAAGAAGAAAAATATGTCTTGTATGCAAACAGGAATTCAAGATCGGGCAGCGGTAAGGTACATCGCGCAAATTACCCACGTACCATCAGCCATCTCTCGCGTAACCTTAGTGGCAGACATACCTCCTGTTGAGAATTATCGACCTATATATTTCATTAGAAGCTATTTTTCGAAAAGCGCGAAGAACGGAGGAACATACTTTTTCTGCGTCCAATGATGTGTTAGGTTTTTTCGCAAGATGAATAGGATACCATAGTTTAGGTACGTACTCTACAGGAAGGACGTAGAAGCTTATGATCCTGTGCTATACGATCTTAACTTTTTGCAGAGTCGTTACACCTGATACGACGCGAAGAGAATCTCGGCAGATTGATTCTCCTCGAGCAAAATAAATATATTTTGTAAATAAGTAAAATAATATATTTTGAAGACTGTAGCATGCTTCAAACTTGTATGTTGAGAAATCGCATAACGTAATTTATCGAAGACTACTTGTCTGTGAGTGAGTATTGCCTCTATCGAAGAACGTTTCTATTGGATAGAAATTTTAGTAGCTGGTAACCGAGTTTAGTAGCAGTAACTCACTTTTAGACAGACGTTTAAGCTACCATGGCACTCTGATAAGTTCGTACGTCTTTGGATTTTAGAAAAGTCTACGTTCTTCCATCTATTTTCTCTTCTCATTTTACAATTCACTTGTTTGCTGCATCCTCCTATTTTTCTTTCCAAATCTATCCATTCTTCTCTTTAACAGAGATTTTGCTCGAGATCGAATTGATCTGCGTGTATATATGCAAATGCGATCCATCGACCCACACGTGCACTACTTTCCCTCACTTTCCTCGTCTTCTTGGCTTTCTTCCTACATTCTCCGCTTACCCTTTCAACCCGTTTCGTTCAAAACATGGCAAATACAACATTATTATTATTATTATTATTATAGTCTGAAGAAACATCCAACGAGAGAAAAACTAAATGCAATGAGTATTTCAAATATTCGTTAGAATAAAATCTTTGTCACATAGACACATGCGTCAGAATGTAAATCAATTTCAACTTATCCACTGAACGTAAGATATTATTAGATAATCCCACGAGGCGAAATTTACGCTGTTTCACTTTGGAAAAACACGACGGACGATCGTCGCTTCCATCCTAGTTTCATCCGCCGTGTACCTCCGAAGCGAAACACTGTAAATTCGGCTTAAGTAATGTCGTTTCTTCTCTTACCGTAGACAAACGTGCGTATCACGTTCCGCTGATGTGTTTACGGGATACTCTACTTCGCGTTTCCTAAAGAGTATCATCTGGACAGTGTGCAACGTGAGTTCGAAGCAATTGGATCGTTATTTCTCGCATCAAGAGAAGCTACAAAATGAGCGTCAGCGGGAACCATACGCGGCATTGTATGCTACACGAATTTAAAAAAGGCAGCGCACAACTATGGATACTGTTAAGAACATTTGTTTGGTATGCGGTAAAAAACGCGCTGAACGTAAGAAAGTGTCAAAGATGGTTGTCAAAATTTCGGAATGGTGTCTTCGAGCTTGCTGACGAAGCCAGGTCGAAGAGTAACGTTCGACGTCGAAGCATTAATAGCTGTAATTGAGGCAGAACCTCGATTCAAGAAAATGGCAAACAAAGTAGAGGTAACAGCAGTATGCATCAGATTGGAAAAGCTTCTAATAAACGCACGTATTAATTTTCATCGCTGAAAGACAGAGTGGAAAAAATGATCAAAGAGATGATATATATCGTTGTACTACGATATATTATCGTTGTACTTTTTAACGCAAAATTCTGATCTGCGAGAAGAAGTATTCGAAGCGAATATTATAATTTGGGTAAACTGTCGCTAAATATGACAATTGTTCAGTCATCTTTTTATAGATCCAACGGTGATATTGTATTTAGCAGACGAATAAATCCATTCTAAATTCTATTCGTCGGATGAATGAATTATGAAATGACAGAAAAAGATGTGTTCATAACAGTTTCCAGGAAACAGCTTGAAACGATTTATACGGACCATCAACTGCTTTCGAGCGTATCATTAATTTCAAGCATCAGGAATTCAACTTTAATTTAATGAACGAAGATCTGCAGGACGCACCATTAATTTTACGGAAGCTTCGACAGCGTCCGGATGAAAAAAATATGACGCTTGCTATTTGAGCTTCGCTTACGCTCACGAACGAATGTAGCTTTTAACATTTGTAACGGGCAACATTATATGTACGTGCAGAAAAGTTAGAAAATATTTCGTTGGATGAACACTTTTCTCTCAGTGTGATTCGTAAACGATCAAATACACGAAACATGCAGTTTGGAAAAAAAAAACTTATTCGGCGCGTGCTAGCTTCCAGAAAGTTAGTCCCTGGTGAATCACACTGTGGCTAGAAGCTGGTTGAGACACGACCGGTAGTCAAGTAGCAAGTAAAGCCGAATTTATACCGTCTCGCTGTGAATGATTCATCGAAAAACGTTGCTTTCATCCTCGTTTCATCCGCGGTGATCCACCAATGTGAACGGTGTAAATTCGGCTTTACCGAACTACTGGCCGTATCCGAACCAATCTTAAAGCCTAGAAGACTAAGGTCAGCAGATAAAATTCGCGCAGTTGCTTTACTGTACTGTGGAAAATAAAAGTGAGATATTTTAATATATATATATTCGATACATTCGACACGATTAAATATATATTCAAATATACGTAACCGTATATTTGAATATATATTTATAATACTCACAATGCTTATACATATTATATTATTATTATCGTAATACACAAATAAAGATCCATATCACACGAGTAAATACCATGTAATATCCAAAGGAATATCGAGAAAATTTTGAAAAATGATTGCGCAAGTAAAACGTAAGTAAACCTAAATACTAATTACGACGTACAAGAGAAGCGTTACTTAATTCATTTGTATAGCAAGTCATGGGCACCGGTCCTATGGTACAAGGACAAATGGTAGACTTACAAAAAAAAAAAAAAAAGAAAGAAGTACGAATATATAAGAAAAATAAATATGCAATGATTTAAAAAATTCAGACTTTAAACGAAATTATCTTTGCATGAAGACAAACTAAGAAGTATAAGAAGACTCGGATTATCGATCGAATCATTTATTACACTTTTCACGTCAAGCTGAGCTAAAGATGAGAAATGCAAACAGGTCCAAAACTGATGGAAAAGCTGATACACGGCAGACTAAATTACCGTCACTTTTCGAACAGCACCTGTTGATTTATATCGCTAACACATTAATAAGTGAGCGCTTATATCACGGCCTGGCATGCGGCTCGGATCAATTTTTCCAGTCACACTATATAGGAAAAACGAGGGATAAAGAAAGTTGAATTTTAATAACACGTTAGAAGTTGAATAATTACAACGCTGGACGCTTCGAACTAATAGTAAGATCCAGATAGGAAATTGCTCCATCTATTATTTGCATAGTTGCATATTCCGATGACGGGATCATAAAATCTGAAATCGCCCGAGAAGAAGTCAATCTGCAAGACCAGACGTGTTTCGCAAAGGACGCGAGCGTACAGTGAAATTAATAAGACGCAACGCAAGATTGTCAGTGCGATTATTGATGACTTAAAGTTCTCCATACCTGTGTTTCGTTTTACGTTTTAGTAGAATCCTTGGAAATCCCCATATGGATTATTTTGTCAAACATCGTATATATTATGAAATACGTATAGAATATTTACTGAAAAAGTATACGTGTTATGAAATACGTATGGAATATCTTATCAAGTATGAAGATTGCAGGGAAACGAGTTTGCCGTGTCGAATTTTCTCGGCCGAGAAAGCGGCAGCAAAAGTCCCTTGCCAGATAATCGAAATAACAGAAATAGCAACGAAACGGACAACTCGCGGAGCTTCGTCGGGTTCAAAGGAGCAACGAGGAAAAGAGAGTAGCGGCTTGTATTAAACCGCTGGAACTTTCACGTTGAACGTACGTAACGTAATCCGCGAGAGCCATTAAGACGTGGCTATCAAGGAAAACCGTGATAACGAGCGCGCGCACTTTTGCGAAACGGGCGGCTGTTGCAGGTCGTGTCGCTCGTAAAGGAGCCTCCGTGTCTGCAGTTTAGCCGGCATACGTAAATTCCATAAATTTCCTGCCCGTTAACGGCAACATCCGACAGTAGTCGGTTCCGAGTTCAACCGAGAGTGTATCTTTCCTACGAGGCGGCGTAGCGCAAATGAATTTGTTCATGAACACCCGCAACCTCTTAGTCCGTAGGTAGCTGAGAGGGAGGGCTCTCCGAGCGTGAACATCGAAAATGCAGACGCCAGTCGCTTCGACGAATCTTTCATTAACATTTTATTTCACCTTTTGCTAGCTCGAATTTCGTCCCGATCACTTGTATACATATACATAGATTCGACAATGCAACGATTCAAATTCGGCTTTCTCGAGAACACGATTCCAGCGCAATCTTTTTGCTTTCGATCTTCGTCCTATCTTAAACCATGGAATCTGCCAGATCTCGTTTCTACCATGTACGGATACGTATATACAGGGTGTATATCGTGATACGCGAATCTCACTTTTGGAGTGGATAGGATGCACAAAAGCGGGAGAAGAAAAAGAAAAGAAGAAAAAAACAATGGAAAAAGTTCGTACGCAGAGGATCCTTGAAATGGCTACCGTCGATTTGTATTATTCGACGTACGTGTGGAATTTTTGGGAGATTGCGAAATTCTCTGGTTACGACGACTACAAGCTGGCCTGCAGACCGATGTTAGACAAATACAGCCAAACGAAATAAACGTAGACTTATTTTAGGTATTTAGAGGAAGTATTTAGATATCATCTGATAGACGATAAAAGAAAAAATGACTCGTAAGAGGTACTGCAGATTATATGTGAAAAAGTCGAGAGAGCATAAATATTTTATTCTCCCTTGGTAATTGCTGAAAGTTAGTAGCAGTTGTTATGGAAGTGCAGCTTTTTAATAAGGAGACTTTCAATGGCTCGGCATTAATTGACTTATTGCGGTGAAGTATTTAATAGTACCGCCAACACAGCTTTGATAATTTTAAATGGCCGCAGGGAAATGAGTGTAGAACCGGAAGTTTACAACGCGTCAGCAGCTACTTAAACGTAACACGGTATAAAGTTCTCGGTGGTTACTCGGCGAGTTAACTGAAAACAAAGCCGAACGTCTTTGGAAAGACGAGCAAGGAAGTTTGTAACGAAGTATGAAACTTGGATACAATCCACTTGCATACGGGATACGTACTGTATAGAAGCGTTAGTTAGGCAGACTACTTTGAAACCGTACCGTCTTCAAACGTGTCTCGCATAACTCCAACAAAGTTAGCTCGTGTCGTTCTTCCGCAGACCGCCTGACAGAAAAACTCTTCTCCGCCAACGTTTAGTATATATCTCGCTGAAAAATCGTATCGACTCTTCTTTCTGTCCACTCTTTATAGTACACCGCGTTCTGCAGATTTTTCATTTATCGAATTACCGAATAGCACTTTACATCTGTAGCGTTTCTATCGAATTCATGGCGTTCCTTCTGATTTGGACAATAAGACGGCTGATTCGATTGCTTTACGTAACAGAGATATTCTTTGCAACGTAATCGTCGAACACACATTGTGAATTTTAGTGGAAAGGTTCGTATGATAGGACATTACATTATCCTTAATGTCCTATATATTAATATTCTACATTAAATTACTCTTTGTATAATACTAATGTTCTATTAATGTTATTGCCCTGTATATTAATCGCGATAGAAAACAGGCAAATAATTAAATTACATCTAATGAAATTCTTTCCTGCCAGTTTCTGTCTCAGAGTCGTAGTTTGCCCCAGTTACATGGGATACCCTATATATTAATCGTAATGGAAAACAGGCAAATAATTAAATTATGTCTAATGAAATTCTTTCCTGCCAGTTACTGTCTCGGAGTCGTAGCTTGTCCCAGTTGCACACTCTGTATATTAATCGTGATAGAAAACAGAGAATTACTTAAATTATGTCTAAAGGAATTCTTTTTTTATCTTTCACTGTCTCAAAATTGTAGCTTGTCTCGGCTGAATGGAACACCCTGTATATTAATCGTAATAGAAAACAGATAATAAAAGATAACAGCGATAATGGCAAGCACGAGATCCTGTTACAAGCAACAGCGATCGCTTTAAATCGAAACTTTATCGATCGCAACGAGAGCCGCGCGATTAGCAATTAAAGTCGCTTCAAGTAATTATTGTCTTCTATTTAATCTAATGATCGATTGCACGAAATTCGTTCCGAAGAGGAGCCAATGGCCCGTGTATTTACGATTAGTTTAGAGTTCGTCTGCCAGGGTACCCTGATACAAGCTTCTCGTTTTCCGGGTAACTGTTCTCGTCCTGAAATAGTCTGTTCACCGGAACTAAAGGAAGAATGCAGTAGTTTAGGGTTGATTGTTTAGAAAGTTGGAAGCAGAGTTTGCGCTGTAAAATTTTTCCACGTAGAATTCCCGAGTTTGATTGCCTCGAACAATGCAGTTCCGGCAAACAGAAGTGTAAATACGCGAAAGTAAGCTAAGATTGCGTATCGTTAACTAAGTCAACTGTTAGCAGTTAAGAATAATCTTATTTCTATTCGTGTAATAATTTTGGAGTCTGCTATCTTGTTCCTGCCGACGTCGTCTGCATACTGAATCGCTCAAGATCATACGGTTTATTTTTAGGTCCCTGCGTTTTAAAAAATTCCACAAAAATTCTCGGATACACTTCCAAGTTTCTGGAATATCGCCCAGTAGTTTTATCGTTTGTATGCTGCGTGAATCTTTTTAAGCAAAGGAAAATTTCAACAGAAATATGGGCAGAATGAAGGATTACTTGAAATTACTGGCCGAACACGACTCAGTATGCGGACGTTAAGTACGCAGGTTCATTGAAAGATTTTTAACTGTTCGAGATACAACATACTCCGTGGTAAATGGAAATTAAGATTCTCGTCAGAGGATTTTTGCGAGACAAGAAAATTCGCGACTTGCCGATGTTCATCGAGGAAATCAGATTTACAATTGATATAACGTTAAACTCCAATTAAAGAAAAGATAATTCTAATCGAATTTCCGCACTAAATGCGAATGAAAATTCTTCGTCAAAGGTAATACGGATGACAGCAAAGTTCACGATTTGCCAACGTTCGTCAAGAAGATCAAATTACTCGATAGAAATTAGCACGATGATAACTAACAACATAATACTTGACGTGACATCAAACTCCGCTTAAAAAAAAAAAAAAAAGTAATCCTATCGGAATTAATGAAAAATCTGGTTCGAGTTTGGAATGTTAATACTCGATATATCGTGTTTTCTTTGAAAATAATCACGACGATTCTTGCAGAAACGCGCGGATTTCAGCAAAGGATGAATAAGTTTGTTGGATACGTTCTCCATATCTCTTGGAAATATTTTTATCATACACGAATCGAAGCGAAAAACATTTCCTCTCTATTGTCTTGTTTATGCTCGACTTTCGCGATACAGCGCAGTCTCGAAATTAAAGCGTACTGTTGTCAAACGACACAAGCCATGGTTTCTCATGTAAATTCGTTTCTTTTTGTCGCGGAATCGGTTTTCTAGAAAAAGTCATTGACCGTGGAATATATCTTTCCCCGAAGCTCCGGTTCGTTTCTTTTGATCCGGCAGACGAAATTCTACGGTTCGGTGCTCGCGATTCGCCAACTTTCGCAATTTACGAAACATTCCGTGTTCTTGGGAAGAGCGGAATAGCGACCGTGGTACAGTCGGTTTCCTTTACGATTTCTTTCTACTTTCTTCTCTGTATTACCCGTTTAATGGTCGGATTATATCCTGCGGTTGAAAGAATACTTCATGCAAAAATCTAAAGACTTTCAACAATTCCGTTTTAATGGCTCGAATATCCTCTGCCTTTCGCGGTTTAAGTATAATCACGCTGCATCTTTTCGTCAGCTTTTTACATTTATGGTAATTGTTTCATATTTAGGAATGCATAATTCAATGAACAGATTTAATTTCGCTTTGAACCGGTTAAAATACGATAACTTCGCTTCAGGATAATTTACATATACCAAGAATACATACACGCTATAGCGACGTACTGAAACTGTTAGAAAGTGCACATGTTCGGTATCGAATTTCCATTTTTAATTTCAACCTTTATATCGCCAAGCTTTTACCGAATATATTCGATAAATATTAATTTCGCTTCGTTCATATATTCAGGCGAGTTTTCGCAAACAAACACCGTCTGACACAAAACACCGATCGATTTTATACAGGATACTCCGTTCAGAAAAATGTGCATACTTGATTATTTTCGACAGAATGCTATTTAATCAGAAAGTTACAAATTGGAAGATTTTATTCTTTATCAGAGGTGTAGAACACCGTGACGCGATAAAATTAATTTTTACAGATCAATATGTAATAAAGAGATGGACATCTGTAAATGTCAAACGTCATGGAACGATTTCATTATTTAAGGATATCGTTTGATAGCTCGACTCGTTTGGTTGTCAAAATTACAAATGATCGATTTTATTCTTTGCTAGAAGCGTAGAAAACACCATGACGCGATAAAATATATTTTTAGAAGTTAATACGCAATAGAGGGATGGACATCTGTAAATGTCAAACATCATGGAACAATTTTATTTTTATTATTTGAGGATGTCGTTTGATGGCTCGACTCGTATCGTTGTCGAGCCACGAGTTCTTCCAACTTTATGAGGCAACTATCGTAATTCGTTCTGGCAATAATGTTTAAAACCAATTAATATTATATACGACGCGATGAGATTTTCAATAAACGATTCATAAGCCGTATCGGAGACAAAACTTAAAAACCTGGAGAAATCGAGGCACCGCCTTCCAGCAGATTTACATTTTTACGATAATTTAAACAGCGCCGATAAGATTGTCGAAGATACAGAGAAGGTTTCAACGTAGACTACCTAAACTTTCATATGGATGATAGCAAACAATATTTTTAACTTATTTCACTTTAGTTTACTTAAATAATACTAATCGCATTACACGCTATTTAACAAGCTACAAAAAGGCGTTGCAAAACAAGAAACAGACAGAAAATATATCCACTAGGAACGAAGCAGGACTTTTACGAACATCAAAGTGTATGGACTAAATTTCATTGTAAGTTAAGAACAGGATCTCTAATATCGATACGTAAAAGCCCTAACGTTAGATCGTCGCATAGGTGACGCGGTCGATCACCGATGAACTCGTCTCTTTTCGTATATTTTGCAATTCACCGTCTTCCTCTACCAAGCTTTCTATCTCGATCTTTTAAAACTCCGATATAAGAAACTCCCATTGTTTCGAACTTAACCCTCGACTCTTAGAAAGAGACGCGTTATTTATGGGATGGCCCATACTTATGAACGGAAGCGTAGGTCTATTTTCAATGAAACCTATCCCTGAACAATGCCCCTGAAACTCGACGCACACGTTGAAACCTTATTACAAGTGTCGCGCGTGGGTGCAACACTAGCGCTACGACGTATTTTTTGCTGCTCTTGTCAGCGATTCAACCGTGAGTCTCTTTAATTGGACGTCGCCGGTAATTTATACGATCACGCCGTGAGCCAGAGACGGTGTGTGACGTTTCGTTGCTGTCGGCTTTTATACGCGCCATGTAATCCGAGGCTCCTTTACGAGCAGGAACCACGTTTGCAGCCGAAGATATATTTCATCGAGGCGTCCTCACGTGTTCCTCGCTGGTTTCGCCTCCTTTTGCCCGGGCTGTAGTTTCACTCTTCGAGGTGGAGCGCTACGAAATGGGCTTGCAGCGCGTCTCTGCGCCGTGAAATTTATTTCGTTACCTATTTGCTTTGTGCGACGCGGAACCCGGTACAAACCATCGTTAGCATCAAGCTGAGTAACAGGGTCGCTTGATCGTAGCGCACGTCGAGCAGCAACGCTGGCGATGATAACATTCCGCGAAAATAAACGCGCTGGCTGACGATGAAATCGCGTTACCCTTCGAAATTTCGAGATTTCATAAAGCATCGATGACGTTGCGCGTACCACGATTCATTTATTTCCGATGATCACGCTGCGGATATTTTGGGCGGATTCAAATTTGTACCATCGCCTCCGAAGAAATGGAACTTAAGCAGATATTTCATTTCATCCGCTGGGTATCATATAATCGATGTACCTCGAGTATTTTTGTATATTTTTGCATATTACGTGTACTCTATGTATTTTTGGAATTTCGGACGTTGCATGAAAATTAGCAACGTATTAACGAGTTTCTATATATCATATGATTTAATGGTCCGACACAGTAGTCAACAAATTTCAGCAATTTTCATTTGCCCTCCTTTGTTTCGATCCAATCGCCGAAGGGAATTAACGTCGTATTTTCATACATGGTATATTAATGACAGATAAATTATCTCCTGCTGTCTCGGTGTATAACATACTTTGTCAGTTTCAATTTCTCTTCTCCCAAATGACTCGCTGCCCTCCTATTTTTCTGCATCTCATACGCCTTTATCTTTGTTACATACGATACAATAAAAAATGTGCAATGTAAAGAATCGTACTCGTCATTTATCAATGATGTATTTTTTTTTTCTTCGGAATCTTTCGCCGCGTTTCATGTTCGAGCCAAATATTAGACTCCCAACGGAACCGTAAGGAATGAATAAAAACGTACAGTACGATATTCGATTACAAGTTACTTGAGCTAAGTGTTACAATTCTAGTCTCTTCCTCTACAATCAACGTTATCACGTTTACGATCGTGTTATATCGAGATTAAGTACGATTGAAATTAAACGAATATAGTGGTTGCAAGAAATACCGGCACGCCACTATATGTATCATGGCACTTACATACTAATTGGTTGCATACAAACACGCGAAATTTCGTAGTACTTTCATATAACCGCAGAAATTTGATACTACGAATACGAGATATAAAATCCGATGGAAAAGAAACTTCGCTGGGAAAGAAGAACACGTGTCAATATTTTCCGTAGCTGTTACAACTGTTCGCTCGTTCGATCAAAGTTTCCTTCGTGAAATCTTTCTCTCTACCCCTAAAATACGGTCGAAGTTAAAACCAAGTGGAAATTTACCACGCGACAGCCTATACCACGCACACTTATTATTTCACGAGTGTACTGTAATTTTCTCAGACAGAGATATACCATATTCTAAAACGTGGCAATCGAAAACCGATCCATGTCACTTTCCTGTTATTCGAGAAAGCTTGCCACGTTATACCCGATCGGCAAGTGGCAAAGATCAACTTACGAGAAGCGTATAGAAAGTAGCGTTGCAAAGTGTTCTCCGCTTCTAATGCCTTGTTACCTGAAACTTTTCGCGGATCGTGTGACGACAATGATGTATTACAAATACACCTGGTGGTCGTGTAGCGCGACTTGTTCGCTGGTCCGTTATGCGAATCAGAGGCGGAAAAACAGAGCGGAAGAAGAGGAAGGCGTGGAGGCGGAAGAGGGCGGAAAGGGTGGAAACAGGGAGGGAAGGGCGTAGGCATAGCGCGCGTATTCCCGAACACCGGTGGTTAACCTTCCGGTGATCGTCTGAACGCTCTTCCGGGAATTGTCTCGCGTTCACCATTCGGTCACGGTCTATTTCCGGGGCTGGGCGATCGCTTAACGACGCATTGTACGTATGTATTTATGGTGGAAGCGATAGAGAGACGGTAATAAATACTGTTATACCGGCATTAACGTTAGCAACGGTGCAGCTCTCTCTCTCTCTCTCTCTCTCTCTTCCTCTATGAGCTTCCTCTGTCGCGTGTGGGTAGCGCACAGAAGAAGGTCCCCCGACAGAATAATGAGAGGAAGACGGGTAGGAGGAACGAGTACGAGACGAAAGGGGAGGCCAGAAGAAGACGTACCGACAGGAATTGTGGCCGTGTCTTCGGACTCTCGCGCTGATGCTTTCTGGGACACGAGAACGTGCTCCCGTTACGCCAAACGCTCGAGCAATTAGCGAGGGAAACAAACGTTGTCCTGTTACGTACTAACCAACCGCGTACAAAGGTAATAGAGTCGCGCCAGGCAGAATGCAACTATGCTAGGGGAACGGTGGTATGTGTGCCGGAAAAAAAGGCACACCGCGGCGAGCAGACCGAGAAAAATGTCCTGGTTCCCCTTTGCGTTCGGTGCTTCCTTCGCAGCACTTGAGAAATTGCAGCCTCTGCCGTTGCAGACCCATTGGTTACGACGAACGATTATTGATTCTTGGAATTAAGCGACAGACGAGCGTTTGATCGAGATTTCGTTCGTTATTTTTATTCTATGTCCCGCCGTGTTCTAGAGATTAAAGTACTTACAGAGATAAGTGTGACGCGCCGTTATATTTGTTACGGCATAAGCCTCGCGTAAACGTTTCGATTAAATGCTAAATCACTAGATGACAGAAGTTTGAATAAAAATAACGAATAAAGTATCGTACACCTAAATGATTCGATCACTGGCGCGCGACAGGAAATACGGAGTAAAAATAACGAATAGAATATCGATCGAAGGCTCGCCTGTCATTTAATTTCGAAAATCGACATTTTGGGAATTGAAATTTCAACAGCGTCACTTGTGTCTTTGTTGTTTGGACGAGACGGTGTTCTATTCCTTTTTCGACGCTAATATGCGATAAAGAGGGAACATGGGCTATCTCACGAGTAGAAACTCTGAGTTAAGTGGAGAAAATGAGCTGTTAATTTATAAAACCGTTATTAACCCAATATGGGTGCACGAAGTTGAACTTTGGGGGACAATAGCAAACAGCCATATAAAAAGGATCGAGAAACTCGAAGCAGTAATCCTCCGTATAGTGGTCAACGAAGTTACGTTAGAAACGAAGAAGTTAGAAATCATCATAAAACTGGATCCATTGAAAATCACACGTCACGTCCGTTGAAAAGCCACCCAAATAATCTAGCATTCGGTTTACGTAGTATTTGAGAAAACTATATAAAAAGCATTCGAATGATTTCACTGGTATTAATCGTTAAACAGTTCAACTACTCGTGCAACAATTTATTTGTCTGTAAACGAGAACATTTAAAGTTGTAGATCAACAGGAAAATATCTGCATGCTATTATCTCCGACACAGCTGAACCAATTTAGCGAATGTTTTCGTAATCAGATTGTAAACTTTAAATAGGACAACAAAAAGGGGAGTTATACGATAACAGCTGGTGAAAGTACTTTATGGAAAATGAAATATTTATTTTAATTGTGGTTATTTAAAGGAATCAGTATGTAACGCGTTTGGCAAGAGATTTATTATTTAAAGAAAAAGTAGGTAATTTGATAAATTCCTCATAATTGACGTTTAAGAAACTGTATCTCAATTGGTGTAATAAAATTATATATATATACGTATATATTATTAAGGTGCATTTAAAAACTATTCTCAATATTTTAAGAAGCGAATTAATGACATACAATGACGTAAGTGACACCAGGTGCAATAGCCAGGTTCGGTGAAGAGTTCTATATGTAGGTAATAATAATCATCGTCATTTTTCATATCTCAATCTTCATAATTGACTTTGAAAAAAAACTATATCGTAATTGGTCTACAAAAATCACATATTAAAAGACAATAAACCAAGGTGCATTTGTAAACAATTTCCAATATTTTAACATATAATTAATGGTATATAATGACGTAAGTGACACCAGGTGCAACAGCCGGGTTCGGTAGAGATTACTATATATGGACAATAATAATAACGATTATACTTATATACAGTTTCCATACTCGAATCAGAGCGTGCTTAAAAATAATCTCCTACATTTTTAAGATGTAATTAATGATACACAATGACGTAAGTAAGAGCAGGTGCAGGTGCCAGGCACGGTGAAGATTACTATATATGGCTGAGATTCAGGAGAAATCCATAAGAGTGTTACGACACGGAATGTCTCTTGTAAAATTCTTCTCCAAAGTTTCAAGTCGAAATATAAAATAAATTGGCAAAATTTAAGCAAGTACTCGAGCGATTGTAATTATTTGAATATTCAAGGTGAACGACCGCGATAAATCGAGTATATCGTGCACAGCCTGCTGTATTTCTATGGGTCACGGATAAAAGAAATTAAGTCGGAAAGCAGTAATACAAAAGAGAGCCGGGTACGAAAAGGCTCGCGCCAATTGTCGAACACTACCTGTATCCAATGGCAGTGAAGCGTATCTCACGCGAAGCGCCAGTGAATCCAGAGTTATAGCAAACGGTGACGGTCAATCGCCCTGGGATTTATGTACCAGGAAGATGCCAGTGCGGATCTACCCATTTATGTCCATCCGGCCATGGTGGGAAGTTCGATTAAATTCACGGTCTGAATGCCTGCCGACATTTTAAATGTTAACACGTGTTATTTTATCAAAAACACAGATAAATTTATGAACTTGTAATTCTGACTTATATGCATGTTTCTTTCCTCGTCATAGAGATAGCAACGGTACCACAAGCTATTAGAGAAAACTCGTTTTTCTAACCGATGGTTAATGCAATGTTGATATATGTAAATCTAGAATCAATAAATATAATAGTAATGTAATAAATATGTATGTATACAACATAGTGTGTTCACGCGAGAAATAATTTGAATTCCATTCCATTAAAAGTTACGTGATTGTGTGGCTACGAAACGTGTTGCCACATATTCGTATTTTCTAATCAACAGTTTTATTCCTCAATCATTTTTTTTTTTTTTTTATTATTATCACCTCCTACATTTGATTTTCGTAGTATCCTAATTGATGTGCAAATGTTACGATAAATACAACGGCGCGTCGATACTTGTTATAGTCATCGTACATATGTATACGTATTATTTGCGAGCACACGATCTATTCATCTTCGTTTATGAAGATGTATCGAAAATGTTGAAATACTAAAGCTCAGACTAGAAGAAGACGCTTTCGAACAAATTCGAGAGACACTAGGACCCAGGACAGGACGTTTACATGTTTGCCTTGAAACGCAAAGTGGCCATTTTTAGCATCTTCTGTGATTACAATTAAACAACACCAAGTCAAAGTGGAAAATTCGCTGCGTCTCATAAACGAAGACGGATGGACATGCTTATAGAAATCTTTTTACCCAATCTGTACAAGACGTTTAAAGCAGAGCACTTGTGGTATTCAGTGGATGAAACAAAATTCTGTCTCGACTCAATTTGTTTAATTTACCTTTATAAAAATACAAAATCGCATAAACATCCGCAGTCCGTAACACGCAACATAATTTCGATATTGCACCGAGAAATTTGCCAGAAAATTCCTTACGCGTTGAAAGCAATTTTGACTTTAACGCATCTCTGCGTCTACCATCTGTACGCGTCGATGTCTATAATATCGCGACCTAAAGCGCCTGAGATTATTACAAGATTTCCACGTTATTTCAGACATTAAAAAAAGTCGAATATACGTGACCATCCTATTTACCATTATTATGTACCTATTTAAAAGAGTGCAGTAGTCAGACAGGAAGAAATAAATTACACCGTAAGCTGAAAACAAGTGTACCAGTCTGTTTACCCTCTCGAGTATTTGCTGGAAGAAAATTACTGCAAATACATGGAGAACACGGAAAGCAACGACATGAAATGATAAACGGGGCCGAAAGAAGAGCACGGTATCCTTCCTCGCGTACCCTTCAAGTTTTCAGTTTCACGGTCGACTGATAATAAATAGAAGTGGCCAACAAATCCATTGCTCACGACCTCGTAGCTAACATATCGTTACAATCTGAGGAATCTCGTTCGTTCGTTATCGACTAACAATAGACGTTAGGTTGCCTCTGTCCTCTAGTCCCTGACAGTACCTAAACAGTTTCAAAGAGTATGGCGGGCCGGAAGCGCATGATTCTCGCAGGCAAAAAAAAGCTGGCGCTCGGGCGAGGCAAACGAGGAGAGAAAAAAAGAGCAAGAGGAAAAATCTGTATTACGAGGTATTGTTAAAAGGGGAGATTCGCGGCGCACGATACAACGTAGAAAACGACGGGATGGGTTTCCGCTGTTTCCAGCTCGAATCTTCGGCCCGTAAGACGTACGAGTGTAGAGGTCTGTGTGTACGAGTTGAACGATACAATAAACTTTCTCCGTGAGAGGACCCTTGCGAATACGTGTCCTCCTTTCTACCTCATCGGATGCAAAAGTAAGGTAAGGTAAGGTAATGGCATGGGAACTCGCGGCCGAACCAGACCCGTCTCGGATCCGCTTGACTGGTTGGAAACTTCAACCTGCTGCTGAATCCTTGGTCGTTTATCGGCGGCCGCGGGTACCGCAGATCAAACGGAAAGTTTCACTTGGAATCGGTCGATCTGCGGACTCTGCGAGACGCTCGACGATCAATCGGACCAACTCCTTTCTAATACGGTATACAGCGGACGCGACGCATCGCAATTGCTCTTCAACGAACAGAGTAGTTTGCATAATTGGCTATCCACCATCCGTTCGTTCGACGGAAGATTATCTTGTAATTGCGACGCTAAACTAACCTGTTTTGATAGGTTCGATGAATCTGTATACTGGATTGTTTGATTTTATTGAGGAATTTATTCGAAGATTACACAGGTAGATCCTAATCTTTCTTCTTTCTTTATATTGTAACCGGCGCGTGTACAATATGCGGTACGATGTACGATGATAATCGGCGCGGACTGCGACGATTTAAATCGACAGGAATGTGAGCACGCACGGTGGCGTATCACCGTGATATTATTTAGCTCGCGTCGCGAAATCTGTATGGTAGAAAGTAATCTTTCGCATTTTTTTTTTTTTTTTTTTGAGTGTACAGTAATTTTGTGGCCAGGTTGGAGTTAGGCTGATTCTTTATTCGTTATTGCTCGTTCCATCGCTCTATTGATTTCATATGGGAGTTTTAGCTAGAAGGCCGTGCTTCATAATTGGCAGGCGTACGTCCATATCGGTTTAAGGATAGTTTTATGTATGAATAGTTTCTCGTAGATTTTTAGTTGCGATTTCTTGCCAATCTTCCCATTTTTCTATGTCTTTCGTTTAATTGTTACATCTTCTTGCGGATGCGCGTTTTCCATAAAAGTTTCCTGTCTCAGCGTACTCCGAGACGTTTCACTGTATCCTGTCGCTACTTAATTTTACTAGAGATCATAATCTACGATCCATAATTTTGATGTGAACAGGGGAGAGTTTAATTTGCGAATACTCGAAGCGTAATAGCAGGTAATTTCCCTGAGTTTCAGGGAAATCGATTTCAAAATGTAGCGAGACGAGCATACAAGTAGAAAAAGGTACTTCTGCCAATTTGACTCAAATTAATTTTCTTTTTCTTTGTGTATCATCTTGTGTCGCATCGACCACTAATACAGGCTATTAGCTACATAAGAAGCAATTTCGCAGTTTGTTTTATAGCAATCTTTGAATTGTTTCTTTGCTCTATAAATTGTCGTTTAAGAGGAACTTTATATCGAGTTGTCGCCTACAAGGCAAAAATGAAATTTCCTACAATCTACGATAAAATGTCTCACAACCAGTTGTGCAATTAATTTTTGTTTACACATTTCCGGCATATTTCTGCAGTGTACAAGTGCACTGTACTTTTCAGACGCTATGTACACTTTGAAAATCCATTACGCTTTTCCTGTAATATTTCATTATTAATTTAAAATAAATAATATATGCTTTACACATATCATGAAACTGAAATATTTCTAGTTACATGCTCGTCTACACACATGTAAATCTGAATTGGTTATTTTACTCCTGATGGAAGCAAAACAGTATTAGATTATTAACAGGATGATTCAGTGACAATCGATAACTATAAATGATCTTGAATTACTGCAGCGAATAAAATTTATACCGTATCATTGAAAATTTATATAAATGGCGCCGCTGTTCAAACGTAATTAGCATTTGAAATTTGATTATCCGATAGATATTTAATATGCTCTATATTTATTATAAAATATGGAAACATTTTTCATTTTATTCGCGAACAAAGGCCAGATATTTCGTATTCAAGGAACAATAAAAATATTGTATTCAAATAATAATCAATATGTCATAATAACGAAAAGAGAAAGATAAAATTAAGGAATTTGTAATACGTTCAGTACACATTTTCGATTTCAGGTAGCGCAATATTTTCATATTATCCGCCAGAGTTGCTAAAATTATTCCCCATGTCAGAAATTATGGATATACGAGACACATTTCTTTAAATTGAAATGTAACTGACGCACAGAAATACACGACTTTACTTTTAACGTGACTTCAACCAGTCGTATAGAGCTTCGTGCACCATCTCGTAAAGCTTTTGTTTCGTGTCAGTTGGAAATAAAACTAATCCGCCAAAATAGTCTGAAAATACCTGGAAGTTATTGCAATTTATTATAATGCACCATTCTTTACTATTGCTTCCCTGCTTGATAAAAACAACGCTAATGCCAATTAATTGGACTCCTTAGGATAAGCACGTTATTCTCTTTCGAAGTTCACGTGCATTTCAAGATTTTCAGTATCGTAGAAAATGTGAAAAAAAAAAAACGAAGAGGAAAACAACGAGTAGACAGTTACAGAGAAAATGGTTCTCACTTGCCAATCAACGACAGTACACGATATACATTATTTCGTCTTTAATAAATATACTTTCTTGGTATCTATGATATTTATTATCTTTTGGCATACAAATGAAATAGGTCTCGTGTGTACTACAATAAAAATACCATTTGATACACGACATAAGCACGATATTTAGCACCACATTTGGCACAACATAAAATTACGTATACATAGGGGAAAAATGACGTCTTAATCTTGCAGAGTCTTCGTCTGTTAATGGGTTAATGTTAGGATGTTAACAATAAAACATGCTTTCAGTAGTACATCTTATGTCTATATTCTTTTTGCATCATCATTCGACTTTTAAGGAATCATACTACACCAAGCTGTATGAAAAAAATGTACGATATTTCTTTTAGATGTTCAAAAAGGTAGAAGACACAGCTATCGCATTGTAAATTAGTTAATAACGTTTCGAACGTAACATGCAACCGAAAAATGGTGATTCTGCGCGAGAAAATAAATCGGAAGCGCAGCTTTCCTTTCGAGACAATTAATTGTCTTTAAATATTTGCCTGATATGCAAGTTAGCGAGTCCCGTTATAAACAGATACCTAAACTAGTGTTCCTTGTATTTGTTAATGAAAAACACACCACGAAATAGGACAATAAATTTTGATTGCTTGCTGCAAAAAGAAATTTAATTCCGTAGGAGTTTAATGGGAGGAGCAATAATAATTGTGGATATTCGACAGAACAGAAAACGTTTTCAGCCATTTCTAAAGCACCTAATAAAATTTATCGTCCATGAATATCCAGTTTTATTTTATGTTCTCCATCCACACAATAAACACGAGTATATATAGATATTAGACCATAGCTAGATCCGTTCAGGTCAATTTTCTCGCAAATAAAACTTCCTACGAATCACCCCATTGCCGCTCATATCACCAGTTACGAAATATCTTGGATGTAAAAATTAGTTATTCGAAGTTGGAATCGTATTTTAAAGCGAATTATTATATACAGTGAATTTATACTATATATATGTTATATACGCGTGACAACAATGTACGTAACAGGAGAAAGACGATTAACTACAGATATCGTGTTTAGCTGGAATGTTCTGTTCTATATCAAATATATTAGTCTATTCCATATCTATTCTATATCAAAGGTCACATAGACATATAAAAATGAAGTGGATATCTGAAATTCGAATTTTACACGTCTATAATAATGTGCGCAATAACGTATGCGACAGCAGCATGGCAAATAACTACAGATATATAACATTATGGACATCGTTGAACATGTACAACACAGCACCACCTGCTTTAGGTTAAAGTATTAATTTGATATTTTGAATCGTCACAATTTGTACGACCGCGTGTTTCATTGAATGATTCTTATGATACGAGGATGAAATTTCGAAAAATGTTGCAGGAAATTGTGGGGAAAGAAGGGCATTTTATGAAGCTGTACTGAAAATCGTTTGAATCTGTCTTGAATTCCGTCTTCTTAGAAGGAAGAAAAAGATATTTGGAAATCGCCTTTTGTTGCTTTACAATCTCAACCTTGCATTGTAGTATCGGCAAATATTGTCTTTCTTTTTTCTCAATAAATTTTTTTTCTCAAATAACCCGCGATAACAATGAAGATACATCGTTTTCTCGGCGATGCGCGTTGGAAGCTGCATACGCGCGTGTGAACTTTTTCCTGGCTCGAAAACGGCGCTGGTAAACCGGTCATGAAATCCTTTAAGAGTGTACGGTAGGTATGTCGTGCTCCATGGCCGCACGCAGATTACGCTCGTAAAATTTTTCTTTGATATTTTTACGGCCGTAGAGATTTCCCATGTGTCACTGGGATTATTACAGCCCGCGACGACGAATAAATAAAGTTTCAAGCGTGCGAGGCCTGTTAAAAACCACGCCACTGAGTCAACGCGTTGAACTTGCTCATGGAACTCCCGTTCTATGTACTTTACAAATTTAGTCGGTACCTCCGACTTTTTTCAAACTCCAACGTATCAAGGAAGACCGTTTAAAAAGACAAAGTATTATTTAAAAAAGTGTCGTCACTGATTATACGTAATTGTAATTCTACTTTAAAGCTACCCAGATCTAATCTCCCATCTAGCATAAACCGCATTAAATTTCATCGAATTAAATCGCAGTCTAACTCGAACCACGTGTTGAACTTTTTCAATTGTTATTTGCTATATGTTCTGTAATTCGTTTGCTAGTCTACCATTTTATTGACAAAATAAAATTAAGCTTCTTTTCTTAGCTATTTACTGTTTACCTCCTGTCATTGATAAACGTCGAGTCAAGAGCTAACTCGAACCACATGTTGAATTTTTCAATTGTTATTTGCTATATGTTCTGTAATTCGTTTGCTAGTCTACCATTTTATTGACAAAATAAAATTAAGCTTCTTTTCTTAGCTATTTACTGTTTACCTCCTGTCATTGATAAATGTCGAGTCAAGAGCTAACTCGAACCACATGTTGAATTTTTTAAATATTATTTGCTATATGTTCTGTAATTCGTTTACTAATCGACCATTTCATTGACAAAATAAAATTAAGCTTCTGTTTTTAGCTATTTACTGCTTACTTTCCGTCATTGATAAACATTAAGTCAAACTTCGTTCGCTAGAGCTAAATCAAGCCATAATCCAACCCACACGTTGGATCTTTTAACGTTATTTTCTACATATTTTGCGATTTTTTCGTTGTTCGAGCATTTTGTTAATAAACATTAAACTGAACTTGCTTCTTAACAGTTTACTGCTTACTTTCTTCTTTCACTTAATTTGCGTTTATGCAATTAATTGTGGTTTAGAGAAATATACGATTAAAGTACTTGGAATCGGTCGCGACACATTTTCGAATGATATTTTCTATCTCTTAAAATAGCTCGATATATATCGAAGTTGGAAGAAAATCGGAGATACAGACGAAATCGTAAAGTATTACCGGAATTTCTTCAAGAACTGCTTCTAGACGTATCCTGGCTCCTCTGTATCCGTTTAAAATTTGAATTTCACGCATAACCATCCCTGCCCTTTTTCTACCGGGCAACGTACTAGACTTTTTGTTTCTTCGTAACAAACGAACGAGAACTCCCCTTTTACCAGGTTTTGTAAATTCTTCGCGATCGTGGAATTTGCTTCATTTCCGCAATTGTTTTTACTTCACTTTATATTAATAATAAGTGCGCGGAGCTGATGTTTGTAAATTATCTTCTTCACTAACTTTTTAACGTCCGAAGCATTAAATCGTTATCTGGAAACCGTGAAACTGATATTTATGTTGCATTTTATTATTTCAAAGTCAATAGCGTGGAAATTAAACGTTAAAGTTGTTCGCCGTTTTAATGCGCATTACGTTGGTTTTTATCGGTACAGATAATAATTTTAATGAAAGCAACTGAGTACTACAATCGGCTTTCACGCTTAATTAATTAAGTAATTGATATTGTAGCGAATCGAGAGAAAAATTAATTTTTCTCGCAGCGGTCATAAAATCGTACGTAAAATGTAATCGGATATCACATTTCAAAGGGACACGATGGAAAAGCATAAATGTTAATTTCGAACGAAATGCACGAATTTTTTTAATCCTTAAAAATCTATTTCATCAGAATTGAAACAAAAGATTCTTATCGAGGGAAGTTACACGATACTATTGATTTTTATTCAACACGGAATATTTCAAATAAACCCATGCATTACCGAGGACTGGGAAAGGATCGAAGAATAATGTATACGACAATCTCTTTTTCTTTTAAATTGTCGATTACATCGTAATCAATTCTCGCCGAGAATTATATGTTAGGCTAACATGGTACAGTGACATGATAATGTTAAATTACTTACAGTTGCTTTTATGCGAGTGAACGTTCTTTTTCAGCTGAATCTCTTGCGTAGTTCTAGAGGTAGCGTCTTTTTAGTCTAAGATCTGTGCCGTCCAACAGTTGGCTGATTACTGAATTCGGATGATTGCTTACGCGACGAACTTTGATATTTTTCTTCCACTTCTCCTTATATCGTAGATATCTCGAGGTCCTGGATCGTTGTTTCGTTGTTTATGTACCAACGTGTGTCTATCGTGGTTTTTAATATTCGAAATCGTTGGAAGATCTCATTTTTTTTTTTTTTTTTAATTTATTACGTACAATCTATCAAATAACGATATTTAGCACTGACTATGACGGTTTATATATGTCTTGAAAGTGAATACCTCCATTCGTGTATCACATTGTCATTTACCAGTTGGCTTCGCTCAATCTACACAATAGTTGGAGGAAGTGGTGTCTTTTTTGGGCTTTTCTTGTCCCTCGCAGGTGTCCAGAAGATTCGCTGTGAGACTATTGGGGTGAGTCTGTAGTCGCCTTTTTTTTCTTTTGCTAATCTTCTGCCAAGTTGAGCAATTTATTCCCTTACTGTGGGAATTTCGGTTTCCTCGTTCGTTTGGCGGCTTGGAACGTACCAATCTTCGCTCATTATGGCTCTTGGCTTTCTGTTTCGCCATCTCTCAATAATCAGTGCCTTCATATTGGCTTCATTATTACAAATTGGCTTTAGTATTATCTCGTGTATTAATAATTTGTTTATGCTTGACTTTTTCGCCAGGAGGATTTCTAGTTTGGATATGCAAAAATCTGAAAATCAGTTCTCAGTCGCTGAGGAATTTACATTGTCGAGTGGAAAAACCAGATTAGACAATCGCCCTAACGACCTAGTCAAGGAACTCTACGCAGTCAACCTACCTAGAAAACTGCACAGAAGGTTTCCTAACGACCTTCTCCCGCAACGATAAAACAGCACAGAAATCTACTACACTTAAGGTCCTATGGACAAATTTAATGACAAAGCATCGGCTTGTTGTATTTGCAATTATCCGCTAAAGAGATCTATCAAATGTCCTCATAGGATAAATCGTAAAATTCATTGGAGTCAAACAAAAAAAAAAAAAAAAAAAAAAAAAAAAAAAAAAAAAAAAAAAAGATAAAAGGAAACAAAAACGATGGAATTGCTCGCTGTTCCATTCCATAGACATACGCCATAATAAAGTGAGAGTTCTGCACATATTTTGCGGAAATATGTTACGTAAGGCTATACCTAAACGAACTCATGTATCAAGATTAGCAACATGTAACACGCTTCATCTAGGAACAGATTATCCGAGTATTCTTGAGAAAAATATGTTGGTTTCTGTTAGAAAAATACTTGTTTAATACATTACACGCGTCCACCACGTTTATTTTCTGTCAGCAACAAATTCAAATCGTTGAATGTGGAGACTCGGTCTTGATTATAGCTAGGCGATAAACACCGATAAGCGTACAACGACGTTCCTATCAACGGTAATAAGTTATTTGAACACGCGATACGACGATGCTGCATTTTTCTACGTTCACGCGTATTTATACAATTTTCCATCATTAATAATCAAGTTTATGGGCGGAATATCCTAAGAGGTTAGCGCTAAATCAATATATTCTCAGGAATCTATCAGCGTATTCTGAAGAGATGAAACATATGGAAAAAGTTTATATGAATTTTGTATTCAGAAATAATATTAGAATAGAATAATATTTTCGAATATTACTGTACTATATTATTGGTTGAAATAAATAGAAATAGATAGAAATAATATTTATTGAGTTACCAGGTCCTATTAATTAAGGGAATAGTCAATGAACCAGTGAATTTTTTGATGTTCCTGTCTCATTATAAATTGTTATAAACATTTGGAATTGAGAAGTCGTGCGAATGATGAGAATAATGATGGTCGATTGTTTGTTAGCCAGCAATTCTATGAAATTATGCGCAACAAATCTTCGTTTCTTACAATTCTTTAGTCAAATGTTTGCAAATTAACCTCTTTGTTTACTCCTTTAACTGCTGAATATGTTATGTCAGTTTAGTATTATCCTCCCTATACGATCCATGCAATTGTTCATAGCCATCTAAGATATTTAGAAAGAAATGCAATGTTTTATAAATATGCAGTACATTTTAATACCGTATTATTTCCTGTTTGCTCTTTTATTAATTGTTCGATCGCGTGCAAAGTCGACAAAAATATAAACCAAAAATATAAATACGTTGTGTAAAGGAGTTGTGTAACAAATTAACGTTTCTTACGATATACCTATACATTTAGCTAAATGGTTGTTCACGTATTGTTAAACTTATTCAGGGAGGTAAAAATTTTTTTTGAACGGACGTTTGATTGGACGTTTTTCGTTTGAATATCACGAATGGTGAGCGAACGAAAATAACCATACGTACAGTTCTCTAGCTATTGTAAAATATCGCAGAAATTGTTATACGACCTGTTTATAATATTTCTCGTGTCTTACGTGTATAATATTTCTCAACAATATTGAAATATCGTTTACGAAAGATAATTATGACGTTACACTAATGATATCACGACAAAATGCATTATCGATACAAAATGCCGTGATATTCACGATTGATATTTCCATTGTTATTACCAGATCTTCCACGCGATGTTAGACGTGCACTATACGCGTATCGTAGGAGAACAATTTAATAAATATATTTATGAACATTCGAAAGCGACCGCAGGTCGAAAGTTTCTGAATAGATATGAAGTTTTAAATTACACAGAAGCGTCTTATAAAAGTTGCGAGGTTTTTTTCTCCGACCATAAGGCGAAGAAAGAAGAATCTGCTCGACTTCTGTGTGCTAGTGCGATAAGATATTTTAATACCCGCGGGAATTTTCCACGTGTCACGTAGAATATATTTTCCGGCGAGAAGCACCGACTTCTCATCTTCATGGATTATATGCAGCCGAGCTTTCACGAAAGCACGGAAGCTTCCAAAGATTTGCGATTGGCTCTCACGAATCAGAACCGCGTATAATGGCTCTAAAAAAGTTTAACCCCTGAAATGAAAATAGATACTTAAAACATGCACCGGCAATACCGCATAAATAGAATGCAACGAATCTTCTGCCGGATGTAACTTCACCCTATTTTGAAGTATTTTCATCTGATATTGTTGCGCTGCAACACGCGGACGCAAGATAAAAGAACCTGCGAAGCTTGGCCATTAACAGACTGCGGATTTTCATGCATTTATGCCAAGCTTAAAGATAAAAATAAAAAAAAAAAAAAAAAGAGAAGAAACGCACGGAATTCGTATGATACATAAAAACACACAAAATATCCAAAGTAGAGTATCTCTTACAATTTTTAACGAGAACAACGAATCTCTGCATTTTTAATTGCGTTCATAAAAATCTGCAGAAGAATCAGCAGCCTAGTCGTTTAATATCACGCAAGGTCTGCACGTTCGTGCACAAAACACTGCCGAGTACGATATCAAAGAACACGGCCGTCGTTTCCAGCATGTTCTTACTATAGATAGTGTCTCGACGTACGTTGAAACGTTCGCAGAATCCTGTTGAGATTTTTTTTTTCTCGATAGCGACGAATCAATCATTGTGAACCTGGTAATCATTCCGAACACACGGAGTTTTTTTAAAATTTCCAAATTTCAAATCTCATATTTATTTCGAATTTCAGTCTGCACGTATCGGACGATATTCCACGTGGAACAGCTCAGTAATATTTCTCTAAAAATACGGACGTTTTCGTTTCTTGTAGAAAACCTGAGACAACGAACGATGTCGCAATTTACAATTTGTTTTGTATGCTCGTAAGTGTCCGCCTACTCTGATAGTTTGAGTAATAATGCCGTAATGATATACTGTATGGCAAGAGAAAGATCCAAAGAGGAATAAATTTTTATGTCTGTTGATTGGCCAAGCACAGTATCGCGGGGTCATTAAATGTCAATTACTATTGTGAATGAGAACATGCAAAATGCTGGCAATTCACAACTTCCACGTATCCATATGCAGAGAGTTTGCATCCATATACATGATGATTTTAATGCTGCACTTGTATGTGTACATACGGTTCCTGTGAACGATTATGGAGTGAAATTGGTAAATTAAATTGCCCTAAAATAGCAGGATCAGACATTCGTATCATAAACTGAATCTCTCTAATAATTATAGCACTTTTACTGGCTCTGTTTTTCAAGGAATATCAAATTTATAATTAACAATTTGACGTCAGTAATAAAGAAGAATTTTATTGACAAGATGCTCGAATACCTCGTTGTAAATGCTTGTCAAACTATTCTAATCATGTAGAACTATATCACCAACCTTCTTTGCTATTTCCTTCGCTTGTTATCGTAAGATTCGGAGGTTCAACAGCTTCGTTTTTGTCAGTAAATTAATTAATGTGTAGATATGTATGTAGCACATTTACAAATAAGGAATCTAAGAATGTATATGCTGGAATTCGAATATATGCATGTGCATTCTGTCTATGCATACTCAATTTCATCCCACTTTCAACTTCAGGTACGATTCAACTTCGAATTCGTACTTTTGCTTCCCCTTTCAGAACGTTCGTTTAAAAGTTACGAATCTCGACAAAACACATGATAAAATCCTTTGCAACTGAACGAACTCTTTTTTCCTGTATCTTTCAAATGTAAATAAACTTTCGATGTTTCAAGCTTTAGTTAAAAATTCATTTAGCTTCAATTGATTAATTAAAAACCGTGCAAATATTGCGCAAATGGCAATCGTATTTAAAGTTTCATAGCTTCGCAGCAAAGAAAATTTCTTGTATAGATCGAAAAGCAATTGATCGAGGTAATTGGTCAGCAAGCGGAATTCAGTAATTGAATAACCAAGTGGCTGCTCCTTTCGGTTATTTGACTGAGTTATATAAGTAATAAATTCATTTTTATGTTTAATTTACATACGTACCTTGTATACTGATATATATATTTTGTACATGCTATGTTTGTCTAATTAATTATACTTAATTGCCATCAGTTTTGATTAACTCTAATTACATGTACAATCATACCTTGTATTTAATTCGTGAAATTATTTTCCGAGAAGAAAAATTTCCTACCAGATACTGTTACAAAATACATTATTTTCTGGTTATTTCGATAATTAAAGCGTAACCGGTGTGTTCGATGTTTCTTACAAGAAAGTCGCTATGGATTCATAAAGAGGGCTTTTGTTCCTTATTAATTTTTTTATTGCATACGAAAAGAATTTGAATGTAAATGTAAGGGACCACGAACGTCAATAACAACAGAAAGTCGACTATACCACAGGACCCTCTAGAAAACGTCCTCATTTTGTTGAAAGTAAACTTACTGTATCAAATATTACAAGACACTTGGACGTTAATTAGAGAAACCATATTTTAGAAACCAAAGTTTAATACAATGCTAATTTCAGAAAATCTTATGCCAAAGGATATTGTCTATCGTCGCAACAGTATTCAAAATAGCAAAATATTAATCTGTAAAGCTTCTCTCTCTCTCTCTCTCTCTCGCTTTCTTTGTATTTGTAGAATCATCTCTCCTTAATGAATAAACGTAGAACAGATGAATATTTTTTTTTTTTAATAATATGTAATTTCGGACATGCGTTGTACAATTTGTGTTAAACTTCTCTTCCATGATTCGTTGATCCACGTTTTGCATAATTATCGCAAATTCAGTATCGATATCATCTAACTTTCCTGATTGAACGGAAGCTGAAATTTTGCATAAAGTTAAAACGTTTTGTTGATGAACTGCAGCTGCTCGCGATTTAAGAAATAGAAGGTTCTAAGACGTTCAAAAACGAATGCATCGTCATTATTATAAGAAATGCGAGATTGCCGATGTACGTACAATATTACCAACGTCCGGTGAAAATGTTTTGCTCGACTCAGCTACTTTATTGTAACATTGAACAACGCCTCAAAATCAAGCCCAACCGCGAAATCGTGCGGTATACATACAGCGTAGAAATTTCACTGGCCGCATAAAAACGTTTATCGCGATAAACCTGCATAAACGATAAATTGCACTTTTTGTTTCTTTCGCAAACTAAGTCAAACGAACCGCGCGGAACAGTTTGATTCAATACAAACTGTAGGCAATGCTAGAGTTTTATCTTTCTGCGTGACGAAACGAAATTGCGTGAAAATAACGTAAAACAATCTTACATCACCTTAGAAAGCTTGGAGAAAGTATATAATTACGAAGAGACAGTGCTTTCAGCGGTTCTGTGAACGTCGTCTTTTTCCATTTTTCAGTCGGATAAGCATTATGAATGATTTTCGATAGCGAGTTTTGATCAGTTGTGCGTTGAATGATTATATTGCTACGATTTTTATTGTTAGCTTCGGAAGATGCGAGAAACTTAATTTTTTGACAGTCGAAAGCACGAACGTGCGCTCTTTTCAGGAAATCTAAAGATCTAAAAGTCTAAGAAAGAGACGTGTCGAGCAAATGCTTTGGTCGCAAACGAACGCAAGCCTCTTAGAAAAAATTTTACACAAATGTCCTGTAATTCAGAGCTTCAGTGTCCGATGAATTTCACAATTCAATTTCAATCTCGCTATTCGGTGAGTGATGAACTTCCAACGTGATAGTATCAATTCGCTCTACTTGTACGCTTTATTTGCACGGGTAGCAAAACGTTCGAAATTACAGACTGAACATTTTTCAAGAATTTTTAGTAAGAATTATCCGATAATCGTAGAATTTAATATTATATACGTTGAACTATAAATAATTCAATAATAATGGAAAGTTTCATCTTCAACTGTTCGAATGCATTCTGTATTCTCACTGCAAATATAGCTTACAAATCGACGATGCAAATTTTTCGGTGAAACTCAAATTTCGTTTAAAGGGCAATGCAACAAGTAGCGTTCGATTAAATTCTTCTTAAATATACTGAGTTTCGCCGAAAAATTTCGATTGTTCGTTCGTACATCTGATAGACAGCGTGTTAAAAGAGTTTCTCGGTGCAACGATTGTCGTTAGATTAATAATATATCGTCATCGGTAAAATAGAGAATAAAAAAAATAACGACCGAACTGTTGTTAATATTAAAAAAAAAAAAAAACTACAATATTCTTACAGCTCGTTAAACTCATCTAGTGATCTATGTATTTAATAAAAATTCTTACATTTAATTCCATTAAATTCTTTCGAGTGTCCAGGTCAAAGTTTCGTTTTACGGGTTTCGTGCTCCCTCATTAATTTACCGCTTGTTTCCGCTCGTCGATACACGTCGATTCTAAGATGAGACTCGGTCGTTTAAAACTTTAAACAAGGAGATATTTTTTATCGTTGGAAACTTTATATGCTTGTAGCAAGGAGCATCGGTGTAGATTTCATCGGCACATAAAAGAAGCGGAAAGCTTTTAGGTGGCAAATAATATTTCCCTTTGGCATTATTTCCCCTCATTTTGCAAGAATAATGTCTCCAAGACTCGACAATTTTTCATCACTTTTGTCGCGACAAAGCGTCTATGAATCCTTTCTTCCTTTCTTTCTTCCCTGCGTTTTCTTCTCAAAGGAGAAACCACGGCAACCAGAGCCAGAAAAGCCAGAAACGCCAGTAGAGAGCGTTGAAGGGAAAAAGAAAGTCTAAATAAAAGAGAATAGATAGTCCAAGAGAAATGGTTACGGGGAAAGAAAGCCAAAATCGGACAATCATACGGAGAAAGGAGAAGATTTTCAGGTGAAAAAAAGCCATTCGTTTTCATCAAATGGAAAAGAGAAAAAGTCAATTTTTTGAAACGTATTATCTGGATCGGTAATCCAATCTGCACGACTACCGTATGTACACTGCTGCTTATAAGTAGACACTTCGATCTGATGCGAAACGTATGAATCGATAAGAAATTAACGATCAAAGGTAATACTTTCTATTGTTTCTTGTAGAATCAAAAGATATACAGCTGCTACAAAAAGTATTGGCACGCCATTGTACTTATTATAGCATTTACTTATTTATTCAATTAGGTGCAGACGTATTAAATGTCCTATGATCTGGCAGTAATTCGATATGACGACGAAAATTTCATACATACTATGGAATGTATATTTGTATATAAATGGAATGTATAGAACGTGAAAAAAAATTCTTCATAGGATGAGAACGTATGTATCGGTATTTTTCCTAACTTTTGCATATTATAGCAAATATACGTCGTTTATTTAAAATATCATCAACAACGTATTAAAGTTAAATACACGATTCGTAGAAGAGTTATCTGATTCTAAACACCATTGCTAGATATTCCCAATTTGAAACGATCGTCTTTATTTCATCTACAACTCAACAACCGAGAAACGAAACTGATCTATTATAATCTTTGACATCTACGAGTGCCAATTCTGTTACTGCATAACTAAAACTTGTAAAAATAAATCGCGCGATGAATCATATTCGACAATGGCTCTAACTGAAGATAAAATCGTGCTAGGATTTTCCTTCCTGTACTTTTTTCATTAAATTGCACTCTGTCAAATATAATCGATATACTTCCATATACTTGTTCGAATGATTGCGAGCAACGCTGTACAAAGTGTTCGAAAATACGCGGAGGATATTTGCAAGATCGATCGTAGATATGAAAACAACGAAAAAGAATAAAAAATATCGATTGCGACTTGTTTCTCGAATTGTAAAAGCGTAAATGAAATTATACGCGTAAGGCAACTGAGAAACAAGAATCTTGCGGAGATATCACAAATTTTCGCTCGAATAAACTCACTTTGGTCCTTACCATTTTATAATCCACTAGGAATATGTTTTAAAGAGAAAGGAGGAATTAAAAGAAAGAAAGCATGGTTGTGACGTTTAATTTCGTATAGTGCTAGAGAAAACCAGCTCAGTTTCTGCTATTTAATGCTGTCTAAACGTTATGGAAATTTTGCATTCATTTTAATTTCCAGGTCTTAATCGTATATTACGCAGCTGGTACGATATCTCTGCTAACAGTTTTTTAATTATAATTCTTTCCTGCTGGGTGTTGGCTAATATTTATATTCGAATATATCAAATAGTAGATCGTTGTATAAGTTTACAAATTCGCGTCTTGTGTAAAAATCTTTGGCTCTGTTATATTTCATTCTTTACGACGTCAAAATTATTTAACTTTCTTCGTCCGATTTGTTTGGTCGAGAAAGATGAAAATCCATCGACACCGGACATTTCAATGCAAAGGTCCTTACTGACTTTCTGATAATCAAAACAGTTGACTGTGTATGACGAGTTTACTCGTCATGCGAAAAAGTAATCACCATTTGCTATTTAAATACGAATTTTAATGAAAATCGAAACACATTCGTAAATATCAGATATTTTAGAATATTTCGAAAGAACGGAATAAAGAAAAACAAAACGGTGGAAGAACTGACTTGAAGAAAAGACCGTACACAGCGTGATACGACGAAATATTAACAAATTTCCGAGTGTATCTTTTTATTTGTTTGTTTTTCATACCTTTGTTGTATTCTTGACGAAACCAAAATTCTCCCAGAGCAGCTGGACCCAGAACTGATTAAATTTCTGATTTTATTTCCAAGTGTTTATTTAATTTTTCTTCTTCCAGATTTTCCTTTCCTTTTTTTCTTTTTTTTTTTAATAACGAAATTACGAATAATATCAATAATTTAGAGCAACAAAGATATTGATTTTTCCAAGAAATCATTTCGTTGTAATTTAATTCGAGTTTATAGCACTTGCATATATCGTGTTCGACGAGTATACTCGTCACCGTCTGATTTTTACGACACAACGTAGCTACACGTTTCTGAAACAGAACTGCACAGCTTTAGGGATGAAACCCTGAACAAGTTAAGAGATTCAGGAAGATATTTTACTCCTGTCTTTCGTACGCTGCACGAGCGCAGTTTATATCGATGTTATATTTACTACAACACCGATCACCCGATTCTACGAACAGAGGCAAGTTATGCAGCAACCCGATCTATCAATAAAATTAATTCTATCTTAAATCAAACGGAAGAAAGACTCACGAACAGACTCACCACTTGCTCCTCCCGAAGTATCGAAAAACCGTGGTTACCTCTATCACTCACCTGAAAGCAAAAAAAAAAAAAAAAATGCAGCAAAGTTAATCAGGCCAGAGATTCTTGGGAAATTTCCTCGATAAAATATAATTTCACCGTCTTTCCCGCGTAATAATTAATTGCGAAACGAAAATACCCTTCCGATGTAATTTCTCGCGAAATTGGAGAAATTCGCTGCTAAATGAAACCGTGGAAGAAACAGGACCGCCATTCGCGATCGTTCGACGAAGGTGAAAAACTAGTAGAATTTGCCAGGGGATAAATTCGCGTCCTTTGGGGTGTTTTAATTCAGAGCGGAGTAACGCACGGTTACGAGGCTGTTCGCGTGCTCGTTACCAGGTTTCGGCAATACGCGAGTGCCGCGCGGAATTGAAAGCCGCGCGGCAACTTGCCGAAAGCATTCTCGCGAAACGTGCGGAAACCGGGAACTGCAATATAAAAGATACACGCACGCCACGTGAGCATGCAATGCCTCGAATTCCTTTTCCTTCTATCTTCGTGACGGCGTTGCATCTTCAGGATTACGTGGGTCGACGAGTTCGAGCATGATAAAACATGGAGGGCTACGTGTCTGCTACCGTGTAACTCCCGGCATGCGAGTCGTTCGCTAAAATGTTCCCGCTGTTAGGCGCCGTTTGCCACTCGCGGGAGTCGAGATATACGAAAAAGAGAGAAAAGAAAAGAGACAAAAAAAGGAATAGGAAAAAGAGGAAAGCGTCAAACTTTATTTTCGTCGAACCGAGTCGTTCGGCTAAAAGTGCATTTTTATCCGGTGTACACGGCGCGACAGGAAAGTAATCAGTAAAATACGAATGTTTGGGCAATCGTAGGAAATTTAAAGATGCGGAGATACACAGAACGTACGTGGCTAATTTACTGCAACGACCGAACTCGGAATTTGTCGAAGCGAAGTACTCGTTACAATATATTCGACGTTGATTACCGATAGCTGCTACTTGCCACGTCGTGTATTTAGGTAGATAAACGCATTAAGTAACGCTCTGGCGATATTTAAAATTTTTTAACGATATAATACTTTCAATTTTAAAACGACGAGATAATTTTAACGAGACATTAATTTATTCCTAGCGTTAGGGAATTAGTACGATTCGTATATCGCGAATAAGATAACGATTTCGTCTCTATAGTAGTGGAGAATGCAAATTTGGTAAACGCACGTCATTGTTATACTAATTTATATTTGATCTAAATTCATGAAACGATGCCAGGTTATTTTCGATGCTCGAATTGTAATTTTCAGCTATTATTAGAGGCATTGTCTAAAGTAATTAATTCATGAATTAATTCCTGCATTGTTACGCAACGAAATGATCTCAGTATACATGTTCAGTTTTATTAAATTTTTGAATTAAAGCTTGGAGCAGACATTGATCGAGTCAAAATTCATATTTCCCGAGATTTAAAAGGACGTCTACGTACTCGTGCAGTTTTTTTTTTCTTTTTTTCTATTGCTTCGATCTCGTTGCAAAATATTGTTGCAGCTACCGTTTTATCGACGTCAGTCGTTAGGAATTTTTGTAACCTTTCCCTTAGAATTTAATTATTTCAACGAGATAATTCGGAGGAAAGCTAAAATCTTCGCTCGAGTAACGTCGAAACGTAAAATAAGATGCAAAATGAAATTATATGGAATGATAGGAAAGCACGGCTAATATCTGTAAAAAAAAAAAAAATATGCAAGTAAATCAAATTTCCAAAGCTGGTCAGAGTCTGTTTTTATTCGATATAAAACATATTGTCCGGTACGAGGAGCCTGCACTTCAGTTCCGATTAGATATCAATTAAATACTGTCAATTAAATTTGACGCCGTGTAAAATACAACGGGAGTACTACAAATTACGGCTGGTTAACAATAATTAAACGAATTACATGATAATAGATTGGCCGTTGGCAACTGAAATCCAATTTTGCAGTCTCGCTTTAATGGTGAATTCCACTAAACCTTTCGATTAAACTCGCGATGCCGGTCGGATGTACCCTTCGTGTCCAAAAAACATATCATAAAACGGTAATTGAGTTGCAATTTAGCAATAATAAATAAAGCAGACTCTGCCAGTTTCTGTGTATTGTCCGTGTTCGTTGGAAGGAAGCGGGAGATCGTACTAGATTCCTTTGTCCCATCTTAATCTCCCTTTCTCTTTATCTACTCGCGTATAATTGATTGAAACAAAAAATCTAATTTCCGTGCTACGGGAATCCGTTTTAATCTGTGGCAATACGTTCTCCGCGGAAGAACTCGAGGCGAACAATTATACAGGTTGCAATAATTTCGATTACCCGCGCGGCTAATCATCTTAACGAAAGATGTTTCGAACAAAAATTGGACGGTTTCAAAGGACGCGTAATTTGACGCGATTAGTTCTCTCGACTTTTTTTTTTTGATGCAACTACGTATCCTTTTTGCGTGATATGGATTATTTGATATATTCTACGTCAACAAGTACCAGAGCACGATATTTAAAAAGCCGACAATTCGTGACACGTTTGAAATTAAAAAGCGTTGAACCTTTATGTGCTTCGTTATAGGCAGAATGTTTCGGACAGTCTTATCAAAGTTAAAAACAGAAGCTTCCGTTCGGAAGATAAGTTCAAGGAGAGAACATCTTTGACGTCAAATGTTCCGAAAAATCGATATTCGTAAAAACAAATGTAATACGTCGATATGATCAACGCATAACAATATCTATATATAACTACATCCATCGGTTATAACCGATCTGCATCGCAAAGAGACAATCTCTTCTCAGATATGCCGAAGGAAGAACAACAGATTTTGCATCGACATGATACGGCCCTGAGCAAGACTCGAAGTAAGTACAACCGCTGCGAACATCGGAGGTTGTAAATTTTAATTGCTGACCGATTTTACGACCTCGCTGTATCGCCGCCACCTACAGTGTGCTTTCTTTTCGCGATACTCGCTTCGTACGCGGTAGATACGCGTATTATGAAAATCAGGGGAGTAACGGTCTAATTATACAAAAATGAGAATAAAGGGGAGGGACTCGATAATGATCGGCTGCATTGTTTCATTACCAAGCTATTGATAGGCAGAAACGGTAAAGCAGCTCGCCGGCTTCTATTTTTACCCGTGGCCGATTGCAACGCTGTACGTAAATTACGACCGCGGGCTGATTATCCGCGATTCAATGACAATGCGTTATCGGTCATTAATAGCCCGGGCCGCATTCGCATCAGCTTGCCGGCCCAATGGTTAAGTTATTGTTCTCTCAGATGGCATTCGGTTTACGAAGCCTGACCCACCTGTAGCTGTCAGTACGAGCATCGGCCAATGTCTATTAAAGCCGCGATATAGTTTCTCTGCCACAGACGCGAACGTTAAATCATGGACGGCAAATACCAGCCGCATGATCGAGAGATTCTGAGATCATCTTACTACGTACAGGGAAGGAGAGCACAATCAGGTAGTTAGACGTAATTGATGCACGTGTAGCTATACGTACGATCATGGCCCATGTCGTTTATGTCTCGCAACGTAAAGTATCGGATGCGCGATACATTACTGTGGCAGAATTGACTGCCTTCCTCGCTCATGGTCTTCGTTTACAGCGTCACTGTACCGACATTACAAGATACTACACTCAACTATGCCGGACCTATCAATTGAACGCTTCGTACGCTCTCTAAATCGGCCAAATTCTCATATCGTTCGAACCATCTCGCGTATAAACGACTTAATCACCCGTTACACGCAACGGACATGTAAGCTGGCTTTATACATTTTGGCTATCGACTTATCTTTATATTAATAATCCTTATAATATCTTGTCATAATAATTAGCAATCTTTATATTAACCGCGACCCATGCTGAAAGGAAACGCGTGACAGAAAAGTGTAATTCGCAAGAACGATGTCGCGTCGGTCAGAAGCAGCGCCGATCAACCGGCGCATAAATTAAGACGCATGGGAGAATGATAATTTATCAATATCATCCAGTTCGCGATCTCCTTGCGTGTAATGTACAATTAACCGTGCTGTTTTCTCGTAATAAATAAATTTATGACAATAAGATTTCTCCGTCGAAGCATCGAATGTCTATTAATCATGCACCTGGATAATGAGAAATTGATCGCTTTTCGAAAAACGGAGTTGGACAGGATCGGTAGAACAGGATTCGTCGTGATTGAATCGATCGCTTTCCAAAAAGTGAAATTCAACGGGATCCTGTACGTACAGGATCGTGTTAATCGCGTATCTGGATTATGCGGAATTACTCGCTTTATAAAAAGCGAGGTTGAACGGAATCGGGAGAACGACGCTTGCATAAAAGTAATAAAAAGTGTATAAAAGTATAACCGTGAGAAACGGTTCATGTTGCATGACGAAACATGGCAAATATCAAACGTAGAATATAAATTGAGAGAAGGAAAAATGAGCTGGATGAACTTGTGCGTACAACAATGACAGCTGATTGACAGGTGTATGTGGGCGGCTTTGAAGCTACACGGGAAGATTAAAAATGTTGCAGCTGTGACGATGTATAATATTTTTTCATTCTTTTTTTGCTCGCTTGTCAATCACGTGGACGTTGCCATGCTTAAGATTACAGGTTTAAAGGAAAATCTTTTAAATGCAGTTAATATCCAAAGAGGGGCAATTATCTTTTTTTCAGAAGGTTAATAACAAGTTCCTGAGGCATTTTAGACTGCGAATTTTTATGCATTTATAGAAAGTTTAAGATCGCAGATATGCACATAATATGCAAAAATATACGAAATATCCGTAGTATAGTGTCTTAGTTACAAAATTCGGTAGACGAAACGAGATTTCCACTTTAAAGATTCCATTTAATTAATTAGCTTTATAAAAATACCAATTTGCGTAGAAACTTGCACTCTGTTAATTATACACCTGTAGATATATGATAATACCACAAAGATGATAATTACAATTTGAATAAAAGAGACTGTGGGCTGTATCGTATTAAAGAAAAATGTTGACATAACGTATGATAAATACAGTGAGTCTCGCCACTATGGAAACTATCTAGAAGCTTTCAAGTTTCTTCTTTTCAAATATCATCTTTTTCAAAATGTTCATTGGAGGAGAGAAAGACGACAGAACAAGCCAAGTTATTCTGATTCCGTAACTATAAAACCATCGTAACAGGATATTTTATTATAGAGAAATTCAACTCGCAATACGATAAAAATCAAACAATGGATAGTTAATTTTAACTTTATAGTTATAGGACGCGGTGTATTCGTGCTCTGTATCGTAGTATCGTATTTCAAGCTTAACTAGAAAGAAAAAGGCCATTAAAATTCAACGAAGTTCGCGTTGCTCGCAATACGATGAAACAGTCTTAAAACGAAGGGCGAAATGAAAACGCGAAGATTATTCATCGCGCGAGCTTTCGTTGGTTTTTTATTTATATCAAAGTTCTTAGCGGTTGTCAAGAGCAGGACATTCCGCCAAGTCCTGTACTCGTGAGACGATGTGACAAGAATTAACACCGGTCGAGATTTCCCAGCGCTTTTATATTATAATTACATTACGGAGTTCCTCCGTAGCCGCTGGAAAGAATTCGCAGCAGAACGCCAGCGAATAGTTTCGAAGTTCTGTCTGGAAAAACCGAGCAGGAGGACCGAGGGGGAAAAAAGAGCGGACGATAAAGACAAAATGGTATACCATCCAGCAGAGAGGATGCGGTGTTAGGAAATTTACGAAGAATTACGAGACACGGAATAAAAATGAAACGAATTAAAACGAAGCCGCTAGAGAACCACAGCATCCGATAGTCGCGCATTGCGCGCTGCAAAACGCACGATGAAATTTAGTGAGTCATTAGTGCGTGACAGTTTTGGCCGACTGTTAGCCAGAACAAACGGATTGCAGTGCCATTTAGTCGCGAAATTTTCACGCTCCGTTGTATCCATGTGTGCGTGTGTATTTTTGAAATAACTCTTCCGCGTATCGTCGCCTAATATGCTGATATAAATTACGTAAACCAGCGCGCGTTAAACCGGTTTATTAACTCTTTCCCATTCGATGCTGTTGTATAAGCGACGTTGTAGTTTAAAATGTTATTAACACGTTCGCTGCTACGCCGCCGCGTTAATTAGAATCGGAGTACCTGGTAAAAAGGTGGCTTTCAGAAAAATGATTTTCGACATTTAACGAGCAGCCATCGATTTGACAAAAGTGCCAAAAGTGAGCAGATATTTTGCCAAAATTCTTTTATATATATATATATATATAAAATACGTGTGGCGATCGAACGTGTGAGACAATTAGAATGTAGATATAACTGTGTTTAGAATATAATACAATATGCAAACACCTACGGTTGTAGTTAAAAGAGAGCCTAAAATTGTTTGTATTACTTTAAAAAGTTGTACTATTCACCACGTTAGTAACGATCACCTATTTTAAGACATATGTACATCATATGTACATATGCACTCGTAAAGCAAAATGTCCTTTTCCAGAATTATAATAAAATTATATTATAAAACAATATCTTTCAAACTTTCTTTCGTCCATCGTTTTATAATATAATTGTATTCATTTTTAGTAAAACTGGCTCCGATTTTAACGCATTGTGTTTTGCTCGCAAAGAGATCAGGAAAAGTGTATTCCTACTATTAAGCAAACCAAATTATTTATACGTAGTCGAGGAAACATTAGCTCGCGAAAGAATGAAAATTTCCTAGTAACTTATTGCACAAGTTATTCAAATATATTCATAGACAAAAATAAGCGATCGTCATTTTCAGAGTAATTTATTTCGTGTAACAGATGCAAATTGAGACAAAGTTAACAGAGCTTTGTATCGTATTTATTACACGCCGAGCGAGTTTCTTCGCGTTGTTGTTTATTAACAAAGTTGTAGCTCTGACGAATGAAAGGAAGGACAATGGAAACAGAAAGCGTTTCGTCTGATGTTTGCTGGTAGACTCATCGGTAAAATTTGTGAGCAGCCCCACATTTTACAACAGCCAGCTCGGAATTTATTGTTCAGTCTCACCATCTGGATGCAATATTTTACCATAAGCACTTGCGTCTGCTCGGAGTAACCGAAATGGTTTACGACCACTTGACCACCACTGAAGACTCTAATTGCAACATAAGTACATCTGGAATATACGACACTACATCTTCGAGTATGTTTACCGATTCCTGAAAACCCATACATTGGGGTATCCTAATTTCTAAGCAACAATTTACATGTCTGCTACTATATTCTTCGCGCTCTTGAGATCCATCCTCAGCCTCACTCCCTTCCAATCATAATTCAAAAAATCTATCACCTTCCAAGAGATTGCAAAATCTCGAAATACGCGAAATAAAAATTAAAATAATTAAATTGTTTCAGCTGGATATTACGATGTTACTATGATATTACCACGCACTTTAAATAATACAACGAGTTCCGGTTATTTTAGATTTTTAACTCCGATGACGATTACATTAGAATATTTGTTCTTACTAGTGCCTGAAGATCTTCATTGAAACCTTGAAAAAAGCCTTGAAAAAAAGTAAAATGCTCGCGAAGTATTACGATATTAATAGAAATGCTTTAGGTATGTTATACGGTGCGTCCAGTTCATCTTTGAGACCGATCAAATATCTCGAACAGTATAAAAGAAGGAATAAATAAAATGATTGGGACAAAAGTTGTGATACGTCGAGTGACTTTCAGGTAATTCTAAAATTTCCTGCGAACGTAATGTTCAAGTTTTTGAACGGACCTACGTACGCATTTTTGTAGCTGACGACGAAACATTTTCAAAAGATCCATTCAAGAATTTGAACGTAATGTTCTCGGAAGATTTCAGGATCATTTCAAGGTCTGAATCATTTTTTCGTATCTTTTATATTCCGCGAGATATTTAACTGTTCACGCGTAAACCAAACACGCTGCATATTTTTGTATATTTTGGTACATTTTCTACGTGCATTCTACGCGCTCTTGCAGATCGAAATTTCGTAGCAGCAAAAAGACAACGCGCAAAAATCCGCAGTCTACTTATAAGAATCCGCACCACGGGAACGATCATGAGAGAATTCCAACAATATGGGCCGAATCGTAGATCGAAATACGAATCCATTTTCTGCAGAATGGCGTCGCTTTGAAATCAGTCAATTATATATTGTCCACCCTGTAGTTACCGCTCGAATAATAAACGTGTATATCACTGTTACTCGCGAGTTTGTCAATCAACGTTGAACCCGGCCTTTGTGAGCAACATCACAAAGGTTAAAGCAAATACGTGGCAAATCATGGTGGCGATCAAGCGTAGCGGGATTTACGCCCCCGCAGAATTTAAACGAAAAATCGCTAATGCGCGATACGCTACACTTACTGCTTTGCATTGTTCAGCCCATCATAGCAAACGTTGTCGCGTTACGAATCAAAATGAATACTTCGTTGAAAGAAATGAACCGTCAATTGGAAGCTAGCTTCTAAAACTAAAATCTAAGTTTAAAATTTCGAAACATTCGCGATAATTACATGGCATGTATGCTTGCAGTTTCAGCCGTGTTTCTGTTAATACATCGAGCTTTGTGGCGAACATTCCAGCTCGCTTCTTCCTCGGGGCAAACCCGAACAGTGGCGGAAAGTTCAGAGCAAAACTCGAACCTATTCTCGACGTTTCATCTGCATAAAAATTATTCGCGCTAAGTTATCGCGTCAAGGACCAACCGATGATTTATCGTAGCGTTACAAACGTATCAATTTCTTTGTATTTGATAAAATTGGAAAATCTAGGCGGGAGAAACAACCAGGATAAAAATATAGAGCGGATCTTTAAAACTCTCTTTCACGGGCATATCGTACGAAAACAGAATTCGACGATGCAAGTTGATTGAGAAAAATCGCTAGTGTCGCGATTATGCAACGTTGGCTCTCGATCGGCTAAGCGAGCAAATTTCTCAGCGATATTTTCCTGATTCCAACAGCTTCTCGAAAGATGTCCTAATTTTTAATTGCAACGCACACTGTGCAATGATTTTCGGCTTTCGTCTCTCAGCGACGTGTTTCAAAATACGACATCACGAATACGACGTGGAATGCGTACAAATGTCATAATAACGAATTGATCGAGTATCGTATTGGTAACGTATATTTCGTTTCTCTATTTGTAGGAAATATCTCACAAGCCAGTCGCGAAACCGCTGTATAAAATTGTTTACCGTTAACGTAATAAAGCGACGTTTGTAATGAAATGAAAATGAGAAATAGGATTTACAAACTTTTGTGCAACATTCATATATATATAATGGCTGCAAAAAGTACAATTTGTACACCATTTATTGTTCTTACCGTGGCATTTATGTATCGAGCAATTAAGTTCAAAAGTACATTAAATTTCGCGCGATTTGGTAGCGCCTTCGTGTGACTACGAAAAATTGAAACCATGAAAATGAAATGTAGAATTTGCTAAAAAGAAAGACGATTCATTGGAAAATAAAGGTGTACAGAAATACATTTTCTAGCCTTTCTGTGTGTAAAGTGCGTATACCTATGTATTACGTAATATACCTATTAATTACGTAATTCAGTAAATACGCGATATACTCGTTGGCAATTTTATGCAAAGTCGTAATATAAAAAAGATTCAATTCTTCTCCTGACCGTCGATAACACTCGCTAAAAACGTGTCGTTAAACGAGTAAATGGGGAATACATGCCATGAACCGATTACGAAGTACTTTTTCCAGAAAGTTGTAGTCAGTACGAACAACTTATTAATCTATTACTAAATTTGCAGGAGATAATACGAGTTCATAAATTGCTGAAGAGTATTTGAATCGCTAATAACTAGATATTAAACGAACGCAAAATGGGTGCAAGTAATTTGTAAAATCGGCTTGTGTATTCCGTTTCTATACCGCAGTATTTGACTAGAATTATTAAAATTAATCTATCACATAAATAGTTGTTTAATCCGCCTGCCGAGGTGTGTAACTAGGCAAACTTTTATTATCACGGAATTCAGAGAGTTAACGAAGACAAATCAATCTCAGTGAGATCGGTTTTATTCCTCGTGCATGTAGATATGACGTAATTTATCTTCCATGCAAGTGAAGCAAAGTGACGTTTGCGTGCATGCAAAAAAAAAAAAAAAAAAATAGGACACCCTCGTACGAAGAATTTATTGCGTCTAAGAGTGATTGGTAATTCTAATGTAAAGCTACGTCGTCGCTCCAATTAACAGGTTAACGCCTTAATCGAACGTAGTTAGCACGAAATAAGTACTTAACAGGGAACTTAATAAAGTTGTTAGAAATTTGAGATTATTGTGATTCGCCTTTTTATTAAGGCTTCGAAAAACGTGTCTTAAAATTAGAATATAAGTAGCCATGATATACTTTGCAATTGACTATTAATTGAATATTATACAAAACACGCTCGTGTCACGTGAGATTATTTTATACAGGAAATATGTACATCTAGACTTCGCTTTTTACTAGACACTGAAAGAAGTGACAGCTATCTGCTGCTCTATCCGAGTTTCGCTGTCATTTTAACAAATAAAAAATATTCCTAAAGTTGTTTCGAGCAGATCGATATAAACCTACAAAGAGAGTAGCAGTAACGAAGTTTTTATCTTGATCAAAACGAAGATATTCTTTAACGTTAGAGAAACATAATTAGGTGGAAAATAATGGAAAGAGCGTAGCAGGATTAAATTAATGCGAGACGCATGATTCCTTTCTAACAGAAACTAAGCTGCTACTGCGAATAATTATTGGTACAACAGAAACGTTAAATAATTCACGTGTGAATAGAAATGAAACAGAAATTTCACTTGCAAATTCAAAGGTCTAATTGTAGAAGACTCGTACAATTGAATCGCACTATATTTATGCTAATGGCCTCGATTCCATCGACCCGTTCTATACCAGCTCGATTATGGCAGGTACGCTGGAAAGGGATAATAAAAATATAGCTGCAGCGGCGACTTGCCAACGCAGATTCTACTCTCGTCGCGACCGTGAAATCGTAATGATCGGATCACGATGGCGTGTCTCACGGTAAACACAAATACCGACATAGCGGTCATCTCTGCTCGGTGTTTCTAACGGCGACTTGTCGCACTGTTAGTCATTGCGACGGCGAATAATCACGATGGCGGTGATGACAGTAGCGACGATTGCAGATAACGACGCTGAAGCTCCAGAAACGACGCGACCACCATCATCTAAACAGACCTCCGCGTTCATACAGTCATATACCGGATTATAGGAAGAACCGTGCAAAAATTGAATCGCGGAAAGTCAACGTGGAAGACAAGAAGGCCTCTGTTTCGCGAAAATGTGACACGCTACGAATGGCTTGGACAGAGGCAGATAGTAATGGGATTTCAAACAGTCCGAGCCGCTTCGAATCTATATCCTATTTGTAGCGCTAATTTCGAATCACTTTGGGCGGTTTTCGAAGCTTAAAACTCTCAGAAGGCTTGAGTCAAAGTATTGAATCCTAGTAGTCCTCGAGTTCTCTTAATAGGGTTGGAGTCTTTAAAGTGTCTCGAGTCGCAAGACTCGTCCTGCAAGTCTGCAGAATTTCTATCGTCAAAGTGACAACCGCTTTGGACAACTTCATTTTTGATTAACTATCAACGAGACAAGCCACGTAGAACCGTAATCGTGGAATCTCCATTGCGGTCTAAACGTCATTTCCACTCTCGAACTCTCAGGCCAAAAATATCGAATATCCCACGTGAAGATTTTCAAGACGATGACGACTCAAGAAACCTCAAAGGCTCAAGACTTATTAAGATTCAAGGCTGATCAAGACTATCAAGAGTTTTGAGCTTCGAATCCTGTTCCAAGTTATTCGAAATTGTCACCACGTATACGATACAGATTCGAAGCGATTCCAGCTGTTTCAGATCCCACCATTCTCCGTCTCAGTCTCAGACGTTCGTAGCATGTGACGCATACACAGACCTAGAAATATCTTGTATTCCATGTTGATTTTTCACGACTCAATCTTCGAAGGTTTTCCCTAGAGACGGCCGAGACCTCTGCTTATGCGTTCGTAGGCAAGACCACAATAAGCTGGTCGCTGGTAAAAAGATCCGTATCGTTTGATCGACACAGTATTCACTGACCTGCCTTCAAGGATACAAATTCAACGACACTACGTTTCGCGGATAACTTGATAATAGACTCGACCGATAGCACACTTCACCGACAGTAGACTCGACTAATAATAGACTCGACCGATAGTAGTACTTGGCCGGCAACAACAATGATCGACGCAGAGGTTAACCAACTGTTCACAACAAGCTCGGGCAAAGTACGATTCCAGTATTATATGAGTTTGCGTTCTATTTATGCCCGTGCGTGTGTAACACTGACGTGACATGCATGCATACGCGTTGCTCGTGCGCTTGAAAATCTAGTCCGAGCAAAATGTCAATCCCACGCGCGACTAAATTTAAAAACAGTGTTTCCGCTGAAAATCGGACCTAAGAAGAATCGGTACCGGTTTCGACTACATTTCGTCGACCGAGAACAACGAGGCAACGCCGTTGATTCTACCGTTCGCTCCTATCCAAAAGCACGAAACGCTTGTCAATCGACAAGATCGAACGAAGATCGGAGTTTAGTGTCGTTAACGACGAGCAAATATTGTCGTCGAAATTCGCTGTGGCTAAAATCGTGTCACTGAAATGATCGCCGATGAAACGATGGTCGCTGAGATTAGGATAAGAGCTGGCAGAAAAGTTGGCCGAGGGCGGTCGACTCGCCGCTAAAACACGCCGGTAACAGCTAGGATTACTGGCAGCATGGTACAATTACGAAGCCACGGGCAATAAATAGCAATTATGCTTAACAACAAGGACGAGGTCGGACCGCAAGGCGAGTCTGCCGCACCACTATAAACCGCGCTTCTCTGTCGCTAACTTTAACCACCGAATTACACGACCCTACTGATTCAATTCTTTTGACCCTGTTAGACACGGAATGTCAAGAACGAATTTCTTCGGGGAATTGCGCTTGAACCGGAGGCGCGTGATCCTCCTCTTTGTATTCGCGACGGTTAACGCGTCGGTGATTTTTCATTCGCCACGAGCCTAACCTTTCGTCCTATCATCGATGAAATGCATTTTCCATTTCGGAACACGATACTCGCGGCCATGATCGTGCGATTGCGTTGTTCCCTTACGAGAGGCGATATCGTTTAGTTGAGAAAGTACGATCACGGCTCTTTTCTGTTAATTTGAGAACGATATAAGCGATCGTTGGTTGAACTTTATGTTTTTCATTGGGTCAATGGTCGTTGATATTAATAATAATCTTCTTTGGTAGAATTTTTTGTTAGTGTCTAATGTAAACGTTTTTTTGAATAAATGAAAACGGTACGGTAATTGGCAATAGAAGACACTGTTTGTTATTTTATGAATAATAGCAGTGCACCACGTGCTTTTAGTGAAATAATGGTTATTTAAGAAAAGGATAAAACTTTCAAAACAGGCTTCGATTTTAGCGGAGTATTTATGAGACAACAGAAACATAGCGTGAACAAGATCCAAAGATTCAAAGTAGACAGAATTGTTTAAAACGTAGAGAAAGAACAGCGTAAAAATACTATCTTATTTTATTTTTAAATTAATTGACTATAGGCCCCGTTACTCTACTGTCATTATCATTGCATGACTACAAAACATTAATAACAACCTATGATACAAGTCACGTTGAAACTGTTACAAACGTTACAGCATACTATTATATTGTAACTATCTGAAGAAGTATTATAAGATGAAGATACGTCTACAGATTAAATATAGCGAATTATTCTTATTGGAAGAAAAAACTGTTAGAAAAGAACAATAAGGTTAAGTAGAAACTAAGCTCGATTAATAAATTCTCCAACTATATTTTATATTAAGAAAACTAGCCAATATATCTCGGAAACTCGAAACAAAGTCGATGCTTATTTTTATGATACGCTCGTGTTTCCGATTTGTATGTAAGAGACGAATCGTAAAATCTTGAAACGAAATGATCGATATGATTGAAAGGTATATTTGTCATAATTCACGTAAGGCACATGTCGTCGTCCCAGTGCAACAATCGCGTGGTACAGTGATTTTTCAGGAGACGAGGAAAACCAATTCCGTTTAGGTACAACTTGTAATTAAATAACGAAAGAAATGTTTTGTAACGTCGGGTAAACAACGTTGTTTGCATTCTCTGATTACTTTTAAGTATGGACTAGTCACGAGTGATACTTACATCGTTATTGCTACGAGATGCCATAGCCAACATCGAATATTTTAATAACGACATTACTGGCATCTATGTTCAGATAATTATTAAACTTTTATCATGGAAAGATTGGATATGTCCGAAACCGGTAACGCGTTTATATAAAAATTTGCAAATTTCCATTTACGTGCGTGTATTCTCGGTAATGCGAGATGTTTTCGCCATGTAAGTCTTCACATTTGTACATATACATAATTATTAGTTTGTACTTTAATTGATGAAGATTTTTAATATCCCTCGAGGAAGCCACATAGACGTATCCCAATGATAACAGACGTCGTAATGACGTCGTTCGACAAAGCGTATGTTAGCCATGTACGTACCTTAAGCACGTACGTGTACGATAGGCAATGAATTTTCAAGAGCTTTTCGAAAACTGCTTCCTGCATAGATACGCGCTAAGGAATACCAATCAATTTTCCCGATAATCGTTAATGCCGATAACGCAAAGAAGAGTACACGTATGATCCTGCTCGTGTTATTTTTCTTCGTGCTTCTTAGAAACGTTTGTTTAGAAACATACTCGTTAGAGCGCAAAATTGTTGCTATCGTTTCGTCGTTTTTCGTCTCTTTCGCATGGAACAAGCAACGACCAGTCCAGCGCTAAATTTCCACGAAGGGACAATTTCGCGTTTGATGCGTTCTCTTCTTTACATAACGAATTGCCTTATAATGAAAGGTAGGTGATATTAGATGCGCCTCTCAAACGAGGGCACGCGTGTCTACGTGCAATTTGATGCATCGAATTTGCACGATCTTAGAAAAGTAAACAAACGGTTTTCACGGAACAGAAAGTAAGAAAAGCCCTGCCAGTCCGCTAAGATAACACACCTACCGATAAGAACCGTGCACGCAATCAAAGTAACGATTTACCGCAACTTCGAGTCGAAGAATACCGGCAATGCTAACGAGGAACGACAAGAAAAAGCGTACGCCATTCGAGCCGAGCCTTGTATAGCCCGAAGCGTGTACAAGCTGAAGTGTCTGTCTGCCTTGTAGATAGAAGCGTTTCAACACCTTGCCTGCCTTCAAAAACGACAAAACGCTATCAAAGACAGAGTTCTACGATTCTGAAGAAGCATTCAGACGATCAATATTATATTGTCAATGTTATCGTCAATATACAGTGTACACATTGTATTGATATTAACTATGCCTATCTTGTATATGAAAGCGTTTCAACGCATTTCCCGGCTTTGAAACTGATAAAACATTAACAAAGATAGAGAGGTCTATGACCTTAAAGAACCGTTCAGACGGTCAATATTATCCTTAATGTTATTGTCAATATTCAGGGTACACATTGCATTGATATTATCTATGTCTATCTTGTATATGGAAGCGTTTCAACACCATGTCTGCCTTTGAAAGCGATAAAACGCTAATAAAGATAGGGTTCTACGATCCTAAAGAAACGTTCAGATGATCGATATTATTATCGATGTTATTTCCAATATTCAGCATTCTCAGCAGCGTATCGGTAACATACAGGGTGTCCCGTAATATCGGCCAACCATTTCGATAATGGATTCTGCACATGAAAGCAATAAAAAGGCTTGTATAAACATATGCTATAGTTACCCTTGTTTTCCAGTTACGGCGAATTTCTTCTTCGATAGATTGTATCTGCTATAACGTCACACAGATGTGTACGAAATGATCAAAATGGAAACGAACACGAGACTGAGGACGTTTTATCGTTGACTGGAAGCGTTCAAGGATTAGAACACAAAATTCAACGTCAAACATCGTGCTCTGTTTGCGAATAGAATTTGTTCGACTACCTGTATCTTGCGACAGAATTATTCCAACATAAATCTCGTTATAAAACACAGTTAAGAAGGGCATCCGTTCGTGTGAACTATCCTTTATTGTTTTCACGCGCAGGATCTGTACATGTACAACAAATCCTTGCATGCTGATTATGTAGAGGCTGTCTTACGTACAATGATCTTGAGGACCCTGGATATCGACAATAATATTAAGAAACTATTGAATATTGAATATAGAAACTGAGAATATTGACAATAAATTTAAGAAATCACCAACTATAAAATAAAACATTAGATTTATATTAAATATCGATAAGTATAATAATACTTGTATCCAGTAGCGTATGTGAAAGCCGATGCCAAGTGTACGAACGTTCAAATAAATATTGGATTTGAAGGATACATTTATAGATGATATTTTCTACTCGAAATCTAACAATAAATTTTTGTCCGTGTGTGCCACGTACATCTACCACTATGTATACATTTATGCCAGTGCGTTTATTTATCTTACGAAGCTTTATCCTATACACTTTACAACAAAACGTATAGAAATACGTCGAACAAGTGAAAATTTATACCAGAAGATTGATTTATAATATGGTTTCGTGCAGTAGAAAAGAAGGAAGGTTATAAATTTTATTTGTCCTGTTACTTTATTTCCAGCGTATTCTGAAGGGATAGGTTTTTGTTGCCATATTTACATATTTATCAGAATTTTTATTGCTCCTTTGTGTGTTCTGTATCCCGTATGTGTAACGTCGCTTTGCCAGTAGAAAAATGGTTCGTACGAGTGATCGTTCTCAGTGACAGTGCATTTAAATGGATGCTCGTCTCTTTGGGAATATAAAATTTTGGGCCGAGAAATAGTGGAATAACGAGAGCAAAGTGGTTGTATACAGTCATGATTTGCGATATTTACAGTTGAAGGTTTTTGATATTTCGTATTAAAAATTATTATTATTAGATTATTAGATTATCTTGTTTAATTACTCGTACGAATGACGCTAAACGAGAAGTAAAAGTATTTTTGTTGCATTCCTGTAGAAACTTTAATACTGCCAAACTCAATTTAATTGTGTGTGATTCGATTAAACAAACTTTATGCGGGTTAGAAAAATATATGTTAAACAAGTGTGCAGACGTAAGTTTTACAGAAAGGAGCAAAGAGTTATTTAAAATTATGATTACTCTTGAAATAACGACGTTTATCTTGAGATATATCAATTTTATTCTGAAATAAAACTGAAATTTTTGATATAAAGTACGTCTGTCTTATGAGATAGATGCTCGTACTACAAATAAATTAGTTATGTTGAATTTTAAAAAGCTTTGAACATTTTTGGAGAACAAAAATAATTCCATTCCTTTATACTTGAGAACCTTAATTAAAAATTTTAAAAGCATTTAATTGACAATGAGCTCTTTTCTTAGAGGTAAGAGAAGGTTTTATTAATTAAGATGACAAAGACAGTTGACCTAATTTTTAAAGCAATCTTAAGTAAAGAGCATTGAACATTATCTATGGAACGTCTTGAGACAATGTATACCGAAATTTCAAATTTTTTAAAATATTGTTTTAATTTAAACCTCTTTGACGATTCTTTTAACCCTGGACTTTTAGAACGTAATCTTAATTAATGTCAAAAGCTTGAAAATTCTGGAAACCTTGGGAATCTTTAAAGCCTTAAGCGATGCTCGAACTAATTAGAGGATCACCTATTCAGACGATTTTATCGTTCATTAAAGTATCCGATACCTTGGGAGCTCCAACGTGATTGTAAGTTAAATCTCGAGTTAAAATATTAGGGTTTTAAATACAGGTCCATTTCCACCTGATTAATTTCTTTCAGAGTGTTTAAACATCGTTTTAAATTGCACGCGAGTATACAGGTTGGCTCAAACCAAGTATTAAAAACTGTTTTTTATAAGAGCCTTACATTATAATTAGAGTGCGGATTTTCATGCACATTTATATTTTTGTGAATACAAGTAAAAAAAAAAAAAAAGGAAGGATAGAATTGAAATAAAGATTTTGTTTCACCTACTAAATATTATAGCGGATACTCTACTTTGAATATTTTATGCGTTTTTCCATATTACATGCATTCTGCGCATTTCGTGGATTTTTACTTTGAATTTCCGATAAAATACGTAAAAACCTGCTAATAACATACGAACGAAATGAAGTAAAGTTTATTGGAATTTTCCAATATGCGTAGTCAATATTCTAATGCTCATAGCCAATCATAAGTTTCTCATAAATCAACTTAATACGTGTCAGTTTCAAAGAAACATTATACTTTACGTACATTGGAATTTTCCAATACCTTCTTGGTAGATATCTCGTTCGAACCTAGTTCGATGGCTATTTGCTGTATCGACCTATAATTAATTACGAAAAGCAGACGGTGACACGACTAGTCAATAGATAGACAGTTTCGATTGATTAGTCCTCCTAGGGCTTCGAGCATTCTACGTACGTTGATAGGTGGGATTGACAAAGTGGTGACGTAGGTTAACGAAGGGACTAGGCCCAAGGGGAACTGGTCCTCGTGTCCATGAATTGCTCGTGCATCGTGTCATAGATTACTGACATGTCCATCTCTATCGATGGTACAAGTAAGGAAACAGACGTCACGCAGTGGATATAAAATGAAGGTATAAAATATTACACGGTGAGCTACGAATTTTCTGTATCCGGCTTGGCGAAGAAACTAAAAAGGCATTTTGTTAAAAAGTTATTTATACAAGTGCATAACGATACAATTATTATTCGTGTATTTCTAAGAGGAACGAAGAAAATTCAAACGCTCGACTCACGAGAATCTTGGGTAAAAATTATATCAGAAATTGTTATGCAAAAGCCTTTAATCTTTTCAACGTCGGGTGTTTTACGTAGCAGTACAAGATATTAATATATAATATTCAGCCTATTATTTTTATGATTCCACGCAGATATCAGAGGCGTATGTAATTTTTGTAACATATATTGTACTTTTCTACTTCTTTCCTTTTTAATCAGGGTGAAAGTGAATAAATCGTGTCAGATTCGTTCGAAGAGTCTGAACGTGTGAGATAGGATTTTCCCGAGTCACGAAGTGTACTCAGCGATATTTTTCTAATTCCCAAGCTTCGAAAATGTATTCTGACGTGATAAAAATCTGACTTGTATCCGCAACTGCTGAACGTTTACTATTTTTATCTCCATTCATCTTCGTGTACGTTTGTGACTTTTATTTTCTCCCGTATGCATTTGTATTTAATGCAGCGCTTTTGCTTTTCGAAGGAGCGTAATCTTGATCACTATCGCCGTGATCGCTATTACATATGCAATGCCATAATTCAACATTCTTTGGCGTAGAAGATTGCACATTGAACGACGTAACCTCGCTCTTAGAATATAATGAATAATTGTTGAGAGTTAATTGTTTCGGAAAGCAAACTGTTCCTCGATTGTTCCGGTCTTGCAGTTTGCCTGCAAACTGTTTCTTGTCCTTATTACGCCGATGTTCTACATAAATGAATGTCACGAATAAATGTCAAACAGCGAAGTTATTACCTATTTAATGAAAATGAAATTAAGCATGTTGATACGCTCAGTAGGCAAATACGAGGCGCAGAAATTTTCAGAATTTTCGATCGTGCTAATACGATCCCTACGTTAAATTAGAAAGCAGTGCCATACAAAAAATGATACGTGGTGGAGAAAGTTTCATCAAGTGTAACAATACCTCTCGCGTCTTTAAATACGATATTTTGGCTACGAACGTATAAACTAAACGTTTAATTATAATTTTTGAGAAATTTTCTAGAATTCAATTGTTTCTGTATGAAACAGAGACGAAATCACTCGCAGTTTACAACTGCAAGAGCAAATATTTATTCGCATAGTCAAAGTCCATATAAATTGAGAGTTTCCATTGGTAGCTCTGTTACCTACTAAGTTGAACGTTTACTCGTTCATACTAACACGATCCGCGCAAATATTTCTATAAAATGGAAAACATTTCTCTGAAGCAAAGTTACAAAGTGGATTGAAACTGAAAAAGTCATAGAAGACTATCTCTATCCTTTGTTCGAAATAAAAAACTCTTAAATACGCTCTCTCTTTTCACATATAAAGTTCGTGCATTATACAATTTAATTGAACGACGGTACACACGAGTGTTTAAACGATGAGCGATCGCACACAGAAAGTCGAGAAGCCTTATCGACACGTAACTCCGGGTTACGATTCTCTCTCCATCGTCTGCGGTATTAAACTTGATGCCACTCGTGCAGTTCTAAAAGTCGTAATCGGAAAAGTTACGTGGCCGTTAAACTGACACGACCCATTCTGTCGATTCCGTGTCAATGCTGATCTAACAGTCATTACCGGCGTTCGCCGACAGAGTACATACAAAGTATTTCGCGTATTAACAACGTAATCGTCACGAGCATAATCGGTGACACGCACGTTGGAAAATTTATCAGATTAAATGGATGTTTAAAATTTACTTCGTCTATTTATTTCAAACGTCTATATCATCATTCGATATCCATATTATTCCAACTAGTTCATTCGTGTTTCTCCTTAAAGAGCGCATTAAATGTTTCGTACAAATATAACGTCCGCCTAATTAAGAATCGTCGTATTCGTCCTATCCTTTTATTTAACGTTCCTCGTACAAAAGAAATTCAGATACATTTTCGCGCGTTTTAAACAATTTAAATCATTTCTCGAACGTCGTGAAAAAGACGAACGAACTTACTGCTCGACCAACGGTTTTAGACAGATAATCGAACTAGTTTCATATATATGTACTATTCACCTACTGAAGTACGTAAAAGGCGAACTAAATTATTTATATGATAAGGATAGAGAAAGAGTAGAGAGAAAGAGAGAGAGAGAGAGAGAGAGAGTATGTGATCGTAAATTCATGAGAATAGTTGGGTCAAGAAGAGAGGAAGGAAATAGCGTCGGCAAAATGGCGAACATTATAGCAAATTGCAGTTAAGGATGATCTCTTTAGATTTATGAAAATGGATGTCGACTGTTACCTTTACGCGTCTCGAAGACTGCAGGAATTCCCGGCACGATGTACATCAACCGTCTACTCGTATTTTGAGCTTCCGCCATGCGGAGAGCAGACAAGAATGACAAGTTCCGCTTTTCACGGGCGACGCTGGCAGTGTAGTCTTTTCAACCTGATACAATAACTGACGACGATCTAACGCGTCATAGTTTTTCAGGCCGCCTGTGTAATTGTTATACACGTTGCGCTAGACAATGCCGTGCTAATTGGCACGTGTAATTTATGGGGTTCGTTGATTGTACAGCGTAATCGAATATACGATGTTTTGATGGATTACGCTGGTAACGTCTGCGCCAACTACGCGGCGAGACAATGCGTTTGCATCTGGAATTCCAGCGTTTGCATTATGGTACGAACAATTGCTTTGTCGTCGTCGTCGTCGTCGTCGAGTATAAAAATTTACTATTTTCTTACGTCGAACGTGGATAGAACAGGGACACGATCGAAAAGTCGGATTTTTATTTATTTGAGAGAGCGATTTTTATTTATTGGAAAAGGTACATACGTATTTTGTTCTCTTAAATCTTTAAATTACTCTCTGCAACCTCTGTTGGCCGCAATACACTTACACCGACGTTCCTTTCAATCTTGAGGACATTTTTGAAGTGCGCTCTCTTTTATAGCGCTCGGTTCACTCAGCGATTTTCCTGTTGCATCATCAATGGTTTTAAAATATTGTCTTTTCGTGGTTTCTTTCATTTTTGGAGATAGAAAATAGTCACGGCGAGCCACGTCGACGGAACACGGTGGCTGTGGTTCGTTTCCGCGCTATTCTTGGCTCCAAATTCAGGAACAAGTAGCGAGCCGATGCATTATCGTCGCTCGATTCTATATCCATTCTTCGTGTGACCCTTTTACGATTTTATAATTGTCACATACACACTCCCGTCCATAAGGACACTCGTGTGGTTGCGGATTTCGCAAAAATACTTTACTTTAGTTTCCTTTATGCATTTGTCGCGTTGTCCTACAATCCCGATGTTACTATTCAGCAATATTTCGTTAAGAAATAACACGAAGATAAGTAAGCGAAAAAGTACAAAAAGTAAGAAAAGTAAAAAAATGTTTCAGACGAATCTATTTGATATACTTATTTCCTGAAGAATCTGGTATTTCTATACCTTTGGGCAGATATCAGATGCAGCCATTCAGATGATTTTAGTCTATATACGTTTTCGCTGATCTCTACGATAATTTTTATCAATATTATTTGTTAATAGATGTCGCTCATATTGTCCAAGAGCGACATCGAGATTGTAGGGCAACACGATGAATTCACGAAGAAAAATAATTCGTAAGATGCTTATGCGTAACCCGGAAATACGTCAGTGTCCGGATACATATTCCGATGCTCGTGATATTTTAAACAGAAGATATTTCAAATGATCGTGTCATGGAACGAAGATACAAAACTAAACCGATGTACCATCAGCGCACTGTTTTGCAGATTTCACGCTCCATCGAAATTTACAAAACTGCAAACGTAGAGTTCACAGACATTCCATTAGTACATTTTCAGTCGCTGCTACTGTTGGTTGTCGCAACGCTGGCAGAACTGATTATATTGCGAAACAAGGAATATGCACCGACAGACAATTTTTCTCAACAGTCTTCGCTAATCGTCCCTTTCGTACGAATACCACCTGTAACTTGACTTCCGCTATGCGAAACTTCCAAGGAAGATATTAAGGCTCGTGCAGGCATCCAATCGTTTGACGAATAATTTAGCGACTTATCGTACGTCGACACTTACTACCAGCCAATTAAATCTGTAACTCAACTTTTCTAATTCCGGATACTTTGCACGCAGTAAATCGCTTAACAGTATTCTATTCCTCAACAGTAACCTGTTCCTCAATAGTATTCTTAAGACTATTCGTCGCTCGACTAAATTACTCGACACGTCTGGACGAGCCTTTATTGATGGGTTCACTAGCCTTTACTGGCGAGTCCAGTAACAGGCCCCTGATGAAACTTACTTTCCTGTTTCCCTTCACTTTCCTCCTTTCTTTTTTTCTCCTCGTTTTATACATGTTCAACGGATAACAGCGCTTCCTATGTATGCATGTTAACCACAGTTTCACGTGTCACGAGGCGACAAATCGAAGACGTAACGATTACGTACGAGGTGCGTGTATATGCGTGGTCAAGAGCGAGATATCGAGACAGCTTAGATTTACGATGACCACTTAATGCTCGAAACTCCGAGACGTCCGATGTAATGGTTATTAGGATTCGATCATGTTGGAAATCGTTGCACCGAGGTCACCATCGACCTAGACCTGGTCTCAAACGCTTACGTGATACTAGAGAGCTTATGGACAATCGCATCAAGACTTTGAAACGACACGCGTGTGACACGAAGTAGGAAAACTGATGCGAGTTCGTTGCTTGTATTAAATAGCGTTCCACTGTGACAAGAAAACGTGCTAACTTTTATGAGTTGTTAGCAGATTCGTAGTCTAGCCAAATATGCTCGATGAATCGATCCTACCGTAAACACGTTTCTAAAGATTCATGAATTTGGGTATCTCTCATATCTATGCCAATTCTTTAGACACATATTTCCAATTACGAGTAATTACGAGTGTTTGTTACGAATTACGTCTTCGTTTGTGAGTTTTAGTCTTAAATAGAAAAAGACACACGCGAAAGGAGATTCTTTTCTGTGACAGAACCTTCAACCGAAGACGAAATACGTCCAATTAGAGGCATGGCCTCGTGGCTCGTATCGATTCCCCCTTAACGAGGAACACGCTGATTTTTATGAAACACTACAGATCCATATTACAGTCAAAAATATCTGACACGTGTTTCTCTATACAGTTATACAAACTTGGACGCTCGTGAAAGGAACCAAAACTACCGCAACGTTTCTTAATAAATGTATCGTTTTTTTATGTTCACGCAGTCTGAAAGATCAATCGATCGGCTAAAACGAATCCTGCCATAACTACGCGTTATTATCGCACGCATAACCAAGTATCAAACACAACCGCCGTTCGAAAAGAAGCATCATTGGCAAGTAGCAACGAGAATAAAATTCGACGGCTACTAAACCTATGAAAAAGATATTTATCAAAGTAACGACGATCAAAACTTTACTGTCGCAATAAAATTTTATCACCGTGCGGTGATACTTCGGGATTTATACCAGACGATGATTAAGACAGCCTCGTCACGACCTCACAGGCAACCGGTATTCAGCAATTGATTTCGTCACTTTATCGCATAGGGAATTACCGCCTGCTTTGGAATAACAAGTAAGCCACTCGTAAATAACGTTATCGGCGTAACCTTGCCACGAAGACGTTCGTAAATTAAATCCAGCGATCGGTTACTTGACTTCGCGCGGAGTAAATCTCGATGGCACTGTTAGTTGGAAATTACCACGAGAACTGTCGTCGGTCGACCGCTTCAGAAATGATCGTTAACGAGTCCTGCAGATGGTGACACGGATTTGCTATCGCCAGATTGAAAGGGGCAGCTATGATTCGTCGGGGTATTGAACTACTGTTCGTGTTCCTGAGATCGCGCAAACGATGGTCGAATCTTAAGTCGATTTACATAGAAATTGAAGCGGAAATAGACAAAAGCGGAGTGGAGAAATCGGGTTCGATCACTTTCAACGGTTTTGAAGTCCGCGGACAGTAGACTGTCTTACGAAATCACGGATTATTATCCATCGAGTCGATCGTATTCGTTTCCCGTAGTCTGTCTTTGCCTCGTTTCAGCGTAATATCAACGTCGTTCCAAATGAAAGTCGTTTCCGTAATTGGCACTCGATGGATTCTCGATCGCAAATCACTGACCCGCCGCGGTCACGGAAGATTCTTGTTACTTCATTCAGATCAGTTTCGAATAGGTGAATCGAATCGGCGATTTGGAAAAGACAATTTACTCGAATGACGCGTACAGTATCTGGTAGAAATATTTGGACATTTATTATAAAAGCTTCTCGTGAATGTACGCGCGCGTTTGCTTGTATCATGGGTGGTGCACGAGACGTCGGGGATTTTGTTAACATTGCAACGAGACAGGGCAGGAGCGATTATATTAATTATTTCAATTATTGCGAATAAATCAGGCAACAGTGCGCAATTTTTTCTAGAAATAGTCCTCGGTCGAACGAACTGCTATCGTTCGATATCTGTCCTCTATCGAATCGCTGCGAGAAATAAGAATCATATTTGTGCTGAATGTTCGGCTAATTTCAAGCTTCGTTTCAGTTGGGAACATTGAAAACCATCCAAGGCAAGTTACGTACAAAAACGACAGTTTTAAAGTTCAGTAGGTTATCGGTATCCGCGTGTTAAGAAAATTGTCGTTCGATTCTAGATTTAAAAAGTAACGCTCGTCATGATATCAAAATATTGCTTGCCTTTGGCTGGCGCAAAGCTTCTTCAACATTTCAGCTATTTTTAAAATATCTTCACAGCAGGTTTATGAGTTTTCGTATTCGATTAATACTTTAGAAAAGCTTATTAGATTTTCGTATAACATATCGACGATTTTCATATCATCTGTAATATTTTTGCAGGAAATAGTTAGATTCAAGGAATCGTAGTGGATTGACTGGCGGTTTGGAAACTTCGAGTTCGTAACAGAATTTCTAAAACATATTGTTACGGTCCGTAAAATTGTCGCGAATAGGCTAACAAGATAGTCCGCTGTATTCAAAATCACCTCATAAATCGTCAATGCTCTCGTCAGTCTTCGCTACATTGAACGAAGCACGTAGCTTCGTGAAATTTTGAAGTTTCATCGGAATCGAGAAGAGGCCGACAGTGCTTGTCAATTAGTCGTTCATGTAGTTAGTCGCTTTGAAATTTTCTAACAGGACAGTTTCCAGTTTCCCTCTGCTAGCCCATTGCCAGTGGAACCATGCACGATTCTGATAGAATTGCGTGTTAAATTAACGACAATAAACTTGGTAGATCCAATTCCAGGATTTCTTGGACCAGACTTCCGACTACTTAGAGACCTACTTGCAATGTTAAATCTGCACCTACTTTATCGTTCTATAGCCTACTCTTCATCAGCCTCCTTTGTCTCTTCTGATTATCGCCTGTACAAAAGCAAATGATATAAAATATTTAAAATACACTGTCAGCTATAAGTACGAAGATATTTTATCAAATATCGATATATTTAATATAGATTTAATGCTTTCCTCCACCTTTATCGTGTTATTACTTGTGCAATATAAAATACAAGATAAAATACAATTTATTAGAATTTTCCAACAAATGGAACCAGTATGTGTTCTAATATTGTACTTGCGGCTGACTTATTATGGCTATACTTATTTAACATTATGTTCCTTTTGCCTGTACCTTGCTATCTTGCTACCTGCTGTCTTGCTTAGAAATATATTCAGTAATAATAGCAGTTATATTTTTTAAACTGTCGTTTAAAGTATCGCTATATAAATAATATTGTATACTATGATTGCACACTTAAAAACAATGAGAAAGGTTTATATAAACACATCCTTTCTCTCTTTGTTTGCGAGATATAGCGAACACTTTGTTTTAATTTTTTGCTGTCTAATTACTAGACTGCGAATGTTTATGCGTGTATAAAAAATTTCGAGATGGAAAAATGTACAAAATGCATGTAATATGATACGATGAGAATAGTAGATACAGATATGAAAAGTGAAGTACACGTCGCAATGTTTGGTAGATAAGACAAATGTTTGTTCAGCTCTCATTTTTTGAATCGACTCGGCAAAAATATGAATTTGCACGAACATCCAAACAATTTACTAATTACCTTTACTTTTACAGAAGATATTTAGAGAGTAGTCGTCATGGATCCGATCGCACTCTGATACGTCCCTGGCGCACACCGAATTTGTTGAAAGATTTATTCTATTCTGAACCATAGGATTTCAACATTTTCGATAAATGTTGCGCACACAGAAAATTCGTTACACCTTCTAAACGAAGACAGATACAGCATGTGTTTACATGAATTTTTGTCATTGTTTTTACAATTAGGACACACATTGGGTGTGCAATCAACACCCGTGGTGGATGACACGCGTTCTGTTACACCCAGTATATCGCCGTATCAAAAAAATCTCTCTCTACTTACCGAATATTAGTTCGTTAAGACAGAATTAATTCTTAAAATTGCATTAATCGTCTAATCACAGCAAACTAAAAGATTCTCCTTGAATCCTTCCTCTCCATGTTATTTCTCTTTATTTCACTTTCTCAATTTTCTAGCAGCAGAGTTTTCAATCTCTTAATTATTTTCAGCTTTTAAACTTTGTCCAGTGAATTCATTCTTATCTCCAATAAAAGTAAGCATCCTCTTCATCTAGTACGAGTCAGATTTCGCTCTTATCGCGTTCTCTTTCCGTAACGTTCAACGTATTTACAGCGAGACTCGTTAAATGCCTCTGCATCACTGAAACCATATCGAATAACATTACGAAACTGATCAAAAATAAGAAAGTAAAATAATGTTCAATTACTCTTCTCAAAAAGATAGCATTGCGCGTCTTTCAATTCACAACTCTCTTCCTTCGATGAAAGCGTTACGCGCCTTAACGCGAATTGGCGTGGCCTGGTAAGAAAAATGTACAATTGAATCAGGAGGAAACGTAATCGCGTTAAAAGGGATCGTGATATCTGTCGCGCTTCGGTACTAGGCGGATCTGTTCCGCCATAGAGGATCGAGATTAGGCAAATGTTAAATTTACGAGACGTAGTAAAACGCGTAACGATAGGAGAGAGAAACGAGTCGATATGACAGATCGAGTGGCCATCGAACAAAAGGGCTTACAGTCATATTCGTTTCATATTCATGAGCCACGAGTCTCGTACAGCTGCTCAACATGCTTCCCAACGTCCGCGTCTATCTCAATTTATGCCATCGCTAATTGCCTTCGCAGTCAAACTTTGCCTGTCGGCGAAACCCTGCCTTCGCTTTACATTCGATGAATCCGAAATATGCGATTATATTTAAGGGAACGTCGTTTCACGATGGAACAAAGAGTTTGAACGAGAGTCGAGCGTCGCTTCGAAGAATTCCATTTTTTCATCCTCCGCTATCCACGTATTAGCATTCCATTGTAAAAGCTTCTACTATACGCGTGCTATTTACGTTGCATCGCGGTATATTATACGCGTGCTATATACAGAGTGTTTGGTTTTAATTGATCGTCTCCTAAACTGGAGATTATTGGAAAAAGTGTTTGGAATAACACTTCTGGCGATTGCGAATCTTATTTAGAACGTGGACGTGCTTGGAGATTTCGAGACGATCTTTGTTTCTTTTTTCTTAATGGAACTTATTCTCATACGTATTTTTTTGTACACCATTCGGTGCATTTTTTGATTCTTTACAAAAGAGCATTAAGATACTTGGATTGAAACACGATTAGTTCAAAGGATATTTATCGTCGTACTGTTGAATTTAATTTCTGTTTATGAAAACATTTTTATCCTGTTCTTGCCCAAAAGCGATACGTTGGATTCATTGGAAGAATAGAAAACTGGTCGATTCTTGTTTCATAACTACGAAACCAGCACAATACAATATCTTATTATAGAAATTGTACTCAAGGCGCAATAAAATAAAATTGTTATAATAACTTTTATAAGTTTTATTGGCCGATGTTGCGTACTTGTAAAGCAGATTTTCTCATAACGTATCTTGTACCGGGTACTTGCATAAAAATTGAAATTTTTAGGATGGTTTTATAGTCATGAGACGCAGCGTATAACGTATAATCGTTTCACGTTAAAAGCGTCTTGAATTACATTATATTTTGAAAGGACAAGGATAACGAACTTCTTAAAAAGCACAAAATAGCGTGGATAGTAGAGCGACAATATAGAACAGGGGTTACAAGTTAATAGCAAGCATCACTTAAGATGCTTGCCAATTTCTCGTGAAACTTGCAGCATCTGAGAAAAATGACTAAATCGCTGTTTCTTTCACCGCTACTTTGCAAACTAAAATTCCTTAACTCAGTGTAACGAGCAGAAGCGCTTTGTGAGTAAATTCGTTAGCAAAGCTTAATTATATTCCAGTTTCAAGTGGAAAATGCACAGAATTCCGCGATCAAAAGAATTCTTTGAGACTGTTAACATTATTATCGAAGTTCTGGCGGAAAGTCTTGCTGAAAATTTGAAGAAGTTCTCGGTATTTGCATACAATTTATATCTTTGGATTTCACCGTTTCATTAACCATTTTCTCGCTTCGATGTAAAAGCGCCGTAATTGCAATGTAAATCATTCTGCAACAGTGATTTTACGTACGATGTAGATCGGCCAATCCTTACTTTTTATTCCTCGAAATTTTTATCTCACCAGTTAATATAGAATTTAGTGGAACAACCTTGTACGTTTGTTAAATTTATCGATATAAATAATAAAATGTAACAGATGAAAATAAAATATAAATAACTTTATAGGTTTAGATATTTTTTTACGTCAAACCTTTTATTTTTCCTTTACACCGTAACAAAATCAATTTAGTTATCAATCTGTGACCATGACGTGTGTTTGAAAAGCGGAGAACTAGATTAATTAAATTGCGAAGAGTGAGTTTGTTTTTTTTTTTTTTTTGTTCGTTAGCATATAGCGTTTTACTTTGAATATCTACAATAACTATTTGTAACGTTGTTTATTCATTTTTTATTAAACAACTAGCTAACAATGTAGGAGAGTGATGCATCGATTTAAGAAAATAACGTACCTGTAACTCGTACTTTGTCCTCTAACGAAGAATGTACAATATACTGCAAAATAATTTCTTCGTGAAGATCCTAACTACTTTGATAAGAAAGAATTTTACCAATTTATCTAACAATAATTTTATTCTAATAAGTATCACGTATAGGCGTATTTATTTACATATAGACGCAGGCGTATCCGAGCAAAATGTAATATAATTATACAACAAATTACAAAGAATGAAACGCAACTGGCTTGATTCGGTGAAACAAGCAAACGCCAAATTAACTCTGCCGCGCCTCTTGAATATTTTATATTTTAATTTTGCCTTCGTTTCAATTGAGTAGGCAGGGCTTATGACGTCTTCAGAAAATTTTTCGTATTATTATCATTTGTTATCTACTTGCACATAATCCTTGCTTTACTGTATGCTCGTCTCATTGTTATTACAATTAGCTTGCTTGCGTATTCTATGTTGATACTATTTTTATCACATGATATTGTGTATCTGTGTATGTTCCTAGATTCGAACAAACAGAATGCGAACTGTTCGTTTCAAGAAAATATTTAACGCAGAGGTTCTTATTTTCCTCAAAGTTGAGAAACTTTCTGACGACAGAGAGATACGATTGGGTAAAAAGTGACCCAATTTATATTACGCGATATTATGTCTTTGTGCTCCTGAATTCAAACCAACAGAATCTCAACTATTAATTCTAAGAAAATCTTTGACGCAGAGAATCTTATCTTCGCAAACTTGAGAAATCTTCTGACGACAGAGAGATACAATTCGGTCAAAAGTGACCCAATTTATATTGCACGATATCATATCTTCTGGCTGATATATTCAAACTAACAGAAACTATTAACTCCGTGAGAACGTTCGGTGCGAAGATTCTCAGTCTCCTAAAATTTGAGAAATCTCTTGGCGACAGAGAGATACAATTCGGTCAAAGGTGACCCAATTTATATTGCACGATATTATATGTTCTGGCTGATATATTCAAACTAACAGAAACTATTAACTCCGTGAGAACGTTCGGTGCGAAGATTCTCAGTCTCCTAAAATTTGAGAAATCTCTTGGCGACAGAGAGATACAATTCGGTCAAAAGCGACCCGGAGGACGCAGCAGGGTTGCTCCATATGTAAGACGCATCCAAGAAACGTGCAGCGGAGCAAGAAGGGAACTATAAAACGCGGAGAGCCCTTGATATGGCAATTTCCACGATTTGCCAAGTATGCTAACGTCATCTTCGTGGAAACGCTATATTGATTTCTTCCTTTGACGAAGAATGCACCGGAAAGGAGGGCGAAACAGAATGGAGAAGAGAGAACAAAAAAGCTAAGCGGAAGCAAGAAAGATCAGACGAACGAAAACTGAACAGAAGGTGATCTATGCTTCTAACGGTGCAACTTTGGCAAATTTCTTGAATGCCTTAGGGCACGAGATAGCGAGTGGATAATGGCATCCTGATTACACGAGAATACACTGCAAATACGGATACAGGTATTAAAGCAACGAGAGAGAAGCTCTCGTAACTTTGCTTCGTTTCGCTGACGCTTACGCACTGTTCAGTGATTCGATTACTTCGAGTTCTTTATTTCCACTCGTATGGAACAGCTTATTTTCTTCGACGCGACGCGACGTGTCGTTTCGCGTATGTAAACGATGCGACGTCTCGTCAAAGTGTAACACGACTGAAAATGTTTTCATTTGTAAAATCAGCTGGAAAATCCGAAGGCTAATAAAAGCGTAAAAAGGTTATCGTACTGTTACGAAAGAAACATCCTCTTTTATCTCGTTACGTTTTTAGGTTTTGTTATCAGGTGAATATTTTCTTACGTACATTGGGATAGTCGGGTTGACACGACGAAATATTGTATTTCGACATAGCCGGTTAGGCGGTTAAGCAAACGACGCTTCTTTCAGATTAAAGTTTGTTACGTAATTAGTATGACTCTTATTGAGATAAATCATACTATTCCGAAAGGTGTTAACCAGTTTGTGAATCTGGACTATATTGGAATTATGAAAGACAGCACAACGCTATATGTAATAATTTGATACAGTGAATTACGATTATTTTAGATTCTGAGTCAAACATCAGGTTTTGCAGTAAAATAAAACTTTCCAAGTTTATGTCTTATTAAAATGCGTAATAAGGTGTGTAATAAAATGTGTAATGTATACAATAAACTGTATGGAACGTATAACAAATACACGCATAAAGTAATACGTTCCAATAAAGATCGTGCTTACGAGTACCTACGCATTTTCGAATTTTATAAAATTGCAATTTATGCTTCGCAACATAATACGCCATAATTCTGTTATCGTTTTCTATGATATACTGAGATACATTCGGAGAAGGTAATACTTCACGTGTAACGAACAAGGAATAATAAAACGCGTACAATTTTTAGACTGTACGTACATTCGGAAACAATGCCAAGTATAAGAAAAGAAAGTAGAGCAATAGAGTATTTATTAAAACATTTATAAAGAGAACCAGGTATACGAGGGTATAATAAAAACATATAATAAAGGCGAAAAACTATAAAAATTTATTTTACTTCGCTACGCCTGATTCAGTGCCCTCTTACTGCAGAATCTTTATGGCCATATTTATCCGAGAATAGATGGAAATAGATCCTGTTTTAAATAAATTTCCCAAAACTTCACTGGGATAATAAACTACCAAAAGTGCTTTTCAAAGCTTATGTCAGAAAAGGTCGTATATAAAAGAAGAAATATGTGTCTATGTAATAGCATACTAGAAACATAGAAATATCTTCTTCAGAGATTCGAACCTAACCCAAATATCCTGCGGAATTCGCTACGTACATTAGTCAAATAAGTTTATCCGTTCGAATTAACGCTGCAAGCTGCTTCGATTAATTTTTGGACAGATTCTAATTAATAGAGATTCTATGATATTTTCTTAGGTATAACGCAAAGGATATACGTTTCTCATCGGTAGTCATATAAAAATAAAAAAGCCGAAGGAAGACGAGGGATTCTCTTCGTGAAAACGTACAGAGTGTTCCAAAAGTATTTGTCAAAAGGATTTGATTTTGTATATCAGAATAACGAGGAATATTTACGTACGATGATACAAAATAGAGATTTATTTTCCAAGTTAGAAACAATTTAATTTCGTGCTAGGGTACTGTGTGAGTCTATGCATTTACCAGTGCTTACCAGTTACTTGCCAGTAACTGTGTAGGTCGATAAATCTGCCGGCAAACCTTTCTCTCTATTTCACTCCATACTTCGCGTTTGTCGCATTCAGGCAAGTGAACTAAATTTCTTAAATACGCCGCGTATAAACTTGGTCAAGCGACGAATGCCGCTGACCATGGCTATTCAGACGTTATACGATCATTGGACGTGAGTGGCCTTGACTTGATTTATTTTTACAAGATACTTAGGAAATACGTACGCTGTTCAAGGATTCTTGAGGGAGTTGATATTAAATGCGAGAAGAGCCAGGCATTCTCGTACGTTCGCGCTTCTGCTGTATACTTCTCGCCTCTAACAAACCGATGTTATCGCTATATTGCCAAATTTAGCATAAATCAATTCGCTGGCGTAGTAAATTTCTTCGACCAATATGATATGTATGTTCGAGGCCGATATGTTAGTTAAATAATCTAGTTATTAAAATATTATAATACATGGTATTATTATTTATACGACACCGATGTATAACGTTATTAAAATGAAATTAAACATAACGAACACTAACGCTCTTTATAACCATCGCGTCATTTGATTCCCACATCTCGAGACACTCTTTGTCATACTATCGTGTCACTGGCATAAATTTTATATTTACCATGCCCTAATTTCCCAACGGTAACAACTCGTACTCTTAACTTCTGTTCCATCCGTCGGAATTATGTCCTTCCGCCGAAATGAAAAGCCGGAACGAAATTTAACTGCACAAATAGAACTTGTCATCGTGCAAAACCATTAAAAGTTCGCCTCGCCGGTAACCGAACTAACAATAGCGAGCTATAACTACAGAAACTTGGAAAATTGAATATTATCGATTTCGGCGGGCTGTTTAAACGGCAGACGGCGGCCGCCGAAACTATCACGGCCGTGATTTACAATCGTGGCACGTTGCTGCACGGGTGTAGGCGGAATAATTTTCGGCCGAAAAGGCGGACGCAAAATCGTACGGGATCGTGTCTCAGATCCCTGGCGATTTAACGAGGCAAATTTCCACCAACGACCAAGTTGTCCGAGCGAACAATTTTTTTTCTACCATTACGAGACGGGTTATGAGCCAAGTAAGGACGCATTAACCTGTTAACAGACAGTGTGACGAGCCATAAATCTGTTCTCGGCTATTCCCAGTGAAAATGAACTGCTGTTTGAGAAGTTTTAGTAGCTTCGAGCGGCACGATCAAAACCCCGGCGCACCGTAATTAGTATTAAATCTGAATTTCCGCGTATAAAGTACGCGCACGTGCGTAGTCGCCAATGCGCAAATTATTCTGGATACCGTTTTACCTCGCCGGATAAGATCCATCATTCGCCGGTTATCTGTTTGCGCAACGTCCAACGAAAATCTAATACACAGCGATATTTCAAGTAGATGCAAAATATCCGTTCGTTAGACGCGCTGACTGACGTATATTCATAACCCTATAACTTACTGGTCGGAGCGGGACATTTAAATTTTAAACGAGCGATATATCCGAAGCAACGGCACTAACAGATTTTTACGTTGATAACTGTCTTTACGTAACCGCTAAATCAATATACATACGCTGAGATAATCAAGGCACTTTTCTCAGACACCCTCGGCGATGGTTGAAAAAGGGAGAAAGAAACGAAATCCAATATTTTCCTTGGGGGAACTTAATTGTGTTTGCGAATACTTTCGAGAAACGTTATTTACATTCCTCTGCTCCGTATTTCGAGAAAACATTGCCCCGCGGAATCCAGGGACAGCGCAAAAATATTTAATACCGACCGCGCAAATTGAATCGCCGCTTGAACATCGCTATTATTCTAAAAGGTAATTTGCTAGAAAAGAAAAAAAAAAAGACGACCTGACCTGTCTACATTTACAAAATGAGAAATTACTAGTATCCATACAGCGAATTATGCACTACCGAATGTTTACCGAATAGTTTAAACGAGCTTCGTTTACTTAGGAAGACTAAGCCAGCATATTCTTTCGTGTTCACGAAAAATTCAAGTATAATAGTAATAAAGATGAGATATGAGATTCCTATGGTTAGCATAGTTAGCGTAGCAAAACTGTAGGTTTATGTACGATATTGCGAAGATTGTTAGGATAATTTATTAAGATATTAATACTACAGTTTTATATATAGGATTATATTGTACATAATTTATAGGACTATCGCAGTTAATTTACGAGGCGAGACGTGTCTGAAAGGTACAATCGTTTGTGATTATATCGAAAATATTTCTACGTGTAAAACCGATATTCTATCGTAGTTTATCCTATATACTGTATTATTATAAATTATTGCTTAAGGCGTTGAACAAATTTAAAAGAAAAAACTACAATTACGTAGAGTGTACATGTAACGCGAAAACTTGAAAAATATTCGTTAAATTAGACAATGCGCCATTGGTTTATCGCGTCTCGTGTATCACGCAACAAACTGTTGTTCTCCCGAAACGTTTATTTCCCGAGGTTTCGTAAAATTGTCAACGTCGCGTGAAAATTCTGCTTGCACAGCTGGCTAACATTATACGGTGATAATGAACAGCGACGAAAGTAGGAACGGGAGCTTCTTTCTCCTCGGTTTCTGCATCCTTCTCTGTATTAACTTGCTGCAAGCTGAAGCACACCAGAGGAAATACGAATGATCGTGTAATGGGAAGAAATTTAATAAGGATCGCCTTAACTGGCGTTTCTACGTCAAGGAATCAAGGCCTGTATAACTGATGAAAAAAAAAAAAAATCTGTCTGCATTTGCATTTCGACGTTGAAGCATCGTTTAATAGCAACGATATTTCGTAAATCGTATAAATGAAGTGTATAATAGTTACAAAATAATGTACGACCCAGGAAAATAAATTCGTGAAATTTATTCGCGAAATTTATTTACGACTATAAGCGAAAATTATCTGCCACCTGATTTTTATGCTGCATTAAAACTCTATAATATTGCATTTTGTACGGCAGATTTATTACGTTTGCTATTATGTCTAAATAAGCAAATTTAAAGCAACGAAGCACGAACGCGAACAAAATTGGAAAGCATACTGGGTATATCGCTTCGAGCGTCACAACGTTGTTTACGTTCCAATGAAATATTTATTGATAGACCTATATGCACGTCGGACTATGAACGAAAAACGAGTAAAAAGTATCCCGCTATAAAACACGAATCCAATTTCAGTGAACTGTAGCAAAAACTTCTTACATGTTCTTATAATTTAAACGCCACTGAATTAACTACTTCGATTATGACGCGTCATGTAGCATAGACTGCCACAGCAAAAAGGACTCTATTTTATTTTTTTTTTTTTTTTTAACTAATCAATTTCTAAGTTTTATTATACCGGGATGAAATAAATTGAGAAACAAGATATAAATGAACAATCTAGTAAGTTATAAATATAGGTGATACACCAGTTTGTTACAATTTTCCCTTATCGCGCTCGACGTTGCGTATTGCCAAGTTTTAAAACTTGTTAATCAGTTAAACGACAAATGTAGCACTTTTCAGTGGAGACGACGATTTCTCGTCCCCTTTACGAAACCATAAAAAGATCTGTTCCTATTATTGATAATTAGTAAAGAAAAAAACAAGTTTCTTCACAGACTGAAAGATACTCAGTCTTGAAAAAAGTTAACTGTCATATAATTGAACATACAATCTGTGGTGACGTAAAGTACTTAGGAAAAGATCTTTGAATGATAGGAAGAACAAGTAAAGGAGTAGTATCGTAATCAAATTTATTGACACTTTGGAATTATTTATATTTCTCTTCGTTCCTGCAGAGTATTTCATTAAATTTGCTTTCGTTATTGCAATACCGAAAACATTGGATTCCCTTTTCGTATTTAGGATAAACAGAGACAATTATCGTGAGAAAATTCGTCCGAGAATAGAGATTTCTAATGGAATATCTTGACCATTAGCATTCGCATCGAGATTAATTAGTTTCAATGTACGTGTATCGCCTTTAAAAAATTGAAATTAAAAGGTGTTCTTGAAAGAAGTTGAAGAAAGTTCTTTGGGGAGAGACGCCACGTTTTCAGAAGCGACGCCAGGTTGCGAAAAATGTATATCTCGTAGTTTTCTACGCTTGCCAATTTAATCATTTTACTTGAGAAATTAGCAAAAGCGAAATGCAGCGGCATATTTTTATTAACCGGTTAAGAAGCTTTCTAATTACGCTCGTAATTCTGTAATTATCTTTATTTTCATTCTCACAAGAGGAGGATCATTTAAGATTAAATGTTACACGGATTATTTATGCTTCTCTAAATTTTATCGTCATCCTCTCCTTCTTCTACGATCAAAAGATAAATAATCCAGTCAGCTTCCTACCAAGTAATTTTCATCAAAGTTTGTTCCTCTGGCGCTTCGATAAGATTTCCTTCGCTGCGTAGAGCTCTAAACGCGGCATTCGTTGAGAAATCAATTAAGACGCCAATGAAGCACGAATGTACGTCTTCGCATACTTGTGCATATCTGCGCGTATCACCAATTCGTAACATGTTGGTTCGTCATATCCCGCCGTACATTAACCGAACGAAAGAATCGAAGCTGCGAAATACCGGTTTGTAGCGGCTGAAATTTTCAATTTCACTCGCGGCAAGACAGGTGTTCCATTACAAGAGCAGTTTTTCAAAGTCGAAGAATCGCAAAGCTCTGTGTTTCGCTCGTCCCATTATTACTACCACCAGCGGCCCATCAAAGCGTTCACAGTTTTTCCTTGGTTTCTCTCACGCTGGCCCGCCAAGACTGTGGGTGTAGGCTCTGAATAGGTCGAGCACAGTAGGAGACTGCCGGCATTCCATCGTGCAGCAGACTACTCAGAGACTGTGACCGCAGAATCGTGACGAAAGCTCATCAGTCGTGCGAAAATCCACCAAGCGAGAAATGCCGCGGCGGTCGGCCAAGAAATGCCCGGAGAAAAATGATAATGACGTGGAGGAGGGATAGAAGGATAAAGAAAGAGAAAAAGAGGAAGAGAGAGAGAGAGAGAGAGAGAGAGAGAGATCAGTGAAGGAGGAAAGGAAACCGTCTTTGCTTTGTTTTCTGTCACTTCTCTTTACCTTGGCGCGACATGGTGCGCCGTGTTGCGCAGCTAACTGTGTATATGCCCACCTTGTCCCTTCTGATGATATCGTGGCCCGTTCCTTGGAAGAACCTGCCATCGACACGGCCAATCGCGATCTCTCTGACAATGGCGAAACTCGGTTGACGTTGGGGCGCCTTCTCGGCGGCCGAAAGCATTCCAAAAGCAGCTCTTCCGTTCTCGTGGGAAAACGGCTGGTGAAAGACGCGGCCAATCTCCGCCGACTAATCGACGTTTACGTGTCGCATAACTACACAATGGAAATGTAAGCTTCGAACAGGAAACGTAACGTATATAGAGCGGCGGGAAAAAGAAAGTTTCAAATTCCTATGTAACCGTGTTTGCGACTGTTACTGTAATTTGCGGAGTAAACTTCTCCTCTGGGAACCACCGTCCTTTCTTAAGCATTTCTTGCATTTTCTAATAGCAGCCGGTGAAGAATAGGGACGAAGTGGAACGGTTTTGGGTTTGGCAATCCATAGGTTCCGGGGGTGACGCGTCTTTTAAATTTGGCGCTTTTGGCACGCTATACAGCTGCGGCAACAGGAAAGTTTGCGACAGGTACATAATTGTATACGCGTCTCTGTTGCTAATTTTACGGCTAGACTTTTACTCTGGGAACCGTCCCTTCCTAGACGTTTGTCGAATTGGCTGACAGTATTTGACGAATAGAGACGAAATCTAACGATTTTGGGCCTGGCAATTCGCTGATTCTAAAGTTATGCGATTTTTTACGTTCGATGCTCTTGACGCGCTGTACATGTACCGTACTGTACAGTGACGGAGGAAAAATTGGTATGCAAATGTTGCTAATTTTTAGAACAATCTTTGGAGGTTACTCGTTCGAAGTTATCCATTGATTCCAAAGCTCTGCGTTTTGAAATGCGCTGCTCTTGGCATACTGTACACATCTATAATCTACATACAGGTACAAAGAAGGCTTAAAATTGATACTCGTGTACGCGAGTGTTGGTAATTTTTGGAGGAAACCTTTTTGCGTTTTTTACGTTTGATACTCTTGGCGTACTCTGTGGCTCGCTTTAACGTGATCGTTATTTACACGTTCTCTTATTTATTTGAACATATATCGCGCGCAAAGTAGCGGAATATCGCTTTATCATCAATATATCAAACACGCGTGATTTGTCAAATAACGTTCTTCATAAATGTTATGAACAGAATATATATGTATAGCTTGGCTAATACTACTCATATTTTTCTATTTCCGCGAGACACTATACGCTCATAGTACGAACAAAGAAAAACGATCCATCTAGCTTGTATAAGACGAAGAAAGCCATAACAGGACTTCGCAGGCTTTTTCGCGCAATAACTTTTCGACGAGGAAATTCTTAAACTTAAAACTGGTCTCGTTGAACTTTGTTCGATGAGCACTTTCAATAAATATGGGTTTCGACCAGAAAGATTGGCGTCCCAGACGTAAAGTTCACGTAATTCTTGTATTACATATTTCTTATTACGTCGATGACTAAACTTTTCTTTAGGAGACCAACTTCTCCCTTTGTAATTTTGTAGTTTTCCACGTATAGAATCCGAAGATACCAGATTTGAGACGAGGCACATTCACTAGTTCAAAAGTTATGGCAAAAGCTGAGCATTTTTAGACTTCTTATAGTTCATCGTTGCTAGAATTCAGAGCCAAAGACGCTCAGTTTTGAATAGTCGTAACTTTTGAACCTTAGGTATTTAGAGCTGAAAATGCTCACTTTTACGAAGCCATAACTTTCGAAGCAGCGGATTCCTTCTTTTAAAACCTCTATTCTCGAATTTTACACGTCGAGAAGTACAAGATTGCAAAAAGAAAGGGAGGGCAATAATTTTTAGATCCCAACAATAAAAATTTATGTTATACTTATTTATATTAGACCGTGGATTTTTATGCGTTTATAGGAAATTTGAAGTTTCAAGAATGCACAGAGTGCACAGAATAACCCGATAATGCACGAGACATGCAAAGTATAAATAGTATTCGTTGTGATGTTTCTTAGTAAAATAAATTTCTGTCCAAGTACCAATTTTTTGAATTGCATTCGTAGAAATACGAATTTACATAAATATCAGCAACTCCAGTTTAAATCCAATTTTATAAAATTATCGTGTTTTCTTCTTTACCCTTTAAACTATATCCGCAACTGTACGTATACATGTTTTCATCAATGCTCGATTATTTTTCCCTTCTTCTATTTGCTCCCTCCTATCCCTGGCTTCTACTATCGAGTATGCAAATTAGTTTATCTCTCCTTCCGAGCTATCAAACTTTTAAAACAGGATTTCTGGATTTATAGTAAAACTTCGTAGAATCTTTTCTACGTTTTACATGGTCTTGTGCTAAATATTCAAATATTTCGATAACTTGTACAATCTTTTAATCTCCTTAATCGTTTTATAAGTTTCAATCTCGCGAACTTATTTCAATACACGCTTGTTGCGAGGAAAATGCGTTAAGACGAAGATCTAATATTTCTCGAAGAATAAATAATAATAAAATTTAATCAATAATAATATTCATGAAAAAAAGAACGAAGGTATAGTCGCGCAATCCCTGCTACTAAATTCTTATCTATGACCAAAAAAGAAACAAAAGGTATGAAATCACGACGCACCAAAATACAAAATCTCAGCTACCCAAACATCTTACAATTTATCGTGCCTGCCTTTGATCAAATCAAAACGAAGTACAATTTCAAGACTGAACGCTGACTTTTCTTGTCAAACGATCGTAAACAATCGCGTTACGGTTTCCACGTTAGCCGATCACGTTATAAACGAAACAGAAGACACGATCGATTCGATGCGATATCGCAAGACGAAAAGACTTTCAGCGGGAATTAACGTTTCACCGAATGTTTTCACGGAACGATCGCCGAATCGGCAGATACTTTTCACAAGTGCACGATCAATAACGCGAACCGCGTGTAGTCGCAATAAAAAAGATCCGGCCGTCTCTTTATTGGCATGGAACTGTATTTGCAAAGTGTCAGGTCCACGTGGTGGAACAAGGACAGACAGTGTTACGGCAACAAAGAGCGCTATTTCCTTTTCTTTTGTCGTTTCTGTATCTGATTTCTGCTTTCCGACGATCTTCTCTTTGAGCATCTCGCGAACAATAACCGTGATATATAGACATCGTTCACAATGACATTTACGTAGATGTCGGGGGGGAAAAAGTATACTCGCGTTTGCATTCTCCTACTATGAATGAGACACTCGTTTCGAAGTGTCCGTACGCCACGATGACAGTACAATCACGCGATATCATTCGTCTGATAAATCGTTTAAAAGATGACGCGTACGTGTATTCCGCGAACACATAATACAGTATAAAAGGTTAAATAGACGTCAGGCACATTTATCTGCGTATGTAAAACCGTTGAAATCCATCTTACGATCTGCAGAAATTATTGCTTATTAATTCGGGATAATAAGGAACGATTAGCAGGTGATTTATTAAAGTAGTTTGAAACTGTTTCCGGGAAGCGGAAAACGCGAAACGAGCAGTTTCTAATACATCTTCAAACTGCGTTGATAATTTATCATAGTACGCCGAGTAATTTATTGTTGATGAACGCTCCGCGAAAGTATCAACGAAATAGAGCGACGTACCTTCAAAGTTCTCGCAAGAATGGAAATAAACTCGAGGAAGGAATATAATTCTTCGTTCGATAACTGGCGTTATACAGAGCAACGTCTTCTACATTTATTACACCGCTGTTATCGGAATTATCCTTTTACTTGATTTCGAGAGTAAACGTCCGTTTTTCCACCTTCTCCGTGATTTAACAAATTTCGCTCGCGAGATTCATCATACCTGACACAGACAGACGGACAAAAAAAGGAAAGTAAGCTAAGTGAAAACCATTAAAGATATTGCTTGTCGTGATATTACAATACCGAGGCATTTCCTTATAGTGAAATCCTACAATAATCGAATTCTTTGTTTTAACAATTGCACATCTTCGGTTGGATCTAACACGTTCGTTCAGTTCCCGAAATCTCTCGAAACTTGAAATTTGTCGTCACTCGATATTCCTAAAACTTGGATAAATGGTAATCTGTGTGAACAATTTACGAGAATATACACGTGCGTTTATTTTTGTGGCGTTAATAATAATCCAACTGAGTTTATGTTTATACTTAGAGGTACGTATAACTAGACTAAAATACCTTACTATGTTTATCGATTTATTGTAATCGTTTATGTTGAGAAAGAGTAAGCTGATTTTCCGAAAGAACTTCTTAAATAGAAATAGATGCTCCACAGAAAAAGAGGAAAGAAATAAATAATAAATACTGCGAATTTCTAGATTTTCGAAACTTTCCGCAGTTTCTTATTTGCGTTTCGTACGTATACCTAAAGAGCAGGTTTCGAGCCATTTCCAACTACATCGGAGGACAAAAGAAAGTTTAAAGTTGCCAAGTAATTTATTTGTGTACATCGACGTATTAATTTTTGTATTGGGCAGTTTTCACCTACTCCAAAGTATATATATATAATACATAAATAAATAAATATATATAATATTTAATCACTATCATTGTCAAATGCAATTCTGTTTTATAAGATTATGAAAAGTTAGGGTACTTTTGCAGCACCTATATTTCAACTTTTCTTCGTTCACTACTGTAAAATATTTCTTCTCGATCATAAAATGATATTAAAGCTTGATTCACACTAGCGATCACGGTACAGTCAGATTGCGCCAAGTCAGCCGGTGAAAATCGCTTACGCGTAATCCAATGACAGCGTTCACGGTAGGCGGTTCGGTCAAGTCAAATGAAAATCTGTTGACCGTGGCGCGTCGATTTGCTAGCGATCAAGACCGTAGTGAACAGTCGAAAAGGAATACAAGGGACGAAAGTTTAATTGAATTCGTACGAAATTACAGCGAGCTATATGATTTCAGCACAGCGAATATCGTGACGCATGCGACAAAATGAAGTTGTGTAAGCGGATTTATTGTATTTGTTACGACGTTTTAAATCATCATCAAGCAGATGACGGTACGAAGTAAACAATTCTCCCCTTTTATGGCGATTCTGCAGCGTCTGATATAACGAGAATCGTCGTTTCTTTGCTCGTAACGCGCGAACGCCTCCTCGTCCAAAATAAACTAAATTTTCATCGAAGCATATCTGAAAAACGGCATAGTTCCAGTGAAAAAATAAAAGACGAAAGACACTGCGACGAGATTGGATCGTTTCTGGTCGTCTGGTGCGAATGCCTCGATAAAATCGTAATCTGACAGTACCCTTGACCGCTAGCGTAAATCAATAAAATCTCATTCAGTTAAAATACACGAAGGTCAATTAAAATCGAACGAGGATCTCTCAATCGATGCTTGATTTCGCGTGATTCTACATTCTACGTAGTTCGAATCAAGCTTCAGCGCGAATGCCTACACCTCAGTGTTAAAATCCTACACTTTGATCGATCGTGATTCGACCGTACTCTCGACCGCCAGTGCGAATTAGCGTCGACAAACGAATTAAATCGACAAACCAGCAAAAGTGTATCGTCGTTCCTTTCTGTGATCTCTGTTCTTTAAGGTTCGAAATTAATCAGTGGATTACGGTATCGTGTCGTTTCCGCGTACACTGGCAGGAGAAAGTTGGAAGCTGGCAGAAAGGAAACGACAATCAACCGAGTAACAAGAGACCGAGCCGTGGGAGATGGATTATTGTTGGTGGCGGACGAAAGGAAAGAGGAGGAATCGAGGTGAACGCGATGGAGATACCGTTGACGCGGCGCTCCGATTAGAATATTTACCGGTGTCATCCGTTAGAAGCTACGGAGCGTAATATACAGGAACGAACCACAGGCAGCTCGGATGACGCAGTGTAGTGTCAAAGGAAGTCAAGGAGCCGAGATCGTCCGCGAACGCTCACGCCCGTGGAAATGGCCCGTGGGCGAGCCTGATTTCTCCTGGGGTGCGCAGAGAAAGCTGAAGATACGACAGGAATATACGGACCTGGCCCGAAGTGGCCGGGGAAGCGAGACGCGAGAGGAAGCTGAAGACGCGGACGCGTGTATGGGTACATACAGTCAGTGAGGAAAGTCTCCGTGCACTTAGCGAATCTTGTGTACCTGACTAATAGAGAAACTGAAACTGAACTTTGTCACGACATTATTTATACTTGCATGTTAGTACGATTAGTATTCGTGTACAGCCGGAGAAATGACTAGAGTGGAAGGTAATGGAAGAAAGTAGGCACTTAGTAAGTTCTGTGTACCTGACTCATCGAAGGGACTAAAGTGAATTTTCTTATGAAATCGCTTATATATTAGTGCAATTATTATTCAGGCACAGTCGGGAATAGAAATAAGCGAAAGGTAGTACAAGTACGTAGGCACTTGGTGAATATCGTGTACCTGATTTACCGGAGAAATCAAAAATTGACTTTATCATGGAATTCTTTACGCTCGTATATCGATACGATTTTTATTCATGTACAGCCTAGACAGAAGCAAATGAGAGTTAGTGCAAATGCGTAGGAGCTTATTGAATTTTGTGTACTTGACTTATCAAAGGTACTAAAATGAATTTTCTCATGAAATTACTTATACTTACATATTAATGAAATCGTTATTCATGTACAGTCTGAGCAGAAACCAGTGGAAGGTGGTGGAAGTATATAGGCACTTGGTGAATTTTGTTTACAAAAATACCAAAAATGAACATTGTCCCGAATTTACTTTTACCTGCAAGATATTAACGCAATATTAAACCTACCCATTTCATGAAAATATAATATAGGTGTGTGCTATTTTTGCAACATTATATTTTATATCCTTCTGCTTTCCATTTTCCTCGGCGAGGAACAAAACGAACGTATTATGTTACACTTTAACAACGTCTGTCTTAATGTATGAAAAAAATTCGTAAAGCTAAGGTCTTTGCTATAACATTTCGTATGTAGGAGGTGCATGTAAACTTTTCTGACTGACTGTAGAAGAGTAACGATTCGAAGGAGATGAAAAAGCGAGGGAAGAAAGCGCGTTTAAATGAGGAAAAAATGAAGATTGAAATGGGAGAAACGAAGAAGTGTGTCGTAAGTGTGACGAGGATGAATGACTAGTTTCGTATTGAAATAAAGCAACTCTAAAATTTATTTCGTTCCTCCTCGTGCCATTATTAACTTCTCAATGCAGATGGTAGAAGAGTCTTAGAAATTATCATTCTAGAGTTCATAATAAACGATCTTTATCCATTTTTATTCTTTTCTAGTAGAACAAACACTTTCTAATTTTTGGTTCAATATCGATTTTAACTTGTTTAATACACTTGGACCTAATTATTTAGTATGCGTGTAAATACTTTTTGCAGCCACTATAAAAGTTTCAATAACTTTATTTTGCTATTTTTTTATCAAACTCAATTTATCACACTCGAGAACGATATGTCAGACATCTTGTTAACACGAACACAAAAATGGACTTGCTCATTTCGCAAAGATAACTCTGGTAGTAAAACAACATTAACAGAGTTCATTGTCGTAAAGTTTATCAATTTTTATTCCGTAAGAATTTACGAATATCATTTTCCATGGTATTGTTTCCATCATATCGTGAGTCTCGCCTTCAACCACTATGGACTGCGCTTTTATTAGAAGAATCGAAAAATTTGATACTTTTTTTTTTTTAATAAAAGGTTAATTATTTCAAATTTCCAAAACCTAGGTTCCGAAGAACGATATTTAGTCGGAATAAAAGTACATTATTAAGAAGCTTATGTTCTATACTTTGAAGTAATCTCGCAATTATGGTCTAATTTAAAGTTACTGCTTTCACGATAACTTACAATTCTTGACAATCACTTACAAAAATAGTTCTAAAAGTATCTGCGTAACATGACACGTACCGTGTACTTATGTAGGACGACACGTGAAGAAATCAGGCAACATACTGCGGAAGTAGGTCGCTCATTGCTGAAAGATTAACGACAAAGTAAACCAACAGCTGGTTCACCAAAAATCTGAAAGATCGTAAACTTTCTCTTCAACGAGTGTCTACGTATCTTTCAGACTTAAGTACGGCTAAATTTCTATCCATATGTTTTAAATACTGTAAATTCGTTAATAACATTTTCTTACATCGATTCCCTCGTCTCTGTGTCTTTATAAGTTAACTCATCCGTATGATGAATTAACATTCCTCTTTTTATCCTCTATGCTGTAATCAGTTAATTCATTTATTTCTATCTACGTCCAAACAAGCAACGAAACACGAACGCTAAAAGCTTGACGTATGAATCTGTTGAGAATAACTTGCAACGCACTAGCAAAACGTTAACACCGATGTATTAAAACGACAGGATACGTCGTAAATAGACTCGCTACGATAATTTTTCAAAAAATAGTCCTCTCCAATGATCACGCAGCCGTCCTACAAGTATTTGCGAGGAAAAAGGTACAGACAGAAAGACGGAAAGTGCAATGCATCTTGCAAATTGAAATATCATAAGTGCAAGTTAAGCAAAACCGAGGGTAATTTAATCGCAACTGCATTGCTTATTTAATATGGGCTGCTTGCTCCGCAAATAAACAGCGTCTGCTTCCTTTCGCAGCCCCGGTCTCAAAAGTGGACTGAGCTTGGAAAAACGAGAGAGCAGACCACGAGCCTCGAGTACGAATTCCCCGTTACCTTGCCTTACTTCAACCGGGGAAAACGCGCAAAACGACACGTGTAGGAGTAAATGAAAATAAACATAAAGAAAGTCGGTTCGGAGGGTGGAGAAATCATATCAGCGAGGAAGAACCAAAGGAAATTCAAACTCGCCGGATAAGAGGGAGCTCGCGGAGCACGGGAAACTGCGAAGCCACAAACAACCGAGGTAAGGTTGGGACGAGATAGTAAAAGGGTAAAAAGTAAACATGCAGAAAGCGAAGAAGCTTGGGCATAAAACGCCAGGCAGAAAGGAGAAATGGCAGGCGAAAGGAGAACTCTAACGAGGGGAAAGACAGGAAATAAAGAACGATGGGCCCGGGTATTTCGTCTTGCCAACGGATGTAGTTGTCGGTTGTGCTTTAACAACGGTTGTTGCACCGGAAGTGAATACGGTCTATCTTATCACCTTTGCCAAGGAATAACACACCGCAGCGTGGACCCACGAGAGTTGTTTCAAAGGAGACGTCCGCCAATTTATTCTGGCCAACAACAACGGCTACCTTCTCCCATAACGACGTTCCTTCGGATACATGCGCCGTGCTATCACGCACAATCGCCGTAACTTAGCCGATCGACGTTTCGACAAGCCAGCTAAACACAGTTTTCGATACTATGCCGGTCACGATGGCTATATCGTATTATTCCGAGGAAGATTGCGAATCAATACGGTCACGGTGAATTAATAATCGCAAGATTGACGAACATTTTCGGGCTATTTTTGCAAAATATATGTCAATGTAACAATGCCAATGTAGAGGCGGTTTTGGCAGCCAGGAAGTACTCGAGAACTTATTTAATCGCTGTTAAACGTACGAAAATATATAATTTTCGCTTACATGGAAATAAAGTTATTCGATCATTATCATTGGAAATGTTGGATAACGAATATTCTATTCTCTTATTATCAAGTATTATCGAGAGATCGTAAGAGTCTCTGGACTTTTACACAATTGGCATTAAATTGTAGATTAGCTTTTAAATTATACGCGAATAATTCACTGTTTCTCGGAAATGTAATATTTTGATAAATTGAGAGACAAAGTGTCTTCACGACGTTCTTAATCAAAATATTTAAATTTCCGCGTTAAACGAGTATAATGGATCTCATTTACCTAATTGCTTATCCTTTCATGGCCGATGACTTGTTAAACATAATAATATGTTGAGACTGGTTGCCTTCCGCTACAGAGTTTCATCATTAAGACAAGAACAGAAAATACGATATTCATTCTAAGATACCACACGTACAATTAGTATTAATATTATCCGATTCCTTTTTCTTAGGCTAATCGTAAATCTGTAGATGCAAAAAATATATAATATTATGTTTGATTATCTAAATCAATCAAATCAATAAATATTCGCATTTAGCAAGTCAGGTTTCACAGATTAGGATCAATACAACGATATTATCATACTCGTTCTTCTGTGAAATTCCTATATCATTATCACACATAAACGGTGTCTACCGTTGTTCATTCTCGATTCAACTTCCAAGTAAAATGATTCCCTCGAGCATTCCTGTTCTGAATAATAACTACGCTACGTTGCCAAGGGTATGGCACACTTCAATAAGATTGCTTACTGTTGCCATGAACACATCATAATGCCACGACTATGTATCGTTGTTAACTTGCGGACTTTCATATATCCAATACCTAAAAACATATAAAATATCTAAGTATAGTACTTGTTAAATAAAAAAAAAATAATAAGTATTACGTTAATAAGTAAAGAATCCCCTATATAAATTCCTTATTTTTATTTATCTTCGCGAAGATACGAATTTTCGTAAATATTCGCAGCCTAATCATTAAACTGTCCAAGAATAAAACCCGATCTGTTACGTTTATCGAATATTACAAAGTTGGGGCCAATTATAGTTGAAGAGAAGATAATTTTATGCCAACAATCAGTGGAAACGTAAAACGTTAAGATCGCTGTGTAAAATAACTACACGATAGGTTCAAAAATCATATTTCCGTGGCATTTATCAATACAATTTCAATGACAATGTTGTATAATTTTTACAACGCGTTTCGTCAAAGAATCTAGTTCTAAATTGTTGTGATATCTCAATTATATTTCACTTATTTATCGTACAAATTAAATTATTCTCAACCCTGTAACTTCAGTATACAGGACGAATAATTTCTTATTTGCCGGTGATATTTCTAAAAAACATACCAACGACCTTTTACAAATCTGTAAATGTTCTTCTACAGTCTGAGTCGCGAATAACTCGACTCTGTGATTGACGCGTTGAAAAATAAATAAATTAAAAACAAAAAAAATGTCTTGCACGTGTCTTGCCCCTAGATCGACTTTCAAATGAGAAAGGCGAACTCCGTGTAAGAGACCTCGCGATATTCCAGGTACAAGATCGCATCTTGTCTCTCGCTAACTGACACAGCAGAGGCCAATGAAATAAGCCTAACTCATATCGAACTTGCGTAACACATTCTGTGCACGCGTCTGGACAACTCCTTGCTTTCAGACTAAACACGCATACATTACAACAGGTGGTTCGTCGACTGTAAATGATTGGACTAGTCATCGAGCATCTTGGCAACCTGTTTAAATCTGATTCGCATCTGATTATCCAAGCCGCGCGTTCGATCAATAGCGAAACTGCTAGTGACATTGGTATTACGAAATATTGTCTCTGCGGCTATGCTCCATAACGCGTCACATTTCGCGTTAATTGGACCGTGTTACGCAGAAGTCTACCGACCCACGAAATGACAAAAAAATTAGCGAAACACAGTACGCATCGCATAATTGCGCGATGTTTATTTTGCAAAAAAAAAAAAAAAACATTACCAACTCGTAGAACAAGTCCTACATTATACAATTATTAAAACTGCCAAGCGGTTTTTCAGGCTTACAATTATTTCGCAGAAAATTTCCAAACCACGTATTAATTATACCATTTACTGTTAGACAAGCCATTAAAGAGTATTGCGAAGCGACAAGAAGACATCGAAGTATACCCGACAGAGACGAAGCTATTTTCTTTTTAAAAATTGAGACCTTTAAAACGAAATTCCGTCGATCGCAGATCATCGAGGATTGTCAGTTTTCCGCATCGCTCGGCCCGATTGTGATTTACGCCGAGAAGAATTAACCGTTGTTCAAGAGCTGTAAGAATTTCCCGAGTTCCGCTATCTCCGAGTAGCGGCCATACGTGCCAAGTGAAATCATAAATTTTCCTACTTTCATCCTGTGACACGATATTTGAATTTCAAATGATTCTTGGCAACCTGCGTAACTTTCGTATAATTTTTATTCAGAGTTGACTGTCTGTTAAGAAGAACATGCAACGCTTGTGACGATAATCGATTTGACTTTTAAAACGGCAGAACCTTTTTGTCGGTTTTCGTCGTATTTTGAATACAAAACTGCCGACGATTCCTTTTACTCGCGAAATTCCGGCTAATTGATTTTAAAATAATCGGACCTATATGCGAACTTGATTAATCAGACTTTTAAATTCGGCGCTTCGCGTTCATACGAGAAACGTATAAAACGTTTGACCTATAGGCAAAATTCCAAAAAAGCAATTTATAGAGATCTGTGACATGCTATCGAATCGACAAAAATTCTCTGTTCTCGGGACGTTCGTTCTGGCCTCGAAAGTTGAAAAGTTGGGGACGCACGTGGAACAATCAGAAGTATTATGCCAGGATTAAAATTACACCGTTTATATGTCAGAAATTTTCTCATTGGCTGACGCGAATGTCAACGGCACCTGCGCTGGCATAATATTCATTCTCTGTCAGCTGGTCAACCCGACGACGGTAACTTATTATCGTATTTTGCGGTTTCTAACGACACGACGCGACGTGGAAAGGGAAACGAGGCTTTCGCTTCAAAGTAATAGCGAATGTCTGCCGTATATTTCATGTTGAAATGAGTAACGTACACTGAACGCTTCCGACACCTGCCAATTAATATGAATCATCGTTAGAGAAACTGAAATACTGTGACAGAGTGAACCAGACCGCGGCGAGAAAAATGCCTTCGAGTCTCGTCATTAACTTCTACGCGAACACATTCGATTATACACGTGTTCCATTATCTGTACTCTCGTGTTAATTTTCGGATCGCTAGCAAGTCGGTCCATACACGCGGCATAATTTTTCCCCTTAACGAAAAAAAAAATCCACGGTTCGATTTGATTTTACGAATATCGTTAGAGTGTTCGCGTATCCTAATATCCAGCAGTAATCGATGATCGAAGACACGCGACGAAGTTGCATTCTGGCAATTTAAAAATTCAATATGTCGTCAACCAGTCGCACGTCAAAATTATTTGTTCGTTCGAACTTTGTCATTTAAACGGTTGGACGGTATCAGCAATGATTAATATTGATCGAGTTAAGCTAACATTACATAATTAATGTTATTCCTTTTTTTACAGAACATGGTCTATCTTAGAAAGGTCAGTATCTTTGAGTCCACTGGATTATTCTTTATCCTTTCCCAACCGTTTCAAATTAAAATACTATTCTCTAGTCGTAAGATGACATAATAGTTGGAAAATCAACAGACGCGGACTTGGCATATTTTTCTTGCGCAATCTGCAATACTCGACCCACCACGCTCGCATAATATTTATGATTGTGGCAACTCGCACATCTGTGGGAAACCTTCGTTTCTAGAATATGTATCCACTGCTTAAAGGATGAAATTAAAAGTAACGAGGCTCGATGGCGTTCGTATGATAAAGCCGATCCTCGGAAGTGTTTTCAGCGCAAGCGGCGCGAGTGCGATTAGGTAACATGTTACGTTATCTGCTGACGAGTTACGGATCTTACGTTAGCCAACCAATCCTACTGCCGTAAACGTGCGTACACCGTACGCCACTTGTCCAGGCTACGCAGCGGACATGTAGATACGCTAGAGTTAAGCCAACAGTGACGTAGACGTACATACATTAAATTCACACGAGCCGTCCACCAACAATGGCCAGAGCTATTACCGTGTGTACACTGCTGTTTATACAGGGTGTATCATAGCACGTGAGACTCACTTCAGCAGTGGACAGGAAGAACAAAAAAAAAAAAAAAAAAAAAAGAAAAACGAAGGAGTAAGACAAGTTCGTGCGAACGCGTGTCCTATCTGAACCTTGAAGTATTGACGATGTACAAAATGTATCATAAGATGTGAGACCCACTCGAGGAGTGGACAAGAGGCACAAAACAATGAAAAAAGTTCGTGTGAACTGACCTTGTTTCTGTCTGACTGACCTTGTTTCCATCTGACCTTGTTTCATAGCTGTTTTAGCGTTCCAATAATCCGCAACTGCTTACCTTCATGGAAAGTCCTCGAAATGACTAGCCTCGGTCTGCGTTATTCGACATACACCTGAAATGTTTGAAAGATTGCGAAATTCTGCGAGACGACGACTGCTAGCTTGCATACAGATCGATTTCCAGCACCTTCTATAAAAGTAAGTAATTACGTATTATCGAAACACAAAAATGACTGTAAAGCAAGGCGTGATATTGTGTGACACGTGTTCGTACGAATCTCTTCTATTGCTTTTGTGTCTCCTGATCATTCCTCAATTGGGTTCCGCATCTTATCGTACACCCTGTACATTACTGTATCCATTTACTATTTAAGTATTGCTGGTTCTATTAACGTCGTAAGTATGTACATCCTCCGCGTCCCTCGATCGTTGCTTCTAATCCTAACATTCTATGACGCACTAATTTCTCTATTACATATTTGTTGGCATTTGTCCAATTTCTTCAACATTTGTTCAGCGACGTTAAAGGATCCTGAAGACCAACGCACGAGCCGCTTGCTTGCCGAATCTCGGCCAGACATAAAGTGGCGAAGATAGATGAAATTACACAAGATAAACATAATAAAATAGGATAGGAGAAATAGAGAGACCGAGAAAGCAAGTAAGCAATAGATGGATAAAACTGGAAGCGGCAAGAGCCACGAGCTGAAGGCAACGAAATGTAATATAGTGCGACAGAGAAGTCCTCGCGACAAGGGCGAAGGCCAAAGGAAACGAAGAGATCAGCAAATACGGTGCAGTAAGAATTAGCGATAAGAAAGACGGACCGTACGCTGGAAGAACGTGTTAGACGCGAGTGAGACAAAGAGCGACGAGATAAAAAGCTACAAAGTAGCCAAGTCCGTCTCAAGGCTGACCGGCTGAAATTAATCAATATATTGCCGTAAGATAAACGTCGGTCAAGCACTTTGGCGCTAGAATTCAAAAGATTCCAAAAGCTGGAGTCGATCGCTTCGTTCCATTTAGCCGATGTCTTCTTCGCTCGTCGTGTCTCTCAGCTTCTACGAACGATCTTTACAAACTCTTGAATCTTCGTCTTGTATCAGCGCAAAGTTGCGGTTGAATTAGTAGTAATATAATCGAATAGTTCCTTGGAAGCAATTATCGCGTTTTGTACGAAATCGCGAGATGTCCTGACATTTGTGAAGTTATAAACGTGTTTGTACGCCAGCCGGATTATGCGCGTTTCTTTCAGAGTGACGATCTCGCAAATGTACAAATGATATGGAACACGCATGGCTGCTCTATATTTTAATTAGCTCCGGATCGTTAATTTGAAATGCGAATTACAAATTTGCTTTAATCGGGCTCGCGCTACTGTAGCTTCTGATTGTGAACGCGATATACGCAGCTGGGTGCGATGTCGTGATGAATATTAACACCCCACCGACTGGCCCCGCGTTTCCACGGTTATTTTAACGTTCTATAACTGGCTGTAAGCGTCGTTTACGTGAATTTACTATCTCGCAGTAGATACATATAACGAGGTTATAAAATCGGTCAGATGTTACACTCTAAAGGCTTTAAGAATCTAACTGGCGTTTACAGCATATACGTAGAGCTTAGAAGAGATAAGAAGCTCGAGATCTGGTTCTAATATCTGTATGACGTCAATTTAGAATTAGTTGTTGCCTCATGGCGTATTTAAAAAGATAAGGAGCTTCGGATCTCGTATTAAACAATTTAGAGTTACTTCTCCGTTTAGAAAGATAAGCAGCTTGAGCGCTATTTAAATATGAAAAGTGATCGTGTAAAAGATACATTAATCACGCTTTAATTTACTTCGGCCAAGCGACTGATTTTTCTTCGAGCTATTTCATCCTTTAGCCACCAAACGAAGTAATCTTTCGTTTCGTTCGAACGTTACGAAACGACACGTCGAGTAGCTTGCGATGCTTACGAAGGCAACAAACACGTCTTTCTCTACTTCTGTAAAAACAACGAAGACGTTAAAGTCGACGAGATGAACGAAACAACCCGTGTAATTAGAAAAATATCAACTATTCTTTTCTTGTCGGAACTCGATGTCGGAAACGAAGTAAGGCTCGCCCCGGACAGGCAAAGGTTGACCTTAAAAAAATCCAGTTGGAACCTAGAGCAAGCGACTTGGTCTCTTAGCAAGAGCCAGGATCGGCAATTAATTATTCGGAAGGCAACACGCTGTGGGAACACATTCGCGCTATTAAGTTGCAACGAAGGGTGCAGTAGGTAACCGATACGCTACTGAAGTAGCGAAGGAGATCGCAGGTTGGGTAGCAAGGGCGTTGCATCATAGGCCCGTTTTACACGGTACACCTTTATGGGAATTACAAATCCCTCCGTGCCACCTATCAGGCCTTGAGAATACACGAGGCTAAGTATGTCCGCACGAGCCACATTATAAATCCTAATCGGCTACCGCACGGTCGACCTCCTTCCACATCTGGAAATATACACCGCATGCTATATACTCTATTCGCTTTGCTGCCTCGCTTTTACCAGAGATTTCATCCAGATATCAGCCTCGCCTTTATATCATCGGATAACGAGGTGTCGCAATACACGTTGGCCGGCAGCATAAATTGATGCCGATAAAAGGATTTATGGCAGAAGACAGGATAACGTTTAGAGAATTCTTTAAATAATTCAGCGTTGCTGATTTCATACGTGACAAGTTCGGAACATGTCATTTAAGCACCGTGCAGTATATGTTTTCGTCTGATAAGGCCTTTCAATTTTTAGCCAGACTGGCTTCTCAGTGGAGATGCAATTCAAAGGCGGAACAATCGTACGGAGGATCAATCTGTACGATATTTCCTCAAACAATAAAACAATTAACAAATATACGTACAAAACTGTCAAGCTGTTCGCGATCCCGACTTTTTTACTCGAATATAATTCAGCCGAGAAACGTGCGGTAATGGGAATTAAATTGAAAGAAATATCGAAATCTAGTCGGAATTTACCTGGACCAGAAAACATATCGTATGTAAAAGAAAGAAAACAGAAATACAAAAGGGACTGCGTTACGTCATACCTTGTTTTTCGTATGATATTCTACAAAATTAAAGTTGAGCTATGTTTCGAGCTAACTTCGCTTTTCGATCATGCTACGCTAACACCTTTTACGTAGAGCGAACAGAGGATTCGATGTACGTAAAAAAGGAGGAAGACTTTCGTTTAAAAAAAAAAGTGCAACTGCGAAAAACGCGTCACTTTGAACCGTTCATCTTTTTCCACTCGCGCTTTTTCCTCGTTCGTATCGTCTACGAGAGAAGCATCGACTAGTAAACTCGTGAACACCCTGTATACGGGTATTTATGAATCGAGCTTATAAAAGAAGAGCGTGACAAGTGAATTTCGCGTGTATTTTGGAAGCTTTAAATTAATTATCTAAATACGTGAACGCTCGTTATTAAATGGTAAATAGCAGATGATTTATGGATTTATAAATTATGTATCTTCTTGCTTTATATAAATGCAAATGACGATGTTTTGATTTTGCTTCAAGTGCCGTCACATTATCTTACGCTATAGGTATGATGGAAACCTTTTCTCCAAGCCAATGTAAATTAAACATTCCCTACCGACACAAAGAGCAAAGAAAATATTTAGACGTTCAGATTTTGCTGCAACTTGATTCTCCAACTCGAGTTCCAACTTGATTTTAACAGTGTTACATACGAGTACTAAAAAAAAAAAAAAAAAAAAAAAAAAACGCCAGCATGTTCTATAACTTGTACATTTTTATAGCCACCGTGGATTTCAATTTTATTCGTATCTAATGAAAGCTAAATTGACTTGCTTTCAAACCGTTTCATTAGACATATCTTTATTCGCATCAGCGATCTCTATTTGTCAAGCTAACCTGTTATCTTGTAAAAGCTTTGCAAGTAGAGCTGTTAATAATTTATCTGATAAATTTAAGCGAAACGCTTCACCGTGACAGTCTCCTTCTGAAATTCGAAATGAAATTTTCTGTTCTTTTATTAATTTTAGCCGCTCGTCGTTCGCTTTCCATTTCGGTTCCATCCTATTGTAGAAAGCGTGGCGTCGTTCCTTTATCCTTCGAATAAATCACCGTGGTATAGGCACTAAATATGTCACCCGCCAACATTGGAACACAGGACAGAAACACCCACCCCTGCCACTAACAAGTTTATTTTGAGAAAGCAGCTGAGAATAGTTTATGCAACGTCTAACGTTCCAATGGACGTTAAGAACGTGTTTTTTAATGGTCTCTCGCGATTCCATGCACGTAGTTGATAGTTTATTCTAAAATGATCGTCCTACTTCTTTTTCTTTTTCTTTTTATGCGGAGGAAACCTTCATGGGCATCTCGCATCCTCGGGGGAGAGAACGCGGCGTAGTGTCGGATAAAAATGTGAAACGCTTCACGATTTTGCGTGTCGTCCTTGCGCAGGGGCCATGCTAATCTTCTCTGTATCGTTCCAATTTTAGTATATGTACTGCCGAAGCAAGTACAAAATGATCGTCCCACTAAAATTAGTATAGCTTAAACAGAAACGACGACTCAAATTTTTGAAGATTATCGAGCGTCGTGAAAAGTCTGACGTTTGCAATGAGGATCTGTTTCGTGGTGTAATCCATTCGTTCGAACATCCGGAAACACGGTTCGAGATCCTTGATTTCGTCAACATCAACGGTATCTCGATGATCTTGCGTGCTGTTGCACAGCATTTTGTAAGACGCGATACCTAAACGAGCGCCGCGAGACACACGCAAATTCGTTGTTTCTGCAACTCTCTTTACGATCTTGTCGGCTTTCTCCTGAATCGATACAAGATAAAGTAACGTATTTAAAAGAATCTCGGTAGAAGGGAATCGATGGGTCTGGTCGAATAAGAGCACAGCTGTACTTTCCGATAATTTGAGCAGAGCAAAGAAAACCGACTGAAGAAGACGAATTTAGCGTCGAATCGACCTTTGAAACGCGCTGTAAATTCACAGCTAACTAATATCCGAGTGGCATAACTTCCGAACGTGTTTTTAACTTTCTCTCCCAATAAATACAATTTCCAGTGGCGAATAAAAATGTGTTTAAGATCTCATCTATTCTGCGATATATATCACGTACATTTACTCGTTGCTCCTATCGAACGTAAAAGCATTTGGTAAAATTATGCTGTCTTCTCGTATTCCTCATATTTGTATTTATTTTATAAATTCTCTTTCGTCCGCCACTGTACATCTCTTCTTTCGACTGTTCATTTGTACTTTCGCCGATGGTCCAGGAAGAAATCGGTGGATACGCGAGAAAATACAAGGAAAGAATGGCAACAAAGCCAAACCAGCTGGCTGCTGAAACGAGTAAAACTCATATAGAAAGAAGTCCAAGAAAAAATCATCCCATTGACCTCGCTAAAGAAATAAAATGGACAATCTGAAGGAAGATGGTATCCCGCGCTCGGGGAACCATCCACGTGTTATTTCGCCTCCAAGATGTACAAATTTACCAAATGTCCCGTTGGACAAATTGTAAAACGCAGAATAAAATAAATAAAAAGAAAAAGAAAAAAAAAACTCACAATTCATTTATTCCGCTTTCTCGCGCGCTCACTTCTGGCTGATTCCATTTTCTTTCCCCTTCCGATCTATCTACATCGTTTTAGAGGAGCAAAGCTAACGTACTCCTTCGAGCTACCTTATAAATCCTAATCGGCTTCCAATCAAGTTCGACCCTTCTCCCAGGACAGTAGGCGGGCCGAAAATTTATTCGACTCGTTCGAAATCCCTTTTACCTCGATTCGTATTCCGCTCGGCTACGGTGTTGGAAGTAGAAATTTTTGAAAATCTAGTACAAACAAAAGCGAAATTACATTCTTCTCCTTCGATCGAATTTCTCAGCCGTAAGAAGCGGAAGAAAAACACTGACACTGCTTATCCTCGTTTGTTTCAATCCAAAGGGATTTGATCAAATTCTTACTAATCCCTTTTCATTTTTTTTTTGTTTTTTCTGGATTTGTTATACGAAGTATTCTGCGCGTGTGGAATGAACAACGATAGTACAACGTGCTGGAAAAATGATTTCGACGTTAAAAAGTTTCTTGGTTTATTTAGAAATCTCTTCGTTTAAATCTAAAATCTTTGCGCGTGTACGCCCCTGGTTGCAATAGTTTAACAAAAAAAAAAAAAAAAAATGCTTCGTACGAAAATTAATATAAATTTGAAGTAGATTTTAACGTGTTTCTGCGATAGCTCGTCACGTTTGAAAAAGTCACTTAAGAAGTCTCAATTAGGTCGTTAGAATCGATAGAAACTAATTTCCGTAAATTCGTCCGAGTTTAAGCGAAAATATGATAACTGTCAGTTATGTTGGAATAAAAGCTACTCAACAACGACTCGAGGTAATATCGAATACTATTGGAGTTCTTTTTACGTCTGCCGAGCTTATTACCGCTGTCTATCTCATCTCAACTGAGTTCTGTATTATTGATGAGTTCGTTTAATGTATTCACTTTTGCACAATTAACGCGCACAACGTGCGATTATTAAACCGTACACGTCACTCGTGAAATATTCATTTAAAGAGCGGTACTCGATATATTCTCCTATGCTCGAATATAATAATTTCATTCGTAAACGTGTATTGCTTTTTACTGATGAAACTAAAGACTACGAACAGGTAAACAACTTTCAATTTCGAGAAAAAGGTTAATGCTACAAGCTGCGGTGTTACAGATTCCATACTTTGATAAAAAGAAAGATAGAAACTGATCAGCTAATGGAGAATTAAAAAAAGGTAAAAGATAAGATAGAATCTGTACGGACATAACGAAGGATAAAATACTGCTAAAGGTATTATTCCACGTGAAAGTTTGCAGAGAGTATGTACATTTTACAGAACAAATGTTTGAATCGCGCGATAAATTGATCATACAAAATATATTGGCTAAACGTGCAATATATTGATCGAATTACGTATTGCAAATTTGCAACAGAAAAAGGAAAAGATGGAGCGATATTGATGTAACAGTCGTTTGTAGCTGTGGCGAGTATTGAATAATGAAAAATACTTCCGCGAGAGAACAAGAAATAAATCGGATAAAATAACTGCGCAACAATTCTCGAAAATGGAATGTTTACGTGTTTGGTATTTCGCGCTACATGAAATAATAGGAAACATATTTCAAAGCCTATATTTGAGCAAGCTTATACTTGTCCAAAGCTTATATTTCATCGTACATTTGTACATTTCTCAAATACTGGAATAGAATGGACAACCTGTTGCATAATTTATGCGAGATGAAAAGTCTCGTGATGCAATTTTGCATGTTTTGCAAGCTTTCTAATGTTTTATTTTATATATCGCTACGATATCGTGTTCGTACGATACGGAACGTTGTTGTTCCAAAATTTCAAATTAACGAACGAGTGCTGTCCAATTTTGCTTAAACACGCTTTTGAAAATAATGCGCGTTGAATGTAAAAAAAAAAAAAAAAAAAATGGGTCAAAATAAAATTGTGAAAAATTTATTATTTAACAATCCTGAATAATCGAGATATTTGTGCCACGTTTTTACGGGATTAAATTTCGAAAATTCGAAGCTGTTCGCAAGCACAAAGCATTTAACATTTCGGAAAATGTACGTGAATAGAGAATACGAACGAATCAAATCAGGAAAATTCCATATCAAAATTGTGACTGAAAATAGTCTTTATCCAATAGTAAAGGAAATACGATCGCGTTCAAATTGAAACTACACCGACCTATAATTATTCGTTACTTAATATAGACGGAGATAAATGGACAGCTATTTGACTTTGTATAAATTAAGAAATATGCGGTTTGGATGAATAAATATAACCGCTCGTTACTTCAAATAAATAGACAAAATCGATTAGGATATCGAGTTTTATATCATCCTTGCGTTTCTCTGATTTTACACTTGTCGATCACTTTTGCCAACGCACATAGATGAAATAGGAAATTAAGAGAGCTATAAAAACAATATTTATGTAGACCTCGGTGTATATAGAATTGACGAACGTGTACCGAAGAAAACTCTGTTAAAGTAAAGAATGCGTAAAATTATGTGGAAGTTGTTTTAGCTTAATATATATAGTGTTTTAAAAAGTATAAACGTACAAAATCTTTTCTATTTCAAGGGCATATTTCATATGCGTTAATTTGATGTAATTTTGACTATACGTATATTCAAATTCCCATTATCATCTGGTTTTTCGATTTTCAGAAGCGTGGCTACAGTTATTTTCACAACAAGCAATCTGAAATATTCTTGGAGAAAAGAAGAAAAATAACTGACAGCGGAATGGTAAACGTTCATTTAAAGAAACGGAATAGATATATGTGCTTACTGAGAAAAATTAAGAAACATAGCGGTCGCTTGAAAATCACTATACGGTTATTAATAAAATAAACGAATGAATAACGGGCCAATGATCAGTAGCAATATTTACGATCTTATTTTGAGATCGATGAATTACCTATTTGAAATACTATCGATGTATTAAAATTAAATACACGACGCGTGTTAGGATATTTTAAATATTTATTTCTTATCTCTATAATCTTTCCATTTCAAAAAACCTTCTCTATCTTATCTGTATGTTGACAAGTACGTAGATAAGCTGAAGGTAACGAAGTCCATAAATGAGAAAACTACATCATAATGTCTGGCATTCTCAGATGTCGTCTTTTCTTTTTTGTGTTCTTTTTTACTGCATATGAACTTTTAAAAACAAGTTTTATCGTGTCACACGATACCCAGTGATTCGGCTCTAGCAAAAAAAAACCCGCCTTCAGTCTTTTTGCCTGTGTTTTTCTAACTAAATTACCTTTGCTAAACAAAAACAAAAAAAACAAAAAAAAAACGTAAGTGTCTATATGATTTCTATATGATTATTATGATAGTTTTTAGCGTGCACACACCGAGAGGCAGGTGGAAAGCAAAAGACGCGTACGATCATTCTCGCCGTGTGTCCAGGAATCTGGAATGTGTTGGCGAATGGATGAATTTAAAGTAGATCCGCGGCACATATGGAAAGACTGGTCCGCCATGCTGAGATATAAAAGAGCGAAAGCTGGCTATGAAAAAGAGAAAAGGCACATCGCCGGAAGGGTAACGCGTCGATTACGTGGGATACGACCTTACGGAGGAGGTCTCTCTTGCCCTGGCATTCATTCCTTTTAATACTACTCATCGTGAATCGTCGCCTTTACGCTCCTCTCTCTTCCTCTCTCGTTGCTATCGTTTCGCTTTAGTCGCCAAGGATGATATTCGCACGCGGTAAAAAATCCCTATACTCCCTATACTCCCTATACTCTTTGACATTCGATTTGTTAGTTAAAAACGACATTGGCGTTGTACCGGAGAAAGGATGAAAAGGTTTTGTGAGTGTTTTGCATTGCCAGCTGGGGATCGTATAAAATGAAGTCCAGGTAAATTTCTATCGTATCTTTTTTACGCGTACAAAGCAAATAGCCGCGCTTAAATAATCATAAATCGCGAAATAATTACGTTATGGTAATAAACGCTCGATGTGTATAAATATAAGGGAACGAAATCATTACACGTTTTACGCTTATTTACGACAATCATGAAACTCGGAAAAATATGTAGCTTGTAAAAATAAAACAGTGTCGACAGAATGTTTCGCCTAACTTTGTCACCTGCATTATGTCGCTTGTTTTCGATAACATTAAAAAATGTTTCACGAACAAGTTGAATGGTTTCGTGGGGGACATAATTTGATATTTTCATCAACACGAAGGTCACCGATGCTTTTTCGAACAAAATTTTTTTATATTTTCTAATACATTATCCTCCAAGTCCTCTACAAAAAAGTATTAACCAATTTATATGGGAAAACTATTGATTTGAACTTCAATTTATGAAATTTAACGAAAAACAAAGACGCTCTAAACACAAGAACAGCGCTTCTTCGATCGATGATTTACCGGCAGAATTTTCAAAGAAATATTTTGCAGGCGGATCAGCATCCGAAGAGCGCGAAGATGTTCAGGAGTTTCTCGTCTTTGAGCTCGTTCTTTTCAACTTTCCCATCCCATCCCATTTCGGATAAATGCCACTGACACTTTCTCTTCCTTAAGGGATGCTCCTAAACGTGCTGCAAGAATTTTTCAAGAACAGACATTTTCTAACACGCTCCTCTGGACGTGTCCCGATACTTAAGCACTGTAGCGTACCTATTGCATCACGCTTTTACACAGTATGAGAAATCAGCTACTTCGTTGGAAACCAAATTAACGTCGTATTCGATCAAACTCGCCGACGATAAAGGCCGCAGCGCTTCCTACGAAGAAAATGACGCGAAAGTCAATTATTGCTGACCTCGTGGGCGTCTGTTGCTGTTGCAGCATGCCATATAAAGTTCCTAACTCTCAAGGGCAATCGCTGGTACACTTCTAGGCCTCTTCCCTCTGACACATTTCAGATATTAGATTTTGAACGTCAATCAAGGCGGTTCCATCGATCGTTATAGCAGCTATATGACAGAAGCGGATTACACGGGAGTGCCACCAGTGACAGCGTACGTCGTACACGGACGTTTGAATTTTTTAAAGCTTAATGGAACTTGAAAATTGCCACTGATAGGCTTGATTCGCTTTGAATTCACCTTTACATCGGAGACAAAAACAATTACTCCACAGCGGAAGACTAAGAATTCAATAAAAAGTTCACTTTATTCTTGTTCAACGTTCGAAGCCTCCTACGAGGCTTATTTCAGCCACAATGACGAGTAACTACGATGTTTTTGTTGTGTGTCTTGGTTAGTAAAAATTAATTCCGTGCACTCTTACTGGAAAGAGAAAGGAACTACTTTTTTTTTTTTAACAAAATTGTAGTTACGGAGTGAGATCGAAACATGTTACCCTCGATCGAAACCCTAGAGAGATATTATTTTATAAATTTGATCAGTCGTCCAGTTTAGAACACTTTAATGGCAATGTAATAGTGGGATATTTATTCTTTGAATAATGATCAAGTTAATTTATTTTTTTTTCGCCCATCCGTAGTAGATTTTATAAGGAATTGAATAGAATTAATTTCATTCCCAATTTTAAAAACTTTTAATTCGAATTTACCCGTTACAACTTCTACGTTTACCTGGACAACGAATTTTCCTCATTTGTCTCATTTGTCTCACCGCATATCAAACAGAGAAATATCGAATTTGTTAAATATGCTATGTATTTATACTTGCTGTTTGCGATTTACACAAATATGGCCACACATGGATACTGCAACACAACGAAGAAGAAGAGTATCCGTGTTTCCATATAAACGGCTGCGCAGCCATGGATAGCACGAAAAAAGATTTGTCGAATAAGATTTGCCAATCTGAAAGTCATTTATCTTTCTTCTTCTTCTTGTCGCTTAAGAAAAGGAAGAATAAATCGTTGCTGAAAACAAACGTAAACTAGATTCTTCACAGCGAGACGCGCGAAGTAGTTTCCTTTTGCAGATGAGCGCGCGAAAGACTACGAAGGCCGACTACGTTTTTTTAATTAATCGACGCGGCTCTATCCAACAGAAACTGATTCTCATGATGAGTAGAGCGATACGACGAAGAAACGTTTGTTCCTGATTTTCATGGCCAACATCGAATATTCGTACAGTAACATTAACATTATGTACATCGATATATTATATAACATATGATAAACATTAGAAATTCTCGACAGAATGATTCAAAGATAACAAACAATTGGCGTGGAAATTAATTTCCGTTTAGTTTCTCGAGAGTGTGCTCGCATGGTACGTACTACGCGGAATAAGTGTGAAATACTATACGACGCGTCCAACAGAAACAACGTCGTAAACATCGTGCAGACGCAAAGCAATAAAATGTCGAGCGTTGATCGCGTAAGTCAAAAGGCCCGCCATTGGCTTTTGTACTGGATGCATCAGATTATAATGCAATGACCCGAAGAAACATCTGCCAGGTCGAGACTTACTGTTAGTGCTGCACTGCTAACACGACAATGCATCATGCTACGTGTTCGTTTAAAGCCGTTTCGTGATCCTCATAAACGTCACAGGAGATATAATCATTTCGTTCCGGCGCACCTTAGTTTGCGAGTCGATGTAATCTTGGACATAAAAGTAAACCCGGAGTTTCCTAACGCCTCTGAAAAAGATCAACTATGAAATTTTCTACCACTTCGTAAACACGAATACCGTCTATCGTGGAACAGCTTAATTTATACCAGTCGTGCCGAAGTACTTAAAGCCAGCATCGCGTTAATCTAATTATAGGTAGAGGGTTAATATTAAACAAAATAATCTTATCGTGTACAAAGATCTAAGCGTAGAACGATATCATTTTATTTTATCGTTTCTTTAATCTAATGATTTTTATTTGTTTATTTTATTTCTGGATAAAATCATTAACGAAGTTACGTAGATTCTATAATTCGGTGATCTTATCGTATTCGAAAATCTTCCAGGAATAATGCAATTTTATTTTACTTTTTCTACGCTCTGATAGCTTTTATTTGTTCACTTTATTTCCGGACAAAACTGCCAACGGGAATTGGGACTCTATAATTCATTAATTTTTATCATCCACGAAAATCTTCCCGGTACAATGAGATTTTATCTTGTCGTTTCTTTATATTTATAACGTTAATCTAATAATTTTTATTCGTCTATTTTATTCCCGGCCAAAGTGATTAAAGAATGTGAAAATGTATTGAAAAATAACAATGTATACGCATAAAGCGAACGCAATTTCTTTTAGTAAACGGTGTTCAACGATATTAATTGCGTAACATCCATTTCCCAATCGATTCTTTAATTAATTTTTTCATTCGTTACGATAAATGTATTTATAGAACTTCCTTCGTTTCGCAGAACTGTTACACGATAATCGATAGTATTGCAATCGGGTCAAATAACATCTATATATCGGGACCTATAAAATAAATGCAAATGACAGCTAATAATATGCTTTTCCAAGAAACAAATACACTGGGACATGATAGTACTTAATTTTTAACTTAACTGCTGTACAGACATGGAACAAATTCTACTGAAATAGCTTTTGCGTAATAATAATTGATGACTCAGTGCGACGGCATAATATTCTTATACGTTGCGCAACATCGACAAGCGAGTATGATTAAGATTCTAATAAAATGGTTCGCGAGATCAGAATAATAGCAATGATTAAATAAGAAACGAGAACAATCGTGCAAATCATGGTCTGCTTATGTTATCAAGCGCAAGGGAAAATGAGAGAGTCTTTAAAGCTACGAAACACTCAGATTCAGATATATTCGGATTTGTTTCGAATTTTGCCAGTATAATCGCGATAGTGTAGAGCCTTCTACCAATGCAAATGAAATTTCAAAACGTTTCCAATAACACGTATCATTTTTGTCATATATATATCTATGGGTGGGGCGAAAGATCCCAATTTTATATCTTTGCAAAAATGAATTAAATCCGGTGGTATTGATTTTGTATATTTTGTGCATATTCCACGTAAAAAACGACAATTTCAAATTCTATCCAGAAATGACCACGACGACATTTGTGCGCGCCAGTGTCAACAATTTTCATAAAATAGACTTTCTGCGAAAGATACCAAAGTCAACCCGAAAGGAGCAAATAGCACGAGCTTGAATTCTCTCTTTTTGTATTGGAAAAGAAATTTTTAACAGCTGAAACCTTTAAATGCCAATATCTCAGCTTTATAAGCGCGGTAAATGACATTGCTACTTCTTGCAACGGGTATATTTGAACCAGCTAACAGGAAGAGAAGCCTTTCGACAGATATGGCGAAGTATAGTTAACATAACGTGACGAGGATTCTCCCAATGAAGAGACTTATTCTTCTTCGTCTGAGGTCAAGCAGCCAGGGTCCTTTAATCTTCGAAAGTCTTGCCATTGTGGTTGCGCTAGAGGGTTGAGTCGCGTTTCTAGCCCGCTGTTATGCTTTATGCTTCCTTTTTGTATAGCGTTTGCTATGAAGAGCATGTGCCATTGAACGGAGGATTTTTCACGAGACTCTCTATAAAATTGCAATGCTGGCTTTACTACCACATCCCCAAAGTTCCATCTGTATGTCCACGTTAATATCATTCTGCACGAAAGAACGTCGTTTTCTAGCGATAATTTTGATGTTCGACCTATCAGCCAGTTTACATCTTCGAATCTCCGATCAATCCGACTTCTTCTTGCTTGCGATCGGACTCGCTGTAGCACTAAGTGTCGTTGCCTCCGGTATTCTTGCGTTGGAATAACGCGTACAATAAATTCATAGAAGGTACCTGCAAGCGCCCGAACATCTTCGTGGAGCCTGTGCAGATTTCCAAACATACCGGTGGAAAGTTAATACGAAGTAGAGGCAAGGGAGAATCGCGGTCGCGCGCTGCGTGGGCGTAACTCTCCCCTTTCCTTTGTTTGCGCCAGCCTAACTTCTCCGTTCCAGGTCACCGGGAACTCGGGGAAATCTCAGAAATGCGACCTTTCGAACATTTGCTCCGGCTCTCTGCTTCTCTCCGCCTCGCGTTCTCCCTCTTTCTCGATCGAGCTGCGCGCAGTTTCTCACGCCTACCCACGCACGCTGAGAGTGATGAAGCAGTCACACTTGTTGCACGTTTCCCTTCCGTAAGCACCCCGCACAATCACGATTCCAAGTATTTCGACCTGACTAATGCAATTAAGTAACATAATACGGCTCCGGTCTCTATGGAGTCGATCCGGAGGCGCCTTAGTTATTACCTCCGCTTCTTCTAGCGATAATTTGAGAAGAGCGAGTAGCACGTTAGTCATATACCTGGACCGCGAGTTTATTTGTCTTGATACGATAATTTATTTCGCCCGTTGAAGATCATCGCAATTGCTTCATTTTGAATATCTTCTATGGTTTCGTTAGATTTCTCACGAACGCGTAAGAATATTTTGAGCATTCAGCCGATACCGACGTAAACTTTTCTTTTTATTCGGTTGAACTCGATTCACGTGTAGCATGCATATTTCAAGCGTATTCATGAATCGTTAACGAGAACTTTTGTATGAATTATTAACTATGATCGACGTCAATAAATAACGAAGAAATGTCTTTAAAATGTAAAGAGGCAAAGGCCTGCAGCAAGCGTGTGATGGAGATGAGAGTTTGCTACGACACCTGTTTTTATTATATTCCTTATTACGTATTTAAACTTTTCCATAAGACCGACGTAGGAAACTACAGGTAATTTCTCCGAAAAATATGAATAATAATAACAATAATATATATATATACAAGATTTCGTATATATTTCTTAAACAGCTGGAGAATATCCTACAAATGGAATGAAAATGTATTTGCCATCTAGAACGTTATATTATATAGCAATCAGAATCCAGCAAATAGAGATAGACAGATAACAGGAAAGATTGTAAAGTAGCGACTGGAGAAAATGTGAAATATTTATGCTATTTATACCGAATGTATTATTCACACTACTTACTCGCGTTATAAATGCCTATCAATTTTTCACTGGGTACATTTGTAACTACGTTCGAAAGTATTAAAAATGAACGCGATGGTAATAATTTCTCACGACAGATTCTTGAGCTATTTAAACGATCTCCTCTGGAATCTCTTTCTCCTACAGCCCGGCTTGCTTTGCATCGCCGTGCAATTCCATCGGTTGTTGTTCCGTAAATACCCCGCGTTCCTCCGATTCCATGAATTATATAATTGGTATCTAACTCAAATTATGTCAGCTAAGAACGAACCTACGAACAGTTCGTTCTTCTTCGGCTGGTTTCTTCTTGATGCATCGATTTCTCGAGCCGAACCAACTTTTATGCGGAATTTGCTACTTGCGGCAATATCATCAAGTTGTAATACTCTATCATCGAAGTTCGTTGACGGAACACGCGAGTCGACGTTTCTAATCTTTCTGACGTTGAAGACGCAAAGATTTGATTTAACGCGTCATCCAAAATTATACGGAAATTGGATGAACTGCGTTTCACGGCTTACATTTGATAACGGATTTGTATCGGCGAGCCTTTTATTATTTCATAACGTGCCAAAGCATCCTTCTAAACTTTCATATATCGTAGCAAAGCATCTATCGTACAGCAAGACAGCAAAACTACAAGAGAGCAAAACAAATTGAAAAATATCCGAGTTCAAACAGCTATATATTTTATCCACGCTCTGTTCATTAATTGTTGAAAATGTACGTTCCATTTATTTGGAGGAACTTAAAAAACATTCAAAGAGTAAATATTCCATATAACTAATCCTAACGAATGCATAGAAAGAATATTTTTTGGGATAATTAGCTCATCTATAATGATCCATATAGTCCATAAGAAACACTGTGCTCCTGTTTCCTGCAATAGGTATACTTTTTTGTTAAAAGTAATATTACAGTCCTGTGGAAATTTGTATAAATTTCTAGAACCAACACAAACGTCTGAAATAATTCCTCGCGCTTAATCGATCTTTTGTCCATAATATACAATTTGTAATAGTACGCAATATAATGAGTTTACGCTTCTTCTTCTTCTTTTGTTAAAAATACCTAATCTCGTTTTTACGATATTACTAAACAGTGAATAACGCGAAAGAACATAAACACGAGGCTATACTGTGTCGTGATCAATATTCGCATCGCTGCACTAAAATATATTAAATAAACATATATTAAAATATATCTTTCCTGCGCTACATTACGACAAAATTTACTTGGGAAATTAAATTCTCGATTATACAACTTAACATCTAAAATGTTATTCGTATACCTATACACACACACACACACACACATAAATGTATGTTTCATGCCACTCGAAAGGGAATAAAGAAAAAAATGACGCAAAACTATTTAATTTACCGCCGATTAAGTGCAGTGCCGTTATTCGATTACCTTATTTTACTCATCGATTGTGGAAGCGTAACTTCCGTGTTAAATGCTCAGTGTATCGATTGCAACGCACTCTCGCAAGACACGCCGTCAAAAATCGGTTTGATACGCTTCTCCGCCCATCATAATTAATCAAAAAAAAATAACTCGACGCGGATGGTCGTGAGAAACGATTAAAGATACATCTTCGTTAGTAAAGCTATCGATCGGTTTGCTCAGGCGTGTATCGTCGTTATCGGTCCGTCTGGGAACCTACTCGAGAATAGTTCGCGATTGATACACGCTGCCAACGGTATTGACGACGCTGTTTTATACGCTGATAACGATGTCTTTATGCATGTATCTTGTTTCGACTTCTGAAATGCCAAAGTGCGCTTGAAATTACAGTCTGAGAAACCCGCTCGATCAACGAGCTGTAACATCTAAGCCTTAAATCGATAGAACTTGTCTTCTCACCGTATATGTGTAACCGCGTAACATTTCGGACATTTGGACGACTGACAATGTCGGACGTTTGATTAATCGCACGCCCATCGAAAGCAAACGATTCTTATCGCTTTTCAGAAACAAATGATTCGCGTTCCGGTTGCATTTAGAAGTGTTCAAACTGAGATACGCTGGAACATGACATCGGTACGTTCGATTGCCTCTGTGCACGTACAATGTACACCTCTGTTCCGCCAAATTAATTTTACGCTTCACTTCAAGCGACTACTGATAAATCTTAGTCGGTGTATATCTACAGCGTTGTAAACGTAATCTTATAATTGGTTGTAAGAAAATATGGCGATTATTCAGAAAGCTGACGCGTTCTCAATTTCGACTATTTTTAAATACCACGTGGAAATCAATATTTTGAACAACTATACACGTTCCACTGGCAAGACATATTACAGAGGAAACTATGACCAACGGTTAGAATCTAAAGATGTCATAATTTCGTCGACTCGTTTAAACACAGCTACTGTCCACGTTCTGATATTTACGTTCAAATATTTAAAAAAAATATATAACAGTTGCCACTCTTCCACGAAGATTTCCAAACTTTCTTTAAATCCTAGACAATTTGAGACGATAAATTTTTAACGTCTTCGTGAGTACTTAATATTCAGCCAACCCCTTCCAGTCAAACTTCTAAAGCTATCAAACTTTGTTTAGCGTGTTGTTACCCATTTGCAATGGTCATGTGATAAATGGTAATGATACTAAACTTGTCAAATGTTATCTTCCTCGTATATTTTCTACTCGATCTACTAATATAAATAAAACGAAGGAAAACGCGTATGTACGGGATTGCCTACAGCATGAAGAATGTTACGACAATAAACATTGCAGGAAAACATGTGTTTGAAATCTGTATAAATGTAGAAGCCACGAAAAACCGGTAGAAGAATGGTATAATACAAATGTCACAATGTATATTTAATGTACACTGCATAAAATTTATGGTACATTGAAAACTTTTACGAACGCGAAATTTATGAAACAATGGACTTTTATTGCTTTAAATTACGCGCATGATTCATCATACAGAACGAATATAAAAGCTGGAACATGTATTTTGTAACGTGTTCTAATTATTATTTCGTTTCTGGTATTTACGTTCTGTACTTGTGGAAGTACTATGCGAAAAGATTATGCATATAGCCATAATACTTTATATCATTTTATACACATTAAATATCGAATAATCCACTATTTTTGTATCTGGACTTTCGTAGATAATACATTCCATGCTGGACGTTTCACGCAGTTGCAGGAAATTGTAATTCGCGTGGAAAATACAGAAAATAATATCGACGTTAATCCCTCGCGGTAACGAAGCGATCGAACGAGCTATCTCGAGAGAACGAAACCCAGAAAAATGTTTCGGCGCGAGTTAACTAGGACTGATTCCAATCTTTGCGTATCTTGATCGTCGAGATATCGCGGCACGATAATCGACAACGTAATAATTTCTCACACGATGATAATCGCACGATTAAACAAACTTTGAGTTTCACCGCGAAATTTCGATTATTCGTTTGCACAGCCAATATTACGAAGGCGACCGTGTATATTTTTTCATTAAGCGACACAGAATCAGTCTCGTTACGTTTCAGACGTACTTCGTCAACCGCAAAAGAAAATAAAAGACGACTGACATTTTGAGGAGGAACTCTGCGAGATAAATGGCCAAATGGTAAAGGGTCGAAAGAAAAATCTGTAAATTTATGTACAGGATACAATTTATACCGGGCTGGTACCGTTTTACGGAACGATCGAAGAAGCAAACGACGCGATGCTGCGTTCCCATGATTTTCAGCAAAGTTACTCGCCACATTCACCGCAAGCCATCCACGCAGAAGATCATATTATTCGATTTAGTCTGATGATATATGTCACGTTAGCTATCGATGCAACCACTAACCAATGACCATTCGAAACAATACGCTCCTATGCGGTGCACCTTGTGTTCAACCGGAAAAACTCACGTTACCAGGAACGACGGCAGATAACAGCCTTTGCGTTACATTATCGTTACACTTTCATCTCTCAAGCACAGCGTTCGGGCAAAATCCATCGATAACAGGCTCGGATAAAGCTGAATGCGATATGGTACTTTCGTTTCCGCGTGTCGTGGAATACAGGTGCAAGATATCAAGGGGGATGATTGCATAATAAACGTGCGTCACGTGGGCGCTAACATTTGCACGTGGCCGACGTTCAGAGAAGCTGATTACCCCGGCTATTGAAATTACTCGCGCGTTAATTGCTTCGTTCGGTACCTACGTAATTAAATCGATTCGATTTGCGCGTTTGCGACCGATCAGTTTGTTAAGTCTTTAATCGCCAGCGACGATATAAGCACCGATGAATTTAATGAAATCGTTACGTTTATTCGAGACATTGAAGTTCTTCTTCTTTCTTCTCTTTTCTTTCTTTTTCTTTTTTTTGTTTTTGTAACTGGTCGTGATAATCGTTATAATTGGACTATGGATTTCTGTGTATTTGTGGGAAATTGAAAAGAGCAAAAACATACGGTATGCATATAATTAGCATCCGTCACAGTGTTTAGAAGACAGCTGCGTAAACGATTATGGTCTAGGCATAATTGATTTTTTTTTCTTTTAAATAACTAGCCTTAAATAATGTAGTGCATTGAACAGCTTATAATAATATTTTAAACGCGAGTAAAATGACACTATGAATATTAGATTTGAGATAGTAGGTACTGGTCGTGTAAAAATCGATTGAAATTTATGTAATTTAAACGAGTGTAATTAACGCGAGTACATTGGAGTACGAGCATAAAATATTTATAACTTACTGTTATTCTTTGTAACATTTAATATCCGTTGTCTTTAATCCATCAAGAACTGACGTTGGAATAACGCAACGTTTAATTTGCAATTCTTTTCGATCGATTTGCATTATCGAATTCTGTTTCCATTATTACTGTGTTTTCGTCGTTATTTCCGCCACTCAGATTCTACAATTTTCTAACATTTAAAGAAATTGATACGTTTGTAACGGCATGATAAATTATTATTGCTCGGTCCCTGGTAGGTTAATATAAAATTCTCAGACCTATCGGTAGATCAATTTCTTTTAAATTAAGGTCCAATATCGCATCATGTACGAGGTTATTAATGATGGCACGGAGGTGCGGCGTGATACTTTATACTCTGCACTACGCTATCCCTGTCGAATAACTCGACGTTCCTGGTAAATCTTAACAAATGCTTTTTTCATCCGCCGAATTATGCTGGAGAATGAGCCTCGATGTTCGATATAAAAACAGCACTTTACTATCGAAAACACCGATATTTCATTTTAAGCGCGAGGAATTTCATTTCGCCTGAATAATTTGCCTGCACAACGAATAAAATACCTCGAACGATACGTGTCACTATTACACCGTAACAGAGGTTGTTCCTTCGTAAATAACTCAACGAAAAAGGGAACCCACGATTCACTTCTAGCCGTGGAAATAAATTTCGTTGAGCGGCGTAGCAGGCAGAACCAGGCTGCCAGCAGCAAATTAAAGACTTATGAAACGCGAGCAAAAACGCGAAAGCAAATATTCACCGCGTTCCTCGTGCCAATCGTAAAATAGTATATCGGCGCATAGGCAGCGTCAAGCGAGAGAACGGCAGCGCAACTGCAAGCGTGTCTGCATGCGCACTCTTGTAAACATGGGCGACCATGCATACTGGAGGAACTTTCACTGAACATTATTAGACACGCGGCGGAATGCGACTACCGTAAACCCAGTGCAGTGCAGTAAGTTGGCCGACAGGTACCCTTGAACGTTCTTTCACAATTGCCAGTACGTCAATTAATAGATGTTATGTAATCGACAAGTGCGAAATCACGTCATCTTCCTCCGCGAATATCTTCGACGATCGAGTCAGTCTGAAGCTCGTACTCTGAAAATTTGATTTGAACCGGTAAGGCTCGTTACTATGGTCGTTTTCCGCAACACAATTGTGTAATTCTAATGACAAGAGATATCTCGAGCTTGAGAAGAATACGATGTATGTATGTATGTATGTATGTATGTATGATTCCTCGCTGAATTTTCTAGATATTAAACGCTTTCTTCGGATATTGCGAATCTTTTGTATCTGAAACGAACGTGAAACGAGAGCAAGATCAAAGTATGAAAACACGAGGATCGTAGCAGCGTTAGGTTTTTCATCTTCCACGCGATTCTATTGTACTTTTCTAGCGTTAAAATGTATCTCGAGTTTGAGCGAATTACGAGTAGATGATTAATTGGCGAGCATGTTTCCTCGCTCAATTTCGTATTGAACATTTTGCTGAAGGAAGTAAACGGTTTTCGTTAGTAAAATCAGAGTTCACGATCTCATGAGTTATATATAATATTGTAATAATTTTACGATAGATGTATTGTATAAATTGATCGCATCTACGTATAACTACGTATATGTACTACAAGTACGTAACAAACATTGATTAAAATATGTTGCGCAGCGTGTAGAATTAATGTTTAAAAAAGACGTAAAACTAAACTTATTAAGAAAAGCTAGTTTTCGAGATAAGGTAAAGTAGGCACTTTAAATGTCGGTGCTTGTACAGGAAATGCTATCGTTATAATCTATATTAGGGCTAATATACATATTCATATAATATGTACTTATCGTTATCTACGTTACTTTCTTCCACTGTTATTCATAGTTGCTTCATTTTTAATTCATTGTTTCGTTTTAGCAAATGAAACATTCTATTTGTATATATCAGTGTATATTTATAAACGTTATAGATATCGTAAATTTATTCTATTTGACGATATTTCCGTAATATTCGCGCGACGTGTCTCTAGAGATATATGGAAATCACAGAACGAAACGTAACAAGTATATTTTGTTTCCTCTTTATATTTTAATATCGGGTTGTCCCGAAAGTTTCTTTCCTTTCGTAAAGAAATAATAGATGCACAACCTTTCTTCGTTTTATATTATTTTATTGAATCGTCTACGATCCATTTTTTTCTATTTCTATTATTACGATCGCACGTGATTCGACGAAAATACTATGAAACAGAGAACGTGGTGCATCCGTCATTTCCTTGCAAGACGAAAGAAACTCTTGGGGCAGCCTAATATCATTTTACTACTAAAAAAAAAGGAATATTTTGACACGAAGCACACAGCTGAAAGTGGCCATGATCTGTCAGATTCAAAAACATAGTTACCAAGACACAACTGTCAAGCAAGCAATATTCCAATATCCTCCAATCCTCTTTGATACTACGCGAAACAATGTTTTTAGGGTTAAGAAGGCGACAGAAAAATATACGTTTGATCAAGATCGGATAAAAAGGCAATTTTAGCTTACACGGGATTAATTGAGTTTAAAAATAGCTCCCCCGTAAAGAATGGGAAATGAGATTCTCGAGGAAGGAATCTGCCGCGTTAAAACTCGTCAAAGTAGCTTTGCATAATGAAAGATTAAAGCTAACAAACGCGAGATATTTAGAAAATTTGTCTATGATCCGGTGTTTGCGTTCAAACATCAGATTGTTCGACGAGCGTGCACGAGACAGTATCAAAGTTGCAAAACACGTACTATCGATCGAACTGGAGCATAACTCGCACAAAGGAAGAAAAAGAAGTATTATATAACCGGGTCCTTTCTCGATCTGTCGTTTAAAAAGGGAAAAAGTACGAAGCGATGCGCCCGCAGCGGGATGGCCCAACACAACGATCTTTTTCGGAACAAAGTCTTTGAGTTTATCCGTACGAACGTAAATCGTCTTACGGCGCGGAGCGGATATGTCGCATGAAAGATCAGCGAGGAATTCCGCATACAGAACAGATATGGATATACTCGGTATTCCGAGGATCGGCTACAACCGAACTCGGTGTTAGTCAAATATCGATTACTCCGGGACGTAGCGAAATATTTTTGAAGAATATTCGAAAATTTGGCAGTGCAATTTCGACACTTTCTTCTTAATTATGCATCGCTTCGTTCGCAACTTTTCTTTGTCAGTCGATTTACAACGTAGTGTGCTTCGTAATTGATCTATCGAGGGAAGATTGATATTTCACAGATTGCAGATTTTCTTTTGAAATAATCTAAGAAATGTCCCAGAAGCGTCTCACCTAACTCTGTCATACTGGTTTATTCCTTTATTTGCGATGAGAGAAAAAAAAAAACGTTTCAGGCACTCTATCTCACCTTGCGATGGCCTTAAAAAGCCCTCCAAAGGTGACGTTAAAATTTGACACAGTTAGGTGGAACAACCTCTGTATGAAAATGGAATTTTTCCACGTTCCTGATTTCATTCTGTTGGTCCTTTAAACAAATTCCTGTTTTTAAAAGTATAGTTACTGGTATGATTTTTATGTTAGACGAACCTTATAAACGTTTCGAGTTTAGACAGTCATTAGACGTGAATTTTGTACTCAAAGATATTTGCTTGCTATGTAGTGACAAGGACTCGGAGAATCAGCGATTATTTTAATTCGTCGGGCAAGAAATTTGCGAAACGTTTCATTCTGAAAAAACTTATTAATTTTTTAATTACAGTCTACAACGAGACTCGGAAATTACTCTGCCGAGTAATCATGCGGGCAACTGCTTCAGAAGAAATCACACTTGAGAACATTATAGAATGCAAAATTAATACATTACATTAATATAATATATTAACATACGTGTGACATAATAACTTTGGCGTCAATGTTTCTTGTTCCACTACAACCATTATTCTAGACCATTATTCCTGCAAAGTAGAAATATTTGCAGCGCTATGATAAACTATTTACCTTTATATTATAAAAATATTTGTACATCTCCTAATTGTAATAAATACATTTAATACTTTCGTAAAACACTTCCGTAAAATATCTATTACTCGGATACATTTTGTTCTACCTGGACAGAACAATTCGCAATTAGACGGTGAAATAATTTGCATCCACTTTTTGCTTTGGTCCTTAACGGGTTTTATACACGACACTGCCTCAACAGTTCTAAATTATACGATAACGCAGAAATTATTTAGACTGTGCATAATAAAATTCATTCCTTCGAAACTCAATCTAAACAATATCAGTTGCAAAAGATCTCGGTCTACGGATGTAATTGGTCGACATGCGGCTTTTTATGCTCGATAATAATAATCCAGCGAGGAATTTGCAACGCAACAAAAAAAAAAAAAAAGAAAAAGAAAAAATACTCATCTTTAGAGCGTATTTTGCGCTGTGAAGTTTCCAATGCGACTTTTCGACACCAGCGCGAGAACAGTTTAAGATCCTGCGTGAAATCGATGTAGAATATACTTATGTGAACATGCTTGGGAACAGAGGCGCGTCATACACGGGATTAAACGTACCATATGATACAACAGACGACGCGGTATTACCATCGAAGCAAACCGACACGCAAGTACCGCTTCCTGAAACTATTACCGTGCATGTCTTCCATCGTAATTCCATAGTACGAACTTATAACCTAGCGTATACTCAAAGCTGCATTATGGCGCGAACAAAAAATGTAACTCGATTAACATGTTGGTCTTTACGATGTACTAAGCCGCCTTTAACTGCAGCAGTTGATCGTTGCGTAAGATGGAGCGAAAAATAATGCTAAACGCTGCTCGATTAACTAATGTTCCAATTAACCTTCGGCTCACGGAGGATACGGCAAGACTGGGTAATTATAGAATTATAGGCGAGATACAGCGATGGACAAAAGAAAGTTTATTGAATAAGAAATATGGCAAGGCAGCGTGACCTTGCTTAATGGATTTATATTTAATGAGAAATAAACATGTTAGAACAAGGTAGATCAAGTTAGTTGTGAGAAGAACCAGAGTGATAAATGTTAAAGCTTGAAAGAAAAGTCTCGTTGTCGTATTGTAAAGATTTTGTACGGTTGCTAGTCTGATAGCTGGAAGTCGTTCAAAGCCAAGTAGATAAGAATTAGCTTAATAAATAAATTAATATATAGCACAGAACACAAATGACCTAGGCAGTATGGTAAACAATTTTTAGTAGAAAAGTTACTAAAATTCATAATGTATCAATTTCTTTCATTCGCCATTATAAACGATACGCGGGTTCAGATTACATTTTCTCATTTAAATGTTCATTTCCGAGAAAGATTGGGATCTATGTATTCGAGAATTCAGATCATAATTTTAGATTCCATCTGGATTCCCTCAAAGGAATCTCGCCTACCATACGAAGAAGTTTGAAAAATTCATTAAAATATGCGATAGCTTTGTAGTAAGAAAAGAAAAAAATAACAGCTAGTGTTTCAAGGAAACTGTGAAAAATCGAGGCAACGTGTGACTTGTGAAAAAAAAAAAACATTTTACATATTTATCCATCGTACGATATTCTCGATTATTCCACTTACGTATGTCTGTATAATATAGTATAATGTCTGTCAGTAATTTGCAATTTGTTGTGTAAGTAGTATCGTAACGCAGAAAGTAAAACCGCAATTTATATTTGAAAGGTACGTCGCCGTTAATTCGATACTTAAAATCTCCATAGAAGCGATGCACAAACTCGTATAATATAATAACTACGTAGCTATATTTAACACGTAAATAAATTGTCCTATAATAGAAACGCGCAACGATATTTTAATAAGATGAGGAAATATGTAGATAGACATCAACATCTTAATCTTATGCTGTCATAAATCTTTTATGATTGACTTTTGACACGGAACAAACGCAAAGGAAAATCTACAAATATACCTCTTCTCTCGTTTAATCTCCATTTGCTTAATACCAGGATTACCGTGGAACAAATTGCGATGTTCTCGAAAGCGAATAAGCATTGATATTAGCGGAGTCTCTATCACAAAAACTTTATGCGAAAAATGGAATAACTCGCTAAACAAAATGTTAACGGTCGTTGATACAACCGCAAATCGACTTTTTCGCTTCGCATCCGCCTGCTCTGAACGAATAAATGGAAATTATAATGCGTACATTCGAAGAATCTCGGGTAATATTTTACCAGGAAGTGGATCAGTAAAAAAAAAAAAATCCTCTTGATTCCGCTACGATTCTCGAATTTTTATCTTTCAATTTTGCTCCAATTCTAGCAAACAAGAAGGATCTCTCTTATTTCTTAAGATGTTTCATCGTCCAAGATAGAATATCTTCTTCGTATTTCGTTCAATCTGTAGGTACATTGTTCTTAATTTTACGAAACATTACGAAAACGTAATTGATGGAAAAATGGCCGAAAGAACGCAGCAGGGTTAAAGTTGGACTATCGTACGCGAATTTCGTGCATTTTAAATTTCGATAGTCGAATGTTTTATGACATTCAAAAGCCGACCGAGACGCGTCTCTATTCGAGCAATAATGATATTATTCGAGATCCTTACGCAATGAAAACTTGTTCCAAACTTTTGCCAAAATTTATAGCTCTTCGACGTCTCCTAGGCCTCATCCTTCGACCGACGTAACAAGATGACACGATAATTCGCGAGAGACATAGAAAGTCGCTCGTTTAACAAAGAAACAATGCTTTCAGATAATTTGTAGATTTTAGATTTTAGGATAGATAAAACGTAACTATGTTTGATGAGTAATAAAATTAATATCATTATTAATAATAAGTAATAAATAAGTAATAAATATTAATATAATTTTATCATGTAAATACGACACGATTTACGTACATTAATTAGAACGTAACGATTATATTGTAGTTTCCCGTGGACCGATATTACATTCACTCGTATTAAATTATTACAATTATGATTAACGTTTATATTATGATTATTCGTATCATATCGAATATCATGTACGGTGTCCGAGTTTTCTTTGCTCAAATTTTGTTAAAATACCCTACGATTTTAAAGAAAACAAAAATGTTATGCAAACGTAAATCGTTTGAAGCTCTATGAAAAATGTTATAACAAACGCACGAAATACGAAGGCAATGATGACAGGCGTGCGGCTAATCTGCTGTAAGACAAGAGCAGGTTTACGATCAATGCAATCATTAGGCGTCTTGAAATGTTCATCGCCCTAGTCGACGTAAAAGTAATCGCTATACAAAATTAAATTCGAATCGAACACCCCGTGAAATCTGATCTAATCAACCCTTTGTATCGTTTCTCTAGAAGTATCGTCGACAGTTGTTTAACGTATAACTTATAAATTCATAAGATATTACTTCGTTGTAAGTCATTCGTACATAAAAGCGAGAATGGCGATATCGAAGCGCGAAACATCGTTATAGCTATTTAGTAAACCTTCGTTTTTACATTTATATCCACGGAATACCCTGATAAGGTTCGGAAAGATCCGGAACACCGTGTATTTCGTAACTGTTACGTAAGTTTCGTTGCTATTTTAATGAAACGATGTACAGGAGGTGCGATAAAAGCGCGATAAGAAGCGGAAAATGTGAGAAGCGAGGAGGCGTCGGTTTCGAAATCGCCAACTACTGCTACGATACGAGAAGAAAAGATATCGAATTGCAGAGAGATTAAATTGCACAGCCCAATTAGCGATAAATTATCCAATTTCAGAGCGAGTTCCAGCCGACGAAGATCAAATTTTCTTAGATCAGGTGATCGTAAGTATTCAGAAACGTGGTTACGTGGTCGTCGGCGGTTTGTGAAATCAATCTTACCAGCGATGGAAAATCATGTTGCAAGCCAGCACACCAGTTACCAACTGAATCGAACTTTCGACGATGAATTACGATACGGGATTACCTAACGCAACATTTCTGGTTTCACGAGTCGCCCGTTGAATCTGCCAACGGGGCAAAGTGACGGCAATTAATATGTACTGCCATCGGCAACACGTTTATTGCTGCGATGCACGAGCCTCGCGGAAATCTCGAATCTCGATAAGATTCGAGGAACAAGTAAACGCCATAGAATTTCTTCCGCGGCCGCCATAAATCTCTCGGCCGCGAGGTGTTTCCTCGGAGATAGCTCTGAAGATCGGCCGCGTAACCGGGGTAGAACGAAAGACGAAGAGCGAGCGGAGGGATGCGGTCGCCGAGAGTCGAAGAAAGCGAGATGCGATGAAAAAGGAAAGAAAGACGAGGAAGCGAGTCGGTTGAAAGGAGCGGCTGACATCGTAGAGAAACATTAAGACAAAAGGTCGTTACAGGGTTGCTATTGCCTCTACTTTCCTCAGTCTCTTGCACCGTTTGCTATCTCGTGCACTTCCGCTCACTACGCTCGCCACTCGCTAAACGGTTAATTAGTAATTGCACGAGAGGGCTATTTTTCTCTTTGCACGAACACCGCTACGGTTACCTGTTTCTTTTCTTCTTTAACAGTTGCTGCATCGCGACATATACTGCTAGACGGGCTACAAATAATTCCAGTTCTTCGACAACCAACTCTCTAAAACGTTCGAACTTGGTCGCTCGCGGTGGCCGTTGTACGCCAAGTAAAATTATTATCAAACGGTAGTAATTCGCAAATCTCGATACGTTTATCGAAAGAAAAGATACGCTTGGAAAAATTGTATCCGATGTAACTAACTAGGAGATGTTCTAACGCTCTTCTATCAGGAAAGTATGTTTCTTTCTTTTTTTTTTTTTTTTTTAGGAATTAATTCAATTTCAAATCATAGGTTGTAAGAATAATATTTTTGTCCATATACAATTTGGCTATACAATTATAATTACGATTTTCATCGAGTTAATAGGATTCATAGGATTTTGTAGGAGCACAACGTTCCAATCGATTAATCGTCTCTTTCGATCAATTGGATTAATCGATACATTTTACGAGGTCAGTCGAGTACATTGACGTACATGCCAATGAGCGAATGTTTATCTATACTTGCAAACAACGGTATATATATATGGATATATACTATTGTAACGCTTAATCATCCTTTGATTTGAAATCTAATATTAGATCGTAACATATACCAATGCTGTTTCCTTCGTTTCTAAATAAAGATAAAAAAAATAGGACGAATTTATGTTACAGTTTTATCTTCAAAAAAAGAGAAAGATCTCCATTGTTCTTGGCAACTTATTCCATTAAAAACTCCCATTTTAAGCAATAATTTCACAGTAAATATTCTCTCGTTTCATACGAATTTCAAATGCGTTCTCCTTCGAGTCCCAAAGAATTGCCAAACCATCGTCTAGCGTAACTTCATTCTTCCACCGACCAATTTCTCGATCCTCGCTTTGATAGCCGACCGGGGCAATTAAACCGCGGAAATCGCGGTCGTATTTAGAAAATTAATTAATCCGTTCGAAATGTCGTTAGGCGGCGAAACGAGATTCAAGCTCTCGCGGTTCTTTCTCACGGCGGAGGAAAAAAAAAAAAGACCACGTCATCCAGCTGCGAGTCGAAGATGTTCCGAGTCACCGTAGCGCCGGCAGCGATTGCTGACTCGAACGAAGCTTGCCCGCCTTTATGGACCAACTCAGCTAATCCACGAAGGTCCGAGTTTTTCTCGCGCCGTCGACGAGTCCATCGAAGAAAGAAGCGGAGTACCGATGGACTCGGCGACAAGTAAGGACGAGTTTGTTAAACGACTTCGAAAGACAATTGCCGAGGCTTTCGAATCGTCCGCTTCGTTTCGATCGATCCTCGTGGGTCGTGTTTGACGCGGAAAAACTCTTAGGTCGAGACTTCTCGGTTCAGTTTCCGCTTTCAACTGGGAATTTCCTTCCTTCAATCTTCTGCAACACGAGACCGTCGATCGATAATCTCGAACAGATCTAATGCTCTCAGGGTAGCCTACTTTTTTTCTAGCCTTCGCCATCTATTCTCCGTCGTAGCTTGCTATTTTCGAATCACGCTGAACGAGCTTGTTTGTCGAATTAAATTATTTTTTAGCTATTCATACTTTCTACGGTCAAAAGATAGTTTACGTTCCAATGTAATATAAAGAGATCGTTGCTGATACGCGTAAATTTTCGCCTCGATATTACGTTGGGCGTATCCTTAAAAGGCAACGAATCTTTCTTGTTCCTTCCTTGTTACAGCGTTGAATCATTCAAATTCGAGGATCGTGAGTGTCGTCCACGAAGGTTGATCCAAGAAGATATTTTGATTAATTATTATCAACAACAGTCGATCGTCAGTGAGAATAAGCGAATGACTGGATCAACGAGCGAAGAGACTGATGATCAAAAGCAGTATTTACTGTCAGTATGTTCTCGTTGTGAAATCAAGAGCTGTATATTATAGAAAATTGAAATTGCTTCATGCTTATGTAAGACTTTATCTACGGTACATTAAAACGAGCGCGACTTGTCGAAGTATCAAACGATTTTGAATATTACCGATAATCCGTCAATCCTTCCCTATCTTATCTGTAGCTTGACAAGCAGACGAGCCGAGTATATTGAACTCCATAAATATAAAAGCTGCTTCATAATGCTTGACGCTTATAGATGCCAATCTTTTTATCGCATATATTAACTTTTGAAAACAAATTTTTACCCTTCCATAATGCTTGATGTTTATAGATGCCAATCTCTTTATTGCATATTAGCTTTAAAAAACAAATTTTATCGCGCCGCGATATTACACGACAGCTCTAATAAAGCATAAAATCGCCGTCGATCTTTCTACTTGTAATTTTGCGACTAATTTATATTCTATCAGGAGATAAGTAAGTGTACGCGTATTTTCAAGCGGCGGCGCAAGTGTATTTAAACAACGGATACGTTTTCTAGAAAATTGTCGTCCCTTTAAACGCGGATAACGCAAAATCCCAGACTTACTATTATTAGAATGCGAATTTTTATGCATTTATGGGAAACTAGAACGTGAAAGGATGCACGCAGTGCACGTAATATGCAAAAACATGTAAAATATTCAAAGTACAGTAGTTATTATAATTGGACTGCGGACTTTCATGCAAATTCATATTTCGTGAACACAAATAGAAAAAGAAAGTGGAACCTAAACAAAGATTTATTTCTCCCACTGAATATTCTAACGAGAAGCTATTTTATACTTCAGACGTGTCTGCATCCTCGGATTTCTCATATTTTCCCATATTTAATAAATAAAACAAAATTTCCATTCTTTTCACTTTTTCCACTTATGCTCGCAAAGATATGAAAATGTATAAAAAAAAAATACACGATCCATCTATTCTATCTAAAGTTTTCGTCGCTACGCTTCCACTTCGATCTCTCAACCAGTTGCGAGCGATAGATTAGATCAAACAGAATTATCAAATAATAGGATTGATGTACGAACGTTACGCGTTCATGCAACAGCTTTATCTTGTATAATCAAAGTTATGTCCGTTGATGGTGAATTATTTCGAATACGCGTAATGTTAAGTAAAATCAATATTAGTTGCAATATGATTACGTGGATGTGAAACATGCATACGCAGTGCTAACACGACCATAGATCATCTGGTGCTTTGATTTTCTACTTTAACATATGTACCTTGGCAGAGAATTAATTCTCCGAGATTTAACGTCATTTTATGATTCTACGCCCGATTAATGCAATATATCATCCATGATACTATGCATTTTGAAATTAGAAATTCATCTAGACTTTCATAATAATAAAGCTTTCGCGATTACCTATAGTTTCTTTATTAGCGATTTCATTACATATTGATCAACTGTTAGAACACACAATAACTCGTGGTGATTGATCGATAGCGATTGATCTCCGCGTTACAAAGATTCCCGCTGCGATAAGTTGTATCGTTGGTTTGGCAGAAAAGCGAGGTAATTAAGGAAAATAAATTTTGCAGGCAATTGATTCGAAATTAATCGGTCGATCATTTAGCAGTGGAAAAATTTGCTTTCTTTCGCGGTTCAGTTAGCATGTCTCTCGCGAGTCATTGCTTATGCGTGTTGCTTAGTACTAAAGAAAAAAGAAAAAGAATGACTGGAAACGAGCGAACTGTAACATTATTCTTAAATACCGTATAAAATCAACGAAGAAAAATGCAAAGTGAAACCTAATCTTTAAAATGATAGAGCTATTTGGAATATATTTTTCCATCCGAATTAGGCCAGATAATTGCACTTAAGTAATCTGCGGTGAAAAAGAAGCCCAACTCGAAATATTTGCCACGCCTACAGAAACAAGCGTGGAACTTTCTTTAATTCGCGAGGATCCACGCTGCTAACCAGGTTATTATCCCATGCCATTATCTTCTCTTTCGAGGCGAGAGAATTCGCTGAAAAAACTTTTCCGCTTCTAATTCAATCTTTATCGACAAATTTTTCTTGCGCGCCTCCGGCTTTTAGATAAATTACCCAGTACTCTCCTTTGTGCGTTTCCGCCTTGCGCAAGGTACGCTCAAATGATACCTTGAATGTTACAAATACACGGCGTAAGGGGGAATAATCCATCCAGGAAGACACAGCTTTTATACGCATCTACAGTCTTCATTCAACGCGAAAAACTCGTTGCACGCTCACGCGATCCAATCCATCTTAGATAGCGTTAGTTTTTGACTAGTATTACGGTTAACTGACCTATCCACTGGACAATCGTTTCCATTTGAGCGAAAGTAACTCTTGATTGAGTATCCTGAGCGTGCTTTTTTTTTTTAGAGAACCTGTGCGACCGTATGGAAGCTTCGAATGAGAGTCTATAGCATATTCCGACGAAGGTTGGATCGACGGTAAAATCTCTGTCGATCGTCTTAGTACACGCAGGTTGCAGATATTTCGTCAGCCGTAAGGCGATGTAATGTTGCGCGCAGAACAGTGTAATTTAAAGTCTGTTTTTTTTTTTTGGAAACGTACTAAATGTGCTGTAGACTAAGGCTAGCGATTTACAAAAATTACTCGGCTACCCGGGTATCTCACGGGACACCCGAATACATGAGATATTATCGAGAGAGTTTCGATATCCTCCAAGATTAGGCTACCAGCGATTTCAACTGAGCGTCTGAGATCCCCGAGCAGCCGAGTACCCGCGAGACAACTGCGAGTATACAAAAATTACCCGGCTACCCGGGTATCCCACGAGACAGCCGAATACATGAATACATGAGATAGTCGAGAATTTTGATACGTTCCGAGGCTAGCCTGCTATACTATGCAATACGAAGTACAGTTTTTCCTCGAAATAAACAACTCGCTGTTCCCTCATTTTTATCTAAAGTTACCGACAAAACGAGATGAGAGGTCCGAGAACGAGTAAGATGTCCGTGAAAACGAGAAACATTTATGTCGAAACGAACAGTGGCGTCGTTCAGTGGAATACGAATGGAATTATGTATAATGCTTTAGCACACTTTAGCATTAGCCATCCTGGTGTCTTATACGCCGCTCGCTACATTACTTTACGATTTGCCGCTATGGCCAGTCTCTTGCTCGTTTTTCGTATTCTCTTTTGGAGAACAAAGTCCAGCCGAATAGTATTTCTGACTCGTAAGGAGCAACTCGCCGGACCCGAGCACGTTGTTTATTTCTAGGAAAAACTGTGTGTGTGTATATATATATGTACACTATATGTACACTATATACATAAGATAAAGAAATGTCATGTGATATCAACTAGGTGTAATTGATGTCTGACGAGTTGCTTCTTGAGCATCCATAGCGAGTTCAGCTCTCGTAAGTTAGAAGCCTGCTGTAAATGCTTATTCGAGATTTCTGCTTCTATTAACATACAGTGATCGACGAAGGTATTTGAACAATCACACAAGTAGTTGAAGGTCTTGTGGATAGGTGCATTATATGCGTTATACGAAACATTGAAAGATTTCGTTGGTAGCACGATGAGACACGATCGTGTAATACCGATTTTATAGCTGAAGTTTGAAATAAATTCGAAAGTGTTCACAGAAGTTACAGGATATTTGTTACAAACATATATTTCGTAATAGTTACGAAGATGCGTGTCAACTGATTTGAACATTAGCGAGAAGATTATCTTCGCGCTATTCACGCTGTGTTAAACTTTTGTAACTTCTTGTAACTTTTATGTACACATTTGAATTTGTTTCAAATTTTACCAACTTTAATCACGATGGTCGTGTCTTATTACAGTTCTAATGGAGTTTCAGGAAATATAATATGTTCGCGAAAGTTTTCCCTATTGTGAGTGTTCAAGTATTCGCGCCAGTCATTCGCGAATAGTATTCGTGAATTCAAATATCGCGATATGAATGGATATAAAAATTTATAAAATTTGTTTCAAGAGAAACGACGAATACCGACGGTAGCGTACATTCTCAGACACATTTCCGCTTCTCTGATTCCAGTCATTCTCTTCGTCCGAAACGAAAGAACGAAATAGATTCTGAATTCGAACGGATTTGGTGATTCCGTATTAAACCGGATTTTGTTGTATTTAAAAAATGGCAGAGTTTTGATGTCTAACCGCCGACTTTTTATCTTCTGCCTTTCTTTTCCATTATCTTTTTTTCTTTTTTATTTTTCGAGAACTTGGGAAAGACAAAATTTTCCACTAATTCTGCCACGGACTGTAACAACAAATACGTTATACGAGTTTGGAATCACTGATCGGTCCAGTAAATCTTACCGTCGAAGTAATTTATAAAAAACGTGGTTTTAGGAAAATTACGTTTACACGCTGATCCTTGCATCTTTCAAGCAGCTAGATACATTTCTAAGACTCGAAGCATGCAAGTTTGCACACGTACATTCCAAATTATATATATTCTGCAAACAATGTACCGTAGTTTCCAATTGCAACATCTATCGACGACCATAATTCCGAATAATCGCTATAACCGAAGCAACAACTTTCATTCGAATCCATAATGTATCGCTTATTGGCTGTTAGACAGAAAACTCAGGAAAACTGCACGTTTCGCAAAGAAATGAGTACTTTCATGCACGAGTAGGCACAGCACGTTGATCAAAACTAGACCGTCCATTTGTATACGGTTTCATACTTTCATCGACATAACCGAGAAACCAGATCCTAAATAAAAATTGATTTCATCTACAAAGCATTCTAATAAATACTCTCGATATTTACGTACATACTTTTGCACGTTACACGCGTTCGATGCGTTTGTTTTGCACACTCAAATCCTCCGTAAATTTATCTCGGCAAATTATTATAGTTTTAATAAACATATATATAATAATTATAATAATTATTAATATATAAAATTATAATAATAATAGATAAACATTAATATTTAATAAAAACACATATAATAAATATAGTTTTAACAACTTTAGTAAAATTACTATAGAAAAAATCCGCGGTCTAATCGCAACTTTTCATCCCGTGTAACGATATTCCGTATGGAAATTCCGTCGCGGTAAATATTCCAACAAATACTTTCCTTTCGGCCAATGATTTTCTCGATGGTACATTAACGGCAGATTACCGTAGAAAAATGGTAAATGCGATCGATCGGTATTGTTTGGTGGACGGAACGGAGGTTGAATGATTAAACGGGCAAAGGAAGGGGAGGGGGAGAGCATTATTATCGGGACGACAAGCAATTAACCACTTGCGGCGGTACGAACGAATAGAAGAATGGCGGTACACGGTTATCCGCGAATTATTAAAGCGCTAACGGAAAACGGGCTACGGTACTCGTTGCGATGAGTAGCGAATTAATGGGGTTGGAGACTAGGAAGTCTTGTTTACGAGCGACACAGTTCATCGGAGCATAAATACGGAGAAAGGAAAAGAGAGTCACGATCGAACGAAAGCCAGACAGAAACCGAATGACGAATCGAGATTAAGGAGAATGGAAAAGAGAGGATCGCCACGTTAAATGTGTGTACAACGTTCGCACAGAGATCGTTCTGCTTGATCATTATTGCCACATTGGAATCCAAACTATGCGGTACACTTTATGGCCAGACCTTTCATTGGGAGGAGTCGGAAACATTCTCCGACTGAAAAGAGGAAGTTGCCGGATGCCAGCTGGGTATTACAAATGGGAATAATATTCAGCGTACTATGTATTTTTAAACAGCATAGGCTTCATTCCCTGGGAATACAAACATCGTCGAGCGAACAAATTGAATTTATGATGAACATAGGTAGATTGTTATCCGGCCGCTGCTTCGTCCCATTCGATCTTTTCAGTAGAACTTTTCCACCATGTACCGAATAATTGACTGCGCAAAGATGAAAAGAGAGAGATTCAAGGATCATCCGTATTCGTCAGTGAGAAGAAAGGCAGTAGTACGCGTATGTAGAGATACATCGAAATATATTTATGGGATTTACGTATGATTAATATAACGCGGGACTCGGGAAGTTTAATATTACGTAGCAGCGATCTTTAGTCGATTTATTAACTAAAGAGATTTTGTTTCAGCAATATAAAATTGTTATGCTTCCACGAAGCGATTCTAATTGGCTGTGATCGGTGGAAGCATTCGTTCGAATAACGAGACTGTAAAATCGAAAGTTGGTTTGGCATTAAAGTTGACGTGTCTTCGGGGCCTGGATAAATAATTGCACACGTTTTCAGTCGAGTTAGGATAATCTGACTGCACGATATTATCTCAGAAATATATAATTATTCTTCTGTATTGTGTAGTTGGGTATTAACGAACGATCGTCAGAGAACTACATAAAGAAAAGTAAATTTCCTTCCGGCGAAAAGAAAATGAAAACTGAACAGGAAGATACGGAATAGTAATGTACTGTTTGTAATGCAGAGCATTAATACAATATGTTTCGCGGTATTTGATTACACGGTATACACGTAAAGGAAGAATGGCTTACGATTCAAGTGAAATGGAAAGGATTTAGTTTTCCTGATGTTCGCGGTTGACCTGTTACATACGTACGAGAACGCGTTAAAGAATTAACAAGACTTCTTGTAGACTTCTTGCAGAAATGTCGAAAATCGTGCTATTGAATTTCAAACGCATTAGATAATATTTGACGAGCGATGTAGAAACAGTATTACAGTTAAAAATTCTCAAAAACATACCAGCTACTACATTTACATTGAAAAGAAAAAGATAATATAGTGTATATAATAATGTATCAAATATAATTAAAGCTGAAAACTAGTAGCACATATTTCTACGAGTGTGAGGAAAATCATACTAAAACCCAATAAATTTATTCTTATAACATTCGAATTATATTAAAATTCAATAATTTTATTATAGCATTAAAATCACACTAAAATTCAATAAATTTTCTTATAATATTCAAATTATAATATTCTAATTTATTCTTATAACATTGAAATTATATTAAAATTATATAAATTTAATTCTAACGAATATGTCAATACGACTCGCTAATAGAAAGTGAGAATCTTCGCAGTAATGATCGGTCAATCAGAGTTTCCCAATTTTATTGTTCAATTTGTAGAAAGATCAAGGCAGAGAAATATAGAAATTGATTATTAGTTGGCCTAATGCTATCAACTTGCTGGAAAAGTAGGAAAAAGGGAAAGCGCGGTAATGCGCAGTGAGGCGAGTGTTCACGACGAGCACCAAAAAAGGATAAAGACACTGAATTTCGAGCATGTCAGCTGTAATTGGAATTCACGATGCTCCATTCCGCAGAAAATTAGAAAGAGCACTTTCCACCAGTGCGTTAATGACGACGAGAAAGAAGTTTCCAAATTAAATGTTTAATTGCTTGACTTGCTGCTACATCAACGGATTACGCAGTATTGTTCTCAAGTTTTAAGCGTATAAAATAACTTAGCTGTGAGTGGAAGGGAAAGCAGAAAATTTCGAATAATTAGGAAATTCTGTATTATGAACGCGAGAAAAAACAAATTTTCTTCTTCCAAGGGTACGCAGAACATCTACGACTAAATTATTCAGGGATTTGTTACACCGATGGATTGTTTCATAACGAAATTAACGTAAGAAGTTTGAACAGAAAAGAGAGATTATTGCGATTAAGTCTAGCGAATGATATTTACATAATATTTAAAACTGCTTAAAACGAATCGTATACTCAATTTTGATACACCATCGATAAGATTTGAAATAAGTAAGTAAAGTTTCGTACGATGTATTGACGCGTATTACATGGTTCGTTAATTCTTATTTATATATTTATATTTATTATATTTATATTATATAACATTTGTGTGTATTGTTACCAGTTATCTAACTTTCAATAAGATTTTAAACGATCCTGCTAAGAGTCCTGAATAACCAACATAATTTCCTACAATCGTAAGGAATTTCCCGAATGAATATTTTAAGATCTTTCGTTTCACCAACCGGAAGTTAACTTAATAGAAAACTAAGGCGAAGTAAAGAGCGGATTGCGTTTCCTACGTAGAAGAAACAATTTGTGAATGTTCGAAGAGGTCTATAAAACAATTCGGTTGCCTTTAGATAGACAGAGGTGCGCCACAGTTTCGACGCAAACTTCGAGCGAAGAAAAGAACGGAGGAGGGTGCGCGCGCTCTTAACGCGGACAGTTTAATGATATTAATAAAAGTGGTACGGTATATGCTGCGCTGCATTTTCAGCGTGGCGACTTTAATATTGTCTGCTTCATTTACATTCTTCCGAGTGAAAGACCGAGAGCGGGTAGACTTTATCTAAAACCGACGATTTAATGCTGAACAACGATGCTACTCTCAACTCTTCGAATTCGGGAATTTTCGCAAGAATAAAAAAACGTCAAAAACAATTTTCTCGCGTCGATATCTATCGATCTAATATAATTTAGAAGTCGCCAGTCGGCGTGCAGCTTCAGTGTCGACACCAAGGCCGGGTTCCTAGATAAATGACTGGAATAAATAACTACGAGACGAAACTACGAATAAATTTCCCTCGGACTCAATCGAAATATACAGAACGTATGTATACGACGTCAGAACTTAATCGAAATATACAGCACGTATGTATACGTTGCTCGGATTCAAAGGTGTAATTATTTCACGAGATAAGCCATTCCTCTTTAAAATTCCAAGAAATTTCCACAACTTTGATTTGGCAAGCCACAGATATTGCTTCGTCGGCAGACTTGGATATTTATGCATTTATGAACAGTTTAAATGTACAAAAATGTACGGAATGGAAAAGTGTACAAAATACTAACGTTCATTATTTGTTACAATATTTAAGAGATAAAAGAGGTTTCTGTTTACGTCCCACTTTCTTAGTAACGTTTATGAATGTATTTAGGATTGTATCGCAATCCATCTCGTCCTTTTTAATTCATAATTAATCCTTGCATGAAATTTGTAAAATTACACGGATAGTTAGATATCAGTTCAATTGACCCAAGATCATGTATTTGATAAAATCGATCGTATAACGATAAAGCTTGATGTGTTTCGTTATTATAGTTTGATATTTGAATACTTTGTTAAATTGCTGCAATGTAGTTTCGATGTTATATAATTGCTTCTATACACATGAAACATGTTCACGGATGTGCCTTACATGCAAGCACTGTACATCGACCACATTTTTCAGAGACTCCGTCTGCGTGTTTCGTTTATGGCTATATAAAGCAGCATTCTCGTTTTCCTAATTTTGATGGACGTATGGTTCTCGAAGTACTTGTATACGATTCAACAAATTATATAAATTCCAGGCTTGGTATTATCTAATGCATAAATTCCACGAGTATGTATAACAGACCATTAAGAAAAATAGTCAAAATTTTCTTTTTTTCTTTTTTCGTTTGTGACAATAATTAACGGTGAATAGACATTTAAAAGTATAAAGAAGCTTCGGTCGAAATAATATATTAATAAGTATAATTTTATGTCATGCGTGTATTACGTTAATACACCCGTATAAAAAATCTAAATGACTTGTTATACATATATATATATCTATTCAAAGAAGATGCGAAGATTTTCTTCTCATACATAACAATATCTGATACGTAATACCACGTTCCAATAATTACAGGCCATTAAGGACTGTTGAGCGAGTTAAAGGAGGAAGAAAAGATTGAATTTCAAATGTGACGTGATTAGAGTCACTAATGTTTATCAGAAATTCGTAAAAGTAACCATATAGTGAACCGTGCAGAGCACCATTAGTGTATACTGTTAGTTTTCTCTAGAACAGTTATAACTCCTTGTTACGAATCAGAGTTCGTATTCCTACAACGAAACTGAGCAGATGATAATAAACTTTAATTAACCGTAATAGTTGCTACAACTTACAGAACGACCAGTGGAGGGAAAAATATCACGAATAAGATGTGCAGCTGTGCAATTGCCGAAACAGTCAGCTTACCTAAAACAGAAATAACGTAACATGTAATTAATCTTCATTTGCACGTTGATATATCATAATTTCTATCCATTATTTTATATTTCACCTTTGAGCATTTATGCCTTCGTGGAAACTGCAAAAAAAGTAATCGATCAATTAATTGTTCTACAAATTTTCGACGACAAAGATTCCATTATAATTTTTAGAAAATTTATAGCAGATTTGAACCTAATATGTGCGTGTATTAAATATTAAACGCAACGTGTATACCTGTTTACCTAGAGTTCTCGAAAAATTTAGGATCGCGCGTAATATCATCGCTATGAATAACATCACCGAACTAACACGTTTCGCTTATTTTTCAGCTTGCCAACTCGAGAAAATATATGTCAAGAATTTTGTTTCAATTTTAATTTGTGCGAGGACAAAACTTTAAGCAAACAAATTTTGTGCGACTGGTGCGATCCTTCGAGACTCGTCCTGCATAAATGTGTACAATATAACGATTGTAATATCTGTCACATACAAAGTTAGTTTCTGCTCGATACATTTTCGAAACGTGATTCAATTCAATGACCCTAATGATTAGGTAATTCGTTCGCAATCAAATCGTCTGTTTCATAACTTAATCTACTATTCATTGCGTTCGATGAACACAATTAGCAAAGAACGATGAAGAGCAATTGTTGACAATAATTGACGTTCTATGATAACTTATGCACAAGCAAAAACGTATGCATTATGCGTATGCGTAATCGAACGCGTTTAACGCGTAGCTGCACTGAAAATACGATCGAGTTACGGTTTTGAGCGCAAGCGAATTTTATTACACGAATCTTCCAGTTTTCTCCGATCGTAGGTAACTGCGAAAGTTTCTGTTTGATTTCAGTTATATTATATTACCATTCGACCACTCTAGTTCGAGATGAGAAGCGTCTTACAGAGAAATAAACAATATTTCCGGGACTGACGGAGGACGATTGCCTGAAAGGAGATAATACCAGAAACCTGCACGCCAATTTACTGATATAGGCGAGTTGATCAAATTATCGATAAAAGCTGTGAGCGAGTAAACTTCTATCAAAGAACTTCGAAACTGATTTACCGGTGACCATTTGAGAACACCGTTAATGGTATACGTCTACAGATAGTTATTACAATACCAGGTACTTAGTTACATATAATATCGGATGCAATATTATTCAAAATTAGGATAATGTACAGCATCCGGACTGCAAGACGCTGTAAAGGTAAAAGTAAACAAAAATTGTAGAAGAAAATGTTAAGTTGCACGTATATAAATATAATCCTTTTTTATTCTTGATCAAACAAATCGCCTGTTTCAGTTGCCTTAACTACGTTTATATATAATCTTTTATTCATACATACTCTATTCATATCTAATCTATGTTATACATAATCTATGATAAATATTATATAACCCTCTTCTCTTGAATTCTTTTCTATTCTTGATCAAATTAATCGCCTGTCTCAGTTGCCTTAACTACGTTTATATATAATCTTTTATTTATACATACTCTATTCATATCTAATCTATGTTATACATAATCTATGATAAANTATTATATAACCCTCTTCTCTTGAATTCTTTTCTATTCTTGATCAAATAAATCGCCTGTCTCAGTTGCCTTAACCATGTAGGCATGTGGCCTGTACAATCAAGTTGATCGAAATGATCAGTGAATATTTCTCATCGCAGAGAAGAAAGCGCCTACATTTTTGCCGTGCTAGATTTTACGTACCACGCGAGGACGTGTGCATGAACAAGCAACCAAGCGCAAAGATAGAGAGAAGGGAGGAGTAGGAGAGGTAGATCATTTAATTGGTTTGTATCTAACACGAGTTTGGGTGAAATGAACGCATAAGCGAATTCCGATGGTGGCTCTAACGAGATAAATTTATATTACTGTGGTTTAAAACGCGAGCGCAGTAGCATCGCAGCGATGCATGATCCTCTAGTCTTGCGCGTACCATTTTCCCCTAGGGAATTACATTAAAGGATTACATCCTTTGAGAATTTATTTTATCGCAATGCTTTCGGCCTTAAAATATCGCTACCGCTTTGCGTGTCGTTAATTCAAATCGTGGCAATTCTACCGATTTTCTGGAATTCTTTGATCCATCCCTGGTATTTTAAATTTACCAAACTTTCCAGAGTCTTCTTTCTTTCCTTCTTTAGAGTGTCCTGTCTTTCTTTCTAGAATTTCGCAAATGTTTAGACCGCATTCGATCACGAATATTCGGCGTGTAAAAGAACGAATGACGTTTTTCTTATATCATTTAAGACGCTTCATGCCGCGTGTACCACCTAGCTCTGTCAGCCTTAATTACTCTCTTATTTCTTGTGACACAGAAAAATGTTCAGACAAAAGTCGTAACATATATGATGAATCAAATATGATGCACACGCTGTGCTTTTATCCTTTGACTTTGCAATGATCTTAAAACGTCCTGTAAAGGTGACCTGTAAAGGTAAATGGATACCTTCGTTTTCTATCACGTAATCTCGCCAACGTTTAAACGTTTTCAAAACGCCGGAGACTCGCGTCTTTCGCGCCATTCGTTATCGAGATACGAACTTTAAAATTGTGGGACTCATGAACGAAACTTGAGGAAAAAAAAAGAAAAGAAAAAGGCATTGATCATTATCGGACACGCGGTCGCTTGGCCATCGTTGCTCACGCAAACATACAAGACAGTTACAAGGCACGGTTGCCAATTTCAGCCAACTTGATGATTCTCGTTAGCAGAAACTTTACGTAAGAACGTTTCTCGCTTGGAAATTATCTGACAGAAGTTACCTAAAAAAAAAAAAAAGAAAAAAATTGTCCTTCAAAATAATAAAAATTCTAGTAATGTATGTTCGAGTATATAAATATTCCATGATATATTCCAGTTCCAGAACGTTCGTTCTTTTCAATTTATTCGCGGAGAATGTACGAAAAGGGAATACACAGAAATAAAACGTAAACGGGATAATAAAAATTGATCCTCGTAAAAGATAAGAGGAAGAGCGGAGGAGCGAAAAAAGAATAAAAAAAAAAAATAGAAAAAGAATAGCGTTACTGAAAACTGGGTAGCAAAAGCTCGCTCTGTTCATCGTAATTATTACAGAGCAACACGAGGAGAACGCGATTTCAGTATTTTTACACGTGGTACAGAATTCGTATTGCGTTTCGTTTGTCTATGGCGCGGCTATGGAAGCGTTAAATAAAAGAGAAAATAAAGATGACACGTGTAGAGGGAGAGAGAGTCGAGGGGGGGAGGGAGGAATAAAAAGTGAAACGAGAAAGAAACGATCCGGCAGACGGGGGGACAGACAGACAAATAGTGATTGAACGAAATAAAGAAAAGCAGAAACTCGTCGGACGAGGAAGAAGAAAATGGAAAAGAAAATAGAGAGAGTGAAAGAAAACATCGCCATGTATCACTCGGAACAGTATCATTCGAATCGATGCTATTTGTAACATGCAAGAGAAGAAAGTTGATGATGCACGTGAGTACGACAAATGTGCTAGAAAACAGATACCATAAGAGTAGACATGCTTCACACGACGTTTAGTGTCTGTTCGACAATTTACAATTTGATCGGATAAATGCGAAGGTAATTGTTAGCAATTTTCCACGAGAAATAAATTTCCAATTGATGATTGAGAATTATGCGCGAACTTGTCGTGCAAATATATGCATATTTCTATTACAACAATATATTCAACATGTGCAGTGCGAATGACAGTAAAAATTTAATAAATGATGTAACAATAGATATATTACAATGTCGAAAAGAATAATTGCACAGTTTATTTCTTCAACAGTTCATTTTCTTGCTCTAAATAAATAGTATACAAATTTTTTAACCGAATCTTCGCTTTTCAGGAAGAACCAAGGGATAGTTGGATTCGTTTCAACTTATTTAAGAGCCATACATTCTTTTATCTTTCTATCAGAAAAAAACGTGGACCATCGGAGGAGATTATTATTAACAAATTCCGTCTTACCTTCGCTATACGTATAATTTACTACCTATTTAAATTAATTATATTAGGGCACAAATTATGAAAATAGAAAAGTAGTACATTTTAATACTACACACGCTTGAAAAATCAAAATTATAGGATGAAATTCAATTCACTGGTAAAATCAAGTATTCGCGTATCTTTCACAAAGTTATTGTCTCTGAATCAATCGTTATTTTTTAAAATGACGATTTTACGACGATTTCTCGCGCTGTCCAAATTGTCTTTGACCCTTTGATCCTTTTTTTTTATCAGAAAAATGCGTTAAGCACCCAATTCTATCCAACTTTCCTCTAACCATAAATCCGTTTTGCTCTCCTTTCTTCTTTTTTTTTTTTTTTTAATTTCTAATATCTTCCGCACGTTCTTAGAAACAGAAACTTGGTTCTATTACCGCTAAGTCAAAAATAATTGATGGCTAAAATGCATCATTAAAGCGTAGAAAAAAATCGGGCAACTTCCGACTTCCTAAGCCATTTCTAATTAATTAGAATACAAGCATCAGAGAAAGAATACTTCGCCGCTACAATAACATCGCAAATGGCTCCGGTCGGAAATAATGGATTGCTGTTTTCCACGCTACAATTAATACGGCTGAAAAAGGAATACGAATTGGAGCAAGGTGTAACGGTAAAAGGGGACCGTGAAATACATAATATATATTCTTGCAACTAAGGAAGCATTCGAATAATGCAATAAACGCCACAGATGACACGAAACTTAGCTGACACTCTGTTGTAAGACATATTGTGTACATTCACTCATAAGCAGATTACGCACGTGCCTGATGTCATCTAATTACCTGAGCCGACCTACATACCAGCCGATAAGTCGCCGCCACTCTAAATCGATAGGAATGCCGAAATTGCGAAAGTGCGATCGATCTTAATTCGCTCGCTGTTGCATCGATTTTCGCAATTGAGCTTTGGACACCGGAGTATTTTTAACGCGAACCTAAAACTAATTTAAATACCGTTTAAACCAGATGACCCGTCTTTCAGGTTTTTCTACCTGCCGCAGCTTTAATTAGTAGCAATAAAATAGCAATCTTGTAAATGGAAATAAGAGAATGAAATCTTGCTCGACGTATCGCGAATTTTTTTCGTAAAATACATCGAACGTGCAACTGTGTTGAATATATATATATATATACACATATATGTTCGCAGCATTTTACGTTGCATTTCACGCGGCTAGAGATTAAAGTGCAAAATAAATCTAGAACTGTCCAATAATAAATCAATAAAAACACAATGTAGTTTTTACACTGTAACAAACAAATGTTTCCAATAAGAAGATTTGGAAACAGGTACAAATTGAAAAGACTTTCTTTTATTTATATCTTATATCAGAAATATCAGTGAAAATTAACGAAACCACTAATCGTTTGAATCGGAATATTCTAAAGAAACATCTTATATTAAACGTTAATATTCTAAATTATATATTCCAGATGAGCCTGATAATTACAATATGCTTGCGGTCGTTGAACGATTACAGGAACTTGATAAAAGGAAACTATCTATTTTCGTTGAATAAAAATTACATAAAAATCAAGGAAACTGTGTGAACTAACAAATATCGTCTTATGTTCCTCGTTTCCCGAAATAAATCTGCGTGAAACTTTATGATTATTCTAGATGCGGCAAACGTATGATTATTCATTTAAGAAACACATATATTACAAGGATACTGTTTCTTCTCAATCACAGTAAACGATATAATAGCACAGGAAGGATAAATTGTTTTAAATTGTATGGCTCTTCGAATACGAAGGGAGACACTTTAATTGCATATCGATTACCGATAACATTTTCCTTCGCATTCACCGCTGGTTTTCCCTCCCTCAAGAAAGTAACGTTTATCGTGTACTCTTGTTCTCCCGTAGAAAAATTTCTGGATGCTTATTACGGCTATTACGAAGTAATTGTCGACAGCAATAACCATATGCAAAGCTAAGATAGTTATAACAAATAAATATCGAAAGACGCGTTTTATTTCTTCATAGGTAATGTAAAAATAATTTTTATTGAATTTGTAACGCGTTCGCTTTGTTTTCTGTGGATTATTGCACCGTAAATCGTACACGTGATATATACAGAGCAATTGTGAATTTTATACAGAAGATAATAATCGGTTGAAATTATTCCAGACACGATTAAAGTCGATCAAAATTTATAAAAGTTATTTGCAAGAGCCACGAAAGGAATACGGTGAACTAATCGTTCGAGTTACATGGTGTTCTTCGCAGATACTTCTACTAAATTCTTCCACTAAAGATGAACTGTATAACGAATACGATAAGAAAATGAATAATTCGAGAGTTAAAATTGGCCAAAGCGATGATCGAGAATCGCGGTGAACATAAAAACAGGATAAAAAATCTAATTATCATAAAGCTAAATAAAAATAAAGTTAAATATCATAAATTAGTATTATGGTGTTGAATATATATATATGGATTTTTTATATATCCACATAAGCTACATATGATCCCTATCCATCTGAATCAAACGATAAAATTTCGACCGAGAGAATAATAATTCTTAACTGTTTCAAGAATATTCGAATACGAGAAGGAAAATATTTTTCGTCAAGACGGAATCGAGATATTATCTATTAAAAATTATTACAATGCGCGTTACATTCTTTTTCCGTACTTTTGAATCATTTCGTTCGCGCTTCTGAATTACTATATCCTCGTAAATTCATCAACGTGCCTCAGCTTGCATCTGCACATTTGTGAACCAAATTTAATCATTTGTAATGGTCAGTAATTATATATGCACACGCGTAGAAATAGCAACAACGGTTAACGCTAATTACTATCCGTTATGAATTTATTTATGCGTTTATTTATCGATTGTTAAAGGTTGGAAATAATTTCTTGGCGAATGAAATTCAATCGCGAATATCGATTTCAACCGGCCATAATACGGCACGCGTTAAACGAGCTGAATAATTATTGCTCAACTACTTTGATCTGATACGCTCGAGGCTGGTAGCGATCTTTCACAGAAAAGTATATTTTCTTGGTTGAAGATGTTGCTTGCTCGAAATGTTTTCTGGCGCGTACGATCTTCGACAATGTCTGTAACGACAGGAAAGTTTCTCCGTGAAAGCCGTTAAAACAATTAGCAAGAACAGTAGCGTAACTATGGGGCAAAAGTTTTCGAGCGTTTGGTTCGCGAAAAGTTGGCAACTCTGGAAAGCACTGGTAATTGGCAATATTATCGAGTACTGCAGTTGATACGGCACGCCAACGTTTATTGCCAATTTCTTTTCCGTTGTTCCTGCAATTACGGCTGAATAAATAAAACAATTCTTCTTCCAATTAATTCCATCGAACTGCATGATAAGTCGAAATCCAATTAAGAAATATTCAAGTTCCTAAATCTGTTAAAACGAATAAGTTTAAAAAAAAAAAAAAAAAAGGAACACTTTATCGTACCTCCAACTATTTCTACTTTCTGCCTGACAATCGTTCCCGTTTTATCATTGCTTTATCGCGAGCAATAAATTTCTTTCGATGAATATAACATTACTTGGATTCAATCGTTCAATCGAAGTTCAAGAAGTTCGATCGAGACATGTTTACGAATATTTCCGAAAAATAATATTCCAATATTCGACGATCGTCGTCATTTTATTATTATTTTATCGCAACTACGAACGTATCCGTGTCTACTTCAAGGATAAAAAGAGCTCGTGCGATTTGAAGATTTAATTTCGCCGAGAACTCCGCGTTATCATTCCTATTCTAATTATCGTAATTTGTCGAAGTCCTAATTTGTCGGATCAACCGGATAAAAAGCAGGGAAAATCGGCGCGCAATGTTCCTCGAAAGTGTCGATATTTTACCGCGCGTACATCTGAAAAGAGCGGAATGACGGCGAGCATGGGCCATTATTACCAATTGCGCGTAACAGCTAATTACCCGTAATTATGCCATGCGATATATCAAGCTTTCAGGATAATGGCGCGGTCCACAGCGGCGAACCGCGGAAAATTGCGCGGCGGTCCTACACGGCTCGTTCCGCTGTCAGTTTTCATTCTACGGCCTACGCTCATCCTTGCCCCTTTTCATTCCCGGCGACAACTTTTTAATCCTCTCGAGCGCGGCTCGAACCCTCGTCAAGCCTTTCTAATCGCAATTACGCCGGAATGCGAACACCGGCCGACGATACCGCACGAAACGTGCACGCCGAGACTCTAGGACGACGTCTTTTTCGCTAGAAGAAACGAAATTCCTTAGTTGCGAAATGAACATGCTCTCGGTTACGGAATAAAACGAAAACACCTCGGCAGGGAGGAATTTCACGCACAGGATATGAATAATTACGGACAAGGTGAAGGTGTGATTAACGACGAGCAAAGAGAGGTTTTCGTAGCTCTATCCTTGTTTGTTCCCTGGATAATTACAGTGTCCATCGAGCAATTTTGCACAGGTGTTCCCGATGTGATACTTTTCAGAGCTGCGTGCACACCGTATGAAATCGAAAACGGTAAACATCGTTGTCGCGATGTAAATGGAAAGTCGAGTGTGCAAACGATATAATCGCCGCACAAATTGATTCGCCTGGTTTGATTTGAGTGGATTTCGCCGCAACGTAAAGTAATTTATTATTACTATTTATTTTGTTTGGCGTCGAATCGCCCACCACGATTAGAATTATATTAGAGTTTACACGGTAGAGGTAGAACCTATCTATCAATGTATGTACCTATCGATCGAAAATATTCCACGGTGTTGGTTGACACGTCAGTGATCAGGAAATAATTTAGAAAAAGCATGCAGACATGTATGTATACATATACATGCATGTATGCTTACTATATATGCTACAATACTTATACGTAATATATTTCTAATTCGTTCGTGTCGTGCGCGTCTAATATAATACAAAATTCCAAACAAGGTAAAATTTATTATGATTCTGCAATTATTGCAACGAGTAGGAGGAGGCGTTCTAACATCTAGAACCTGTGTTACAAGAGAAAGATATATATATATATGCCGACGTACAGTTCGCGAAGAATATAACGCAGCTGACAGTTTCGGTTTGAGCGAGAAACGATTTGCGGCAATAAATTTCGCCGCAAACGAACTAATGGATCGATAGCGCGGATTAGATTAACCATCGAGCGTGTCGTTGGGAAATACCGAGACGGAAACAACCGCTCGAACTGCAGCGATACGCTTGCGAAGCGCAGTAAAATGGAAAAGCGTGGTTGCGCGAGGGCGGACATTTACGTCGGCGATATCGGTTGTAACGCGATATACGAAAGACAGAGGGGATGAAAGTAGAGAGAACGAACTCTAAAGCAACAGCCGGTTGCATCAATGCGGCTAGCTATCTTTATGACAGCAAGATGTTGTTCTACATCCGCGTTGCCTGCTGCTCGTTGACGCGAGGATTACGCTTCGGCTGCGCGGACGAATATACTCGGAAGTTATAAATTACATTTCGCCTGACGCCTACGGGACCTGAATTATTTTGGACGAGACGTGCTCGCGCAATATATATCATGCGTGGCGGAAAGGAAGAAGTTCGCGCGAATTACAAAGTTACAGATTACGTACGCAAAGCTGTTCGATCGATCAACACCGCGTGAATATGCTACGCGATACCCCTGGAATTTTATAGATGGATTATCTGCGAGCGACTTCGTCTCGAGGGAACGAAGATTGCTTCTAAAGATTCCCGACCCGATTGTCTTTCTCTTGTATCGCGTTATTGCGAAATCGATTTCATATTTTTTTATCGTAGAAGAGAAACTGGACCACCCAGCGGCGGGACGTAGATTACGGCGAATCAGATATGGAATTACCGATTCATTCCAGGGAATAGAAGACACGGCGAATCGTGAGAGAAAATACACAGAGAAAAGTACGAGAGGACGACGAAAGCAGAGCAACAAACTTCGCGTACAGCGAGACATACGGGAGAATCGATGGCTTTGGATCTTCTGAAAGATGATTTTTAGAGTGTTATACGTACTGATTGATAAACTTGGAAAGTCGCCTTAGGGAAAAAAGAAAGAATCGAAAAGCTACCTTGAATACGTCACGGTCGATGAAAAGAATTATTGCCTAGGCGAGATTAACCGACTAAATAGGTTGAAACGCGACGATACGACAATGAATGAAGATAAAATAGAAGAGAATCTACCGCGTGAACAACGGGACATCCGAGAAATAGAAAATATTACAGACAGCACACGTACTAAGCAATATATACAGAAACCAGACCAATCGCATTGAGAAATAAGAAGTGGATAGGAATAATAACAGTAAAAACCGAAAAACAAATATGGCAACTGGCTAACTTCATAAAGGGAAACGCGAAGCTGAAAGCTTTCTGCATAAACGAATGAAGAAACCAAAGAAGAACGAACAAGAACGACACATCAAAGAGTGATATATGTACAGTGAGCTAGTAAATGAAGATATAGATGTGCTCGAACAAATAGGGAAATACGAATAGGAGCTTTAAGGAACGAAATAAGATAGGAACAAAATGCAACAAACGGGCACGTATAAAAAAACGATTGTAACAGGTACAGATCTCGGTACAATAAACGAATTTCGCGTTCTATACCATATTGCGAACAAATTTTATATCGGTTGTACGTTTTGTATTATATCGTTGATAAATTGTTTGAAATTTAAAGGAAAAATGAAGTAGTCGTAATGTAAAACGTGTGACTTTTTAATTTTGATAAAACATCTTAATCGTCTCTATAGTTGTTAAAGCGAGACCGTGACTCAGACATAGAAATTCGAAAACCGCAGCGCGTGTAACGAAATAAAATACGATGCGATACGTTTTATCGTACGATCGACAATTTCGTATCAATTTCGTATTCTACATTGTACTGCTAATAAATTTTGTACTAACTGTACGCCTTATCGTTATATTGTTAATAAATGTCTTACGTTTGGAGAAAACACGAAATAGTCCTTAATTGGTATGTGTGATTTTTTGTTTCAATTTTACACGAGGAATTTTGGTAGAACGTCGATCATCTTTATATTTGTTAAAGCAAGATCGTGATCCAGATAATACAAATTCAGAGGCTGCAGCGCATAAGTGAATTTTTTGCTAGGGATTTTGGTAAAACGTTAATCATCTTTTTCTCTGCTGAGGCAAGATCGTGATTCCGATATAAAAATTCGGAGACTGCAGGGTAATGACGCTGAAGAACAGTCGTTTAGATACTCTGCCAGTCACCGTATTATAATTTCGGACAGAAGCTTAAACGTTGATTAACATTTTTAAGTTTATATTAATACGAGGCAGAAAATTTTACAGACCGATAAATTCTATAAAAAGTGGCACAAAAATAATAGTGCTGGTTTAACGTTACCACTGTTGCTTTAGTTCCGTTATAATGCTCAGCCAAATTAATCTGCATGTATCCTATAAGCGTGTATAAACGGCGCAATTCGCTTCCATTTAGAAAATTATTAAAATTTCTATCTTTTTTTTTTTTTTTATTGCGACTATTAACGAGTGTCGAGAAATATGATTCAGAGATACGAAAGAATTCCAGTCTAAATACAGTTAAGAAGGAAGTACGATTCAGGTCAACACCATCTAATTTCCGTATAAGATTTAAATAATAAATTAAAGATCCTCGCATACGTGTATAAAGAAGAAAAGTTTTTCTTTTTAAGGATCTTTCTTATTTGAAACAACGGAATTTACTGTTTAATTCGAGACGAATAATACCGTTGAACAAGACGATAATATAGCTTGTTCTTGCAAATAATTTTACGGTTCTACCAATAACCATTCTGTAATAATCAAAATCGATTCATACATCGTTCAACGAAAACTGAATAAATCTGAATCAAACAAGAGACTCGTAAAACGAATTTAATATCGCTAATTAATTAAACTTTAATATTATGAAGTACTAAACAGTATAAATTTGTTTGATATTTTATAATAAACTCAGCCAGGTACCTGGTGAATGTTCTAGTGTTTGAAAGATTAATGTGATATTGGAATTTCTCATTAAATACACACATAGATATGTAATTATACGTCTACATCGATTTCCTTCAATTCTGAAGGGTCAATGGCGAGACATCTCTTTTTTAATATAAGAAATAATGTAATTATACAATATATAATTAATACAGGAAAAAAGAGATTTTGGAGATATATAGAAGGTAATATCGCTTAAGCTGACCCATTTAATCGATAGGCAAACAATCGGTAAAACGCGCAGATGCGTGCTCCGATAAGATATAAGATAGATGATCGAACAATTAGTTACACTTCCATTATACTGAAATTATAATAGTTGATACAGAACACATTAAATTGTATATTGAAAATATATTAAAGGAATTTTTAGTTTTATCCTCGTTGCTAGTTGATAAACAGTTACACGAACCAGAACATTTTAAATTATAGCCTTAATTTATGTCAATATTATTCTTTCCAGAAAGAAAGAAATCAAATAAAGTTAAGTCTTTTCAAGCAACGTACACACTACACATCGAAGTATTATGACCCAGAAAGATGGTGTTTCCGCAGCATTGGAACAGCTGCGTGCCTTGGTATCATTTCAATCTCTTTAATCATTGAAATAGTCATCATTACATGCGATAAGCTTTTCCCAACATGATACAAATTTGAATATGTCGAAGACAAACTGTCCGTACTAGCTGGTGCATTGCGAGTTTTCAAGCCATTAAAATAATAAATCGTTTCTAGGTTCCCTGATAAATCGAACGATGTATCTATCCTTGTACATCTTTTCATAATTTTAACATATATAATACGGAACGTGATCATCATTTTATTATTAACCTGTAATTATATGTAAGATAAAAGTAATTACAAATACATTGGAAACATCTTCTTTGACATATTCGAATATCGTTTATCGTTTTATTATAACAACTTTCTTTATAATAATACGTAAAAATTATATCGTAATAAAATATATAAACTTTCGTTGAGAGAAAAGAAAGCAAATCGTTGGGCTAAAATTTATCCGCATCATAAAACATCTTTATTCCATCTGATTTTTACTTGATCTTTTAAACGAATCGATCAATAATAAACTAAAAGTTCGTAAATTTAGATCACGCTGTTATAACAGCTATATTACAATAGTATAGTAGATAATAGTAGGCGACGTTGTTTATCAAAATGAACTACGTCCGTAGGAATTTAAAATGACTTTCTTCGATGTAATACTGAAATTAATTAATCGAAAGAAATCGAGATAAATTGAACAAACAAGACAAGAAAAAGGTCGAGCAACTACGGAATATTGTCATCGATATTACGAGAAGCTCTGCATTTCACATAGTATTGATTTCATTAAATATAAGATACACTGATGTCCATATTATTAAACTAAATACAAGAAATTCCATAACATAAATCCACGGAGCAAATAAATACTCTGATACGACGACTAAAAGACGTAGTAACTCGTGTTCTTAGTTCCAGAGAAGCAAAAAAACGAAGTAACTTTATATTTTCATCGATATCGCGGAAAGCTCTGCTTCTTCTCTATGCATTGATTTCATTAAACGCAACCCATATAAAAGGTACGTTATTAAATACATAAAAAATATAGATCCGCTATTACTATATTAAATACAAGAAACTGCATAAAATAAATCCACGAAACCAACGAACGCTCTGATTCTGATAGCGCAGGTATAAGAGACGCGGCACGTTTTCTCAGTTACGGAGAAGCTCGGGAAACCAACGAGAACCGTTATCGTTTCTTCGCGTTTCATTACTTTTTCGCGATGCGCAGAAAGAAAGAAAGAAGGAAAGCAAGCGCATAGCCGTGCACCAGCAATTAAATATTTTCCTGTGAAACGAGTGCGAAAGTAGTTGCTCCTCTCGCGGTTTGCCCCGGTTTCCGCAACTTCCAATCTGCCGTGCATTTCTCATCGCGTTAATGCCCCGCGCGAGCATCGCGGCCCATCGCCGAACGGAACACTTATGGTTACATAAATAAGATGCGCCGCGCTGATTGCACGATTACGCGAGGAAATCGTTCGCACGTCCCTCGCGCGCAGTTGCGCCACGCGAATCGATCGAATCGATCGGCGAACCAGGCTGCTCATCGACGTGTCTCGAACACCGCTCTCACCAAGCAATATTCCAGCAACGTATATAAGTAGGAAGCGTTTCGGCGCGTCTTGCACGCAGACAGCCCGCGATTTGCGCCAACGTACCTTTGCCTTCTGCCTTAGGACGCACAAGCTCTTTGGTTGCACATGACGTTGCAACATGCACACGATTGCCCAATGCTTAATGCTTCTCAAGGAACGAGCAATTTGCGGTAAATCACTTCCCTCCAATCCCTCTTTCTCTCTCTCTTTATCTATCTTCCTCTCTCTCTCTCTCGCGCACGCTCAATTTCTCTCTCTTTCTTAACCACACACCGCGCTACTTTCAACCCTCTTCCTGTCACGCTCGCTGTTCGCAGATTCTATTAACAGCACTGTTAGCAAAAACCACGTTGAAACCTGTTACAGGGCAGAGCACTAAAGTTTCTGATCGCGAACAATGTTCGGTAACGTTGCATGCGGCGAAGCAATAAGAATTAAATGGGTCAAAAATAAGAATTACACGTGAGCTCGCTACTGTTTAACCCTGCGGCGTTCTTTCGGTCATCTTCGACCCAGTTATACGTTCTTCCAACGTTAGGAAGTATGTCGAGTTTCAGCAAAATATGTCGAATATTATTGTCGACGCGCGTGATTCTAGTTTTGTGTCGAACAGTCTTCTCGATCCATTACGAATCCTTGTTAAAGTTATAGAAGTTCTTGCTAGAGTTAGAATAAGGTTAAAATATAAAAATATGTAAAAGCGGCAGCTTGGCGAGGGAAATTTGATTATCCAATTCATTTTAGATGGACGTTTATTTAACTCGTGACACGACCGATTGGCAAATCAATTTTTTGGAGGAATATCATGGTAAAATCATTGGCAGATAATGGTAACGCATTAATTAGTTTTAACAGTATCCAGTTTATTTGATATTTGACTGTAGTATTTGATAAGAGCACATCTATTAATTACGACCGATGAAAAGTCTTTTTAATCATGCCAACCAGATACTTGTATACAATTCTATCTTTTTAATGCTTTATCGTTTGAATTCGTTAATTTTTTACTTTCTCGAAAAATATACCACCGTCTATAAGCATTTGGACAGCTATAGTCTGAAAAGTTATAATCGAAGAACGCTTCTCTAGCGTTAATTTTGCACCTCGTAGCATAACCGGGACCAGACATTCCGCTAAATTTAAGCTGAAACAAGAGATACATCTACGAGAGTATATCAATTCCATGTCTATCTGACCAACTTGTAACGAATGACTGACATTTTATGAAATCTATATAAACTCTTAGGATGTGGGTAGAAACACATATTTCAATCGCTCTGAAACTCCAACATTGAACAGACACTTCACTCAGGTATCTTAGTCGATGCAATTTTCATCCGTTTCCATTACTGCTCTTTTATTCGTGTCGTCTAACATTAAAACTATTATTCTTAAACTATATATCTGCCAACTGTATACGATTTAATACGATATATTAATCAAATCGGATCGAACAGTTGTTCCATTTGGCAGAGCAGTATGTATTTTCGTACGTACACTTGCAACAATTTGGAAGCGTCCAAACGCCTACGAACGCGTTAACGATAGCGTGGATCGAGTCGTCGTTGAAACTTATACGCAGATAATCAGAAATCAATCGCTGGACTATTTGCAAATTTAAACGCGCGATATTCTGCAAGCGAAAACTTTCCAATCCGCGGTGCGATGGAGGACGGTTTTAAGTGTATTAAATTTACAATCTGCAAAAGGAGGATTACCGCGAGCAACGACAGTTGCTTCTTCGAGAGCCAGTGTATTTTATTTTCCGCCGACTTTTAAACTGCCTTTTGCCCGCCACTTTATGTCCTTGCGTTTCTGCGTGGCTCGATCCTTGTTCTCTCTCACGTCTCTCACCGTTCCCTTTCTTCCTCCGGCATGTTACCAGCCTGACACATCTCTTACATAACAGTCTGTGCTGTCGTGAACCGTGCTAGCATTGCTCTTGCCATTTGCGGCTGCTCGAGGGAAGCGCGCCACAGGCGACATGCACCGCACGTGCAACCTGCGCTTCGTTCAACGACCGTGTATACTTGCCTTTTCATTCCGCTTGATACACGTGGGACCAGCTATTAACTATTAAGAATTAACACACTGTAATAGGAAACGACGTTGTCGTAACTGAGGATTTTTATACAAATTCATACTTTTGGGAATATAAGTATAAAAAATAGAAGATGGTAGAAAAAGCACAATACTTGGAATATTTCATACGTTTCCTTAAGTTGCGCGCATTTCGTTCAAATTTGCCCTTTTCCTATAAACGTATACGAATACGTAATTTAGTTATACTTTGTAAAAAACAATATTCCCCTAATTGATAACCAACTGACAACTCTGAATTCGTATGTTCTTAGGATTTGTTGTTTTTGTTCCTTGCGATCTTTTGTTGAACTGAACTCGACATTCTAATTTCCTCGATTCACGCTCGTCATTTTAGCTTGTAGAATGTGGTGAAATTCTTCTGCGTTGTAGTTTGATCGATAATTCGGTATAGCAATATAGTAATTGAATTTAATTGGGCAGAAATGCGTCAATAGACGTCTTAATTCGCATTTTATAAAATCAAAACGTGTTTTGGGAATACGGTGCAGCTAATGTGAGAATATCGATTTTTCCAAAACGTGACAAGATCTATTTATAATAACGATTTTATTCGTTCTTTAGGCCCATAGTCTGTTACAAAGCGATTGTTGGGTTATTTCTAATTTCTCACACGATATTATATTCTTAAATCGATCTCTTGACGCTATATGATATTGCTATTATATATATATATATATATATAGTATACAGGGTGTACAGTGAAATGTGTTGACGATTTTTCAAGCACTTCCGGTAATGTCAAAAAAAAAAATATTTTAATAAATGTCCAATGTACAATTTTCTGTAAAATAGTTCAAGTGACTCTTATCTTTTGTCGAATAAAATATATATATATTTATATATATATAAAATTAAATATATAATTAATATATATAATTAAATATATATATATATATATATATATATATAGATTTAACGAAATCTATTTAATCGATGCAAATTAGAAGAAGAAAAAAGAGAAGAAGAAGCGAAGAATAGCGTCGAGTTTTAACGAATTTTAATAAAGCTGGCAGTTATTGTAAAAAGACTCTCTAGAGGGAAATATTTTTCGCATTAGATCATAATGCAATTTCGAATTAAAGTGGCTTCCAGAACTGCAATAACCTCTATAATATACATATCTGGCCTTTGAATTGCTAAAAAAAATGAAAAGTTCCATTACATCTAATCCTACTTTAGATCGTCGAATTCTGTTCTAACGCAATGCAGAAGATCGATGGAATAGCAGAAAATTGATTAAGAATGGCGTGTTTTCTTGCAATCACGCGCGTGTAGAAGGCGATCGTAACAATTTAACCGCCTTGTTTGCAGCCTGTTATTACATCGAAACGCTTTACGTGTTCGAAATCGAGCAAAGTGGAGAAGATGAATCGCGATGCAACATCATAGCCAAAATTGGATTATTCCGATAAGCAAATGGGCTTCGTGAACGTGAATCGGCCGTCATGTCATAGGTATTTGGCTGTATATTTGAATTGGAATTTCAGCCGTACAACGGCTTAGACTTCAATTATTCGAAGGACAGTGTACTATTCAATTAAAATTCAATTGTGCATTCAAACACAGAAAGACGCGATTTATAATAGAATCGAAAAAGATGATCCTTTTCGGTATTAAAACGAACGACGATAGGTCGTAAAATCTTTTGACGCGGTGTTTCGTTTCCGTGCAAATCGATCATAATTTGTACAATTCGTATTTGATCGACTACAATTTGGCTGTGACACTTATCGTATTATTCTCCTACCACTGTACGCGTGAAACAATAATACGTTTTCTAAATTGTGCTTCCTATTATGACATAAGTGTCTTTTGCCGGAGTACAAATATTTTATCGTATCAAGTACACACGTAATTTCATTTGCAAAAAATATGTAAGATTGGGCGGTTTAATAGGATCAATCTTGAAAGTCACGCCAGCATAACTTTATATCGTAACTTTAATATCGAGTCGAAACTATATGATCCTTCTTATAAAATGCAAAACGTGTTTCCGTCGTCTCGAGAAATTAACTTTATTTGCAAATTTTGCATTATTCTGCAAATTTACCAAACATTGCATCTACGTATTACTTATGAGAATCTATGGCAACGAAGGTTCACATAAAGATGCTGACTACTTCCACGAATAAGAAAGTGCAAACATATTAAAATCCATTCATTTTTACTTGAGTAATTAATTATGCATAACTGTGTATGAATACATGATTTCTAAAATCTTGTGTCGTTTAAATTAAATTATTGACACTGTTGGATAGTACTGATACGAACAACAACATCACAGGTTAACAACGAATAATTAAAGAACTTCTGCGACCTTTCAAAATCGATTTCCCCGAAGGCGAAACATCGTGCGAAAAAATCGTACATTTACATTTTCATAACTCGAGAATTCATACCTGTCGATGTACGTACACCTAGTATTCAATCATATTCTAATTATGGATAACGCAGAATGAATTTGAAGAATAAAATAAAAAAAAAAAAAAAAAGATACAACCCATAATCAATACGCATATAAAAAATGAATATACATGTATAAACTTACAGAAATTCGTGCCAGTAAAACAAGCAAACGTTGTACCTGAAATTATAGACTGTTAACTGCGCTGCGTTGCTAATGGCCTCCGCTGTTGAAGCAACGTTAAACACATACATATACATATATATAAAAGAAGTAAAAAGGGCACGACAAAAGTGGTAGTTACTAAATTTCAATTTCAACGTTCTTCTTTCTTTTTTTTTTTTTTTTTAAATGCGCTAATTAATTTCTAATTTTCATAAAGAATGCCTTTCTGCAGCAAAAAACTGCGTTTAAATAAGCAAAAAATTTGGGGCTCTTATTGGCAAAAGCATCAATCATTCTGCGGGTCGATTCAAAGAGCCTGGCCAAAGGGAACTGCATGAGTGGCGAGGCACGTGCGCTGATTTACGTCCATGAGACCAAAGCACGTGGCATCGCGGCAAGCTGAGAATTCTCACAATTCCCCTTTCTACCATTAACCCTGTTTCTCACCCTTTTTTCCTCCTTCTTGTTTTATTTCCATTTCGCTCTCCATCGCATAAATATACTTCTACTATTTGTCTTTGCACCTTTTTTATCCGTAACCCCTTCCGTATTGTTACTTTCGTTTCTCAGCTCTTCGCTCTTTCCTTGTTATATTCACTTTTGCTCAGACTTTCAACTTGACACGCTGGGAATTATTGGCTTTAAATATGTAATCTGTATGGAACGACTGCGTGAATTGTAAATTGCATAGTAATTCAATTACGTCGTAGCTAACACGTTGCAAGCGGTAATTCGCATCTCTGATTCTAACGAATCCACAATATGGTTCGTAGTTGTCGCCGAGGTACAATTGCACGATGCAATTGTAAAACATAAACGTAAGATTGAGTCACGTAGGAACAGGAAACGGAGGATACGCCGTGTAGACACGAAAGATGGATACGAACATTTATCTCGGCTGTAATTCGGTTACATTTCAATCACACTGTAATTCAGTTACGCTCGTGATTACCGTAATTGCCAATCGAGTTCATTGAAAAGCTTGAATTATGTAATTCAATTACGACGTAATGCGAACTAAATTAAAATAAGAATTTCCCAATAAATGTACTAAAAATTAATAATTAATAAATAATGATTGACTGTTTAATTTGTTCAATTTACCGAAGAACATGCACATATTCTTATGAATAGGCGAAAATGCTTCGAGTACGTTGTCGGATCACCCGTATACTGATTTTTGATCGCTATTAATGCACCTAATTAATGCAACTGTTAATACACCTAATCTGAGAAAGGAAATTCGAAATATTTATCAAAATAACGAGGATATAAAAATTGGTGCGCACGAAGCATGCTGGTAAAGAATAAGGAGGCAATGATTTCACAGATTAACATGTACGAATAAATTTTGCCATTGGAATTCGCAGAAAGAAGAAAGATACGAAACATTTTGAGTAACTATAATTTGACAGCCGACGGTTGCAAGCATAATGTCTCTCCGTTTCTTTCGCTTTGCTTTATTTAACGAGACCGTTTGACGATGTTGCAAAATTGTCATTTTTAAGAAAGTATTCGGCGAAAAAGGTGAAAAAGTATTCCGTTGATTCGTTAGAACTGCAGCACCCAAAGTGGCATGAAAAACACGTGGTCTTCTGACTTTGCGAACTCGACAGTAAATAGCGCGGTACAAAACACGCAATTGCCAAACTGGAACAGTACCTTGTTGCATGTTTTCCGCGGTTTTCAGCGACACTTTCTGAAAATTGTGGAGGAGGTACGAAAGAGCAGCTTTTGCAGGAATCCAGGAAAAAGCAGAACTTTCTTTGATCTCGCAAGAAACGAATCGGAAAGAGGAAAAAATACAAGCTTGGCGTACTTAGCCGATAGTTAGGTTAGTGTATAGTGTACATCGAAGATTTGCTTGAAAATTTAAAGATACAGAAACGAACAAACTGAACGGCAAATTAAAAAAACATGTAAAATCTGGCAAGTATATTATACTCATTGTGATATTTAAACGATTCGTGCAAATCCTTGCTTATGCAATCCTGTGCGTAATATTATGCATTCGTAAAAACATTCGCGATCTAACGATAATATCTTTAAAAATGTTAATTTGCAACTGTTCACGAGAGATGCGAATCGATCTATACGATTTTATAAACGTCGAGGACATTAAATCGACGTTTCTCGTTTTATTTGACTCTATATATATTTTTCAAAATTGCGCGGCACCCGGAATAAAATTTAATTTACGGTATATCATCGGGGAATATACTAAAAGCGGCCGAGGATCATGCCCAAAGTATGTTCAGCACTGCAATCTTTCGAAAACCTCATGCAGATTCAGCTATCGCTTTATCCTCGCCAAAGGGTGCATGGGAGCATGTTGATTGGATATTATCTGCCCCCGATACGAACCAATCAACATGCATTTTCCAGGCACTGCGCTTGATAAATGTTTAAAAGATAGTTACTTGAGTTTTTCAAGCTTGAAAGTCTTCAGAGTTTCTCAGACAATTACACGATAGATATAGTTCCGCGTTATTTTAATCTTCTGCATTGTTTTAATCTTGTAATCCTGCAATTCGTGCACAATGCTCCTTCGACGATAGTCCAGCATTCGAGACATTAGAATCTATGATTCATCATCCTGGATTGAACACGTTCGATCATCGTCCACTTAGCTGACGTTCGAACCAATTGCTCAATATTAATTCGCTGGGTAACGGTTAGGATAGAATGGTAACTATTAGTGTGGTTAATGCGAGCTTCAGACTCTACGAGGGCATATAATCCATACAATTTAGCTCTTGCTGACAAATTGTGGAATTTCATTAACCATACATTATAAACAAGCAAGAAGGAAATTTTCAATTATAGCTTCGTGGTCCAAGTAAATTATTCATCGATACCTATGATTTTTACTTTTTATTCCATACGTATGCGTGTGTGTGCGTGTGTCTGTACATCTGCTTGTAAATCCTAAAAATAATAACAGCGAATAATTGCAGAGCAGGAAATACTCACGAACACACGCGAGTCACTAGCCACATCCACTAATCGCCAGTCAGGTTTCTAATTCAAAATGTAGAACTTGAAATTTGTAGAAAAACGAAATTCTTTCGCGTACGAGATATTATAGAGAATATTCTACTTTGGATATTTTTATCAATTATATGCATCTTATATATCTTTTTGCATCCCTAAATTTCCCCATTCTCTAAATCCCGAATCGTACGAGCAGCAAGCTCAACTACAAGTAACGCGTTTGCAGTTTATATCTCGAGATGATCTTTCAAGCAGTCGCTGTGGTCACTTGCTTCTTATCTCGCGTGTAATATTCCGACGTAACGTTTGAAACAGGAAAACGATAGATGTTTTCTGACTCAATGTCATTTTATTGGAAAGAGGAGAAAAAGTAGAGTGAAGGGTAAAGATCGTAGGTATTGCGAATAATAGCGTGATCTTAACAAAGAGCGATCGTGAGAGCTGTCTACGTGGCAAAGATGGCATTGAACGCTTTCAGTATTGTCATTTATCATGGTTTCGCAGCTCTTACAGCACGGCATTATGCGAATTCCCTTCGACTGTTATTATCGACGATTTTATCCTTCAATATATGTACGTCGTATAAAGAATTTACTTTCAGTCAAAGAACATACGAACAATCGGTAAAAATATATCAGGCGATGTATTTTCTTGGTATTCGATAGGATTTTCGCGATTCAATTAATCTTCGATATATTGAAATTTAAACATTTATGTATGTACGTCAGCGTCTCGGCAATATCTGCTTAACCGAGTCGCGAATATTTGCCGATGTAATGCACCGATAGAAAAATCAATTTCTTCGCTTCGAACTAACAATTTGTTCAGATAATTCGAAAGCTCGTAGACGTTAAACTATCAAATTTCAGTCGCGTCTTGGTCGTGCCATTACGCTCGTACGACTATTTCGAACGCGATGTGAACGTATACGTAAATTAAGCCAATTAACTCCTTCGGTTGTGACAGTACGAAGGAAGCATATTTCATAATTAAAAAATTTCAAAGGCAGCAAAGGGAGAATCCTCTACAAGGGGAAGTTCCTTTCTGCTCCTTTTTCGGGCCAACTTTTTTCGACTTTCTTAAACTTTGAAATTAATGTAGATTGTTAGCCTATACGGATGATATGTAATTTGTCACGAGCCGAGGCCACGTGTGACGAGAGATTAACGACGAATCCTTTACTAAAAAAAAAAAAAAAAAAAAAAATGATTTATTAATTTGTTACTGAGAAAGTAGAAACTCCACGCGATCAAAATAAGGAAATCAACGGGAATATCGAGCACAAGGACGAACCAGACTATCGGCGAGCCTTTGGAAATTACGCGCGGTTGAACGTGTTGCCGTATCGGCGAACCGCAGGGGGCGAAACTTGGCGAATGAGTCCGACGCGAAATTATGATGCCAACTAGGATGAAAATTTGCAGATGAACTGGCCGCGCGGTCGAGCAGCTGCCAAGAGGAAAAAATACGCAAACGAACGCGATGCGAGTGGAGGAGCCGCTTGGAGCTTGAAAAATGTATGGACGATCTTGATGCAAAAATCAAAGAGCCGTAGGAAGCAGACGAACCTGTTTCAATAGTAGAGTGCTGCAGGAGGATTAAATTTTCATACACGAATCCCGGGCAAAATCGGAGAGCTACTGAGAGTTATACGTATGTAGGTGCGAGCAAACCTGATGCGGAATTCGGGAATCGCGGGAAAAGTTGACTTGGTGAGTTTAACAGTTGATATGGCTGGAGTGTTAAGGCAAAGGTTGATTTTAGAGATTATAGGATAAAATGGTGGCTTCCCACGATGATTGATAGAATCTTAGCAAATGTTTTTTGTTCAAATTTACGTTAGGGCATGCTATAAGTGACTATAGTGCTTTTCATACACCAGACGAAGATGGAAGATGTTATCAATCTGTTAACAATGGATCGGTGATGAATTTTCCTTTTAAAGTACTTTTTGTTAAATTCATTATCATGAATTGATGATAACAACTGGCGCTGTTTCAGACTGAACTCTTAGGAATAACGCATTACTTATGGAATGACCCAACGCATTACGAATACAATCTTCGGTTAGAAATTTCGATATGAATATATCATGAGCATATTATTAGAGTTTGATATTAGAATTAGAATTTAATGTGAATATATTACGAGTACGATGTTAGTGTTTAATGTTAGAATTAGAATTTAATGCGAATATATTACGAGCATGTTATATCGAATAATATAAGAATACAATACATTTTCATTGAAGAAAATCTTCAACGTGGAAGAACGAACGAGAAGATTTTACAGAGTTTCCTTCTTTTTTCGACTCGGACTCGAGAAATTTTCAAGAGCCACGGGGAAATGTTCTCTACGTTTAACAAATTAGACAGTCTGAATTAAGCAACATATTTCGTATAATAGAAGATATATATTATATATATACCTTCGTGTTACGAGTAATATGTAAGTTTCGATATATCAGTGCCAAGTATGTTTTTCCAAACGTTTTCTATCTTGAAAAGTGTTATAATTTATTATTCGTGTCACTTGCAAAACGAATAATAACCAAGATAACAATAATAAATTATCAATTTCATATAATATTTCTTCATAACAAGTTTGTACACTTCCCATCGCTTTTAAGTGATTTTTTCGTTTTGCAAATAACTTACACGTTCGAATAGTGTCGATAGCACGGTTTTTATCAGTTATACTTTAAGTCTACTAGTAACGTGTTGTCTATTCGCATAATGAATAACGATATCATAACTACGGTACTGTGTACGGAACAATGATTTTCAGAAAGTAACGAAATAATTAATAAATTGCACCGTGAGTGACTATTATTTTAATAAAAACGTTGTGTTTCGATTTAATTCGAATCTCTGCCTCTTCCTTTCGTTTTTTCTCTCCCATAATAATTCTTTCGAAATCGTTACATTCCATCGCAGCACTCGATATCTATCTCTCTCATACGAATCAATTGCTTCTCTCCTCTCGAGTGCGCCAGATCTTATTTACCTGGCTCTCTGCATAAAAATTCAAACACCACTTATATTTCGATTTCAAACAAGGATAACAATGGACAGTAGCTTAGAAAAGAGTTGAGCGAGTTTCAAGAACGTAGAATTAAAATTTGCCCAAAGCAGATTTTAAGAAGTTTGATAAGTACGAAACGACAATTTTCTAAAATTATACTGGTACTCGTTCATTTATGGACAATTACATTACGATGTCTGTTTCGTCTCCAAAGTTTACAAGTTATTAATGGACGATCATTATATTATAAAGAAACCCTTCGTCACAGCGATAAGAAGATATAATACAAGTCTTCGGTTTTGAATGTATAACACTTCCACACATGAGTAATCACGCATGGAATGCGTGCGTAATAGATGAAGTATGCAGCGAAGAAGTGAGAAAAGAAGAGAAGAGAAAAATGACCAGAGACAGGAATGTGATTAGTGATTTTTAGTACATGAAACATGTGGACGCCTATAAAAGCTTGGAGCACAGCTAACGTAAGCTGAAGATAAGATTTTTATATGCATTTTCAATTTCCTGTATCTATGGATCGTAAAAACTATAAATAGTTTTTTTCCCATGATGACTAAATTTGTTGAAAATAAATTACCCATTTAAACTAGTCGACAAATTATCATACGCGATAACTTGTATCATTTTGTTGTTTAACATTCAAATATTTGCGCGATGCTTATATCTTTTTATCAAAATTTTCTGTTAGTTGACGAAAGTTTTGATAATCTTACTGACATATTAAATGGTGGTAGCAATTGCAAATAAAAACGAAGCATACAATGTAATTTATTACGAAGTATCGTTTATCGTCGCGATATATTTTAAATTTGCATTGTACTTGAGAGCAATATTATTTCTCTTCCTAAATTGAATATTCCAATGAATAATGAAAATGTTCTACTAATCAGGTGCTAGTTAATTTATTGTAAAGATTGTATAATATTATGCGATTTACTATTCACTAATGCATGTGACCACTAATTACAAGAATATGTTTGTATAATTAAACGAAACATTATACATATAGAGTAAACAAGTTGTGCAATTTATTTACAAAGTTTGCAAAATGTATTCCTATAAAGTATGTATAATAGGTAATACAAATATTTCAATACGACACAGTAGGATGATTATATTGTTACATTATCAATAATCTGGTATACTACATTTCTTAGTCAATCTTTGACACTAACAATTTTTACGACTAACTAATTTTTATGATAAATTTCCGAATCTGCAGATAGATACCTGTAGATGCAATTTTACTACGAACATGATTTCCTCGTAAAATTGCTTGCTAAAATTTCACTTGGTGCAGACGTAAAAGAATTTTTTTTTATTTCGAGAAGAAGAAGCTTTTTCCTTTTTGACGTTGGCTTCTTTTGTAACCCACTTGAAAGTTCATTCGTAATATTTTCGCTATGTTTTACCTTTCTATTACGAGATAAATTGCTGATTTACTACTGTTCGAAAAAACCACGATTTCTTTATAGCATTTAACAATAACCTCCCTTTCAGATAAATTTCTTGCCAGTCATGATTTATAATCATGGGTAAATGTCAAATTTTCGTTTCCCTTTGCTTCTCTCCTACGTTAAACCGCGCTTTTAAACCGACTTATTGTTACTACTTTGCAGAGTAGACGTTAAAAAATTTCTGTGTTACTTTCTCTACGTTAAACAGAACGAATAAAATTCCCGTTTCTAAACGAATAATTTTACATTAATCAAAATGAATTGGTTTGTAAAAACGGCGGAGGACAAGAGGAAATTTGAAAAATAAGCGGCACGAAAAAATCGCCAGAATTTTAGGAAACGGAGTTATATTTGACAAGAACGATTCAATTATGAATAGACGTTATTCTCCTCCAGAACGGATGACCTATTTATAAATCAATGATTTTTACGTTCGAGGAAATGAACGAGTTTTTAGATACGGCGAAGGACGAAAGGAAATTTAAAGGATAAGCGGTTTTAGAAAACAGTGGTATTGCGCTTGACACGAACGTTAAAACTACGAATGTGTTCAACTCCAAAATAAAAGACCTACTTTTGAATGAATAATTTTTCTATCAACGAGGATGAACGAGTTACCAAGTACAATGATAGACAACGGAAAATTTGAACAATAAGAGGTACAAAAAAAAAAAAAAAAACAACACTACAGTTTTATTAAACAGAATCATATCACGACATATACAATAAAATTATTCATCCGCAGAATAGACGACTGTTACCAACGAGTTAAAAAACGTTCAGCCCAAAGTTACGCAAGCACGAATTTTTTACTTTTCGTTGTCCGCCACCGTATTTTAAATTCCAACGATCGTGTCACGGACGAAAAGCACATCGGGACAACGAAACGACGTTACATATTATAATCGATCTCGGCTGGCTAACCGGACACAGATCGCACGTTGAAACTGTGCAACGATCGAGAAATCTGTTCTCTGCGTGCTACTCGCGTGGCACAAAAAGGGAATCGTGCGTGGAAAATATCGCGGAACAGGCAGAAGGTAGTAAAACCATGCCGAGACGAGAACAGCGGATAGAGAGGAAGGTGGCGGAGGCGGTGATGGAGGAGAAAGAGACCGAAATTACCGTGTAATGCGCGTTGTTAATACGTCGACCAGTTCAACGTGGCCAGCGACGAGTATTCTAGGAATACTAATTAACCTGCTTGTATCCGCCAAGTAGAGAAACTCGAAAGAGACTCGGAGATGACTTGATTAATAGACGACGCACACTTTGCAGGGAACAGATGGATTGCAGATGTGATGACATAATTGTAAGAGAGGATCTGCTTTGGACAGTATTTTTAAATTGTTTCAACAACGATTACGGTGTTTAAACGCGTAGAATTGATATTTTGTACTGGAACGATTATGGATTGTCCCAGTGAAAGAACAATGATGCAACGGTCAAGATAATTTACAATAAAATATATATTTGGAGTAGATTTATTATTACGTGTAATAAAACTATTATTTCTTCAATTTCGAATTATCTATCGTGTATCTAGTATATGTATTGTGAATGTGATGTTATACGAAGACGCAACTAACAAGTCGAATAAATGTTATCCTGTATACTCTTTATTTGTAAAGCTATAATTTTATGTATTTAATCAATTTAATTTGATTAATTTTATATATTTCTAATTCTTGTTTCGATGATAGGCGAAAATGTAAAAAAAGTTAATGCACATTTATAATGTATGTATGTATTACCTATATAAATAAATCAGTTCTACGCTTGAAGATAACGAAGAATAAGAATCGAATGTCGTTGAAAAACGTAATGCAATGTTTACAGCGCGTGAACAGAACGGTGCAGATGAAAAGCTGGTCGGAAACATGTTTTACAACAACAGTTGATAAATGTCATGAATTATTTAGTTTTCAATGCTCTAGCCGTCAGAATAGTTACACATCGTTCCATTTAGAAAACAACTGCACTGTACAAACGCATCGATGTATGAACAGATTTAACATAATTTAACATTTTATTTTCTCAAATTTGTTCTGCCTCTGTTTCATAAATACAGGTATGTAGCTCCGCTTAATTAGCGTGTATCAACCTTGTACGTACGCGTCAAAGAAAATGTATTTGTCGTGAAAGAATGAAAATTGACTTGAAATGTCGAAAATTATCTTTACTGGTTGCGCAGATAAGATATAACGTTACTTCTAATAACAATTGCCTTGCCACGACGATAGTAAATTTCATAATGACTATTCCCTAAAAGTCTGTACATTTAAACACGAAAAAAGAAAAGCGATATGAATATAACATTAACGTAAAGTACCAATAGAAGGTCCAATGATCCCAATCATACAATAAAACGAGGAACGAAACACGAAGCATGGGATAGTAAATACGTAACACAGAAGCATATTTTTGTCAGATAAAATAGTGTCACTGGAGTTGAACAATGGACTCGAAATATTGCATTAGTCACGTCAATCAAAAAGTTAATTCAATAATTCTCTTCGCTGTACCAAATATCATCTGAACGTCCGTTTTCCCAAACAGACATGTATATATATATATATATACCACCGACGATGCATAAAATATTTACACGACACGCTTGCAGGAAGAAAATGAACGAAAATCGGAATACGTTTCCGCGATTGTTAAAAATATTCAACTGGAAAATGTAAAGTTGCAACTAATCCTTTAAAAGAGAAGCGTTAATTGCGAAACCAATTTCGCAGCTGAAGATATACAGTTATAGAAATTGAAAAATTATGTATGGCAAGCCGAACAATGTAATTCACGGAGCTGGAGGTTTTATTCAATGAACAACGAAACGTCTTAAACGATGGAAGGATCGCTGTACGTATCAACTACAAAGACCACACTTTCCAATGAAATCAATTTCACGCGTTCCATTTAGCGATCACTGCACGAAACTCTACTTGTTCTATTGTTACTATTGATTAAAAAGCCGGGCGAATTTTTCCCGATACCTAATACACGTGTATATCGAAAAACTCCTAATGCGTTAATCGTTTTCTCAATGATTTGGATCAGCGTTCCCTTTGAAACGAAAAAGATCACAGTTGTATGGATCACAGTTGCGACGACAGGATTACACTGTACTTCGATTACACAATACGAACTTTTCAATCAATTCGATTGCTAATTAACGTAATCACGAGGGCAATCGAATTACGATGCAATCGAATGTAATTGAACGATAGGATGTAACTGGATTACAGCATAGAGCTCTGAAGAAGCGAGATAAACGTTTATACTTGTCTGTACTCCTATCGTGTCTACGCCGCGTATCTTCCCCTTCTCGTTCGTACGTGACTCAATCTTACGTTTATGTTTTCCAATGATATTTTTCAATTAAGCTATGCAACCGTACTTTTTCCTTTCCCTAATTGTACGTTTAACGTCGCGTGCTCGTTTCCAGCCTATTAGCGACCACCTTAAGAACAAGGGGATCCCCTTAGAATCCTCTGAAGAATCAATGGGACGAAACGAATCTGCGGTAACCTGCATAAACCAATGTCTCAGTCGTAATTTGTAATTGCAACTTCGATCGCAATTGCGAACTGCGTCGAGATTTAATGGAACGAGGGCTGCGAGTTACGAGTTACCGCGTAATTGAAATCACTCGCCGATTATAGCTCAGCTACGAGTCTGTGACATCGAGCGCTCGGAGCGCGGCCATAGCGCAGCGAGAAGTAGGTTTTCCACGGCAACGTAATCGAAGCCGGTAAACCGTCGACGGACATGCAGAGGACTCCAATTAGAATGAAGAGGAAAAAAACGCGCGGCGCAAGAGCGCCGGTGCTCATAAAACGGGAATCGGATGAAAAACCTTAAATGGAATGTTCAGGTTGCGGAATCGAAAACACAGCGGAGCGGGAGACCGCGAAAGCATAGTTGCGACTGACCGAAGCAGCGGAAGATTACAGAGCGAAAAGGCAAGGATAACGCCGCGCGTCGTTACTATCGGCCGGTCGACTGGCCCGACGACGAGGGAAGTTGGCTGGGAAAAAAGCTCAAGGCTCCTGCGACGGCCGCGCAAAAGACCGCGTCTGCCGCAATCAAAAAGATAACATACTGGCGTGCATCGTGTCCGGCGCGATCGGCCGACCGTGCAAAGGAGAACACGTTCTCGCGCGGATAGCTCGCGCGGACATCACGCTCGTTTAATTTGCATAATCCCATAGTGAAGGACCGTTAACCAGAAAGTGTTCGCGCGGATGCTACGACGAAGGGAGGACGAGCCAGCGGGAAACAAAGCCATCGAGGGGGCAAACGAAGCGAGACCGACGAAAGAGGAGCCGCGGTGATAAGGAGCGAAAGACTGCGAGATTAATGTACGAGAACGGACACGAGGAAAGGTTAACGAGTGAGAAATCGAGGAATGGAAAAGCGGATGGCGACCCCCACCTTTTTAGACCCCTTCTTGAAACCGAATCGGTAGTTTTTGCTTAAAACGTGGCTGAGTAACGAGGTTATGTAATAGATTGCGGATATGCGTAGATGCCACTTCGTATTCTTATTAATATAATTTGAATGGAGAAATTATAATAAATTATAATATAAGTTGGAATCGAAGTAATTACTTTTCTTACAAATTGGTCAATCTTCGACACGGACAACTTTCACGACTGGCTAATTTTTATTGTAATCCTTCGCGCCTGTGTATCCTCCGCGAGCAGAATTTTGCTATGAAGGCCATAAAATCGGCAGGGTCTCGTTTGGTGTATCGTGGAGAAATCGTTAGGCGAAAGGTTCCATTTAAATTTGAATTTGCCGCGCGAAACTGCAAGTATCCAGCCTGTGTCGATTCCTCTGAAATGTAATGCAGCGTGCATACTTATCGTACAAATTGCAGCGTAAAGTCTATCGCGATACTTCTTCTATTTGCCAAACAAGCGTCGATGCCTCGCCGATTCGGAATTCTCGACAGGAATAAACGGAAGAAACGTGGAAAGGGCGGAGTAAGAAAGCGCAAAGAAGAGGAGACAACTTGGAATGGAAAACAGCGAAGAACTAAGGCGGAAGAGAGATTTCGAATGAGAAAAGGAAAACAAGGCTAAAAATGGAGAAAAGGTGGTTACCGAGAGGTTAATGCTCCGGCAAAAACGCGTCTAGTTTACCACCGATGGTGCAAACGCGACTTGAATCGACAAGCGATCCTGTCCTTTCTTTTTCCATTACGGCTGTGTATCGCCGATTCACTGCTATGTAATAAACGCAACAGTCGTCGCCATGTAAGTCTCATCCGTGCATATGTCAGCGCACCTCGGCCTTCGCTGCTTGTTAACTCGGTAATACAAAGACGCTTATTATCGATTGTCAATTGGTAGAAAGGGGGACGCGTTTCGAACAAGTTCCAGGAAACACAATGGTTGCTCATAGGCTCCAAGTCTCGCGTATAGCTCGATACTACTGCGAATAGTCGATACGATAAAGTTGTATTATGCCTGTTACAATGTTCACGAAACGGGCCATTCGCAGGGCCAAAGTTCTTGAAATTCAATCGATTCGATCAATCTTTTGGTTTTGCTTTAGAGGTTACAGTTTGGCTCTGCTTTCGGCTTTGTGGCTCGAACGGATGAAAATATCGTTGCGTGATATGAAATTCCAAAGTTTTCTCATGTATCGCGTAAGATTCTGTAAAGTTGTTATGTTCTTCGAATGATTTGAACAAAGGTAAAGCGAAGCCATTAACGTTTCAAAATCATTTACTAATTTTATTAAAAATGTATCATTGGAAATGGCAATCTGCATTAGTTGCAAATTTTAGGTCTTTAGTAAACAATCACAGAGTATCGATTTGTTTTCTATTCTTCCGATAATAGTTTTCAAATGATATCAGCCGATCGCGAAAGTAATCGCGAGAAATATTACGAGGAAAGAAATAACTGAGGGGGATTAATACGAGTAGCCGAATGTCTCGCATGATTATTTAACATTTCCATTCGAAGGAAACGAACGAAATCTCTGGCGGTGTTCTTTTTCTTTCTGTACTTACTTTATATTCAAAAAGTATCGCGAATTAAATAAAAACACTTCAGCCGAGTTTACAAGCCGACGTAATTATATCATAAACATGAATCGTCGACGACAATGAGTCACTCGAAGTTAGGATCGTTCTCATAATTCTACGAACTACCTGAATCGATTGACTCTTCATCGATCGTTAGGTCTCACGTAACATACAAATTATCGAGAGGAAGACTGACATATCTGATTGCTGACAATACGAAATTCAGCGTGCAATCTGAATCAGTATTTATTCAAGACCTCGTTATAATCTGAAATCCGCTTGATAATTTCATTAAACTCTGCAATATCGTAAAATCGTACGAATTAAAACCTATTTCATAATGAAACACGGAATTACGTAACGCGCAATTGCATTAAAACCGCCAAAATTTCGCTGATCCAATTGCGCTAAAACTACTGTAGGATCCGCGAATTTTTACGTCCCAATCTTGTTTTCATTTTCAATTCAGAGAGAATTTTGCTACGTTTTTAAAAGGTGTTTATGCTGTTTAACATATGCACGCTTGAGACGAGAAGCCATGCATACCAATAAGACCTTTTTCACTTTTACAAACTGCGTGTGAGGCTATCTTTTGTATTAGGAAAATATATATGTATAAATATAGAGTCGAAACTGGCCGAGGAAACGTGGCAGAGTCAATAAAATGTAGGATATCGATCGATCGTGCGAATGAAATATTATTAATTAGCCTAATTTTACGATGCAGTTCCTGTTACTATATTTAATATTACAAGTAAAAATGTATACGCACATAATTCCGTATAAAGATCGATGATTAATTCTATACTACGTGACGTATTACGTCACGATGAATTATGCTTTTTCAATTAATTTTGTTCTTGTCAACTTGCTCAATTTATCTTACGTTATAAACTTGATCGATCTTTAAACGAAATAAATAATTCTGGATCCAACATAAAAATGGGAAAACTCTTGCACGTCTGCCTTAACATACGTCGAATAATTAATTTAAAATAAAAGTAATATAAATGCTTAAAAAGCTCCAGGGTAATTCGTTTTTTCTCTACTTTTTTTTACATTGTATCCTGCTTATCTTTGTACTAACGATCTACCATCTGACTAATTGATACACAATATTTTACAGAAGCTTTCAACAGAACGATGTTTTAAACTTCATATCTATTGTAATTACTTCGTCGAAATAGAAGTATCTCTGACTGACAGAAGCACAATAAACATCAGAACTTCCATTACTGTGGTGTATTCTGTGCTTCAATGAACAAACCAATTTCGAGACAATATTGTACGGCTTTAAATGAAGCTCGAGCTTCTTATCTTTCTAAAAGTGCTGTTGCAATGATCACAACACGTTCACCTTATTGAGCAAATGGTTTTACGACTATGCTGTATCTATTTCAGCAACTTTGATCGCTCTGAAGCACATTTAATTCCCAGTCTACGTTTTATTGTCTGTCGTGATTAAAAAATTGATTAACATGCGGAAACGCGTGCAACAACCTGGATTAATTTATAAGATAATTATCATAATCCGAAAGTACATATTATCCCGCAAAAAGACATATAAATATAATTTTCGATGCATAAATCAAATAAATATCGTCTTCCAACTACGATACAAACATCGGAAATTGCTACTACGATTACTGGAAATTATTCTATTAGTACAAGTAATAGAAATGAATTTATCCTTCGAAAAGTGTCGTTGAAAGAAATCACATTAGTCCTATCGTTGGAAAAATTTCATTTCTCAGTGCGTTTTTGTTCATTCTGAAAATCAATACGGTCAAATAAATGCAATTTCATCGTTATATATAATATCAGATGCGAAATGTAAATCATCTGTTATCGATTAATTTTCCCTCGTCAATTTGATCGATCTATCGATTACTCCTTGAATTTTTGTATAAATTCTACTTAAAAATTTGTTGAACACGATCATAAATGTACATTAAAACGTTGTATTTCTTATGTAATCAAGGACAATACGCGAGCAAGATCGTCATACGTAGATATAATTACATATTGACGTTGTACTACACTTTCAGCACAGCTCAAATTGAACGAGATCATGTCGATTTTTCATCCTTACTCACAATCTGACCCGTCACACGTCATCTCCGATATCTGAATAGCAAGCTCATATGCCGACGATAAATCACATCATCATCTTCGCGTTACCTGATCTCGATGCATCGTTGGCTCTGAACGATCTTCCTGACTATTGCGGACGAGTCATTGCACGATAGTAAAACCTTCCTATAAGAATGAAAGGGAAGTGACTAAACAAATAAAATATGGAATTCAATCTCATACTTTGCATTACGACACCAAAGAATTTTGAAAAATATTTAATCCTCGATTAAGAGACCGTAAAATATAAAACAAGGAATTGTACACGTGTTCTAGAAAACAAAATCGATGTTTTCATATTCACAGTTAACATTCTTTGGATATTAATCTGTCAAGAGGTAATTTTAAAGAGCAAACTATAATACATAGCACGGTATAGCATAAAATGGTATGAAATATTTTGTTTTAATATATATAATAGATTGTTTTTTTTTTTATTACGAAATTTTTATTACAAAGCTATATTTATATTTATTTTTCCATATTTCCATTTGTCATATTTACATTTCCAATATACCAGAATCTCTATATTAGAATTCAAGCTGGTCGATTCGTCGTGAAATTCGTAAAATTCGGTTATCTGTAAAACAGACTGCTTGACTCGTTGTCAGTGGCCTAATAAATGCTGAAATGTACCGTATCAACTCCAAGGAGATAGCGAAGCATTTTCTCCCGAATTTCTCGAAAAGCTCGTTTCGTTCTGAACTTTGGTATTTTAATATTTCGAATGGGTTCGATCCGTTCACAAAATTCGTTACATCTCGTAAACGAACGCAGATAGAACGCGAATTTCTATGAACCGTTTTCCTTGTTTCTAGGTGTACAATCTGTCGAACTGGGTCTCACGTGTTCTGTCACAACCTGTATATCTCAAGTGTAATTATAATTACACTAGAAGAAACGTATATTATATGAACGTCCATTCCTATGTAATTCACTTCGTAAAAATTTCCTCGTGTTCTTTAATTTGACGATTAAGGGAAAAGAAAAAACAGAGGAAAAGAAGAAAGCGAAATATTTCCGCTGAATGAGTAAATTTATCGCTCGCAATGATGCCCTATTAGAGACGAATGACTAGAAACACAAACGATATCGTGCGCATCAATTAGTCGGAATCAAGGCCAATTAGTCTTAAACTCCGGATCCGTGCAGTTTGCTTGAAGATCGACGGATTGAGAAATTAAGGGGCCGATTACACGAGTGATATAGCAGAGGAATGACTCGATAATTATCGAATAATTATTACCTGCGCTGTCGTTCATGTGATCATAATTCCTTCTACGCTGGTTACGTTTAATTCCCTCACAAAGCTTTTTCTTAAATTGAGAAACAGATGGATCTGCTTTCATCCGTAAGTTATAAATACATACATATATATGTATGTATATATCTAATCATCACGTGATATATATATATTATATATATATATATATATATATATATATATATATATATATATATATATATATATATCATAATAGTTTTAGGTAATAAGAATTTAATTTTGTAATAAATACTGTGCTTAATCTACTTCGCGTTTAATTACGGTCCGTAATACGAATAATTTTTGTTGAATCTGCAATCTACGAAATTGCATTATATAATATTTAGCTTTAATTAATTAAAATAAAGTTTTAATCGCCGTAATTAAATTTACATTCAGCTAGCTGAAACCCTGCAACGATCGCTCGTGTTTCATAGCTGAAACAATTAAATATTTGCATACTGCGAACAAGCAAATAGCCTTAAATCGCTGAGAAGATGATCACGCTAGGCGGTTTTGTATTACCAACCATAAAAATCACAAAAGATGCAAACAATGTTCCAAGACAGTTTTGGTAGGTATAAATATTTCCTATTGCTCGAGAGCAACTAAAGTTTGTAAGATCGACTACAGTAACGATGGAACTTGAAGGGTTGTGATTAATTTCTCTGCATTATCTTTTTACGGTAATAACTTGAAACCCCATTTCAAAGAAGCAAGTTTTTCTTTTCCAGAAAAAAGACAATCGAACTCCTGCCTTTTTTCCACGATGAACGGATAGAAGCCGGCGCAAGAGACTTTTATCCCACAATTTTTCTTCTAATAGTCTTCTTCCGCCCAAACATACCACGGCGCGGAGTAATGAAACGAAACAGCAGACTGTTCGGTGCTCCTTAAGAAGCATAACGGACGCCTGCGGAGTCAAACGTTCCCAGCAATACTTAAACCTCGTAAAACGGTCGGCATGTCGCTCTTTATTTTGCGCTAAATGCCCGTCATCCCGTTTCGGCTCGGCCAAGGAGAAGAGAGAACGGAAACGAGCGAACGACGCTCAGGCAGACTCCGACGAAGCGTGAGCTAACAGAGAGAAAGAGAGAGAGAGAGAGCTGCGAACGAGCAAGATTCCTCAGGTGTTACCGCGGCTCGGGCGCGCTTTATGAATTTTACACTCCCATTATTATGTGATTACTGTAAAAAGGGGCACCGCGAGCTGGCGTTCCCCACGTGCGCGCACATTCGAGTCGCTTGCCACTCGCCCGTTGCCACTCGCCACTAGCCACTCGCCGCGAGATCATTCCGTGTGCTAAACTGCCCTCCTAGCCAGCCTCCTTTCGGGCCCATGCCCGTGCCATCCTCCGCGCCGCTACCAGGAAGTCAATTACGTAAAGTACCAAGCAATGAGAAAAACTGCATGCGGTTAGTGTACCGTCGTGCCACTTCCTGGTCCAGTGTGTACTCCCGTCCTCAAGCCACCGGACACACCTGCCTACTTTGGGCAAAATTATTGTCGGAACGTACATACATTTGGCATTGCGTGATTTCCACGTTTCACGCAGATGCTAGCTGTATTTCGTGATATAGATTATTTCGTAGTGAGAAGATGGTGAAGTATTTCGATTCGGCTGAGTAACTTGCGGACGAAGGATGGAATCAGTCTAGAAAGTCGTCCATCGAGTTGGCCAAAAAGCGATCTTCGTCGGGAAACCGCACCAAGTTGATACGAGCGATATAGCAATTTGGTGAAATATGGCGTAACGTGGATTACTTCGAATTAGACTGGAGATTCGATCCTTGCCAACCTAGGTAGATCTGCGGCAAGGTGGTTTGTCGTCCGTACGGCTAAAATCTTCATCGTGAAACTTTTTCAACCATCTTTGCACCATTCTTTCGTTCATGGTCAAGCCCTATCATCGCCAAGCGGAAGTAAAAAGTCACGATCAAAATATAATTTTCTTTTAAATTACACGTCCAAATCTCAGCTTTCGGATTACTACCTATAATCAGTTATCGAGTTACGAACAGTAGTTACTGCTTTAGAAACATCAGAAACGATCGTACTAGGCTAACCTAATACACTCTGGTAATCATCTAACCAGAGATAGGCAAGGGTCTGATGATTTGAGCTAAATTCACACTGACAGACTATGAGCATCCGTGTTTCCGCAGATTTTCCACGAAAGGCAGATGATTGATCGCGATACGATTCTGCGGACAATTGTCAGCGCAGACTTACTTTGAGTCGGTCAGCGTAGGCTCAGCTTAAGTCTGTCAGCGTAGATTCAGTTGAGGTGAGAGACTTGCTTGTTAGCGTAGACTTAGCCACGATCACATAAACAGGTGCGGACCCTCGCTAGGGAAATCCGTCCGAAAATTGCGTCGTGAGAAATCAACATGGAAGACAACAAAGTTCTCGTTCTTTCGACACAGACAGAGATAAGTAAAGTATCTTTGTCTCTGTCTCAGACATTCGTAGCGAGTCTCACGCATACGCAGAACCTTCCTGTCTTCCACGTTGATTTTTCACGGCGGATTTTTCCTACGGTTTTCGAGGTCTGCTTCCACGAGCGTGTACTTAACTTTATGGACGAGAATGTACAACGCGTTCGCGCCGCGTCAAGCTGAACCAATCCTGAACCGCCCGCGCTTCTTGTGCCTCAGCTTTATTGCATTTTCTACCGTTCCGGGCACTCGGCCTCTTAAAACACGATTATTATAAGGACGCTCGTTACCAGTCGCCTACCGCAATTACGCGTTTCACCAACGACCCGTTATGCGACCGTTCATCGCGTTTCTTCCTTTGCATTCAGCCTCGATACCGACTCATCCCGACCCTCGTCCGTGGACCATATCTATAGAGATTCATTGCCAGTTTTATTTTCGAACGTTGCACGTTCGATCGCTGTTGCAGGCAGAAGCTCGACGTTCTTTGCACGGCGAGCGAGGAATCGTAAGTAGAACGTAAAAATGAGAAATCGTGCTGTGAACGTTTCCTCCTCGCGGCTTACACTTGTTGTCAGCCGCAACAATCAGCATGACCGAGCACCATTATTACGGGTAGAGCGCGGAATGCTTTTGCAATTTAAAACAATGAAGCCACGCGGTATCGCGAAATCGACAATTACAACGTATCGGCTGGCAGAATGTAATGATAGAGCAATAAATAGCACACTGCAAGTCTCTAATCACTTTTGACGTGAATCGGTGCTTCGTCGAATAGCGTCCAACACGATGTAACCCCGTGCAGAACCGATGATTTCGGTTAGAAGTTATATTCACACGTGTCCTCTCTATGATAGCGTCGTAATATTTAGCTCGTAACTCTCTTCTCCGATTCGTCGTGGCATTAGGCTGCGTTCTCAGTGAAACAGCAACGAAGAACTTTCGTCGAGCCTCCACTTGTTGGCCAAAGTTTCTCCATGTTTCTTCACATTTTTGTTCCCGGTAACAAGGATTGTTGCTTGTTGACTGTTTTCATTCCGACAAAAAAAAAAAAAAAGAAAGAGGAAGAAAAAGCCGAGAAACACGCGGAGAACCGCATTTGCGCAGGAGCAACTTGTCGTTGGGAACAAACGTTTTTACAAGTTGATATTTATTGAGCATATGGGACACGTAGGAAGAACAGACAACATTTTGTTGCTTCGCTAAAAATCTCCCTCTGATTATGTTGCTTCAGTGTGCAGAAAACGCTCCTTCTAGATGTCTTAGAAATGGCAATTTGTTCCACGCTAATCAACACCGCACAACCTATGGTTACGTTAATTTTTCTAATCGTGAGCTAGATCGTACCAGCTCTTGTGCGAAGATTGGTCTATCTCGACAAACTTCGGTCTCCTTAAAATACTCGCTGGGACGTGTATTTTAATTTATTTTTATGCTTACATCTACATCTTTATAAATTATAAACTCAAACACATTTTCTGCGTTATTTGTTCATTATTTCCAAGAAACCACTGTTCGTGTTTGGATCCGTTAAGCGAAATTGTTTTCGTAAAGAGCGAATTGGACGTTACAGGATATCAGGAGATATCACGCGGTGAATTATCGCCTTTCATAACCGAGATAGAAGATAAAAAGGACAATTTTTCAACGAGACAATGCACCTTTTCATACAGTCGGAGCACAGTGGTGTCATTACCATTCGCAATAGAATTATCACAATGGACAACACTGAGTGCTGATCGAGAACTCGTGGGCAATCCCAGCTCTTGCTTACGTTTACGATGAGAAAAAGCCACTTGCAGGAAATACCGTTGAACTTAAGAAAAGTAGAAAATCCGTGTGGGTGGGTTTTCAAGATAGGCGATAGACGCGTAACATGTAACGCAGATGCGATGATTAGGTTTAAGAATTATAATATTCACGCGTGCACCTGCGGTGACAACGTCGATGGAGTAATCGGAAAAACAGACTACGAAGAGGAGGATCGTGCGTTTGCCTCGAGATGAGTACTCAAGCAGCAGACGCGTAAACATCTGCACCTAACGTTAATGGGATCATGCATCGGCGAGGACCCCATTACTTTCTCGTGGCACGATATTAGCTGGTGGGGAAATTCCACGTAAAGACGAAGGATCGAGGGAGTGACATCGAGAAGGGCTCTTCCCTTTGCACTGATCCGTGAACAGCAAACGAACCGACGACGCACTTGCACGACAACGACAAAGCGAGTCTGTGCCGAAGACGCGAAATCCCCCGTTTGCTCGCTATAATGATCATCCGAGTTTCAGGATGCATCAAGCAGAAACGCAAACACGCCAAGCCCCTCCATATGAATTGAAAACAGTGACATAATGCGCTGTTAATTAAATCCTAACAAACCTCACTGAGCAAGAATACAGGAGAGGGTGATTTGGAAACGCGTTCGTTGCCTCGAATCTACGTTATTATCGTCGATGATTAGACGTCGATTTTAATCGCTAGACAGTGGATATTCGCGTAAGGCTATTTTTATGAGTGTATGATATAATCGAGGAAGCAGAAGGTAAATGGAGAGATCTGCTTTATCCATTGAACTGGAATTCGGGTAATTTATATATTTTTGCAAATGACGCGCATCGCGTGCATTTTTACAGCTATGAATTACGCATAAATGCGTAAACATCCGCGGTATATTAATCAGAAATCGAATAGTAAATACTTTCACGTGCAGTTAAATTTCCTGGCTGTAGACAGCTTCCGATATTACGAGTGACATTATTGCGTGATTTGGCAAGTTATTACCGCTGATTATTATTATCGCGGACAGTCGTTTGAAATAAATATCGTTATTATTACTGGGTACATTCGAGATTTGGATAGAGTCAAGTATCTCGCGTATATTACACGCCACATTAATTTTCCGCGTTTTCGAATATTGCAAAATAAAAATGCCAACAGATATGTTTTCGAAGTACGTTACTGTATTCACGCGTGAAATTAATATTAAATTCGCAAAAGTGGTGTTGGATTAAGTTTCATTTTATAAAATTGTCCTTTTTGGAAAAAAAAGATCGAAATCAAAAGATACGTTTACAAATAAATCATTTTCATTTAATCGAAATATGCGTCACTAGCACAAATAGCTTTTCGGAAACGAGATCTTTTGACCCGATGGACGATTTAAATTTTCCGGCTACCACTTTTCGCTTTCAATCTTTAGAAATAGTTCTAATTGGTCGTTTCACACCTCGATTCGGTTAATTGTGGTACAGTGATTTATAATATGTACAGTTGAGCGAACTATTGCGCGCAAACGTGCGATCGTATTTATTAATTAATCGTTTGGAGATCAATTTTTGACGCGTAATTTCAATTTCCCAAATATTACGCTGTTATTGTTGTGTCGCATAAAAGCAGTGTACCTTCTAGACACGACGTTTATTAAAACCGTTTTATTAATGAATATTTTATCCTAATTTAAACTCCACAAAATTTTGTTTTATCATCGTCCCGATCACGGAATATTTCCCAAAGTCCAAATTAACGCTTCAGCTTCGCTATGGCCTACTTTAAACCCTTATCGGGAAAGTATTAAATTCTTCGGAAACGTCGTATTCTTGGCGGTTAAACAGCTGTGAAACACATCAACGACTGTATTAATAAACAACGGAAGCAGAGGTACATTGCGTTGAAATAATCATCTTATCATATACACGCAAAAATATAAATTAAAAATATCGATGTATAATTTGACAATCTATTAGCGGATTGCGGATTTTCACAAAGTTTTATATCTTTCCGGAAATTTGTCTCGTCTATCGGATATTATAATGAACACTGTACTTTCGACATTTTATATATTTCTGCATACTATGCATACGCGTTTTGTGCACCTTTGTACCTTCAGATCTCGCAGAAATGCATAAAAAACCGCGGTCTACTAGTATTTAAATCGTTCTGATATCGAAAACTTCATACGACGCCATCGATGTCCAAAATCTGTGCCAGTCCCTTACGGCGAATAAATTAGAAATTTAAATTAGAAGAAGAGATGTATCTAGGAATCGTGTTTTATTAGGTGTTTGCTATAAATTATTAGCGAAGGTTGAGGAAGGAGATGTATGTATGTGGCTGACTGGGTGCAGTATGCTTGAAATTAAGGAAGGTCAGGGTACCTAATTTATGGCTCTGTTTGCAGCCATGTGTCCTCTGAGCGTCCGAAACTCAAAGAACTGTCGCTGGTTCGTTTCTTGTGGCATTGGACATTTTCCTTTAGAAACCTAAAGTGTGGTGGGCGTCGCCGTAGGTGGCGTGACAAGCCTCAACAATTGTGAACGATAATGTGTATGCACGCCTATTCGTCACTATCAAGGTATAAAAACTGTATTAGTCATTTATCAGATCGAAAACATCTCGTTCTCATTATAAATGCAAAAACTTTTTTTTAATTATCATCATCTGACGTGTACAAATATGCTATACGCAACGAAGCAACCAGAGTTTTATTCCATATAAAATAGTAGACTTATCCTGATCTCAGTTTTCCTGTACTTCGAGTTATTTTTTCAATGTTTTTCTTATAATAGGAATATCGTACGATTCACGAATTCGATTATAACGATCGTATTTGTCCACGAATGTAATTACGGATGCGTGAAAATTCGGAGGACAATTTGGAACGTCGATTATCGATCATGTAACATTATTTAAATATACCTCGCGTTGAACGTGTCGGTTTTATCGAACATTTAAATATATTATACCAGACATTTTTAAACAAGCACAACAGCTTTTATTAGTTTCGCCACTACTTGGACAATCTTTTCATTTTCTTATAGAATATTATACTCGGCTAGTAATAGCAACGAAGCTTTATGCTACTTTCATGGGACAAATAGCGAATAAAACTTAGTACATCAGCTACAGCATGATCACGAAAAATAATATGGTAAAGCTACGATTTAATCTAGACTTGATCCGACATCGCAAAGACGAAGGAGATTTTACGAAATTTAAATAAATTACGTAGGAAATACCGTAAATATGAAGTCACGGATAAAGTCACAATAATTTCCTCGATCCCTTTAAACATCTTATAATTAACGTACAACAGAGTCGTATGAGATTAGAAATATTATTACGGTTATACATTTTATTATACGGTTCAAAATTGTTTTTTAGGGAATCAAGCATTTGGATAGAAGCAGCGTATTCGAAAGAACTCGGAACAAATTACAAGCAGAAGAAGACACGTGGGCTACGTAGAAAGCACAGGAGCCTAGAAACACAGGAGAAGACTGGAAGCTAAGAAAACAAACATTTAATCCACGAAATAATCGGATTGGAGCTCTGAGAAAACACTCATAGCACTATAATCGATTATTCCACAAGAGTCAACGCCTCGTTATACGTTGGAAGCGAAAACGAAAATCTTTCGAAAGACGACGACCATAGAGGAGATCTCGAAATAGAATCGCTTGAGAAAACGATCGTAAACCATGTTAAAAGACACGGACAGTGGCTATCGAACCAATCCAAATAGTCAAGCAAACAATCTACACAGGCAACTTATTCCGAGCAGATTAATTAGAAAATATCCAAACGATTTAACAATCTGGGAAACTGTAGAGACTACAGAGAGAAAACATCCACGTGTTATGAGTACAAATACGCGGCACAAAATCGCCGAATGTCCCCAAGACAAATCGCAATTTTTTTTAAACAGGAGTTATGAAAGGGACAAAAAAAAAAAAGAAAAAAAAAAGAAAAGGATGGAATCAAGCATCCCATTGTATTCAGCTCGTGTATCGATAAATTGGCTTCTCCTGGGATCATTTTCCCAGGTCAGCGTTATGATGCATTCGTCCCGGTTACCCGCTGATTCATAACGTTTTACGGAGCGAACGCATTTATATTCGAAACGTTACACAGTTTCAAATAGCTTTCCTTTCAAAAGTTTCAACGAATCTCGCCAATACATACACCGAAGTAAATAGCTCGGCTATTTTCGAATATTCGTAGAGCAGGAAACGATACGCGCTCTACAACCTACCACTTTTGCTATTGACTTGTCCTGAAAAATAGATGGGGCAACTTCGGCGAATGGAACAGGAAAGAGGGGGGAAAATCAGCTAGAAATCTAGCAGTCGTATTTTCTGTCTGGAAAATCGAATACTTCTTATTTGCAATTCGACGAAACATATGGAAATTCGAAGCTAACGAAACCACGTGTACGAATGAAACGTGGATACGCGCAGGACTCGTGCTCGTTTGCATATCACTTATTGCTGGACGTTTTATTTATTTCCTTCATTGGTCTGAAGCGGAATACTATATATATATATATATATGTAGTAGTTGATACGTGTATCTTATATGTAAATCGAAAATATGTTAATTATCGCGGCTTCCACTTGAATGTATCAATTTCTACCAGCTTGTCACATTTAATTGTGCAATCAAATGTCGTACGGATTTAATTAATAAACAAGGGATGCTTATTATGTAATTTTCAGCAGTATTGCCGATTAAAATTCGTATCGACGTAATGGAAGTATATGCAGGCATTTTCGAAATGATAACAATGACGAAATGACAGCGAATAATTATTACCTTCGACATTAAACGCCACGATGCTTAGGCAAAAAGCTTTCACCAAATTTAGCAGCAAATATTTCAAATTCACCTGATAGTTTTAGATAGATGACATACGCGAACGTTGTTTATACGATCGACATAAGCATTAGCTTGTAATCTATTCGTAACTGCAAACTGGAAGTTGTTCTCTTCGTTGTATTTAACAACAAAATTGCTAAAATAGATACGACAGAGTTTTACGATTCAACGACAGCACATTTTCGGTGTCGAGATTCTTGTTTTCTTAGAAATTGACTATTCTACTACTCTCTCCTGTAATAGTCCGCGACTTCGATAATTTCATTCGATAGCAAATAAATACTCTATTAAGAGATTATTCTAGTTCAGCGATATCCTAAAATAAATAGTTCGAGCCAGATGTCTCCAACGATTCTGAACAATGTTTGAACGAGGTAAGTATGCTAGATAGTTCAGAAGTGGAATATTCTCACGTGAGAAATAGTCTTTAAGAATTTCTATAGTGTGAACGGTGACATTATCTCGGTAAAAATAAAATTATTTCCAACAATATTCCAGACGCGCTTGCTAATTTATTCTCGTTTCCAATTAAGGTAAGTAGGCTATTCATGTGGTCTTAAACGAATACCATCTTTCAGCCATTTGAACTCGCTCTTCGCACATGTTTAATGACGTACTTTTGTTAATTCTTCTTTTCCAGTGTAATGATATTAAATGGCATATAAGGTCAGTAGAACTATCTAGATTGAATCTCCTCTCTGTACAAATATTACAGAAAGTCATTTCTTTTTTGTCCTACATGTTCTCTTACGAAGTTCAATTGTCTATAGCTTGCTGTTAATGCAAGCTTTCTCCTTGTATGTTTCGGTCGTTTAATGTCGGAATATACGACAAATACTTTCTCAATTAATTTAACTCTCGAAGACCATCACCAGGTGAAAATTCGGTCCACGCGAGAATGTTTGTTTTTATATTACCGTAGCATTATTTGTAATTACCGTAAGCAATAGTTTTACTGTTTTGTCTCTGTAATATCGACTGATCCAGTATTTAATTCTATTTGGCCAACTTTATTAATTATTTATTTCCCTTTATCAATGAATTATAAATAACCACCGGCTTCCGTTTATACCGATTACAATCTTGAAAATCCGCAAATTTCCTCTTTTTAATATTGCAATGATCAACATACATCTCTTTTTCCCATATTTTTTTCGCGCCTCATCCTTTTAGCGAATATTTTAAATATTTTAGCCCTCGAAGTACCCAAGAGCTGAAATATCGGCTCCGCGGCTTTGGCCATAAATAGCTCGAGCCGATATTTCGAATTTTCCATATGCAAACAATTTTCACACGTGTAATGACGCCTTATTTTTGCGAGACGAGTTCTTTTGTAGTGGAAAATATTTCTACCGGAAAGGTTATATAAAAATGCGAAAATTTTCGTGCAAAATTGAAAATTTTTCCCATTCAGAAATTATTCCGTATAGATTAAAGCTCGTGAGAAATGACGAAAGAAAATGTTTTTACGTAGAACAAAATATACCATAGCGTGAAATAAAGAAAGAAATAAAGCTATCTTTAATTTCGAAGAAATTGTGTTAATTTTAATAAATGCATTCAGCAATATGTTTTCGAAGGTATTTCCAGATGGTACGTAGAAAAATTAAAAATTGCAAGGTACGAAATGATTAATGATGTTTATAATAATACATAAGTATATACGCACAAACTCCGAAAATTTCACATTTGCTACTTCCTAAGTCTCAAATTTTTCCGCAAAACTTTACCAATCGTATTCTGTAAGCGAAATTAAGTAAAAAATGGGCTCTTGATTGTCTTGTTAAAAACATGCTATAACATTAAAACATAACGTAAAAACATTATTATAACGAAAATACGAAATGATTAGAAATTGGTGTTTTGTCAGCACATTGCCGATATGTGTTTCGTAGACTTACACAAATTCTAATGTTTATTTGCTCGGATCGTTGATTTCATCGACCAGCACGGCAATGATTAAATGACCATTGCCCTCAAAGAACATCAAATATAGGAGTCCTGCAGAATCACTAGATATTACGCCAATGGATTTCTACCCGTGAAAAAACAGTTTATCAAATACAAATTAATACATGCCAGGAGTTAATGCAAAGGATTCGTGACGTATTTGCTGCAATTAAGTAAAATAAACAAGAAATTAGTAATGCAACAGAGTCTATTTTCCGTAGATGTTGGTTCTGCATCCGTAATTGACAACATTTCGAAATGGAATTCTCCACGGACAAATTGTATAGGAGAGACGTGGAAAATAAAATAACGCGAAACTACGATCTATCGCTATGCGGTACCGAGCAAGACAGCGGTGCATTGTCGTCACGAGATGACAAAAAAAAGAAAAAAAAAGAAAAAAAGAAGAAAATACGAATTTTTGTTCTAACTTTTTAAATAAAGAATTTTTAAGAGCCCGCGTTTACATAATATCTTTCTCTTATTTTTATTCGCAGAATATTCTGGTGAAGTTTAGCGGGAGAAAACTGGGACACCCTGTATACGTTACACGAAGCAACATCTATGAAAAAAATGTGAAAAATTTCGAGTAAGTATACGAGAACTTATAACTTAATAATAGTCTGCGTACGCTGTCTTTTTGCCAAGCAGTGTAGTTCCGTTATCACGTTACGCAGCTTCGTAATCTAACTCGATCTATCATCCACAAATGCGCATCGATTATTCATAGCCGTGTACTATATTCGCCATATAAAAGCCAGTCAACATCACGCCACTGGTGCAATAAACTGCGTAGATTAAACGAGCGGCGAGGAAGAAAACAAATACTCGCAGCAAACGACACGTACGCGATACGCACGTGGAACGTCTTGATCCCTTTGCAACGTGAGCTTCAGACGTACGTACATTAACAGCTTATGTAAATGCATCATTTAAATAAAGGAACGAGTATATCATAGTCATGGTTGTCAGTCGATTTCGACGAAACAAGCTCCTTAGCGAGCGTATTCTAGCGAGGCGTCTTCTGCTTGTTCCAAGTAAAACGATGAAATTACGCGAGATATAGCGGCGGATCCGCGAGAAACGCGCATTAGTACCCCTTTTGAAGGATAACTTGGAGAATGGAAAAAGACGGGATTTTTGTTAACATTTACAAAGAGAACCGGACTATTTGATGAAATGGCGTAATGTAGAATACCACGTAGCATCGCCCTCTTCTCCGTAGTGTCGTTAATGACTCTGTAATTCACGCGGCAATCTTTGAATCTTTCAATTAGAAAAGAGGAAAAAAACTTCGTGTCGATACGCTAGAAATTTTAGCAACTTTTGCGTTACATTAGGACCTGCAGCGGACTATTATCACAAGGACTATTATCCGAACGATATTTCTCGCTCCTGCAGTTTTACTGTTTAGTTGTCGTCTCTGGAATTTCATATTTTTCCGATTATTTTAATGCGAAGTTTGTGTAAATGAACACGTAATGTTCATAAACGAAGCGTATAAGCTCGTTGCAAAGGCTAGAAAAGAGCGTGCCAGTGTTGAGAAAATTGCTAAGATCTTCAACCTTAGTAGATGCACGATTAACGATATCAGAAAACAGCCAGTAGTTAGTAGTTAGTATAGTTAAAAATTACTCGGCTGTTTCAAGAGGTAGGCTGTCTCGATCATAATCTTATTACCATAATCCACCATAAATATACCAATATTTCAATTTGAATTAGGCGAAGCAGTTTTGCAATTTGAATAAATGTTGTTACCAATATTTAAGTAACGACGAATGTGGCGTGTCTTGTTATTTCGAAGCTATTAGTCATTTGTGGCGTTGGAGGACTCGGATGATACGTGTCGCGAACAATATATGACTCAACGCAGCTCAACACGTTAACAAAGATTCAGCGGTAGGAAAGATATGGAATCTATAAATAAGTTAAAAAAAAGAAAACGTTACGTTTTTATTGTGTCGGATTCTTTGCAATGTTCTTGTATCATTCTTCTTGAAATGTATTCTTGTTAAAATTCTATCAATTCGGTTACTGGAAATTCTACTGTACTCCAAAAAAAAAAACAAAAAAAAGCACGATGAACCTCATAATTAACGCTTGTGACGCTATCCCACCGGAAACGATAAAAAGAGCAGTGCAATCTGTGTTTACTCGTGTCATCAAGCGTACAGCTGTCAGCGGACATTACTTTGATCATTTACAACTACGACACGCGCAGAAAGTTCGCATATCGTTGCAGTAGTTTCATCGCATTGTTGCTTTTCAAGGTCATCCAAAGCTCCTGATTCAGACACACTAAAACGTATCTTTTTTTTTTTTTTTTTTCACTCGCCGTATATATATATATACAGACGCAAAAACATACTACACGTTTCCCGGATAAAACATACCGATGGCCTGGAAAAACACGGAAAATACGATCCGATAAGAAAAATTTTGTTTTTCAGGATATTGCTTCATCGACGCCGTTCAAACTGTGCCGTGAACGTTTTTCGTGTCATGAAACACGAAGGAGGAAGTATGGCCTTCTTTAACCGACATAGTCTTTCTATCATATTTATTCGTTGCTCTTATCCGCTCTACAAACGTAGAAACGTCGGCGAAGATCTGCAACGCGTTTTCGTATTTTCCTCTTTCAAATTCTTTCCCAAATTTATCCACGTTTAATGGAAAAACGTTGAATCTTCGATTATTCGTTTCATCGTAAACGCGCAAAGTAAAATGTGACGGAAGTGTTCCTTCTTAATTTCATTTCGTTTAAGAGTCGCCTTTAGCCGAAGGCACAGTATCTTCGTAATTAAATACAAATCCATTCTATGAAACGAAGGTGTCTTTATATGTTTCTTTACGTCGGCCAATACGTATCTCTCGGATTCCATCGCTCTGAATATAAAATAGTTGGCAAGAGATTCTTACGACAACGAAATTAATCCAATTAGAACACGAGCGTATTTTCTCAATTAATCAGCTTGCTCTTTCTTTTACGCGAGAATCCTTCGCGCGACTATAGTTGAATGACTCAAGATCCGTTCGTTTCCTCTGCAGTTGTTCGGAGATCTTTCAGTCTCTCGACACCGTGCAGCGATTTACTTGCTTAATCTTCGTAAACATTCAAGGCGAATAACAAGCATTTACTCGCTTAATTTTTATAAACATTCAACGCGAATAACAAGCAGAAAAATGGGGAAAACGATGGTCGGAGGAGGTACAGAAGCAAAATTTAATATGATTTTTAAGAAGTTTCTTGCAAAGAATAAACGGAGCCGTTGAAGGAACAGTTGAAAAGAATTTCGCGGTCGACTGAATAATAATCGAGAAGTATACGAAAGAAACTGTTTGGAACTGACAGTGGCATGGTATTAAAATCAAACGATTTGACATTTTCCAAGAGCAAGGTTATTCCGTCCAACCAGTTTAATATCCGGTAACATTTAAATCTCGAGAAAAAGTTCTCTCTGCACTGACCCATTGACCTTTTTCCCCAAGTCCTTTATTCTCTTTCTTTTCTTTGCTTTTCTTTCCCGGTTCGAAGTTCGAATCAATCGAAAGGCAATATCTCGATACGTGGACGCGATCGCAGCCATAACTTCTCCATCGCTTCTTCGTCCTCTTTCTCTCTTCACTCGTGCGTGGATTTTGTTTAAATACGGATAAAATATGTAAGAAGAAATTTAGTTTCCCGGAATGTTGCTCGCCATACCGAGAAAGCTGGATCTCGTTAAGTAGATGAAACTCTTCTTTATCTTTCTTTTGATACTGGGATTAAACGTAATTTAAAAGATTAAGAGAAGGATTTTATGTAGTTCTGAATCCAAAGCTTAACTCCGTACTGACAATTTATGCAAATTTGAATATAAAATGCACGTACAAGATAATGTACGTTTCACTAGTAAAACCGTAATATCTTTGCTTGAAACAATCATGAAAACCTTTTTCTCGAAGTATTCGTCGGCACACTGCGAATCTTTGTACGCTTATCGGAAATTTGAAGATGCAAGAAGCACTGAATGCAAATGACTATAGTATTCAATAGGTACCTGACATAATCCTCTAGCTGCGTTCCACCTTTCGACATATTCACAAACACGCGAATTTGCCTAAATATCCACGATCTAATTATTACAAATAAATAAATATATATATTAGGTTGTCGGAAAAGTTTCTTTCGTCTTGTAAGGAAATAATGGCTGCACCACATTCTCCGTTTTATATTATTTTCGATCGAATCGTGTATGATCGTAATAATAGAGATAGAAGAAAATGGATCGTACACGATTGAATAAAATAATATAAAACGAAGGCAGGTTGTGCATCTATTTGCTATATTTGGTAAATGTGTTATTTTACAAGCGATGTAACCAGCTCACGGTAGTTTTATTATTCGAAATAAAAGATTAATCGAATCGACTAATTACGGACGTAAACGGTAAAGTTTTGGCAATAGTAACTAGTTTGTCTACGCGACAGACATCAAGATCTATGTACATATATCGACGCAGCCGTTGGCGCAGAAGGTAGATTTTCTGTTAAATTTTAATGACAGTTTCAAAGTTCGCTCATGGAACAGCCGTTCGAGCTAGCTTGCTTCCGGGCATTTTGGAAATTAAATTAGATGGGGTATCGTTATGCCGGTCCTTGCAGCTTGCATATCCCTTGCTATTTAACTGATTCGGTTACAAGCAAACACTGTTAATTACATTTACAATGAACGTCAAACAATTCGTATCTCGTAACTTCGAATTCCGCTTCAATGTAAATCATCTCTGTAGTCAATCCATCGCGTTGTAGCTCTGCTGCGTTCTTTGGATCGAATTAGGGTATCGCTCAAGTTCCACGAAAATGTGGAAGAGTCGTCACCGACGCGTCAAACGTGTACCGATGATTCGATATAGCAAATTGAAATGTCGAAGGTCCTTTCGCCAGCTGAAACTAAACTAGAGACGAACAGTGTGCGAATGACAGCGAAATAAACGTACGAATACGAAATTCAATAAGCTGGAACATTTACAGCATTGTTCAAAAGCATCCAGACGCTTGCTTGTCTTCGACAACGTGTATTCCGATTGTCAAGCTATACCCTGTATACTCTATATCCACAAATCGTTAAACCTATAATCGTAGCATGAATTTGAAACACGAAGCTGATTTATAAAGTATTATAAAACGGTTAGGTTCGTTTCGAAAGATTTACGCGGCATAGTAAAACGTTGGTAATCGTGGAACCTCGTTTTAGACTGAGATTGCTCGTCTAAACTGAACACGATTAAATAACGATACATCGGCATAGAGAAAGTAACGTATAGGGAAGAAATAATTGCTGCCTTCTAACGAGAAATTCAAATTTATAGTCCGTTAATTCGATAAAAAGTGGCGAGTGGTACTTCTAATTATTAATTCACCGTTAATTTGTTCACTTTGATCAAATTCAAATACCGTTACGCCGCAAATAGAGCAAAGTGCGCGGATACCTACGAACGTTGGCGCAGATACTTCGGTGCGTTATAAAGTTTCTAGATCGTAAGAAACGTTCGAAGAATCTATTTAAAAACGAGAAACACGAAGCTTTTATCCAGCCTTATACGTAGAGCAGTGTTCTTCTATCAGTGGCGATGCTATTAATGCAAAGTAATTGTAAGCTCGAGGAAGAATGTAAATCATAAACGAAGAAGACATCGGCCAACTTTCTTATACACAAGTGTTCCACCGATCGTAGCGTTTTAACGAGTCTCTGCAGCAACGAAACAAGTCAGATCGATTACCGTGCGCACCACTTCCACGTTCCTGATCTACTTCGATCGGAGCGCGATTCTCTGCGCAGGTTACTTCCCACAAAAACAAAGGATTGCCGTGATTAAGCAAGAAATAACTAACCACGCTCACGAACTGTAAGCCAAACATCTGCGCCGTTGCTCCGCGGTGAAACTAACGAATTAATCGAACGCCGCGATACTTTGCACCTTGATCGATAATTTAGTAGAAACTCGAAGAATCGTCGAGGCGAACACGGAATGCGCTCGACTCTGGCGTTTTGCTCGAGCATGTAATATGTTCGAACAATGGTTGCGTGGATTATTTCAAATTACGAATTACCTCGTTGTTCGGTTATAAGACGAAGGAAGTAATCTTTTGTTTTATTTCGACGACTGCATCGACATTTCCCGATGGTTTTATTATATCGTCGCACTTCAAACCGCGTCAGAAAGAATAGTTTCCTTAAACTGTCTGGCGCATAGAAACGTATGTCGTTCGATATTAAAGAATATTTAAAAAGATAGAGAAGTAGAAATGTTGAAAGGTTACGCAAATATAAAGGAAGATTCTGATAAATGTAACGCTATACCGCCACCATCTGCTCCTGTGCAGAGACTGTTCTTATATGAAATGGCCTTGACTGACATAATCATGGAACGATTACGTGGCATGCAATATGGACGAGTGTCTGACGAAATATTTGTAGCGAGAATAATCTCAAGGACAGGCGTGGTTACATTATCATCAACGATCACGGATTCTAAGTTAATTATGGTTTATCGTGGTCAAACAGAAGTTAGTTCGTTCGAGTAAAACAGCAAGTAATCTCGTCGCGTTAACGTCTTCCGTCACGTTACTCGTTATCGTATTACGATTGGCTGAAATAAGAGATTATTTGAAAATGATTCGTTCGAACTTCGCACAAAGCGAAGCTATTTTCTCCGTGTTCAAATAAATAAAATAAGAAATTACGCTTTGGATCTTTCGTTTCGTCGAAAACACGACATCCATCAACCATCGTGAGAGCTTAGACCCCGACGTAAATCGATGAATTAATAAATTGCTAGCCTCCAAATAAAAGAAAAACTCGAGTACAAATTGAATCCAAACACCGCCTAGATATCAAAGGATTACATCGAAGTAATTACCTTACCCCGAATCACCTTAAATTACCTCGAAGAAAGCCAGGTCTACCACGAAATCCAACTAGAAGGCCGAGTCGAAATTGTCGCTAACGAGCCAGGTGTCGATAAAGTCGAAATCACGGAAAGGTATTCGCTATACCGATTTGTTACGTTTATTGTAGCCCAATTCGTTACATTTATCGTATTTCAAATACACGTGTTTCGTTCAAATGTATTATCGTATCTCGAACGCTCGAGTCTGATCCTTTACGACTTAATCGATAAGTTACCGGAAAATAGAAGGATTATCGAGCATGCTACGGCTGTACTACATCGTATGTAAAAAGTGTGATATTCCGTACTAAATGTACCGGTTCGACGTCAGTGTGTACGTATTTGTGAAAGTTTTACGGTGTACCATAGGTGTAACCACGGGTTCGTGCGCCTGGTGGCCGATTAATTATCGAGATATTTCGTATTGAAAGTGCGCTAATGCACGCGTGTATAGGCGTTGCATCGGCTTGCATGCGTGCAGGTTCAAGTAGCCATAGACGGTGTGTGCGATCCATGGTCAGAGCGTTGCTTGTAACTTTTGCTTTTTGGCGACGTGCACCTTGCGAGCGAAACGTTGCTACGAGCTCCTACAAAATGGAAAGCTCCAAGCGACAAGTCGCCGCGATATGTAATATATAATTTACGTAAGAAAGTCGAGTGGAAAATATGCCGACGCGTGATTTAGTGTCGTCAATTATTATGATACAACGGTTATAAAGTATTATATTTTTGCAATGGCGTGCACAATAACCGTAACTAGACGTTTAATGAGATGTTATTGTTGGTAAAGGCCTTTAGGCAAATTTTATGTGACAATTTGCGAATCGCGATTCAAATTTATGGATTCATTAGTATAGCTTGCAATCCCGAAGATAATATACAGTCGCGCGATGTACGCGCTCTTCTTAAATTCAAATTATTGGGGGGAAAGGATTATTATTTGTAAGTCGTGACGAGTAGTCGATAACGAATAGTTTTTATATTCCCATAAAATCACAAAAGACGTATATGTATTAATATCTTGTAGCTCCAAGGAAGAATCAATAACGGCCAACAACGTTTTCCATATCGATAAGACGAAAAGTTTCGTGGTTTCTGATGAAATTTCGTGTCGAAGCTTCTACGAACTAAATTTAAAGAATTCTCCAATTTTTCCGAATTTTATTTTCAGGACTGGGCAAACTCAAAGTCGTCTTATATGTGACCAAAGCGCGTGACTGCAAAGACGTATCTAGCAACTGTTCGCATTTACGTGTTACGAAACGTACGCTCGTATAATTCTGTCTGATCAGAAGAGTCGAATTTGATTCTTTACGGAAGGTACAATTATCGAGGAACATAAAATATATGACGCATAAAATATTTGCATGTCATTTATTGCGACTACGACTCGAAGAACGCGAGTAGAGGAATGGAAATGACCAATAAACGCATTATTGTATGATTCTACCAGACGGTAAGATTACGCTAAATTTTCTGTAGATACTCTGTACTTTCGTTGGGAAATTCGTCGAGAAACTTTTATTCGCAACGATGCCATTTTCCACTCGATTTATAAATTGCGGAACGATATCGAAACGCAGTCGCGATCGTTTGCCAATTCCAATAAGATTCGGCATGTGGATTTTCACGAAAAGCACACTCGACGGCAATTGCATCGTCAAAATCACGAAAATAGCCGGACGAATCTTAGAGACAGCGAAATTTTCTGATTTAAACTCTTAGATATTCAAATTCCGCCGCGCGTATATCCACGGATATAAGCAGAAAAATCACGGCCCCGTTTTCTCCACTTGTTATTTTTCTGTAAGGTTGCAGAAGCGATTATTATCATTGGAAATATTCAATATAACGTATCCTTACGACCATAATGTATTTGTAATCTATTACGTGCTCATTTCACTGGTTTCTTTACAAAAAATGTGCACGATAAATGGAACAATGTGAAATACGTGAAAGCTATTTCTGCATTTTATAGTATACGAAATTACGTAAAAATAAACTTCTCGTCTATTAAAAATAGAACTCATTTTTTAAACTATTTTGTTTATCAAAGATAGAAGCAATTATTAAGATAAAACTTATTTTTCAAACCACGTATCTAATTTGTTAAAGACAAAACTCGTTTCTTTTTCAATCAGTTTGTTTATCAAAGATAAAACCAATTGTTCAAAGCATTTAGTTTATTAAGATAAAACTCGTTTCTTTTAAATCGTTTAGACTATTAAAGACGAAACTCATTTTTTAAATCATTTTCTTATTGAAGTCACAAAATGTGTGACTTCGAGCGAACTAAATAAACGAACTCGCGAAAAGCATTTACTTGACTAGTTGAAGAACGAACATTTATCGAACGAATGAAAAGCGTCGAGTGAAAGCAAAATAATAACTTAGATACCGATCGCGTAGAAATATTAATTACCTAAATTGGTATTGCTTTTTTGAAACATAATTTGAGTAAATATTACAGATATTGCGACGAAGACCAAGAAAAATACATAATTCAAAGAAGAAAATCGTTTTCAAACCAAGCGAAAAAGATATTTCTTAGAATGTAACGGAGAAACATAGTTACTGTACTTTATTCCACGTATGTACGATCATGTAATCGTGTAAAACATATTTATTACACGATGCATAAACAAATAAGACAGAGATATTTCAGCGAAGCTAAGTAATTCGCCTTATAATTTCTGAACAATTTTTGTGATCGAAACTGAACATTTGGCAGCAAACAATTTGAATCACAAATAGAGGAATTCCGTATATTAACAGCTGAACCTAGTTTTCCATGAGGATATAGCTTACAAGTCGTCGTCAAAAGATAAAAAGTTCGTTCGTGTTATTAATGTTCTCATTTCAGTCGTAACCTATCAAAATTCAACGTCTTAATGTTTTATCATTTCCTTATCTAGTTCTCACACGTACGACACATCCTCGACGATCTAAACAATCCTGCCACAGGCTATCGCGAACACTAATCTCGTTGGGATGAAAGTACGCGACATATTCTCATTCCTTCGTTAGCGCGTCAAATTCATTAGAGTTTGCCTCTTTCGTGCAAAATTCAAGATTGACTTCCGTGACTAGGTAAAAACCGGCGATTCGTGATCGCATGAAATACCGCAAAAAGGCCACACGCGTCGTCAAAGACAAATCGGAGCGCTCGCAATCGCCTAATCGATACGCTTTCGTTCGTTCGGTGAAAAACAGTCGATAAAAAGGCGATTGGCTTGCGGCAATGCGCGAATCGCGGCTGCCAAAAAGGAGCAGCGCAGGATCGGCGAAGGCCAATGCCGATCGGTCGAATAGAAGTTGGCACGCTGTTTTATTACTTACTCTCTGCAACGAGAGCAAGTCAGCTGTGGACGAAGGAAGGGGACGAGGACCATGAAATCGTCGGCGAAGGCAAAGTTACGCCACTGTAAAGTTCGTAACCATCGACGCAACACGGAACAGGGGGCGAAATCTCGCAATTAACGCGAATGGCGATAGACCGAGGGCGGTAAATCTGTCAGATCTCGAATAACGCTTCAAGTTTTTACCGGGCCCCGACGAAATGCTACCTCGAGTGGCGCGAACTTCTCAAGTGTTGAACGTGCTCGTAGCATGTCGTATAACGTTCGCTATAGAACACTTTCCACGGGTCCTATTATGTTACGAAGCGAGTGGCTCGATGAAGGTGTACAAGGTATATGCGAACCGAATTAATTCATGTTCATGCTGTACAGAGCGTCTCGCTTTAATCGACCCACGCGAAATATTTCTTACACCAAGCGATTCTTGACGCGTGGTCAGCGGATTTTGCGGCAGGACACGAAGCCTCGCACACGCTGGGTGTTACCGTGTTACTCGAATAAGAAGTATTTAGCACGAGTACTTGTTTATTCGTCTTATATCGAATGTAAGATGTTCCTGCAAGGCAGGAAGGCTGTTGAGATGCTGAGACGAGCGTTTTAGTTACACGTATTTGGGACGGAATTTAATTTCGAAAATAATTTAAGTTTGGAATTTAATTATTATTGAACGTATTATTAATACATATAAGTTAATAATAATTGTTGCAAAGAGCATATTGTCGTCTATAGGAAGCACAAGAAGGTCAAAGTCGATCTTTGCGCGTTTAGCTCCTTCTTACCAGAGCAAGTCACGTTTGTGTTTCCAAATTGCGATCGACGTCATCAAAATTTTGACCTTAAACTTTTACGTTCACTAGCCATCTAATAACACGCAACGATAAAATATGTCGAACTTTGCGATTCTTCCAGTTTCGATCGTACTTTTAATACGTCGTAAAAACGATGAAACGTATTTTTCAAGCGATGTACGAAGTTGTCTGTTTTTACTAAAAATATGATACGTTTTACAGGGACTGTTTACACTTTTGTAGTACATCCCAATTAAACTGCAACTTTAGGGTACGGGCTGAATTGTGCGACACGTGCAACACGAATGTGCAAAATTAACGACACGCAAATACGCCAGTTAACATGCAGTTAATATGCGGTTAATAGAATTTTAATCGTTCCGTTGAAATATCGCTGACACGTAAACTCATGCATTCGAACAGACGCAGACAGCGTATCAAATTTTAGAGCGAAGTGAAATTTGAGGTTTTGCGCGATCGCAGCGTGCGATGTTAGAATTAGATGGATATGGAATGACTGGATTCTCCCAGAGTCGAGAAAATTTTTAAATCGACGTGCGTCAAAAATGTCAGCTTTTAAGGAAAGTGGAATCGCAAGGTTTTCTAATTAGTGCGATACACCGTTTTGTTCTGTTCCTTTTAATCGCGCAAAAACTTTTACTACCGTTCGGTCTCCACTTGCCGACAGCTTTTTCCGACTGTCGTACCACTAGGAGCGCCAACTCCAAAGCCATAAAGTCATAAGTCATAACGGTGAGCAGGTAATTTAGAACTTGCAGCCGGAGCGCCTATTTGCATCTTATGACTCAATCTGACCGTTTAAAAGTGACTTACAAATGAACCGAATGATTGAAACAGATCAATATTCAAAGCAGCTCATTACATAAATCACGGTCGATTATATTCGTCTCGAGCCAACCGGAGGCAGAAAAATTATATAACCAGAAGCGTAACAAGAATCGCAGAAGGGAAAATACAGGAATAAATAACGTTAAGATCGCAGAACTGGCGATCCGCTTCGGCGAGAAATTATTCGCAGGAAATGACAAATTAACGTTTAGTAAGTCATTTTCTACTACATTGAATACTATTGATAGTTTACCTACGCCACGCGTAAACCGCAATGGTTTGAAATTAATTTAAGGAGCATATACATCGCAAAACCTCATTTATGCGGTTTCGATTTTAGATTCAGTTACTAACTTAATTAAGTCACGCGCTGATATTGTTTCCGCGGTACACAATTGATTGTACGTTTCATTTCGCATCAACTTTGATCTCAAATCAATGGCGAGAGCCATGTAACGTTTAGATGACAGTGTAAATAGATTCGATTTCCGCGAAAATAGGTTTTCCAGCGTGTAAGTACGAATAAACGGAATCACAGTTTCGTTAGAAAATATTTTGCAACGCGTTAAACTCTTCCTTACCTTGACTGATAGTTTTAACGAGCAGCTAGCGTGAATGAAAGAATGACAAAGTGTTTGGAGCGGGATATTTGTAACGATACGTGAACGTCTGTGATTGTATTGTCAATCGTCATGCAAATTTATGTTCTTATAAACGCGACGATAAAATGAATATCGATGGAAACGCTGCATCTTATACGGAGATACATTTTACTCGAGAAATATAGTAATGAATACTGTACTTTGACTGTTTTATATATTTTTCTGACTTGTAAGCATTCCGTGCATATATGTATAATCATCTACAGTTTACTTAGAATATAAGTATAAATGTGGTATTTATAAATCTGAAATCGTAACAACTTTTACAAAAACTAACAATTTTCAAGCATCAGTAGGTAAGTCAATAATTTTGCACGCACAAGTACAAATTGCAATTTAAAAGAAAGACGTAGTTTCATTTTTTAAACGCACCGATAGAAATGCACGGAGTTGGTACGCGCAAAGTTATGTATAGTTCGTTAGCAACCATTCAATATCGTTCCACGACACTTTGTTTTGTCTACAACCGTTTTAGAAATATCTTCGGTTCGAATGGCGCGGGAGACCCTGTTAAATTCAAAATTAATCGCGCCAACAAACGCGACTTAACCGTGCGAATTAACAAGTTTGATCCGAAGCGTTTTTCCATCTTCGTCAAACTGGTATCTGTGTTTCGCTCAGGCTCAACAATTTAAATGGCTCAATTTGCAGATTCACAACCAAATAATAATCGTAACCAAATAATTTCGTATTGCCATTTACAATTTGTAATCCTGTAACATTCGTATTTCTACTTGCGCAAGATGATTTATCTTTTTAAATTTACTAAAGCAATTTTGAAAACAAATATTGCAGGTTGCATAGCACGGGCGTAATAGCGACAGCATGTGCAAGCATTTTTCGTTTGCAAACACGAAACACACGTTCGAGCTTCGCCTGTTACCGCAAGATAATGTAGCATGATTAATACGAAAGAAAGACAGGCTCTGTTCGTTCGATGAAAAACAAGGGGACATAATAGTTTCGTTCCAAACAACAAAATAATATACACGGCGGACAAAAGAACATGTACAGCTCTGTCGTGCGTGTAATAATTAAAATCCGTTGCAGCGGGCGCAAAGCCGATGAAGTTGTGACGATGAAAAGACAAAGTTCAATGAGAGCAATAATTATTATGATCCGTCCGTGATGCGATCCGAATAATATTATTTATTCGATATTTCTGACGTTCGGCGATAATGAATTATGGAATGTTAAACTCATCGGGATTTTAATCCCGGGAATTGTACCTTCATATTTCATTACGCGAAACATTAATTACGCGAATTGTTATACGGCGAAATTGCACGATTTCAACTAAACAATCGTTTGCTGCGTAAACATCGATAAAAAAGGCGAAAGTGCAGCCGGTTAATTTTTATTAAGGACTGCTCGACCGAGGTGTCTCGACCACCATTTGTTATATAATATCGAATTGTATAAAATCGAATATGATTGAAACTCCCTTCTTCTTTTATCTCTGGATTCGTAAAATGTAAATATTCGAAACGCGCACATATATGCTAAAACCGAACGTTTTCGAGGTAAAACAAGACATTTGGAGGAAGTAAGGTAAGTCTCTGAAACAACTAGGAAATTATTAAAAATCTTATCTGGTTTAAAGCTTGCGTAAAAATATAAATAAATAATTCCTAAGCCTAATATCCATAATACCATAATAATAAAGCCTAAAATCCAGAAAGAATCCAGAAGACGATTGATCGAGTCTTAAAGACATCCGGGTTATCAATCAAATGCGAGAGAACTGAGACCGCACCGAGCTCCTGAGTCGTTCCTTATTACATTGCACGTTGTAAAATAATAGATTGCTGTATATAAATAAATACTTGCGCGAGGAAATCTTGGATCCTCTTTTTCAACACCTTGTATATTGAACGTCATACTTTTACGAATATCCGCCATCTAGTTGCAACAAAAATCCCATATTTGTGTGTAATAGCATTAAATTAAACACTTTTAACCAGTTCCAGAATTTTTCTATCGCGTTTTCTTTTTATTCGAGAAAACAAACGAACGTATTGTATTTGTTCCTCTGTGATCGCAAATCCGATTGACATTTTAAGTAAATTTTTCTGAATTTTCCACGTGATTTATGTAAACCTCTACTCAACGAGTTTAATTTAATCTAACTGGATTTGTTCCATGTGGAAACGTACATCTATTTCTTTTATCAAAAAACAGAGATCGAGTAATTGAATGAAATTAAATGGGAGTATCAAATGAAATGATACATTAATTAAACCATATATATATGTATCAATTTGTAAAGAAGATTAAACTTTTATAATGGTGTAAGTTTTTATGTGTCTACAACTCTTCATCATTACATTCTTCCTATAGAATTTGTACAATATTTTAATGCAATGTGCACAATTCGTATCTGAAATTAATAATACCTATGCATGTTTATCACTGTTATTTTTTTTATTGAAGATTTATTGACATCTTTTACACTAATCACACGAAGCGATACTCTATCCAACTAGACGTTTTGTGCGAACGTCTTGTATCCAATTTCTTAATTATCATATTTTCCGTTAATAAATTCCCCAATTTAAATTGATAACGGCATGCCTATTCGTATAGACGAACATTGCAACTACGACTGATAACTTTAAGACAACTAAGAATACTTCAGAATTGATTCAAACAATAATTTAATGTCAGCAGTAAAGGAAAAGCTGAAGCAACCAACTCATCGTAACTTCAATCGGGTTTGCTTCGCATTACACGAGAAGCATCTAATGATTTCATAATTATAAACGTAAAACGTATTTTTTAGTGCCAGAAGACGTTGAAAACCTCGCTTCAACGAACAAATCTGGCCTCCAAATTAAATTTGCTCATACTAATTGCGCTCCGCTAAAAGTAGGATGTGTTTCAAAACCTAAATCGCGTATAACGTAAAAGGATACGTACAAAATAAAATACTGACCAGCTGAGTCTAAAACAGATACAGGTGGAACAAAGAATTTAGCCGAATCTCTTATTTGTAAACGAAAATATCTGAAAATAACGAGACAGTACGTTGTTATCGATTTACGTATCGCGATTTCTATTAAAATAACGAATCCTAGTAAAATGTACAAGTTAATGGGAAAATAACCATCGATAGCGATACTCATCTTACCAATTATTAAAAATTAATCGGTAATATGTTAGAAACAAGATTTAAAAATTATTGTTTAAATTAATCTCAATGTAAATTTGGGTAAACCTTTCTCACCTGTTCTTAGAAATTACGTACACAGTTTCGGAATAAATATCTTCTCCGGAATACTTTCTTAGAAGTTTTGTCAAAAATGCGCGCCATAACTTGCTTCATCCTTGCAGATGCCAGGTAGCAATTAATAATTACCATATCAATTAATTTTACCATATCGTAATAACGCGACAGCGAAGAAATATCCTTGCAATTTGTTTCATTCTAATCTATTCTTTCTTCCAGTTGACAACTATGGGCGCGAGTACGCGTAACGACGAAATCGGAAACTAAAACCTGTAACATGTTCAAGGGTTAGAGCTTACGAAGAATCGCGGTAATTGGAGAATCTTCACGAACAACGATACAGAATTTGGTCATATTTACAAACACGTCAGTTGACCTTGTGATCGTATAATTAAAAAAGCATCTGGGTTCGAAACGAGCAAGTGACAGCACATTTTTCCGGTGAACCAGCTTACGAAAGCGGAACAGCAAGCAGGGACAAGGGAAAACGAATAGCGCGAAACAGATAAGTTGCGCGCCGTTTTAATTGCCACGGATGGCATTATGAAAAAGTGGTAACGGGAACGCGAAGTGGCCATGCATGGATAGAGATTACATCAGAACGTTGATCACGTATTTAAATTATTATCAACGTTACAATTCGCCAGTTTACAGACGATAAATAACAGCCGCGTTCATAATGAAACATTTTCACCCGTTAGCTACTACGCACCCGCTAAATTCTCCACGGCTGAAATTTATTCAGTCACAATTCAGAATTTATTTCGCGCTTACGTAATCGCGATATTTTCTCGCCGGTCGCAGGAAACGCGCGGAGTGGTCTCCCCAGCCGTCAGAGCCTCGTTCGAATCGTAATAACGCAGAAAACAGATAATTACGAACGAGTTCTCGCGACACCCATAAATACGCGCGAACCATTCACCTGCGTTAACCAACGATAAACGAATCGACCTGGCTTGCTCGTTTCTTGTAATTATACACCTCCTCTGAAAGAAGATTATTACCGCGCGTTCGATTATGCTACTGGCTCCTGCGTTGAACTCGCTGCGCAACTTGACAACCGTTCCACCTTCTGGTTTATCGCGCGAGGCGATACGCGCCGAAACGCTTGACAAATTTTATTGTACGCGCTTAAATATCTGCCGTTGGTAAAAATACTGCGCGCCAAAACCTGGCGAGTCAGTAGATCAACAATTGGACGAGGTAATGGTCGTTAATCGCTGATTAGAGCCTCGTCGCCATATGCTACCGAGCAGCGACTGTTACGCCAAATCTTGCTGGTAGACGCGACGACTATACTTGTCACCTCGAGTATGGATGCATCGGTACTAATTATGCGAAGTTTCGTATTAAAAATTGCGAGGAAATTGCGGACATCGACGACTAGTGATCTGTATCGTCTCTGAACTATGTACGATGCAAAACGATCAGGGTAAGGAACGTATAAGAATCACAGTAAGATCGTGCACCTTTGGATCGGTGGACATTTGGAGAAGAATAATTAGAAACTTAATAGATAATCTATCTTTCTTCTTATTTTTCATATGTTTTCTATGCAATTTATTTTTCGAGACATTTGGCAGATTAATGCAGCCACTGGGATTTGTAGCACGTGAATTGGTCATCTCCATTGAGATGCCATTGCAGACTAATGTATATACATATGTATATGCTGTACGCATTCATACCTTTGTAATGACGGTGCTAATCGATCATTTACGTCGAAACTAGGTCATATGGGTGTTTCCTCTTTAATCTTCCAGAGACGTGGCCTTCGTAAACAACAGATAATAATTAGATTGCTAGTTTGTTAGTATAGTATGATACGACTGGTTTCCAGAAACTAATAGATACGCGTTGAAACATTGGTATTCGCAAGAGAGAAACAAACTAATGGGCACGGTAATTTTTAAATAACGTTTGCAACTAAACATTCTGAAGAAGATTGTAAGTCTCTCAAGTTACCGATCGAATAGGAAGGTTTCTCACAAACTCGCGAAAAGACTGCTCTCGTTAGTTTCAACGGTAACGTTTAACAAATTATATTGGCAACCAGTGAACACGTCGATAAATTGTACATTGAACAGTAAGTGCATCGTTGGTCAATTTTGCGACAAATAATTAAAGTTTACTATTTGCTGATTCTGTAAGGAGATGATAAGTATACACCAATATCTCTGCACTGTCTACAAGGTGGCAAAAGTGTTTGAGCGGTCGTATATGTATGAAAATTGGTTATAATATTGTTGGCAAATGGAACGTCATCTACGATGGTGAGCGAAAGAATGTTTAAGAGGCAAGTGGTACGAAAAGACAGTAGGATTTTACAACGAAGAAAAAAAATTATGTTTGACAAAAGTAATGGATAAATATAATATAGAATATCTCAACATACACTACTGTTCCTAATATAGTAAAGAATATTTCGTGCAAAAGTTACTGGCATTTATAAAATAACAATTTCAACGCTTCTTTTGTCCATCGCTGTATTTGCTAAATAGCTTCGCTTTACTATCCGTGGTGCTGTTTCTGGTAAGCGCAATTTTTTCTTTAACAAGGTGAAAATAAATCGGTCTCGTTAGAGCTGTTTCCAACGAACGGATGAAACAGACGAAGAGGTTGACACTGTTCACGTAGCGTCGTAACAATTTATCGACAATAGAACGAGGCAGAAGAACAAATTCACCGGGCCTCGACGTACGTTCCCGGTCTTAATTACGATTTAAACGGTAATTAAGTTTCCGATAGAATCACAATTCCAGTTGCGCGTTGCGGCAGCGCTACACTGCGGTTTGTTAAGTTTTTCTCCGTAACGCCCCGACTTCCCTCGACATTGTTCTCAATGGTTTCTAAGAATTCTATTCGTTTCGCTCTCGCATTAGTTGCGCTTAATTTCCCAAGTTTGCTTTTCATCAGACTTCCTAAGATCCGTTTAACTGCTTTAAAAACAAACCAAAAGAAAATAATAATAAAAGCAGCAATCACAGTAGTTTTAACTAAAGATCGCGTTTCTATGCAGTTATGAGAAACTTAAACATACAGGAATCCATAGAACGCTCGCCATGTGCAAGACCTGGATATCAAGTATCCAAAGTATAGCGCTCCTTGTAATATTCAACAGGTAAATTAAATTTTCGTCTTGATATTACTCTTTCGATTATTATATCTTAAATAATTATATATTATATAAATAATATATATTAAATAGTCGTAGTCCGGTTACGAGCCAAGTGAAAAAAGCTATACGTAATATGAGAATTAGTATGCTATTGTTAATTTAGATGATTTTAGTTTGGAGTGATCGTTATAAATAACAAAAAATTCTTTCTGGTTTCTGGTAATCATTATCGATTACAGAAATTGGCTTTGCTTACGAATAAACATTATCACCGATGAGAGTATTTTTTGGCTACTCATAACCGATTAATTTAATTAAACCATCAAACCATTATCGATGACGAAATTGTTTCTCGGCTTGTCGATGACCATAATAATCAACGGTGGAATTTTTTTGGAGGCATCAGACTGCTAATCATTATGGGTATTTATTCGTAGGTGATATTATAGTAAGATATTTTAGAAAAGTATTTCGAATCTCCTCGTTTACTCGTATTTTACAGAAAAAGGAATATTTTTCGCGGTTCAGCTATTGGAGTAAAATTACTTGTCTCAATAAACACCTCTGTTTCGTATTTTAACGTATAATCAGCCACAAACGTCCACACAGACACGCGCATTTGTCGGAGAATCTTGTACATTATATTTACATAATGGCACAAAATGAATTCGAATTTGCTTAACAAATTAACACACGTGCAGTAGAATCTAGGAGATATAAAGCATTTGCTGACAAAAGTTTTGGAATGAAATTACACCAGAAATTACGAAACCTCTGTATTTTACCAAGATTCTAGATATTAATACAACGTTAAATCTTTTAACGAAATATTTAAGTTATTAAGTTAAATACTTCTATGAAATTATACTTTCTGTATTTTCACCTTCCTTTTGATATATTTCGTTGCGTGGGCGCTGCTGGTCTCCTCCATAATTATTTACATAATAAATTATATTCTTTTCGGTATGTGTCTCTGATCGATTAATACAAATTTTGATGTGAAAAATAATGCCACGGTTAATGTTCTATAGTATTTGAAATTTAAAAACTGTACATGGACTTTCGCGGCTGTCGGTAAACGTATTTTTAACGTACACGTGCCAAGACACAGTTCTTCGAAAATATTCTCTCGAGAAGATTAATTATCAAACACATGTTTCTATCTACGCTAACACGAACGTTATGCAAGTTAAAGATACTCCCCTAGCGCTGTCCCAATAAAACGAAGAGAAAAATAAAGCGACACTTAATAAATCAGATTCGTTCGACCGCAAAAAAAATTGAACACGACAAAATGAAACGTATTTATACTGGAAGTTTTACAATCCGATGGAACAGAGCCTATAAATCTAAAATAATATGAAACATCGGGGGCAGGTATAGCCGAAAAAGCATGATAAATAACAGGTAGCGTCACTAAGGAGTATAAATTGCGTTAAAATATCGCTGATTAAGCGAATAAAAACGAGCGAGCCCACCAAACAAAGAGGTTACTGAAACACGATTGCTTTTCAGATTATACCGGGCTTCGCAAATAAAAATACAATACTGTCTCGTTGTGAAGCGAGGCGTAACATTTTCAAGCGTTACGCGCTTTACTGTAACGAGAACTAATGTCTCGATAATGTAATGATAATAAGTAAAATAATTCGACCAATGAGTCAAAAAATATATATAGTAAACGAATGTCGTCAGTGTATTTATATTTCGCTGTTTCGGCTTGACACAGTTTAGGCCGCACGCTGAATTCAACCGACGTTTATGAAATTTTCAAGACATTGTTTTCTCTCAAAAAATGGTTCAAGGCGTTGAAAGGCGAAATTATCGCGTCAGATCAATCTGTATGATATTTCGCCAAGCGATAAAACATACAACAACTGAAAAATATACGTACAAAGTTTGAAGCTGTTTTGGAGTGCAAATTTTTATTCGAATACAATTCACTCGATCAAGTGTGCGGTAATACGAACTAAATTGAAAAAAGTATTGGAACCATTTATGCCGGATGCATTTTAATGGAAGTACGCCAGTTACAACAAAAGCAATCAGCTTGAAAGGAAAACATCGTTTCGCGGTCGAATAATCTGTCTCTCTTTTTGACTTTTAATGGGAACTAGATACTATCTTGATTTTATCTATATCGACGTTGATTTCGTTTTCTTCCAGTTTAATCGAAATATTCTACTTAAAATATATTAATATAATATATATTTCGATACTAATCAACTATTATGAAACGCATAATGGCACGGATTCGTTAATAATTTTAAGTTTTGTAATTATTAGTATTGATAACTTTCACAGTAAAGTAGCTTTTATGAAGCTTTCTTTAATGTTCTTTACTGAAACGTCAGTTATAATTTCATCGCAAATAATACACATTTACGTTCGTGATAGAAGCGGCAGATGTGTTATTATTTTCGTAGTATCTTTTCATTAATTTAAGATGAAATCAATATCCGAGATGCGACTTAAGACTAATGTAAATTTTCTTTCGAAAATAAGTAACACACAGTTTAAATAGTAAATTACAAGAAAAAAGTAGAAACTTACTTATCGTTGTCATTGTCGAATGCAAAATAGCATCATAGTCCAGGGGAAGACCGTACGCGTACATTGATGCAGTTACTGTGCACTTACCTAAAACAGTTCAAATATAATTACATTAATTTTCTATCATATATAATTACATAATTTTCTACCATATGCTGTTAATTACATAAAACAAATCATTCAATCAAGTATGGCTTTTATTAACTATGTACTTGATTAAATCATCAATTTATGGAATGAAAGAATTTGGCGTTTATCGTTTACCGTTTTGTAATATAAAAAGAGATAAATATTCAGAATGATGGACAAACACTTATGATAAGAAAGATAAATTTCATAATTTAAATTATTGATAATACATTTTGCCAAATAATATAATAACTCTGTCTATTCTTTTTTATACCGAGTTATTAGAGGGAATAGAAAAAGCTGTCCTTTTAATCCTTTAGAGACCCAACAGCCAAATTTTAAAAATTTTTTTAAAATTTAAATTAGGAAATGTTATCTGGATTCTTGGCACGATTACTTACTACGTACATTCGATTCAAGTTTTTTTCATTATCCTTAGAATAATTAAAGCAAATTTCTACGTGTGTATGTGTAATTTGAAATGGCCGAAAATTAGAAACAATTAAGATAAGAAAATGTTGAATCGTATCAATTCCATCGAACTATCAACTATCGAAAGGACCTGAAGCAATACAAAATGTTCAAAACTTTCCATTTCTCACTGTCGCGGTAGTCGTCGGTGATTCACCTTATTAAACTTTTTTAGAGTCATAAAGATAAGATAAATTTTATGGACTAACAAATTTTCAACAATATGAATGACTTAGATAACACTGTCGCAATAAAGTGTGTAAATACTATAATACACATGCAATAAGATATTCCTGCTGCAGTAATATAATAACATACAAATACACAACATGATGTAATTTTTTCAAAATTAATTGTTATGTCGTAGTACGTTTCGGTCTATCGCAGCTACCAGAGTAAAATATATTAAATTCGCGTGGCAGTCAGCGTATTAGCCACTCAGTCTACATGAACGTATTCCTCTGACTCGACTTCCACTGTCCCAAGATCTATAAGGAACAGATCTACCATATAGAAAGTATTATCCAGGATGCGTCACCTTCCATTTTTCTTCCTTTTCCTCCTTTCCATTACACTGTCAGAGGAGAGAATGGCTTCTAAGGCCTCGTTTACATCAGACAACTTTTAGTTGAACGATTGACTTTACCGACCGTAAGTCGTTCAAACTCATCCGTGTAAACACGATGTCAACCAAGTTGAAATAACTTCCAGCCGTTCAAGAAACAGTCCATTCTTCTATCTTTGGCCATTTCGACTATAGTTGCCTAACGTTTATGGGTTTAACGGATGCTATATGAAGCCGCTCCAATAAAATCCATACGAAAAAATCTTCAGTTACCGTAGCCAATGTACCTTCTACGCGCGATTGAACGACCTGGTCAGTCGTTCGACTGGACTTGCCTAATGCGAACAGGGTTTCGCGAATCATCGTAGCAAAAGTCTGTGCGTGGAAATCTTCAAGCGCTGCAGTCAATCGTAGCTGACAATGGGACACTCTGGTTCGCAGACAAAATGCAATGAAGATATGAATGTCGTCCCGGCCATTTAAGCGTTAGACCGAGGGAAAGAAGCTAGAAAATTTCAAGCAGAGAATAGAGTGAACGTCAGCGAACGTCAGAGACGAGGCGCGGTCATTGTCTGTTATTCGTCTTCGGAGACAAACAAGCGAAACAGGTATTGCAAGCAACGAAGATGAATTGCCGCGGTTGGGAGCCGCATCTGGTTCACCTAGCTAGGCCACCTCCCGTAGGAGTTTCTGGGCTCATATCGCGATCGTTACGTGGGATACGTGTATAGGCACATACATATCAACCTCCACTCCGTTTTATGTCACCTGGTTCAAGCACTGCAACAACGAAGATAAATGGTCCCGTTCTGATTAAGACCTCGATACTCAACCTGGTCCCTTGTCCTTCGCTTCTCTATCGTATTGTCCCATTTCGTTTCGTTTCGTTTGGTTTTGTACGTCTTTCGGTGGACGACTCGATGCAATCGGTATAATCCTGATCGTTCGATAGGAGGAAGCAGCCTGCGAGCAGTCACCGGAGATTTGTTTTTCTGTCGTAGAACTTATGAATTTTAATGAGGCCGGACTGGTTTTCAGCGGAAAAGCGCGTTGAGCGAGACATTCGCCGTTTACTTTTTCTTGGTTGACCAAATTTCTTTACTCCGGAAGGAATAAAAGCAGCGTATATGGTAAATGGCTATGCCAACTGACGATATTTATGGTAATCGGTGGTGACCTCGTAAGAAATTTTACGATAATCGTCCAATAATTACTCTTTTTAAATAAATTTTATCGTTTGTAGATAGAAATCGTAAGTAACGTTATGTATTTAAATTTTTGACGAGATAGATAATAATAAAGCGAGGGAACTGAAAATATTTTATTAAATACTGTTATTTCGTGTTAAATAATGATAAATTGTTTTACTTACATTTACAATTAATTTACACAGCGAATTCATTTATAAATTGTTGAGGTGGTTTTTTTTATATTTACAAACTTTTGTTATTCGGTTTCGCTTAATTCGCTTCAAAGTTTCATTTATCAACTTTTTGTCGAACTTTGTAGCAATTCTAAACGAAATTATTTTTTTTTTTTTGTGAATATCGTAAAAGATATAGAACAACAAAAAAAAGGGATCTAAAAACATAAAACAAGTAAAAGTATTTGTGGCTACAAATATTTTAAGCTTTGCTATCTATTGATCAAATACCAAAAGTCCGTAGTAAAGGGAAATTAATGAAAAAACTACAGCAGAACTTTCAATGCTCTGATATTATCATTGAAATCAATAACAGCACAAAAACAATTTCCTGCGTGGGAATTCTATTCTAACGAAGGATATAAAAAGCTGGCAAATACGTATCGTATAATAACGAAAGTCTGTCATTTTTCTTTATAACATTATTAGCTAACAGTCTTTAAGAAAATGACTTATCCTGCGCGCATATTATATATATATATATATATATATATATATATATATATATATATATATATTTGTATTTAAATAATACCATTTGCATCTAATATGCATATAACTGTAAAGTGTGTCTGCCTTTGGAAAACACGGAAAACTATTACGTTGCTAAAATGAATGCACATGCTAATATTATAGCTTCCATAAAACATAATTAAATTGTATATTTAAAATAACATAGTACTCAAATGACTATATACATCTTATTGAAATTCCAGATTCGTACGTGATATAAATATAGAAATCTTCAAGAGAGTCATAGTCTTCTGTTTTTCTGTGTATTCTGAAGACACGAATGTCTCTGAATAACGTATTACGGTATAGCAAACTTAGAAAGATCGTCGTAAGGAAGATAAAAAACGAAAGAAAGATATCCAGCCGGGAGTTATCTTCTAAAATATAAATATTTGCGTAGCTAGATGAACATTAATAACTGATCTTCACGAGATTGCCGGCATATCGCTTCGCGCATTTACTCGCCTTTCAACCGAAGCTTGGGCCTCGTCTTATCAGAAGTATAGATTTTAAAGGCAATCTCGTCGCGATAAATGTTCTAATGATAAACGGAATAGCGCGAAATTCTGCTAGGTTCTCGCGAGATGGCTCGCGTCGTACGCGTAGCATTTGTTCAACATGAAATTGGCCATTAAATTTAACGCATGCTTAAAATAAACTTAACGTCGCCCTTGTAAACGTGAATTTATTACAGATGCTAGTCTTGGAAAATAACTTGAGAATTTTTAAAGCGCGTAATATACTTGTAAATACGTATGCAGTTAGGAGGAAAAATATGTGAGCGAACAGGTAATGGAAATACGTATTAATGAAGTTTAATCGAACCAGTACTAGTGTCATAAACTGAACTTTTATTTATTATAAAGCCTTGTGTCTCGTAGTACATAGATTATTTAGTAAATAATTGAAATTACGGCACAAGTGCGATTATGCGAACCTGTCGAGAGACAAGCCGGTTCATATAACCAGGTCGTTCGTATAAGACGAGTCCATCTATATCTCCCCACCACCTATGACTGTTCGTTCACATAACAGAAGCTCATATTCATATAAGAGGATTCCACGAAACATTCGCTGTTGAATACATAATAACGTTACAGACTGCCAAGCGTAAGAGTGTGTCACATAACGCGTGCATCTGTTGTTTATTATGTTATTGTTAGACATTTATATAAGTGGATTTAGTCGACGATAGCTCAGCTAAAAGAGTTCGGATAACCAGACGCTGCTACAATTTCGTTCGTATCGGCTCAGTCCCTCTTTAATATTTGTATTTTTTCCCTAAACAAGCAACATTTAACAAGACTTCATTGTTACGTATATTGCTATTTATTCTTGCGTCCAACTGTAGATACATAGAATCTTTTAAAGCAATTTTAAGATCGTCTCGTACAGCAATTTTCTAATCGCGTTATACGAGTAGCGCGCTATACGAGGTCCTATTGCATTTACGTACAGGATGTATCACAATGTGTGCGACCCACTTTAGGAGTGGATAAAAGGCACGAAAACAATGAAAAAGGCCCATAGCTGTTCGTTATAGTGATTTTTCTTTTTCGATAGTCCAACCGATTACCTCCACGATTTGCTCATATTTAAATGGATAGGTGAATTTAAATCCATTAGATTTGCACTTCTCAGCCACTTGAAAACGATCGCCTGTTCGACACTAATGGCCAGCGTTGAGGTATTTCGTGTACGTATACGACAAGGTTGCCAACAGATTCAACAAGCACGTGGAATTTTTTAGAGATTGCGAAATACTCTGATACGAGGACTGCAAGCTCGCATACAGACAGTGGCTAGCAGCTTCAAGGTAAACAGTTGCGGATTATCGAAGCACAAAACTGGCTGTAAATTTGAGACAAGGCCGGATAGAACGCACGTTTCTGCGAATTCCTCTCATTCTTTTTGTGTCCACTGCTGAACGGGTCCCACGTATTACGATACACCTTGCGTATATACAAAATTTCCATTTACGTGAAATTTTCTGAAGAATCGCTTAAACAACAGCAACGTAACTGTTTCCTGATCTCTCTAGTCGAGTGACCCTGAAAAGGTACGTGTAAGAGGCAATCTATAACCAGAAAATGGAGCGACTTAGTGACAAGGAAAAGATTGCTCCTCCGTAATAGCTTTTGTCGAAGGCACATGCTCGACGCTGCTTTCTGTGATGAGTTATCAAGCGTATCCAAATATCGTACGTTTTTCAGAAGAGTATGGTTTGGCTGGAATACGATAGCGATCGTGAGAATCGAGATGATACTTTCTCAGTCGCACTATCTCGCAATTAGCGGCGATCGACATCATAGCAGGCTCTCACGAAAAAGTTAGAGTAAACATGAGCGAGTCGATTCTTCAAGAAGGAGACAAAAGACAAGGCAACCGCGTGCGACACTTCTTACGAGCCTTTTATAAGAGTTGAGACTTTTCTCAGACATCTTACACATCTTACAGAGATCACAGTATGCGAAGATCGCTAAAAGCACACAGAGGTGAAACATACGATACAGCACTGCTCACCTACGCGATAGGTTAGCTGGAAATATCCAATCGATCATTTGTTTCTCAATTATGAAACTGACAGAGAAACCGACAGACCGACACAAGAGAAGACCAAATAGTCGTTGCTACGTTTCGTTCGAAAGAGATCGCCCGACCAAGTACCTGACGAACTCGAAATAGACGAAATCGGTATCACAGTACTACCGATTGTAAGATCTGTAGGAACACCGCTATAAGACAGTAATGTCGCATAATCGGAAAGTTGGCTCGCGATTGAATCGTCCTACGTTCCGCTGACAAGTGCACAGGGTCCATCGAGACACTCCTGGACGAATGCTATTAAAGACGTTAACATTTTAGTTCAAATTCGGTGCGAAAATCAGAGTAATTTCAACGTTTCTACTTCTCGGACTTTCTTTTTGGATCTTTCAATCTGATTATAGTAGCTGCTGCAGGCATACTTTTGTTGCTGTATGAACACGAACTGCGCTCAGAGCCAGCAGCTTTGCAATTTGAAAACGTACGAATCCCTGTTCCGTTCGCGGCAAGTCGAAACAATCTCTGTTCAAACTAACTGTAACACGCTTTGTTCGGACAATCGAGTTTCACGAATAATCGAACAACTCGGTTTGCACGCGACGGAAGACCGTTATTTATTGCGAACTATTTTATAAATATCAATCCTGGACACGGACGAAAACTTCTCTGCTTAAAAGCAATGAACGATGCAACGATTTCCTTCGATTTTTATCCCTGTTCCAATCCCTTACGAGCAACCGCCCATAAATTTTCCGCTAATCAACATTTCGATAATCCATCATTGCGTTAATCAGTGTTCTGATAAATAATTGAGCTTCTACTAATACCAGCTGGTATTAACAAGATTAGTTATACATAGTTTGTTACACGTAATCAATTATTTCTTGTTTGACAGCCAATATGTAGTACTTACTTGATTAGAGGCGGATACGCTACGTATTATCGTTATTTGGGAGAAGATTCCGGGCGAAGGAACATCCGAATCAAACGTAATCCCGATTGTCTATGGTAATTAATAGGGTAATGATCAAGCTCTAATTATTTCTGCCGCTCTGTTAACTCCTTTGCTACTCGATTAAGCCAAGTATTACAATTGGCTGTACAATGAGGCACCGTTATGTCTTACTAATTAATAATACGAGGAGAAGAACACACGAGTACGAAAGTATCGTAGAAAAGTTACAAAATGGCCAGTTAATTAAAGCAAATAGGTGGTATCTATGGCGTTAACTTGGAGTAAATCGTTTCCATTATGCCGTAATGTAGTTTTGATTAAAGTTAAATAAGTATTAAATTGGCTACTTACATAAATTAAAAATTATCCTCCACAATAATTCCTTCTAAATAAATGGAACTAAATTGATTTCATTTGTAAATTTAAATTGACTTTATTTTCAATAGCGGTTATTCTTGTTCAACTATAATCAAACAGTGCTTTCAACTGTGACTTTGAAGTCAACAATACGTTCTCCACACAATGACCAATAGCGCCGATGCATGTAAGAATGTCACGATTACATCACAATACGTTCCATTACCATGTAACACAGAGTTCATCGCATGTCTGTAAACCTTAGCAAGCAGTAATTTGCACCGCGCTTACGTTTCATTTATGCTTTATCATTGCCCTTTATTATTACGTACCATTCTTTTCATTCGAAAGAAGAAAAATCGATGCTTGCATAATACATCGGTGTGTCCTACTCGATAAGTATTGTGATACAAGCGAAGGCGAGATACGTACATCGACTCTGTCTCGCATAAATTTATTCTTAAGAACTTCAAGAATGCTGTACGTGTATAGATACGTAGACAGTGGAGTTAATTCGTCAAAGACTTTGCAATATCTGATTGAATTCCGCAACATTAGTATCGTCCACTTCTCCATATATCGACGCTGGAAATCTCACCAATTCTCTCGATAAGAAAATTCGTTCTCGTCGTATCAATTTTTGAAAGATGCTATCATTAAAAAAAAAAGAAAAAAAACAAAAACGACTTTCTGTTTGCTATAACGAATGTCTAGCTATCGCGTTTGATATTGCAAGAAAGCATGATCAGCAATACACGATTCTTTTTACTTGTCCTTCTCTCCTCTTTGCGAATCACCTTGGCTTTAATATGCAACAATTGGATCTAACGCGCAATTTCGTCTTCTCTCCAGAAAACGTTGCGACGACGAAGAGATACGAAGACGAATGATATTTCTAACGAAATATTTATTTCCATCTGTAGTTTCGTTCCTGTTCGCATGGCTGTTTCTATTCAGCTCATTCGATGGTGCGTTACTAAATGGTGTTTAAATTCGGAGCGTATCTAAAGCCCGTACGTAATTACAAAACTGCGGATTTTTATGCATTTATGGAAATTTTGAAAATGCAAGAATGCACGGAATGCGTGTAATAGATAAAAAATATACGAGTTACGGTGGAATAAGTGAAACGAGGTTTTAAGAAATGAAACGAATCTCTGTTTAACTTATGTATTTCACATCGTGCCTGTAAAAATGTAAATTTGCGAAAAAAAAATCCACACTCTAATAATTAAGTATAACCAAATATTAATTACGTACTAGCTGACTATAAGTACGCCATTACGTAAAAAAATCATACGCGATGATTTAAGATTATATTAGCTTTTTAAAGTACTTTTAAGGAAGAAAAAAAAACAGATACACGACAGATGATGAATTGATTCGACACAATTAATTATATTCGTATAAGTAATTAAAAATACCGGGAAGGGAGTGAACGAAAATTAAATTCTTCTAACTGCTAGAATTAAAACGAATTAATTTTGTTGGCGAATTTAACGAGAAACGAAATTTATTTACCATTCGTTTCTATTTTCTATTAACGACTCATCTACTACTCTGATTATGAAATAAACGACTAGTCGCGTCACGTGAAATGTTTTATCGCACAAGTACAACTTTCAAAGACGGAGATCTAGCAAAATCGTAAATGTAAATGTATTAATAAGACATAACGAACAGATATTCCATTTCTCTTATATAGTTATTTATGAATACGTATAAGTTGAAACGTAAAATAATTAAAGGAGCTGAGGAGCTCTGTATAAAAGTAGTCCACGAAACAAGATGCTAAATGCGATAAATTGGGTCAAACGTTTCAGTTCCAGTCCTTTAATATTAACTACCTTCGAGTTCATAATTATAATGGCTTCTAAAGAACGCTTTATAGTATAAAAATATTGAAAATGGTTCGACCATTTGACAAAGAAAATATATTCAGTCGCCATAATATATTTATTTGCTACAAGCTTTTTTTTCCTCCAGAAAACTCAATTCATCGTTTCTACGACAGCAACCGATAATCGTAACGTTTGAACGACAGAGGAAAAACTATATATATATATATATATAAAAAGAGAGAAAATATCGTACAGCAAACATCAACATTACACGAAGATACGTATCGCTAGAAATAAAGAAGCACACGCATTAAAATTTACTGTAACACAGATATGCATATTTGAAAGTGACACTTCAGCTTTTCTATATCATCTGTGTGTGCAACTGTGCACGCGTCTCACAGCCGTCATTTATTTTGCTGAACACCGTGCACTGACACGAGATAAGGAATGAAATCCAGAGGAACGAAGACGACGCCTGTGCACAGGATATGAACCGTCACGGTTGTCGTCGTTCTATTCTCACACGGTGTCCATTTCATCCGTAATCGCGTGCGCAGGGCATTTCCAGACGAACATTTTTTCCTTCGCCGTTAAAAAAAAAGAAGCCAACCTCGATCGACATCGACTGTCACAGCGGGAAGAAAGATATCGACGATCAATGGATATCAAGCGTTGATATTTGATAAGCGTTAAATCTAGACGACAAAGAGGACACTGGCGGGCTTTCTTCGAATACAATATCTTTCTCGTGCATTTAATTAAAAAAAAAAAAAAAAAAAAAAAAAATGGAAAGGAATAAAGGTCTTCTGGCGTACGTAGTACAGTGGATTAAATGGATCTATTTTATTCTGTCTTACTCTGTCAAATTGTGCATACGTCATTGAGTGCATTTACAGTCGCGAATAAGAGAAAGTTTAAACGATAAGGAATTGAATGAGAATGTAATTAAAGACGTATGTCCTGAATAGGAAATTGTTTCATTTACTGTACCGTCAAGTGTTACAGAAAGCACTATACTCTGGACACTTCATGCATTTTCTGCACCTTCCGTAAACTGCGCGGTCTATTAATTATAATTCTGAAAGTCACAGCGATAAAGGCGAATAACAAGCACCGCGAACGATACGAGTAGAACGATTTACGAAGAAATACAACGCGTAAAGGTTACAACGAAGCGGACTGATATAATGAAAGATTTCCAAAGAAACCAATAGCCGATCCAACATTTAACTTCCAAGTACTTAGGGGCTTCCACAGAATGGCGCATCCGCCATGAAACGTTGCAGTAGTAAAAAGAAATCGGCATCATTTCACGTGACTGGGAACGTTAATGCGACTTCAAGAACCCGTTTCTAAGAGCAACGATACGCTATCGATGTCTCGTCGGTAGCAGCGCGCTGATATTTGTTTCAATTCGACGCCAGAGCTGCAGTCTTCGTGCCTTCAATCAAAGAACCGCTGAGCATGCAAAAGAAGAGCGAAGTAAGAAGGTAATCTGGCAGTGAGATTGGTGAATATGTAAATGAGAGAAAGAAGGGAAATGAGAGCTGGAAGATGGAAAATGGCGAAGATAAAAATATTGGCTTGCTCTGTCACGGAATACCTTATTATATTCCTAATTAATTCTAAATAATTCCTAACGAATACGTGTAAAAAGATATATAGGAATCCAGTCTGCTTGCCCAAACCACCACGCGATAGAAGAGGTCGAGTTAAGCTGTTCAGGCTGCTAATTGGACACACTAGACCGACGCGTAAATTTCTGTTACAAAGAGAAGCTCCTCCGTGGTGCGATCCTTGCGACCCAACACACTTACGGTATAGCACGTAGTTCTAAAACGCACGACGTTGGATGAACCACGCAACAGACTGAACATCCCCAAGGAACTCGAGCAAGTATCAAACCAGAGAAACGTATCGAATCAACAGACATACGAGACGAGATCCAGCTATAAGCAGAACGAACGGTGGCGACGTTAAAGAATGAAAGAAGAAGAAGAGGAAGGAACAAATAGCGATGGGCTTAAGAACGTTGCAGGCAGATTAGAATTAGACCAGACTCGAACTAGACTCTATTAAGTGTTAAAAAAGAATAAAGCACTTTTAAAGTACTTTTGAGCGAACTTGAGAGCGACAGAGTGAAACCCTCTGTGAGGACTTTGAGAAACGAATAAAGTACATAGTCGTAGATAGAATGGAGTAGGACTGGTGGAATAGGTTCGGAGCTCGATCAACGTCCGACGAACATCGAAAATTCTTCGTCCTATGGGAATCTTTTCGCTTGGTTATCGTCGAAATCCGCTATATCGCGTGTTCATCGTCATCGCGTACAAGCATCAACGAAGCATTATAATACGTGGCCAACAGAATCCTATGAAGCGAGGCTCGAGTAGCAGATTCATAAGTACATACATATTCGACTTGATCCCATCGCTAGCAATAAAACAATAAAGTAACGCGTCGATATAAATGAGGGTCACGATGCGATAAATATCCACGAACTACTCGCAAGTTGTTCTCTCTTCCACGTTATTACACATTTTATTTCGATAGAATCGTCAGCGGACGCGATGAATTTTCCAATAAAAATCATACAACAGATTTCATGTTTAACAATTTCCGCCGTGCTAGTCGATCAAATATGAGTTTTCGAGTCGATATACGCGATAATGAAGTGTTACGAGAGCGATAAAGAGAAATAAAAACATACGGGATCGTGTTAATACGGATTCAACGGGGAAAAAGATATCGAGGAGAAACAGAGAGCGCGATGAAAGCAGTAATGAAGATGAGCTGTAATTACGATAAAACATTGTAAATTTTGTTCGTTTCTGTCTCTATTAATGCGAAACAACAGGTTCCAAGTGTTTATTTTGAGATACGGATAAAATATATTTCTCCTCTTCGTCGGGAATTGCACATTTTTATCCTATTTCGTTATTTCGTGCGACAAAACGGCTGAACGATAAAAATATTCGACCCGATGATTAAAAATTGACCGTCGTAACGTAATTAACAACGTGTCGCGTGTAACGCAATGTATCGTACGAAGATTATCGATCATTTTTGATCGACGCTTCCGGTATTCAGACGCATAGAAAACTTCAGATGTCAACCGAGACACGAATAAACTGATGGAACAATAGAAAACGTATTTTTTTTCTACAAAGAAATACTGCTAGAAACTAGATTGAAATACGAATGAAACGAAAAATTCTGTCGGTAGAAGGTATCACGAGTTTTACGATAAATGCTAACTAAATAAAGCAATAAATAAAGCAATATTGTGACTTAACATTGAAATAGATAATTAGCTGGTTACTGAAATATATCGGGGAACCATTGAATTATTATTTGGTTCGCGTTACAGAATAAATAAATTACAGACGATACCCTAAGACGCCTATGAAAATTGGAGGATTAAAGCGTATTTGAATAAAATTATTGATCTCGTTATAATTTCCCGAAAGAAACGAAACGTAAATCAAATTTACGGCAATTTACTTCTGCTTTGTCTCTTCTTCTCGTAATACTCGTGCGTATCGTCTCAGTTCGTAATCTTTCTATATTCTGCATCCAATTCGTTCAATATATCTTCGATAGACTGGGAGTTTTCAAGCCGATATTATAATCGAAGTAAGACGCGAGTTTCGAGAATGTATGGCCAACGTTAGAAGAAAATCTGACAACGCATACAAAATTGGTACAACACTTTCTCTATATGTAGCATTTATAAGGCTCGCAAAAGTATTCGTTCCTAAATTATTTTCATTCCTACATCATTTCATTTTAATATTAACTTAAATATTAACAATTTAATATCAATTTAATTCGATCGATTTTTACTTTAGTTTTCAGTAATTCAGTAAGCTCTTAACCCTGTGCGATCCTGTATTTATTTATTATTTATTACATAGGATAATACGACTCGACATCGCGTTTGTACATGACTACACTGGTTTGTAGAAATTAGCTAAAATATTAGAAATAGCGGAGAACTGTACGACGCTGGCTTAACGACGGTCGATCGAGCTCAAAGCTCAAAAATGCCGCGTGTCACAAACGATTAAGGAATTAAAGTAACATTAAGATATACCACAGAGAGGAACAATATCCATCCACACAGCGCCGTTATAACTGCGCTGGGAAGAAGTAGCGACTACTAGACCACATATCAGATTTGACGATAAGTTGCAAAGAGGAGAGTGCAATATCGCAAACCCAGCTTCGGGCCCGGTGAAAGGAAGCAAAATTCCAAGAGGTAGCGCGAGGCGCACAATCTTATCGTCCATAATGCATCGAACGCCTTCGAGTACCAACGATCTAACTCGCTTTCAGAAATACTCGCTTAACATCGCGTTTTAACATTTCAAAATTTTCATTAAAATTTAATTTCCTACTGCCGCTAATCGATGTTGCTTTATCTGGCTTACTTCGATGTAAAGAAGATAATTTAATACGAACAGTAATTTGATTAATGGGCATCTTATTGTAAACGTTAATTTATACAACTGAAGCGAAGCCTCTAGCGAACAAAACTGATAATTAACGCTGATCATCTAAATGAACGAACGATGATACGTATTAGGTAATACCCATAACTAGCCTGGGAACAGTCTGCACTCGAGCATTAGAACGCAGGATTTTCTATAGATATGCGAGACGATTATTGGTACATTGCATTCGAATCATTTATTCGCTGCGTGTAAATTGCTACATACTTTATTTGTGGAGCAATAAATCGTTTCCTTTCACGGTGACGATATTTGCAATAAAATAAAGGTAAGATAGACGATGAATCGTCGAGGAATTTACACGAGACGTCTAAACGTGAAGTAACAATCTTTTCCATGGAGCTTCATTGCCAAATAGATTTCGTTTATGTCTTCGTCTAACAGATGCCGTTATAGCGTATATTTACACGCGTAATATACAGGTTTGTTACATATTAGACGGTAACAATGTTTTTCTGTTTTCCACTGTTCGAGTATAAAAATATTCCTCTAAAATACTGAAATTTAACAACGATCATTTTTGCGCTTAAGAAATCGTGTCGAATGTTCCGTATGACGCACGGAAGTTGCAAGCAGAAAATAGCTGAACGTTATTTTTGCATTTAAAAACAGGGAATAGTATGAGAAATATTCGGAGAACTCTACGAGCACAATTATGTCGGCAGAAAAGCTGGAATAATCCCTAGCAATTGCTATATTAGAGGAGAAGTTCTTGACCAAAAAATTAGTCGTTCTTCATTGTTCACCTCGATTACGTAACGTAACGAGCCAAAACAACAGAGATTCGGCAATTGCATTTAATAAAGGCAAACGAAAAATGGAGATAAAATAGTAGAAAAAACAGGCGTTTCTACTATAAACTTGTCTTTCCCAATTTCCAAAAACATGTTCATTTTTCTACTACAATATCACAATTTATCGGCCAACTCGTTATACGAAAGTTAATATTTTTTGGCGAATTTTAATTTTATTAAAAGACACGTCTGTTTCGACAGCCGCGATACAAAATCCAACAACAACACGTATGGAAAATGTCATTTAAAATATAATTTAGTGCTCGGATCATAAAGCATCAACTATTCGAATGATAATCAATGGTAATCAACTTGCGTTAACGAGATCGTTAAAGACGCAATCTAATTATATCTAATAATCGTCGTTCGAATTACTTTATAGCTCGGTGAATGTGACAAAAATAAAAAAAATTCGATGTTACTTGGATCGACTCTTCCTAACTAATCACCGCAGACCAATCAATCTCGTGCCGTGACAGCTGAACAATTCGTCGCTAGAACTTATAACTCTATTACGCGCGCGTGTGGATGCAATCTAATTTTCAAAAACAACACGCAATCGTCATCCGTGCGGAGTACGAATTCACCCCATCGCCTTCCTTGCACTTGCGAAATTCAATTCGCAAACTATGCTCGAGAATTTAATTTCGTGCTTGCGATTAACTTTTCGTCGGACACGGCCATCGTGCTTTACAGCTGCAGCCACTTCGCGGCAATAATCGAATACCAGAAATACGCGCGACTAATAAACAACGACTGTGTATTGCGATTGTTATAATTCCTTTTTTGCCTGGAATATAATAAATTAATAAATGACACGCGCTTCATTTTGCTGTTTTACGATTTTGTAAGAAAATATACGACAAGTGTAAGTGATATAAAACGTAGAGTAGAGGAGAAAAAAAGGTTCAAATTTATTCGTGTATATGTACATATTGCTATTAGCAATCTTTGTATTAGGTATCTTTCGCCGTGTTGTTGACAGTCGCCTATTCCGTGATTATATTTGTTGAAAATCTTGTCAAAGATTCCCTTGTCAAATACAATCTTGTTTCTGTAAAATTACGGTATTTTTTGTGTCACTTAGATCTATAAACATTCTCCTCTTCGTTATTGTACGTTTCAAAGCGACATTCGTAGCGTTTCGTAGCTATATAGAGCCAGTCAGAAACTCTTCATTTTTATATATTGCGGTACATATTTTTATGCGAAGGTTGCAGACAAAATTTCTACGTTTTATTGTCATTTTATGACCAGCAATATTTTAAGATCGCCAAGACGGCGACAAGATACATGCTTGGCCCCGAAATCAAATTGAAAGAGGATTTTAGTAACACGAGACCGACTCACGGCGTAAAATTGCCTCTAAAAAAATGAAAATGTGACTTATCGTTCTTTCGTCTCGCATTCTTCGTATCTTTAGCTTTCTATTTGAGAAACCTCGATGAAGGTTTATGTACGTTAATACGACGAGACACGAAGTGCTAACGATCGTTTGAGAAACAATTTATTCTGTTCTTGTACATAATGTATCTTATTCGCGTCGAGGAATCTAGTCTCGTAACGATAAAACCGACGTGCACAATAGGATATTTTATAATGCAAAAATTCTCGAACTCACCGTACGATAAGATGAAAACGTAATAACAACTAATAACGCTAAGTGTAACCGTTCGATTCTGCGCACGTTCATTCAGCTTCTGTTCTATTGTGCGTCATGCTTGCATAAAAATTGGAAATTTCAGCACGGTTTCATAGTTATGAAACGCAGTGTACTACGGTGAAAAGAGAATATTTCAGCGAGAAACTGTGAGCTTCTATGAAGCGTGCAACAACAATACGTCCGATCGACAAGCACTTTGCAAATATTATACCACAAACAGAGAAAAAGAAAAACCCTCAAAGGTTGTACGTTCTACGTTGTTACTCTACAGTCGAGCCAAAAAAGAAGTTACAGTTTACTATGCAGACAATAACGTTGGTTCCTGTGTTTTTGCTGTTTTCAGTCCACCATGCAAGAAGTGTTTGTGTATCGACAATAAGATAAAGGCCACAGAGGGGAGGGGGAGGGGGGGGGGGAGAGGCAGAAAAATTCGCGTAGAGAAAAATACTTTGGCGAGATCGTTACAGCATGGGAAAAGCGAAGGCAACACAGGCAAATAGGTTGCCGAGAGTATTTCGTCATTCTATTAACCCGAGAAAGGTTGGAAGGCGTGGAAATGGTTGAATTTCCTATCGGAGCCCGGCAAAGGCCAAGCGAAAAGTCAGGCTTGCCTGCCGGATGCCGCGTACAGAGCGCACGTAAAATCAACGACGTTAGTTATTTCAGAGTTAGATTGCCAGTTAGGCACACATACATCAAGCATTTTCGCTGCGAGGCCAGGCCGCGGCCAGCGTTACAAATGGAAATCATTTAGTCGATCGTGTATCTGTGCGTCAAATTTTCACTGCGAATTGAGTGGCCGATTGGCATTCATGGAATTCGGCCAATTCGTAGATGCCGACGAATCGATTCCACGGGCAAATTACTCTTGGTTTTTCGAACGCGGAATTTACCGTGGAATGCGATTATTCAATAGTCTCTTTGTGCTGCGTGGCAAGACGTTCGACTTTTTGCAATCGAACATCGCGACAGTATTTTTATTTATACGTAGGCGGGAGCCCTATTCGAGACAGAAACTTTCCTCGACATTTTTCCTTCGTTACTGTCTCTAGCGACCTTACTTTCGCTGAATAACTCCATGGTAACTCCGAGTTGATTGGCGAACAATGGAAAAAAAGAAAGGAAAGACCGTACTTTTAGTAACACGAACGCGTATTCTAAAATCGTATACGTCCGTACGTTTCGTCCAAGCTGCCATATCATCGAACATAGTTTGCGTCGAAACCGTTGTTCGACTTTATTCGTCCGAACGTCAGCCTCTGTTATATCGAAGCTCATAGCAGCAGCTGCAGCAGCCACCATTATCCGAACTGATCGGTTGCTCGAAATATTTTGTCGCCGGATCGATTTGAAGTTCTACCGTAGCTGATACAACGTGTGCGTCAGAATGTCACCGGATCAAGTACAGTAAAGCTTCGTTTATGTGAACCTGTCGGGACTCATTCCCACCACTTACGGCTGTTCGTTCATATAACAGAAGCTCATATTCAGAATTACAATAAATAAAGAGAATTCCGCCAGACATTTCCCCTTAAATATATAATAATGTTACAGACTACCAAGCGTAAGAGCGTGTCGCGTAACGCGTAACGCTACACCGTTTACATCTTGCAAGGAGGCGGCAAGAACTGCGAAATCTCGAGCGAGTTGGTTGTACGTGCGTTCGATGCTTTGAACCGATGGTAAAACAGCCTGGAAAACATTTGAGCGCGTGGCTCTTTGTATTCGAGAAATTACGTCCTATGGTTTTAAACGTTTTTTATTACAATTTCCACAGACGGGACTGTAACGATATAGGAGTGCTATAACGAATAAAAATGATCGAAAATTGATCCAAGCAAATCGTAAAGATTGAACATTAAGAAAGAGAACGTAATGTCAATGTTGAAAGAATGCGTAAAGCGAGATATAAAAAGATCTTATTAATTCCTAGGAAACGAAGAGTCACGCGCTCGAATCCTTTTGGGCCTGTCCGAGCATCGAACGCACGTACAGTCAACTCGTTCGAAATTTCCCAGCTTTTGCCTGCTCCTTGTTAGCATTGGGCGTTCGTGTAAGTAGATTGGCGGTAGTTCGGACGATAGAAACTCGGCTAAAGTTCGGTTAATCCGGCACCACTCGAGTTTCCTTCGTACAAATGGATTTCTTACGAACGGAATTCTACTAACCATACAAATAAGTACAATTATATGAAATCAAGCTCAGTGTGCATACTAGCATAACGTGTATAAAGATATTGCTTCGCGAGTGGACAAGAGGCGTAAAAGCAATGGGAAAAGTTCGTACGAACGTGTATCCTGTTTGATCTTGTTTCAAAGTTATAGCCATAAATCGTTGCATTTCCCCGATACCTGACATCATACACGTAGAACGATGCCTCGTTAGAAGCTTAGGTGCCTAAAGGAGTACTCTGCCAATTTTTTGATCATCCTGCTTTGATAAACTTTTATTAGCTCAAACTTGTTTCCACTAGTTGACAGAAAAATTTGCCAGAAAAAAACGTCCAGGTTTGACCTCTTCGCTACGAGCGTTGACTGCAGTTGACAATCGCCAGAAGCATACAGCCTGTTGTTATCTGTGATCGGCTGTTCACATCCTCCTGTTGCGTCCTGTTCGTGGCGCGCTTGGTTGCGAGAGATTTGTCAACTCTCGTGCAATCTCTCGGCTTATATAATTATTAGATCTTGCTGGTTGTCAGCTTGAATTTCATAAATAAGTATTACGGTACGGTTACGAGTCAAGCGACATTACGCGGCGGATGGAAGAGCGCCGTGTCGATGTGGTTAAGACAGAAAACGAGGGGGAAAAATGATCGGGCGCGTCGGGTAAACAGGACTAGTGCGCACGGAGCGCTTTACAACTCGTTCGCTTATACGCGCACGTTCAACCGGATCCCGCGTAAACATTTTAAAGTTCACTTTCTAAAGTGCACGTACGATGCAGCGGGGGAACAATGCATAGGCGGTGAGAGCATGTCTCGTCAAACGCGTAAGGTTTACGGACCAACGAGATAGTTTACTTCGGGCGATAGATAAAAATGCGCAAACATCTTCGGTGTACTTTAGCCGGAGACGCATTTCTGTCGACGCAACATTCTGACGCGGAAATATCGCGCGGATACATTACGCGTTTCCTTTTCCACGTTTACTCTGCCCTGCCCCCTCTTCTTTTTTTTCTTCTGATTTTTGTTTGTTTAAAATATTCCGCGCAATTTGCAAGATAAATACAGTGACTCCGCCGGTTCGTTCGCATAATTCGATATTTTAGGAAAGGCGGATACGTGGCGTTTCTGCTTTATGTAGGATGTAAACGCTGTTGTTACCGCGTCTATTTACACGAAGCTCTCTTTTACGAAACTCGTGTATATTTTGAATACTCGCATTCGGCACTGTTGAAACTTTCAGGCAAACAACTTGAACAAATTTATGAGACTTAATACTCGATCGGCTCTTCCGCCTCTTTTCAATGCGTTACTCGTTCTTTGTCTTTGTCATAACCGAGTGACAGTGACGAGTCCAAGTATCTCAATCGTAAAACTGATAGCAACTATTGCATTTCTTAGAGAATTACGTACTTTCGTAAGTTGAATCATTGCTAGAGACTGGTATAAACGAGTGCGAATTTCGGAGGAATTGTTAAAAAATTCCGACATTCGACACACTTTTCTTTATTCCTCGGTTTCACCAATCATTCAATATGGCTTCTGAGCGGCTGAATTACGTTTGCAATGATTAGTATCCTATACTCGGCGTTTAAAATCGATGCAATTTTCCTCCATGTACGTAGTATAGAATAAGGATAATTGCGCCAAATGTCGAAAAGAAAAACGTCGAATTCCCCGGGGAGAAATATTCCACGGAAAAAGTTTACCTTAACGCGATTGTTCCACTGGTTTAGCGGCAAAGATAAACAATTTTTTCAATAATGGCATCCCACATCGATCTAAACCGAAAGAGAAGTACACAGGAATGCTATCAAAGAAACATCAAACGGAAAATTTTCCCGAAACTATTCAGTCTGCAGAAAAGCTAACAGTGCTGCGGAAATTCGGAAAAATTTGAAACAATTTGACAAAGTTAACGCGAGTGCTGTGACGGTTCAATGCGTATTGGTGAATGTCGGTTTCAAAGAGCGAGTCCATAAATGCCCAAAAACCATTACTTGTAAAAAGTCACCTGGCTATGCGGTCATTTGCCGAAAAATACAAAAAATTGTTATCGATCGATCCGACGAAACAAAACCAAATACAGTAGGACCCTTTGGAAAATACGGAAAATACGTTCAGCGTTATACGAATCCGTGTATACGAATCTCGTATTGAAATATTTGCGTTGGTGTTAGTTTCTTAACAAACACTTGGTACTTTCCGAATCACATTTTTTTTTTTTTTTAATTACGTCTATTTTCCAGAAAGAATATATTACGAAACTTCCCTACGATATTCGTAGCGTGCAGTCGTAAACGCGACAACTCGAACACAGATCGAATTCCTCAAGTTGGAAATAAAATAATTTCCCTCTTTTTAACGCCTCGCATAAGACGCAAGTTAGAAAAAAAAACTATTTTAATTGTTTTAAATTCATCGAACCTCGACTGCTAATATTTGTAGAGATCGACGATGGTTGATTTTAGTATCGATTTGAGAGCAAACTAAACGCACGAGAAAAACACAAGTATCGTTCTAAAACCAAAGGCGACTACGTATAAAATATGAAAAGCAACGTAAATCGAGTTAAGTAATTATTCAGAACGTTTGAAGTCGTTCCGTGCAAGTCATTTGTTTTGCAGAATATCGAGCAATTTCTTTACTTATAAATCTAACGCGTACGAAATATCTTTCTGTAAAATTACGACAGATATCGCGTGTTCGTATCTTCCAAATAAAATAGATCTATATGAACTAGTCTGCGAGTTGCTGTACGTATATTCGTAAATCACCGACTTGCAAACATTCTAACTATATGAATTTATATGTACAAATGCGACTAAAAGCATTAACGAACCAAGATTTACACTCGGTATATTCGGATTTACTGTTTTGTTACACTGAGAACGCCGGGCAAAACAGATGTGCAGAATTTCGCCATACTAATGTTTACAGCGTGGTAGAATTTTTCTAAATACTCGTTTGCTGTTTTTAAATGTTTCGTATGATTTATATTCTTACCTGACCTTATCTAGATTAAGTTAATGCGTACTTTACAAAAGCGACTTATAATTAGTCTGAAACAGAAACAACGAGAGAAAAATTGCAACTGACGAAGATACGAAAATAGAAATTTGCAACTGGCGAAATCACCATACACACATGCACGATCGAGACTTCACCGTGATTACAAAGTTCATTACAAGACTGCAAGGATACGACCGGGCTATTCCACTAAGTAGTCGATGTATGTATGATAAAATACGAATAATTTATATTTAGATCTATATTTTATCAGAGGCATAATGAGATTCGTCGCTGATCGCTGAGACGAACGATAACTGATTGATAGATGATTGGAAATAAACGAGTATCGAGGAAAATTTGCAAATGAGTTATCGAAGGGGATGATATAGAAGAAAGAAAGTTCGATAATTACTATAGAAAATCGCGAATAATACGGTAGCGGTCGTTTAGGATGGTCAAACAATCGTACAGAATATAAAAATTAAAAAAAGAACATTATAGGTTCGAATATAAAAATTAAATTATAAAACGTATTCGCCCGGTAACAAGAATAAGATCGATGGCGATATTTAATTGATTAATTCTTGACTTACTCGCGTTTTTTGAAGTGGCGAATTCGAGAACATTGACGGAATTATGCGCACCTACCTTGCTTTACTAATCGATATACACGTACGTACATACGTATGTACTTGGACACTTATGATTAATATTATAGCCGTATATTTCTGTCTTAACGAGTCCTACATTTGATATCTAAATTTAGCAATCGCACGCTCGATTCACGAATACTCCAACCAAACACAATTACTTTAAACGCGTCATAGCCGAACGATTCCCATGCGCGGAAATTTATTTCCAACAAAGTAGACGCGTGATAAATCATCGCGTAACGCCGTTTCGAATATCTTGCAGACTGTTTTAGCAACGCTTTTAAATGAAGAAAGGGGTACGTAGCTATAAAACCGAAGGAAAAAAAGCAACGTAGAGGAAATGTACAGTTGGAAAGTTGGAATGTCTACAACGTATAACAGGCGTTTATCAAATATCGTGTGTAAGCATGACAGTATCGCCGCTTATTTATACTTTTAACGATTTATGCTTGGACCGTGGAAAATGATGCTCGCAAATCAGAAACTACCGGGCTTTCGATTCTTTGGGCGAGTGGCACCGATTCGGTTGGCGTGCACGGTGCCCCAAGTGTAATAACGTTTGCCCGGTGGTCTGTTAGCGTCCGAGGGATGCGATGGTCAGTCACGCAGAATGATACAGCCGGCATTTCAAAGTAATAAGCTTTAGTTCGAGGGTCCGTTTACCGATCTAAACAGCTGCAAACGTCCCAGAGGAAAACACGTGCGTTTTCGAATAACGGTAGATAGGAGCACGCATTATGACGAGGCGCGTCGCACCGCGTCGCTCGTAAACCTTAAGCTGCGTTTACATTGGCCCAGTAGCATTCCAATGCAGCGAGTCGATCCGGCAGGGGATCGTAACTGCAACCATGTAAACAGTGTTTCCATTGCGACACAGTGCTGTCATTCGAACGGTTAATCTGGTCCAACGACAGGATCGAAAGTCTATTTTTCAATGCAATGTTTACCACCGCTATCGGGAGCACGACTTTCCAACGTTAAAAGCGGAATCGTCTACTTGTTTTAATCCATCTTTCGCGCCAATACATCGCCACTGTAGTCTATCGCTTTCGACGCTTCGAAAAAGATTGGAATAACGCAGACACGGTCCGATTTCAAGTCAAACCGCTGGAACGCAGCCGCTTGATCCACCTGGACTGGACTAATGTAAAGCCAGCTTTAATCCTCTGTCACTACGGTCAACCGCGCTTTCAACAGTTCCAAAAAGACTGGAACAACGCGGACATCGGTCTATTTCGGGTCAATTTTTCCATCGCTGGAATGTGATCGCTTGACCCACCGACTCAACTAACGTAAATCCAGCTTTAATTTCTTTGCCACCATAATCCGTCGCTTTCGACGACCGAAGGAAGACAGAAGCAACGCATACGTCGATAGATTTCCGGTGAAAATACTGGAATGTTATCGCTCGATCGAGTGCGATTGGATCAATGTAAATCCAACTTAAACCTAGGGTCCGTTTCGTGGTAAAACGCGTTTTACGTTACGTCAAAATGCGGTTTCCTGTTGCACGGTTAGCCTCGTTTCACAGATGCTCTCTCGTTAGACACGAAGGAGGTCGCGAAAAATGGATTAGGTAGAATGCAGCTAACACGGGCGAGCGTTCGTTCGTTGGTTCGTTCGCTCCTCTCGCTCCGTGGCCGCTTAACAAACGGTGAGAAAACTGCAAGTGAAGGGGAGATCCCACCATGAACACCTATTTCCTATTTATAACCTGTGAGTGGAGTTCCAGCTTACGAAAGCTCGGCCAGAATACGCGAGAGAGCGCCTTTAGACACGTCGACTGGCTCCTCCATCGTTTCCTCCTGCGTCGCTTTGTATCCGTTGATCCGTCCACCGACAACCTGCCAGAGATCAAGTTATTTCCCGACTTCGTCCGATTTACGTTCGTCGCTTAAACTCAGCTATTGAAAATTTTATGCTAAGATATCGAGCGCATTCGTACCCATCGATATATCCTGTGCGCGTTCATTCTTTACGAACACGTCTTGCTTCGAGTATTCCAGTTTAGAACTTTAGAATCTTTCCGGAACAATGCGGATAAAGAGAATAAAAAGAACTCTTGAAAATTCGAATCCATTGGCGTGCAATCTTTCGTCAACTAAGATTTTCAAACGGTTTCCTCTCGTCTATTTTTCAAAAGCCTGTCTTTTTTTCTTTTTTCCTCTTGTTCGAGCGTGGTCTTGTTCGATTAGGCGAGGCATTTAAATTAGCAAGAAACGAAAAGAAGGAATGTTTGAAATCGTCTAGCGGAAAAACGACAACCACAAACGTGGCTTTTGTTGAAACTGATCGCTGTGATAAGTAAATTCATGGAAATATATTGCACGAATAACTCGATAAATTGAAACGTGGAGAAATTATAAACACCAGCTTTTCTAAATTTGCCTTGAAACTCCTTATTATCTATACTACGAATTGTGCATGCCAATGAGGTATTATTAATAATTAATATTTAGTTGACGTTATCTTTTAATTAACTACATTTAACGAATATTTGTTAAATGCAAATACAAAACTGCTCGATTTCACCATAATGCATTGAAAACGTAAGACCCTTAAGACCATTAAGAACACTTTTTAATACATTCCTGATTCCAAGTAATTCCAACTTCTTTATTTATCGAAATAACAATTTGTTGGCTTTTTTTCGAACAAAAGTTACATTTCGCGGTAAATTGGTTCTAGCAATCTAAATAATTATTGCGCGTAAAATCACATACGTAATTACACGGTTGAAAACACGTGTCGATGTAGAAATTAAAATCGTATTTTTCCAGGGCACAGAGAACGCAATTCCATCATTTGCATTAACAGTCTGTTTAATACAACGCTCTGCGTCGCTTATTGTTCTCGTTTTCCGTGTGTTAGCAAAAATTAACAACCGATATACAACATTGTCATTGAAAATGTTGTTATCATAAGATAGTACTCGCAATAACAGCTATGACATAGCTCTTTTACTATGAAATCCAACAAACATTTCGCGCGTGAAATATAACAAACACTGATTAACGATTCACAAGACATATCTTTCGCCGATGTTCGTCCCGGTTTTATCAAGAACCAACTGCTAAAAGTCGCTTATTCCGTCCAATTCCAATATTGAATATACCAAAAGAATGAACAAAACACGCCGTACAATTGACGATCGCATAGGTCGTTTCATACGGTTCGAAAGTACACCACGAAGCTTGATAAGAGTGTCACCGAGGATTAGACTAGAAGGTAAGTTCATTTTTCTGGAAGAACTTTGACTTCGTCTATTGAGATTTTACTTAGTACGAATTTACTTAGTACAGGAAGGTAGTACAAATAGCGACGAATTTCAAGGCGAGTTTAGAAGAAACGACGTTTGTAATTTCTGCGTTTCAATTTGTGCGACTTCCGAGTGACTAATTTCAAAATGATATTACACTCTGGCGATTCGTGGTAAAAATGCTGTGCGACTCCATCGTCGGCTGAATAGCGTTTCTTGCAAACAGTAAAAAGCTGACGACGCAACAACAATCAATTTCTCTTGCATTCTTGCGAACGGGGAAAAAGTTGTAAGATTCTGTTATCGATAGAAAGTTTTCTCAACCAACGTGTGGAGAACTTGTATCCCGCGTACGGTACAACGACAAAATTGCGCGAAACGGTATAAATCAAAGCGAATTTGTTATCGACGCCAGGAGCGTAGTATTGACCTCGGAAAATTTGGAAACTAGTAACCAAGATACTGGAGATATTACGAAAGAGATATTTCGACGTTCTGACGTTTCTCGGTTTTGTGTTTCCGCATCTCCTGACATGTCGGTATCAAAGGAGGCGAAGAATTCGATTGGACAGCAACAAAGCTGGCTAAACGATGGTATTCGCTGTCGAGTAGAAAAGATCGAGTAATTCCATTAAGACTGGACGGATCGCTAACTCGTCGGCAAAACCGAATCAAATATCCGCCACACTCGCGGCGTGCTAAACTCCATCGAACATATCCTAATCGCCTGTCCTAAATAATATGGAGAGTTACAAGACTCCGGCAAAGAAGTTGTGGATATTGGTTTGGACAACTTATTAAAAATACGTTCTGTCCTGATAACCTTAAATGGTGCGTGTTATCTCAAACGCCCAATAAAAAAAAAAAAAGCTGTTGACCGGATGCTATTTGATGTCTCGTTGATTGGAACGGTTGGCGGTCGCTTGGAAGCGCAAAAATATCGTTGCTCCTTATTTCGCTAGCTGCCGGGAACATCGGCTGTCACGAGAAATTACACGGCTCCGATGTTTTACTCGCGGCGGTTGACGTACGCGCATCACTCACAGGCGAACTTCCAGACGGTCGCCTCTCTGAATTCAATCTCGGGAATACGGTCTGGGAAAGTTGGCGCTCGCTGTTCGTCTTGCCGCGCGTCCTCGCTTTTCCCGCTGCTGGAGAGCAACTCGAGCGTGGCCAAACTTTTGCCCCCTTGCAACTTTTGCGCTTCGCGGCATCGCGCCACGTATTTATAAACCGACTGGTTGCGAAATTTACGCGAGTATGCCAACAGACTCGAGAGAAACCGAAATCTCGTCGACGCGGCGACCTACGGTAATTCGAACGAGTGTTTCCGTGGATGTCCAAACTTTCTTTAAATCCAAGATAAGACAGATCGAGGACGATTATTAGGAAAATGCGCCTCCAATCAACGTACGTAGGACACGTACGAGTATATTTGATAAGAGCCAAGCGCTTCTTCCCGATGGAGAAGAGAAAGTTATTCTCATCAGACTTAGAACTGGATACACGGAATATTACAGCTAACAACGGACAGACTAAGTGCAATCGCTGAACTGCATTCTGTCCAGGAATCTGCTTTTAAATCGTAGTGACGTTTTCCGAAAGAAAATTAAATTTAAATTCAGATATGTTTAAATTATAAGAAAAGAAGGTTGCAAGAATCTATCTTATTTTCTCAAGGATATTCATTTGCACGATCAATTATGATATTGTAAGCTACCGAGTTGTTTCTAACATACGCTGTATCGTACTAATTTAATTCTAGACTAATTGTGTCGCACTGTAATTCTACTGTGTACAATATAAGTTCAAAATATATAGATACTATCAGACAAGTTCGTAGCTTGCCTTATTGTATTTTGTATCTTTCTGTACATGCCTGTTACGTGTTTCGTTGATCGCCGGTGGCCATAGAAAAGACGAATTTAAATAAAATAAATAATATTTCCGTTTTACTTGAACGTATCTTGTTCTTTGAATTCCCGCTTTAAATTTCCCTTGGACCGCATCACGTCGCGGTATATCAACGCAAAACTTACTCGATCACTCACAAAGTAAGTAACGACTCTCGAGGAAAGTACGAACCAAGTATACGCAATTTTTCGTCCGACTGGAGTGGCCAAGTTTTACTCGGAGAAGAGTTTGGCAAAGGAAAGATTCCGCGAAAAGAAAAATATACAGAGATAATTGTCCTCGAATCGGCGTATTATTTTGCATAAAATCAGACCAAGCGTGTGAAAAATTACAGACAAATTCGCGTTTAAAAAGATTATTGAATTTCCAATTTACATAATAAAATTGTCGATACCGACACGGTCTGTTATTTCAATTAAAACTTGCTTCTTTCGATTCATTCTGTTAACCAACGAGTATAGGCATGTTCAATGTACGAATGCTTACACGTCCAAGAAAGTGTGTAATTATCTTCCTTAAGCAAAAACGCGAGTTACGTCCGAAACTCCTTTACGATTAGAAAATTCGATATTTTTCTACCATTTCCTGGATTTCTGTCGCAATTATTACCCGCATCGTTCACGATATACACTTCTGTTAATGTGCACAGGTGATCAAAGTTTCTCTTTACGCGTACGAAACTCGTAAAAGTCGACGAGAATGAAAAGACGACGAACCAATGAGAACTCTATTTTTAAACGTTATTTTTCCATTATTCCTTCATGAATTTTTATAACGAGGCAAAAAAAAAACGATCTTTGCTAAATGGCTTAATACGACGACCGAATAATTTAAAATATCAATTAGGAATTCCAATCATCGTCATTTACAATTTAAAATTAGCGTAACAGACGGTAAAAATTGCCAGACAAGGTTCTTTAGAAATGAATCGTTTCTGTCGAAAGGATTTGACGATAGCCGCCAAACATCGAAGTGTCTCGAACGTGTCGTGATCATCGATCGATAATGACAAGAAACATCATCAGGACGCGGTAGGAAAGTTTAGGACGTTTTATTTGCCCACGAGGTATTTAACCAGCTTATCGACTGTCTGTGAATTATCAAACGCCTGAAATGAAACGTAGCCGAGAGAAATCTACGAGAATATCTTTGCATTCTTCTAGAATCTTACGAGCTTTTCTTTATGCATACGCCCATAAAACAGCGTGTATGAGTACCATATCTACTGCTATCAATCGTACAAGCGTTGAACATCAACAGTGTCTACCCTTCTATCGCTATTTTCTCCCAATCTAGCCGTGTAATCGAGGCAACCATTTCATCGCAGAAACTTGCTCGAAACAACTTCCTTGAAACTTTCAATATCGTCTCTTATCCGAATCTATATACTACTATTGTGTAATGAATTTCATCCGTATAAGTTGATACGTATTTCTACGAATTTAATTCCTAATAATTTCGCATTACGTGCTTAACCGAGTTTACTCTAACGGCTTATCTTCTACCACAAATAAATAAATAAATAAATAAATAAATATACTACGCGTGTAAGTAGGAATACTATCCAGTTGGATACACAGGTTAAGATTATTAAACGCAGCGTGACTATATCGAATCGAATTGCCGGATAAACAGAGGTTTTAAAAAGTAGCGTTCGGTACGTAAAAAGCCGGCTTAATCTACGGTTTTGCCGCGAAAGGAGGCGATTAACATGCTAGCCTATGAAATACAGATTGGCTTAAAAGTGTAGAAAAAGCGAAGCAAGAGGATCAGCAACTAATTCCAGGAAGTAAATCTTGGTCGTGGCGTGACCATGGTAAAATATCGGTATCCGAAAGCATGACGATGTCGGAGGTGAGACGCGTCGCTGCATGCACACAGGCGATTTTCACTTTCTCCGATGGAATCAACGGAGCGAGGCAATTGACGAGCTGCCGTGCTACGCGTACGACTATACCCGGTGAATCTTCGTTAACGATCATTAAACATTAATAGACTCGCCGGATAATTTGCGAATAGCGTAGGAGTGTAACGGTTAATTTCAGTACCGGTAAATGCTTGACTCGATGTTACGCAACAACATCATTTGAACGTGTCGAGAAAGAAGGAGACGCTGTCGAGATAAACTTTTTATCGATCATTTTGCCTCTTCCTTGATTCGCTCAGCGATATAAATCACATTTCTTACGGTCCGTGTGATTAGAATGGATCATGACGGTGGTGATATTCCATAATAGTATCTATCGCTTCGTTTTTATTTTTCTATAATAATTTGAAATAACGAGATGCAATATTTTTTTTTTTTTTTTACCATAGAATCAACAACTTTTAATCCGTACTTAAATATACCGTATAGAAAAGATTGTAAATAAAGGGATACGATAAAAAGTAGATAATCTATCACTCGTGCCCTGTTTCTCTTTTAATTCAATGGTAGTTTAGAAAATTCAATGTCGCTTTCGTCGTTTAATAATTGCGAACGCAGGAGAGTTCGAAAGCAGTTATTTTGCCCCGTTTAGTAGCTGGAAAATGTTTCGAAAATTATATCGATGTATGCGGAGGATAGCAACGAGGAAAGTATCGGTATTTTATTTCGTGGTCAACCGGCGCGCGATTTTCGTTATTGCAAATCATTCCATTCAACAAGATTTTTCAACTATATTCCTGGTAATTCGTCTGTTTTTTCCTGCCGACGCAATTTGAATCTCCACGAAGGGATTATCCTGCACTTCGTTGTACATAGTTTGTTACAAGACGCGTTATTTGCTTAGGTTACAGGCTTTCGAAGATGAATAATCGGAATTATAATCGCCGCTATAAGTTTTGAGAGTAAAACGTCGTATAATAATGCAACAGAGGAATCCGGTTTTTGCTGTTGTTTAACTAATTTAGTTCTCTGCACGTCTAAAACAAAACATTGCTATAGTAAATGGTTAATATTCCATACTTCGTGACCACTGAGTTAGAGACTGAGTAGCTTTTACCAAGCCTGATCTAGCGAGCGAATATAGTCTCCGCGAGATTATAGCGCGCCGATAATGCGTTTTTTTTTTTCATCGTGAAATAGTTTCCAAAATAGACGATTCGAAATTTTAATTAGCTCGCGATAATGTCGTTTCGATCTGTGTTAAAGTTTACGCGGTTCACGCCGATATCGAATAAACGTGTTTCGATACTCTGACTTGTTACTTTATGACCAGGCTGCGCATATTCATGCAAATTTATGTTCTTTTTTTTTTGCGAACACGAACAAAGCAGTGGAGCTTCGACAGAGACCTGTTTCATCTGCTGAATATCGCAACGATCGCTATGCTTCATGTATTTTATACATTTTTGCATTCGGTTCGCGCGTCTTTAGACTTTCAACGTCTAAACGCGTAAAAATCTGTAGTCTATTTGTGACACTCTGTAGGTCGGGAAACGTCCCGAAAGGAACTCGGCGAAAAAGGAAAACTTGGTCCAAGCTTTATCTACACGAATCATTTCCCAGTCCATTCATAAAAATGTATTATGCTATAGTGTACTATGTGCAAGTTATCTCAGGTTTCTTCCGTCCAACATACACTTACCAATGCTTTATTAAAAAGTTACGACCAGATAGCGGAAATTTATTTACCTTTGAGGAATTTAAGATTCCAAAGATCTACAGAGCGCATATAATAGGCGAGGATATATACAGTGTTTCAAATAGAACACTTGCCGTGACATTTAGCGGACGAAGTAAATTCCTACTTAGAATTCAGTTTTTTAATCGTGTTCGTAAAAATATAAAATTCCATAAACATCCGCAGCGTGGTTACGACGAAAATGACGACCACATTTTTTTCGACATAATGGTTAACCAGTTACCAATCTCCACGATGCACAAGTCGACGAAGATCAATTCCTTGGCTCGCAAAACTATTAAAATATTTTTATAGGTTTTTAACTTGCGAGAAGCTTCAGTGGCGGACGTTTTCTGGACGACGATTAATACGCGTCAGAAATTAATTAATTAAAACATTCGTAAAAGGATTTGTTATATATATGTAAAGTCGAGAGAAACCAACGAGGAATTCGTAGTGCAATAAATTCAACTTCGCATGCACGTCCATCTCGGCTTTGTAAGAAGGAAAAACGCTTAGAAATGAAAATAACATGAGTATCGTATCGCCGCGAATTTCTGTTTCGACTTTTTGATAAAGCGTACGCGTTTAACGGGATTGTTTTCTCATTTTTGCTCGCGGAACATGATAACGTCTAAACTGCGAATGTTTATGCATTTATGGAAAACTGGTATGTGGAAAAATGTATAGAACACGCATAACGTGCACGAATATGCGAAATATCCAAAGTAACGCGCTATTTGTAATAGTTGGAGGGTCGAAAGGACGTTTGTTTATTCTGGTTCTATTTCTTTAATGGCGTGCGTAAAAATTGAAATTTTTCCGTAAACATCGGCGATTGGTAATATCCTTAGACGGAAAAAGCCCAGGATATCCCGTGTAATAAACAGGAATTCCAACTGCGGATAACGTTACATCGCTCCATATTCGTAATAAACGCCGTACAGTTCTTCGAATATCGTGTATCTCGCGGAAGAAAAATGATTTTTAGCCGAAATTATAATAGTCGCATCGTAGAAGCAAGTTAACACGCACGATTCAATTTGTCCCGGCTAAACTATTACAGATTTCGTTTTGAACGCGAAACTTCAAAGATAACGTTAACTCGCACAGTAAAAAGGAGCTTGCTCGATGAATTTCGAATGGATCGCGAAGAGCAAGCCATCGATTTCGAATATCCCACGTAAAGAAAGCAGTCGTTGCTCGTCCGAGCGACCTGTAGCTCAGATCAAAAAGACCCGTAAAAAAAAAAAGAATATCTGATGTCGTGATTAGATTCATTCGGAATATCTAGAGCGCCGATGAATCGTGGATGCACGATCGATTCGAAACTAGGATCTAACTGCTTATGCACGGAGACGTTTATAGCGGCAAATGATACGTTTCTTGGCAAATATGTAATTGCCATGGAGGATTGAGAAATAATAAAGGAGAACGTGTCGTCGCGCGTTTCAGCGTTTCAGCCGTCGCAGAGTTTAATGCGGCAATTTCGAGAGTTGCGCGAAATGATGTTACGTGGAAGCTGGGTACCCGTTCCGAGCGACGGCCATCCATTACAACGACTAAATAGACATGTTCCGGCAATAGTGGAAAAATAAACGGAACATGATTTATCGAGTAACAATAAAAAGATCGTAGCTTCATTAGGCCTGGTCCAGTATCGGGATCCAGGCGCGAGAGGACAATAAATGATCGTTTGATACCGGCCGACGATGGATCGAAAGAAAGATTGATTGAATTTCGTTGCTACGTGCTCCAACTATTAACTATAATCATACTAGTCGAGGGTAAAATCGAAACATCCATCATTCCTGTCAATGAGTATAAATGCAAGCCACGAAGGAGCACAGCGGCTCATTCCCCGGGTGAGACCCGACGCGAATATAAATGGAATCGTCGATGCAAAGTAGTCGAAAGGTACTATAATAGCTGGAAAGGATCTCGAGTTATTTCACCGTACAATTTATGGAGGAGTAAAGTGAAAGGCCGATGAACTTTCGATCGAACACGAATAGCTGGTCTCTCCGCGCAACTTTTACACGTGATAATGCCCGGACGCGTCCAGTTCGTAAACCTTTGTTCGTAATCCGTGGACGAATCGATAATCGGAAATATTTTGATCGAGACGGCAGCCAGACTGTCGCGTTTAACTTTAACGTGGTTGTCGCGTCGCATGAGAAAAATATTACCCCGAGGCTGGCACGAAACTGGCCCGTTTCGCGATGATTATAATTTCAACTTCAGCTTCGTTATGTAAAAACTGGTCCGAATCCTGTAAAAGTCGCAAGCACGAGGGGAAGCCTTACGTAAAAGCAAATATATATATATATACGCAAAGCAAATATATATATATATAAAGTTACGAAGTTTGTGATATCGTTATGATGTCGAACGAAAATTGACGATTTTGTACGATCGCTTATTCATACGATGATTAGAACTGGAACTTTCGTTATGCAAGAACCGGTATCAATTTTGTAAAATTCAGAAACACAAGGCTTACAAAGTTACCAAATTGCCGATAACACGAACACGGTGGCCCGCATTCACCCATCGAGGGCCAACGTCGCGTTAACGCAACATTTCGCTCGCGATACGCTTCGATCTACTTACACCGTCGAATTCCATCTTCGATCAGTGGTGGCTGAATGAAGGAGATTTCTAAAGATTCGTTCGATGTTTTTTTACCGTGGTTCCTCCTTCCATCTATACTTTGCGATTTTACGAAATGCGTTTATAAGATCGCGATAAACCATCGATTCATCGGACCAAAGAATTCGCTGTATTTTCACCAAGTTGAAACGCCTATTTCGGTTGTGAAACGAATAACATTTATTCGACATATCCGAAGAAGAAGAGGTTCGTGCCGAAAATGTCAATTGCCACGAGCAACTCGCGACAAATCGAAGATTGAATTCGTCATTAACGAATGGAATCGGTTTCTAATTGGTTCTACGAGCTCGTTTCCTAGAACGAAGGAAACTTAGTGTAGCGCTTGCGACGAGCACGATATTTTCCTCGCGCTTGTACGATGATCAGAAATAAATAAGTGTAGCGATCGCGACCCTAACATTTAAATCCTATTTCGCTACGTACGTATTTCGCCGTGGTGACTTTTAGATCGAGCGTTTCGATGTCGAAATAATGTAACTTTCTTGAGAGTAACGCGGCTAGAGACTACGGTGAAGCGATTAGATTATCGATGAGAAATATTTTTGCACGTACAAGAGAAAATGAGGTTGCTCAGGCCCACGGACCATGGATCGTTGGGTTGGTAATAACTGATTGTGAGAAAGCACTCACGCGTTTTTCCTTCGCACATTGAAAATCGGGTCGCATAGGCCAGTAGGTCGAAGGTCGTGTATCACACGACATTAACATTCCATCACTGAGCCAAACGAGTTACCAATAACAATATACATGTAATCAGGTGATTGATGATCGACGTAACGCGCTGTTACGCCTGGCAAAATCTATTTTTCGACAAAAAATTTCTTTTCCTCTCGCGCGCGAATTAATTAGAAAAACCGATCTTTCTCCCAATTTCAACGCTAACATTACCCGCAAGATGTTCAAATTTAACGAGCAGTTTAATATCTACAATTGCGAGCATTAATATAAACGATAAATAAAAAAAAAGCTATTTGTGAATATTTGAAAGTTTAGGAGAATTTTTTGAATAAATTAAAAATAAAGCGGTATACGATATTGTTTGAGATAACGAATTAAACAGCGAATTAAACTCGTCCAATTTCCCTGTTCAAAATATCCGCTTATGTTTGATACAGTTAATTACCGATGTATTTTAAAATAAAGCACGAAATACGAACAAAATAATGGAATTAATTTCCCTTCTTCATTTCCGTGTAAACGCTACCCATCAACTTGTTTGTCTCATTTTAAAGAATTTTTGATTTATGTATACCGTATATAAATCGCAACGATTAAAGCGATAGCATCTTACAATTACCTACACATTTAGTGCATTTAGTTTCTTTACGACTGTACGGGAATTTCTGGAGAAAAAGCAGATAGCAGTACTTGCTCATCTCCTACGTTAATCTGATTTGGCTCCCTGTGTTTATTTCCTATTTCCAGCGTTAAAAGTCGAAATGGAAGTGTCGCATCGAAAAAAAATTTTAACCGAACAAGTAGCTATGATAAAACTGTTTTCAAAAACAGAGCTAGAAAAATCTGCTCATTTATTGGCCTCGTATCAACATCGAAAACATAATGGCAACAAAACGAATGAATTTTATAAATATGATTGTATTTTATAACGACAAGATAATAATAATAATAATAATTGTACGCGAAATAAAATTTGCAAAGCATAATATACGTAGTATCACATTATAAAAGTGTATGAAAAGTTGGAACGTAATTTCAAGTTCTCAAGTGCCATCGTGGCGATGAAACTGTAAGCTTCCAAATTTCAAAACTCGTATCCTCGCATCGCTAACAGATGGAAACATATACGCTGTACACTTATTCAAAACAGTCTTGCATACCGTCTGCTATTTAAAAAGCCACAAGTTATGTTATATATCATGGTTATACGATATGTAGAAAATACTCGCAAATTATAATCCTGCTAACTCCGAGTCCATGCCCAACTCGTGACCTATAGTTAGGATCTAATGATACACGATACGTGACGTTCCTTTTGAAAGATTTCCAAACTTCCTTTAAATCTAAAATAAGAAACGTTACACGAGATACGTAAGATACGTACAAATACATCCGATAAAAGTGCAGCATTTCTTTTTAATGGGAAAAAGCAAATTATTCCTAGCACACTGTTATACTCAACTATAACTAAATTTTCTCTTACGAACGAGATTCAGACACGTCTAAATCATAAGAAGCATTGCGAGAACATTCCTTACTTGCTTGCTTGCTTAAAAGCGACTAATCTGTACGACCAATTATGATATTGTAATCTACCCGCTTGGTTCCAACATACATCGTATCATATTAATTTCAGCTTAGGTCAATTGCGCTATATCGTACTGTAATTATAGCGTACACGATACACGTTCACAATGTATAGATACTATTAAGTTTAATAACTCCACCTTGTTGTATTTTACTATTCGCTTCCTGTACATTCTCGTCGTGTATTTCGTTAGTCGCTAATGACCGCGAAAAACCAACCATTCTTTCACCGCGCTCATGTGTAAAACGAACAATAAATACCAATACGCACACTGTTGAATAGAACTCTATTTATCAGCCGCGAAAGAGGAACTTGTACGATACGACTCGTACGTATTGAAGCCTCGGGCGAAACTTTCTTTCCGATTAAAACAAAGCAAAAATAGTCAAAAGGAAGAAAGTGAAAGAGAATGGAAAAAGAAATACGCAGTCGCACGCGTCAAATTACTTTCTTCTTTCGATACGATTTCGACTTTCACGGGAGAGTACTTCGGCCGATTGATCAGCGATATCGAAGACGATCTTAAACTTATTGCACGGGGAACGAATGAGCGTTTAATTATGATCCCTGGAGTTAATAGCGCCTTTCATCGGCAACGTGAGACGATTAAAGCGGCCCTGGACGAAAATCCGGGTCACTCGAAGCGACAGGCTTCATTAATCGCCATTAACATTCGATAACCGAGTCCGCGGAAGTTAGTTTGCGCACAATAACGCGCAATCATGCCGGTGGCCCACTCGGTGTCGCGTACACACGAGTTTGCCGGTGAAGCGGAGATAATTTATCCACGATAGACGAAGGGAAACCTAGGTCCGGGGGCGACTTGGAACGTTTTCACGTAGGTACATAAGCGAGACCGGCACTCGAGGACGAGTGGAGCTCGAGTGAGTTTCGTGGACTACTTTGAAATTGAACAGCGATCTCCGGGGCTATTTCCGTGCAATCTCGTGCCAGCTAACCAGATTGTAGTGGCATCGCGCGTGTACGTACCGTGGAATACGTTGGCCGATATATATCCGCGGGAAGCAGCTGTCGGCGGAATTCATCGTCGGCAGAAAACGGCGCCATAAGATTTCTCGATATTTCGCGATCGCTGTCTATCTCGTTACGGCCAAGCGATAACGTAAAAATGCCACTGATCCTGGTTAGAGAGCGGTGGCAGCGGCGGCCCAGGGAATTCCATTATGGGGAATTCAATATCAGTCGGGAAACGCGGATGCGGTTGACGGAAACAGGATCGAATAGAACGGCTGGGATAACGCGGCGGAACCTTTCGATTCGTCGCCGGTCAATGGCGTTTGCGTCTTCGAGCGTCCGGCGACCGTTGCAAGATGAAATAACCGGCGAAATTTTCCGCGGACATCGGCGAAACCGATGCGTGACGGCCGGATCGACAGCGTGCGTCATCGCTTTTTCCTGCGTGCATCGTAATTACCACGTTCGCCTAACGGTCCATTAGGCGCGTCAATGTTAACGAGAGATATAAATTTGCAACTGGTCTAGATGTGTCAAGCAACGTCGATACGTGGTTAGATAGCGATCGATAAACTGGCGAAAGGTAAGGATGAAACGGTACGAGGGAAGATGCAGCCACTCCTACTTATCGGTCACGACCGGTCCGCGTTTGTATTTGCGTGAATATTCGTTGCTCGTTGTCCGTGCGCGAGCCAGCTATTTTCACACAGCTTCGTTGGCTCTCGGCTTGCCCTCGAGCGAGTTTTTCGAAATTTACGAACGGTCGTTAAACGTAAAATGAATTTTGCTCCGGATCTCATACGTTATACCAGAGATGGACGATGTTACGACGATATTTACTTGGTGAAAGGATCAACTCACTGAACCATCTGTAACGAGTGACGTATTTAATGTACGTTGTACTCGATTTGTTCCGCTACAGCGACATAGATAATACGAAAATTGCTGCCCGATCTCGTCTTCTGTCATCCGTCGTAGGATAGAGGAAGGATAGAGAGAGGAACGAAGACGACCGTATAAATAAATTCGCGGACGTTTATCGTCTTTTTCTCGACGCAACGACACTTTCAGATTCGAATTTGTCGATCGTATCGACAGATTTTCGAAACGCAAAGGTTTACGTTTGTCTTGTTTTCTGAAGCTGGCGTGAGACAACCGTTTCATAATCTGTTGCCCAAAATATCAATGACACGAGTACGATAATATCGCGACGTGTTTGATTTTCATTAGAATAATTTAAAAGAATAATATTTCTCTGCAGCGAATTATTACTCTATAATGGTTGCAACGTCCCGGCTAATGTAACACGCCGCGCAACAAAGTTTGTAATAAGTTCTTTCCACGTAATCAACGCTCCCCGTTGCTGCTTTTATGCTGTAACATACTAAATTACGGCTGTCATGTACCCGTAAACTCGCTTACGTTGTATAGTCCACGCATCAAAAATTAATCAACAAATTGGTTGTAACCGTAGAAGCATTTACAAGTAACAGAATATAATTCTCTGTATGTACACTGGACGATAAGACCTCTGTTCGGAAAGTTGGATTTGCGTAAAATTAAATAATCCAAGTAACTGAACCAAGTACGTGAGATTATGCAGTTCGGTGTAAATTTTCATCCGTATTTTGTTTACGATACAAAACCAAACGTTTTCTTTTTTACACTATAAGCTATAATATTTAAGTCGAGCAATATTTTATTTAACTTGGCGTCTTGTTGGGTAGAAAAATTAAAAGTACTAGAAAGATAGGTTTCAACTTTTTTAAGATATCCTTTAAGAAAGTGTTAGGACACTTGTAAAATTTTCGACGAATCTGAGAAATCATTGGGAACTTATTAAAACCTTTCTGATTATTATCTCGTCTGAGGCCGCGGGTTATGAAGAAGAATCCATATACATATTCTATGACATAATAAGAACTTCATGAATAATCAAATTAAATTCTTCTTTCGCCTACGTTTCTCTTTCTCGATCACCATTTTAACTGATTTTGACATTTGCATTATCAGAGTTTCCATCGTATATATTTGTCACTCTTTAATCCAATGCGTTGTATAAATGATGATCTCACAAGTGAAATGCAAATTTTGCACGCTTCGATAAATTTCCCAATTCATCCAAAAAATTTTAGAAAATTCTCAACGATATTTAAATAAAAAAAAGAAAAAAAAAACGACAGGCTTCGGCATACAAACCTCAACAATTCATTACGTATACAAAATTTTGACCGATTAACCATTTCCTCGACGATCTAGACCAATTAATGCATTTTGTACGAGACTAACCAGGTACTTGAATATTTCCAAACGAGAGTTAACACGCGTATTACGATGTTTCAGACAGGTTATTATTTATTAGCGTACAAGGTGAATAATGAGAATTCCGCCAGCGGTGAACTCGTTAAATACGCCTGTAGGACTTTTATAAATAATGCAATATTTATGAACTCTCGATTAATTCAAAGCCAAGAGATTGTTTACGTTGCAAGCTACTGCTCTTTGTGTTTCCACAAATATAAACAGTCGCGTTTATCGTTAAAAAGCCGCGAATGTAAATTTCGTTTGTACGTAAAGCAGTTCGAAAAGAATATCACGAAGGTCGATAATTATACAACGTGAGATCTTCTATGAGGCGATAGAACGGCCTTTTCCGTAATTCGGGCCAATCAAAACGTAGCAGCCGAGTGCGCGCAAAGAGCTACGACTAAATGCGTAGCGCACGCGAAAGTAATTTGAAATCGATGCGAGCACTGGACACACGGCTGATTTAACCATACGCAACTTTACACGAAGCGGATGAAATCAGTTTTATGACTGAATCGATGTATTCGCGGTATCTTGCAGGTTTCCTTTTTTATCCTTCTTTTGTGCGAAGAAAGTGTGAAATTCAAGATATGCGTGAATATTCATTATCTTGCGATTGGTTCATTCAAATTCTCTATTTATAATTCACGACAGAAATTATTCAAGTAGGTTTACCAATCAAGGCTTATAATAAATCCAACGTTTATTTGGATTGCGTATTTTATCGATATTGTATTATTTTTTTAAATTAACGTCTGTACAATAGTCTTCGATTCTCAACCACGGTGCAAGAAGCTTTTCGATTGATCGATTTGATCGACTATTTATACCAAGTATCGTATCGTTTGTTGCGAAACTACGTGAAACCAAGTCCAATTTTTGGTTCGTCAGGTTGAAATAAGTAAACGCGCGCGTACGATATCGTTTGTTATCTTGTTTCGAAACGCAGCAGCGCCGAAAAGTATTTTTCTTATTTCTCGCTCTCGCTTTCTTATTTCTGACAAATCATGGACAACGTATTTCGTTAACATACGTACGCTACAAATCCATCAGTGTCTAAACATTTACGAGCAGTTGTACAACAGGGAGGGGATCTGGATTGATAAAAAAGTCAATCGGTGAATATGCATCAACAGGTGCAGGATATTGTCAAAACAAATCGACTCGAAGCGTCATTATCGATGAATAATAATTACACAGTTGATCGACGTGAACCGTTCTTTCGACTTTACATCGTTCGCTATCGAGATCCAAAGCGGAGTAATTTCGTGACAAAGGCGAACAAATCGCTCATTCGCTGCCACAATGACATAACTGGAAAATCGCGATTTTAGAGGAAATTAGTTTGAATGTAGCGAATAGTGAATTTTTTAAGTCCTCCTGTAGGCCTCCCTACCAGTAGAAAGTACAGGAAACAACAGCTTTTCCTCGGTCGATAACGCGAAAACCACAAATTTGACTTATTAAACGTTTACAAAAGTTTCAATCCGTTCTTCAAATGTCCATCTATAATTACACTTTTAATCCATACAATAATTGTCCGCCTCTTTGTACAACTGTTTGGTCGGCATTGATCTATCTGAAAAGCCAATTTCACGATCGATTGGTGACGTTAACGTTAGCCGCATATGGCTCGAATCGCCACTGTCAATTTGTGCTGGGAAGTTGTTCCGCGCGCGACACACTCTTCGCACTTGACACCGACAAATTATCGCTTCTTTATAGATCGATGCAGCGCTCCTCGGTAGGATAGCACCTTAGACGCGTTGCAGAAATACGAAAATGGGCAAAACAATTCGAACATCGCTTTGTAACGCATATATTCTTTTTTTTTTTTTTTTTTCTTTTACTTCGTTTCGACTTTACGTGGCATCGATACTCGGCTCGTTAGGGATAATTTCGGCTCGTTAGTCCCAAGTTAGATAACGCGGATATTACGTTGCAAGAAACGAGCGATATGCGTGTCCCTTAATTACAGAGGCGGCGAATGAACGCGAAGACAGGAGCGTGCTGCGTACACACCTGCTCATTGGCACTTCACGGTGATATCATCGGAAGCAGAGCTAAATACGTTGGTCAGAGGCTTGCAGTTTATCGCGATTCTACCGACGATAGAGTAGAACGGGGATACTTAGGCCGCGCTGGTTAACTTATTCGGATTTACCTTTAATTGCGATACGTCAAGCATTTTATGGCGCGGCATCCTCGCCACCTATAATTTAGTAGCATTATCTTGGTATGCCGGGGCAAGTGTTCCTAGTTCAATCAATGTCTGCCTCGCCTCTCTCGACTTCTCCCTAGACCTTTCTTGCCTCCACTTACGTGTTCTCCTTTCATTAACTCCTTTGCTCTCGCTCGCGCTACCGCGTCCTTCTCTTCCCTTATCCATTCTCACTGCCACACATATTCGCATTCATGGAATCGCACAGAGATATATAAATTATACATACATGCCAGAATGCGCGCACCGACAGTCACACACACTCTGCGTACTCGAGAGCAGCGTGTAATGTATGTCAATCTTTAATCATTCCACGGGATAAACTGTTCTGTGTTAAATGTTACACGGTTTGTACATATGCGGTGTTATCAGAAAGTTAACTCGTACGAATATATGTAATACAATGTAATAATATTTATTATTTCATTATTTATAAGCTATATTACTATATCAATTATATTAATAATTATATTTGTCCTTGCAAGGCCTCGGCTTCAAAAAGATTTGAACATGTCGAGTTAAAAAGCGTCGTGCGAAAAGATTTTGTCGTGCATCTTCAGCTTATCTTTTTCTTTAGAGCCGCTCCTTTGCTTCGATTATATCGTCGATTGTTTTCTGACGCGCTTTGTATTATTATCATATATATTTATATAGAATAATTTACATGAATAATTTGCACAAAGTATCACGTATAATTATGTAAACATGTTCTTTCATATACTTGAACTATACGCTATTATACGCTAAGCGATCAGTTAACCATCACAGAGTCATAAACCAGCCCAAACGTAAGAATCCCAAGAAATCAAACAAATTAGTCACTTCGATTTATCATCTCCATCCTCTTATTTCCGTTTATTCTCCCTCTTCATCGACATTGCTACTATCTTTATTCTTATGTATATTTCTACGTAGTTTTCCTTATATCACATTCTGTTTCCGAAGCGTTCTCACTTTCTTATTCCACGTGTGTTTCTCGTTTCACTGACCGATCATTAAACGTATGGCGATTTTTAACTCGCTTCTGTTTCCCCTACATCTAATCATTTATCATTTGGCAGAAGTTATATATTACGTGTCACAGCTGGAACATGAGAAAATTCAGCTTGTGAATCACAAAAGACGCGTATCACATTCAACGCATCACTATCACGTCCATAAAGTACAGTAACTGGTAACGTAAGCTATTTAATCGAACATCAGCATCTTGATTGGTAAAACGCTCTCGCGTCATTAGATTGCCGCGAAAGTATATATGAAAATTCGTGAGATCGTTCGACGTACTTAGAAAAAGCAATACGAGCTACCAAGCCTAATACCATTAACGGTATTCACGCGAACATGATAGAGAAAAGCACGGTAACCGATACTCGTCGTTTTTTACAGGGAAATAGTTATAACGTTAAAAACGATCTCAACGTGCCAGTTTAAAAAAACACTGTCTTTTTTGAATTCCCAGATTAAACGCGCAATTCTGGCCTCCCGTTGAATTTTGGCTACCGTAACGTCAGTTGTGTTATTGGCTTTTTACCAAATTTTGTGCCCCATCTAGTTTTTAGTCTATTTTTTTTTTTTTTTTTTTAGCCTACTTTTATAGGATCATCTACTTCTTTGATCTATCTTTAAGAATCTTATCTATCTATTTTTTGAGAATTTGTATGTTTGGGCTTGGACATTAACAGCCACTAGATAGAATCGAACTAAAACAATCGCTAAAAACGAATTTACTACACTTTTTTGTTGGAATTTTAACATACCAATACTTTTTTCCATAAATGTAAAATGATCATTCTTCCATTTAACTGTAACAAGTTACAATCTTAAAGCGTAATTCAAAATTTTATTCCCACGTTTTATCCAATTGTAACATACAGAAAAATACGTCGGCACGTGTGACGCACTGTATAAAATACGATATAAAATATTTACATATGCGACGCAATAAAAATCTACATTAAGGGTGTCCAAAAAACTAGCAGGAACATTCGACGTGTATATTTTGCGCAGGTCACGTTACCACGCATTTTGCCTTCGTATTTCGCTTTTCATTTTTTAAACTCCATTGTACGAAATGAAAATATACATTTAACGAACAGTTGCTTTTATATAAAAGTAAGAAGGAAGTTTGAATTTTTCCCAGTGCTACCGACAATTCCTATAAGACTGCTTTATTAATTTGGTCGTGAGGAGAAGTTAAAACGCTAGAGAATATTTTACAGCCTCGAAACTATTTTCGCTGGTTGCGTTACATCCCCAATGAAGTTAACTACGATATACTTAAACGAATAGATAGAACAATCGGCTTTAAATTTTCATGTGCGCGTAACGCGCGCTTGCACGGTAATCGGCACGCTTATACATAATAATTTACAAACACAGCAGTAATCATCAGCGCACGCTTTGCAAACACGCGCATAGCCAGCCATAAATGCTTGTTCATTCTCAAAGTAATTATTTGTATTACTATAAGGCAATAAATGTCTTGAACGGATAAGCGTGGAACGAGTGCAACCGAGTTTAATCCGTGCACCAACTACGTCGAACTACTCGACTCTAAATTCATTTATGTAATCACCTGCATTTTTCATAGTTAGGTAATCTAACATACAGGCAATTTGTCTACAAATCTTGTTCTTGCATCGTTCGAATACTAATTTCTTCCCGTACAGGGAAGAGCTGGTTCGGAGCTGGTTCCTTGGAATTTGCCAGACCCGTGTCACAATGTGGCCGATTTTTATATCGACAGAATGTTCAACATTGTATTTGCTGGCTTCAATCCTACCGCGATTCGGCAATATTCATGCTTCGATCTTGGCGGTTTTAACAAACAGAACAGGTTTTTGAAATTTGCAGAGAACACGTTTAGCAGAACATTGAAACGGGAGATTGTGCAATAACAATTTCTTCATATTTTTCTCGAATTTCGAATGTTTTTTTTAACGCCAGAAGAATACAATTCGGTGAAAGATGACTGAGAGTATAATTAATTTTCTTAAATTCATTTTTCGTTTTACCTACGGGCGACGATCTTAGCGATGGATATTGCGCTCGTCAATGTGCATTTCTCGTCTAGTTTTAATCAGCGCGCATCCTGAATGAAGTTCTGTAATTATCCTCTTTCGTTTACGCAGACGTGCGCGTTAATGAAAGTTTGTATATCTTAAATGGACTGATTTTATCCGGTATAATATTCAGGAACTGTCACTTGATCGGCAATATTTAAATATTAGTTTTAAACGCTTTTATGTACAAGGGATTTTATAGGAGGATTTTTGTAACATTGTGCAAGCTACTTTTTTTCGGTTACTTCAAAGACACGAGCACATTTGCCAAGAGCAGAGTTTTTTCTAAAAGCGTGACAATTTATGAACGGCAAAAACTAACGAAACTGTAGCATCCGTATGCTTATTTAACAAGCACTTTACGAACACGTGAGTGCAGTTACCCAAGTGTGTTTCTCATCCACGTATGCACGCCTATATAAGCAAGATCTTTTCCATTTTCAGGCAGCCCATTGTACTACATGGATAACCCGGCACGCTACGCCAACGACCATAAGTATTCGGACACATCCAAAGTTTGCAAATATGTAAAATTGTACTTTGCATGAATGAAACTCTTTAATCTAACTTGGACCTCACAGCTTACCTTAGGCAAATTCATACAGTTGGTAGATATAAAAACAACAATTAATATTTATTATTAGAAAGGAACATTATATTATACTATAAGAATATTAGTACAAAAGAGGCAATAATTGGAAGTGGCTGAAAAGGTTGGTCCTGAGAAAACACCCCAGTTAAATGAGCGAATTTCGAACGAATCTCTTTGATCTAATTTGGATCTCACAGCTTACCTTAGGCAAATTCACACAGTTGGTAGATATAAAAACAATAATTAATATTTATTATTAGAAAGGAATATTACATTATACTATAAGAATATTAGTACAAAAGAGGCAATAATTGGAGGTGGCTGAAAAGGTTGGTTCTGAGAAAACACCCAAGTTAAATGAGCGAATTTCGAATGAATCTCTTTAATCTAATTTGGATCTCTGATCTTACCATAGGCAAACGTATACAATTGATAGATATAAAAACAATAGTTGATATTTATAAGTATGAAAGAAGCAATAATCGAAAGTGTAGTTTGATAAGTAAGTTTAGACGTATGTGTTCCATGTTTAACTATAGTAGAGCGATTGAGATTTCTACCCACATTTTGAAACTTTTATCCTGACGAGTCAAGTACTCGTTGCAGATGAATATACAACTCTTCCGATGCAGGTGTATTCTTTGTTTCGATCACAATTTGTAACGTGTATCGGTAAATGAAGACGAGTATTGGTACCTGAATACCAAGTGCAAATCATGGCGAGACAGATGACATCAGGTCATTTTAAGTGGACTAGCGTAAAGTAGAATTTACGCTGTTTCACTGTGGAGAAACTGCTCGCTTCATCCGCGTAAGAAACAAGGACACAGGCAAAGTAATGTAGGCAGAGATAGTACACAGTGTGAGCCGAAGTAATTTTACTTTACGTTCTTATTAAATAGTTCATTTATTTAAAAATGTCTCGAACGACGAAGTTTGATTTTGAAAGTCATCCTTACCGAACTCCCCGTACAAATTTATCAGATCATGTATCAGGCCAAATTACCATTTACCAGGCGGGAAGCAAAGAATTAACCTACTTCCACCACTCGCTTACGACCCAATTGTATCGTATTTCGACAAAATACAAGAGGTTCTTGTCTATGCGTCATTTTCTCATTTCAGTCCTACCTTAAACATCTGTTTCAAGCCATCGAACGTCGTTTCATTTTCTTCAAATTCGTCTTGCTTGCTAGAACAAGATCGATCAGATTGAAACATAAAAATTCGACGACCCTCTACTAGCAGGCTTTACAGAAACAGGTTAGGGAAGAGTTCCTCTATTACAAAAGTTGGAAGTGCGGCAGAAATATTAATCTTTCGATCGAATTGCACCAGATGTCCAATTACTTATGAATGGTGGTGCGCATGTGTGGCGAGTGCTCAAGGGCAATCCAAAGTCCGCAACCCGCCGTCGACCGGGATGCAAACCACTCAATTATGGAATGACCTCGAGCAAGAGGATCGGCCCCAGGCACCACGTTCGACTACGGTTCGCCTGCCCGCTTTCGTCCACCCTTCTAAGTGTTTGCGCACCGCTCTCGTTCCACGCCATGCCATGCAACACGACGACGACGACGACGAAGACGACGACGACGTTTCCGCAGAGTCTACGACGTAGACTGCAGACTATGAAGGCGATCGTTCTCGATTACTCTATCGGGTTTCGCTGATTTATGCTTATGCAGCCGCGGAACAGAAAGAGAGCAGAGTAATGGAATCGAAGGTGGACCGGTCAGTCGAGAAACTTGGCGGGAAACGATGTTTCCCGAGGGGACGGTCTGATGGAGAGAATCGGCGGGACATTCTCGTTAGCAGTCGATCTTCCATGCTACTTTCGACGTCTGCAGTTAGACTTAGACCATTTACTGCTCGGCACGAAACTATAAGACGCTGTATATGCAGGGTGTCCCGTAGCACCGGGCAAATTATTCGGCAAATTAAGTCGGGAAAACGATGAACAAGTTTCGTACAAACGCGTGTCCTGTTTGGTCCTGCTTTCGAGTTGCAGCGAATTTCTTTCTTGCCGACTGTATTTGCTATACATTCGCAAGATATGTACGAAACGATCAAGAGTGAAAGAAACGCGTTTCACCACCGACTGGAAGTATTTCCATTATTTTTTATTTTTTATTTTAAGACAGGATTAGAATACGAGGTTCGTCGTCAAATATCGAGTTCCGTTTGTAGACGGCTAGGTGAAATTAGTTCAACTACTTCTATCTGTTGATAGAATTATCCCGACGCGAAACTCGTTCTAACTGGAAAACAGGTCAAACAGGTCGATGACCCTTTTTTTATTGTTTCCATGTACAGAATGTATATATTTCCATGTGCAGTGCTTGTATATCTCGTATATCCGAAAGAAGAAAATGTGTATCTTATACGCCGTATATGTGGCATGCCTTCTCCAGAGTGAACACAGAGAATCTTAGGTTCCTATGATATACGGTATAAAAGTTAGGGAAAGAAATTCGAGCTGACTTTGCTCGAACAAAAGTATAAGACACTTGACCTATTTTCCATTTTTACGATTTCTGTCAGTAGTTATTTGACTGCGTGCAAACACACAAGCGAGCATCTATTATTTTCGTATAATGTTAGTACATTTATACAATAGAAAAAGAAGTAATGGGTCGAGGGAAAGTGTTGGAGAAGAGCAAAATCGACCGAACCGTGCTATCGCGGACAGAAAGATACGACATCAACGAAATTGGTAAGTAGAAGACGTTGTTTCGTATATAATGTACCGAAAAATCCAAATGTTTACGAACAAACTGAAAGAAATGGTAAAAAAGAAGTAACCCCCTGTTACATTTCAACGCGATAGACAGGCAATTTACATTTCTTTCCCCAACTTTTATTCTGTGTATCATATAATCTTAAGATTTCGTGTGCTCACCCTTGAGCTGCTATATAGAACGTGCAAAGTTCCTTTTTTTAAATCCTTCATTCATATATTCCATTCAAATATTTTCTATTTACTGTCACGCATATTTTTATCTTATCCTTTATGTATAAAAGTGTATATACATTTTCCTCCTTCGAATATACGAAATACACAGATACATAAAGTCTTATAATTTTATTCAATAGTGCGACGGATTGAGATTTTGTGCGTTCACCCTGGAGATTGTACGTAGAATCCATAAAGTAAGTAAATCTTTCATTTAAATGTTGCGATTAAATATTTCCTATTTGTTGTTACGCGCATTTCCTCTTCTGGATATACGAAATATACAAATATATACTGTTTCTTACAACTTTGTCCAGCACTGTAACAGAATACCATCAGTCGGCTGATTTTCTACTTAACTGTCGTCAAGAGAGATAACAAAGCCAATATACGCTGGCATAATTATTTTTAATCGTAGTAGGCAAACTGCAGTTCTTTATCGTTTTTACAATAGGAGATTTATCGTCGCTACGAATTCGACCTCGTTCCTTTGAACTACAGCCTAAACAACGTATCTCGAAAAATAGGTCGCGATAATAAAATCGACTGATAATGCTTGGTACTTTCTAATTCGGTATTTATGAAGAACTATTAAGAACATTTGTTACACGTTTATCTTTGCTTTGCGACTGACGTATTAGTCACCACGGCAAACACGAACCGCCGATATCAATGTAACTTTGGCGTTGCTTGGTTATCCAGTAGCCAATTAATATTTTTTTTTTTTTTACAACTTTCAAATAACTTTATCAGCGAGATATAAAATTAACGATCTTCGAATTCTTATACCAGTGCTTAACAATTTTTCCGCGATGACCCATTTACGCTTTGCGATATAAAAACTGCATAAACACACAACGTGGATCGCACATGACCGCATATCTAAAGAAACGAATCTTTCTTTGAATAAACGAGCACGTTATTTAGCTAAAATACAGGAACTTGGCAAAGGAGCATAAGACGACAAGGTATTTTAGCAACATGAAACGAATATCATATTTTATCACGGTAATACGGCAAATAATTTCGATTTAGGACAAACCTGCTGCGTTGCAGTTGGTGAAAGTTAGTGCAGTTAGTGTTTCTAACGTAATGAAATTTTGAATAACCACAGCCTCGTCAATAATAGGAAATTCCAGCAAATTTGTTCATTGTCGCTGAACAGGTGTTTCCATATCCTTACTGTCTCTATCAAAATTTATATTTTTAGACGCGAAAACGCTATCGAAATTATTGGAAGAGGCTTTTTATCGTTATTCCTCGTTTCACTTGATTCGTCTAGCAAGTAATTTGAATACACGCGAGATCTGGTTGTACCACGTCGCAACATAAAAGCGTTCAAACAGTTATTTGCTAGTTTAAGGTCCAGCTTTGTTATCAAAAATCCGTGAAATATCGTGTCTGTTTGTGAAAAAAATTGCCTTCTGTCATTGTGATTTCACGAGTTCTGAAGACGGAATAATAAAAAAGTACCGACATAGTGAAGACTACGGTCTTTCGTAATAGTATACGTAATTCAGACACTTTATGAAAATTCATTTAATACCAATCATTGTTCTTCAGTTATACGTAGATAGCTATCGTTAGAAGCAGTTCAAAACTTTGTTAAAACATTTGAATAAATGTTTGCTTAACGAGAGAAATATATTAATTTGACCATCGTGTGAAGTTTAATCCAAGTTAAAAAAAAAAACAATCTTTTCGTAATGTACGAGTTTAGCTGAAGCAGATCCTTCGGTACCTTCTCTTCTACCTTTTCATAGGTGCAACATAAGTGTATAATATGTAAATAAAAAAAAGCGTGCGTGTTTCACTTGTATCGCGTCGTAGCTTTTAATTAAAATTTAATTAATCGTTGCAAATTTCAACAGCTTCTTTATGCGAAGATGATTCGTTTTTAATTAAAATCCGCAAAACCAATAACGGATCTCTGTGTCTATTGTATTAATATTTCTAGCAGCTTTATCTTCGTCTAATTTCAATTCACGAAACGTTATTATTAACGTGGATATTAATTAACGCAGAGGATAATAATAACAAGCAGGATTTTTTTTATTCCGCTTCAAGCTGCAAATACGGCGACGACTGTACTTTAAACCGTTAAAATCTATAATCAAATTTCATGGAATCACGCGGGACACGTAATGAAAAAGAATTATAACACAGCCATCAAACGATAAATAACAACGAAAAGGAATACAATTTGCCGCGCCAAGTCCGTGAGTTATCGCGAATCAACACAATGACTCGCTCCAAATACCTTATCGTGCGTCACCTTCCTGCGTCTATAAAAAGAGCACGGAGAATCCGAACTTGTAATAACGTCAAAAGAAGTCTGTAATCTTCGATCGTAATTATGCAACACTCTTGAAACCGGACAGACGCATCGACCTGAATCTTTGGTAACCATCAATTACTGTCCCACCAAATATAAGAACATCCTAACGATAAGATCGGCAGGAATGTTTCCTTCGTGTCCTCGATCTTTGATCTACGACCGACCACCTGGCACAGCGTTTCTACCACCACGATAAATAATAGACGAGGCAGTTTTTTTTCTATTACTTCGAATCAGAACGTCTATGAATCATCAACGAAATAAATCTTTCATCTGGAACGCGAGTTCGGCTGTGCTGAATATATTATGCGTATAAGAAATTCAAACGCTTCTCGAGGTCCGAGGAGTCTGAAACTCGGTTAGAATCTATCGAAGATTATTAAAGCTAGTCGCAAATCACCAATACCGTCGAATCCGAGTATAATGATCGAGGAGCGAGCAGAAGTCTTTATGCACGGTGTCTCAGCATCGATGGTACGAATGAGACGATTGTGCATCGAGAAACGAATCGAAGATACGGAATGGATATTTTTCGCTCGGCGTTTCGTTTCCGAGGAAATCGAACTTGAAAATTCGCTTAGCGCGTGCGAATTTGGTTAATTAGCAAGCGGCCGCGAGTAAATAATCAGCGGGAGATCATCGTGCGTGTCGAAATAAATAAGTGAGAAATTGGGAATAAAATTTGTTTCGTTTAAGACGTCGTTTAAAAGAAAACGATAGGATGTGAACTTGTCTAGTTAAGAAGAATCGACTTATTTTCACGAGTAATCCGGAATTAGCCTGGTTCAAGTATACTTGACAAGGTCTCGGTTTTCTCGATAACGAAGCTACAAATGAGAAAAGTTTCTTGCACGTTTTTGATTTATTTTTTCACCTAGAATTACCTCCGCCTTGTGTATCGACACTGAGACACCGGACTGGCCAATTTTTATCTATGAATGCGAATTATTGGAAAATAGCAAGATACTCACTGTGTACAAGAAACGTGCAGAATACAATCCGATGTAATTAACTTTTCCGCGGATGGATATGTAAAGATCATACGAAGATGAAATACGTCTTGGATGGAATAATTGTATCATATAATATTTTTAACGCACTGATCGATCCGTCTTGACATTTTCTACGAAAAATTATTAATCTGCTTGTGTCGAGAAACCATATGTTTAGCTGACGTTTTAATTTAGGCAAAGCCTAGTAAGTTATTAATTTTATACTTGTTTCTCTCGCGCGCCAATGAAATTTCAAAATATTTTAACATAAGCCACAGAATATACACCGTGGCTCGCGAAAGTATTTCGATACGACAGAATTCTTTTACGAATACATTATGCGCACCGTACGAAACTCGTGGAAATTTCGTTAGTATTGTTGCGAAAAACGACTGCCGTGTCGCGATCACGATGACAAAATTTACGAGATAACGAGATCGCAGAATTTTTCGTATAATACACACACGAAAAGCTTTTTAAATGTGTTTAAATACTTTCGCGAATTACTGTACACGAATGTTTTCTACGGTAAGTGTCCAAATATTATGCTTTCACGAGCTTTTGTTACTGGGTCGTAAGTTTATATGCTGTACTTGTGCTACCGATTAGAAAGAAACGGATATAAGGGTGTAAAGAAAAAAGCACCTCGAGATACGAAAGGCCAATAAATAATAACAACAATATAGTGGATTTTCAGAACAAAATTCAAATATTTCGAACTTCTCGTAACACAGTTAGTTTCATGTAACGATATAGTCAGCATTTACTTCTACAACTCCTTTTCAACTTCCTCGCACTTCCTTTCCATTCCACAAAACTCGCGCGCTTCTTCCTAGCAAAAGCCACGATTTTTTACTCGCAAAAGGCGAACCCCGATTCGACGTCATTTTCAAAATTGCTGTTTGCAAAGAAGTTTGACACTGATCGAAACGGACAGATAATCGAAGGAAACTGATCTAGCTTGTAAGAAGGATGTGTTGAAAACTTGAAAAGCCATCCTTTATTTTTTCATCGATTTATCGTCGAATAAGGAACACGAAGCCGTTATCGTGCAAAAAAGCCACGCATTTCCCGTTTTCGATGGTCGGTTGAATTTTTTTCGATATATCAAACTACCATAGATCAACTTCCGCTGATTACCAACTTGATGCATTTGCATTTACAAACCGCTGACCGAGATTCAGTACAGCAGTTCGTTGCTAACAAAAAAAGCGCCGCGCGACCACTTTCTTCCACTTTCTCCGGTACCTAATAGTTCCAACGTTATCGAAGTCTACGTTTCAGAAGCAACGAAGAAACTTGCACTAATTGCACGCAGAATGCACGTGTCTCAGGTGTGACGCGTAGCGCGATATCTTCGAAGCAGCAACAACAGAAACTCCAATTAATTCACATAAACGAGTACACGAAATGGGGAACGTCACTACGTCCGCTCCAAGTAACAATAGATTACGTCGAGTAATTGTTTCTGCGTCGCGCAATATTCTCGTAGGCCGCATTGTAAACGCCACAAAACCTTTTTGCTTTTCTGTCTTTCCACATTTACCGGGGCGGAAAATGTTCCCTATGCATACGTGTAAAATATGTCATACCGAGTGGAATGGAAAGCGGAAAAATGCCTGTATCATTGATGTCGCGGGTCCAAAGCTCTGGCGCAACACGGACTCGCGTGTTTCTGTAAAACGGCTTAGTACGGAAAGTCAAATTTCCAAAAAAATTACGAATTCCGATAAACACGCTGGAAAAGCCAACTACACGGTGAACCGTCTTCGTCAGATTTATCTTTTGGAATGTAGCGTCGTAACAGGATTTCTAGAGGCGTGAACAGGTAAAATATGCGTTAAAACGCGAGAGCCGTTGTAATTAAATTTAGCAGCACGAATAAAACTGTCTGCTTTATTTTTGACCGAGTTTGCGAAAGAAGAATGCAACATACATACAGTGGTTCTTTTTTTTTTTTTTTTGTACGACGACACGGTATCGATTTAAAATTAATCCACTGATTAATAGATATTAATTCTAAGATACAAGTATTGATTTGTGATTTAAGTATTATTTCGTGATTTCAACAAGAACCTCGTAATCGATCGAAATTGATAAGAAAATGGCTAGTTGCTTAAGATTTGTTATTTCTGCGAAACAACGATCCGACACGCACATTTGTAAACATTTGTAAAAGCGATTTGCTAAGTTTTAATATCAAATTGAAAACGATTATGTGTTTGCTTTCACAAATCTCTGGTCTAAACTCGATTGAGAGACGCGGGCTGAATTGGGTAAAATATTCAGAAAATTTGGCTGAAAATCTGAATGCAACTTGTGCTAAATAACGAATGTAATGAAAAGACCAATCACAAAAATACCAGAAATATTAAAACGCTAATTTAGAGAGAACCGATACAGCAACGAGGAAGAAATTTAATTTTATTATACACTGGTCAATTTGAATATTGAATATTCAATGCGCGATATTCATATATAGAATACTGAATACATACGTTGTTGTTAAATATAATATCGATCATGATGCTGTTATAACGCTGAACGTATTATACATACATCGATATATTATGGAACATTTTATGTGAAATTATATATTATTATATTCAAATTTCCTCAACAATTTTCTGCTCATAACTTTTAATGGAAATCCTAGTAATTTCTTAACAATTTTTCAAATTCATCTCGTTCTCGATCAATTATTATATTAATTAAGATAATTCTTAATTAATTGCAGCAAGTACTGGCAGATTGTGGATCGAGCGAACCTCGATATGCATCGATATATTATGGAACATTTTGCATCAAATTTTATATTATTATATTCAAATTTCCTCAACAATTTTCTGCTCATAACTTTGAATGGAAATCCTAGTAATTTCTTAACAATTTTTCGAATTCATCTCGTTCTCGATCAATTATTATATTAATTAAGATAATTCTTAATTAATTGCAGCAAGTACTCGCAGATGGTGCGAACTTTTATAAATGCACGTGCTTATTTTATTCGTGACAATTTCACAATGCGTGCTGATGACTGGACCGCGGACATTTACGCGTTTATGGAAGATTGAAAAATACGAAAACACAGAGGAACCGCGCAACACGCAGAAATATATAAAATACACAAAATATAGTACTCGTTACGACGTTTGATATGTAAAACAATTCTTTATTCAGCTTACATTTTTTACACTCTCTTCGGAAAAATACGAATTTTTGTAAAATACCAGCGAACAAGTAATCGCGAGAAAATTACGTCAAGAAAATTCACGTGCTCCCGAATTTCACCACTCAGATATCTTCCAGTACGGAAATCGTAGAAAGCGAAGCCTAAAACGAAATGTCTTTGCCTCGGCGATCGCACGCCATACCATGTATATGATAAAAAGTGAAATCAGAAGTTGCACGATAAACCAGATGTCGACGTAGAAACGGCGTTACACGCGTGTTTCTCTGATTTTATTTCACGGACCAATTTGAATCGCGCAAAAGTACTCGCGGATGAAAAAATTGAAAACAACGTCAAAGGGAGATGACAGTGTGTAACAACGGAGCGATTTTCGTCCTTGATTCAGCTCGGCTTCCAGCAACTCGTAGCTAATGTCTGCAAGCGGGATACCCATTCAGGAAATTGACCCATCTGAAACAGGCGACTATCAACGAACACGAGGAAGAAGCACTGGAGCAACCCTCTTTTTATGGACGCTCTTTTAGCGAGCTGAAGCTGCCTGCCGTTGCTTCGTAGCAATCGCGTAGGGAAAACGAGCATGGACAGAGCTACCAAACAGAGAACCTAATAAATGAAACTCGCCGAGAAGAAATACCAATCTTGGTCAAAGTATTTAACGAGGAAACAATACCCTCGTCCGAAGGAAACGAAGGACGAAGAGGATATTAAAAACATTCGAGGATACGAGGAAGCGAAATTAACGGAGCACGACGAAAATACAGAGAAAATTGTGGCGAGAAGACAGCTCGAGATTGGTACTTGCGTATGAGTAGACGAAGTATATTTGGAATATCAAAATATCCGATAAAACTACGGTACAATTTAGAAAATAATAAAGAGAAAAAAGAAATAAAATAAGTCTCGAGGCGTTGGATTTGCTAGAGTATCTGGCTACGTTAATAAAGCAAAGCAATAAATACGATGCATATTACATATTCCCTGGCATACTATGCTATTCCCTTGTTCATTTCTTTTAATTGCTGAACACTTTATTCGAACGTCGCTTATCGCATCCACTGATGTTTCTACCGTACAGTAGATCCTGGTTGTTTAACGTTGCCTGTATCTTCAGTTAACAATTGGCAATTTGAACGAACAATTTCACAGGCAATATCTGAACGTCTATATCGCGGAGGTAATAAGAATAGCAATGCGAGACACGCGAAGGAAAATAGAAGAAGACACGCGGCAAACGTTTGTTTCATCGGACGTTTGGTCGTCGTTTTACAAGCGTCGACGAAGAGCGAATAAAAATTCGGCGAAGAAGAATCGGCAGTTCGAGAGAGTAACTGCGAATGGCTGATTTCACAAACGTCGACTGGACTCGATGCCCGCGGCGAAGGTTCCAATCGGAACCGTTAACGAAGCGAGATGTAAGTTCACCATAAATCGAGGTTACGTTCCGAGATGAAAGAAGCCTGACAACGTACGATTTATCGCTGGTAATCGATGTTGTTTAGCCGTCAAGTCGCAACGTGGCAAGTTCCCGAGGTGTGCAAGCACGTCCGCGCGATCACTCTCCATTCGAAATAGAACGTCTCGCGGCGATGAGTTCCTGTCAGTCGATGACCTTAAAAGATGACAACTGTACTTGCGAGGAGGCACGAGACACACACGCGCGAATCGAAATCGCGTATACGCGCTCACGAGCGAGCATCGTGATCCCTTCGGCGTTGAACCTGATACATACTTGGCAGCTAGGAAAATGTGGCCAAGATTTGTCGCTGCTCGCTGGATATCGCCCGAGAGATAAGCACAAATCCCAAAGCTCGATCTATAGCGATATACCACCCTAGAAACAAGGCGACCTAGTTCCGCGGAATTTCGAGATCGATGCGTGGAAAAATCGAACAAGAATATTTTCTTAGTATTTTCTTAGTTCGCTGAATTTCGGAGACGGTGTGACGAGTCGACGTTTTTAAACGGTGACGAATTTCCCATTTATGTACATTTGTGTGTGTACATATTATGCTCCATTATGTATATCATGCGTTCCATTACGTTACATCACCATGCAGTCATTGTCAGGCGTGATTTCGTGGAAAACGAGACTAATCTGTTTGTATTAAATTTTGCAACCCAATAGATCATCTTACGTTACGATTGAATAAACCGTAAGTCGTTAGAATCTTGTTGAAACATTTATGAATAGATTCTTATGCATTTTTGTGTTCGAACATAAGCAAGGAAGCGGAATCTGAATAAAAATTTCATAAACTAAATATCGTAATAAATATTTCGCTTTCAATGTTTTATACATTTTTGCGCGTTATGAGCATCGGCTGCATTTTTGCATCCTCGAATTTCCCATAAATACACAAACATTTATCTACGTCTACCTGAACGATTCGAAGCTATGAACAGCCCATAGTACATTCCAAGTTATAACGAGGATTTCGTAGATATTGAATCTTAATTTTCTTTTCAATCGCTGTTAGCTAATATCGCCTTGTATCGTTAGATTAGATATATATATATATTATCGTTTGATCTCGTGCGATCTACGAACAAAGATAGTGAGATTCAAATTTTGCGGTCTTCGTGGGATTTCGGATGAAGGAACGATAGGCCTCTGCGTACGAACCTCAGTTCGTTATTTTCATACAACTCTTGCAATCGTTATCTCGCACGAACGCTTAATTCTGATCGATTAATCGTCATTTCGATAACCTAGATTGACGACTGAATTTTTCTCGGATTCCTAATATTTATGACAAATCAATCACGAGATATTTCATTTAATTATTTGATTTATTATTTTATTCGTTCACTGTTTAAGAAATGAAATATTTCTGAGAATGAATGCACGTAACACGATATGCACATGTACGGAGCGTTGCAGGCAAATATTTTATCCGCCAAATTCGGCGAATATTCTCTAAACTTTTCGTTCGATAAAAAGATCAAAATAAATTGACAATATTTAGCTTGATTCCTTTTCAAAGCTGATAGCCACAAATTAAAAACTGACATCCATAGAGCGGAGGATTTCTTACTTCCTGAATTTCATTTTGATTTCCCTTAATTTGCGGCGAAATCATCAGAAATTCTTTGCATTAACTCTTGAACGCTACTTTTTATCCGGATAACCAAGTTGATCCTTCGTGATCCTTTACAAACGTATTTCCTGTTTCTGGAGATTAAAAAATTCGTACTTTTGGATTTGTCTCTAATCGAGCGAAAAATTCAACGTATCGTTATCTCTCGATTCCTTTGTATTTTTAATTTACTTCGAAATTTGTAAATAAATTACAACGAAATTCATCATCGTAGCTACACGAAATGATATTTGCATCTTCGTTTGATAATACATGTCGCGTTGAAGTGTTTTTTAGATTCGTAGATTCATTCTTCCTGCGTTTGTATGGATCTTATATAAAACCTAACGCACGGTGTAGCACAAATGTAAAGCCGCTATATCACGTTGATATACCACGATCTATTACGAAACTTTTAAGTGCGTAATCTTCGCGTGATTAATCTACGTGCAAGTTTGTTGAAATTTCACTGCTAATATGCACACGTACACGCGATATCTAGCGCGTAAGTGCAGAAGCCCAGCTTCTACCAATTTGGCCCGCTGTTTTATCGCACCTATTCTTAAGCTACGTTTTTACGTAACAGTAAAAGTCATGGTTTTTGCCGTCGTAACTCTAGAAGATCAAACCTGCTAAAATTACGTGACATCGATATCGCTACAGCGAGTCCGATACGACAACGCGACATCTAGTTTTCACGACGACAAAAGTCATAATATTTAGTACCACGAGCGTAAAAGTCACGATTTATCGTTACGTGGAAACGTAGCTTTAGGCTGGCTGGCCCGAGCACCCAGAAAAACTCAGAAAGCCAGTCTGAAAATCGCCGCCAACCGACTCACCCACGCTCCAGAACAACGGTCAATCTTGCGGCTTTAAATACAGTTGCACGAGTAATCTCGCATACGGTTTCATTCCACGTGGAGTTTTCTTTTTTCCTTTAAACACTAGCTACGCGGATCTCTATCCTCCCTAATAAAAAAAATCGTCTACTCTCTATACGAATGCAATAAAGAGACGCAACAACGTCCAGCGTATCAAGAAGCAAATACGGTCGCCTGTTTCCACCGAAAACGATACTCATCGTCAGTCTCCGGATATCGCGGAAGACACGATTCATTCACGATCGATGTTTCGTAACTGGAACTATTGGTGAAATTTCAGAGAGCGTGTTAAGTATTCGCGAGTATTCAATATCTTGTGAAAGGAAACTAACGCGGAATACAATCTTCCTGTTCTCGGGCCTCGAGTCCGGTCACGTTCACGCTCGGCGACACATTGAAGCGGTAAGTGTCGATGGACTTGGTCTGGACTTAGCCGGTTCGTCTGCGTTCCCATACGCGTATGTCATCGCAGGCGACACATTAGCACGTCGCACCTTAATGTACCGCTCTGCTGTACACCGTCGATTTTCCCGCGGAACGCTCCGTCCTATTTGCCATGCCATTCAGAATTATCATTTTAGCCCTACGTATCTTTCCTCCGTGTAAGCGCAGCTACCGGCAAAGAAACCACGGTGGAACATCGAGTACTCGCAGACCTATTATCCGAATGTTTTACTATGCGAAACGTTCTATTAGCCGGACAATATCCCTCGCCTCTGCAATTCTACTCTTTAGACGTGGTTTTCACGATTTCACGTTCCTCCGATTATTTCAGTACGAAGGCAATATCTCGTGTACGATAAGATTACAATTGGAAACGTGCAGTGTCAAGCGTTAAAAGAGCAAGATAAATATCGTTAATATTTATCCAAATATTAACGTCGATATTTCAAGTCCTGATGCTGCAAACAGAAAGTTACGACGAAAGTAACGATGAATTAGGTGTCTTCTTGTTTCGAAGCGATTGTGGCGTTGCAGGACTCGGATGATTTCGGACGCCAACAGAACGCAATTCAACTCGGCTTCGGTGCTGTGACAAGAACTTGGCAATAGGAAAAGTATCCATAAATAAGGAAAGGAATTCACGAATGGGTCAGGAGATATTACATTTATATTATATAGTATTCTTTGCAATGTTCTTGTATTATTCTTTTTGAAACATAGAATAATGTTTACAAGAAAATTGCCTCGTCCAAATAGTCATGCCTTTCGTTAATTCGAGTACTCGAGGTTCTACTGTATTTGAAAGAACAGATTAGAGTACGCCTAAACTCTCGACTCTTCGCTGCGCAAAATTATCTCGCAAACTGGCGCAGATCTTGTCGCCGACAGGCTCAAACCACTTTACGCTCGATCATCTATAAGAGTTTCTTCGTCAACGGTTTAGTTTCAGACGTTGTCTGGATTACCACAGAAATAGAAATAAACGTTTCACTCGTTGGATTACTGTTGTCAAGAAGCTTTCTCGAAAGAGGTCTGTAGGTCGACAATAAATATACATATAAACGGTGAATGTAGTTAAATTTTTCCTTATTGTATTTGGCAAATATAAAAGACGAAGTTCTTACAAGGTCAACCTAGTTAAAACCAACAGTGTCTAGTCGATATCAAAAAATTGAAAATATTAAAACTTCCAACGTGATTCACTCGATTCAACATCCTGTCTTATGCGTGCTTCTTGCAGAAAGTTCCTGCATTTGTTTGCAGTAATTGATTTTCAACCGCGTACGAAGAGACATCTACGCCCCCACCTATAATTATTAGGACACACGATGATAATCATGAACGAATAAGACTGCAATAATTTCTCAGATCCATTTCGTCTTTTGTAACATGGGCTGATCCACATACTTTGTATTATAACAATAACATCGTAGATAGCAAAATGATATATCCTTTTACAGTCGTTGTTTTCATGAATGTTGACATTGTATTACATGTTCCACTGCATTTTCTTATTTCTTGGCCCCACGCGTTCCGCATGCAAATGATTTCACGAGCGACATTCAAATATTGCAAAGCTGAGTTTCCTAACTGCACGGGTCCGTCAAAAATTTTCTCCACGAAGTTTACACCGGAGCATATGGTCCACAATTCATTGGCATTCGTAAATGATCTTCCTATATTCGTGCTCGAACACGCACAATACTATTGGGTTGTCCGAAAAGTTTCTTTCGTCTTGTAAGAAAATCATGGCTGCACCACGTTCTCTGTTTTATATTATTTTTGTCGAATCATGTACGATCGTAATAATAGAAACGGAACAAAATGGATCGTAGATGATTCGATAAAATAATATAAAAGGGAAAAAGATTGTGCATCTATTATTTCCTCACAAAAGGAAAGAAAGTTTCGGGACAACCTACTAGTATCTTAATTATAATTCCAGATCGATTAATGTTTCTCGGTGCCCTACATTTTGTCACACAAATAAAAAACAGTCACACGACGAATTTCCTCACCGTAAAAAGCAAAGACAGACTACGATTTGAAAATAAGCCTGCAAGGTGCAAGTACCGGTAGATTTCAATCGGCACGATTGAAACGACTGATACGCGACAAATAAGCGGCGTAATAAAGGCCTGAATATGCAAACGCAAATTACACCTTACGAATCGATTTAACCGGCGTTCTACTATGGTCAGCAGGCAAGGATCGCGAATTCGTTTGCTTGACGTTAACGAGCGACGATAAAATATCAATCTAGCCAGAAGTCACGCACCTATGTACAGACGACGAGATATTAACGACATATTAGCACGTCACATCTTGAAGCACCAGGACACGGGACATTGCAAATTTCCCGTTCCGGCAACGAGTCCCACTTAGCGGACCACCGAGGATTTCCACGTCAGTTGTAACTAGAACGTGGCTTGTTGCTAGCGACAGCGGCAGCGGCTTTGTTCCTGTCAGACCAGAGCCGCGCGTTGCATACCACGGAATGCACGGCGCGCGCTTTTCTTTCGCCCTTTAATGCGACCATCCAACGAAATTCGAGCGTCGACGCCGGCTACGATTTATACGAAATCGATACGAAACTATCGCAGCTGCAAAAGCCGAAATTACTTGCCGCAGATCGGACGAGATAAATAACTAGACTGGGAGAAATGAAAATACAATAAAACTGTTGCCCCGGCATACAGCGCAAGCTTTCAAACTGGAAACTTTTTGCCTACGCGATATATAAAACATTTCGAAATTTCATTAACGCCGTAACGAGACACGACTGTCGTGTATTTGTCAGTTTCAAGCATTATGGAGCAGCTTCATCGTCGAAGAAAAGCTCGTTATCCTCGGACGTTTCATACCCAAGCTATAGATAGTATAGGAAAAATTCTTTCAAATTGCCACAGAAATTAATTCTATTTTTGGTGATTAATAATCTGTTACACCGGTTAGAATTTCGACCAAAAGTGTAGTTAACTTTAACACGCCATTGACGAGGTTTCAGATAATCGATTTAAACGCCGTTACGTTCGTTGGTCATCGCTCTGTCATTAATTCGTACGTTTGAACGATATCTGCGTATTGTTAGTCCAAATGAGCCACGGACTTCTTAGCGACAGCGGTGTACGTTCACAGATTTGAAAGACCGTTTAACAACGATTTAACAGTGTTGGAACATTTACTTTCTGTGTGCAAAGACCCGTTAAAAAATCGAGTAATTTCTTGCCTCCGTTAAAAGATACTCGATAAACGATATAATAGATATTGTTTCAAACAGACGCGCAAAAGAAATATCCATCGCACGTGCGCTAAGATTCTTTTGCCGAGTCAACTCTATACAGGCAAGAAATCATTATCCACCGTATATCGATTGGTGTACAGTAAATAACTTACTTTATCGGAGATAAGTTTACTGTTTAATTATTTTTCACGTAAGAAGGCTGCTCAACCGCACGGTGGCAAGAAAAAAGGCGAAACTGAAGCTATCTTCTGAGAAATGGAAGCATATACATCCTCGTAGCGTACACGGAGAAAGTACAGCGTAGAATGGCGTAGATCATGCGATTCAGCTAATAATCCTTCCTCTTCTTTTTTTTCTTTTTCCTTCTGCCGGGCAATATAATGACACGCTACAACGATCTTTCTCCCTTTTTTTTTATTTTTTCAGGCGCAAAGTTTATTTATAAAGTACTAACGAGCTTCGGCGGTAGGTAATTTCACAGATGGTTATTTCTACTAGGTGATTCGACGTAACGCGAAAACTCACCACGGTTTCTTTGAATTTCTATGGAAACAGTCTCGCGGATGCAGTAACTTGTAAGCTCGTCCCGCGTAGCTATACCAGCTATCGTTATTACCATTGAGGATCGCTCCGCGAAATTAAAGGTTTACCGGAACTAATTCACTTAACCTTAGCCGATCCACGGCAATTTTTTTCACGGCGATGAAACAAGAAAGAGTACAGTATCGAGCGCACGAGCGAAGAAAACGCGTTAACGCGTTTCGACTATCACGCAAATTTTATGCAGGCTGAGTCATAGATGCATGTCCGTATTTGAGAAAGTGAATCTGCACGCTACGGTTAAATGCATAAAACGACGTCGTAGCGACGAACGTATAGTAACGAAGGGAAGAAGGTTCGAGGAGTAAAACGGAGAAAAAACATTGTAATTTTGCGAAATTACGATTGACCAGAGAAACGAGCGTACAATATACAGCGGCTTAGATTTCGAACGTGGGTTTTTTTCACTTAGGTTCCATAATTATTTTAAAGAATTTTAAGCAATATCGTACAACTATGTATGTTGCGATGTTTATGTATTATACTATCTTCTTTTACTTAACGAAGCCTTGTACCCAATATTGCTTAGAATTCTTTCGGATATCGCTTTTCGAACACGAAGCGAACAATTTATCAGGTCACGCGTTTCGGTCAAATTTTTACACGCCACTGTAATTGCATATAAAAAGTGTACGAGCGTTTAGTACGGAAAGAACGTTTAAAGCGAATTACTCATATACGCGTGCCAATTTTGAATTTCCTCCATTCGCCGCCATATTTCATCCTATAGAAAGCATTTGATTTTTGCAAGATATTATATCGTATTGTATTTGCGCGTTTCTTCTCTCGCGATATCAACTACGTCATTTACGTTATTAAAGGTTTTTCAGTCCGTGAAATTCGTTACATCTTATTTTAATAACCCGGAAAAATTTAATAACGTGGGTTCACGGTAGCAGTCGACGTTTATTAATCGTGCCGAGGTAACTGTCGTAGGCGTACTCGACTGTCGTCGATGCAACGTTCTCAATGAAAAGGTAAAGTTACCAGTGGAAGCTTATAAAGAACAACTTACCGATTCCAGCGTAATTCGACGACGGTTCCTCGAATATCCCAAACGCGATATGTATTACGTTGCACGTGAATGTATCCGATACTTGGCGATACTTAACGGGATCGTATCAAGTCTTGAGGTATTGACGTGCTGATACCGTCAAACGTATTTGAACCTCCCATACTGTACGTATACGCTATTTGCCGAACAATTTTTAATTCTGACGTACTGTCAGCGAATTCGTAGAAAATCGTACTTGTAAATCAAAATTTCTTACGATGAGATACTTTAATACGGTGCATGCATAGAGAAGTGTAATACAACGTTTGCGCGAAATTTTCAACGAGAGACTTACCTTTGGAACATTAAACCGTGCAGAGCTGTAACTGGAAAAGTCTGACAAAATTTCGTTTTTTATCTTTAGCCTATTATCTTCGTCGGTAGTGGAAATCATTAGTGGCTTATGGCTCGCAGGTAAAAATCCGTTTACGTGATTGCAACGCTTTGTTAATACCTACGATAGATCTACGTTTCACGGTGTAAAAGACTATAAAACGTATACAGGTGTAAAAAAGAAAAAAAAAATGCAAAAATAAATACGAGATATCAAATTTTTCCACAATAAAAACATCGAGTGTTCCTCGTATCTACGTTACAATTAATATCTTCATTAAATATTTATGATATTAAAAATTGATGATAAAAAATTATGCTTCTACTTTCACACGGACTATTTTAATTGAAATATTTTAAATATCTATGCTTCCTTTCTGGAAATTAATAAATTGAATTAATTTAAAGCATTTTTAATGGAAACAAAATCGATCATTTATCGATTAATAAATTATACTTGATTCGCTATAGATACACTGCAAAAATTATTATCCTAAAAATCTTCGTTCGCCATTTGCTGCAATAATTTGCAAATAAAAATACCAGTGTAATTTTTTCATACACGCGCTTGCATAATATGACCAGCAGTAAATTAAACTAGAAAATACGTGTACGTATCGACTTTCGAAGTATCCTTCTTAATTAAAACGTCGGTGCAAACTCGATATAGAACATGAGCTCATAGAATCAAACGAACAGATGCATTTCTTCGCTAAATTAATGGACATTTTTATATTAAATGTTCTAGAATTTGGACTTTAGCCTACTTGTTGTGTTACGTTTGCTTCTCTCTATATTTAAAAAAGAAATATTACAAATTGCACGAATAGGTATTGAATTCATATTGAATTTCTTTCTTGCTGTCTCTCTCTCTCTCTCTCTCTCTATCTATTTCCTCATTTTTATCTTCTGGAATAAATGGAAATAGCAAGTATTGGTCACATATATTTCTACTTCATATAATCATAGACTATGAAAAGCACCTTTTATCTTCAGAAATAAAAGTTTCATCTAGCAGAAGATGCTGAAAGCTGTGCATTTTTGCATCTTTAAATTTCCTCAAAATGCATACAACAAATCCGCGCTCTGATCGTGATACTTCTCCAATGACAATGTCTAACAAATTACAGTAGAAGCTCCCTCCGTTATCCCATCTTCCTTTATCTCAACAAATATTACATATACATTCGTCTGTGAGACTCAAGCTAGTGTATTGTCGGTATTGTCAACGTGCCAATGCGTCGAAACATTAGCGTTCCAATTCAGAAGAGACGTGAAATACTCGTGTCGATTAGCCAATGGCGGAACCATAACTGAAATAACAGCGTCTCGTGCAATTCGTGACACCAAGAAACGAAAGTGTACAATTCTGAAGAAGACGAAGAGATAGACGCCAGGTCACGGTATAAATCACAGGAAGAAACAACCACCGAGTCTAAACAGGATAGGCTAATTTAGTAGCTCGGTCGGATTGGCAGAACAAAGATAACGGAAACACAGTTCTTACTTTGTAAAAAGTAATAATTTTTCGTCAGGCCGCAGCCGAACACAAATTCGCTTCCGAGGTCCTACGATATTCACTTTTCCCTGGAACTTCGTCTCTCTATTCGTGCCATTTTACCACGTTTTACGTATTACGCCACAGACGTAACACAAAGCGAACGCTTTTCTAATAGCAAGTCAATGATACGGAGCGCGGTGCAATAGTAGGCGAAGCGGTTGGCGATACATCGAATACGCTGCTTAGCCCCAGCAATGGATAAACACCATGGAACGACGTGCAACTACGGGATATAGAGGATACTGGCGGCTGAACGAGCGGCGAGGTTATTAACAATATCGCGTAGCCCAGTAATTCTATTGTAACGTTCTCCCTCTAGCATGCTCAGCACACACAGCCGAGACTTATTGTTCGCGGATTCCACGAGGTTTTCACATAATGATACGTGGACGCAAGCATGTACGCCGCAAACTCAGAGTACATGCCGCGCACAATGGAACGATTTCGCCCGGTCTACGGCTAAGCTTCCATGATTCATATTAGAGGACAAGGTTCCTTGCTACCTCCGCCTTTTTGATACGTTACTGTGATATATCTTCCATGGATTAAGCGGCGCGTGCACGCGCTCGTATTTCTCCTTCTTTTTTTTTTTTTTTTTTTATTTTTTAACGAGCCAATTTCATTGGGCCTGGAAAACGAGAGCGAAATACGAAGGAAAGATGAAATGAAGATCGCAGAGGAAAAATGATAAGTAGGGCAGACCCGACCGCGGCCGGGTAAAATGAGTAGAACCGGAACCTGTTCGAAATGTTCGCGATGCAGCCATCGGTTGCTATAATTTTGGCTCGGTGCACGAGCAAAATACGCGCGTGTTTTCTGATCTGATCTTCAACGAGTTATAAACTTTGTAATCATTGATGTTTAGGTAAGTACTTTTTGCTCTGAATTGCGCTATTTGTCGTGTATCAAAGAACGAATATGCGAGTGGATCTTTTTCAATTCGCCACGGTGGTATCGATAAACTGTAATATTTATGAAATTGCATAGTGAAGCAAAATCAGGTCAGCAGTGATCTTGGGGTCAGTTGTTAATTTGCTAAATTTCGAAACGACTTCCCTGTAACAATAGCAGGTGTGATTCGTGGGTTTCTTCCATTATAATCTTCGAACGAAAAATAGCGATTGGGAAGCACAGAGGAGAGCTCTGACGAGTGTAGTTTTCGTTGAATCATTATTTGAGTGTCTCTTTGCGACTGAACAGGAATATCTTAACGCGACGGATGGAAATGAAGATTTACCTGTAATTGACAGACGAGAGAAGTAGACTCGCGGAAGAAATAGCAATATTACGATTATTACGGTCGTTTAAATGTAATCCACAGAAATCGTGCACGCGGCATCGAGTAATATATTTCATTCCCGCGGCACGAAACTAGCAATTTATTTTTACAGTTGCACAGTTTTATGTTTACAGGTAGACGACGATCGTAAGATGAACGCGGTAAAACACCGATCGAACATGGTCGATAGGAACATTGGGAATGTAAAGAGTTGGAATGGTCGGCGCATCGGTGTGCACGGTAATTTTTGAGATACAAGCAAATACAACGTGAAAAATATCGAAAGCCAATACAATTAAAAGCTGAGATTCAAAAGCCGATTCCACTTGCCGCGAATCGATCTACAGTTTCCAATGCACTTCGCTCCAATGTTATTTCAGCCTGATTCGGTAACGAGCGTAACAGCCGATGCAGCGAACGATGTAGCGATTGAAGAACGTTAGCGAGATCATTTTTCTCTCTCTAGCAGCGAGGCATTAACTACTGTTGCTGCGCCAATTACGCCGTGTCCTTTATACTTCTATGGAAAAACCAAATGGAGAAAACGTTCACAGTGTTATCCTCTTTTTCCACTATTACGGTAGCTGGCGAAAGCTTAAGACGACTACCTTGTAGTACGGATCGTCGCGCTATGTCGTACGTAGATATTAAATAACCAACAGTTTGTAATTGTCCTTGCAATCGCGTATAAGTGTAATACATAGAAGAATACCAAGATATTATGGGATGAATTTGTCAATTCGTTTCGTTCGTCGTAAGTGAAAACGTATTATAGAGTCTGAACTCTAGAGACAGTGTATCAAGCCACGCTGAAAAATTGCAGAGAAGAGCGAACGAAGGTTGCAAGAACCTTGTAACGAGATACGGGCCTGAGTCTTTAAGGACCAAACAATACGAAGCAATGTGTGAATGTGCTCGGTATAAATGAAGTAATGACGTTATTATTTCATTGAGATAGAAAAAATGTATGAGAATAATGGACGCAATGCAGAAGACCACTAGAGATCAGAGGCACAAAAAGAAGTTTTATAACGCGGAGAAGGACAGTTTTTCTTTCGTCATGCTGTAAAATTCTTCAAACTCTTCGAACTTCGCAGAGTTGTAGAATTCGGATAAAAGTGGAACTGATCAAAAATATCGCGTACATCCTTAGATTTTCTTCTTGCGATTGCAATATGGGTTCAATAGAGTTCAGTAATGAGAATTGGCTAGAAAGAAGCTACGGACGAATATTAATAATATATATTAATAACACATAAAATATTGCTTTCTTTTCAGCAGATTTAATACATTGTGGAATTGTGGCTGTGGAATTCAGATTTAGTTCCATTTAAAAGATCGAAGATCGCCTCGACATGTCAGAGACATCTTCACATAGACAAGGTCTGTGACCACCATAAAATGTCCCCCTCGATACGTTTTCTGCTTGAGATACTTTCTTGAATAACGAATATTTCGGGAGAATATTTTGCGCGAAGCCCTTCAAACATCCAAACCTTCAAACCTTCGAACATGAAACATACATGAATAATATTTGAAATGTGCTTGAAATTAATCGAGCGATAACAAGGCTGTTTAACGCAACTGTCGCGATGATTCTTACGACTGTCACGTAGAACGTATTGAATTTGTAACAATCGCTAAACTTGAGCGAGAAACCAGCAATCTGTACCGAGAGGCCAGAGAAATTGTTGTATTCGCAGGAAGAAAAATTGTTGCACCTAAACGGCAAATGCTATTGGAAGATCTGAGACAGCTCGTAAGCAGGCATGGTATGCGTTCAAAAACGTGGATGCTATTACGATAAAGCAGAAAGTGGTAGACCCCGTGAAGAACTACAGAGGAGATGGGCCGCGCTCATCCGCCGTTTATCTAAAAAGGATCGTTCTCGGAATACTACCGGTGTTCCAAGTGAAATCTGTGCTACGAACGGTCTAAACATTAGCTCGAGAACCTTTCGGAGATGTCTTGGTGATTTTGGCCTCGAAGAACGCGTGTCTAGGAAGAAGAAGATACGTACATATTCGTCTGTAGAACCGTTGACAATGATAACTACGGTTCGTTTGTAGGACGAACGGCAACGTAAAATGCTGCAAACAGACTGAAATTCAACAGAATCTCTGTAATGCTCCTCGATAGTATATCTGTACGATATAGCGTAAGAGATAATTGATGGGAAAGGTAGCTGTCTCAAGCTTTTGTCCACTGCTGTATCTTAAAAGGCGCCGTGTTTGGCTCTACCAGGAGCAAATTGAAGAACTCGATGAAACAGAAGAAACACGCTGTAGGATAGGATAGAAGAGCAACGTAATTTCCGTTTGCTTTCGCCGTTTTGTTGACACTGGCGTTTTCGTTTCGTTCGTACACGTCCGCACTGTGGAGAAAGTGCTGACCGACGTGTTCATCCAGTATTCGAAAGCACAACCGACGCTTGATAACAACTTAATTGATGGCCGAACGCGCGAACCAATTCAATTCTCCTTTCGAAGAATTGTACGACGTAAAAAAAGAATACGAGCAAGGTCTAACTTACAGAAGCGAAATATCAAGTAGGCTGGAAAATTCTGTCGACTAATGTCTTTAACAATATATTTACTTCTTTTTACGCGTTGTCCACCGAATTTAATTTTCTGCTTTATTTATTTCCCAACTGATTGTACGATGAAACTTCTTCAAGCAAATGTTGGTCCTTAGAGTCTGTGAAATCGTCGATAGCTTGCTCGACTAGTGAATTTGTAAATGTTCGATCATTTCGTCGTAGTTGATCATCGAAGAAAATATGTATCGTGAAAAAAAGAAGAATCAATAGGTAAGTTATCGATGGCCTGTATTTTTTTTCTTTTTTTGTTTACGTATAGCTTTATCACGATACATCCGTTTCCTCAACCTTGTATTAGCATATGCCTTTTTTAAACTCATTAACATACAATAATGTGCTCTTTTCTCGATCGGTGTAAGATAAACACGAATTTTTCTTTTCCACGAATTTTTACGTATTACTGGAATAGTACATCTCCGCGTAGTTATTATTTTATTATGTCCGACCAGTTTCTATTTAAATCCATCGTAATTTATTTAAGGAAAGCAGCGCTATTAAATATAATGATGAACCGAGATAATTACAACACCTACCTTTACCATACTTTAAAAATTGAAAAAGGTAATGATTTATTCGTTCGTAGACTTCTCCAAGCCATTTCCCATTAAATTTAGATGTGTCAATATACGTATATAGGTTTGAAACGTTTCAAAATTTAATCGCTCGTGCAATATTCTCAATGTTGAATAAATCACGTCCGCTTTAAACTAACTAACAAGCAAATATTCCTAGCGAATTATCGCTCGTTTCGTTACTAAGATTTATCACAACAAATAACAGAGTGAAACGATTAATCTTCCATATTTTGATTTATTTCTAAGCGCCAGATATTACTTACGACGTTATTAAGTTACGAGTGCAAGATTCTTAATTAACGCAGCTATTCTCGGCTCGATGCTTAATTAAGCACCTAAAGCGCTAAACTTTGACCTTGGCCCGCTGCGCGCCATATCAAAGTGCAAGTAGGCGAGTATTTATCGGCGTAAGCAACTTCAACAGGCCGATATCAAGAATAGAACTGACGTACGTTAAGAAGTGCATCCGCAGGTACGGCGTGCATAAATTTGATACGAAAGTTCAGTCGTAAGTTGGAGCAATGTTGTTCGCTAACAGGATTTTCCGAAACTTGTTCAGCGAGTGAACGAGATAAATGACGGTATCGGTTTTTCCTACACATCGTTCCCAGTCGTATATGGTGAATGTGTCCTTTTTCCAGCACGTTTTTCTACCATCAACGCATACATCGCTCTGGTTATAAAAGCGGCCAACCTGTCACATAATGTTTTTTCTACGTCATCGAACTGCCGCCCCGTTAAGCGACCTTCTTCGCATACCGCAAAACCCTGTATCCCGTATAACACGTTTCAATCTCCGCCCCATCGATGCTGCGCGCCCGTGCTTGTTTATTGTGTCCTATTCTACGACCCTTCCGCCCACAGCGTCGGTATTAGAACGAAATCGCTGAGACGCTTGGACTGACAAGCGGGTCCATTTTGACCCTTTCGTTCTTCCTGAAATCTCTTCACGCACGCACCTTTCCATCGAATAAAAATGGTCGCAATTTTTACATCTCTTCTCGTGCTCGGTTATTTGCGTTCTTCTTTTTTTTTTTTTTTTTTTTAACGACTTCTTTTAATTTTCCAATTTCTCTCGAAGTAATTTACAATTTGGTCGTGAGAACATTCGGTAAATTGGTACAACGAGTCAACGGTAATCCATAGCTCAGAGTTGGATACATCTGGTCGTAGATTATCCAGTGTCCTAGCTAATCAGATCACTGAAACGTTTTTTTGCTCGGTCTCGTCGGCATACGACCGTAACACGTTTGCCGGTAGATTTGGTTGGTCTTCTGATCTCCTTTTATTTCTCATATTGCTTTATAGTTCATGTAACTTTAAATCCTCAATGATACGCCACCTTGGGATAGCTTTTTCTTTTAGGTTGACAAATCAGTTTCAGCCTTCTTTCAGCGGAGATTATGTACGCTATTTGCTGTGTTTTACGCACTTATACGTTGCTCATTTTCTAAGACAAATACGTATGTATAATCGTGATTGTGAATACACGGAAGCCTAGACCGATGATCGGCTATGTCTGTTTCGTTATTTTCGCCCCTCTTTTTTCAATATACGGAGATTTAAATGAACGTATGGAATGCAAATTTAAGAGAAAAGTGCTGGCTACGAGGCAGTTATGGTTATTGGGTTTAAAATTGGAAATTACACTTCGCATGCGATTAAATCCGTGCCTTCGAATTCTCACGCATATTATACGCGCATAAATCTATTCTGTCTATTTCTAAAATACCCGAATATGTGGAGGTTTTCCGAGATACTATGAATAAAGATTTCTGCATTTATACATCGCCTTCGAGTAAATAGAAATTCTCACTGTTTTATAGACAAACGTGGGCGTCGCAGATGCAATCAATCGCAGATGGGTTCGATCTGGTAGGCGATTCTGGGAACGCGTGAGAAACATAGAATCGCTACAAGATATGGAATTGAGTTTAAAAAAACTCTATTATGTAGCTCTTGTAACGTGCAACGAGTGCAGAATATTCCAACGTTCGTAGCTTAGATCGCGGCTCGAGCTTTCAGAACTCTTCTCGTGTTTTTTTTTTTTTTTTAACGAAACGATGCTTTTACGCCATCTATTATGAATATTCGCCGAACATTTATATAACTTACTTGTAACTGTTTATATAATTCTTAAGCTTTGGGAAAACGATCCGTCTAAATACCATTACGCGGAAAATGTATCTTATTCTATTTTTCATTTCGACATTTATAACGTTTATAGCATTTACAGTAGGCATTTTGTTAAGATTAAAACTAATTCAGTAGACCCTCAAATACAGTTTCTATCTCAAATACCTGAACTAACAAGAGATATGCTTGATAGAAGATATTTAAAAGAATGTGTAAAATAAAATGGTGCAGAAACGATTATACGAAACGATATTTGCGTATAATATAAAATACGAGTTTCATATTTTTACCAGTGCTAAATCAAAAATGTTCCGATACATAGCAACACTTACAACGATGCGTTAAACTGTCCAAGAGCAAGTCCATTTTCCCACCCTACTCGTATCTCCTCCATTCTCACTGCATTCTTCTTTTTCAACGCGAGAAATTAAAACATTGTTCGCAGTATCTTAAAGACTTGAAACTGATGTTGCATCTATCTTACTGAAGTCACAGTATACCGCATTATTTAATTATTGCTATCTTTCCCACATCCGGATACTTTGGCAACATAGTAACAGTTTCTGTTATCTCCTGCGATACTGTTTCCTGCTCGTCGACTTCGACTTTAACTTTGTTTCAACTACAAGTTCTCCCAGCTTGTTTTCTTTCCCGTGTTTCCCAGTTTTGATCTCTACACTATTAATTCTACCACGCAACAGCAGATTTTACAAATTCAACTTCTTACGTACTTTCAACATTTCCTTGCTTTCTTGCTAGCAAAACGGATCAAAGATTTGCCAGATGGTTTCTACAGCTCTGTTCGAAATCTTCGATACGTTCCTTCCACGTTTTTAACTGTACAACCATCGACCATCATATCGTGCTACAGTTCTCCAATTAAATAATCGTACGATGTAAAAGTAAAAGTAGGAAATCACGAATATGAAAAAGCATATCTGATCGTGTTTCCGTCCCGATAAAATTCAATATCGATATTACCAGATACGCATCAACGACAAATACATTCCCATATTTGCACAATTTTACTGACAATTGCGAAACCAAAAAATTCGACACGGACCGTGCCCATTAGTTTTGTAGCTGACAAACTTCGCAAGTTGGCAAATTTCAGGTCGATCAATCGCACAAAGAGGAAACACTTAAACTAATTAAGCTGATAAAATTCACACTACGCGATTACCTAGTCCACATAAAGCGGAGACTAGTTCTGCGTCCCGATAATACGTAGAAAGTTTAGGTAGCAAAGCGTTCGATCAGCGAAACGTTCGCATAGCGTCTGGGCGTTCGCAACTGCCAGCTCTATCGTGGTACTTCGGCAAAACAGACGCCGTAGATATAATCTTCGACGAACGGTGCAAAACGCGAGCAAACTGAAAGAAAGCATCGATTTACCTTTGGTGGCAATGTCGAGTAGCAATCGCTTTATTTCCCAAAAGACGTCCGAAACACGCGCGAAACAGAGTCTCTGACGCACCGCTCATACCGTTTCTCTAGAGAAGTTACGCTTCATTTAATAGATTCGCGAGCAAGTAGGTCAGAAGTAATTTGATAATACGGCGCAGGGACGACTGCTCAATTAAAAGTTTTTATTACGAATCTGTGGATTGGTCTGGCGAAAACGCGACGTTAATTTTCGGACGCTGATATATGCCGCGATGGCTCTACCCTTTATGACTCATCCTGCTTGCTCGTAGGTTAACATCCAACTTTTGTAAATGATATCCGCGCCGTGTAATATACGCTAAACGAACGTTTCGCGGTGTGTCTGCGAACGAACCAACCACTCGCGCTTATATTTGCACGCTCGTTGGAAATCACCGCGACTAAAGGCTTTCTCCGCGGAAAATTACCGAAATTCCCGGCAGCATTCTGGCTCACGGTCGGAGAGGTAATCTTTCGAATTTCAGCTGGTCGCGACGAGAGAAATTTTCGGCTCTACAAAAACCAGATCTCGCGGCATAATTGAACGGCTTACTCGAGCGTCTGCCGCGCGTATCTCTGACAACTTTGCTTCGTTTTATCCTCTCGCATCCTCCTGTGTTCCCAAGATAATTTCAATTATCCCGTTCGTTACTAAAAGATCGCCAGGACTGAACAACGTTGGCGAAACGAAACTAACGATTATTCCCGGTTGCAATCCCTTCGGTTCGATTCGACCGTTTCGTGTCTGGCATTCAATATTGCCACGGTTATTATTAGCGATAGGCTCAAGCACGTCGCAAGCTGACCTACTAAATTCGAACCGTCTATAAGCATGACCGGCTAGATTCGAAGCCTCTGTAGGAAATTCGGAAGAAAGAAGCGGCACTTTTCGCTGCAAGTATGCGCTTTGAGAAGAGAATAGACTCAGTTATGTGGCGAGTAAGTTGGAACATTGGCCAACTAAATCCGGCTGGGCCAAGGCCCGCGACCTTCTACGACCAGTTCGAAGAGAAGAAGAGGTACTTTCGACTGCATTCGAACGTTCCACGAGTACGTACTTTGAGAAGAACAGGCTTAAGTACGTTGGCAAGCAATCATCGTATCGATCCATTAGATCCGGACACTCTGTAAGTATTTGGAAACAACGGAGCAGCACCTTTGATCTAAACGCGACACACTCAAGCCCGAATTGAACATTCGAACGTGATGACCGCGCTACCGGAAATTCTCCATTCTCTTTATCGGAATCTGTTGCTGTAATTTAGTTGAAAGTACGAAGGATTCGATTCGAATTTAGCAGTACACCGGCGCTCCTAAGTGTCTGAACGCTAGTTTCAGCACTCGTAGTAACAGCATGTGAGTTTGACCAAACTGCGCAAATTGACGATGAATTAATAATTAGGAACATCGCTTACTACCTTTTTACGTTACATATTAGAGGACACAGCAATAATTTATTTCAACATCCGTATATACGAATACACGCAAGAGTAGAATACCGCGCAGGAGTAGAACGAATGAACACGAGTACGGGAGAGATTCTAAGAGATAAAGGATCGGAACAAGTGGAGGAGTGGTTAAGGAAGCAGAGGAAGAAATCCTAAAGACTAAAGGGTGCAACAAACAGAGGGTTAGCGGTAGGCGTGACTGGCGGAAGTAATAGTTTTAGAACAGGAAGAACTTGCAGCGCAGATTCCTAGTATGTAGTGTCCAGATCGAGGATAGCGCAAGAACAAAGTACGAAGGGATGAGTAGGAAGATCGGACGAGCAAGCGCGTGTGGTTAGAAGAATCGTAGCCGAGTTTCTTGGCCACGTGGTCCGGATCAAATAAATTACTACATACCAAAGCATACGTTTGCTGTTTAAACGTCGCTGTATCGACACAGAGTCGATCTCTCTGTTTGGACTAGCCTTGTCAAGCTGTCGTATGATCCGAAAACGAAAGAATCTACAGGTTTCTCGATCTCCGAAGAAGATTCTACAGACTCGGAGATAAAGGCCTGTCAAGTGACAAGATAGTCCTGTAAAGTATAGCAACTACACGCGCTAGTTTCGTCGTTCCGTGTGAATTGTCGAGATTCGATCGTAATTCCATTTCAATTCAATCGGATTCCAACATTCTGTCACAAGTAACTACGGTGATCGCCAAGAACCAAAATCATCGCGTTGTGACTCAGCTTGGACGTAGTTTGGACGAAAGTAAACGACTGTCCGAGTATTTTCGCGCGATACTGTGCGATTGGACTTGGTCGCGTCGTTGCTTCTTATACTCTGATGAAATTTCACGATGTCGCGGGGAAAAAAGCGTCATCGGAAAGGCCAGCAGACGAAGAGTCTGCCGGTAATAGTTTTCTCCGCCAGCTTCACCAGCAGATTTTTCAGTAGCGGCGAGCTATGCTCCTCGACCGTTAGAAAGTTCTTCGTCTCAGCGAAGGAGAGTGCAATTCGAATTCCATCCGTGTCTTGCAACAACCAGGTAGGTAGAAGTCAAGATAAATAGCATGGATCCGTGTCGTAAAGTATCTGGATGCGAATATGGTTACGAGCTGTCCGGACTATCGTTCGCAGGATTTAGTACGCTCGTCTGTTCCGAGTTAAAATCAATAAATAAATCGGTTTGCTAGCCCTACGCATCGGCCGGCGTTATTTTCTACCCGATGGAAACTACCCGTGAGCACCGATATTTCCTCCGACGAATTATCAATAATCCCAGGACTCAACATTCATTACCGTGCTCCGTGAGAATCAAATTTAAATTTTCAGGAAGCGCTTCTAACATTCCTCTGCCTTTTTCTTCGCCCATTTTTTTTTTCCAGCCACTGTGGAAGCGATGTATCTCATCAAGCTGATGACATTTATTACGTTCTCGCGGCAAGACCGATCTATTACAACGATTACGGTATTTAATGGGAAAAAATGCAATTAACTCGCGGAATTTGCCTCTCGCCGCTTTCAAAAAATACCGGCATATATTGGACGAAATGGAGACGAATGCACGTAACGCTCTCGAAGAATGTGGGCTAGACTGTATAAATTCGAACGCGATTGAACAGCGTGAGACAGTACGGCCGGTAAAAAATCCGGATGATATTTATGATTTTGAAAGTGCGTACCGGGGAACACGTGTAGAGCACGGTTAGAACCATTTAAGCACGAAATCGATCGACGAGCCGTGAAATTCATCTCTCGATTTTAATACTTTTTAATCATGATATGGGCACTTTTGTACGCGTTGATTCGTTCGAAATTCAATCGCGTCGTTTGCACATTCTTCGTATTATTTATTATATCTTTGGGTTCAAGCCGCGGACGCCGAAGCTTTCTTTTAGCGGAAAGTCGACATCCGGAAAGGCGAATCGGAATAAATTTAAGTCAAACGACAGTTAAAAATATCCATTAGAAACTAGTCATCAGCTGGCTAGAGAAAAAAATCCGGATGCCAATTTTCCTTTATATGACAGTGTTAAAATACATTCTCTTTCTACTCTCTAAACACATGGTTTGTTAGTTATGCTTTCTAAATCCTGCTTTCACGTGGTATGTCAGCGTCTGTGCAAAGGACCTAAAAACCTTGATAGCGTGTTTTATGCGTATCTCGCATTTTGCTTGTTTAAAGTTTCTAAAATCCTTTCTGACTAACGCGATATAAATAACATTTAAGCATGTAAAGTGTGACAAAATAAGATATAAGAAAAGCACGGAGAACGACAGTAGTTGTAGAAAAAAAAAAAGAAGAAGAGCGTAAAACGAGTTTACAAACAAGCGTAAAAATTTCTCTTTACGTTTGAACATTTTGCACCTTGTTTTAGCGCGAACTTGCGGTAAAATATAATATAAAGTGTAACGCGCTAAAAAATTAATAATACATTTCAAACGAAGCGTAATAAATACCCACGAAAAAAAAACAATAACTATATTACAAAGAACTATCGTTCAAAGCGTTGATAACTGACGGTGGAAAAAGTTACGTCAATCGGCCGCAAATTGTTTTTTTAACAGATGCTTGATGTTTCGATGATGTTGATGATCGATGGGCGGTATACTTGACGCGTGTAACATACTCAGCTCTAAAATTGAACCGAAAATCGTAATACGAACGTTTTTAAAGAAACGAATTTCCGTACAGCTCCGCGGATAAATAGAAGCAAAGTAGTTTCAAAAAATTCGAATAAAATACATGGAAGAGTATAATAGAATCGCTTGAAACAGCCATAAAGGCGACAATAACAACGTACATTAATAAGAATCGTGTGTGCTCGATCTCTAGGTCCCGGAAAAAGCAGGGTGTATTTCAGAGAAAACAGAAAAGTATTGCCAAGAGGAGCATTTGCGCCGCACAAGTGAAGCAGAAGAAAATGCCAAATTGAACACGAAAGGAGCTTTAGCAGAGACTAGAAAGAATGAAAAGGAGTTGGATAAGCGGCAAAGGGTAGACAAAATTGCAATCTGGAGCCAGAAATGGCTGATTAAGCCTGGTAACTGCTGTACCACGGAACACTCCGGGTACAAATATGAATCCTGACTTTTTAAAATAATAGTTTCACAGTTGGTAATTGCTTTAACGTACAACACGTAATTCTTTTATTAATTTCGGATGAAACGAGAACGCCAACTGGATACAACGTCAAATCATTTCTAAATCTTAACATAAAATATAATTATTCCAACTATAGCCATTTATTGCACACATTGTTTTATTGAAGCGTTGATAAACATAGGTTGAAGTATTGTGAGTTTCGAAATTCTAATTTTCCAACCAAGAAACCTGTGACGCTACAAGCTCGCAGACCAACTGACCAGATCAGTTATCTTATTCTCGTCTAGTTTTCAGGTTTAAAGTCAACCCAAGGTTACTCGTATAATATATAAGTTGTCAGATTCGTTCTTTTTTTTTTTTTATTATAACGTAACGCTAAAAAAATTTCTATATCGTTTTGATAATCTCGGAGGGACTGTGAGACGTGCCAAAATCGAGGGGCATTTATTCAGCGTTTTCCTTCGAACGCGGTGAATCGTATATGAAAAATGTATTGCTCGAGTCGATAACGAAATATTTCAGATAAGAGTTTTTATTTATCGCAGCACGCTTCAAATTAACGAAAATTAATTTTCTACCAAATTCATCTACATCAAGCTGATACTCGGCGAGCGTGTTTTACGTAAGAATGAATTATAACGTGGAATACAAAATCAGCGTAATGAGAGTTGTAGATCCGCTCGAGAATATTAGCATTAGACAAACGTAACGTACGACAAATTATATAAACGTGAATTCTTAAATAACATCTGTCCATAAAGTCCATAAAAAGGCAGCGCAGATGGATTAACAATTAATTCATTTCTGCTTTTCTAATAGCCGATTACCTATGAGCATGCCAAGAAAGATTTATTGCTTATAAATGGCGACTAATCGTAAATAGTGTACAAATAATACAATGAATAATCCATTAGGTGTCTTAGCAAAAATGAATATGTGACCGAGTAATAACTGCAAATTACAAGTTAAATAATCAAACTAATTATATTTTTAAAAAGTAATCTGATTTATACATTTATATTACGTATTGATTTTCATAAACTATATTCAGTATCATTTACGGTATAACTGGCAACATTACACTATTTTTTCATGGATGAACGAATATTCCGCAACCATTTCTGAGCGATGAATTTTTTGGAGAAAAAAGGTTCGATAAAAAGAACCTATGCCGTGCGAGGCAGTTTATCAATCACCTATTGACAGCAATTAATCTTTATTGAGTGCGACTAATATTTAGCCGGCGAAAAAATATGCCTGACAGTTGATATGTTCCTTAGAAAAAAATGTTCCATATTCTTTTTAGTAAAAGTAAAAAGAAAAAAGAAAAAGCCAGTCATCAAAGCCAAATTATAACGTTCGTGCCAGTGATTTTGAATATAAATTGCTATTTACTCCACATAAATTTTCATTTTATGCTGCAGACCCTAGTCACTGGCACTGAAAAACTTTTCAAGATGAATATTATAATATGAATATTACAATATCGAACGTGTTGCAAACATGCTTAACGTTGCTCCAAAATATGATTAAAATATAATCGATCGTTTTATAAAATCAAACCAATTGAGAATTTTTGTAATATTCGAACGATATATTTCCCGAGCGTTCAACGCGAATTTAAATAATATTTGGCAATTCCTGCTTCAGAAAGTTATTTAATCTCTCTACTCTATTAACATTATTAAATTTATCGACGACCTACAAAACCTTTGCCTTTTGTTTCGTTTTCCCAGTTTTTCAATTTTTCATCCGACTGTTCATGATTGCGTTCATAAGCGTTTTAACATGTTCGCCTATGTTTGTTCATGACATTTTCATTAATCCCGCGCAAAAAGGGAAGGTACAAAGGTACCTCGAGCTATTCTAAAAATATATGAAACAAAAGCACAGTAACGTTTTCTCTGCCGTTACTTTCCCTTCTATTTTTTCCTACGCGTACAGTAAAATGCTCAATTTCTCAATACATTTGTACAGTCTTTATCGGAACGACAAATTCTTCAACTTTCACAAACTATAGTCGAAACGTCAGGCGTAAACTTCAATACGCACAGTGGCTCGTCAAACTATCCGAACACTCTTGGAAAACTTTCTATGTACCTATCATACGAAATGTTTCGAAATTTGATTAGCACCGTAACGAGACACGACTATCTCGATTATATTGGTAAAATTTGAAACGGGTCTGAACATGTATACAGAAGTTACAAGGCATTCGTTGGAAGCACGTATTTCGCAAAGACTATCAAAATATTTGAACAGTCAGTTATTCGTTATCGTTAACCCATCGAGGACCAAAGAACGTGAAAATAAGCAAGTTTGTCAAGATAGAAGTTTGTCAGAGTAATAGATACGATACAGAAGTCGGCTAAAAATCACAGGCACATAAAAAGCTCTATAATGCGAAGAAAAATAGCTCCTCTTATCGAGCCGTAAAATATTTCAATCTCTTCAAACTTCACGAAGCTGTAGAACCTACGTGCAAGTAGAACCACTGAGAGAATATCGTGCGAATTTCTAGAATTGTCTATTGCAATTTACAAATTCAACAGAGTTCGATAACGAGTTCGTCAACCACAAAATACAGCGAGGACATCTTTGGCGCCAATTGCACGTTTAAGACTACTATTGGTGCCGTTGTAGCAAGTATTCGCTAAACACGCGGTCGCGATAAATGTCTTGTAATGTCGTTAGAATGCTAACGAAATTTCACAAGTTTCCTATATAACGAACACGATATATTCGTAACAATAATGTGCGATAAGCATCGCGATACGTATCGCGAGCCACTGCATTCAAATCGCACGAAGCTAACGACGAAGACAAAGCGCGTTTATCTCGCTCGATCTATTTTTGCGTTTGATATACGCGCAACATTGTTTTTTAACCTTCGCCTCGGCGCGCTTACGTTATCCAGGAGCGTAAGTCTCGCTTAGCAAGTACAAACAAGTGCGGTAAAAACGTTAATTCATTCACGGTTAAATGTCGAAACGATCGTTACACGTTGCATATCTAGTAGCAGGCGATTTCAATAATTTAGTTACGCAACCAGCAGCGCGGCGAGCATCGATTCACTGTAGTTTACAGTGTACACGCATATTGCGTGAGAGGTTTCAACAGGGACGAGAATAGGAGGCGAATGAACATCAAATGGACACTTTACAACTGGGTACGGCGACCAATGTCCAGTCATGCGAATGACGCCCGGCGTTTCGGGATTGCCGGATAAAGGGCCCAAGGCCAAAAGCCCGTCTGCTCCATGTCAACTTGGACACACAGCCGAACTGCGCTTAATCTCGCGATAACATTGATTAAGGTAAAGGGTACCTCCTCTGCTCGTCACTATGATTTTCTTTGACACAAGCCGATGTTCCCGTACGCGTAATACGATACGAAACGAGAGGATTAAAACGCGCTTGTTCGCGAGGAAACTGTACGAGCACCGCGGTCCGCTCCGAAACTTCGGTAGCCATACAGGGTGTCCTGTAAGTGGCGGTACAATCCGGTGAGGAGCGATTCTACGTGAAAAAATAAGACGAAAGTGTGGGACAAGATTTTTTCATATAGCGCCTCGTTTCCGAGGAAATGAAGTTTGAAAATGCGTCGGGTATACTTAAACTTGGCTAGGTGGCGGCTACTAGGTGCGCGTAAGCAATCGGCAGGAGGTTTTTCTACGTGCGAAAATAGGTAAAAAATGTAAAGTAAAGTTTGTTCCTTTAAGATCTTTTTTTTTTCAATTTTAACTTTCAAGGAAATAAGGTTTGAACGTGGTTAGTTAAGAACTGATCTAGTACGCACGCCACATATATTTTGACATTTATTTTTCTCGAAGGCAACGCGTCTTACGACAAAATTTTATTTCACATTTTTTACTTAATTTTACGTGCAGTTTAATCTCTCGTCGATTTTATTCGATAATAATAACTGTTGGGTCAAAACTGTTCATCGAACTTGGGTCATCGAACTGTCCGGTCTGGAACTAATAAATCTTGTCAAATTTACAGTGCTCGATTTCTTGGAAAGGAAGCGTCATATGGAAAATATTCGTTTTATATTTTCGACTTATTTTCTCATTTATTTTTCTTCATAAAATCGCTCCTCGCCCAATTGTACCATTGCTTACCGAACACTCTGTATATGCAGCTATGCTCTCGCTCGTATGAACCAAAAGTTCAATTTACTCTTCTACTAATAACACCACATACAAGGTGTTCACGTTATTACTAGCCAGCTTTTTTTCTTGTAAACGGAAGGTATTAGAAACAAGCGAAAGAGTTGAAAGTTCTACGCAATTTTTTATACATATTTGCAATATTTTTCATCTGAAATTATCTCATACGAATGCGTGAAATGTCAAATCGAATTCATCTACCTTGCATGACCATCACGGTCGTAAAAGATCAACAATGAAGGAATTATTTCGAACAATACTCGCTTGACGTATTTACCAGAATTTCCTCGTGGTACTGTCTGGCACGTTAAATATGACTAATCTTTCGTCGTTATTCGCTATCAGAGCGCGATATCCAAGCATGGGTATTAATATCTCGGATAATATTAGCAGAAGCCTTCGAAAATATTATTCGGGGAGCTGATGTGTGCGTTCATGCACCAGCAGATTATACGAAACATTTTCTCTAAATTTGTCAAAAAAAAAAAAAGAACAACTGGCACGTAATATTCAAAATAATGCTATTATTATGGACCTTGTATGACATTTTCAGCCATTGTATGACACATGAGTGAATTCGTCTTAGCACACGTTTTCACGCGACATAAAAGAACGTACAACGTTTTATTAAAAAAAAAAAAAAAAATTAAAGACCGCCTCTGTTTCTTGGAAAATATTGCAAATAGAAAAAGATGATACGCGATATCGTATTGGTCATAGAAAACTGTAAAACTTTTTCCTTTTTCACTTTGTTCGTTTGCGCTCCATTTACAAGACAAACGCCGCCATGTAATAGCGCGAACACCCTGTGTGTGGCGTTATCAGAGGAAGAAGAAATTGAACTTCTGGTCGATGCGAGCGAGAGCATAGCGCCGTATATAACTACTAAAGCGACAGTATCGTCGTTAGTGAGGGTATGCTCTTAGTGATGGGATCTGAAACACTCGAACCGCGTCGAATTTGGATCGTGTATGGCTCATTTGCTGCAACAATGACACATTATCGATCGAAATCGGGTACGTACGCACCTGGACGATGAGTTCTCCGACGCAGGAAATGACAGGTTCTAAGGATATAGATCCATTAACGTCGAGACACGAGCATTCGGGGTCGTTAAATCGCTCGGTAGCTATTGCACGCTCATCTACTCGTGATCGCGGAATTCTCGAAGCAGAAGAAACGAGCGTGGCTGCGTTTCTCGTAACCAAACGCTGGTGACTTACCTGCAACAAGAAAGAGAGGAAATTAGACGAACCGCGTGGACATTATCTCGCGACTATTTAAATAACATTCGCTGCGAAACCGACTTTTCATTTCCCATTTCGTTTCTATGCTAACAGATAATTCTCACACGCTACGCGTCGTTGTATCGTATAAATTGTCTTTGCACATGGGTCTGCGTATTGCTGCAATAACGACGTAATTCAAAAATCACGGCCCGAAGCTCCAGACTACTGCGAGTCTCGAGAAGTCTTGATAAGCCTCGAGCCTCGATAGATTGAATCTTTAAAGTCGCGAAAGTCTTGGTCACCTTGGAAATCCTAAAAGCCTCGATCGTCTTGAAAGCATTAATAGGTTGGAGAGTATATTGACAGGTTTGAAAATATTGATAGGTTCGATAGGCCAAGCACGATGAGCGTTAAATGTCCTACAAGCTTCTCGATTACGTTAATAAAACGCAGAATGTTCGGATCGCTGTAAATACATTTCGAACACCAGATCGAATTTTCGAAACTTGTCGAAACTCTCGAGACGTTCGAGTCCGTCGAGAGGACCAAGAATCTACCAAGATTCACCGGGAGGCGATTCAAACCCTCCGCCGTATGCGTATGCGGATTCAAGGCGACTCGAAGTGTTTCGTGTAAAATGCGCGTAAACATCCAAGCGAACGTTATAAAACCAATGCACAGATTCAGCATGACTCACGACATGCAAAAATAATCCACGCAGATGGCCTCTGCTGCGTATGGGATTTAAAACGAAAACACGACTGTCGCGCGGTATTGAATTATGAATTATGAGCAAGGTCAGATAAGTGGATTAATTATTTGAACGCAGTCGACGGATCAGAAGAACGTCCACAAGAATAAGAATGAATCACTCGGCTCATTCATTTTATGCACGAAAGTTGTGCACGGTTATCGAGCAAGCTTGTTATCGAAATATCTCGTATATTGAGACCACCATTAATTACATAAATAAAGCTAATCAGACGAAACTAGGACTCCAAGCATATACGATTTAATATTCTCATTTGTAAGAAACATTTCGCACAATCAATGTCTCGTATCTGTCCCAGTATTTATGCATCTCAAAGATATATGTACCGCTACGCGAAAGTCTTCTACATACAAAGCATAGCAAAAGGATGACGGAAGAGTATGCGCCATCGGCGAGATGACAAGGTCCTCGCATTTTGCAGCAGGGCCATTGCTTTTCGAAACGACAGACGCATAGCGTGAATGCACGGTGGAAGATTGGCTAAGCGTGTTATTAGCGTTGGCAAGGCGATATTACTGCATTTTGGTGTTTCTTACGCGTTCGTAATTAAAAATGAAAAATATATATTACCGCGTTAATATAGCCTAGTTTCTAGCCTAGTTTCCTTTTCACAAAACCGTAAGAAATACGCTTTAGAAATCTATGCTTCGTAAATGCAAATTTTGCCGACATTATCTCGGAAGCTTCGGTTAACCTGTGACTGCAAATCGATTCGATAGGTTTGCCGCTTCGAAGAGAAACGAGCCTGCTACAAAATGCAAGGGCTTCGTCGGTTTCATCAATGACGCGGTCTCTTTCGTCATCGTTTGTCCATTATCCTATGTGTTAGCATACAGTATACTTTATTACATACGGTATTACAGCAGCGTATCCCTTTCAAGTATCTTCAAGAAGAATAAATACACAGACAGACGCGGACGAAGCCAGCCATTGATTCCGAGAAATATTTCCTTGCAAGATGCATCTTAATTTCATGGGAAAAGTACAGATACATCAAACTGTTTCGATTTCGTTCCTCGGTATGGTTGAAGTTTAAGTTCAGTTTCAAGTTCGGATCTCATTCTCAACTTCGGACCAACTATCGATTCACGTTTGGATATAGTATTTTACGAGACAATTCGATTTAATTTTTAACAGCCAATAAAGTAACGACGAAGCTGGCGCTTGCATTTGCAACGAACTCGTAACGAATCCGTGACTGTCGAACATTATAACAGAACAGAGTTTCTATCTTCGGTGTGTCCAACATCCGAATTATGGGTTAGATTCAGGAAGTTAGACTATCCTCAAAAACTTTCGACGTAAATAATGTAAATAATAAATTATACGGTAGCATATACGGACACGTATAATAAAGAGGGGAAAAATTGTAATCGATCAATGTCCGGATATCTTTAAACGACAGTGTCGATACACTGTCTGAAAAGCAAAGCCGGGAAGAGATCGATCGATACGGCAGTTTGAGAAAGCGAACGAAATCGAGATAACGCAAAGCTCGTAAAATTGCTACAGAAAATAAGGACAGAAAGAAGACTCGCGAGGTTCGGGAAAACCAAGCCGGCCGATATCGACGCGACGATAATCCTTCAGCGCAAAACGATCAGAAGCATTTTATCGCGGCAATTAAAGTTTATCTAGCCGGCCTAAATGTCGCGAAACGCTGAACGATACTGCTGCCTATGGAACGTCATTAGCGGTATTCCAATTTAACGGTGAGTATTGTGACCCACGAGAAGCTATCGATGCCAGCGACGCACAAGCAGATATATCTCGTTGCGAATAATAAACGCTCTCTGTTTGAACAACCTGCCGGGACAGACCGAACAGAGAGAAATCGCGGAGAAGAAACAATAATGGAGACACAAAGCCCTCGCTTGATCAAACGAACGTATATACACCTAGAACGTATACGCTAGAGAGATATAAGCAGCCTAGAAGTGCAATGCGGTCCCGTTCGTCGGTTTCCTCGTGACATATCACGAAAGGTTTCGCCATAATGCCACAATGTGCCTCGACACGGCCTCAACGCTTATTATAGCCGGTCGCTCGAGTTAAAGGGCAATCCTCCTCGCACAAATCGGTACAGTTTTGCGAAAGCGATTTAGTTGGACGTCGAACCTCTATAAATCTGCTCTCTCCAGTCGGTGTATCCTCGCGAGGAGATTGCACGGTTCGCGTCGATGCCCTTACTGCTGACTAACACACACACACACACCGACCAAGGTCTGTCACTGGCGATGGCATCTGAAACACTTCTAACCGCTTCGTATCTCTGTATTCGAGTGTAAATTTGAAGCGCTTCGAGCGTCGTTCGAAGCTTAAAAACTCTTGTAAATCTTGGGCCTTTGTAGATTTTCAGGCTTTCAAGTCGACAAGGTCTTGATCGCCTTGAAATCGATGTATCGAGTCATCGCGTATGTAACGCCACTTTTCTGACAGTTCAGTTCGAAACAACGGGGGCGTTGGTACGATAGGTACTATAAATTTTACAAAATTGGACGATCAACAACTCGATAGAGATAGTTCGTATGTCGGTACGGAATGTCAGTGACGCCGTTTGAACAAAAGTAATCAGGAAGCTTGTAAGACGTTAGAAATTGCTAACAAAACGATTCAGAAGGTTGAAGAGAAAAATTTCAAGACTCTCGAGAGTTTTCAATTTCGAATCGTGTTCGAAGTGATTGGAATTTTTCGACACATGTATACACAGATTGGCAGCGTTTCCAAGTGTTTCAGGACCCATCGCTATCTGTCATCGGTTTGATGACCGACGATCGATCGAGGAATCTATCTGCTGTAAATTGTGGCACGCGTGGATGCCATGCTTTTTCGGGGCCAATCGTGTTATACGTTGCACTCTTGCGTCAACATTTCGCGAACGTTGCAGTTCGCTTTTTCAGAGCTGATCCGAAACCGAAGGTTTCAAGCCGTGTCGTCGCTGTTTGTACTCTCCGAGTATTCTGTGTACTCTGTGAACAGTTGCCGATTGGCTGTTCGTCGTTGGCCCATCAAATCGAAAGTTGTTCTTTAATTTCAAATGTAATTTCAGGCTGATCGCACGATTGATAGCGAAAAATCGGGAACGCGACGTCCATCGGCCATCGCGAAAGTTGGAAATGTAAAACATGTTTATATGGAGGAATACTCGGAGGTCAGCTCGCAGACACCCGATACAGAAGCGTGACGTGCAGTTCTCGATCTACCGTCCGATGTTCGTGTACACGAGCAGAAAAGCAGAAACGCGAGAACGTTAAATTGCTACGTGGAAAAGCTCGTTAACGTCGAAAAACTCCTTTTGGCAAATCGAAATTCGACCGTCCATTCAATGTACATGAAACGCTCCGGGTGGCTTTCATTTCCTGCATTCTGTCGTATTTCTACCGCGGCCTGTACATTTTAAAACGAACCCTCATACCTGTTCGCGCCGTGATACGGAAATTTGCGAATTTGTTCAAATTTTTAATCCCTCGCTCCTCTTCTATTCCGCGAGAAATATACGGTTAAATTAAACCGTAATACCGAAAGAGATAACAATCTATCGAATAAGGACCAGCCATAGCTGTATTCGCGCGCGCTCTACTATCCGCCTAAAAAATTTAATTAGGTACAGCTTACTCTTTTACAATCGCCCTTTCAGAATATTTCGCAATCGGCGAGTACGATGAAAATCGCATAAGGATTTTATCGTGACGTCGAGTAATCGGGAAAAATGATTAATCGTCGCAAAGCTTTCGCTGTTTCGCTGGGCAAACGAATTTTCCACCGGATTTAACGAATATTATTTCGCGTATTGCAGGCGTACATCCAGGAGTTTCCAGTGACTCGAAGATCAAACGACCGATACGATGTCAGAAATTAGGTCACCGACAGCCAGTTATTCGTACGCAGATCTGTCATTAATAGACAGATTTTACAACTTTCCAATTAGCCGTATCGTCGTCGGACACAGCGTCGAGTTTGATAATTTACCAGTGGGACGATTAACGGTGCAGACACGAGTCGAAAGTGGCTGAGACAGCGTTAGCTACAACTGCAGTTGCTCTGCTCACGCTTCGTGTCTCGAGTTGCTGGCAAGATTTTTAAAACGATCGTCGTCGGCCGACACGCTCCGCATCGAATAAACATCGCGACTATCTACTCGCGCCATATCGCCAATAGTTCATTACACTATACGTGATTTTATAAGACAGACACAGGTTTTTAGCGAACTTCTTAAAGCACCCTGATGCAATTTAATCTTTTCGATAAAATTTGCAGATCAAAAATTGTCGAGCTACGATTATTACAACTCACTGTATTACCGTGATCTTTTTCAAACAGCTTCGACAAATCTTCGTTTCTTGTACTTCTTACGCATAATCTTGCACGAGTATACAATTCCGGCCGATTAGCGCTCTCATCGCGGATTAAAACGACAATGTGCCGCGACAACTGTTTCGCAAAGCTTAAAGAGTTTGTCTCACGCACAACTGTGCTACTACTGTGTTTAATCTTGTACCAGATCGTGTAATATATATTATGCGCAATTTATACAACGTATAATACGTCTTAAAACACTCTCGATTGTTCGTCGTACCAGTTGAAGCTTAATCGTTTTTATTTCTCAGACGCACAACGACCAAGTTCAACGGCGAAAAGGTTAATCGTTTTCTCGGTACTGTGGGTTAATCGTCGCGTCTCGTACGAAACCAGCGAACGTTCCGATACTCGCGCGTGTCTCTGCTAAACTTCATCCTACGCGTTTTAAGCCGCGAAACTCTGCGAATCCGCGTCGTAATAAATTACGTTGATATAATATACATCGATATCGTTATTGAAATTCTATTTCTTCAAGCGCATTCCGACGACTAAGCGGCGTTAAACAATCGCAGGATTCGCCCGTCCACCGTACGGTTTAGCTTCCACGAACGACCGGTAAGCGTGGAGAGGCGAGTTGACAGTAAAAGGAAAGAGCGAGTGAAATACGCGGAACGGCGAGTAATTTGAGCGTAATTGGCCGATCCAATGTCAGAACGTGTCAATCCCGACATTTACGATCCAGCCAATGGGACGTTCGAAGTCATCGTTCAGAGGAATCAAAGGATTAACGAAATTTCAAGCGCGCAAGAACGATCGTCCGATTGTTTTTCTCCGATTGCGCGCACGGTGGACATTATCCGTTTCGTTTGCCTTTGATTACACGATTTCTGGCGATTTATCGGAAACTTAGAAGGTGCAGACGATGCGCGCGAACGTAGAAAATATTCAAAGTAAGGTAGTTGTTTCGTCTGAATGGGCGAAATAAATCTTTATGCAGGTTCCATTTCCTTGCAGTTACGGCGATAAAAATATGAAAAATATGCATAAAAGTGGGCGGTTCTATCGATTACGTTTCACTTTGTGTTTATTATCGTCGAGATTCTCGCGGCGGATACGCGTCCACTGAACGAACTTTGCCAGAGGATCGTAGCGAAATTTCGAGCCGCGATACGTAAAACGTCGGAATGTCGATCAGGCGTTAACAATATCGACCACGGAGCGTAGTTATTTTTCAAAATTACACCGATACCCTTGCACTATTAAATTATGCAACGATTCCGTGCCTTCGGTACAATTACGCGGATCACGTCGTTAGCGATGTCGACGAGCCGATCGTAAAAACAAGTTCGTGGAAAAACACGGCAACGTGTCTCTTTCATGCGGTGGATAGCAGCATTTCGAAGGATAAAAATAATATACATGCACGGAATACTCGCAATCGGAAAGATTCAGTAATTACATAACAGTACATAGGCTGTACATGGCATTTTATGACGCGCGTGTATACTGCACTCGGTAACACGGTATCAACATAACGGACAGGGCTAACTGCTTTGCATATTGCAAGGCAACCATGTCAAACGAAATGTTCGTCCGTGTCAAAACTCATCCTCCTCCTAGAGAATTTCACGTGAAACTATGGCCTGTTAATTTACTTTTTAACACGTGCTCGTAACCCGCTTTCCAAGCACTCTTATCGCCTCGCGTAAAATAATTAACCAACGTTGAATCCTCTTTGGTCTGCTACGAAACAATAAACGTCATTGCGATCGAATCGCGAACGATTGCAGCGCGCCGTGTCAGTCGAATAGACGCATCCGAACAATCGCGTGTCCAGCCGAATGGAATTTCTCCGTTAACGTTGCGGAAGCTTTAATACCGACTTTCTCTTTAATCTTACGTTGCACCATCTGCGAAATCGTTATTCGCCACGTCGATTCTAGACTGACTATCCGCGCGAGGAACGCCAAGTCGAATGAAATATGCAAAGGCCAACGTCAGCCAGGCCCTTTAATTCCCAGGAATTCTCACGACGCGCATCCACTTGGCGTCTTTAATTTCGCTAAGCACCATCGTCCGGCCAGCACGCATAAACTGACCGCTTCATTTCGCGCGAGTAATTGCTAGCCAATGGGGCGTTACCGCGGAAATTACAGTCGTAGTCGTCCGTCATCGTCATCAGTGACACAGGCTCAGCACCAGGGCGACGTAGCTTTAAGCGTTGCAAGCAGTAAGTAGGATCTCGTCCGTACGCGATAGACTATGTAGAACGTACGTAGCTGTACATGCGGTTATTATAAGCGAGATCTATGCCCATATACGATAACTGTGCCGCTCTCCAGTTATGGCTCCTCTCTCTCTCTCTCTCTCTCTCTCCTCCTCTCCCTCTTTCTTTCTCTCCTCCCATCCTTCTCCTTATTTTATTCCCTTACGCTTCCTTTCGTCCAACCAACGCAACGCGACAGGACCTCGGACTGGCCAAACTATTCTCGGTCGGAGAAAAATCGGCTGCTGGAATCTTTCGGATAATGTTTCGATAAACGACCTAACATACTGGACGACTTTTGACTTGATGATCCGATGACTGGGTGGCTTTTGAAGGATTTAAAATGAGCAAGCGATAGGAAAATGAGGCGTTATCGACAAGGGCGATTTAACATCGAACCTACCGACATTTCGTGTATACCTAGTCCTACCACGAGCGGTGAAATGACCGCTTGAAAAAAAAGATATGTATCTTGATATAGAAAGAGATTTTTGCGATTTTTTTCGCAAAGTAAACGATAATTCTAAACGAAATTTAAAAAACGGTCGTTTGACCGCGCGTGGTAGTAGGTTTAGCGTTAATACTCGGCAATAGAAATCTATTGGTGGATACTCGTACGCACAAGTACGCTACTGCGTATGGAACGTAATACGGATCATTCGTTGCACCTTATCAGCATTTTCTTTTTCATCTTTTGATCTGTCGTTAAAATCTTCCGAAAGCGAGGAATTTCTTTTTTCGACGTTAGTACGCGTGTATGTATGTATGTATGGAATTATCGATTACTTTTCCTTTGCGCTTCGTGCAACCTACCGGCTGTTTCTGCTTCGTAATTAGACCGCGGCTTTTCATGCAAATTCGCACTTCTCTAAGATTGATCGAACAAATGGAATTTAAGTAGAAATTTACTTCGCCGATCGAATATTACAACGAGCGCCGTACTTTGATTATTTTCTATACTTCTTACGTACTATGTGCAGTTTTGCACGTTTCAAATTTCCAATAAATCTATTCGCGATTCGTCGCTATTTTCGCTATTAAGTATTCCCTTAATTCGCTCGATAGTTCTCCGCCACTTGCGCGTCTAGTTATAAATTGAAAACGTCAACCCGATCGAGGAATACACAGAGGGCGTGATGATATAATCGAGTTTATTTCGAATATTATTCGATATTATTCGGATAGTCGGCCATTCGAATAAGAAACGTTCGGAAAATCGAGATTTTACTGTATAATGTTGCGACACGTCGCAATCGCGTTCCGCCAATGTTACACGCTTACACGCGTCTCTGCGCACTTTCTTATCGTCAAACTACCGCTTGCATCGACCCTAAGAAAATTCCAGCATTTCCATATGTTTGATTCTCCGGCGAAATTAGCCGAGAAATCGTCGTTTTGCATACTCATTGTACGACAGTTGCAAACGCTCGTGGGACCGACGAAAGCTACTTTGTCACTTGGCGAAAAACAAACGTGACGAACACGTTCTAACAAGAATTTTGAATTTTAGATTTTAAACACTCACGATGATTCGATGACAGCGGAGCTCGCGGCTCTGCGACAAGCGAACTGGAATATTTATGGAACACGGCGGAAAAGGTGCTAATAAAAACTCGATTGGAACGCGAAGAGTGAGAAATGCGCGGAGAATTTTGAGCTGCCGATCAAAGTAATCGTAATAACGAGGCAGAATTGGCCAACTTGGTTCATCGAAAGAAAATTCCACGAACGTGTTACCGCCTGCTTTTTCGATCGTTTGCTAGTTTGTAACATTTTCGTGGCAACGTTTAAACTTCTTTCCAACTTTCGTTCGGACGAAGTTTAAAGCGACATGCGTTACGTCGCCAACGGCTGAAACGGCGAAATAAAATAGAAAATGAAGAAGATAGAATTAAGAGAACGGCAAAGTACGATACGCCGAGATTCGCCATACATTTTCTCAGAAATAAATCACACTTACTCGCAGGGACAAACATTTGGCGTGTACATTTCCCCGCGAGTATCTGAGTTTCGAATATTACAGGCAAATGGACGGACTGACTAATGAGAGTTTTAAAGTTGGATGCGGGAGAAGGTTATGCGGCAATCCGAGCTTTTAGATGGACCGAATATTTCCTGGCAATGCAATTCGAATGGACGAGACTCTGATACAGAGAAAAAGAGTACGCACGGGTGTTAAGATTTATTGCATGCAAAGTGGCACGTGCCGATATTAGAGTCAAACGCAATTAATTTCTGAATAGTTGCGTGGCGCGTCGTTGAGTACTTCCATTTTATCGCTCTGTATCTTACAACTCAATAAGAATTCCTGCATTTTTGACGCTTCTTATATTCTTCGCGTACCTGTTCCTACTGTACGCTGCATTTTTGTCGAATGCACGATCGTGATAAATATCTCGTAAATGTCCGATGTTGACGAATACCTTTCGTATATTAGGTCGTCCGGAAAGTTCTTTTCGCGCTCGCCTTATCTCGCTCTACTTAAGTAAATAAACCATCGGATCACTCTACCGTCAATCGCGTGGTCACTAGTTGTCCTCTGGTAAGGCGAGAGAACAGTTCTCGACGTTAGTAGAAAGTGTATCGAGTGCTTTTTGCGTGGTGAAAGATGGAAGACCGAAAGATGCGTTCCAGTCACGTTACGTTTCACCGCTTTAAAAAAGACAGTACGCCTAAAAACACTGCAAAGGAGATTTGCGACGTTTATGGTGATCGGCCTGTAACTGTTCAAACAGTCCGGAATTGGTTTAGGAGGTTTAGAGCCGGACATTTTAATCCGAAAGACGAAGATCGCAGCTGACGTCCATCCACCACTGATACTGACCTTATCAAGGCCTGCCTCGATGAAAACCCAAGGTCTGGCGTTCGTGAGATAGCAGATGCTTCAAACGTTCCGCGAACAACGATTCACGAGCATTTAACAAAGCTTTGGGTCTCCCATCGACAGCGAGCAATCTCCTGAATCGAATCTCGACATGCGATTTGCTAATTGAACGCGACAAAGGAGAGCCATTTTTAAAAAAGTTAATCACCGGGGATGAAAGTTGCATTCTCCGCGAGCGATCTTGGTCGAGTCAGGATAAGTGTCCTCCAATGGTAGCAGGGCCTGGACTTCACCCGAAGAAGATGCTGCCTTCAATTTGGTGGAACTGGGAAGGTATCCTCTACTACGAATTGCTTCCGGAAGGGCAAACGATCAACGGTAAAAAATATTGCAGCCAACTCGAAAGAACGTTCTGAGGTGGTGAACAGACGTGTTCCACCACGACAACGCGAGGCCACGCGTTTCTTTAGCGGTGCGAACGAACCTTCTAGAGTTTGATTGGGACGTTTTACCACATCCTCCGTACTCTGCAGACCTTGCACCATCGGACTGTTATTTGTTCCTCTCCCTAAAGAATTTTCCTCGCGAATAGAAAATTCAAATCGGTAAACGAAGTGAGAAACGACCTCGTGGAATATTTTAAAAGTAAGCCAAGAGAATTTTGGTAAAATGGCATTATGGGGCTCGCGGAGAGACGGCAAAAAGCGGTAGAAGAGAAAGGATCATACACTGTTTAAGAAAGGTACACAGAAGGAAATATATATTTTATACTTGCCTCCTATTTTGAAAACGAAAACAACTTTCCGGACAACCTAATACATATTCGAATCGATTTCGAACTTGCCGAATATAGTCGTGACAGTAGCGTCTCGTCGCGGTGATGATAAAATTTCAGAATGTCTCGTACGAGACTCAAGGCATCTACGAGCATTTGAATACTTCCCCGAGCGTGTATGTGTACACGTACATGTATAGTTTCCCTTAGCTTATTACGCTTTTTCTACCAAACAGTTTATTCCACGAATAAATGAATAAAAGTCCGCGGTTAATTTCGTTAGCGTCAGTTGGGAAAAACAGGCGGCTAACAGCGTACGACTGCGTCGATAACGCAACGTGCTTGTAGTAACGCTGCTACGTAATCCATCGGAAATGTCTTAAGACAAGTGAAAACGTCGAGCGTCTCGAGGTCGCGGATACCGGTTGCCACTGAGCATCCAATTCTCTAGGCGGGTTTCCGGATAATCCAAAGCGCGTCTGCCATATTCGATGCCACGTGGTTTCACGCGTTCGTGGGACCGAGAACGACGATATTTTCTTTCGCAGCGCTCACAAACCCGCTCGAATTAACCCAAAGAGTAATGTTTTCGCTTAAACATTTTTCCTAGTTTTAAATGAAGTTTCATGGCAGCTCGTTTATACCGATTGCCGCCACGTTTAAATCCTTGCTCCGCGCGTTTTCTGAAATTTATCGTCATTGTTTCCCAACAAACCGTGTTACTCTTCGAAACTGTACAAGTCGTTTTCTTAAGTCGAGTAACCAGCGATTCTACGATAAATCTACGACCCAGAGAGAGATACAGAGAGACACGGTGCTACACGTACTATAATTTCTCATCTATCTTATCATTGCGACGAATATCTGCCCCTTCTACTTTGTCAGCAGAAGCGAACCTAATGGCATATCGCAAAGACTCTGAACCGTTTTCACGCTCGCTAATTATTATCGTGTTTCTCGAATGTAAAACAGCCGGCATATTTGCTCACTTGCAACGAATCTCTTTCGTCCAACAAGTTTTCTGACGACCAATTTCGATGAGTGTTTCAAACATACGATACGTATGTGGCGATGTATGGCTTCTCAGTTTCGCATTTTAACGTCGGTTTGGTAATAAATAATTAATTGTGAGAATTATTTTATGGAGATTCCGCATTCTCTTTGCAAAGAATATAGGAAAGATACGGGTGAGAAAGTTGCAGAAAAATTGTTCCACGAATGGTCCAGCGGCGTAATCTTCTACCGGGTTGTAAAATTAACACGAGGGTGAGGAATCAAGGGTTTCAATTTTGAGTTAAGTGTCGAGGGTCCGTGTATACTAGGTAGAAGGAATCGTAAAATTGATACTGAGTCAAGAGATGTCGGATTATTGGTTGTTGTTGATTATTTTACTGCAATATGAAATATTTATTGCAGCTTGAAAATAAATAATTTCCTCCCAACGTCCGACTGTACCTACGGTGGATCTTTAACAGATTCCTAGAATAAACAATTTCTCATCTAAGCTAAGATAAATAACTGCAAATAAACAATCCCCCTGGAATAAATAATTTCCCGACGATAAGGTGTAATTCATTATCAATGAATTTGTTCCTCAAATCTGACGCCATCTTCCCCTTTGTATATTCCGATAATATTTCCTATTTACGATTAACTCGAGCGATTCTGCAATTTCACAACGTTTATCCTTTTCCCTGTGACAAGTTAGAACTTGAACTTTTTGGAGAAACAAACAATTCAATGAAACGATGTTAAACAAACTAAACGTACCAGGTATTATTTGCACGCAGCTTCATTACATGAAGTACAATATAAATATTGCTTTGTCTGACGGTGTTTGTACAAACACGAGCCCTGGTCTGTCAAATGTTGTGGCGATCGTCTTCGACCATTCTCTAACCGTCGTAGAATACGTTTCGTTTGCATTATAACAGAAAATGCCTACTATTAGATTGTCCTATTAGAAAGTTTCTTTCGTTTCGTAAGGAAATAATGGATACAGCAGATTCTCTGTTTTATATTATTTTCGTCGAATCCTATATGATCATAACAATAGAAATAGAAGAAAATGGATCATACAAGGCTGAATGGAATAATATTATTACCATTCATTTCTATATATTATATTACTATATTACATTGCATATTCAATAATAATATTATTAGTAGTACCTATTATTTCCTTACGAAGGAAAGAAACTTTCGGGACGACCTAATATTTCCTTATAAAAGGAGAGACAAACTTTTCGCACGTCCTAACACTTGGCGATACCTGAAATCGTCTTTAAGAATCGCTATTAGCAAGACGCGAAGATCAGTATTTTGCCAACGATCCATCGTAGAAGGGTCTTGTCGTAAAAAGATCGCGAAAAGATTTTCCACGCCGCGGAAGAAACAGAGCGGACGTTCGAGCGGTGCCATTTATCCGACAACAGCAAGAAGTAGCAGAAAAATAATTGAAAAAGAAACTCGCGGCAGGCGATCGTGCGTAGGCACGCGCGTGTTTCGTGATCGCGGAATCGGCCCGGCGCTATTTACATGCGTAAGCTGTTCAATGAACGCGCGGAAATTGAAACATCGAGTCGCTTAAGTGCGAGTCGCCGAAGGAAACGGAAGAGGGAAAGAAAGAGAACGTCCTCGCGACGCTTGCTACGCTCCATTAATTTTATTACGGACCACCGAGCACGCGAATTCTCGTCTGAAACGACACACCAAGAGCGGAGATTGAAGTTTTCCTTCTTCCTTTCTCTTCGGCCATGTCGGCACGGTCTTCTCGTTTTAAGCGCTCGGAATATCGTTAGAAGACGATAGGATCGAGTCGCGCTGAATTTTGCCCGCGCAGCAACGAAACGGATTTCGCGATCGAAAGAGACCGACCGCGATAACTCTTGGAAAGGGAACGAAGGAAAAGCGACGACACGAGCAGAGAAAAGTCGTTATTAGCGTCGAAACGCTGTCACGTTTCTTTCTGCGCCGATAGCCTTCGCTTCGTCGCAGCGACGATTCGAACGACGAGTAAATATTGCCCGCTCTTAACCCACGAATCATCAACGTTGTTGCATTCGCGCGACATTTTATTAGGTTGTCCGAAAAGTTTCTTTCGCCTTGTAAGGGAATAACGCACGCTCCACGTTCTCCGTTTTATATTATTTTCGTCGGATCACGTATGATAATAGTAATAATAGAAATAGAAGGAAATGGATCCGTAGATGATTGAATAAAGTAATACAGGACGAAAAGAGATTGCGCGTCTGTTATTTCCTTACAAAAGGAAAGAAACTTTCCGGACAACCTAAACCAAAGATAAGATTGCTTTTTTCCAATTGCATGGTCGAATTCCGTTTTTCCACAACGTGGCTTCAAAAGGCGATTCCAACGATTCGGTCGACAGTTTTTGCAACGCTGTTTACTCTCTTCCACGAGATTTCACGAGATCGAAAGAAGCTCGAGTATTCGTACAATACGACAGACCGTGACGCTCGGTAGATCGGACGAATCGAACAAGCCACGTTTAAACAAACAGTCGCTAACTATTTTCCATAGTTTTATTTTGTTGCGTGACGTTAATTGGCCGCGTATTTTAGCCGCGACGCGCCGCGTCGAATATACAAGGTAACAACAACGAAGGCCATACACAGCTTGCGGAAATTTTTACAATTCCCGACCATGTGCTGCCGCGTCCGAATATTAACCATCTGCTGGAGGTTTCCGCAGATTCGCGGAAGCGCAACGACTAATGGACAATAATAATCCGCGGCGGTTCTGTAGGCGGAAAGTCGAACGTGCCGACAGATCGTCACGTTCAGGTGATTTTCATATACGCGCGTGTGACCAGCGTCAACCGTGACATCCATAAATAATCGGTTAAAACGATTCTCCTTAAAACCGTCTGCGATTAAATGTTGCGCCATTCGGATTAACGCGAATTAAAACGCGTTGGCGGCGAACAATCTTATAGGATTACTTGCGTCAAACGGAATCGATAGTTACGTAACTATCGATCGCGGTGCGGCACGATAGGAAACAACGCGAGAACAGCTTGGCCTGTGAAATTTCTAATAAATTTGACGAGGCCTTAATCGTATCGCGCTATTTAAAGCAATCGTCGCTTTCTTTTCCAGCGATCAAAGGAATGTACTGTGCGCCTTGGTATTAGGTTGTCCGGAAAGTTTCTTTCGTTTTTAAAGGAAACGATAGATGCACAGACTCATCTCGTTTTATATTATTGTATTCAATCGTGTACGATCCACGATTTTGTTCTGTTTCTATTATCACGATCGTACGTTATTCGACGAAAATAATATAAAACACAGAACGTGGTGCGTCCATTATTTCCTTAGAAAACGAAAGAAACTTTTCGGACAACCTAATATATCTCGACCCTGTCTAACGTTCGCGACTAACGTTCGTGCAAAATGTACTTCAACGCGTTCGATCGATATAGACATTTTTATTCCTTCGATATTATACTACAAAAAAAGAAAAATCATTAAAATGCCATTTGTTCCCAGACATTTGTTCGCGCCTGGTCGTATCGTCTTTACTTTGACATGGTCCGTTGTTAAGGTCCGTGGATCGTCCGTGTAATTTTGTTTCTACCAGTACGTCATGAAAAATGGAAAGCAGATTAATGGAAAAAATATGGTTAATTGGTTAGTTGCGAATGCCGAGCGAGACGAAGCTCGTATTATCAGAGCCAAATAAATAGTAATAAAAATAGAGCAGTATGCCGAGGGAAACAAGCTAATTGCGCAGAGAGAGGAAGCTGTTTATGCGTAAAAGTATAGAGCAGAGTGATTAATGGTGCATCAACATCATCATTCATTACATTAGCCCGTAGCGAATGATGAAAGCGTGCCGTGTCAAAGCAAGTGCGAAATCAATCGTCGGTCAGGTCGATGCACCTGCACACCAATCACAATCAATGCTGCGTTCTCAATAATGGCGCAACCATAGACGCGAACGGTACCGTAGTACGCCACAGTGTGGCATGGTATAGAGATCGGCTCGAATAATCGCCATTATTATCAATCGCGGATCGATAGGCTCCTTGGCCTTTTTTTTTTTTTAAACAAAAACCCGCGCCGCCCGAACATTTATTACAATAAATCGCGGTACGCTCTTCTGCCGTATACCGTGTTGCTATAGCGATAGCGTGGCGTGGCGTGGCGTGGCGTGCTGCGCCGTGCAGATAAGTCGAGAAGAATACCATTGGCGAATTGAGATCCGGACGACGCGGCCGAACGAACCGCTTCAATTTCAGTTCGCATGCGTCCGATAATTACGTTGCTGATCACGGGTCGAGCCGAGTAGATTTAAATCACGCGATATCCAATCACCGTTTGATACATTCTGTAATAAAGCAACGAGTCCCGGACGAATACGTTGCGCAGACTGATAACGCCAGCCCGAAGAAACTTTAATCGATGCTCGAAATATAGACGTTACGTTGGCGATCCCATCTACCTAGCGATGCACGTATTTTTGCGCACGAGCCAGCACAACTGTTAATCAACTGAATTTAAATTACGTACCACGATGTTTTACTTGCTGGCGATGCCGCCGGCGAGATTACGCGCGTTCATAAATGTTTGCAACGTTCCCGCTGTAAAATACGGCCGGAAGTACTTTGGAAATGTTCATTCTCTAGCCAGGCTTTGACCAATTTCGCTCGGCCGCCGACAGGGGACCAAAGCAAAAATACAATCGAATCGTTTTGTCGGCCACGGAAAAAGATTTCAACAGCGATAAATTAAAATTTAATGCCTTCGTCGGTTAACGTAAAAATCTGCCCGGTAGCTGTATAACAAATTCATTCGACGCAGCGGGATCTGAGTCCGATAAGAGATCACGGTTTTTTCACGATATTTCTCAGCCAACTAATTGATATTTTCAACGGGAACGTTGATTCATTTTTACCGCGATCGGTAACAACGTTATATGCGGTTCTAATCGAATTGCGATAAAAATCTTCAAACTTTCGCCAAATCTGAGAGTTCAAGGATACTTTTCATCGTCGCTCTTAACCGGTTAACTGCAGACGATTACGCCGCTCAGGGGAGGAAAAGGGACTTTTTTTACGAACGTTCGGCCAACCTGTAAACACGCTAACGAACAAATATATCGGCGTAGACTTTTTCCCGTAAAATCTCTTTTCTCGCGAATCTGTGTAACTTGAGATTGCTTACTCGACTAGTTCGTAAAATAACTCTTGTGGAATAAAATCTAGAATAAAAACGTACAATGATAAAATTGCGAAAATGCACCGAGCGTGCGCGTTGGCGTATTTCTCGATCTCGGCGACAAATAGCATTAACTCTAAGCATAATATCGCCTGGCTGTAAACACGTTTTTCCATCGTGCGTTAAATGTCGAAGATTACAGTGTCGCGATTTGTTCCTCCGTCCTTTGGTTTTCTCGTTTTCTGCCGATAAAAACGTACGACGAATCGTTTCCGTCGAAATGTACAATTTCAATGACGTGCCTACTGCGAGATCCGTACGAGAATCGAATCTCGAAACTGTTTTGCAAATAAATAATCTAAGAGTCGGTACGAGAAATTTCTTTCCCTCGTAAAATTTCCTCAAAATGAAGATCCGCGACTGTTGTTTCGGGATGCAAGGCGACATCGTTGCCAGAACTATTCTCCATCTCTGCTTTTACAAATTCACGCGGGAGCTCGCGAAATCGCCGACACTCGTTTTTCCGTGTCGAGGCACGCAACTTTATAACTCCCCCTTGTTCTTCTATCTCCGGACATGTGGTCCGGTTTCGACGACACCAAACAGCGCGTTATCTTCCCTTGTTCGCTATCGAAAACCATAAATTACCGAGTGAACATTGTTCAGCTATCTGCTTCCTTGCTGATTTCTGTGAACATCTAATGACAACAGTGTCGAGACATCTCGCGACGATGAACCCGCACATACGGCTAACAACCGCAGTATTAAGTTAAAGCAGAGAGTCAATTACTAATTGCACGTGATCATACGAAACGTTTGTATTTTATTGAAATTTGAAGTACATCTTTCTACGACCCTTGAATTACGTACGTTAAATTTGTCGATAAAGAAACAAAAACTATTCTTTCGTTCAGTTGGTCGTCGACGAAAGGCGATTTTTTCTGCGTCTGATAAAGAAACTTACAGTTACTCGTTAACGAATGAAGATATTCGTGATTTCCACATTACGAAAATATCACGAAACATTCAAAAAATCTATCGAGGTGGTCGTGTATCGGACATGGAAAATAGCGAAACTTTGTCCTTTTCTATTTTTTCTCGCAAATCTGCCACCTACGGGGAAAATGGTGGGAACCAATAGCGTGAGCACTCGATATAGCGTTATGGCCTCATGCTAGTCGCATTGTCACATTGGTAGTAATTTTTGCCAAGGCCACGTTAATTTCGCAAACATGCAACGCGTAAGTAGATCGAGCAGAATTAAGATACATCACGAGAAAGGATTGTTACAAGTGTAAACGTACGTAGAAGAACACTGCAACACTGTGTAATAATCAATCCTGCACGCGATAGTCGAATAACCAACTTTATCATTATGTTTAATAGCGAAGCGTGAAACGCGTCACAGAGACGCTAAGTTTCTCGAAGGTGAAGTTTTTAAGCTAAATTTTAACTCGTGCTCGCTGATAACCGCGGATAAGCGCGGATGAATCATTATCGTGAACCGCAAATGAAAAGGAAAAAAAAAACTGTACAGAAATGAAATAAACAAGAAAGAATTCGAAAGTACTCGAATCAATATCGGATTTAAGTTTCTGTGAAAATAAGCTGAAAACGTTAAAAAATATCAAAAGGTATCAGTGGGAAATATACCTTTAAGGGAGAATTCTATAAATCGATTTTCCGCGATCGAAATTCCTAAAATCGAAAACACGATACGGAGTTTCAAAGAATGAATAGGAATACGAAATTAAACGTACCTTTTTCGAAAGCAATCGTTCGACAAATGACGGCTGATGCCAATAATATTCTACACTGTATCAACTATCGCACGGCATAGAATTTTATTTCTTCTTTCTTGAATTAATTTTACATACAGAAAGGAATGATACCACGCGAATGACAGTTATCATCAGTTTTTAGTATTCGATTACTGGTCCAATCACGCTGTTGCGAATTGACGAATCATCGCGGAGCGTAACTTTTTTGCGGAATACTTTCGTCGAAGAAAAATGTTCGACATCGATGGTATATCGAACATTCCTATCTATTACTATCGCCGTCAGATAACTTTGTTCCAAATAAAAAGCAACGAAAAGAACCTTAACTATAGACTGAGTAAAGTTCCGTGCCAAAGACCATCCTCCTCTTTAACACACGACACTCTATCGCCTGTTTTTCTTCCATCGTATGCAGTTAGTTTAAATGCAATTTTGTCTAGTTCCAATAATCACGATATTCACGTTCTGACTTATCATCGAACGTTTGTTATATTACATTGTCCGGAAAGTTTTTTTCCTTTTTGTAAGGAGATAACAGATGCATAACCTCATCTCGTTTTACATTATTTTATTCGATCGATCACGTACGATCCATTTCCTTCTATTTCTATTATTGCGATCGTACATGATTCGACAAAAATAATATAAAACGGAGGATATGGTGCGTCCATTATTTCCTTACAAGACGAAAGAAACTTTTAGGACAACCAAATACCAGAACGTACGAGCTCATTTTATTCGCCTTTTCGCCAATTACATTTGATTAGTTACATTTAGATATCACGGCGGATAGAAATTATTGTCAAGATCTTTCTAGTCACCTTTACTGGCGCATCGACGCCTTCGATTCCAGAGCAATTTGAATATTCGTGAAAGGGCAAGCTAGAAGATGATGGAGACCCTTAAAAGCTTACATAGTTAACGGCGAACACAAGCCCCAAGGTTTATGGCAAGCCATTTTCTATTGAAGCGCCGAACAAAGCATCAAAGACGCATCTACTTGGAAAAGACGTGGATTTTCCCGTAAGTAGCGCAATCTTCCGGGCGCACTATCCTCATCCCCTAAGTTGGAATTAATTAAGTAGCTAGTACCGGTATATCTTCGAAATGACAAATATTTGGTGGCAGTATTACGAAAATATCGATGTCCGTGAAGTATCGTTAAAAGCAAAATTGCTTTAACAAATATTTTCGTGTCTCCTTCGTGCGGAGAAACGTCATATAATACGTTTAACAACTGTTGTCGCATCGAACATGATCTTTCAGCAAACTTTAAACGCTTGCCGTTTTTCTCTGCTAAGGAAGGTCGGTTGTTTTCATTTTTCCTCGCTGTTTGCTTTCTCACGAAATTCCACGCACGTTCCTTACATCTGCTGTGACTCCTGCTTCCTCGGCTATTTGCCTTACGGTTCCCTTGAAATTTGAAGCAGCACGCAAAATTGCAGATGTGGCGCGATGTTTACCTGTTCCTTTTCTTCCATAAATTCCCGTGTTTTCCACGAGATTATATCGCGTTATCGCGCCTATTTAATAATTTCATAACATTTTCCCAACTACGACAGCAAAGTTCGCTGGATTTCTCATCTAAAACTTGCGAGAAGTTTTCGTTTAAACGGAGCCTTCGAAGACGAATAAACGAATGAGACGAATGAGGAATAATAAGAAGCGAGCAAAACTCGAAAGAATCAAAGAACAGAGTATCGCGGCTCGTTTCGTTTCGTTTCGCTCCTAACCGGGCTCATATTGCGTACATTTTCATCGCTCCTCTGCCAAACTCGAAGAACACAGTTGGCAAACGAGTTGCGACTGATCGCTTCTCCACCGTCTAACGAACGGTTTCTTCGAACGGTTCGCGAACGACCGACTGGATTTCTTGAAAAAATACTCGCAGCAAATCCACCGATCGAAACAACGTTCGTGAAAGAATCGTTCGTGGAATGCGTGGACTACACGCTTCGGCATAATCAGATTGCGAATTTTTATGCAAATTTATATTTTCGGCTGTACAAGTGAGAAGATCAAACTTAGGAAAAGAATTGACTTTTTTTAAAAACTTGTCAAGTGCCGTAGAAGCTACTGTTTATTTATCGTATCATTTATTTGTGATGCTCGGCTTCCGGCTTTGGATGGATTCCGGTTACGTCTCAATTTACATTATCTTATCCGATGTACTATTGCCACCGCGAAACCTATCTTCTTACCCTTATAATCTCGGTAACGATAAGTTAGAATTAAAACCAGAAGTAAGCTTAACATAGATCTCGACTTGAACTCAACTCGAACCTGAACACATACATAAACACGAAACATACGTTGGACTGAACGAAGCGCTGTACGCTTTGACTATCTTGTATCTACGATGGGCGGCAGTAAGCCAAATTATGCAAAACTGCATAAGTACGCCAATGTATGCGTACATTCTAGGTTCTTTTAATTATGCCAGAGTTTCATCCGTTCAACTCGTTCGTTATCTCGATTTATTTTTGTAAAACGTCTTATTCGTTAGAAGCAACGCTCGTACTGAAGTAAACGTAAGCGAAACTGCAAGTTTTTGCGAAGATGACGCGTTCTGAAAAAGAGAGGAAGGAATTCCTTCTAAATCAAGTACGATTTATACTTTGTAAGTCGGTATTTCGTTTCGTCATTTTACCAGTACTTTGCAACTTTCACGTCCAAAATCTAGCACACGATCTTGCATTGCATTTTAAATATAACGTATATAAGAGCGCTTCTCTGCACGACCGGTGACTCTGACTTACATTCTTTTGTCCAACCAGAGACATATTTTGTTCGTATCGCGTGTAATTTCGCGCTTTCGAATTTCCTACAAACGCAGGAAAATCCGCGGTTCGTTCGCGACAACTGTTCATCGAATTTAATCACAAAGAGCTTCTAGTTCACGCGCGAGCAACACGAGGCCGATTTATCGAAGCTACGAAATAGCTGGCGATCGTTGGACCGAAATTTTATTCCAACCAGAACGTTACAATATTATCCGAAAACAATGCAATTTTTATCGTAGCGAACAAACCGAAATGAAACGAGCGCGGGCTGTTACGATCGCGCACGTGAATTAACATTTTACCAATTATAAGGAATTATAGAATGAGCGGATAAGCTTATCGTTCGGAAATACTATCGTATACATATGTGTGTACGTATTGTTGCGGCAGACGCGGTAAGTTTTCGAATGTAGAATTGAAACACGGGCGTGTAATACAGTGCCGTTTAGAGCAACCGGATATTATATCGAGTAATCCTCGTCGGTAATTCCACACACTTGCACCGCGTCTTTTATCGATTTTCATCGGAAAAACGTACAAACGTTGGATCGATCGAGCGTCTATACAGGGTGGCCGGCAATTCATGGTGCAAAATGGAGCCGGGCAGTTTCAATGGCTGAAACTGAGACGAGAATCAAGAATAACAACGTTGCATCGGGGAACTCGTCTCTGGGAAAATCGAACTTGGAAATGTGCCTACTGTGCGTGTACGGAACTAACACGGTGAAATTCTATTTTCACCAAAACGACGCCTTAAACGAAATTTCATCAACTCCGTTCCTCATTTTCAACTTACTCTCGCGTGCGGAGTAAACCGCTGTCCAGTTGGAAATTGGTCAGATTCGCGTATGAAAGATAAATCTTTAAGCTCGGTCTTCTGCAAGACGAAACCTTGCGCGAGAAAAGCTCTGTTCTATATTTTCCGAATATATACTAATAATCATATATAATCGGAATATCTCTCATATCAGGCTGTCCCGAAAGTTTCTTTCCTTTTGCAAGGAAATAACAGATGCACAACCTTTTCTCGTTTTATATTATTGTATTCAATCGTGTACGATCCACGATTTTGTTCTCTTTCTATTATTACGAGCGTACGTGATTCGACGAAAATAATATAAAACACAGAACATGGTGCGTCCATTATTTCCCTAGAAAACGAAAGAAACTTTTCGGACAACCTAATAATATTTCCCACATAAATTTCGTATTTCTATTTAAATTGCATTTGTTTGCGATGGAACAGGATACGTGTGTATATACGTGAAGCGCGAAGACGCAATTATTTATCGACAACCATCTCGACGACGACTGATGGCGTTGACGGCTGGACGAGACTGATCTCCGACAGCCGAAGACGCAAACATTAAAACGAGTCTTTCAGGCTGATGACGAATCAAAGGCGGGGACAGATGCTACCGTTCTGGGAAGCATTTCTGGCCGGACCGTAAAACTGCTTGTTTCACTTTGAATTTCGATTAACTCGTTGACATTGCGTCGCTAAATCGTTACATATATATATATATATATATATATATATACACGAGTACTTAAAGGGTTAAGAAACCCTTGTTTATCATACATATATGCACGTGTCCATACATACATTAGCAGGGAAGGTTCACGAAAGTGTACGAGCATCGAAGGGTTAAAAATATCTCATGTATATACATACATACATACATCTCTCGTGTATAAAAATATCTTCTTAAAAAAAACCTTGTTTATTATTATCATTATATATATACACATATAGGTTCATGAAACATACATCTCTCATACGTAAAAATATCTCCTTATATATAAAATATTATATAAAACATCTCTTCGAAAAAAACCTTGTTTATCATTATTATTGTTATACATATTAAAGTTCTTAAGCGCTCGCACACTTTCACGAATCGTTGCCTCAAACGCGAGAAAAGGATGGCAAAGAACAATGCAATTATCGATACGACAGCCGTGTTTCGCGAGATTTTCCGCTACGTCGTCGACCGGCGACAGCCGCGTTTAAATGGCTGAATCACGTCGCTGCGATAATGCACGGAAATCCGCGTACTAATAACGAGCCACCCTATGCATGGCAAGTCTAGCACAGACTAGCAGAAAGGTATCAGGGCAAGCACGAAGCCGTCGTCGAAGAATCTACGTGCGCGCGACAAGTCCTATTAAGCGTAGGCGGATTGGATTCGTCGTCGATTAGTGGGCAACGGGGAATGCGACAGCCGCGGAGAGCAAAGGGGGAACAGCGGTGAGGAAAGGGGAGGATGAAACATGAAATTGCAACTGAATGGAATGGTAATGAAACGGAGGTGATTCCGTGTGATACGAGCAGGACAGGGCACGGCTGGTTCGTAGGAGAATGGCCGACACGGAGGCACGGGTCATGCAGCCGCCTGATAACGCGACACTATGTAACTGTATGTGCATAATGCCAGCGACTACGCCGATGCATTATTACGTGGCTTTATACCAGAATCGGACGAAAGCAGTGGAAATTATCCGCAAACTTTTTACATCCTGTTTGCCAATATCTGTTCCGCGTTTGCGTACGTTCGGTACACTGACGTTTGGATTTTCGTTCTCCGGTGGACTTGTTTGCTTTTCGCTTGTCCACGTTTATGCTACTTATGGCTACGATGGCTGACGATAGTATTGGAACGCTTGCCACGGAAAATTTGTACGGGCATGTTATCTCCGTTACACGAAAATTTGCCAGGCTTCGTTGGTATCGCAACGAGGCGCCACTCGTTTATCGAAGCATGGAAAATTTGCAACCGACTCGAATTTCCGTATAAAAGTTACGAAACATTTGCGCGTGGCACGAACGGTAATCTCGAGCGTAGAATTAGTAGCAAAGATCGGCTTCCGTTTACGAGTTTATTTTAAAATCGTCCCGTTAACGATAAAGTCGTTGGTGACCATCGAAATATTAGGTTGTCTCAAAGAATTCTTTCGTTTTCCGAGGGTAAGATAATGAACGACCCGAGATAAAGACCACGATATTCGACAGAGACTAGGTTTCGCGTTTGTATCAACACTGTCAGATAAAACGGATAAGGAAAGACTCTTTTGGAACAGCCTGAAATACGTAGCTTATAATTACACGCTTGCAAAATTGAATAATACTTAGTTGCGTGAAATACTTTGTCGCTGTATTTAGGCGTTTACGAAACTACAAAGTACCAAGAACGCTTTGAGAATCGTCCAGCTTGGACTTTGGCGCGAACAAGTCGAATATTCGCTTTTTCTTTCAAAAACGAACCCTTGAACGAGAAGATGTTATTCCTTTTTTTTTTTTCGAATCACCGGCCGACCGCTTGTACCATGATCTCGCAGAAATATACTCTGTATATACACTGCGCGTCGCAATATAAAATAATATAAATAAAAGTAAAAGTTATCCGGAGATTTTGGACATTGTCTTCTGTTCCGATTGTGCATACGCTTGGATATTCATTCTCGGGGCAACTTGTTTGTTTTTTATCTTGACTTTCGTATTGCTTGGGTATATTTGTTTGCTATACATTGTCAATATTTTTGCTGGTAATATACATGGTATAATGCGAATAATCAGTATGCGCGCAATGACAATATTTGTATGGCACGCCAAATGCAAACACGTTCTATTTAACCGAATATCATTGATCGTAAAATTCAGTCTAATAAACTTAGACGGTCCATTGTTTTATCGTACGAAAATAATTATTGGTATTCGGTTTAAAAGGATTTACGCGTTGCAGCCGGTTTCTACTTTTCGTTCATTCGCGAATAATTTTACTCTGTTTCCTTACGATTGAAACGGTGGACGCTGAAAAGCGTTTCTCGTTACGTCAGAATGAAAATCAATCCCTGCCTCTTTGTGCCATGTGCTTGATACGACGGAGAATCTACCTTTAACGATACTCGTTAATTTTACGTACGATATTCCATCTTATAGCACGTAAAATGTCTTCGACGCTGCCTGCCTATGTGAGCCGAAATGAAAATTATACGTCCGCAAATATTATTCCAGAAATATATAGGTAGCTTCCAAATGTCAAGAAATACCATTAAAATATCCACATTTTTTAAATATTTCATTTTCATATTCGATACGTTTGAGTTTAATACTCTCCGAGTATTCCACGCTTTTCATAAAAAAAAAAAAAAAAAAAGAAAAGCATATCCGAACATTTAACTTTCGCAAAATTCTCCGACGGTCGACAATTTTCTAGTCCGTGAAACGTATCTTGTCTCGACCATCGTCAAAAGATTTTCGTAACGTGAATCGGCTCCGTGGCGGTAAATGTGAAATTGTTAAATGTCGCGCAACTCGCTTCGACATTCTCTAAAGACGTTCTCGACGTTCGAATAACGCGTACACGAAAACCTATTAGAAAGGCGTTTTTAATTTCACTTGTGCAAAGGATGGCCATTATATTTTTTGCACGTTGCAACTTACGAAAATGAAACACGTCTCTCCGGCTGTTGGTGGATAGAAGCCGACGGGGCACACAGGAAAAAAGGCAGGCATCGTGCATGATTATTTGAGCGGTGAATTCGCACGTGTAACAGACGGGCGACGCGTGCGCGTATTGTTTCAAGTATCGTAACGAGAAAAAATAGCCGCGAGGCCGAATTCGAATTCCGCGTGTGGTTTATACTCGCGCACGTGAGAAGAAGGCGGTATGAAGGGAGGAGATTAATTAAACTGTGGAGTTTTAGTGCTGCCACGAAGAATTACAACGAAGGACGTAACTGCGGGATGTTTACCTCGCGTAAAAGTACGCCTCGAGTATTAAAAACGTTGTAGAACACAGTTTTAGTCTGTTTTACGCGCAACCATGAAAACGTCATTCTACGGATATCATTCCGACAATATTCTCTTAGCGTAGAATAGAGTCAGTAACGTATCGTTATCCGACAATCGGCGCAATTACTAACGAGTAAAATTATATCGATCGTTTTACGCGTAACGTTGTTTTTAAAGACGATTCCGGAGCATTTACGTAACACGGCCTTTTAGCGTAAAGTAACTGGTAACGTATCGTTCACTGACGATCGACCGGCGATTGTTAAAGTTTCAAATTGCATCGATCGTTGTTACGACATTGCTCGTTGTATCGCCTGTATTAGACGAAGTTGTACGGAATGAGAACTTATCGAATTCTTTTACACTTTTTTCTATCTATAACTTTGAAAGAGACGCATTCGCAATTCGTACGACTGATAAAGCTTCCGTTTGTCGCAGCAAGTGGAAATCTATTTTAAAATACCATCTATTCACTCGCTGTCTTTTTATACTGGATAATGATCTTTTGTCATTAGGGACGTCCGTTATATCGCTCGTTGTAAACGTTTTTCCATCGCAGAGTCGTAATTTTTACGGAGCGTTGTGATAACGTTGCAAATAATTAAATGAAACATAAATTACTACCGGCGATGCTTCCGTACAGGTTTAGTCGCATATATGGTAATAGTACGCGCGAGGAAAATTAATGGAAGAGCAACGAGAGAAATTGAAAGATACCAGAAACACGCCTACGTATTTAACGCCGGATCGTAAAGTTTTTGAATCGCTTCGTCGGCTAGAACCGACTCTGTGAATGCCGGCCTGTAACGTGGCAGTACAAAGTTTCGTATTAATTCGTCGCACAACGACGCACGAAGTATTTAAACGATCGTAAGAAAAATGGCATGGTTGTTTCATACGCAAAGAGCATGAATCGATCGACGTATCGAGCGGCGTGCGAAAATCGGTGCAAAGAGGGCGAATTAACGTAAACCTTCGACGTCGCGTAGTTTCGCGAGGACTGACACTTCTTCTAGCCATTTCGGTCGCGAATTTCGTGCAAATCCGATCCGGCCGATACGCAGCGCGGATAAGAGAATGTTGTGCTTCGACTCGCATCGATTTCGACAGCGCGAAAAGATTTCAAGATTCATCGGGCCGCGTTGTTCGCGCACGTGCTTCGACCGGAGACAAAGAATTAAGTCCGCTGTTGACGCGAAGACACGCGTCGAATACAATGACAAGACAGCCTAGGCGGAATAACTTAGCATCTGTTTGGCGTTTAGAAATTCTCGTCTGACCAGCGGCGTGACTTATGCCTATCGATTGTTTCGATACACTCGCCGGGTATTAATGGATCCAACATCGCGTGACAATTTATTTGACAATTTTTACGGTCACGATGGACTGGCTTTTTGCATTATATAATACCCTGGTATGGCGTATCTACGGTATCGACGATTACGTAAGACAGAGATTGTATTTTCACGGTTGAAGGGACACGAAAATTCGATTCGAAATTTCTGTCCGATCGAAACGTATCGGCTGGACCCTCTTGCTCGATTCGGCTAATTGCAAGTTGTGTAAGCGGAACAAGTCTGGCGATAAAATGACGTATATTTCGCGAGTAGATCATACAAATTGCAAGTTGTCCGGTCGACCAATTTGGAAATTTGAATGATCGTAAAATTAGAAAATTATCAAACGGAAGTCGATTCGCTAACGTTATTAATTAATTAGTAAATTATCGTGCCAAGTTGCTGACGGAGAAAACCTAATGTAGCGTAACGTTTTGGGATAAGAAACAACTAATTGATCGAACGAATAAATTGTGAAACTCTTTAAAGAACGAACCACTTCCTTTCATTTTCTTCGGAACAGATGAGTTTCTTTCGTATTTTTATTTGCCGCGGAAAGATGCTACAAGAAATTGAAAATTCCAAGATAAATGTAGAAAAAGTAATGCTCGTAACATCATCAGTTTCTTCTACATTTTCAACGTGGAAAGATGATCTCAAGCACAGTAGCTCGCAAATGCAAGAAGAAATGAATATACAGAACATGGGATTGCTACGTAAGAGTCTTGTATAATCGAGATGAAACATCGAGATGAAAATTCGAACGATCATGTCCGTTCTCTCAATACAAAACTAAGATAAACGTATTTAGACACCGTTAAATTCATTCGTGTTCTCAACAGCTTGGAACGGAGTGGATTATAATCGGAAAATATTTATAAAGCTTAAATCATCCTTTATCATTTGATAATTCGTTTTACGACCGTGTATTAGCGATATCTAATCACCTGTGTTTTATATCGCGTTTTACATCGCGTAGCGCGTGTAAAATACATTACTCGTTCGAGATCATTAATGAAATATAAATGACACGATAGGTGCGTGCCTCTTCCCTATTGTAATATAATAGATTTTTAATACGCGCTTTCCTATTGCGACTAACGTATTTTAATTGAAAAACATACGCTTTATCTTTACTTTGAAAAAAAAGCGTTAAAGCGAAGAAAATTAATGGGCAAGAAGAGATAAATTGACAAAGTATACGGTTAAATGATACGACGTTGTCTTTAAGGCTATTTGATTTCCAGCGTAGAATAATCAAGAAGGTTGTAAGAAGAACGATTCGAGTCTACGAACTAGTGCAACGAGTCTGCACGCACTAGACCGTGTTAAATTCTATTAGAATCGCAACAAATCTTGCCTATATCGTTATGCACAGGTTACGCGTAGTTACGTTTCCTTTCCTCTCGCGCACGAGCCTTTTTCGGCTTTCATTTAACCATTAAATATCCTTTGCTCTCGTCTTTTTCACTATTCGTCCCTCTCCTGTTCCGTCCAATTACCTTCGTTGAACAAACGAAGAAACGATTTTCCATGTTATGGCACACGTTGTTTGCGAGAACGTTCAAAATATAATAATCTTCGTTCTATCAAGAAATTGTTATTATTTGATAAATATAATAATAATAATAATAATAGTACTTTACTAAAACAGCATTAAATATTCGGTGTACTGGTTATGTTAGATAACTGGTTATGTTAGACGCAGCCTTATTTTACAGAACGCTTTAATTTTGATGCAGAAGCGGTGAATTCGTTGGATAATTACCTCTTACAAAACGCGTCGATGCGTAGCAGATACGAAAAAGGGAAGAGAGAAAAGTGAAAGTGGTGCAACTTAAAAAAAAAAAAAAAAAAAAAAGAAAAAGAGAAGGAGCGGAAGGAAAGTAAAGTCTCTGTGTCAATTCGGTACACGCGGTGAACTCAAACTCGTTCTCTGACAAGTTGGAAACAGGTAATGTCCACTCTGCAGTGAAACTTAACCGCGGATCAAGATAGCGAATATTTGATTGATCGTTTCTATTCCAGGTGCCCGATTAAGGTGTAAACTTCGTTTTAGAACAGATACGGATCAATCCGTCGAATTATTATTCCTTTTCTAATAGAATGAGATATCAAGGCTTCGCTTTCTCAGCAAAGCTATTATTTTATTACGATTTCCTCGTTTTCTTCTCGTACTCTTCGAGTTCGTCGATTTATAGAAAGCATTGCTACGCGCAAGAGCCTAGACAATTACTCTTCCATCCCGTCAAAGTTTTCCTACTGGTCGAAACGGTCGAGTAATTTTCAATGAAATCTACTCGTCTCTTGGTGTCGCTCGTAAATCGCAAATCTACCTCGAGCTCGACGATTCTTGCGATTCCAGCGGCGTTTTCTAGCCTTTGAAACGCCTTTTACTTTCTTTTAACGCTGACCGCGACACGTTTCCGATTTTAACGTCATTGTACACGAGATATTAACGCGTACGATATTACCTTCGCGCTGAAATAATCGCAGAAATATGAAATCGCTCAAAGGACATTTAGCGGCGGCGGAGGGCGCAAGCGAGAAATATCGTTCGGTTAATAGAAGATTCGGATAATGGATTCTCGGAGGTTCCACCGTACCAAGCAAATGTTCGTCAACGATCGAGAGAAAAGTTGGAAAATGTCGCGGCATTGTCGAATTTCTCGCACAGCTGGCGGCTACCTGTTTATGCCAGGCGAACAGAGAAGAGAGAGAGACGCTTGCTCTGCAACCACTCTACGTTTGATTCATTCCACGTGTGTCTGCGAAATTAACAATCTCGACAGACCGCTACCGGCAGTTTACAACGAAATCTCTATACGCGGCAGATTTATCACGGGCGAGACCTTTCTGTAAAACGTGCTTCAACGAATAACAACTGAGCGTATCTGAAATAGTTGTGCGGCACTGTATATCGTCACGTAACTTATATCCGATGTATGTATAAACAAAACTGCATGCACGTAAATCCACATCAAAAATAGCGATCAGCTCTATCACGACCGGGCCGTGTTATTTTCTCTGTTTCGAAAAATAATAAACGTTAAATTTAAAACGACGAAATATATTTCTACGTACTGTGACGCGTTGGTTTTTAAATAACCATTGAGATTACCCTGGCTGGCTAAACAGCATTTGTCGTTTAATATCAAATAACTCGTCGTCGATAAGCTATTTTCTGTATTTTGTTATACTTTTTATTCAACGATAACCCATCCACGTTGACATATCGCGACATCGCATAAATAACGCGGTCGTTAGTTTTCGCGTTAGCGCGCGAATATAGACAATTGCCTCTCGGCGATCGATCAGCGACGAATTTTCTCGTGTCTTTCGTAATTCCTCGTCTTTCTCTATCGAGTTCTCTATTGAAATTTTTCAAGGCTACGATAGCGACGAAACCCTATTTTGTTTCGAACTTAACTCTCGGAAAGACCGCACTTACGCGATAAACCGATATTTCTATTAAAACCGAAAGAAATCGATCTAAATGTCGAGTCTAGTTCGACGTAAAACTGCAAGAAGTTGATATTCGCAAATTTCGACTATTTCTGCCACATCGAATACGATGTTCGTTTCTAACGCTGTCACAAACGAATACATAAAACTACGTGTGAATATAAAAATACGTTCATTTTTAATCTCGATATATCACGAATTAATTCAAAAGCAAAGTGTATCTTTTGGTAAGCGCATCGTAACTGGTTTAAATCAACTAATAAGTAAATAAATAAACAGGCGCGTAAAACAAAACCGTATCGTCTTTTTATTTGACTTATATCGTTTCATTTCGTACATCACAGTGTCCGAATATTAAATATATCTCTGTATATTAATATATGGTTGTTACCGTCGTACGTTTTAAAAGTCGGATCGATTCTGAATTCCGATCCGCGTTCATCGCATTGCGAGCGACGTTAACGGCATTTTAGATCATAAGCTGGTGATTTGTCTCGCTCACTCTCACGACCAGTGCCTTGATTGATTATCCTTGTCGCATAATAAGCGATAAGGGAATACGGAAACATCATCTGCAATGGGTAAAGTGCGAGCAAACAAAGAATTGAGAAATCTTGCAGTCCGCCGCAGTATCTTCCGTGAATCGGTAACGAGAAACTGTGCATACCTGTTACTGTATTTCCATAACAGTTTCCTGTCTTTTTCTCAAACCTTTTCCTTTTATCTTTTTACCGTATCCTCCCCTCTTGCCTTATTATTTTCAAGATTTCCTTATTCGAGCTCGCCTATCCTCGACCGATATGCAGCAGATAATAAAAAATTTATAGCGTCCAGATTTGCTAGAATGCCAGATATTTTTTCCAAAACAGTTTCTCGCCAAGATCGTTGCCCGTCTTTTCTTTTTTCGCATTCCTACAGCCATCGCGAACCATCTCCGACCGGTAATTACGACAGCGGTTCGTAAAAATAGCATAAATATATAAATGCTAATAAGCGTTGCAGTTGTACTGAAATTATATGCTTGTGTAACAAATGTATCTTATATTTTTGCGTGCATCTGTGTCTTAAATATACGTATCATTCTTATTCAGGCAACAATTAATAACATCGTTGCGAAAAAGGCGCGATAAAGAAACGAAGATCGCTGCAGGGACAATTTAAAAGTACAATACAGCGTCGATTAATTTTATATTGGCCTTTTTTATGTGTAATTTTAGCATCTAAGCGTCTTCACCGCTTCCTTAAATATCCCTATCGGTTATTTCTTAAGCACCTGTATTTTTCTACGCCCACTGGGTATTCGTGCGAGCCACGTAACGATATTTAAAACACCGCCTTCCATTCGTCGAGTGACATCGAAATTAGAAAACCAACACAAACACAGATTATCATCCTCATTCCCCTCGCTGATTTTCAAATATAGATTAAAGCACCAACAACGTGACAGAACGTTGATAGAGGAGTTTTATTTTTCAGAATGAAAATGCAAATTTCTATTTATACGATCATATATACATATATATTCGAATATAGGAAAATTGCTGCACTGTCGCCGGTTGATTGTCGTACTTATTGTACCATTTTGTCAAAAGCAGCTTAGCAAATCCTATCGATAAGCAACAAAGATAAAAACAAGCAGACACGCGCAGAATGCAGGTGACTGCTTTTATCAGAGGTTAATCACCGGATACCGAATCTAGTTTACGGATTATTCACACACCTAATTAGCCGGTTGGCCGTCTTGCGCACGTTGGCACAGCTAACATTGGCCGCAGCACGGAATCATTCAACCACGCTGTATTTCTGCGCTTCTCTTCGCACATCAAGCCAGCATGTATATATGTACATGCATGCATGCATACATACATACATGTGTGTGCGTGTGTATGTACGTATGTGTATATATGTACACGTGTGTATCTAGAATATGCAGAAATATTTCTCCTTTCTCCTCGTCCTAGCACCCGCCACTTCTACACGATTTTCCTTGCTGTAACCAGACTCTGTGCATCGATAAACGATGCTATAGTTGCCAAGAAGCAGCCAAGGATTCACTGCAATGCGCCCACGCTTCGACTAAACCCTTGATGCAACGTTACTATTTAATTAACTCCGTAATAGTATCGTGTTCTCCTCCGTTCCAAATCACTTCGACCATTTTACGTTTCCTTGCTTTACTTTTCCACCTTATCAAATTTTATTCGAGCAGCAGCTGCTGTTCAATGGCGCTTGCTCGCGATGAATGGAATAAATAATTACACTGAATAAATAGAACAAATAATAAAGATGGGAAAGCAAGGATATAAATATGTATATTATAAGTCGCGGAGTATATTAGGCTACATCGAGTTAGAAAAGTGTATCGCGTGCTACGAAGCGCATCGGTTTATGTTCGGCCAAGTTATGTTTTATTGGATTATTTACAATATTGCTATATTTACGTTGCAAGAGTACATTATACAGGATCCGACCGAATAACATGTAAAGGCAGGCAGAATTTGTTGCCAGCTTAGTTTTCGAGAAAATCGGCTTTGAAAATTTACCAAGTATACTTGAACGCGGCTCGATGTCCACAGTGGACAGAACCGAATAACCGAGACTACTGTCTCCCTTGTTCCGGCTTTTTGATAATCAAGAGAACTCGCGCAGAAAGGAAGCGAGTATCCGCATTTATGCGCGAAAAAGCAGCCAGTAAGTAACACGTAAAAAAAGGTGAGATACACAACGAAAATGCGCGGCGTACATTTGCAGAAGCACGAGACGAGACTTGCTTTTCCAATAATGCCGAAGGCTGAGAAGAAAAAGCGGCGTAAAAGTACGATTGGAAAATGAAGCGATCTCGGTAAGCGTGGTTTAATAAGAAGAAAAGCTTAAGCGAGTTTCATTCGAACGTGGATATACAGAGCGGAGGGTAGATGGGAGCTAAGCGCGGCTTCGTAATTCAGGCGCATCATTCGCGGCGTTATAAAAATTATCAATGATTTCCTGATGCTCGTCCGTTACATTCCAACGCGGATGTTTCGAAAGGTCGTCACGTGCAGGAATAGCGGGAAGGACGAGTTTCATTCAAAAAATGGCCGATGCGTCACGCACGTACGTTCAAGTTCAACCGAAACTCGCGAACCGAGAGTTGTAATACACGTTCTCGGCAAAGAAAATACACCGACACCGGCACGCTTCTACGAAATACTCGACTAACAATCGTTAACAAGGTCAAACGTGCAAAACATTATCCGCTATACTCGCTGGATAAGTAAGAAGACTCCAGCAGACATGATCGCATAATCGTGGTATCGATTTCTCGACAACTCGGTAACAAAAAGAGCGATCATATTACGTCGAAAGTACACTGCTGCTCGTAAGTACTACGATACCTATTCTTGCTCGTATTACGATACCTATTCTTGCTCGTAAATATCGGCACACTTACAGAAACTGAGGCAAACTTTGCAAAGTGTCCGGGTATTATCGAGAAGTAGAAGAATCATTGTTACGATTCGGAAGCCTGGGCGAAGATACAAAAAAAAGTGTTCACCGAGGCAGATGAGTCATCGGGCGCTAGAAAGTATCAATTTCATTTATCGCTATCAAACCATCGCCGTCGAGCTCGAATATCACTGACTAACGACTAACACTCGTGCTGTTAGCGAAAGACGACGAAGGCTTGGACTTTGCAATGTCGGAGCCTCGCAAGCAAATACACGAGTTTGTACCTCTTCCAATATTCTTCTTTTCCTGATCCATTTCGTTCGCAAAGAACGCGGGATTATACGAAAGCTGGAAAAAATTACATTTATATATCATCGAACAGCGAAAGCAAATATTTAAAGAGCATGTATATTTTAATAATATCTGTTGAAATATAGCGCGCACTCGGGGTCACATGGACCCGAGGAGGACAGCAGAAGTCGAGCAAATATTTCCTTTGCCGTATGTATATGAAAATCAAAATCCTGTAACGTTGATCGTAGACTGCGACATAAATTCAATTGCGTTTGTCCAGTGTTTGTACAGTGTAGACACAGTTTTACGAACGACGTAGTGGAAAGCAATTAATCTGCCCTCGCCCCGAAAATAATAAATTCTCTCCGCTATTAGAAATCAAGCAAGTTCGGCAAACCAAGGACATTGATCACCAGAGACATTGAACACTTGGTACGCCTATTTATTTGGTCAGCGTGCATGTGCAACGTCACTCGCACGTACAAGCTTTGAGTATCGCGTAACACGATAACACGCTTGTATAATCGTAGAGAGACTAACGACAACGTGACTGCCCATTTGATAATTCCGTACATCCATTAATTCACCAAGATATTGTAATACCGCGCGTACGCTCGGTGCATACTTTCGCATAAACGTTGGCACAATTGCTTTTAGATAGCTCGAGAGTAACCAGCGATAATATATTTCACTATCAGTGCTATTAATAGCTTAATAAAGGTCTAGCAGTGCTATAAAGCATCGCAGAGTTCCGGCTATTCTCAGCCATTTTTCTTTCGTCTTTAATTTTTGCTTTGCCGCGATGCTCGTGAAATATCGAATTAACGCTAAATACAAATGCTAAGATCTAATAGATTTGGAAATTACCGATATACCTGGATCGATACAACGATCAGGAAACGTGTTTATCGTCGCGTTGTACGATAGTTTATAGAAAACCTGATACGTTCGCGATATATATAGGAATCTTTTCCACGATGCGTTTTTCAAGAATATTATTCGGTTTTATAAATAATTCGGATATTTCCAGAGCGATGTTTTTTTTTTATGCTTCGTTCTCTTTCAACGAAAAATCCTTTCGCAATTTTTTCGTTTTGGAAACACTATTCCCTTGTAATTAAAAACGCGAATATATCGACGCTATTATTCAGCCGTGACAAACAAACATTCACGAACTTACTCTTTTGGGATTCGAGACCCTCCCTGTCACAAACAAACGCGTTAATTACTATGTCGCGTTGCACGTTCCGATGTCCTATAATTTCGGCGGGAATGTCCGCCGCACACGGCCCTTGTTCACGAAGACGCTTCCGATTGCAAAACATTTTTCCAAACCGCGCAAAATTTTAAACGCCCGTTCGAAAGCTACACGGCTGACCACGGCACTGACGATACATTGAAAAACTAGAAGCTACAGAAAAAAAAGAAATTGTAAAATTGCGGAGCAGAATTTCTGCTACTCTTGGAAATTTACATCCGAGTTCAAACGATTCGCGAGTTTTTCGAATTCCGACAATTTCCCTTCGCAACTCGAAATGCAGCGCCAGGCGAAGCTATGAGAAATTTCGAAATCCTGGCAAAACGATCGAATCTAAGCGTGCTCGTTTCGTAAGGGACGATAAATTCTGTGCCGAATAATCTCATGATGCTATATTGTGCGCGTATCTCGATGCATCGAACGAACGAAAAACAACGTTCGACGATAGTTTTACGACTTTGAAATATTTCCTCTCGCGGTCAGAGTGCGTCAAGATGCGCTCGAGCTCGTTATTAGAACAATTTTTTACTCTCATTCGGTTTATTCGATTTAAAATAAACGACGCGTTGACAAAGGTCCCGCGCGTAAAATACAGATTTGCGTATTTATGCGAAATATATTATTATTGCGAAATATCTTTAACCAGGCAAACAATACGTCGTCTGGTCGTACGGACCGCGCGGAGAATGATTTTAAAGAAGGAAAGAGCTGAGAAGAATAGACGGGACAAAGTGTAGATTGTTTAGACGTTACGTAAGTGTACGAGACGAATTCATCCTTCTATACGATACAGGTATTTTACGCGATACAACGTTAGCATATTCATAAACAAAAATAGGAAACAAGCGTTGCATAAACGTAGGATTATAAAAGCCTTCTTAATCCTGTTGCTCTGTTCCTCCTTTGTCAATTTTGACCCATTGTATCTTTTTCACATTGAAAAGTATCTCGAGAGTTTGGGTGAAATGCAAGAAAAAAATTGTTATTTATTGTCTCGGTCCTACGCTCGACATTTTCTTAAGGCATTAAAAGTCTTCTTATTCGTAGAAATAAGGGCAACTTTGCAACATAAAAATACGAGAATCGCGACAGGAGTACAAGTTATAACAACGGGGCTTTAAGTCGTAACAAAAGTACGAAATAATAATGGACTGTTTCTCGTTCGAAGAAGAGTAGAAACAGATCGACGCCGTACACGTTACTTCCATTCGGAAGAATGCTAATGTCGAACAGTGCAAATTGAAATCATAGCATTACGAGTTTTTCTTTTCTTTTTCTTTTGTTTTTTCTTTCGTTTCCGTGAATGCATTACACGTATCAATGTTAATTGCGCGAAGGTTTCTTTTTTTTTAATGTTCCCAATAAACATCGGCCCAAGGTGCAATCTTCCTTGACCTATCCATTCTTGAGCCTAGTGCCTGTTTAATCGTTTGAAAGGAAAATCAACCTGTTGTCGTTTCGTATTCTTGCTACGACTTTAACGAAGCGTTTGCGAGCCCGCGTTTCTATAAAAAAAATGTTCTCTTCTTGATATGGTTTTACGAATAAAGCAAATCTTCCTGAATAATTATTTCCGGAGTGAAAGTATTATTTTTCTCAAAGTTATCGAACAAATATCATCATCGACTCACCGGAGCGAACTGTCGGCCCAAAATATTCCGACAATGTCAACGGTTTAGCAAGCTTCAAAATGCGCTGTGTTACGCGTTATTTTCACGCGGACATTGTGTCACGTTGGGAACAACATCGGCGCACAAAGGCCAGTGATACGAACGAACGAACGCTGTACGATAAAATTACTCGCATTCGTTCGCCTACCATTTATTATACAATTATGTCGGTACTCGGAAAATGGGAAAATAATGCGGTGCACGAAACGGGAATAATGGACGCTTCGGCTCAACCTGTTTAATGATAATGCAATAATTTAGGTCGGCATTACCATATTAAGTTGGCGATTCAATCGGAAACTTTGCCGAATACATTCTCGCGAACGTCAGAACTACGAGAAACGATAATTTGCGGACGCGCTTCGATTTACTTTGAAACAAGCGAATGCAAAGGGTCGATTTACAAATTTCTACGAATTTAGCCTTCCTTACACGTCGCGTTCGAAAACTGTTAATTCTTACCAACTGCTAATTTGCCAACGCGAGAAACAAGACGCGACACGCTTTCCTCCCAAAATGGATACGCCACATCGACAGGAAAAACAAAACCGACTGACTTGTTTCTACATCCGACAACTATGGAGCCGGTGTGATGGATAACGCATAACGGATAACATATTTTATTATACAGAAATTAAGCTCAGCGTATGACAAATCGAAATTTCTATAGATTTAACTGTTGGATTTCGCCTAAGTACTTTTGATCGAATTTTGTCGAATTGTGTCTCGCGCTATCCGCCTGAACAAAGGACACGTAAGAACGATAAGAACCGAAAATTTTCCGGTGCTCTTGCGGTCGCGAGACACAACGACGGATAAATCTCCTAGAAACAACCAAAGGAGCATAAAATTACAAAAACTGTACAAGTAAATTACGCAATGTTGCGGCATAATGGAAAAAAAAAAAGAAACGAAAAAGAAAAGGATTGTACCTTTGCAAAGAAATATACCTCGAAACTTGGCTATTCGCGGAATACCAGGTGCGCAAAGAAATAAACTGGCTTTACAAACAGTATGCTTTATTTTGGTGTATACTTCACAGTTTATATTGGTTGAGAGAAGAATCTAGGCATGAAACAAGTAAAAAACACGAACGTGAAGTCTCAATGAATAGTTCCACCAACGAGAATGGTTCACAGTGGATGAAACCACCGTGCGCACCGTGTACATATATATATATATATATATATCTATCTCGATATCGCAAATTCAAATTGGCCGTATTGGGCCACGATCGAAGTCTCCGATGAATTCGTTCGCGGCCCAAGTCTCTTTTTCCACGCACCTGCGCTCTTTCCGGTTCTGCTTCGAGGAAATAACCCATTGCGCGCTAGGCTGCTGCTAAACGCAATGAGTCAGCAACGTTCCCTTTACGTAACGATGCTCGAAAGATAGCCGAATAAAAACGGGCGTAACAATAACGAAAAAGTTTCACTTTCACGACACGTCGCACGTGGGTTTAACGCGCGTTGCAACGGATCGCGTCGTTGCTGCGGATTCGTGAAAGATCGAAGGGTGGGCAAATGCAGGGAATGCGCGTAACGCGCAGAAATAAATCCTGCGAAACTATAGCGACGTCTGTAACACTTGGCAGGCGAAAGAAATCCCTGCTGTCGTCGCGTTCATAGAAATTTCAATTTTCCCGAACGTTCGCGGTCTAACTACGTACTACGTTGGGCGAGATTTTCCAGAAACTTTCTCATCGATCGGTTGCATCGATCCATCGTTACGAGGAACGAGGAACGTTGCTAATTAAGGATGTATCAAACGCCTTCGACGATCTACATCGTTATCGTGGCGATAAGATACGCGGAATAATTTTGGCAGAGTGGCGGATAGGAAAATTGAAATTGTTGCATGTTCGTTTCCCTCGGAGCAGATTGTGTGTCGACAGAGGCGCGGTTTTGTTTTTAAACCATTTATTTCTCCACTTGTACAACACGAACGAGGGAGAAAAAGAATCCTTTGTGAATTCTGTTTCACCGCAAAATGCGCTCATTCGCCGCGTCGATCTACGCTCTCGCCCGTACAATACACGGCCGATTTTCCGCAGTTGCCACAGTCGCGACACTATTTCCTATCACGGGCATCTAACACCGTTACAAAATCTACGGATCCAGTAGATTACGCTCGCAGAATGATCGCATCAACCGTACAACTCATCGGCCTCGCGCCGCTCTTAGTCATCGTTTAAAACGCGTTTTTCTTCGTTACGCAACCTCTCGCGAAACTTTTCACTTTCGTACATGGCAATTTCGCGCGGTAGTTATGAGTCACCGGTCATTATGAATTTCACCGCGTCGACGCGCGAAACCGTATAATCGCGTTCTTAACCCTGCGTTCGCAAAATTTACGCGCGAACCTTCTGCTTCCGTTTCGCGCGTGTCTCGTCTCCTGCGCGTCTACCGGCCGTGTTTCACGCGCTAGCTTTTACGAACCACGGCCTCGCTACGGAAACGATCGTCCAACGAACGTCGCGTACCGATCGTTTCGCGCTCGATTTCAACGATTTCTCATCGAGCAGAATTTCATCGCGCGGAACTGAAGGATCGTCCAAATCGAAGTCCGGACGACCGATCTCGGTAGCAGTAGGTTGAATCAAAGAGATCGCGCATAATATATATATATATATTAAGTAATTCACTGATTAAATAGAAGGATAAAATTGTATATCGGTTTAATGATAAGGAATAACTGGTCGGCAGAAACCATATACCCTATCGTTAAAACGGAAAGGGAGCCATTACAGCGGATTATCTGCCAGTTTAATCGCCTTTCTCCGCTTCAACAAACGCCAAGATTAATGCGGTCGAGGTACGTTAAACGCGCGCGTTTCCTGTGCCACTCGTGACGCGACTTTTCCTCGACGACGAAGCGTCTCGGCGAAAGAAGCTGCCAAGTTCTTCCGAGGTATTTACATTTTCAGGAGCAACGAGTCCGTCGTGTATGACAAACACGCCAACGCGTACGTCTTTACCTCGATCTCAGCATCCGTACATTGACTTTTAAACAACGAAAATTTCTCAATCCGGTACTCGAATCGACCACGTACTACCAAGCTTGCTTGCCGCGATCCCGTAATTTTCTAATCTCGTCATAGTTCCGACTGGGAGAGAAAGAAAGAGAGTCCGGACGTTTTATCGATCGAATTTCGAGGCGTACAATTGACGCGGCATTGGCGCTTAACGATAGCGATTTCTAATATTTCCATGGAAGCCGAGACGTTGTCTTTCAACGATCGAGCGATATTGTTCGGTCGAAGATGACGCGACAGAGTTTCACAGACAATCTTTCGCAGTTCTCATTGCGATTCCGACAAATTTCGCGACGCGTTTGAAACTCGTCTCTCCGAGTTTACATCTTAACTTACGTTCAAGCGCTGGTTTCTCGGTGTAAGAAAATTGTCGAAGCTAATTACGACGATAACGCGAAAGGCGCGTTACAATGCGATACCAAAGCCAAGTCGAATAGTGCGATTCGATGGTTGGTGCAAGTATTCAGTGCCAAGGAAAACACGCTATCGAATAAATATACGTATATTAACATCCAAGTACACACAGTCGTCGTCTAAACTTTTACGAAACAATTTGCCTGGCATTTGTCTCGCGACAGAGTGGCCAATGAGTGGTCGGATGCTCTTGAAACGATTCTTCTTCTCTTCTCGTCTTCCTTTATTCTACGGCGGCGATCAAGCTACACACCGACGTACATTCACAGCTTCTCGCGATAACAATGCGAAATTCATACTCGCGCAGGCATACTTCCACTATAACGCGTACGACGAGTACGTTCGTCGATCTTACGATTCGCCGATTGCCGAATCGTAATCGAAAGCAAAGGAAACAGCTTCTTCGCTAACGCGAGAGGGAAATGGTATTTTTACGCGAAATTAATGCGACAAGCTACAGGTATAAACGTGGAAGGGATTTCAGGAATAGAAAATCGAGATTACCAAGCGAAAATGTTCAATGGACGTTGCTTTACGTTTAACCTAAGCGTCGTTTCGCTCTCGTTGAACGTAGAGCGTGCAAAGCTGGACGTGGAACGGAGTTATCGTTGAAACTGAAAATTCGTAATTCTAACTGAATTCTTCTTTCAGTTCCTCTCTCGCGAAACGTTCACTTCATTCGCCAGAGATTACACGCTTATACGGCTTATCTCGTATGCGATACTCCATCCGCTTCGTCGTTCCCTGTACGGCACGTCGAAGTAACCCCCAAACGGAATAATTAGCTAACTGCGAGCCTACAACGCGGATCATCAAACAATACGTTGATCAGATAACGAACTCATTAGAAACGTTAATTCTTAGTCAAAAGGGGTCCCTGAATGCGTTCCCTGCGCGATTTGAATTTCTCCGACGTGATTAGCTTTGACCTATATTTCAAAGGGACGTTCCGCTGCCTATACGAGTAAAATTCGCGTGAAACACAGCGACGTTCAAACGAAGTAATCAAACGGAATGGAAATGCCGTGATTAAAGGAGCGTCAGGGATTTGTCAGCGAAGAACACGGCGACCGAAAAAGAAAAGAAAAAAAAGAAAAAAGCAGACGACGGTTCGCGTGAAACGACTCGAAGATAACGCGGACAAGGTGGGGAAAAAATTGGAAACATTTACCGGCTGAGTCAGTGCAGAGCGTTACTCTCTTATCGGTATTGCTCGTCGTGGATTTTAGTCGCTTCGCCTCGTCTCGTCTCGTTTCAATTAGGGACGGTAAAACGAACGTTTGTAAAAATAACGTGCACGAGTCAAGTATTTCTGACACTCGCTTTAATACACGCCGGCTAATGCGACACGCGAGAGGTCGCGTAGGGATTGAACGACCCGACTCGATAATAGCTTTCGTGATAATAACTTTCGCGATACTCGGTCACGATAAAACGAAAGAAGAAAAGAGCGTTTCGATTTCTGCGCGGATACGCGTACGCCTAACGAGCTAGGTTTCCAAGCGGATCGAAACGAGGAGCGCGAGGACGCTCGAAAACGAGACACGAAATGTAATATAAACAGCGTAAGAGACACGGATCAAAGTTGGAAGACGAGGTGCATGTATTAGAACGTGGGCGAATTATAACAGTTTATCAACCCACGCGATCAACGTAGACGCCATTATTCGATCGAGGTGGGAAAGAGGTCGACAGTATCTAACGAGAAACGTGTTCTACCGGCAAATCCATAAATCCGATTTCACTGGGAATCGAGGAGAAGCGCAATTACGATCAACCACGACCAAAGACTTGGGCTCGACGACTGGTAAAAGCAACGACAATTGCGGAAATGCGTATCGTTGCGTCGTCTGCAAACGTGGGAAAAGCGTATACGCGAAAAAGTCTACCATTCTTCCTATCTTCCGCTCAAACTCTGTCTCTTTCGGCAGATAACGTTCGTACATGCAACGCGCGTACGCGCGTCGCTCGCTAACGTTCGCGATCGATGGTTTGCCATCGATGAGACTGTGTACGTCGTTACTATCGAACGTGTAAACAAGAAAATAAACGTACGTTTCGATAAAAGTTGAAAACGACGATTCTATGTTCGCGCGCAGAGAAACGGATATGGAAAGGACAAGAGAAAGTTGCGAATTGTCTGGCGAAACGAGATCGTCTCGCGTCTACCGCGTTCTTTTAACGAATGACGACGAAAGTGTGATTCGAAGGTGGGTGCTAATAAAATTCGGAGATATGCAAAATTAAATTAAAGACATCTTTTATTGAACTTGTCGAACAATGTAATTTGAGTTAGTGCGGTACAGCACTATAGCGGCATTGGTTGACCGGCGTTGATCAGTCTGGACGACGAAGCAGAATCGAGTGTATCATCGTTTCGTTATCACAATACCTCGTATCGTCAAACGACGATGTTCAAAATAAATACATCAAGAAGGAGAGAGCGGAGAAGGATCGAGTTTAAAAAGAAGAGAAAGTAGGAAACAAAAAGAAAAGAAAAAAAAAAGAAAGAACGAATCCACTCGAGTCAACAATCCACGAAACAAAAACGTGGGTAATTCTAACGAAAAAAAAAAAAAAAAAAAACGCCGCGCGATCCGTGTGAAAATATTCTCGACGTTCTTCAAATCTCTCCCGCTCTCTCCTTCTTTCTTTCCTTCTTTCTTCTTCCAGAGATCAAATAGCGTAAAGCGCGATTGGCAGATGATCACAATCAGCAAACGCAAGAAGCAAAATAAAACCGGAAAAAAAGCGTTCGTCGAAACTCCGTCAAGATCGATAAAAAGTAAGGTCGACTGTACGTTTCGCCGATCGTCAATTGCGATTCGTCCACGATAGAATCTTTACGAAAAGAAAGAAAAAAAAAAAACAGCTGAATATAAGTTCTTATCTCGTGCCGTCCGAACAGCGGGATCGTTTGACAAAACGAAACAGGCAACTTTTTTCATCTCGATACGTTCGAATCGTTTTTATCAATTTTCGTTTCTCCAGTTGCAGCCCTCCAACGTTTCATGTAGTATTATACGAGACACGAGGTTCGTACACCGTGGCTCTGATTCCAGCAGCAAAAAGAGACTCGACGATTCGACGCAAATAAATTAAATTTTCCTCCGCTCATCGTTTATGAAAACAATAAATGGACAATCTTCTGGGGGAGGGGGAGGAAGCGCGAACGGTATCATCGCAGCATCGAAGCTGTATCGTACTACGGACTCTTTCCGCAACATGTATCCGGATAGGAGGCGGCGATACGTTCTCGAGCGAAAAACCTTTATTCCGGAAAGGCGGATTGCAAGTGCCATCCGATCGTTACTCTACGGACGATGCCAACGAACGATGCGCTACCCGGTAGAAAAGAAAAGAATGCGTGATACATTGAAAAAACGAAGGAAGAGAACGTGATCGCGAATTTATTGGTGAACACTATACAGGCAGGGTAACACACGCGTTTGGTTACACAGGAGCGAACGTGATACCGTCGAAACGGCGTTACACTCGAAGAAAAATATCAACGAACGACGATGTTATTAAAGCAGCAACGATTATCTTCTTGGCTTCGTGTCTGATACGCGGTTGCCGCTGCTTTAACAAGAGTCAACATCAATATTTATCTGTTGCTACTTAGCAATAAAACTTGCTATGCACGATGAGGACCAGAGCAAGAGAGAAATATTGCTAATATGTTTCTTCGCGTTGGATTGCGCGTCTCGTTGGTTGAACAACCCCGGACGCGAAGCACGCACGCGCTAAGCCTAATTATTAGTTCGTCGGTGATTCTCGCGGCACGCTCTTTCGTTGCCTTCGAAATTGCCGCATCGTCTCTAATATCCCCTAACAGTCTAATGGTAAATAAAAGGCGGACCGTTTAATACGCGAGTTCTCCTATACACATATAGACAACGGTGATAATCTAAGTGAATCGCCTTAACATCTAGGCTTACAGTCTAAACGAAAGGGGATGGTGGGTGATGGATACGCATGATGTTTGATGGCGCGCGGGCGCGCCTCTGTGTCTGTGTGTGTGTGTGTGTGTGTGTGTGTCTGTGTGTGTTAAATATGCGAACGTTTCTCTTTTTTTTTCTGTCTGATCTCGCGTATGAAACGATGAACGTTCGCGGATTCGTCACGCCGGTTCGAGAAACAAGATCGGCGAGCACGGGGTGAGAAGCGTCATCGCGACGCCGTGTCTGAAAATCGCGCGAATCTCGCGATCGATACGATCGACGCACAGCTCGCAAAGCCGTGATCGATCGATCGCCTTCACCGTTGTCCGTCTTACGAAGATTCACGCGATGCCCTTTTCCTACGAATGGAACGTTTTAAAGTCGAATCGCCGATGATAGTCGAAGGCCACGTTTCGTCTTGCGTCTGTTCGATTACGTGGCCCTGTGATAACGCCGAGTCGCGTGAAAAGTAACCGCGACACGAGGACGAGCGACTCTCGTTCGATAAATCTTCCAGCAACGCTATTAAGGTAGCTTCGCTTTGACAAACATCGTACGCTAAAGGTACTGAAGGCGTTGGCTGAACAGAGAGACCAGCGAACATCTGACCAAGTTCCAATGTTAACCAACTTACTTCCTTACTTACTGCTGCGGAATAGAATCAAGGTCTGCCTTCGAATCTGTTTGTCTTGTACAGAGTGCAAGCTACGGATCAAAAGGCAAACGCGTAAGCATCGACTATACGTCGGACAAACTTGGTAACTTTTAAAGATTACGAAGCAAAATGAAATCGATACACCAAAGTGGAACACGCAGTCAAATCCACGAGATTTTCGCAAAGGACAGGCAATTTTAGAGCTGGAAGATACGTTTCCCGATGACAACTAAAATTTGACCAACGTTGCAACGAGGAACGCTTTGCGCATCTATGACTACGCGAAACAAACAACCACGAACTGGTTGGCCACCTTTCGCCCGCGAATTTCTATTTATCATGAACTTAGTCGCAGGAACGAAGGATTCGCCGGATATTTGCCAGCCACTGCACTACTAACCGCGGCAAACGTTCCAGGAATGATCGAGGTATCTCGATAGTAACGCGGATCGACGTTTCGCAGAGGTTCGCGCGTAAACGTGGCTCTGCTCTTCGAGTAGCCAGAGTACGCGGCAATTTCGAGCGTATTTGAACGCGTTTTTCGCAACGACGACGCGGCAAACGATATTCGACGAAGAGAGGGAAGCAATTATTCGAGAAGTAACGAGGATCGGAGAAAATTGTCGGGCATCGCGTGATCAAAGGAGGAAAAACGGGGAACGCGAAGTTTCTTGGCGACCAGCGGCCGATTCATCGTTCCGTTTAATTACTACGTTACGATTTAAACAGTCACAACTCTAGTTGCTCCGGTGACGGTGGTTGGCGGCGAGGCGAAGCGTTATCTCGTTGCGAACGTTGACGACGGTCGAGAGATCGTACGACGCGAAAGAGAAGACGGTGGGAAGAAGGCGAAGGAAGGCGAGAGAAGGGAAGGACGAGGAGAAAGAGAGAGAGAGAGAGAGAGAGAGATCAGAGGGAATCTTTCTCTCGCGCGATCAGCTCTAGGCTGGTAGTCGACGCACCGGCCTTATCGTTGAGTCGATTCGCTTGACGACACGAGCCAACCACCGTTTATTAGTAGTATGTTGTCATCGATAAGCAGACCGCGTGTATTCCCGACATCAAGGTACGATCCTTTAGACCTACTCTCGTGCGTGCTTCACGAGTGCACGCACGTCACGTATACTACGTGTATACAACGTACACCGTTAGGAAGAAGAATCGTTCGACACGTAGCTTTGCTCGTTACCGTCAGTTACACTCGTTCGTCGTTTCACCCAGGACTGCTGGCAACGAGGGCGTCATCGCGGGAACAAGACCGAGCAAGGGAAGAGAGATGGAAGTAGGATATAATTACAGCGACGCGCGTTACGCGCTTAACGTAGCAACCTTCGGACGAAACGAGCGAAGGTTTTTTTTCTCTTTTTTTTTTTTTTTTTCAGAAACGGATAGCTACGTTGGAAACGCGAGCAGTTAGCGTGTCACGCGATCGCGCACGCATCTACGCAAGTCCGTTCGGCTTTGTTCCCTATCGACGAACTTGATCGAATCTACAGGGCCACCTCTCTTTCGCTCGCACTCACGCGTCTCCCTTTCTCTCCTTCTCGCTCGCTCGCACAGTCGACGTGTTCACGCTGCCTGCTCTGCTAGCCTTAGCTAGCCAGCTACTAGCCCCTGCTTCTTCTCATTGCCTCGCGTGTACGCACGCGAATCGAAGAAGAAGGAACGTACGTTCGCAAACACGGACAGACGCGAAAATGTTCTCTCTTTGCACCGTAACGAGTCGGACCAGCAGACACATCGAAAGAGAATCTCGGATGATCCCGTGTTCATTCCTCCGCTTGCAGCAAAGTGCGGAAATCCTGTTGCAGCTTTGACTCGTGGTAGCTCCAAATGTCGCTGAAATCTTCCTCGTCCTCGTCCACCGCCTCCTCCGCGAACAGGAGGCTTTTCTCCTCCTCCGGTATCGGCGCGTTCGGCGACGGCGAGTAAAACTTTATCTCCAAATCTCTGTGGCCGTTCGGCGACGTGATGATCTCCGTCGAGACCTGCAGCCCCTTCGGCGACTGTACGGTACCGTTCACGTCCATACCGGATGGTCCAACGTTACTCACAGGAATACCGATAGAGTCGCCGCGCCACAGCGTTCGGCGTTTCCCGCTCTCCGCCTGTCCCCTGTCACCGATCACGCCGACGTCTTTGCTAGGCGTGCTGATCTCCTCGCTGAAATAACTGGTCGGATCGCTCCAGCTGCGCCTCAGTACGACACCGGTGCTACCGGTGCCGTCTTTGGGCTCCTGATGGGCTCGAGGAGCAGCGTTATCGCCGTTGAAGAGCCTCTCGATACTCTGCTCCGGACAATTGAGACTCGGCCGGGACAAGAATAGCGGCATCTGCGAGAAGTGGCCGGGACAGAAGTCGGTCGACGGTGACGGGGTCAAGAAGGGCGAGTAACAGTTCTGTTCCACGTCCCATATGAGAGCCGCGGGATCGCAGTACCGGCACTGGCACGGCCCTAATTCGTCGTTGATGCCGTCCTCGCAGCCGCCTGTCGTCGCCGTCGGCTCGTTGTATTCGTGCAGATAGCGCAGAACGTTGTTGCCGTTGCCGGCGTGGTTATGGTGATGGTGATGGCCGTTATGTCTGTAACCCTTTGGCGGAATGGCGGTGCGCATTTGCGCCGGCACCACGATGTTTCTGTTGTCGTCCAACACTTTCACCTCCACGTGCCGGTGCGGATACCTTTGCCTCGCGTCGGCTATCTCTTGCACCGACACGCTGCTGCCCGTTGTCCTTTCCCTCGCTATGGGTGGCCTTCTATAGTTTCGAAGGTGAGGCGCGGCTTCGTAACGTTGCTCGTAGCAAGCCGGCACGTACGGTTTTAAAGAAACCGGGCCGCCCGATTGTTCGTTAGCCACGCTCGAATTTGACTGTTGCTGTTGCTCGTCGTGTTTCGCTTCCACCGAGGCCACCGCGTTGTTCGCCGGTTTCCTGTCCTTCTTTCTGCGCTTTCGTGGCTTGATGATTCGCGGTAGGCTGTTCTCCGAATTGTTCGACCCTGAACTCTCGTCGCTCGCGATGCTCAATGAATCGATGTTCGCTATGTTGTTTCCCGTGTTCGTCGTCTCCTTGGTAGCCGCGCAGTCCGACGATTTCCCGTTCGTCTGTTGTTTCTTCGCCAGCTCTATGGGCCTCTGGGGCCGCGACGGTGGACACCTCACCGAGTTGTTCATCGTACAGTTCGATGTCACGGTAGCCACGTTATTGTGAACGTAACTATTAACCGCGCCCGTATTGCCGCACACCGCATTACCAATGCCATTAGCGTTCCCGTTGTTATGTATCTTGCCGCGATTGTGAAACCGATTGGCCAGGATTAGCGGCGCTCCCTGCGTGTGAATGGCCAATCTAGAAAGTGGATTCTTGTGTAGGTGAGCCGATACTTGCTGGTCGCAAGCCTGCTGCTGCTGCTGCTGCTGTTGTTGCTGTTGCTGCTGTTGATGCGGCGGCGGCGGTGATTGTTGCTGTTGCTGCTGACCGAGCGACGGCGACGATCTTTGCGGGCATCTGCGAGGGCTGGACGTCATGGATATCAACGGAGCGCCAGTCCAACCGCCAGGTCCGTACTGCACCTGACATTGTTCCGTTCCGCCCGGGAAGTTGGCAGTTCCGTAACAGCCTCGCGTTTTCCCGCGAATCACAGCCTCCTGTTTCCTACCGACGATCGGCTTGTGCGATCCTGGCCTGATGCTCGACGATATCAAACAACTACCGATGTAACGCTCCACCTCCACGCCGCCCTGGGAGGCCGGGCTCATCTTACAAAACCCGCGACCGATACCACTTATATCGCAACGACACCGTTTATATCCTCCCGATTATCAGAAAATTCCGCACCTCACGGTATTCCAATCGTTGACAAATACGTCACACCAACACGTTACTCCATTGACCCAAATCCAGATACAACGATTCCCGATGCTTCAACGGTATCACCGATTTAGCCCATTGTCATCGTGAGCCTCTTTCTAGTCGATGCCACAAACAGAACTGTAACACTGTTAACGATCGATCCAAGCTGAACAAGCGTGAACAGCGTCGTTTCGTTAGGCACGTAGCGTGGAACGGTCACGTTCCAGACGACGGAAACGACCGATTATAATACGGGAACGGCGACAGTTACGTGGATCGAGGCACAGCGCTCGGTCGACCAACCATACGGGACCGCGGCTGCAACGATACTGAAGCTCGCTTCACCGAACGAGCTTACACCGTCTTTCGCATCGCTCTGCGACGTGGAGATGCCCCCACCACGATAACCACTGCCCCCTCCACCGACGTTGACCCCCACCACGCCTGTACCACGTTCACCGCCGACAGACGTGCCCCCACCACACTTCCCAACCCTCTTTTCTTTACGATGTACCTCTCCACACCGCTCAACGAAACTTTACCATGCTCGTATACCGCTTATATACACATAACATTGTTCCTTCCGGTGGACGAGCCTGTCACAATTTAGCAAGGTATCGGAGAAAGCTGGGCGAAAGAAGGCAAGTCGCGCGATGACGGTCGGCGTTAGCCGCTGGAAACTTTCCGACGACATCGACTGGCAAAGACGACGAATTTCAGCGGGCCGATATTGCTCGTTGTTGCTTATACGCGCTTCCTTATGACAGATAATATAACGCCACAGCGGTATCGCGTCTCGTTGAGATAAGTTTATCGAAGATCGCGGGAAAAGAAGAGGCTCAGCAGCCTGTTTTTCACATTTTCTTCTGCTTTGAGCGACAATTATATCGGTGTCTTATTGGGTAGTTGTCAAAAATCGCCGGTTTCGGAGCGCAGTGTTCGTTACGAAAGAGCGCATTAGACAGAGTTGATCCGACGAGGAATTTTAGGCAACACGAACTACGGTTCATGGAACGTGGGGTTTTTATTTTATGGATTAGATGTTGCAGCTCTCTCTCTCTCTCTCTCTCTCTCTCTCTCTCTTTCGGGTGTATTATAACGGCGTATAAGCAGGTCTGTTACAACGTTTCCTGGAAAGATGTCACTTCCAAAATCTCGCGTACCTTAGGAAATAGTTGTACGACGTAGGAACTTGATGTAAACGCTGATACGAAGCCACGCGTGTAACTCTTCGTAAGGATTGCTTTCATTGGGTTTGACGAATCAAAAATATCAAAACGCTGTTCTATCTGATGCATAATATTCTTCGAACCTCCGGCGGTATTCCATGGAATACGTATATCTTGACGGAAAATTAACGCGAAAGTTCAGCAAATTGGAAATAGAATTCTCGGCCGTGGAAATGATCGTACCGAAGGAAACAAGAAACCTTCGCGGAAGCTGAAAAGTACAAGCTACGGGCATAGTCATAGGCAGATGGCGATCGAGCGAAGCAATAAGAAAGAAGGCAAAGTTTTAATTTGAAACGGTTTGTCAGAGTCCGTTGGAAGCTAGAGCGGAGAAAGGCGGAGCGTACAAGAGACGTATAACGTGGAAGCAAGATCTAAAATGGAGGGAATGAAGATCCTGCGAGGACGCGGGTTATGTCTCAACCGCCGTAAGTCTGGAAGACTGTCATCCGTGAAGTAGATGGCACGGCGACGAGACTAGAAAGAGCAAAGGAATGGAAAACGGGGAGAAGGGTCGGTCGGTAGAAAAAGAAGGAGTGGAGGGAAGCCTGATATCTTAGATCAGGTTACGGCACCCTCGCATCTAGGCCACCAAGCCTTTAAAAGTGGGTCACAAGTCATCAATCGCCTGCGGCACGCTACCTTGCTCAGTTGAACCCTCGCACACGACCCACCTACTCTTCTCTGGAACGTTTCATCTGGAGCGAAGTAACGCGACACGTTCCGGTCCCTCCTTTCGTTCATGCTGCCGTTCGCGTTGTCGTGCGCGCGAACCCCGTGTACTTGTTCGCCAACGCCAGAAAGCGCGATCACCAGATTCCACGTCAGCGAACAAGAGACACGGCGACGAAATTAACACGTTACCAAGCAACGGCCGCCGCCACCACGCGATTTCTCCACTACATTTTCGAGAGGCCCTTACCCCCCAGTAAAGTATATTTGCATCGATACACACCGGGGCTCAAAACTACCCGACGCTTGATTCTTTCTCGCGAGTTGCGTTTTAATTGGAGAATTATCGATAAGTCAAACTGCGCCGATTCGACGATCGTCGTGCCTACCGATCACACGGTGACTTTTAACGGCCAATACGCGGCAACGAAAGTGGTATTTGTAGCTGCCTTTTATTCGGCAAGCGCTCTGGCCTTAGACACCTCGATTTCCAAATCGTAGGTCGGACGAAGAGGAATCGTTCTGATCAATGAAAAAACTATCGATGTTAATTTACGTAACGATACCGGTAAATGTACGTAGTAGCTTGTACGATCAGTAGCGAGATTATACTCTATTGCTGTTTTTATGTAGCTAATTTACATTCGTAGTTTGATCGTTCCGTAAGAAAATCTGGTTGTTAATTCTGCCATGGATGTTTCATATATCGTGAGCCGATTAAAGCGATCGTGAAAATACGATAGGCAATAACGAAACCGTATTTGTAATTATATCTTATTTGTGCTTTACCTTTAGATCGTTCAATTTCTCGGATATGAGTCGCTTTAAAGCGAAACTTGCGTTACAGTGGGCAGTAATACTTAATTAAAAAGTACCAGTAGCGTATATGACAAATAGCAAAAATTATATCTTATTGCTCCCTTCACACGGGTAATTTAGATCAGTAGCTTAGCAATTCCAGAAAAAAGCGTTGTAGATATACAGTTGCTAATCGGTAATTGTGCCGTTAATTTCTACACACCAGATAAGATACGCGTACTGTTACGATAAATCTGGCAAAGTTTCCACATACTTATCTACATCCTCGTTTCGTACTTTTCGCCGTAAGAAAATAGTTTCGCCTGCCTCGGTAAATATTTCATTCTGGCAACTGAAACTGCAATTCGAATTCGCAGATGATAATAATTAGACGATAGCGGACAATAATAGTAAAAGATAAGAATCGGCGGTGGAAATGCAAATAAGTTTACGACTTGTCGGCGGATCTAATGAATAATAAATTATGATAATTAAATCGACGAACGGGCAACGAGAGAAAGTTGGAAGATAATAGTTACTTGTTGGATTCTTCGGTCAACTTCAATCGACGCGACTCCCGCGGGTGTATCCGAGAAATTTGTAATTCATAAGAAATCAATACGAAACTAACTATCATCTTCTAATTTCCTTTGGGACCGCAGTGAACTTTGTTGCTCTCCGGTAAATTCACTTTGCATGTCGCTCGATAAACCACATCCTATATGCCAACAAATTTATGTCTTATTCATTAGCGCCGATCGATATAATCGGCATGGACGAAAGTCAGCGTCGTATAACGTACGATTCGCGCGAGGTCCGGCAATTCATAGATGGAAATCTCGCGTTTGCAACGCGGCAGAAACCTTTGCTCCTGTTATCACGCGTGTTTGCACGTGCTGTCCATTAACGCGTGGTACAATCGTCTGCCACGCCTTCGATGATCGTCGATGTCTCTCACACGCGTGCGTGTATACGTGTGCCTGCTGACCGTCGTCGTAATTCATCTTTACATACGACGATATACAGGGTGTTATTACGTCCAATGTCTCGCGAAGGATTGAAACTTTCAACAACGTGTTCGTTCAAAGGGGCTGTATAAATGCGAGGTATCGGAGCAAAGTTGACTCTTTTTCTTTTAAACGAAACCACCGTAATTTTTGCTCGACGTTCTCTAAGACGGGCACAGCGGGGAATTTCATTGTCGCTGGAATTTATCGCGTCGTGGATTTTCCCGAATTTCGCTGCGGAACGCTTTGTGTCTGTCAAAATGTGCAGGCAATTCGACTGAAATAAACGGACGCGCGGCGTCCAGACTAATGAAACGCGATACATTTTCTATGAGCGTAGTTGACGCGCGAACTTGTAAGGAAAGCTTTCTCGGTTCGTCGTAAATGTACTTCCTGCTATGAAATTTATCATAATTTTATAAGCCACGCGAGCCGAGAAACTCACGGACGTCTTGGCACACTTTCCTAACGGGTATTCCGTGTAAGAAACTAATCATGCCTGACATTATCGGCCTGGGCTGAAGCGTATATACGCGCTCGAAACAGCGATACGTGGCGTTTTTGTGAAAGAGAAATGACGCATATTAAAGAGAGCAGAGAAAAGTAGACGAAGCGCTACGTGAAAGTACGCCGCGTGACCGTTGTGAAAATCTCGGTCGATACGTACGCCTGAACGGGTGATTTTACGGTGAAAGCGATACATTGAAATATTCACCAATACCACGCGATGGCGAAACGCTTTCGTTTCTCACTTGAAATTTACCGCCGATGAAACCTTTCTTAGTTGCCCCATATTTTACGGCACGTGGAAAAGTGGTTCTGCTAACGTTTCGAAGATAAGGTCGTTGCTTGTTGCGAAACAAATAAATCCCATCGATTAACAAGGATACGTCGCACCTTCTTTCTATAACAGACAGACCAGATCTCTCTATGGAATCCTCCGCGCGATTTTCAAGTACTCGTTCGATTCTTTGGCGCGTGCAACGAACTTCGAGTCTAAAGTTTAGATAAAGTCGTGATTCGTTATCGTCAAACGATTGTACCAAGGAAGCGTTTTGCGAGGGAATGAAGACCAACGTTCAAAGTTCAAAGTTGACGTTCAAATCGCTCAAAGTGACGATTCGCAACGGCCATTTTAACACGCGACGTTTTCAAGAAATCCGTATCTTCAACCTTGCAGTTTACAGCATGAGAAGTCGGGCTCGTTTTTCGCAGATTCGTGCAAAAGTTTATACTTTCGTTCGTCGCTGCGCGCAGTAAAAGCGAACGCAACGCGGTCATCAGACGCGTGCAGTTTAAACTTCGATTTCAACGTACAGCGACAAACGTGTAGGTGAAACACGATTGCAAGCGATAATTGTACACAAGTACGTGCAATCTTAGAGACCGATTAGCGAACAATAATAATTTGAATATCGCATGATTAATCGTCGGTTCATATTTATAGCTGCGGGTGGTGTTGAGGCGTTTCGCGATTAAGATCGTGAGAGACGTCGAGAAGCTCGAAGATGGCATTCTTTTCGCGAAATACAACGTTTAAGAGCTTATGTAAGCCGACATTAAGGATTACGCAACCGCGAAGAATCTTGTAATCGAACGATACGCGTCTCTATAAATTCTAACGTTTCGCACGTTCTCCGACTATTACCGCTGGATTCAGCCACTTTGAAAAACCTATAGAGAAATTACCAACGCCATGTCGCGAGACGTCGTCCTCCGAAACTAATACGAGTATCAATTAGTTTCGCTTCTTGTTTGCACGTTTCACTGAAATATCAAACGTCGAATTGTTTGCTGAAGAAATCCACGCAAACGTATGTATGCGTTTCCTGGAGAAAGTAAAAGAATAAAAAAAAAAAAAAAAAAAAAAAAAGACGAAAGGTCTGACAATACGACGCGTTTTATTCGTACAAATATTCGTTGCAACGTGACTCGGTTCTTTTGTTATTTCGAAAAGCGCGTAATTAGCGTTTCATTACGTATTTGAGAAATGCAGGTGAGGCAATGCAGTTGTTTTGCGCAAATCGCTGTTCACTCGTGTAAACAATTAGCGAGGTAAACATTGTTAATACGTAACACGGTTAGTATTGGCGCAACATATTTTACGACATTGCAAACATTTTATTTACGCGTGCGGGACAATAACAAGCAATCGATACAGTTTTACATATCGCTCGCGCCGCTGCAAATCTCATACACCAACGAAACGTTGATGACGTTTTGCTTGTTCTTGCCGGTTTATAAAGATACTTTACAACGTCTGCTACCTGCCATTGGCAAAATGTTCCAGTCTCTGAATAAAATATGTAATAGCAATTGGACGCGATCGAATCGGTCGGAACACGCGGTCGGAGACGCAGAAAATCCGATAGAAACGCAACGACTCTGCATTTTGGATCGGCCTGCGTACAATAGCAGCCGAGAGTCCCCTTGAATATTTATGGAGATTATTAGAAAAGATGAACGCGAGATTCGTACGTTTCTCCGTCGCCATCAATCACGGAATTACGTGGCACGGTTCGAGACCAAAGGTATCAAATATTTCTGGATTAGCGTGGAAATCTAATAGCAAGTGCTCCAACAATACGATGAATTAGTTCGGGATGCGTGAAAAATTAAAGGCCACGTGATTTATCCGATCATCGGAAGAACGAACGCGAGACGAGTACATTTCTGAGGACGTACGAAATATTTTATTCGCCGCGCTCGACTATCTCTGTGATAAGTGGTCCGTGGCGTAGGCGCGTCCTTTATTCAACAGCGAGATGACGGAAATACGCGATTGTAAGAAAAATTTATTCGCTATGGTTTTTTGTCACGGTAATCTTTTCGCCTGTGATATAGTTCGTTGCTATATATCGAGCAGAGCGGAGGATTAAAACTGGTCGAACCACTCGGCGAACTTGTGATTCTATTTTCGAGCATTCGCGTTAACCGACTTGCGTTAACGAGCGATTTATAGCGCTCTGATAATTAGAAAAATATTTCATCGGTTTTGCTTACAAAACGGGCTTATAATTCGCGCGTTGCGGATACTTTCTCATGCTTCTTCTTTCCTTCTTTCTTTTTCTTTTTTTTTCTTTCCTTTTTTCGTCGACCGTTAATAGGACGGCCGGGTGTTTTCTAGGCAGCGAGGGGAAAAAAGGGAGGGACGAAGATGCGTGGAAAAAGTGAGAGAAAAGACAAATAGGGGAAACGGCGAGCGTACCGGGGAAAGAAAGCCGGGCAAGTTAGTACATCGATTACGAGAAGTGTCGACCACATGCCTCGGTTCCGCACCAAAAACAACACAGACCCCGTACCTTTTGTACAGCCGAAAACAACCACCGTGGGATACGTTTCCGCACACTTTCTCAGATCTGTCTCCACAGGACCGGCCAAAAGGTTCGTCCTTTTTTCTACCCTCTCGCTCGTTCCCTTCCAAGTTCGAGGGGCACTCGATTATTACACCGAAACGGCTATAACTTTTCCTAGAAGGCATCCATTATCGTGATTGTTCACGGGTTTACGGCCGGTGCGACGGTGTAGAATCGCGGCAAACTACGTACACTATCGGTCAAAAGTATCCTGTTCAACTTGTTTTCTACGAGTTGTATTTTGACGAGGAAACCGCGGATAAATCGAAACTCGATGATTTTATATTTGATAATCGCCGTGGTAGTTAGGCGCAGTGACGCGCGTAAAAATATACGAAACGCGCGAAGCGTAAATAGCGTTTGTTGCGATATTTGGTAGGTGAAACTAATTTCTCTCTAGGCCCCGGTTTTTTAATCGCGTTCGTGAAAGTACGAATTTGCGCGTAAATATCTGCAATTGTGCGTGACAAAGTTTTGTCAGAATATCGAATTAGCGTACTCCGAATACAGGGAAATCGCACTAATGAAAATCAGCCTGAAGTTCGAGCGCAAACTTAATTGGAATTTTTATTGGTTGCATAAAAATAGATTCGCGTTGCTCCAATATTCTCGCGCTTTATTTATTTAAAACCTCGTGTGTGTGCGTGCGTGTGTGTGTGTGTGTGTGTGCACACTATCGGACAAACGTATCCGGCTACTTGCTCGCTTCTGAGTTTCAAGGTTTGTTCTAATTACGAAACTAGGGACGAATCGAAACTCGACGATCTTCTTCTACAATGTACGTGACCGTCGAGAGGGAATTTGAAAGCTTATTTTATCGTGCTTTTGTGTTTTGACGTTAGAGAATGGAATTCTATTCGACGAGGGCAATGAATAGACGCGATATACGTATACACCAAAATGGACGTTGGTTAAAATTAAGACGAAAGTACAGGAACGTCGGTCGAAAAATAGAATGAAAAATCAAAGTTAAAAGGAACATTTGCGAAACTGAAATTAACACTAGGAAAATGAAAATGAAAATTGACATTAGGTGAAAAGTATCTGGCACAAGTTCGAATCTTAAGCTTTCTTTTCGCCACAGCTGTGTAATAAAACATTGCCGCGTGGTTCGACTGGTTTTCGGGCGCCAGTAAGCAAATTACAAAAGCGTTTGTAGCTGTCTCGGATAGAATTATTTTACGCGGCAATCCTCAGCTAGCGAATCAGAGTCGGATCAGACCAGATCCATTCTATGCCGATGGAAAGACTTGGAACGTTCGTAAGGACAGTGATATTTAGATAACATACGTACGTAACAGTGCGCATAATATATACGCAGTAAAATAAATTATATTTTATTTTATTTCAATGGTACTTTAGATGGTACTTTAAATGGTACTTTAAATGGTACTTTAAATGACCAATTATGGAATGGTGGCATTTTTAAACATCTGACAAACGTATACTCGTCAAACAGTTACAGGCTATCTCGAGCGTTTCTTTTGCCAAAAATACGTTTCACAATACTGCATTGTAGAAATAGGAATCGAGTGCCCAATCTGAGCGCGTAACGAACATGCTGGCTGGTACGAAGCTCGATACGCGAATACGTGATTATTTCAGATAGCTGTCTTTTCGTTCGATTCCTTAAAAATGTGATTTCGTGACCAAAGTGTCTCGAATAATAAAAAAGATGCAACTATTCCCCTCGCGTTCGTTTTCCACGAAAATATTCCATCTGACGCGAGTGTTCTTATATTTGCGTGTCCGTTACATACTTTTACATGTTTTGTTTTACATACTTTTTAAATGTTAATTCAATTCGATCGTTGAAAATCTTTCGGATCTTAAATATAAATTGAATATCCACAGAACTCCCAGAAAAACAAAATGGTATTCCACGTTAGATCACTTGTAATTGTTATACGTTATCGTCGTCGTACCTGTATACTTTAATAGCATTCGTATATCGTTGGATAAATCAACGTGTTCGAATACTTATGAACGATAGTGTACCTCGTACAAAGGGAGGAGTGAAATGGAGACAGAGAGAAAGGGAGGGGGAAACATCGTATAAACGACTAGGTTGAATGAATTTTGGTTTCCATCGCGTTAGAAAGCCCTGACCGAATTGAAGCACGCGTGCTACCGGGAGAAAGTCGGCCAATCGGCAGGTGTACATCAAAGGTTAGAAGATCGATGAAAATGAAAAACATTTTTGAGCGGCAAAGAGGACACGAATTCGCGCCACGGTAAGATCGTTTGTGTTTGCCTACGAATCGACGATTTCGAGATTCGTATCGGCGCATCGGTACGTTTTTTCAAGCTCGCCGCGTCGATCGTACAAATAAAATCCGAGTGGCGAAACGAATTCCGATCTACTAAATATTTCGAATACGTTCGATGTTTCAATTGCTTTAATTGGAAGAAATAGCGCGCAACGTACGAAGCTCGTGATTTGACTCGGCCGTTGCGTCTATTCTGTCGGGAAAATAAAAGGCCGTGTCCATCAAATCATCGCGCTGGCAGGACAAGTTGAAATAAATACGATCGCTGCCAGCTTTGTATCGCTGTCGGCTGAAACGATACTAATCAAATGCAATAATTTTTAATCGCCAACACGCGTATATCGTACATACATGTTCGTTCGAACGAGAATCACAAAGTTTACATTTTATCGCAAACGTTACAAGATACACTTTTACGGGGAAAGAGTTCGCTGAAGGTAAATGATAGAAAACAGATAAAAATTTGAAGAACAAAAGTCTACCATCCTTTATACCTATCAATGGCGAGGAAAGTTGTTTATACAAACTGCGTGTATAACAATCGCGCAACGTTCCAGTGTAAACGCGCAAATAGCAAGCTATTGATATTCTCAGACTTTTGTGAAATTGTTGCGAATAATTTCCAAATTTCGAAAGACTAGACGCGCTAGTCGTTGAAATATTCCAAACGTGAGAATCTGCGAAACATTCTTATTTCCCTGGTACTCTACTACTCGAGCGTTGTAAGGAAATAAATGACAAGGGAAAATCGTAAGGACGATGCTTTTAGCGAAGAAGACCTTTTTCTTCAAACGATTGATTTTAATTCCAATTCGTTTTGTAATTCGTATACAATTCTCCAAAATCGTACAGGCGTCGAGCACCGTACACTCGTGGGGTGCTTTTGCGTTTTAGTCGGTTGATCAAGTATTACAAAGCAGTTTACCGCGAACGTCACGTTTCAAAGAGACATAAAATCGATGGACGCCAATCTAGCCCCGTTCCATTTTTGTCCTTTTCGGCGTTCCTCTCTTTCCAACGATTCTCCTATTACTGTAACTACCCTCTTTCGAGGGAAAACTTCGTTTCCCCGGGGTATTAGCCGACTGATTGGCGAAGACTCCAAGTTCACGCCCAACCACTAACGAACGAACGTACAGTAACTGGTCAAAGTGTAATACCGTCGTACTATATATGGTCGCGATGGGATTCTAAACATTATTTTCAGGAAATAGATGCGGCGATATAACGACGGATTCGCTTAAAATTCGTCTGCTTAATACGGCGCAGAGATAAACAGACCGTGAATTGTTACGCGTTCAGAGGAAATTTGAGGATGCGAAAACGCGACGAAAATATGAATTTTTAATAAAGAATCACCAAGGTCTGGTAACGAGTTTGCGCACTTTTTTTTTTATATCTTTCATATGTTTCGAGAACGACGAAATGAAAAAAGACAGTGCAACGACGATTACGAAAGGCTGGTACGAGTTTATGAATTTATTAATTGAATTATTAAATGAATTAATTAACGAATGGTCGGTGGTGCGGTCGTTAAAAATAATCGAGAGAATATCAAAATGCACCATACGCGAGGAATTGAGGTGCTACGATACGAAGAACGCTCTAGATGTCCCATCGATCGAACAAATGTTGAAAACCATCAGTCGGAGATGCTGGAATGGGATCAACGAACAGGATCCACTAAAATCCTCTGATGGAAGATTGCATGATGCCGATATTAAGAAGATTACGTAAATTATACCCGACTATCCAGCTGTCACTCTTAGAACGCTGATGAACGCGACGAATGAATCGAAAAAGCCAATAAATGGTAAAAGTAATACACGAATAAAGGAGTCTTTTTTGCAGAAAATATATAAAATACGATATAAGCAGTCCACGCGCGATTATACATCTGTTCAAACTGCTTCTACTTCTATACACGGTTTGATTAACCCATTTCGAGTCCGATAAAATTTCCAATTGCAAGAAAAAAGAGGTAAAGTGGAATCTCGGTTACGCGAATCACGTTTAACCCAAGTTCCGTATTATCCGAGATGCTTCGGGCTTTGTCATAACTTCGTTTCTTGTGACTTCAAACCTAACCCTGACCCTAGACCCAACCTAATCCTACCTTCCACTTCTCAACACGAGGACTACGTAAGTGTAAATAGCGAGGCGATCGAGGCTTCGACCGATAAAATAATTAATCAACGTTATATTAACTAAATACACGTAGAGTATCACGTTGTCAAAAGTATTCTATGATTTTATCGCACGATCTACGAACATCGATCCGAGTTTTCGATTATGCGAGGTAGACCCGGGCCACGTCGCGTCGGATAGTCGAGACTCAATTGCATATATTTTCACTCGTTTCCGGGAATTATCTCTCTACGTGCTAAGAAAAGCAAAGAGACATAGCTGCTTCTTAAGAATTAAGCCGTATTGTTAACCGTGGTCAGCTAACAAGTTACACCGGCTTGCTAACCGAATTACTTAGATTAGATTTAGGTAGACACGTCAAATTGTAAAGTCGCATACGCCGATGGTAGATTACACAGATACGACGCGTCGGTGTGTTGCAGAATTCCTCGGAATAAACTGTTTGTTCCGACCGAGCTGACGGATTAAAAGCCAATGAGCCAACGGCGAAAGATCTCTCTTTGTCCAGCGCTGCTCCTCTACCAAACTTACGTCTTTATTTCTCTTAGGCTCCTTTGTTCTCGATAACAGCACGCGTCGAGTCATCGCACGCGTAGCAGTCATCAGGCAACTCCAAGAATATCCCGCGGAGTAAATTCGAGAGATCGTTTGATCAACAGAGCCGCGGTCCATTCCACGAAGCTCTCGCATCGCAACTTCGATAAATCAATGTATCGCCGATGAGCAATCTCCGATTGCCTCCTGCAAATGTGCCGCTGGCTCTCGCCTCAGCTGGGACTTCACTTTCCTATTTACGAATAGTCGTTCTAACGGACGCTGCTACGTACAACGTTAAGACAGGTGTCCATTTGAGGATGCAGCGATCTGAGGATACCGCTTATTCGAGTCACCGGTTAATCGAGGTAGCCGTTTATTTGGGCCAAAGGAGCTCGAAGAACGGAAGCTAATCGAATAAAGAGCCCTGCTTTTCTTCGCTGAACTCGCACTTGGGACAACGTGCCGTTTATTTGAGGCGGATGACTGCAGTGCTCCGTGAGAATGAGAAGATGGCAAGTGGAAGAGAGCACAGGCAGATGAGATCTGCCGCGCTTGCTCGCTCCTTGTCACGCGTCGCTGTATGATCTTGTTTGTAAGGTGACACTCTTGCTGAAAATGCGTGTTCATCTGTACCGGGTCTATCAGAAACGACGAATAAGCAGTCAGACCCGCGTTCCTTTTGTCATCTTTTCGTAAAGAGCTAATATACGAGATCATCCTCGAGCCAATGTGAACATACGGAATACGGCAATGGACGCAACAACTTCAGGAAAGCAGTTCGAACATTGGGACGCTACAAAGGTTGCAATCGGAGATCTTGGAAATCACGTGTAACGCCCCATGGCACGTAAACAACGAGGATATACACGGTGATCCTGCAGTGGTCTGGATCAGTGGACAGCAGATAACTAAATACAGCGAACGTCGCGTCAAACAGCTGACCAGACGGAAAAAGTAACCGGCCGCGGAGCTAACGCGCCCCAGAAATCGCGTGTTGGGATTAAAAAGACACAAAATTCGCTAGACCTAGCAAACAGATCCCTTCGAACATAAGCGCGACAAGTCACGATTGCAAGAAAATTCAACTTCTTACACGCTATACGAAATAACCGCAGCGAATCTACTTGTAATTGCCGAGAGGAATCGATCGTAAATGCCTCAAGCTAAAATCTCAAAAGACGTCTTTTCGTAGACGCACCACCTACGTTTCTGCGTTTCTCGTTTGTCTTTGCTCGCTGTAGCTCCGTCAGCCCGGAAGAGTCTTCGGTTTGTTCGTTTTATATCAATCGACGTTACCCTTGCAGCCAGCTCCGCGAGATTAGTTTTCGAACGAAACGTTGCAAACATTGGTCCGGGGAAAGAGAAATTCACCTTGCAATAAGAAGTTCACGAGTGAAATATCGTTTGCAGCGTAAACGACCCGAGCTGTCTACAGAGGATTGGGTATAAGATAAATTCGAGCATTCGCAAACATTTTCATTACTTACCACATGTTGTAAGGTAGTAACCGACAGACCTTCGATACAGCGATAAAAGTGAATCGAAAATTGGCCGGCCATAAACTAGCAGATGCAATATCCCAATGGATAGAGCTGCGACATGGAACGATATCGAATCAGACCCTCTGGTACACGGGCGAACCATCGAACGGTAGAGAAGGAGAGAACCACAAGGACACCGTCGTTTGCGAACAGGACTACGTTACGATACACCATGGAACCTCGACGTATGTACCGACTACACATCTACCGACACTTCAATGCAAGCCTCGTTCCACCGAGGGACATCACAATCATACCGGTTAATCAATACCGACGAATTATTACGGACGAAGCAGGGATTTGATTTCCCGGCGGTCGTTCGCTTCAGATACGTGTATAAGCGGAAACAGATAACGCGTCGATGCGAGTGTCGCGGAAAATAGGGAAAGACGTTGGTCGAGGAGAGTACGGTAAGAAAGAGAAATATTTCGATTAGAAAGATTTACAGGGAAATGTTTCGTACAGAGCGACGGACGAAAGGAAAGTTTATAAAATCAGGCGCACAAAGGGACGTGGTAATTTTGCAAAGTGCAGTTATATCTGATAAGAGCAACGAATAAATGTAACGTATCTATATATCGCGGAAGATATCGCGGCTACATTGTTGCGAGCAACACGATGAAAGATTCGTAGTACGAAAGTTGCTGATATTCATAACTTCGTCCTATCCGTCACTGTATGCACATTTATAGCAGAGGCGGTATGATTTGTGATTTTTAGATTCGCGAGACAGGAATTTGAAGTGGAAATCTAGAATGCTCGATTTTTTCTTCTTTTCGAGGGGATTTTCGTCTATTTCGGCAGGGGCTAGAATCACAACTAGATTATGAATTTTCATGCATTTATCGAGAATTTAGAGGCGCAAAAGTCCGCAGAATGCCCAGAACACGCGAGAATGTATGAAATATGCAAACTGCGAGTAGTATTTTTTTTTTTTTTTTTTTTTAAGGATACTCGGTAGGTAAAATAAATTTCTGCCTATATTTCAGCTCTTTTTTTAATTATATCTACATAGAAGCATCCGGTCGCCTAAATATCCGCACTCTAATTACAACAATCTTCTTTCGGAATATCAAATTAGTTTTCCTCGATATAAATAATTGTAACGAACGGCGAAATCGCGCCAATTAAAATGGGCCTGATAAGCGTAAACGCAAACTCAATTGGCTCACGATTAACCGAATAAAATCTGCACAAATTCTTGTTTATTCGAATGTCGAGAAATTCGAGTCACAGGAATAGCGAGAAAAATGCGGTCTCTTGAAAAATTCCAATTATCCCATCCATAATTTATAACGTTACGTGGAACGTTTTCGTTCTGCGAACAAGTCCGGTCGTTTTTGATTCGAAGCGAGATATTAGCGGTATCTTGACGTACAGTTTAGAAACAAAATTTGCTATGCTTATTACATTGGCATGCCCTGTAGGTTTGACATCGATTGCGAACCCGCAATTGCGAGATAGCGCGATCGGGGTGACTAATAAATGCAATCCAATTAACGCTCGACGCTTTCACAAACCTGACGAACCGTAGCCCGCGGGCATTCAATTTTCAGTTAACGATTTATTATCCAATTATGTTAAAGCTTACGAATGTAGCCGCGCGTGCATATATGCGAAAATATTATCCGATATAATCTATAAACGTTAAGGGAAGAATCACTTGCGAAAACGAACATGCTAATACGACAAGTAAAAACACAGAAGGTAAAGCTAATTGAAAGGTTTATAAGAAGAACATGGCGTGTTTGTGTTTTTCCACGAGGCTAAAAGAATCGGAGAATACTTTGGTATGTCTAATTTTTTTTTTTTTTTTTTTTAATATCGTAAATGCATCTAATATCGCCTGCCAGATTTCCAAGTAAAGACTAAGAGACATTTTTACATGGAATTAGTCTCAAACGAAAGAAACGTTATTTGCATTCCATGTACGTAAAACACGGTCATTTACGCGTGTTTGACTACGACCTGAATTCGTTGCCGATTTCTGCCAATGCTTCTTTTCAAAATACTACGGGTGGCGACATTCGAAGCAATTACGTCGACTTCTTAAAACAAAGTATTCATTACGTTACACGATCCTTGGGATGCGTAATTAATTCTAAGGATAGGAACGTACGAATCTCCAAGGATGATCCGTAACTATATCCACGGGAAAAGTACGTTTAATCGAACCACGAAATTCTAAATTTTCTTACCCGACTAAAAGTCCAAGTTTCCTTCTTATCAAACAGGTGAATACACTTGAGCGACAGTGTATAAATCATCAACTTGGAACGCGCCATCCTATAATAAAGACAAAGACGTCGTGATTTTTACAAAACCGGATAATTTTCGTTCGACAACGACACGTAGTGAGTCTAGCCTATAACTATTAGGATAGATAAAAGTATCGAAAAATTAAGATACGAAAGGTCGACAACTTTGACGATATTAATTTTGTTACGAGTTGCTCCATTCACGTAACGATCTTCTGTTCTAAAAAGATAATAACGCGCCGTTGGAAGAAACCTTTGTTCGATTCAACAAATGACACGCAATCGCTTGCAATGAGCAATATTTTATACGACAGGGATAAAGACAAAGTTTGCCTTTGTTTCTAAATATAGAGGAAAGTCCGACTTCTATTTGAAAGTCCGATATCCCGGCTCGACCGAATAATTATCGCTTTCTCGCTCGTAAACTACGTTTTATTTGAAAAGTAGCCTATCCTCGAACAATCAACGAATACACAGATCAAAAAATTCCGCATACACGTAAAAATATCCCGGAGATTAATACACGTATAAATGAAACGCGTACACCCGGCAGCAATAATACGTGAAAACGAAATGATCATGCTGAGAGAGAAACAAAGAGCGTGGAAATGTTTATTATTACGTATAGTTCGCGCTGTATTCCCTGGTGAACGAAAAGTAGGTAAAATAGCTGATGATGCATCTGTATTTGCGTGCTTAGCTGCTGAACTATATTACGTAAGTAGACGCGGAGCTTACGTTTTTAGTTAGCATCGCGAACCAGTGGTAACGTCGAAGCGAATTTTTACTGCATCTGCGAATACACATATATACGTAAATACACTGGCAACCTACTGGTTTCGCAGTTTCTAGTTAATCATTGCGCGTTAACGTTACCACAGTTTTGGTCGCAATTTCGTACATTTTCCGCTGGATCGTTTGTGATGGATCGCTGTATCTGCCTCTGGAAGGCAGGGAGAGCGAGAAAATTTGTGTTCGGAAGTGAAAAAAGGGATTCGAATTAGAAACATTACCGATGGCACGTCTCGCCGAAAGCTGGCGTCATTTTTCACGCATTATTTTTTAACCTGCATTTTTTTTTTTTTTTTTTTCTCGTATATCTCAGTTTGGCCTGTTATTCAAACTTGCGCGAACGAATTCGAAAATTCGTATACACTACGTTTCTAGTTTCATTTGCACTAGTTTCGAGATCGTAGAATTAGTCTCTATAACTTGCTGATCAAATTTTAGCAACGCCTTCAGGGAAATCATAACTTTTACACTACATTTTTGCGCATCTATCATTCCATAATTGCTAGGAATAATATTTAACGAACAGCGAATAAATATTAATAACAACGGACGTTTTCGACATCTACCAAAGCGCGCTTGAAACTTTTTCATCCACGGCAAATTAATTTTAACGCATACGTATACTCACGAAATTATACGCGTAAATATTAAGATGGTGGTTGCTCGTAGACGAAAATATTTAACGTACGTTTATTTCGAAACGATCTATCGCCAAACGTAACTTTTATTTTATAAATTTTACCCGAAAGAAGCAAATGGTATAAGAGAACCAGCGATGATTTTTTTTTATATTGATGATTTAATATTCAAACTACGTGTCCCGCTAATGACGCGCGTTGATGCATTCGTTAGGTCTCCAAGTGCATATTTTAAGTGGGATAAGTTTGAGATCGGAAAAGTATCGAAAATTCACCGCGAGTTTTAACAAATTTTGTTACCAAGAAAATGGCTCGCAACGTTTTATACAGACTTTTTTTTATTCCTGTGCTCGTATCAGCGAAAAATCTAACGTTCCAAGACACGATATATATAGAACGATCTTTCACAAGTTTAGATTTTATTTAGAGATCGGTAATTTGGTAGGGAAGAAACCTTGAGATTTTTAATTGGATAGCGCGGAGATTATTTTCCTACATGCGATAAATATAAAAATACAAAAATATATTCACCTTGTGTAACATTATGTACACACTGATTGGAATCTTTGATATACAATCGATAATTTGTTATCAATTTATCTATGGAAACAAGAAGAATGAAGATCATGAATAAGCTAAATTGAGTATGAAAATAACGTAAGCTATTATCAGCGAAGAAGTATGGAAAGAACGAGCTATCAACCTTTATGTAGTTTTTAGGTAAAGAACTTAATTCACTGTATCTAAATGACATAATAACTTAAGTGGAAGCCATTTGCCGCTGTAGGAATTGTTCGAATTTAATCTACTGTTACTCGTTACTTACAGCGAATCTCTATTATTTACAATCTTGCACAGATAAAGATTTAGTAATTACGCGATAATTACAATAATTGTGTGTTTCCTTTCGATATTTAATAATCGTTGCTCGAAGCAAGAACTTTCGTAATTAATTAAAAATACAAGTAAATGTCACAATTTTCAACGAATATGCAAAGTTATACGAAAATATTTATTAAATTACAACGAACGTAGAATTAATATTTATGAAATTAAAATAAGAGTCGAAAGCTTTAGGGGCTCGCGACATTTGCTAAGGGAGGAATAAAGAACGTTTAATTAGCATAAAATCCATTTTCTCATTTTTTTTTTTTTTCATCTATCTTTCTTCGTCGATCTCTTACGGTCGTCGCTACCAATAAAGTCGAGTAAGAAATAATTTATTTCCTCTTTCAACAAGAGTTATATGCCTTTCTTTCGTATTAATATAAATAATATAAATAAATCGGCGCAGTTTTAAATATTTCTACGCCGTTCCATATATTCAGACATCTCGTTGTCGTAAATCAATTACATTAATTTTTATGGCCGACTAAATCAAACCGATCAAGTATCCATAAAAGGTGGCACAAATTACATTTTACATGAAAAATATTGACTTTAGAATCTAGGACGATTGATTAATTTTTTATTCTTCTTGGAGATTATATATTACAGGTACTTGGAGCTCTCACACTTTTTGTCCCAAAAATTGAATTCCTATTTATATAAAATTCGTTACGTATTTTAAAGTAACTTCAATAATACGACAGCAGAATATTCGACGATGCTGTGAGGAAGGTTACGGGGATTATTCTTTTTCAGCCAAGTTTTTTTTTTTTTTTTTTGTTTTAGAAAAGATACGCGTTTGAAAGTCGGTGGGTACGATTTGGGAAGCCAATTGCGTAAATCGTATCTTTCGTATCGCGAAATAGCACGTAATATTTCTCGAATATTCGATATTTAGATTATATAATTTTTATTCTACACCTTGCCTTCTGCGTGTGCGTGGAACGAAGAAAAGTGCAAGAACTATCTCAAGTTACTTGTTTCCTTTGCAAAAGAAGGACAAATAGTTACTATTTACAAAAGAAAGACAAGACGACGTCTCTTTCTATTTCTTTTCATACGTTCTTTCCCTTTTTCTCCGAACATCTCTATACTCGTCGCGAGTTCCACGTAATCGAACCTTTATTTCATGAATATCGCAGATAATGCATTATATCGCAATTCTAAAAGCACGAATACAAAACGCTGCGTCAAACACAGTTGCTTCTCACCGGATATGCAAAAGTCGATCTGAAGCTGACGGCTTGATCAATTGACCGATGACATAAACGCCGGACAGATTATTTATTTAACGACAAACATTCCGTTTCCTGCCTGTGACTCGATCGAGGAACGAGTACAGTGGCTCGGTATACGAAAGAGAAAAAGAGCAGAATTTATATTAGTTTTTTTTTTTCTTTTTTACCAAATACGTACACCGATTCGGCGTTAAATGGTTTGCGAACGCGTATTCGATTACGAGGATGATTTATTCCGTTGCACGAAACCATAGCATGTATAAACGAGAATGCTCGCGCGTTCGAGTTAACGAAATAACTAGTTGCAGTAACCGAATCGTGAATCAGAACGTTCATGACTGTCCACTAATGCGATTCGTTCTCCTTTAAAATACCGGCGCCGATAATGCGAATAAACTATCGTTAATTAATAAACAGTTGGCGATGGAAAATTACTTCGTTATTATGCCATATTCGCAGCAGAGATCGACGCGAATATCGTCACCAACGATGTTTGTTTGTCGCTAAAACTGCCGATCACGGAAACGCGAAACTTGTATCAAAGAATCGAAAGTTTCAAGAAATGGACGAACGTTTGCGATGCAATAAGAGACGTAAGCTCTTTATTCGTAAATTTTACGAAAAAATCATTCGAACCTCTAAAGATGCATCGCGAATGTACGAAATTTCGATAAAAAATTACGAATTGGTCGTTTCGACCATTCTTGTAGTAGCAGTGTTTTGTAACAAAGTACAGGATAAAATATATGGGTGAAACTTGCCGCGCGTCTACTTGCCGAAAAAGCAAGCCAATGCGTAACAGACGCGACTAAATAAACTCAATTCAACGCATCATCGCATCTCGCTAAGAATATTAATGGGAAGAAAGTTGTACCAGATCGACGATGATCCTAAAATACGAAGCGATTCGGGCTGCAAATTCGTGCTCGAACGTATCCTAATATCTATTTTTCTTTTATCAATGGAAACCCGAATGAAAGCTTTGATAGTGCAAGTGCGTAAGCGAGCAGAAGCTATCTATCTCTTGAAATTATTAAAACCCTTCGTTTAATCTAACCCAGTGCTCGTCTCTGCAAGTTGTTAATATTCTTCGTTTAATCTAACCCGATACTTATCTCGTGAAATTGTTAACATTTTTCATTTAATCTAACATAGAACTACGTCAAATATGTGACAAAAAAAAAAAAAAAAAAAGAAAAGAAAGAACAGAGTCGATCGAACACGTCCGGTACGCATATAACGAACCTCTTAGTGTTCTTCTTCAACACGTACGGGGTCGTGAAAATTTTCGCAACCGCCACACACCGGCGAAATAAGAAAATGCCGATCGTTCATCATCAGAGGATCATAAAGAATTCAGCGAGTTGTTAATCGACGTACGTATGAAACGCCAGCTTCTTAAAGAATCGTTTACACGAGCTTTTGCTTGGAATTCAGGATAGAGCGTCCAGCAAGTAATTTCTAAAACGGTCTCAAACACGCTTATGGCATTTCATACTACGTATCTATCGCGGATCAACGTCCTCGTCATCGACGATTGTAAAATCGAAATTATCGACTAACTTTGAAAACCGTTTTCGAGATGCACTGTTACATGTCAAGTGTTTAATCGAGATTTACTTCTTTAAGCAAGAATAAACGCTATAACAGACAAAAATAAAACAAATAGAAATATTCGCGATAAGAACAACATGAACGTTGATAAGAATAAAAGAAACAAACGCGTCTATCTCGTCGGTACGCTTTTGGCTTTGCCCTGATAAACTGATAACAAGCAATAAAATTATAAATGTAAGAAAGAATTGTTTCAAATCTAACTTCTCTCGCTTGTCACCGGTCAACGTTTTCTTTGCATAACTAGAGTCGCGTAGAATTGTATTCGGTAAAACGAGCCGGTGGATAGAGAAAGTTTAAGAAACGCATTGTACGATTAAGATTATCGATCGAAATGGGGTACACACCTGGACGACGAGTTCTCCGAGGCAAGAAACGACAGGTTCTAAGGATATAGACTCATTAACACCGAGACACGAGCACGCGGGGTCGTTAAACCGCTCGGTAGCTATTGCACGCTCATCTGCTCGTGATTACGGAATCCTCGAACCAGAAGAAACGAGCGTGGCAGCGTTCCTCGAAGCTAAGCGCTAAGTGACTTACCTGCAACAAGAAAAAGAGGAAGTCAGATCGAGCGCGTTGAAATTATGTATCTCGCGAGTAACGGGCGATTCACAATAGCGATCACGGTACAGTCAGATCACGTCAAGTCAGGCACCGGTGAAAATCGCTTACACGTAATCCAACGAGAGCGTTCAGAGACGACTCGCGTTAGCGATCACGACGAGTCAGGCACCGGTGAAAATTGCTTACGCGTAATCGATTGAGAGCGTCGAGGAACGATTAATAACACCAGCGATCGCCGCGTCGAGTCAGGCACAGGTGAAAATCACTTACACCTGGTCCGATGACAGCGTTCAGCCGCGATTCACATTGGCGATCGCGGTACAATCGGACTGCGTCTAGTCAGCCATCGGTGGAAATTGCTCGCGCGTAATCCAACGACAGCATTCGGGAACGATTAACATCGGCTATCATCGCGTCAAGTCGGCCAGATCCAACGCGAGCGTTCACGGTAGGTGGACTGGTCGAGTCAAATGAAAATCTCTGGACCGGTGGCTGACTCGACGCGATCCGAGTGTACCTAGTCCGAGTCAAGCTTCGCGATAGGCGGTTCGATCGAGCCAAGCGAAAATCTGTCGACGACGCAGTGCTTTTACACGCGTATACGTTTCCCTTGTCTCTCGTACGATGAGTTTCGCAAAGATTCAAGTTGAAACGTCTTTCTGAACTGAGCATTTCTCGGCCCGAGTACCTCGATACGTTTCTTGTAAGCAATTGAAAAATACATCGAATGACGTGTAAAAAAGCTGCGTTCTTTGACACGTAGAACGTTACACTGGCATTGAAATCTCGTTACGTTGCAACGTAAGGGAATCAAAGTGTCTTATTGAGTGGCCCCCGTCAAGTCAAACAGATTCCAGAATTAAGGCGAAATACTTTTCATACGTTCGAGTACCAAGATGCCGTACGTGATTCGAGCGTATGTGTGGAGCGAGCGCACGCCGTACGCAGCGAACGTGTTAAATATTGCGAAAACGCGGGTTTTACGCCGGGGATCGTAAATAATTGGGACACGCGATTACATTTTTTTAAGTCGCCATTGTTACGTTTCGTCGTGTAATTACTCGTGGAAATTATTCGAGGTTCGTGCGCACGTTCCCGTAGAAAGTTGAAACTTTACAGAGGCGGATTCGTCGTCGGTTACGTAAATCCCAAAGCCACGAATAGGATATATATATATATATATATATATATCGGGCAAGAAAAGAATGGGAAACCGGTTGGTAAATGTAGTTCTGTTTTATTCGCCTCTTATGGGTTGTTAATCGCACCTACGGCAATTTCCACCATACATGTTTGCAGGCTAATAGTCTCGCGACGTTGTATAATAGTCGAAACTTGTTATATAAGAGTTCGCTCTCAAGGGAAGTATCATAAACTTGTGTAACGGATACGCGAAAGAAGCGAACAGGCGATGCGTTTCTAAGTGGTTGTAATTACAAACTTTTTTTTTTCTTTTTTCAAGTTCTCTCGTCTTTTTTCTCGAAGTTCGCGCAGATGCAAATTTCGAAAACTTTCCTCGCACGCTGGCTCGCTACGGCGAACCGTAATTCGCGGTACAAGTGGGACGAAGGAGATTCCGTGGCTCGTAGCAACGTGAAAATCAAAAACGAGATTGCGTACGAGGTTACGTGTTGACGAGAGGATGCGTTAAAAATTACATTAAACGCGCGTGCATTTCTTTACTTATCGAGATAACTTGCAAAACTATAAAACATTATACAAGCCTCGTCGCACATTATTTTCTTACGTCGTTAAGCTACTGCTCTTCCAGTCAATAAACTAAATAGGCTAAACAAACCGAAACAGAGTATTTTGAAAGAAAACTAGGAAAGAAGCCTAGCTGCGGTAGTTGTTCCATTTAGTTGAACTCTTTGCTCGTTACGAACAGAACATTGCCAGCCGACTGTTCGCTGCAACTTCTGTTTTACCCTGTACGGCGTCGCAGCTTATTTACACACTGTCAAACTTGCCTGTTAATTCGTTTTAAGACCTGCCGATAAACGCGTCTTTGTTACAGAATATTTTTGAAAACGTTGGCCACTGATACGGCCGCAGACAGTATCTCAACCAAAGTGATAAATTGAATTCAGAATTAAAATAGACAATTCGATGGTTCATTAATGACGGTTCCTAAACTTTAAGCACGAATCGACGGATGAGTACGTAATATTAATAGGGAATAAGCATCGACAGATAGCAGCGCTTTTTAACCTTCTCCTCACCACAGACACCTTCAAACAATTTTTGTTTTCGCCGACCCTCGTGACTCGACTAAAACTTACAATCCTTGATGTAACAGATACGTATATCTAAAACGTCCGTCGACTGCTCATCTTTTTGGAGAGAAGAGATTCGTTATAGCTAAAGAAATACACGCGCGAACTCTGCTTTATTCGAGTAATACGCTAACAACTTGCGCGCGCGAGTTTTATCCGCAGTGAAATCGTCAGGCTCGCGCGCGTTCAACAATTTTTCAGCTCGTTCTGTCATTATTCTCGATTCTCTTATTTCCAGGCTATTATAGCGCGATTTACCACGCGAGCTGCTTAACGGGCTAACCAAAGCACGAACTTCGAACTCGAGGTTACCCCGAGTCGTAACGACCACTACCGTCCTCGTCTATTTTCCACGCGTTTTGCTTCCGTCGAGGTCCCTGTTTAGCGTAAAGCGTGCAACTAGAAGCGAACGGAAACAAAGAATGTAATAGCAATCTGAAACGTCGCCATCGCAGCCACTGTGCACGGCGGAAATTGCCAACGGCGTTTATAAAGCGGGCGGTAAGCGCAGAATTCGACGTTTCGCGCGAGCTACGCGAGTAAAACGAATCAATTAAAACGATAGGGAGCTGGCAAGCAGGAGGAGTTTAATCAAGTTGTCAAGGCAGAACGAAGCAGAGACGATAGATCTGGTCTCGACAACGCTCGCACGTGCCATCGGCAAGGAAATTCGTTGTTCTCGCGCGGAAAATCGCAGCGTAGAAAGCGAAGAGATAGCGAAAAGAGAGAGACAGAGAGGGGAGGCAGAGACAGAGGGGTGGGATCGAAGGGGCAAAGTCGAGAGTGCGCTTGGGACCTTACGGTGCGTTCGTAGATCGCGGTAGCGCGATACGGGCTATTAAGTGTATGCAAAGCAGAGTTAATTTCATTGAACTTTCCGGTGGCTCGGGCGCGCAAAGTTTTCCCTCGCAGCCATGAAATGTGGGGGTTTAAACGGCCATCAGGAGAATACATAATGAGGATGAGAAAACTATACTCGGCACAGTGACTACGGAGTGAAATACCTGACGGCGCGGCGTCGCCGTGCTTAACTTGTTAGATACAGGTCTGGCGCCTCCAGTTGACGCAAGTTACTGTATTACGTTGTATTACAGGGAGGCGTTGGCGTGAATGACAGGCTTCCGTGTCGCTCCTTCGTCTCGCGTTCTACGGTCCTCGCGCACAAAATAATCTTCAATCGTAAGAATTTCCTAATTAAACGGGCCATCCATCGCTGCACGCTGAGAGTACCTATTTGGCTGTATTCTCTCCCTCGCTCTCTGTTTTATACGTCGTGCTCTTGGCTGACAATAAATTTACTCTTTGCTTATCGCAACGGAGACAGTTAAGAGAATTGGTTACTCGAAGAAAACCGTTTCGAGCAAGGTTTCTCGTACGGGCCTTTGTTTCGCGTAGAAATATGTCTAACCCGTTAAGATCCGAGCAAGAGTTTATCATGAGATTGCGAACGAACGTTGGCGTACTTTTGGGAAATTTAGCGGCGTACACATCGACAGAATCCATATGACGAGCAAAAATATTTAACAGAGATACGCAGCGCTCTTTATAGCGTGTACATACACGGTACGTGGTTAGTACGATCGTAGATAATGTTATCAGTGGGCCATTGTTATCGTAATCGGTCGGCCATTGATATCAATCGTGATAATTACGCTTGGGAAGAAACGATAGGAAATAAGAATTCGATGGGAACGAAAAGCATTACGACTAAGAGAATCACACTCAGCAACTGATCGTTTCAAACAAACGACAGACATCGCTGGATAAGTTTTTCGAATAAATTTTATGTTGCTTCGAAAAATAGTTTATATCATACATATATATAAAAATATATATTTATAAATATATATAGATATTCATGTGCTACATTACATGAGCGCACAGTTCGTGATAAATATAGTGGCGGATAAAATGTCAGATAAGATAGAGGGACGAAACTGACAATGAATATTGTCCGTATTATTGACGAATTAATCGCGATTAATTAGAGCAAACGTAATACCGTACGCACAGCAAATTAGTAAACCGATTTTACACGTGGAGGTCTCGCAGCTTAGAGAATCGTCCAAAATAGTTTTACAATAGTATCTCTCTATGCATGATATATTATACGTTGTATCTATGATTTCACTGCAGATTTAATTACGGACAAAATCAACTCGTTTCGTTTGGTAAATATAAATTATAACAATGGCATGATCGTTTGGCATAGATTCGGTTCAGTAGATTATCAGCCAGTTATTCTTGTCAAAAGTTGCAAGTTTCAAAACGATCGTAGCAAGCGGATTTCGCTGTATTTGGTGGATGAAACGAATTTCTATTTGGAACCCAATTCCTTCAGTCGCGTCCATATGCATATAAGAACGAATAAATCTCCGCGGTATCTGTACATTTATCATTACGTTACGAGTATTTCAATATCGCGAAATTTCACAAAAGAAATAAAAGAGAAAAAAAAAGAAAATACCGGGCGAATCTTTGAAATTCTCTTTCGCATCCGCAATGTTAAAAACGGAATTCGATCGTGCAAATTGATCGAAAAACAATGGGGAAATAAAACGTTGGTTCGCGGGTTAAAGTTAAAACGCTTTCATTATACCCGATTAAAAGAAGATTTATACGCTATCGACGTATTATTTCACCGAGGGGAAACGTTTCTCCTTTCTGGAAACTCTTCGTCTTAACTTACAGTCCACCGTCGGATTCTTCGACGCTATAGAACGTTCGCAAATAACAGGTTTCGCGGTGGTGGAAAGATAATCAGCGTCGCCAAAAAGCCTTCGATGTAATTGACAGTTTCGTTCGTAGCGATTTATAAATCGACAGTCCTGACAACGCGGTTTCCACCGATTCATTCGTAGCATTAGAAATTTCTCTAAAAGCAGCGAGCACGAGGAATAAATTATCGATGGGATTCTCTAACAAAAGATCCCACTACTCCCATAAAACGTCTGCCGGGAGAGCGTTTTCATTGAAACAGCATACCTTCCGTGTTTTCCACTCTGTTTTCCTATACGCCAGCTTTGCTGTTCGTGTTTAAAAACACCGAGAAGAGCGGCTGCGCTAACCCTCAGCCTATATGCAGAGGCACACATAGGGGCCCTGTACCAACCGTTTATCGGCATTATTCTACCCACTTATGCAAATAGGATCTAACGTAGAGGGGATCGAATAAAAAGAGCCGGTCGCGGAAAAGCGATGGTCTCTTAAAGCCAGTACTTGTATAAACTTCGATCCCGTCACGTCGTAAATCGAAAACTCGTAGACAGTTTAACGCATCGCGCTGCCTTTCCATATCGGGCTTGCACTTTATGGACTGAGAGTTCTTCCCTTGCGTGCTTTGTGTTCGCTGGCGCAGTGCTTTATCACTCCTTAACATTTATTTAATGTTATGGAAAGACATCGATGGGACGTGCCACGTCGATCTATTAGGTTGTCCCGAAAGTTTCTTTCCTTTTGTAAGGAAATAATAGATGCACAACCTCTTCTCGTTTTATTTTATTGTTTTATTTCCATATTTCGAGCCATTTTGTTCTATTTCTATTATTCGACAAAAATAATATAAAACAGAAAATGCGGTGCAGCTATTATTTCTTTACAAGACGAAAGAAACTTTTCGGACAACCTGATACATACCGGCTCATAAATACACCGTTAAATCGAAACTTTTACCGACTTTCGTTTCTCCGTTGTTCGATCACAATCCCGATCTAGGCCCGTTTCTACTTAATTTAGTCGTGAATGACACGTCCGAATCCTTCAAAGTTCTTTTGCAAACGCCTCCTCCATGCGGATGACTTAAAGATCTTTCACAGTATCCGACAGACTAGTGTACAACAACAGATTATCCCTCGATACATGCTAATAATAAATGCCAAATGCCGTGTCACGAGATTTAGTCGGAGGATGTGCAACGCTGTTCTTCGATTACTCCCCGGGTGATCTAGATCAAAGTTCTGTCGACTAGATAAGGGACGTAGACACTATTTTCTACTCAAATTTAACCCTCTCTGAGCACCACAAGCGCGTTATTTTCCGCTGCTATAGATCAACGAGCATTGTATTTATAGAGCTGCTAAATTTTTTCATAGCACAATTACTGTAATACCGCTGTACCGTGCCTCAACGGAGGCTAATACCGCAGGTAGTATGGATCGATAGTCTGGACTAGCTCGTCTCAACACCCATATTATTACGCTTGAAAGAGTACAACATAGATTCTTACATCTGGCTGCGAGACATCGCGGTGATCCCTATCATCTGCCACGACTATCAACGAATTCTGTCTGATCTTGGCCTCGCAACATCGAAAAGCAGAAGCTTCGTGACGTCTTATTTGTGCGTAAAGTGTTGAACGATCTCATAAACTGCCTCGATATTACGGGGACTTACAGAATTAACGTCCCCTGTGACAAATCTGCGGCAGCATGGAATTTTCTACGCTCAACCGCGCAACACTGAATTTGCTTACCGCGCCGGCATAAACCGCATGGCCATTAATATTAATAACGTACTTTCCGCGATTGATATATTCTTTGAATATAAAACGTCTTGCGCTATCAAGAAATCATTATACAGTAACTTGTTGCAGTCTTGCTCTCTTCTTTAATTGCAACGCTTATTTCTATTTGCAAATATGTACGTTAACTTTGTACATTTTAATGGACTATTCCTGTTGGCAATAAACAATGAGCGAACCTTCGAACCGTGCCACTCCGCCACCGGTAATCGCACGCGAATGTAACTTCATTGCGACAGAATTATACGCGTGTCATTTATGTATGTTACTTTGACGTTGGCACGAAGGTAATAATGGATGAGACAACCCAATAAAATATTGAACGAAGAGTAAAGCGCAATTACGGTTCAAAAAATATCGATTACGTTTGGAAACGTGGAAAACTGGCGAATTAAACGTAAAGTAGAGTAGAGGGACAAGGTCGGTGATAAATATTGTTCGTGTTACCGATAAACTAATCGTGATCGATCAGGGCAAATATAATGCCGTATACGTAGCAAATTAGCAAACCGATCTTACACGTAGAAAAACCGCAACGTAAAGAATCGTTCGAGTAGTTTTGCCATTTTATTTTCGCACGCGCAATATGCATTATACGCGTACATGTACATGCACCGTCTCCTTGCAGATTCGATCAAGGGCAAAATCAACTCGTTTCGTTTCAAAGTACCTCTACCGGCCAATATCTCGTAGCTACTGCGATTTTTATGATACCGCTCTCCTTTCTTTATGCGTATAAAACATTCTCAAAGTAATATACCGGTTTCGTAGTTTCGGCATCGACTCTCGACTAATCTATGGTAAAGATAATACAAACGTGCGACAAAGATGATGGACACGCAACGATCGGACAAAGAAGATCTGGTGCTTACAATCGACTCGGTGTCTCTTTACAAGACACTCCCCTGGTCGTTCTTATCGCGCAGTCGACGTGCTATTATCTGGCAATCGGCAAAGCCCGACGCTTAATCAAACAACCTCGTTCCGTTTCGCGTTCTTGCGTGTGGCTGCACCATCGAGAAAGCGATCGATGTAGATCGTTAAATATGCCACGTGGCTGCATCCGGTAAGTGCGGCGGAGATTACGTGAATCGCAAACGGCTTTGAACTTCGGTCTTCGATTAATCAATCTACGAGCAGAGGGGCAGAGGGGCGGAAAGGTCAAAGACAAAATAATTAGGTGGCGCTAGGTAGGGTAGAGATGAAACGGGTAGAAAGAGGATGAGATAGATGAATGAATGAATAGATAGATAGATAGATAGATAGATAGATAGATAGATAGACAGACAGACAGATACGAGTTAATACACGTTTGCTTATTAGGCTAACACAGAGAGGTAGGAGAAGCAAAGGCAAAATAATTTGGCGGCGTTAGGTAGGAAAGAGATGGGAGAGGTAGAGGGGTGGGAATATGTAGGTAGACGAGACCTTATGTTTATGCATATAACGTAATAATATACATATATGTGTGTAACATAATAATATACATATGAGCCGTTCACGGGCCAAAACGTAGAGAAGGTGCTTATCTTACATGCTAATCTCGCTGCTTATGTTCAAGATGAGCCGAAGCTAAGGTGTACGTTAAGTTCGCTTTTGCTTTTAATTCTAATTTAATGAGATTATAACGGTGATAGGTTTCGTGGCGAGAATGGTATATAAAATAAGATAGTGCGAGATATTGTAAATGAAGATACAGCCGGAAGCCATCCGCAGCTAAAAGGCTCACGAATAAATATGATAATTAGTACAATTTCATCCATCTTCTCCTACAGAATTGACCAACTGGGCAAACAAGTTGATATATAAATTTCGATAGAAAAATGTATATTAAAAATACCTACGTGTATAAGAGGAGAAGAGAGACAGAAAGGAGAACGAAGAGGGGAATGGCAGGCAGACGAGAAAGGGCCAAAGACACGGACAGAGAGGGGACGAGGCATAGTATGCAAGGGGAATAGGAGATTTGGCATTCTATTCAGATGGTTTCGCGGCCAGACTAGAGCATACCTCGTTGAATAACTCCTTTGAAAATGCCAAACGTAGGTATCGATGGTCGCTACTACGTACTGGCACGTGCCTCGAAATCATCCTGTAAATACCGTCCTTTTGGAAATGCGGCGTCGTGCCAACATAGGCCTTGTCTGTACGCCGAGTATTCGATGGCATGTACGTGCCTGTAGAGATACGTCGTTAATGGATTGCGCGATGAATGCTTTAAATTTCTCTTATTTTTTTCGCTCGATCCCTAGCCTACCTTGCCTTGTCATCGGTGAGAAGATTGAACGACGCTGTACGATCATTCAAATTATCAGACATTTTCGACGATACTGGAAAATGATTAAGCTTGGACACAGAATACCAAGTACACGCTAACTCCAATTGGTAACGTTTCAATTCAGAAGAAATCGCGAGTATCGTGGACAGTCGCTGCCAACGTTTCACGACAGAATTTATTAGGCCATAAAGAGCAAAGGAAAAGGAGAAAATCTTTTTGAGAATCGGTTTATCTTGTTTACCGTCGTAATGCGTTGGAGAACAAACGCGCTGCTCCAAAAATACAAGCACGTTTTACGAGTAATAGTAATCCTGATAATCGGACGTCCGATTGTACAAGGCACGAGTAAATGTTGCTATTACGCTTCTATTTCTATCTTCGGTTCTTGCTAAACAGCGTAATATAAAACGTTCGCTGAGACAGATAAGAATTTATTTACCGTCTGTAAGCACTGATAACTTTTTGTAGGACGATGACAAGCTCGGTTAAAATGTCACTTCATTATCGCTCCCCTGCACTTTTAACATTCTACATATTCTCTAAAGCACGTACATCTCCAATACGCGTATAAACAAGCAATCCTATCGCGTTAATTTCCATCGATCTCTTTTACATTTTAATCGTGACAATAATTTAGCGGTTGAATCCTTCTTTTTAAAAAGAACGAACGTTAGACCCGTAGCCAGTTCGTGTACGAGACGAGTGAATACACACCACGGAACGATCAGTATTGCAGAACACCGAATTTAGCCCGACAGTGTCTTGTTAGAAGGTAAATTCCTCAGTTCCAAATACATATATATTTAGTACGTATTTAACCCTCGAGTACAGACTTTGGACTTTAATCTTCGGTATTCAAACCACAGACATATAGTCTGTCAAATTATTATCAATATTTTTTATTTTCCAGCTTACCGAATAACGATTGATCTGATATAACTGTGCCTTCAAATATAATATATATTTGTTTATTAAACTTCTACGCGATAGAAGTTGAGTACCGATGCACCTAAAATTTTCCAATAGATAATAAAATAAAAATTCAGACTTCTCTTAGCGAAGGGTGACTTGTAGTTAAGCGTGAAGGCGCAATATCCGTCTTTTCACTTTGCAATTCGCTAGCAACTTCTCTTCTGAGTGAAATTATTCCATCCTTTCTTAAAGCACGATAATAACGCGAGAAACCACCGGAAGTATTGAAACGAAACTTCTCTCCTTGCCTGAGAATATCCCCTTTTCTCTCTTCTTTTTTTCTTTTTTTTTCTTTTTTTTTTTTTTGTCGTCCCTCGGAACGATATCGTAATCCTGGTAAATTTCATCCTCTCGTAAATGTGTTCGCAGCTGGTGGGATTGTTTTTTTCTAATCGTTGATATTTAACAGTTAGGATAGTTCTAACGAGATTGGATCTTATGGATGTCGGTCGCAACACTGGCTTCCTATGCTATCAGCGGAAAGAATATTGTTTCGTAAGTACATATATCGCATCCGCTACAGCATATTACTTCCGCTAATCTGGCATAATTTGCATTTTCGTTTTCTTTTTCCATCAAATTGTTCGTCACGGTCGAATCTCTTTGAATCGTTTCTGAAACTTCTCCATAAGAGTAAGCTCGTTTCTTTGGGGCTGTGAATTTACGAGTTGATTTAATAATTATAATAAAAAAAAAAAAAAATAGATTTTCCCATCAGGTTCCTCGTACCATCGATCCAATTTATCGTATAACGTCTATGCACATTTAATAGGCGTATTACGACCTCTAAGATCGATCCTATTTAGCAGCCACTTTGTTACCACGAAACAAATGAGAATTTCCGTACGACTGAAAAGTATACTTACGCGCATAATAGATAAACACGAGGAGATTCGTACGCATATAATATCATATGCAAATGTTGCAAAAATAAACTAAATTTAAATTAAATAAAACCAAACGCATCGGGAAAACGGTATACGGAATGGCACAAACGTGTTCTTCGTGAAATACATTCCTCCCAACAGCCTCCGTGGCGCAATCGGCTAGCGCGTTCGGCTGTTAACCGAAAGGTTGGTGGTTCGAGCCCACCCGGGGGCGGTTTATTTTGTTTTCTCAATTATTTATACGTACGACAATTTCATAAGCATATGAAAAATCCTCTTCGTTTGCTTACCTCTGATTTTAACAAAAACATTTTTGTATAAATAAAGCAATATCGATGACATCTGGTTATTCGATGTACAGCATTGGTCGTTCGTCAACAATATGAAATTTTCATATCGTCTTCGATGACCGTGGGTGTCGTGAATTTAATTCGTCTGAAGACTAATTAATCAATCAATCATCCTTTAGGTTCAACGTTGCACTGATTTACGTTCAAACGTTAAACACTGCCTCCGATCGATATCTAATGCGTTTCGAGAGAGATTCTTTATTTCAATTCCAGCGAAATAGATTTCTACGCTTCGGATCTAGATCGAGTATTTGTAAATCCTATCGATCGATTAATTAAACGAACCAGATTTATTCATTTAATTCGAAGTCTGAACCTTATTGAGTATCTTTGATAAGCATAATCGTTGCGACAAAATGAGACACAGGACGAAAGGGATAAGTCGTATAGGATGTAAAATCACAAATAAATAAAAGAATAGAATAAAAAAAAAAAGGACGATCATATACGAAATGTCCAAAGAACATATTTCTTCTCGTAAGAAACAGTTCTCGATATACGCGTGCCATCATATCGCAAAAGCTCTTATCGCATACATTTCCTTTTTATCAATTTACGTAGGCTGGAAACAAAACTTTGGGGAAAGATCGAACGTAATGTTTCTTCTTAGCCTGCGTATCCGAGCCCGTAATAAAATGTTCACCAAAAACCGAATTCGTTTCTCCCTGCTGAATGATTTTTACACGAACCGCCGCACGTGAGAATACGTCGCGAGTGTTTGCATTCCTGGGAAACGCGAGACGTTTGTTCGAAAAAATCTAGAGTTTATTTTTTCTTCCAAAAACCACGATCAAATGGACGTAAATTCCCTTTTCCAGGAATGTGAAGTGTAAAAACTCGCTTAGAACAAGGACAAGTCGTTTTACCCTGTCACGTCTCATGCAAAGATACGTTGGACAATGCAGCCGGCATAATAGAGTGGGATCTGCCTTTGCTTTTTTTTTTTCTCTCCCCCCTCAGGGCGAGGAGAATTTCGCGAGAAATCGTTGGTGTCCGTCGAAAATCGTGCATGTCCTAGCAAAATGGTGGTAGAGTAAGGACGATTTCCGGGCAAACTGCGAGCCATAAAACCGATGCGAAGCGCCGAAGCATGCCAGCCTGTGAGGTCGAAGAGGCCGCGCATATGCAAACAGAAGATGTACGTGCTCGGATTTGCGTATACGCTCCGTTTGTTTGTCCTACAACCTTGGCATTGGTGAATGCACCGAGAAGAACAAGCAAAATTACGGATAAAATATTCTAACCTCAAGCTTGAGTTCTGATGTGTTGCAATTTCCTTTTTTCAAAGAAAAGAGGGAAGCTTGGAAAGTGTTGCTACCTTTAGATATTCTTTCGTGAATAGATTGATCGCACAGGCGAGTAAATAAAAGAAAAACGGAAGAAGAGAACTCGATGACAATGGCGTTTCTTACACATCGTCGTTGGTATTTCAGTTGACTAAAAGATTGAGAGGTCGTAGATCAGTACCAAGAAGGCAAGAATCGGAGTTCATCTTTTGCTTGGCTTTCTGTTCTCCGTGTCAAACATTTTCCAAGTACTCGCGATTGTAATTTTAATTCTGAGAAATGCGATTGTGAAGTGGCGAGACGCGATCGATAGGAAATTGTATTTAACGCAAAGCAACGATCAAGAAGCGATACATGTTGGTAGTTTTATATAGATCTCTCGACTTTCGCGTTGCAAAAATTTACGCTTCAAATATATGCGAAAAATAAATGTAGAAGTTGCTTTAGCAATTTCCTCTTGCCTTTTGTTAACAAACAGAAATTGTTGAATAGATGAATAACGACAACGCAACGCATTACAAAATAAACACAGCTTCCCACCAATATTTTGAATTTCCTGGAAATTTCAATAATAGTGTCCTCTCTCTTTCTTTCTTTTTTTTTTTCGTGCTACAAAAACACAACATTGGTTTAATAATAAAATAAAATTTCGAGGAAATATAGAACGACGAAAACATTGCAAACACAAAGTAAAAAATACGCGAGTTTATTGAAAACGCGAATGTTATGTATCTTGCAAAATTACATTAAAAAAAAAAAACAAATATATATTCCGAGAAATTAATTAGAACAATTAGTTGAATCAGAGATATTTATTTTATCGAGTGAAATAAGACAGCTTTTAATTGATGTAATAAATGTGACTACACTGTTGATTACCGGCGGTAATGTATTAACATTCCTGCTCACGTAACGACCTATGATCGATTCGCTAATCATTAACTAGTGAGAATTTATGGAACGTTTATTTGTATACCCAGGGCAAACATTTAAACGCCACGTAATACATATTTAACAGTAAAATGTTAATACGAAACGTTTAACATACACGGTGATTTGCTGTAGCCGTTGATAAGTATTGGGGCAATCTATTACAAGTTCACATTCGTACACTTTCGAACGAAAATGACGAACGAATGTGACGCGGAGAGGTGAGCTCGCGATATCGAAACGTAACGAAGAAATCAAAGTTAATTTTACATCGATTTTAGGACCTTTCGCTCCTCTCGGCAAGTATTGGGTTGTCCGAAAAGTTTCTTTCGTCTCGCAGAGAAATAACTGACGCACCGCGTTCTCCGTTTTATATTATTTTTCATCCAATCACGTACGATCGTAATAATAGAAATAGAAGAAAATGGATCGTAGATGATTCGATAAAACAATACGAAACGAAGCGAGGTTGTGCGAACGAAAACGAAATGTCCGTTGTTTCCTTACGGAAAGGAAAGAAACTTTCGGGACAACCAAATACTATAACCCTTTCAAGTCATGGACTCTCTCTGTTACGACCACCCAGTAGAAAAGATCGAAGAGCGCAGCGACAGAGTTAGCTATGCATACTACTTCGGTATATTACCGATCTTGGAGCAACAGCAGCGCCAAGTACTCCTATCGCGAGAATCGAGTTATTTCGCAATTTCAGAAAAGCGAAGAATTTTTGCCACGCAACGCACGATCGCTGGATTTGAATAAATAAGCCTCCGGTCGTGGAAATACGTTAGGCGCCGAGTTGTTACATAATTCAACGCCGGTTCGAGACTAATGATAAAAGCAATTAATGCCAAGTGTCGTAAGACGGCGCCGCCCGATAAACTTTCCAGCGCTCGTATCAAAGATTGAATCCTTGGTTTAAAGAAGAACCAGAGAATTCTAGCCGCTCTCAGCGAACGATGGATAGCTGGGCGAGGCACCTGTTCGCGTATAAGTACGCGATCTGTACGTATCACGATTTCGCGCTTCAGTTCATTAGCTCGTGAAAAATCCTCCGCGCCAGAAATACCGCAGCGATGTATGCACTGGCGTATATGATTCGATAAAACTGCTTTCCTCGTACTCGTCCATTTAGCCACGAGCACTTACGGCAGCTCGTTAAACTCACAACGAAAGCAACCGTCTCGTACCATCCTTCTTGCGCCATAAGAAGATACACAATTGGAATACGCCAAGTCTCTTAATTTAATAGGTACGTCTGGTTTGGCCCCGTGCCTAATGCGTCAACGAGTGCAATTGGTGCGCCGGTTAAGCTGAACCTTGTACGAAGAGACAATCGTAAATCGCAAGATGCACCCGAGATGCGAAAGAATATAGCAAACTGAACTTTCGATTTTGGTAAACGTTATAGCAACGCAAGAGTACGAGCAGATTCGTCTCGCGAGCGAAATATACAAAATATCACGCGAACGTACGTCCCACGTAGCTTAGTTTCCTAGTTGTGGATGATCAAGGATCGTGTTGAGAGCGTCTGCTTCGTGTCTCGACACACGACGCTGAATGCTTTGGCATTGATCGTATGGTAAAACAAAGTAACGGATAAAATAATAGACGCTAAGAGACTTAGCCACGGGCTTCCAAATTAATTGTTTCGGATCCTAATCACGCTGTTGTAATTAGTAGCGCTAATACCGCTACTGGGATTTGTTACTACCAGTAATATTACAAGCATGTCCTGAGCCCTGGCACTGTCTAACGCTTAGGAATATCGATCGATCGCGAGTCAGGTAGAGTCAGAATCTTATCCTCGCCGGTTGACTACTGTTTTATAGAAGTGGGAAAGTAAAAGCTGTTCGCAAACTTTGCACGACATCGAAATATACTTCGGCTCTAAACTCGGACAACGCTAAGACGCGCGGTAACACGGTCGAGGCGTATAAGGCAGACGCTGTGATCATTTTCTTTGATCATTCGCAACGCGAAAGCTAAGGTATGTAGGACGCATGTTCGTACGATGTTTTGTCGCTTATTTTAATTTGTAGATTCGTCTGCTTAAGTATGGCCACGTATTCGCGAATCGTCCTGCGTGCATAGTAAGAGCTTCATAGTGCGTGAAAAGCTATTTCGTAGGTTCTCTTCGTTTCGCTGGAATTAAAAGTTGCTCCCATCCGTCTCCTCGATCGTGAACTTGCAAAACTAATTTTTTTACGAGAGTCGAGACAAGTTTGCATCGAAGTTTTTACTATTTCGCGTTTCATCGACTCCTCGCGTTCCATTGTTACGCGCTGCCGTTTATTTGTTCACGGCTGCTCGGCAAAGTTCGGTAATTAATGGAAAATAACGGAGAGCAGGTCGTAAACGTTAACGAAATTACGTACGAGGTACTGGGAATAATACGAAACTTGAAACGATTTTCGTACGATTTAAAGGGGACGTTTCGTCGACAAATTTATCGAAGATCGACGCGCGATTAACATTCGTCGACGCGAATGATATTATCGAAATTACGCGCACGAGAGGGAATCGCAGGAGGAAAATATAAAAGTGAATCGTCGTTCGGGTAATTGCGATTAAAAGTACATTATATCCCGTTCGAACGAATACAAATCGAAATCTGTTTTATACAGGGGCGCCTCTTTCGGTATATATTGCTGTTTAAAATGAATTCAATTCGCGTCGCGTTTTCAGAGATTAATACAACTTTTAAGCAAAGCGGTTTCCGCGCTATCTCGCCTACCAATATCCGCCGTTACGTGCGTTTGATAATCATCGGGCATTCTAGCGGAAGATATCTCGTACGAAGTAGCAGGAATGTTTAAATGACAGGCTTACAAATGCGAACTTCAACGTACCACCTACCCGCTGCAATGAAACGGCGTGGTTTTAGAAAATTACGAGGCGTACCGAAACCTTTGATCCGCGCAAATACGTGCACGCTACACAGAATCATAATCAAGTGACGAAATTTCGAGGATGGGCGCGTGCACCGAGCATCGCTGCTACTTTAACAGTGCGAAAGCTACCCGACGAAACTGAATTTTCTGCTATTTTTTCGACAGATCTCTTGTAACGAGAGCAAACGTTAATTACGATAGTTTTTGTCAGACGATCGACGATTGCGTTAGAGCGAGAGACGAAAGAGTCGCTTTATTCTAGAAACGAAAGGGGAAATATTTTCTATACTCCTTTTATTAAATATCGCTTTAACTTCGATCGTAATTATTAAGAAAGACTGTTAAACGTTTTTTTTTTTTTGCAAGTCAATAATAATTTCTAATTCATTTTAACAAAAAGAGTGTCTTACAAGGATTTTGAAGAGAGACACAAAATGTGGAGTTGGACTTTGTCGAAAACTTGATACTAGCCATGCTCGATAGATCGCAGATATTTGGGAAGGAAAAGGCAAGCCCGTGAAATATTACTTATAAAAAAAAAAAAACGTTAATTGGCAATAGACGCTATACGAACACTTTTGACAAGATACGACCATTGTACGAACATCACCGCGTTATAAGTTTAGTTTTATTAACATGTACGCTGTAATGAACGCAGCGCTATGAAAAATACCTTTTCTAGCTTTATATTTCTCTTATACGTATTTAAGGATACAGAAGATATTCTCTTTCTATTTCTGCGTTTCAACTGTACGAACACTCTCCGCTCTCTTACTGTAAGCGTAACAAAATTCACCGATTCGAGCGAGCAAAGAACACGAAACGTTCCGAGATATCGAAACTCGGATAAATAACAGTTTGTACGAACAATTTACGACAATACCGAGGCGATGTGATTTATCTGACGTAGGAGAATCTCGCTTGCTTTAAGAGCAAGTTATTCTCACGAGGCTTAGAGTCGGATATATTAGGCTGACACGCTCCTGTCTTCCAACGAAAAATGAGCCAAATATGTACAATCGTCGTAACTGTATTCCGTGCGTAGGTCATCTTCTTAATCGTCGTAACATTTCCGTCGTACAAAGTTCAATTTGCTCCTGCAAATGAAATTCAGACACGTCTAAATCGTGAAAAGCACCGCGAAGATCTTCTTCGTTCTCTCAGGCACGTCAATTCGTATCACCAATCACGATATCCTAAGCTGCCACCGACTTCTTGTTCCGACATGCACTGTATCATATCAATTTAGTCTAATTGTACTGTACTGCACTGTACTGTAATGGTGCTGCGATCGTACTGTATATGATGTACGTTCAAAGTGTATAGATACTGCGACTGTACAGAGGCAAGATAATAAACAAAGGAGTGATTTCTTCATTTTACAAGCGTAATTTATTACGACTGAAATCCCTACGAAACGGATGCTTCTTAGAAAGAAAGAAAGAAAGAAAAAAAGAAAGAAAGGAGGAAGAGAATAAATAAGCACTTCGAGTCTCGACAGGTTCGAGATCGAGGTTCTTGACCCGAGATTGGCGAATGGAAAAATCGCGTTTCTCGACGCGTCTCTTCGTAAGGAACGATACCTCCGATTATGCGTAGACGGCAGTATCAAAGTTAAGCAGAATCCGTAGCAGACCATGGAACGTGAAAAGCGAACAGAAGAAATAACAATCGCGTGCAGTGGCCGGAAGACGAAAAAAGAACCGATATTCTTCGATTTTAGCCGGACGAAAGCAACGATCGGATCATACAGCGCGGCCCGTGGCCCGTGAAATCGAGTATTCCGAATTTTCCAGGCAAAGTCGACTACCTACGAACATCTATGCCGCGACATCGGACATTACGTGCAGGTGCTTCCTCGAGTAGCTGACTAAGCACTTCGTAACGGCCGATGGTCATTCGTTTTCGACGCTATCGAGCTTATGTGAACGATCCTCCGCGTGTCAAGTGGTCATCTGCCGAGAGTTAGGTATTTTAAGAGAAGATGAGCTTAACTGCGGGAGAAAGCAAGTGGCACGTCCGCCAAGGATAGCGTCGTCGTTGCCTGTCTGTATTCGTGAAATATATATTGGGATCAACGTAACGCGAAAGTTACGGTCGATTAAACCTAGCAAGGCGAATTTACGTTTGTACAATCAGAAAAAGATGACGACGAAAAGAGAAAGGGAGAGGGGGAAGGACGGAGGCACCAAAATACCAATTGCGAAAGTTAAGACGTCGTTGATCCGTATGGTCGTAGAGCTATTCGGAGCGATCTTAATCCTTCAATTACAACTACGTATTGAAATGTTTAATTAATTCTAGCAACGTACAGAAGCACGCTACATATACAATGCATAGGTGTACGATTAAACAGGATTTGAAGCTAAGCTCACACACATGTAAATCCACGGATCTAAATGGAAGAAATAAAAGTATCAGGTGGATGTGAAGTTCCGTCGGTTTTACGTGATAAAATATTAATAGTATTCTTTTCTACGTGTACGTGTTGTATGGTTTATTCTAGGACGCTTTATCGTCTATTTCTCAACTTGTTAGAGATTAACACGACCAGTAAGGAATTTTCGTTTTTCAAAGTCTACGTTTCATCGGCGAATGTTTGGTCTGTTAATTGAGATCGGTCCTTGAGCGAACATCCGCAGAGTGAAAATAATAATTATATTAATATAAGAGTGTCTTTTCACTGACAGCTTCGTCGTCGTACATTTGGCGAATATTTTCGTAGGCTTGTACCAGAGTATTATTTTTCTCAGAGTCGTGCACTGACGCGTATGACTTTCGATCGTGCGTACATCTTCTCACTTTGGACGTTGGCGTGAAATAAACAGGAAACTCATAGTTTGTGTATTGCCCAAGCAGATTGATTGTCCGTGGTTATAGAAGCCCGTCATAATTTATTAAAAAAGAAAAAAAAAATCAAAAGACAAAACTTTTGCGCCCACGCAAGTATTTAAACATTTACCATGGAAAATGTACTCTATGCGTTGTATAAAACAGTTTCAAATTTCATTAGCATCGTAATGAGACACGACTGTCTTAATTATATAATTTGAAAGCAGTGTGAAAATGTATACAGCAGCTACAAAATATTTATTAGTCATCTTAATAATCATTTTAAACACATACCGCGTGTTCCGACCCCATTGAATATTAAAGCTTATCAACACAATGGATAATTAAGCTGCCGAATTAATGAACTCTATAAATCGAAAAGTAACAATTGCAATTATTTCGAGGATTTCCTTCGAGCGTACGCTTCGTTAGATCGTTTTCTCGCGACGGACGAGCCTTCCTTCTCTCGAAACAGTTCGATACCAATTATGAATCGTTTAGGTATTCAGATAACGAAACTCGACAAAATGTGGAGTTGGTGGAATTTCTCAGAGGCTCGTCCGACTGTCTAAATACTCGTAAAAATTAACGCGCATTCTCAGATGGATCTCCAAGCTGGCGAATACGAAAATGATAATCGGCCTGGTTTTACGCCAACGAAATTTCGAAACATTTCGCATAACTCACGTAACGTATTCACGAAACGCTTCTACAGGTGTTGGGGCAGTTTCGCGGGCTACCGTAAATATTCGCCGATTTGATAGATTCCACGCTCTGTCCGACCGACGAGGTCGCTGGAATAAAGAAGAGGAGGCCTGTTGTTTTGATAACGAAGGGGGGAAAAATGGTCGAAAAAAAAAAAAAAAGAAACATCTCGAGAAAGGAGCTTCGCCATCAATATGTGCAAGCCGTTTTTACGAGTTGCAAGTGCACGCATATAGACGCAGGATGCGCGTGCGGAGCGCAGGTTGCACACATGCATATTGGAAGGCTGGTTGCGATGAGGACGTGCTGGCATTTGGCATTGCGCCGCATATTATCCAAGGATGCACGAAATGCCTTGCCATTTGCACACGAGACACGCTCGTTCGACGTTGTCGCTGTTGTTGCGTTGCCGTTGCTGCTGTTTCACGTCGTCCCAGCCTCATTCCTACATGTTCAGGCCCTGTGACAGGGCGCGCTCCAACTCCCTTGTCTCGCAAGATGAGACAAATGCGTCCTTTGAATAACGTAAAACAACTTTGAAAAGTATCCCTTAAAAATTCTCTACACTTGCAAATGCCTTTGCCTGTTAAGACACGAACCGTTACGCAGGTCGAAGGTCGGCTCATTCGTGTCAAAATGTCGCCGTAACTTACAACCCTTGGGTGTTGACCGCGCGAACCAGCAACAACTGGAATTTTACGTTTTCCGCCTGGCGAAACTTCTATCTGCCAGCGAGCACGACTCGTTTCCCTCGCCGAGTCCATTTCGAATCGGCCAGCAAGAGTATCTTCCAACCATTCGCGAAAAAAACCAATTTCACGAGCGGATGGATCAAAGAAAATCACCGAGCGAATATCAGTTTCCCGTCTATCAAGTCGCCTTCTAAATAATCGCGCGAAGAGAATTCGCGAGCCAGATACGAATGAGATTTTACCATCGAGCCCAGCCGATTATTCTTACAGCTTTCTTGCGCGTTGGTTACACTTGGTGAGGTGGATCACTTACTCGGTCGAGGGAATTGTGGCGAAGATACGTAATAGGTTTGGAACGATACAGGACAGTCTCGAGTAATTCGGATAGCACGTACGCAAAGAATATCAACATTTGTTGCACTGATTCTTCTACATCTTCGATTACGTATATATTTGATCCTCGGATCCAATCAAATTGTGTATATCACCTCCTCGACTGTCACGACTTGTTAATCCCTATTTGACAAATGTAGGGGAGAGAAGAAGATTTTTACTATATACTTGATCCTCGGATCCAATCAAATTGTGTATATCACCTCCTCGACTATCACGACTTGTTAATCCCTATTTGACAAATGTAGGGGAGAGAAGAAGATTTTTACTATATACTTGATCCTCGGATCCAATCAAATTGTGTATATCGCCTCCTCGACTGTCACGACTTGTTAATCCCTATTTGACAAATGTAGGGGAGAGAAGAAGATTTTTACTATATACTTGATCCTTACTAGCTTCATCTTATACAACACTCTTAGGATCGATTATAGTTTTCGCTCCAAGCGATATAATATCATAAACTTGGAAAACGATTCATCGCATAAAGCAACGAACACAAGCGTGCGTTGCAGAAGCGATATTCTTTCAAACTTTCCGAATCTAATTTCTCCATAAATGTTCGTTTCGTTCCGATATTTAATCCGCAAGCGTTGCAATAAGACGTACAACAAGGTTTATTTAACGTCAAACATTTTTCGTTTCTGAAATACAATTTCCTAGATAGGCGCGTACGATTATTGGCATGATAGTTGGGAAACATCGACGAATTCTCCCGAAGCTCTTCCTTGTACAAAATACTCGAGAAACAGAGATTTAGTAAACCGTGAAATACCTGCCGAATACGAACGCGTAATAATATTTCTAATAATAATATTTTCCGTGGTAATCGCAGCGATTAGAAATCAGTGGCCGTTTTCATAGGAGAGATGCTTTTACGCTTTCGATGCATGCGTTCAAATATTGTTTGCTGATTCTATCGATCGTTCAACTGGAGGAATTTGAACACAATAGATAGTAGATTCTGCTTAGAGCACCATTAACCTGCTCCTCTTGTTAATTATTGCCAAGACATCGTGGACTTAATCGCGTTGTAAATTGGTGCAAATCCATGCCTACAGTTAACCCAAGGTACAAGTAATCGCTTTCGAATCGATCAATCATTCACTAACGTGGCAACGAATACCTGCTACACGTCTTTAAGCACCGACACATGCACACGATGCATTCAGGGACCGTTAGAACGTTATCGACGTAAAGGTTGATTTTCGCGTAATTAACAAACGAGCTAATTACCATAAAAATATCATCGACGTCGTTTTGCATAAAGTATATAATAATCGACGTGTGGTGAAAGATTTAAATTATTTTTTCTTTTCCCACGGACGCAAGTAAATCGCGTTCGGTTTCGCGTAATTACGATCTTCCAAAGTAAATTCGTTGTTTGCGATATTAAAGATGCGAATGAAAGCACAAAGGAAGCGAATAACAGAAATCGTACCGTTTTGTTCGTCGATCGTTTCATTCGACGGAACAATATATCGTAAATGAAATTTTTATTAAGATGACCGTACGACAGAGCAAAAAACCTTAATTAAAAATATCCCGTCGAGGAGAACGAAGGTAAATTGACGATTAACAGAATCGACGTAAGGTTTAAAGCAGCGAAGAGAACAGAGGAATAATCAGGCAATTTAAAGTTTCCAAAAGAACCAACAACAACAGAAATAACGTAATTAACAACGTAATTGTTCCTCTATTTCTTTTCGACTCGTACATAACTGTGAAACTTGCTTACTCACCGTCGATCTCTCTTCGCGAACGAATACAGTCATTAGTAACCCTGTTCTAAAAAGCTTACCTGAAACAAAATAGAAAGAATACGCTCGTTAATATCAGCATCTACGAACATTTGTACGCGATTAGTATCATTTGTATGTATAAACGTTTAAGCAAACCGAGTATGTCCGAGTAACTTTAAAAATAATTATCCTCTTACGATTATTTACCACAGAATCTATCACTCTCTGGCTATTTATCATCCGACAAGATATAATTTACTACGATTAGATTCGATTTCCTTTTACAGAGAATATACATATTCTATGAACGAGAAGAAAGTAGAATTTTCTACGCAAATAGCGGGATACTATTCGCAGAAAATGTCTATATTTTAGGATATTTTAACCGTTTGCGTAATATTTACAACAGAAATGGAGGAAACAAATTTGTACTATGAAAATAATTTCTAATGTAAACTCTCGTTCTCCTGCGATACACAAGAAAACATGCGTTGCCTATCGCTGTACAGAGTTGAAAAATATTTGAACAAGGTATTAAAATTTTAACGAAGTCAGAGGGAGAAAAATACCTCGTCTTCCTTTAGAATTTAAAAGTTCAAACAAAGGTGTTACTTTTTTATAATTAGTAACGCGTTTATGTAAATCACGGATAATAATTGAAAAGCTAGCTACTAATGCTGTGTGTTTTATTTTTACGTTACCAATTATCTATTTAACATTTTAATAAATACGTGAAAAATGTCGCGCGAATGTGATGTTCGTTCGAAGGCTGCGAATCTATTAATAAATCGATTGCCATACAATTTTAGAAATCAGAATCAGAACTCTAGAAATCACGAATGACGCGGCACGAGCGATCTTTTCTACACAAAAAAGTAGGCGAGTCTTTAATTTTATTCCGCCGGCACGTAAAATTACATTCAAATCATACGTCCCTCGTTTCACCTATATTCCTGGAAAGATATTACACAATGGATGGCACGTGAACGTTCCGCCAGAGAAAACCAGGCTATGCACACGAAATAACATGAAAAATTTCCATTTAATTTCCATTTATTAATATGAATGTGAACGTACGTAATGTTCAAACGGTAGCGACAGTCTAATAGATGAATTAACGATGGGTTCGAACAAATGCATCATCTGCATGTTGATTGGGGTCAAACACCTGCGACTGATCTTGGCAAACTGCGCCAAATCATTCGTAATTCGCCGTGATATCGTGATACCAGAATCATTAACAACTGGAAATTATCCACGACCTAACATGTAACCAAATCAGCTCTTGGTCAGTCCTTCTGCTGATGTCGAACACCAAACTCTCACTATTATCTATTTCATATATATATATTACATGTAATATTAATATATTAATTTAATATGTATGTATGTATTAAATTACTATATATTAATATTATTTATTTAGTATAGTACGTACTTATGTAATGAAGCTATACCACTGTTCAAAAATATGTGGACACGTCTGTTTATTTCCGGAAAGATATATCCTGCTTGGAAAATTACGAAATAAATGGCAATGCAGTGGCTTTATTTTCTATCGTCGTCATACTGCAAATACGGTAGAATATTATGACGCAATTGCGTAGATTTGTAAAGTTCAATGCACGATGACGAAACAGATATGTGTAACTGAATGTTATACAGATATTTCGTTACTAGACGCGCTCGTCGTATTCGGATCTTTTAATTTCTGAATCACCAAACAGATGGAAAAAGCTCTTCCAGAATGATAGAAAGATCTCATACAGCTAATGACATCGAAGAATGTTAATACAGGCAGCAATTTAGATCGAATATATTAAATAAACAAATATATATATAATAGGTAATTTATATTTATATTCTGTTAATTCCATGAGAACACTTTTGCCAATTATTAATTCACCGTTAATTTGTACACCTTGCAGCGTTGCTACAAATCGACCAGTGTTTGAATACTTATGAGTTCATGAAACATGTACTCGTTTGCAACTGCTTATTACATTTTAATATTAAACAATGTCCGTTTGTTCTGCCCTTTATCCCTCGCATAATTTTAATCCGTTACAAATTTTACGTCGATTTTCTCATTACGTATATACAGCTCGTTGGTGGACAAACGACTCTTGTATAACATCTATTTAGATTACCGTAAAGGGCAGATATTTTTACACTTGTAAATTATGATTCTCGTTTTACATTTATCCGTGGATTTAATTGTTTAACATTTCGGTTTCTTCTAAGACGGAATAATTCGCCGGCAGGCGTACAGTTTCATTAGTCAGAAAAGCTAGGACCGTGAATCATCGCTCAAGACAGAAGTGTACGGTATCGAGTGCAAAGGGTCGTGCGAAACAGGTCTAAAAGAAATACAGTTCATTTATAGGCCGGTGAAGATGACGCTCCATCGCTTCTAATCCCTCGTTTCATTGGTAACAACGTATCACGATACCGAAATCCTGCTGGACATAACGGTACCGACTGTTCAATCGATCGCAATAAAGCGTTAAAACGATTCTATGTTCCAGCAGACGTGTACGTATTTCTACTCATTAAATAGATACGAATATCTAATGAGAGAGAAAGAGAGCCGTTTCGCTGCAGCACATCGGATGAAATACACGGTACCGATACGATGGAAATACCGTTGCCAGGAAACGTTCGGACGGTGGGAGACAGATCGTGAAAACATTAGAGAAATGTCACAATTACTACGTTAACGAGTGTTAAGAAATGTCTAGCAAATAGCAAAACGGTACACTGTAATAATGTTTACTCATTTTTCCTTGTCCGGTGGCTGTACCGCGTACACGGATAATGTTTAACGATGGATGTTAAATTCATCGATCGTGTTACGCGAGTAACGTGCATTCTCGCAGAGCCACGAATGGTAAAAATTAATAGCAGAGATACAAGAAAATCGCATTCGTACAGTCCACGTTCGTACGAACTAGTCGGGGGACGAATAGTTCGTGTAATTTTATTGGAATTCGTACGGTAGCAGTCCAGGAGCCCATTCCCATGATTTTTCGTTCGCGTAGAAAGAATTCACATGCAAACGAGCGGATTCGACCGGCTAGAGTTCGTCTCGTCGGACGTCGACTAAAGTTTGTTCGAAATAAACGCAGTTTCTCGGTATTCGGATTTCTTCGTCGGCCCGTTAAGTACCAAGCGACGAGACGGTAAAAATCACGTACGCGCGAGTTCATCAACGAGACGTAAGCGAAACGAGTGGCCAATCAGAGGCAAGGAAATAGGTCCTGTAATTCGAAAATACAAGAGTACATCGCTGTGCTGTAAGACGCCTCGATTTCTTCGAACTTCCTAAGATCGAGCAACTTGGGTGGAAGAAAACGCAGCAACGAGAAGAACGCTGACTTGCGTTCTCGGAATTCCTCTTGGCCATCGCGACGCCGATTTGATGGAATTCGACAAGGCGAACCGATTAAAGGGACGTTACAGGCGGGATGTTGCGTCGGCGCAACGTTCGTGCTTAACGGATCAACAGGACGAATTAAAGAAACGTTGGGATTCTTATCGAATAACCGAAGAACCGAAGCGTAAGATTCGCTAGTGTTGCGCGTGGCATTGGGAAATCTCGGGAGATGCCAGAATGTCGTAGAATGCATCGTCATCTCTCAAACTCTCATCAGCACGGTACGTTTTGAAATTAATGCTCGGGCGTACTATCCCTTCTGCCGCGTGATATGAAATTCCAGAGTCGAATAGATGCGTTTCCATCTGTAGAACCGCGCGTACGTCTACGTGCGCTAGCTTTCGGCTGTAATATCGTCTGAGTGAACCTAGCACGAGCATGGGATTCTTCCTGCTCGATATATAGCATCGAATAGCACCAGGTATTCGTGGATCGCGGTCGCTACAATTTCTACCGTGGCCAAGGTATAATTAAAGATGACCAATCCGATATCAACGACGCTACTCGACCAGACCTAGCGACCTTCCTTTTCGCGAATCAACTCTTTTCCGTACTGTCACTCGCAGAAGCCAGAAAGTTACGTCGACCATGAATATCAATCCCCCCGGCAATAGTTGGGCAAGATTTCGAAGAAGAACGAAGACTTCGGCCTGCTGAGTTAATTAGTTGGCGTGTACTTAATAGCTACGCTGTCGTCCTTTGTCGAGAAACGATGGCTCTTCCGTGGTATCTTATTAAACGAACATTTTCCGCAACAATGAAACGACGCTCCGAATCAAGACGCTTGATGGATTTCCGAAATAATAAGTTCGCATTGTGTAATATCGGGCGTGAAAAAAAACGAAGGTGATCTTTAACGGCCCAAGTATAATACAATGGCAGGAGAGCTATTCAGAAAACGACGATAACGATGATGTATCCGAAACAAAGCGGTTCGCGTTATATTTGATAGCTCCGAATTTAAAGCACTCCAGAGGATGATACACAAAGTTTCAATATTTATTTTCCCCCGTTGGACCGTCCTTTGCAAAAATGAAAACGCTACGAAAACTTGGTAGATTTGTCAGGGGAATCGCGTTAATATATAGCGCTATGAATACCTATTGTCAGCTTATCGTTATTATTAAGCCATTTCTTACAGTTTTATCCTACTTTGTTCGACTCGCTTTGGGACCAACCAAACGACACGTTCGCGAAGAACTTTTGGCGAAGGATAAACATATACTGTCGCTCCACGGGTATGCGAACGATTTGATCGATTTCTAATAACGACACGTGGATATTGTTAAGATAATGGCGAACTAAAGACTCGAATTATTTATTTTTTATTTATTTGTACTTAGTCCTTGCCTTTCGGCTTTGGACGAACTTCTGGCTGTATAGTATATCGCATTTACAGTATATTATCAGTCTTATTATTCTATGATTATTCTATGATTATTCTATAATTATTCCATTATCTTAATCTTCTTCTTACACTCAAGACTCGAACTAATACGAGCCATCTTTACAACGGTCCCTATAATTTATGATCTGCGACGATAGAATGGAAGCACAGGCGACAAACAAATTCGTCTTACGATCCTATCAAGAGTGCATCTAGAATTGACCACTTTACAAAGGAAGCGACACGAATCACCGTTCGAGTCAATTAGGAACAGTAAACTGTTTAACCCTAGCTCCATTCAAGCAAGCATGTTTTACGAAAGAGCAATTTACAGAGCGTGGGAAAGCGTAGATTTGTTTCGTCGGAAAATGAACATTTCTTACATATACGGATAAATCTTTTATACGACGTGAAACGTATCGTATAACGTTTTCTAATAAATTATACTGTGTGTACATGTTACACATTTTAGTCGGTAGAGCACACGTTGGGACGAACAAATAGAGTGAATCAAGGATACACCACAGCTACCTTCATTACCGCTTCACACCAAATACACTCCACCGTCGTTAATTTAACGTTGAAACATAACCAACGCCCGCAATAGCGTTGGTTACAAGCGAACAATAAAATATACCTGGAACATCGTAATATCATACAGTGCATGCAGAAATACCGAGTCTAAATTATCGTTTAGAGGAATAGAGCCGCGTATTTACTTTGGAATAACGAGCGTGGTCAGTCGTTAAATTAAGCTCTTTCTAAATTTCCTTTCAATATCAGCGTTAGAACGCGAACTTTTACGCGTGTATGAGAAATTCAAAGACGCAGAAACGTATAGGCTGTACTTGATACACGAAAATATAGAAATCTGTTGTGGCACTTAATAGGTGAAACCAACCATTGCGTAGATGCGAATTCTAAAAGGCTACTTTTTTAACCGTGCTACGATTGTTGAATTTTTACATTTCGATTTCGATCTTATCTTAGCAAACTGAAAGTAGGTTTATCGTTAGAACCTTACACCTACGTAGAAGATGTTTCGTATATTATTTTTAATTTTCGTGTATTATTAACATGCTACGATTGTTGAATTTTTACATTTCGATCTCGATCTTATCTTGGCAAACAGAAAGTAGGTTTATCGTCAGAACCTTACACCTACGTAGAAGATGTTTCGTATATTATTTTTAATTTTCGTGTATTATTAACATGCTACGATTGTTGAATTTTTACATTTCGATCTCGATCTTATCCTAGCAAACAGAAAGTAGGTTTATCGTTAGAACCTTACACCTACGTAGAAGATGTTTCGTAGAAAATTGTAGTAAAATCGATAAGATTCTCTTCGTATTTTGTTCAATCCGAAGATACGTTTCTTCGACGATGAAGAAATGTGATAGATTTAGGTCTAAATAGATTAATTTAAATCCACTAACAAGATATTTCACTTGGCTGCCATGTACTTAAGATATGACACTAAAAATGTGCGTGTTATTCTCATCCGTAATAGGTAACGAACGGTAATTTGCTTCTGGTACGAATGAGAACAGAGAAATGTTACGTATAATCAAATAACTGGAGCAATTAATGGAGAAATTCGCAGAAATACACGATCGATTAACTTTGAAATTTGGAGGTAAGAAGATTGAAGAACGAGAATAGAAACTGAAATAAGCTGCGACACTTCTGTTCAGAATCTCCGTGCTTAACACTATCGTTTGCAAAATCATTTCAAGCTCTTCTGATCTCCGAGACGGGAACAAAGTTATTCGATCGTCAGAAGAATATTCGTCACGATCAAATCGGATAATCGAAATTCTCCCGTATTATTCCGAAAACCACGCCGAACCGTCTGACCGAAGTCGACACGCTTTCGACCTACAACGCTAAAGTAAAACGTCTGTAAAAGAGGAACGTTCAAAGTGAACAATGGATATTACAAGATTACAAGCGTGCAACGATAAAGTAGAATTGCACGTTGCGAAATGCACGACACGTAATCGTGGTATCTATCGCGAACAAAGCTATCCATCGCGATAAATAATTCGTAGGGAAGCAGAGTTACAACAATACAAGATACAAGGCCGAGAGTATGAGAATCTACAGGGATGGAGGGAGAGAAAGCCTGTAGCTTTTGCCGAGCTTCTGTTCTCGTCCGCTTTCTCTCGCTTTCTTGCTTTTCACCTCGACGGAGCAGGCAGGTTGGTAAAAAGAGGCGAGGCAGTAACAGGCACAAAACAGCCGGAATGGGCCGAATGGATCTCCGTGAATATTCGTTCAAAAGGAAGCACATTTATTTCAGAAACGGTGCCTGCGTCTTGTAATAGGTTGGCCTATTGTGGCAAGAGCTGTACGCTGGCTGAATATCGCATCTGTGTGTATGCATGTGCGCGTGCATTTTCTATTCTTCTTTGCTTAGACCGGTTGTTCGGCGATGTCCTTGAACGTGTACGTACAATCCCGTTCGTACGTATTAGGACACTTGCTGAACTTGTACAACGCATCTATATTAAATAGGTGTATCTACGAGCCTCGAGTTTACGACGAGTCTGGATCTCGTCGAAAGAATTCGATCCGACCAAAGTTAGTCCAAAGTTTAAGTCGGATTCGTGGAATTGTTAGCGGCTTAGGATTAAATGATATTGTCCTATGTCGGGTAAGAGAATACGAGGTCGGACGTTCGACTACGTGTATTCATCCCTCGATAAATATTCCTTAATTTGGTCGAGCTACGACTAAATGGAAAATACAACGTAGCAAGTTCCTACGAGAGTCGGTGAGTCGTCTCCGGGGACTCTAAAGATCTAGTCTGCCCTGCAGATTCTCAGTAAGTATACGTAGAGATACTGTACGGTATATCGCAAGGAGAGGGAAAGGGCACTAGCGATCAACTTGTACGAACTCTGCCTTCGATCGCTCGAGCCACCTTTGCATCAGCCAGCTACAATTGAAACAACCGAGTCGTTCGACTAAAAAACGGAAGAATGGACTGTTTCCGGCTGAAGGGTGAACGATCCGATCGAATATCGAGAGTCGTTTCAATTTGCTCGACATTCGATCGACTCGATCCTTCGACCGAAAATTGCCTAATGTAAACGAGTTTTGCGCGTTCGCAAACGACACCGAAAAATCCCATTAAAACAAACTGACACGGTGTATACGCCGAGTTGGACGTAGACGGATAAATACGCAAGTTAGATCCGATAAAAGTGGCTGATCGTCGACACGACAGAACATTTATCTAGTAAGATCACGAAAAGCCCAATGCCGACAGGAATGTCAGAATTGACTAAAACAGTTGAAAAGTACGGTCGATGCAAACGAAGAAAACTCCTGATGTTACTGCGCGATTGACCAGACACTCGCAACACTACGACGTTGAGCATACGAGTTCTTTGGAGTCTAACGAGGTTCGAGCAACGTTCCCAACAGCGTTTGACAATGTTTCATCGGGTTTATCTTACTTTTCTGCGACCGTAAGGCCCCGGACGAGCTTTAATAATCGTTCAACGGGTCATGGGGTTTGTCTAATTTTCCTGTAAGCGTGCCGCAATACCTCTGAACGAGGGTGTAGGTTTACGAGGACCGGTCTGACATCCCGGAGGCACTCGCGAAACTGGCGAAACGAGAGTGGCAGCCGGCGGGTATCCCTTCTAATATCCAGCCTCGGCCGACTCTCGTTGCGCGTCCCAGTCAAAGGAATTGTCACCTCGTGAAATCGCGCTTCCTCCACACCCCTTTTTAGTTTCTCTTCTCGCGACACTGGCGGATTTCCGTCTTGCAGCGTAGTAGACGGTACCGTGTCGCAGGAAATAACTCCGGGCTCCGGAGGCGTTTCGCGTTGTCTGCCGCTTTGACGATTATAGAACGTGCGTGAATAACCCACTTATTTTCTCCAACCACGTTCGCACTTCAGTTTAATAGTCGGAGCAGCCGCAATTTCGAGAGTCTACCTATATATGTACATACTCGGAAAGCTGCACGCGATTACACGCGACTGCCGCTTTCCCGTCTTTGATCTAGCCGGGGAATTAACTTGAAACTATCGCTTAACCGGTGGCAATTCGACGCTCGACAAAGTAACCATTAAACAGAAGACGGTAATACTTTGTGGTTAATTGTCTGCCTACGTTATTTTTGCGGTCACGCTGCCGCTGGTAAATACGTGCACGTCGTCGATCAATGCTCGAACGTTATTAAATCTTCTTGCGGAATTGACACGACATACGTACAGCGGATACGGAAAGAAAGTTCGGAATTGATACGCTATGAGTTTCGGTAAGTTTTGTACTATAAATTTTCCATCGCGTTGCTAACAGTCTGCTACTTTGTGGTATGTGTGTATTATATCTATATTCGTTGCTCTTATCAAATATAAATCCGTTCTGTAAAATTGTGGCGCCTTTGTGCTTCTCGCGTGCTGTAAATTTTCTTTCGCCTGCCACTGTACATTGTACGAAACATACGTGCTTCGTTTAACGTACAGCCGTACCTGTGCGCCGATTTCACGCGCTTCTCCCGCGGAACATTTATATCGTTCGGCCATTCGTAGAGCAATTTTTCTGAAACTTGTTGACTTTCAATCTATTTACTGAACGTACAAATACCTTCGAAGGAATATCAATGCGAATGCGCGCGAAGGACAAAGAGCGAAACTAATTATCTTTTCGTTTCATCGATATTTTACCACTGCGTCAACCTGATCCCGCGAGGGGCGCATGAAGTTAGGAAAATGAGGAACGGACGAATTAAACTTTGATTTGGAATTAAAACGATTCGTTCAAGCGTTAACCGGCTTGAACTATCATTGCTCGGTTTAGTCGCGATAATCCGTCTATTAAACCCGTCTGGAAGAATCTTTTCTATTTGATCTACAGCTCGACTACCGAACGAGCTATAGACGCGAAATACTTAAATAACGCTGCATAATGTTTAACGCTCGCAGACGCCGATATTTTTAATTATTTCCACGGCACGTTTCATGAAAAATAAAATCGCTCTGTCTACGGGTAACTTTGCAACTAAATTACATTTTATTAAGAAAAAAGAAAGCGTCCACGGGTACTTTCGAACAACAGCGTCTTTCATATCGATGTTCCACCGTCCACTGAACGTGATCTGTTTAATCTAATTTTACGTTAAATCATCCGCTGCTTGAAGTACATTACCTCCCGTGTATTGTCACGCTGATAACGCCGATCGATAACGCCGATCGTTAGAGTCAATCGACGCAATCCCCGATCTTTTTTTATCGTCCTTCTTCTTTTTTTGAATAAACCAAAGGACCTTTGATGATACTCGAAGAAAGTCTTTGGATTCTCGTGATTTTCCTCGTATTTTGCTCAGGCCGGAGGAATTCGGTAAGAAAGAAAAACAGATAGTTTGGCTGGGAAACGACCGGAGAAACACGGTGGAATTAATTTCTGCGTAGATTTTAATCCACGCTGCAGGTTTCGCGCGATAAAGCGCGAAATACAGAGAACGTAAATTACAGTTAAATATCCCGGAGCGAAATTATCGGACTATACGAACCATTTTCGGGGCAAAAATACGCAAACTGAACGTATTGAAAGCGGACTACGTATTATCGATGGTATTCATCTTTTGTAAATCATAACGAGCGTATTTCCTCTATCTACGACACAAATTTCTGCGAGATCCTTTCCAATACACAACCTCCATATATATATATATATACACATATATATACATATATATATATATACGCGTCTGCCTCTTTCACCTACTCGATAAATAGATAAAAGATAGGAAATGGAGGTCAAATCGCAGCAAGAGAGGATAAAAGCATATAGAAGGGAAATCTGTGAGCGAGCGGAGAATAAAGTAGATATACATAAAAATCTTCGAGCCGATGATATTGCGGTTAGTAGGACGATCACCGGAGAAAGTTACCTGCCCCTTTCCCGCCGTGCCGCCAACTCGCCCGCTCCTTTCTTGCGAGCTCGGAAACCTTCTCCGTTCTCGTCTCCCGATGTCCTCCTTTTACGATTCACTCTACATCTCGAAACGCTCCGTTTCCACTTAATTCCAACGAGTTTTGTACGTTCGTGTCGAAGAAATACAAATCGCGGTGCGGACAGTCGGCGTTGAAAAATTTGGTGGAACCGCTTGGACAACTCCGTTTTGCGAGAGAGCGCTCGAAACAAGATCGTCTGATTTTTGCAGAAATTCGACGGAACTTGGAACGAGTCAAAGACCAAGCGACGGTTCGACAAATTGGGAAAAAGAATGGAAATGGAAACGGAATAGTCGAGCGACGCGTAACAATTACCCGATTTGCATCGTCGCTTCGCGGCGCGAGATACTGAGATCAATTTTTCTTGTACTTTTTCTTCATTTTATTCTGCGTTTTACAAATTTGCGCAACGAGACATTTGGTAAACAGATGCTGAAAACGAGACGGAAATCGCCTGCAAAGATCGCCTGTAGGATCGAAAACGATGCACGGTTGTCGAGACAGTTATTACTTTCGATCGCAAGTCCGTAACAATTATCCGACTCTCGCCGTTGTTTCTCGCTGCGAGATAACGCAGATTACGATTTCGCCAAGATGTCGAACCGAAAGATTTGACGAAAGTTCTCTTCCGACGAGCGTGTAACGATTATCTAACTCGAGCCATGGATTGTGGGGCTTGAGCCATCGCTTCGCGATACAAACTGACGGAAATGACACGAAAGTTACGCTGCAAACAGACCGTAGCATTGGAAACGATACACGGTCGTTGAAACGATTATTTTTCGATGGGAAATCCGTAACAATTATCCGATTTCCGTCATTGTTTGCCACTGCAAAATACTGAAAATAACAGTGGAAATTATTTGCCAACAAATTCGCAGAGTTTGAAAACAATACGCGGTCGTCGAAGCGATTATTTTCAATCGCAATTTAACTTTAACACGTGTCAGAGAAGTACTCTTAAGGGAGTAACGTGTTTTAGGACTTAATTGCTCGCACATTGGCCTCCCATCCGTACTTCGTTCCGATGTAATCTAAATTGAACAAGGTCTCAGCGGATCGATAAGACATTGTATTCTGTCTAAACACTTTCCGCGACGCACACGAGGAACAGAAGGTGAAGCACGAACGATGAGATAGCTAAAATTCTTCCAAAGAATAATACACCTGTGGACGTATATAAATGGTAAAAACAAGCGATAATTCGGTAAAAGAAAAACGTTTAGCGGTAATTGTTAGGCAATTTCCTATAAAGATTTAACGCGATAATATTCTCAATACGCGTCGTTTACGAGGTAAAAATTGAGAAACTCTTTCGTTTCTTTGGTTCCTTTTAATTTCGCGCCGATTTACAACGACTCGTATCTTTAAGCAACGTTTAAACGCGTTTCGAAGCGTAAAAGTATCATTTTAGCAGTGGCAGATAAATTTTATTTTTATGTCGGCGACACATTTTCCAATGTGTCGTATTATTATATTTCACGCAAATGCTAAAATAGCTCGGCAAAAGAAGATTTCGACCGAGATACAGAGCAACAAATATACAGCGAACATACGTTAACCTGAAAATACGTTTCTATAAGCAAACGATAAAATAATCGAATATTTTCTTCTGCAAAACGTTCCTCTTACGCGTTCATAACATTAAATACAATTTAATATTTCCAAAACGCTGGAACGTAAGTAAATATCATCGAACGCGACGTCTGATCGCAAGCTAGAATATCGAATATTTCGTTCGTTCGAGCGATTAATCAGACATGCTAGGAAAGTACTTGAAAATCCATCGAAAAATTGAAACTAAATATATTTGACAAATAACGAGCATTGGCCAAACTGTACGAATTTCCAAGAAACTTTGATTCCAGATTTTCTATAAATCGACGACTCTACGCTTTTGATCTCTTCTTGCAAGTTTTTAATCGCTTCGGCGGTGTTTTTCTAAAATTGCCAACTCTATACATACTGAAGAGGAACGTTCGCGAAGTCGAGAAACGTTCGATCGACCGCTTCGTAAAGTTAAACCTCGAGCACATAAAAAAGAGTACACGGGCCAAGTTCTGCGTTTTCATAACAGGGAGAAAAGGAGAAAAAATAAAATCGCGAACTGCGTAGAATGCCGTTGAATTTTATGAACGACATAAAACCCGGCAGAATTCTCATGAAGAAGACAGAAAACTATGCGAAAGCAGAGAGGTACTTCAAAGCTTAATGACGCTTGCCTGCCTCGCGTTTCTTTTCTCGTTATCCTTCCTTTTTTCTTGAATTACTTAAACGACGTAACTCGCTGGACCATATATCCCTTCGAGACTTTATCTTTCAAGATCGTGCGTGCTCGAACGACGATGCAATCGACGTCGTAAGGCTACGAGAATGTATGATATTAGGTTGTCCTCGTTTCTTCGTAGGATTCTTTCGTTTTGCAAGGAAATAATGGATGCACCACATTCTATGTTTTATATTATTTTTGTCGAATCACGTACGATCATAGTAATAGAAATAGAAGAAAATGGATCGTAGATGATTCGATAAAGTAACAGAAAACGGAAAAAGCTTGTGCGTCTATTATTTCCTTTCCAAAAAAAATAGAAAAAAAACTGGACAGAATACAAAGCTACAAGAGGCGCTTGCACAGCGTTGTACTTGTTATATACACTTATATAGTAATTAGTTAGATTCGAGTCATTTAGCGATACTTTCATACGACTGAGAAGCTGATACCACGAAGATGAAACGTAGGAATGACGCTAAAACTAAAACTCTACATTGGGAAATAAATTTGCGACGAGAATAATTACCGAATTAATTCACAGTATATATGTATTCATTCAAGGTACGCGTTGGTACAATATATTTTATTATACTGTATCGAGTATCGTGCGCGATATATACGTGCAAGCGGAACATTGTAGCCCTGTTAAGGTAAGCGATAAATAAATAAATAAATAAATAAATATATATATAAATATACATATTGGGTAACGTTGCTACGAGCTACAAACCATCAAGAACGATGAAAATCTAAAACTGTAATAAATCTGCAATTTCGTCCATCTTTCGATGCCTGTTGCTCGTTTCAGCATCAGCCGATTCCGATGAAATTTTCGGCGTGTACGCGTCCGACGTTTAGATTTTCGTTACAGGCACGGATAAAAAAAAAGTTGCGAAGCGTGACAGATACATTCTTTTTTTCTTCTTTACTACTACTACTACTACTACTATTTATTTTCTGCGCGACTCTGACCAACTACGATTTATTCAACGTTTCTTTCACGCGTTACCTGGTCCACTCTCGTATATAGAAAGAAGACCACTGACCTCGCTAACGAAATAAAATAGTCGATCTGGAAGATGGTATCCCGCTGAGGGTTCCTTCGCAACAATGTTATACAAATTTACCAAACGTCCCGTTGGACGACTTGTAAAACGCAAAGTAAAACGAATAAAGAAGAAGAAGAGGAGGAGGAAAAAAGAAAAGGATTCACATTTTTTAAAAAGTTATCCCGTTTCGGAGGGCGGTGGAATACCACTGTACGTAATAAGATTTTACATTTCCAGGCGTAAGGAACACCACACGGTTGGGACGCTTCGATCGAAAATCGCAGGACGAAGGTGTCGAAGTGGTTATCGCTTCGAAAGAAAAACTCTACATCTGGTTCGTTTCTCTTAATAACTGAAACGATCTTGATGTAGTGGCGCGCGACGGTGAACTATCGTCTAAATCCCATCGAGGACACCGTTTACCGGTGGCCGTCAATTGCTAACAACAATAGCACATCAAAATAGAGTCAAATACAAAAAAAAGTCGCCGAGACCTTGAGCGAGGATGACTCATAGGTGAAAAGAGACATAGACGGTTGCAGGTCGGGGTGTGGTGGGAAAGTTGAAGAGGTTACAAGGAAGCAAATCATTATCTTACGAACAGCGACCTACGAACAATTGAAAGCGATTATCGTGGTGCGAATCTGGACTAGCTCAAACTGTACTTGTACTTGTACTTTACACTCGGTGTTTAAATATGTTCTTGCTATCTTACAATTTATCCACGCGCTCTACTCCCTGTTCTAATATCGTAAAAGGTGTAACCTCAACAGAAGCGGCAAATCGTAAGCGTTACAGTTGGAAATAAGCGACGCGCAACTAAACACGAGCGTGCCAATTAGCTTCTTCTTCGACAAATGGAAAACAAGGGCACGTATGTACGGATAGTTTTTTCAGCCACGGAACATACGCAATACCAAAGGATATTTGCGAAGCTGCCGGAACGAATAGCTCGAGCGCGAGATGCATCGTCGTGAATCTTCGGGCAGTCTAATTGGAAAAATCTACGCCGGGATATCGAATCGGAAGATGGAGATTTCCAAGCACGTAGAACGTTTTGTTCCCGTGGAGAGAAATATGTTTCCGTCGCGAAACGTCGAGCTGCCGCGTTTCCACGTTTCAACGCAGTCGTAGACCGTGCGCCACGTGCCGCGATTCGTATTCAGCGTGGCGAAAAAGGAAAAGAGGGAGTACGCTGGCTTTCACTCTCCCTCGTTTCCACGCTTTTTCTATACTCCGCGAGAAATCGAAATCCAATTCCGTCGGGATGAACTGCCTTTCAGAAGCGGCCTCGTCGCGAAGAATTAAATCTCGTTTAGACCGCTACACGCGACTGCGATGCCTCTGTTTCAGCTTCGCTCTCGTCTTAAATTATACTATTTATCCGTACGGCGAGGAAGCCGAATTCACGCAAAAGCAACTTCTTCGTGCGCGTACGGCGTGGCAAGAAAGTAGCGAGATCGAACCTCTGCAGGCATACATGGCAACACGATAATGCTTCGACGCTAAACCTCCGTGTATACCTGATCCTACCACTTCATAAAAAAGAAAAAAAAATGTATCTTAATATGGAAAGAGATTTTAGCGAATTTTCTTTCGGAGAGCAAACAATAAGGAAACTTGTGAATATCGAAGAATGGGTCGTACGTATATTATAGGAAAGGTCAATAAGTTACACGGCGATACAGTAACGTTGTATACCGCGAGAGATTCTAAACGAAATTCCCAAAAGAGTGGTAGGTTTAGCGTTGAAAGAACCTGCTCCTAACTGGACCGAACAACTATGAACGCGATAGAAGCAGAGCAGGTAGGGATTCGTCTCGCTTGGCAAATATCGTTAAAGACACTGTGCTTTGTACACTTTGCATATACTTATCACGCGCGCTTTCGCGCCTTCGAATTTCTCACACGCGCGTATAAATACTCCTAACAAACGCGCGAATGAAACTGGTCGATATTTCGCATTTATGCGTGCCAACGTTCCTCGAGGAATCTCGCTGTCGATCTGTCGTCACAACCTTAACGACGAGCAAACGTTGTCAAACAAATCCTACGGTCTGATATTGGGACAAAATGCAATTATCGAGTCTGCTTCTATATATATACACACATATATATATATATACACATATATATATACACATATATATATATATATATATATATATATATATATATATATACATATATATATATATATATATATATATATATATATATATATATATATATATATATATATATATATATATATATATATATATATATATATATATATATATATACATATATATATATATATATATATATATATATATATATATATATATATATATATATACACATATATATATACACATATATATATATATATATATATATATACACATATATATATATACATATATATACATGTATATATATGTATATATATATATATATGGCACGTACATGAGGTACATGAATCGCACGTAACGAAATATCTTTGGTTCGGACGAGCGTTTTACGAGTTGACGTTGGACTCGTCGCACGACCCTCTGACACGAAGATCTCCGGACGCCCAAAGTTCGACCAGGCAACAACGCCCCGCCTAAGAAGATTCCTACAGTACGCAAGCCCTTGGAAACCGTAGGCCCTTGCCGTTTTTAAAGCACGTCCTACGCGAATAAACTCCAAGTTGCGGTATATTTTTTCGCCTTTTCAATCCGACGCTTAAATTCTCCGTACCTAGCGACGGTATCGGAATTGTCGTTTTAACGCGTCAAACGTGTTCTACCAAGCTCTGGCGTTATTAATTATAAACGTAGAGAGTTCTAAGAAAGCAGCTGGAAGAATTCTATTTTCGTTTTCTATTATTTTATCGAATCATCTACGACCCATTTCTGTTCTATTTCTGTCATTACGATCATACGATGATTCGACGAAAATAATATAAAACAGAGAACGTGGCGCGTCCATTGTTTCCTTACAATGGCGAAAGAAACTTTTCGGACAACCTAATATCTACGGGTACGAATTTCATTTACTTGTCAGTCCGTTCGTTGCGTTACGTGGCAGACCTGTACGTCGCTTCGAGCACACGTGCCGCAGATACCTGAATTAGGAGATATGGTGAAAATAATACTCCTGGAACGAGCCAAGATCGGCCAAGTACGTAAAACGAGTTTACAGCGTCCGATCGGCAACTTCCACCGCGAATAATATTTTCATCGCGTCTGGCCGTATTTCCTCTAAGCGATATTGTTTTGTCCCTCGAGGATCACGAAGAAAATTAAACTTTAGAATTGTCGCGGTTTAGCGAGATTATTGGGAAATTACAAAAGTTTGCCACCTCCCCAAGTTTCTAACTCCATTGGCTTAAATAACGTCCGTCGAGATAGTTTGGAAGCGTCGATATAATACATTTTGAAGGGTCGCGTTCCATCAACGGTTGCCGTTTCGCAAAAATTCCGCCGCGAAACTTACAAAGTCGTCGCGCTATCTGGGGCCTAGGTGACGCGGTCCCGCGTTCGATTTAATTGCCGCTTTCTATTATCGAGATGGCCGAAAGGAAGACGAAGAATGGCGCGAAGAAACCATCCACGAGGAATCGTTTTCCTCTTCTTTGCGTACAAATTGCTTCTCGACGATTTCTAAAGTATCAAAGAATCTATTCAACGTTTCTATAACACAAAGGCGAATGCTGCGCATTCATATCGCCGGCAGGCAACGCTTTGCCCCGCGCGGGAGGTCTTATGCCGTGGCACGAAAGCGACCTACCCAGAAATTTAGAATTCTCGCTGGCGCCCGATCGCAAAAACTGGTTACCGGGCCCTCGGCGTATCAAACATCGAGTGGAACTATCCAAGAAAGATGTCACGTTCGGTAAACAATCCTCTCATTGGAATCGAGAATCGGTAGAAGGCGGATCCGAGCAGTCATAGAAATTCAAACGAGCATCTATTGTCCCAGGGCAGGGGCAACTTTGTCGAATTTCGCCTTTGTCCCTCCATTTCCACGCTGTAGATTATCGTATCTTCGGGATACCGGGTAATTACGGATACACGGGCTGAATTATCTGCTGGTTGAAACTAAAATGTCTTCGATGTCGTTAATTCTATCGGGAAACCTTTCGCAGAAAAACCGAGTGGCCTCGGAGTGTCATAATCGTCCGAGCCAATCGTCGATAGTGTCGCTAGCCTCGCCTGTAATCGGGCGCGTAAAGATCGAGACTTCGGAAGATCGATCAACTTGTGCCTTGTCGTCTTCTTAAACGAAATCGCGTGTTTCTCTCTTAATACGCTGATCGACGCAGCTTGGCAGTTTTCTTTCGTTAAAAAAACAATCGTTAAATTGTACGAATCATACGAAACAAAAATTGCGATCGCGTTTCTCTGGAACACCAGTTGTCCCAGACCTGGAAAGAGGAAGAATTTGGTTTGCCGCATCTTCAGTTTCACAGCGCGTTATAATCGTACAAATTGTACGAGGGAGTTTGTCAGTTTCCCTTTTCATACCACGATAAATCTAGAAGCCTGGTTAAATCTGTAACAGCGTCCCAATGACCTCTCTAAAGAAACAAAATGGACAATCTGCAAGATGGTATCCTGCCGGGGATTGGATCCCATTGGACAAATCGTAAAACGCGGAATAAAGTAAATAAAGAAAAATCTATAATCGCTCGCGACACTGTATTCGCGGATAAGTGTAGGATTATTTCGAAACGAGCTAACACAGGATGATACCGGCTTCGGCTACAGCCTATTCTCGAATAAAGAGTAACAACGCGCGACAACTCTACGGATTAGCTGCTATTTCACAGACAATTCGCACGATCGTTCGATTCCATGCAACGTCCAATGGATCTTCGAAATGAAGGACGTTCGAGTAAATATAAGATGTCGAAGCGAAAGAACGTTGGCAAATGGTATAGCGTGCAAGAAGAATCGGAAACGAGCGAGAGGAATCGAAGCGATGTTTAGAAAAAAGAAAAGCGTGTAAGCGGAGTGGTACGTGGTCGTGTAGACGGAAAAGCATAGGAGGACAAGAAAATCAGAGGAAAAGAACGATCGCCGTGGAGACACACGAGCGATGGGCGCGTCTAAACTTTTCGTAGAATAATGGCATCGCAAACGGAAACGACCCGCTTCTGCCAACGCTCTGCTACGTGTTTCAGGAAGATTTCGAGGACAGTTTGCGACCACGACAAACGAAACTCTTGCGAATCGCGGCGCGAGAAACAGGACGAAATCGAAGGAAGGGAAAGGAGGAAAGAATAATCGTATTATAAGTGTTAGATTGCAATCGTCTTAAGCGCTCTCCGAGGAACTGTATGCGCTGTTATATGCTTTTCACGAAGTTGCAACTATTCCTTCGCGTTGCAATCTCGTGGACGCGACTGTTGTTGATTTAACGAGCAACGAGATCGCGTAACGTGGCAAAAGACTCTACAGGATGTCTTCTAGAGGAGATTTTATTTTAGCAAAACGGAGACGGGCCGCCCTATGAATAAAAATAAGCGGAAGATTTTACACAGATACAGACTCGTAAACGTCTCTTTAGAAAGTTATCGCGAAAATAATTCCTTTGATAGGTAAATCGTGCTTGCGCAAACACCGTCCTCGATGACGGAGAAATTCAGGATCGACGAGATTAGCAGATATCGTATCGGCGGATTTTCGCTCGCGGAGAACTTGAAAGGAAAAAATTCAGCCAGCCAGAATTAATACGCGATGGTAACCGATACGATAAACCTATATACTCTTGTATATACTCTTATTGCGATTATTGTAAAACTGTTGTTTTAAAAATTATTGTTTCACTTTACGCATAGGTATTCGTTTTTTGCTCGTCCTATCGCTTCGAAAATAATTATTCGTACGTATTGATGTACGTCAAATACGTATTAAGGGTAATAGCAAGAAATTCTTGCGATAACGCATTCGCTGAAACAAATGGAAACGGACGAACAATTCGTTACGCGATACGAACCCGATACTTTGCGCAATATCAATCCTGTATTTTAAAAAATGGGCAACAATTTGGCACGAAACTGATACAAACAAAGCGCGATCCTGTATTCTACCGAGTGAAAAATCAATCCGCGGCTATTTCGTATTTCTGTTAGAACGCTTTAATAAATACAGCATTCGCGGGTTTATGTTTACACGATATATTTTTCTCCTATGGCGATATTTTATGAAAACATAACTCCGCGCGGAAACTCGCGAACGAACAACTCTCATTGATAGCGGAACGAAAACTATTTATTTCCATCTTTCTAGGCGAACGTATCCTTCGCACAACGACATATTCTTCGCGTAACAACGCGCAGAAATAGAACGCAGCGTTGCGCGAACGTTGCATTAGCAGCGTACAAATAGAGCGATTTACAGAAAAGCATGAAGAAAATTTATACACGCGTTTGAACAGAGATTAACTGGCGGTACTTGAAAAAGTATCTTCGCCGCGTACGTACCGTACGGCGATAAACGAGGCAGGCTTCGTTTACTGGCAACGATAATTTCGCGACTGAAATTTCAATCGATTGATCGGAATCGCGATAAAGGTGATCGGTGCCATATCCGGGATGGCACGCACACAGAGAAAAATGAATATTCATCTTGGCCATAACGCGCGCGTCGACAGCTTTGTTGCCGATCGGTGATTATTGATTCGCGTCACGCTCGCTGGAATTGGCCGTAGAGAAATGCGAAGGGAAGCGGAGACAGGACGAAAGTATGTCCATAAAAAGAAAGAAAAAAAAAGAAAGAAAAAAAAGAAGGAAAAAAAGAAGGAAAAAAAGAAGGAAAAAAAAGAAGGAAAAAAGAAAGAAGAAAAAAGAAACAAGGAGGGGGAGGAGCGAAAAAACCGACGAGATACGCGTTAGCCTCGTAAAACGCGATACAAAATTACCGATAAATTTTTAGGATAGCGCGCGGCCGGAAATTTATCGTGATTGATAACGCCCGTGCCATTCGTTATCTCGATTTTGTCAGCTACCGAGGGGGGGAAAAAACAGGTCTCGCGTTACTTTTCGATCGGTGTCCGTTACGATTTATGACATCGTAAAACCGATAGTTTCGCTACGTATTTGACAAAAAGAACTTCCAAGGACGCGAGTTACGAGCCGCTCTTCTCGTGTCTTTAAAAGCCTGGCGCAGCTGAAATTTATCGCAACGTGTCCCGCCGTAATTAACACACGCGTGCACGCCGCCGCCGCCGCCGCCGTCGCACGCCTCCAATTTCTATGAACCGCGAACCACCAAACGGTATAGGTCATTTGCGATAAAGGCGTAGGCGATCGAACACAGCCTTATTTCCTACGTGCATTAACGCAATTGCAGCGCGCTCTGCACGGTCTATGGGTGATTTATGGTGCGATTCAACGGTATCCTGTCCCTTTTGAATCATCATCCTCTTGTTTGTTCGGACGTCATCCTACCCAACCTTCGATATATCCGCGGCTATCTCCGCTGGAATATTTATAGCGCAAGGGCTACAATTAAACGAAGATTAAAACTTTATAACGACGTTACCGGCACAGGATTTAATAACGCCGCAACTAATTTCCATTATTTAATCGCTGCAGACGCTGTAATCTTCGACGATTCAATTAACGTTCGTACGGGAGGGGGGGGGGGGAGAGAGGAAAAAGAATACAAAAACAACCACGTACGCCCGTTTTCTACCGGATTTTTCTCAAAGTAAACGCGAGCAAATAGTACACGGGCAACGACGCATTACCTTCTAGTCGTTCTCTTTGCTCAATTAGACGCGATAACGAGGCCAATGAAATACGTCGATTTGTCGAATACGAGAATAAGTTTCCTTTCTGCGTTTGCAATTTCGAATGGCCAGCTAAAATTTCGCCGTTAGGCAGAGGCGGGACGCCATCGACGCTGGTAATTAGTTTCACAGGAAATTAACGCGATCGTCGACAGGCTCGTCTCGTCGGCCTCCCGGGCTAGGAAACGGAGGACGATCGAACGAAAGGCGAAAAGATATCCTCCATAAACCGCGCACGCTGTGCCGTGCACCGTGCACGATCAAGGAATTTGCAGCGCTCGTCGACTTTCTTGCAATTTCTTCGAAATTCTCCGTTATTTGCTGCGTTATCCGCACACGGTTCGACCTTCGAAGAGCCTGGCCTTAGCAAGACGCAGATATTCATCGTCAAAGTTGAAATCTCAACTGACGCAATTCGTGAACACGACTCCTTCGTTGATCGTGGAAAAACAGTTCTAACAAAGTTGTTAGCGAAACCAAATGTTGCGTGGAACGGATGGGAGAGAGCGCGTCTTTTCGATCTCGGCTCCGACCTCGCTGTTCTCCGACGAAAGTAGCGCATTCGGCGTGCAAGATTCCGTGGAAATTATATAAATTTCGTTTGACGAACTTCGTTAAAAAAATCGTAATCCAACGAGAGCGTTCATCGTAGCCGGTTTGGTCAAGTTAAACGAAAATCCGTCGACCGATGACCGACTCGTCGACGCGATCGTTGCTTCGGATCAAACTTTGGCGCGAATGCCTCGGTAAAATCCCACGATTTCATCGATTCTGCTCTGACCGTACCTTTGACCGTTAGCGCGAATCAGGTTTAAGCGCGCGAGCGTCACAAGAGTACAGACAGGCGAAAAATTTCTGCCTACAGAGGGAATGCGAGACACGCGTCGAGTATACGAATATATTCGAGTCTCGGCGCGTTTTACTTTTTTATTTTACTTTCCACGGACGTTATCGTCGCGCTACAAATACCTTAATGCGGCAGGATAAAACGACGACGACGACGCAGCGAGGTCGTAACATGGGTCAGACGTTGAAGCAAACGCGTTCCGGTCGCCGGGACAAGCGAGTTCGCGCAACTTCGATCAGATGGACGCTTGGAATTATGTTCGATACGGAGAAATCTCTCGTTCGGTGTCGACGTATTAGGCGTACGAATAAAATAGGTGCAAATTTTTCAGCGCAGCTCGAACATCGCTCGAAGAAAAGATACGCCAAGTTGTTCGGTAAAAGTCTTTGCTTCTGCTTCCTATAATTTCACACCTTCGGCCCTTTGACTTGATTTATCGGAGAAGCGGTGGATTTCATCGCTTTCAGAAAAAATTCCTACAAGATGCAATCGTCGAATCGTTGTTTCTCTGCCTAATCCGCTAATTGGAAGCGAGTGTCGGGTAAGGCGCGTTGCATCGACCAGAGCAGGTGGTAATCGGAAACAGTTACGTAGTCGGAAATAATCGGATCTAGCCAATAAGCTAGCCGCTGCAAGACTCATCATCGCGTCTTTCGTCGCGGAAGCAGCGCGTGGCTTAACGCCGTCACGCAACAGTTTCACGGAACGTTGTTCTTTGTCAATGACGACCGCATCTCGTCCAAAGACGCGCGAAACGTTCTTCGCGGTGGAATTCGTCGGTCGCCCAAACAGACGGCTCAAAGTTGTAGAAAACGACAGATACCACGACCGAACGGCCTATGGTGTTGTCTTTTTTAACGCTAAGCCTACCGACATTTCCTGTATATACCTAATCCTAACACTTCAAAAAAAGAAAAATATGTATCTCGATATAGAAAGAGGTTTTAGCGAATTTTTTCGGAAAACAAACAGTAAAGAAAGTTGCGAATATGGAAAAATTGGGTTGTATGTATATTGCAGGAAAAGACGGTAAGTTACACGGCGATACAGCAACGCTGTATACGAGAAATTCTAAACGAAATTTCCAAATGCGTGGTAATTTTAGTGTTAAATGAACCTCGAGTTTCGTTGAAAAAATTATATCATATCATATTATATATATTATTCGTCCAGTTACGGCCTTGGATTTCGTCATCAATCGGTGCCGATTCTTAAGGATCTGATTCGCAACGTCGCTGCATCGTAGCCCGTAGTGTACTTGTTTGTACGACGAACGAGATGCACGCGATTTTCTGCGATTTCAATTGAATGCAGTAAACGAACGACCTTCCCAACTACTTTTGATTCGACCAATAGAATTGGTTTCCGTGCAACGACCCTGATTGCTCTCAGTTGCTCGTACTGTGGTCTTCGGTTGATCCTTTTGTGCTGCCGATAATTTCCAATAATTCGCTGATTAGCTGATATTGATAGCGCGTATTTTTCGCAATCGCGTTTCGCTTATTCCTCGCGTGTAACGCGTCAAACGATGGCGATGCTATCGAAGAGGAAAAATGGGACAGAATTCTTAACAAGAGGCGATAGATGGCGAATGCGAATGCATTACAACGTGCAGGTACGAAGGATATTCTCGCTGATACTTGAAATATATAGAAAGAATTAACGTAGGAAATAAAAAATGTACGGATTAATAAATGGAAGTTCTTATTAAAAAAGAAAAAAAAAAGACACGGATACCTGGTAATACCGGCTGTATTCGCCGCGGGAAAAAAAGTAATAAAGAGGGAAAGAAATATTTTACGATGGATTTTATGCCAGCTCGTTTAATTATTTCCTTACCAAATGTCCTATAGGATGTACATAACGTTGCTCCAGATGATTAATTAAATTAGTTTTCCAACTTGCATCGCGTGTTTTCGCATATTTATGAAAAAAAAAAATCTGTACGGACCTGGCCCCGACCATTAACCGTAATTTCCTATCTCCACAATGTAATTCCCTACAGCATCCATTAGCATAATTCAAATTGGACGTTTTCTTTATCTATGTCGTGTCTTCTTCCGCCTCTTGTGCATACTTGTTTCGTATTAGAAAAATAGCAAACGTAAAATTATGCACGCGATGCGAACGCGAGCAAGCTTATCGATGATAAAAGTAAAAGAAAAACTCCAATCGCGCTACGACAAATAAAAGCAGCAAAATTTGCCAACCGCTTTCCCCCTCTCGCTTTCCATCGTCTCGTTCTTCCATTTCCACGTCTTATTGTCCGACTCGTTTGCTCGTAATACGACGAATAATTTTCGATTTTCAGCAACCACGGCCTGCGACTCGATTACCGCTACGTGCATTAGGCATCGTTTCTGGATTCTAGATCGCGGAAGAACAACGATCCTCGTGCAGGAAGTTCGAGGGAGGCACGAGTGGCACGATCGTAAAGCTAAAAGAAGATCGTTGCTTGACAAGACCGTTAGCGTGACAGGTGAAACTCCGCGCCGTCCACGGCGTCGTAAAATCGCGCCGGGAGAGAGTAAAACGTTCCCGTGGATTATAAATGAGGTTTCGCCTCGCTTTCTCAGCCCTCTAACGCGTGTTTGTCCTCGTGCTCTCGCCACTGTCAGCCAGCCAAGCATCGGCGGCTTGCTTAATCGATAATTACAAACGATCGTTGATTACCGCGATAATCGATCGTTGCGCAGAGGCGTTGGAACACCGGAGCCAATCGCGTGTCTCTGGCCTACACAGCGAGACACGAGGTTCGTCGTGCGATCGAAGCGAGCACGGTTCGAAAAATAAGACGAAAGTCGAGAATGGCCAAGTTACATCTAAGTGGAGAAATAACGACGTTACGTTCGTTGTTGGGAAAATTCATGTCGTGAAAATTTGTCGAGCAAAGGGCACGGATTAACGATGAATCGAAGACTCGTCGCGAGCAGGAGCAGCTCGACAGCTTGATGATCTTCCTAACAGCTTGGGGGATCCTTCGCCTCTCGGCTGACTTCTAATTCAAAAAATGAACGCACAGATACACAGAACCGCGCAAGAGCCGGTATAATGCAATTAAAAGTTGGCAAATGCTAATTTGGGACGGTGCTTAATTAATATTTCCTTAATTAGGAATTATACACACGTGCTAAACGTCACTTAATTAAACAGGACGTTTTCTCATTAGCGCTGTAATAAGGGAGAGCGAAGAAGCTGCTCGAGATGAAACAACGTTGAATTTGCAGATGTTAAAAATGATACGACGGAAACAAAGAAGCGTCCGAACGAGAAGATACGGTACATACAAAATTTGGATCTTAACGAGGCATTCTGCGAGGAAATTCGAACGGTCGGGACCGTTTCGTTGAACCTAATTATCGACGAACGAGTTTCCCGCAGATGTCCCGCGATGATTATTCGAACGTGTTAAAAGAACGAATACGAATACAATTTCGTTGACGGTGGAAACGTAATAAATGGAATTATTACTTCGTTATCAGTCATCTCGTCGCCGACCTTTCTAATTAATCATAAATCGTTCGCGACGAGATGAAAGACGCAATTAACGACCTATTGACGATTAAAACGCAGCGGATAATAACTCGCATGGTAAGACACGCAAGCTGCCTATGCAGCTTTTACGCTCTTTTCCGTCTGTCATACTGTAACAGTATATCTTACACTGTTCGAGAATTAACTGCACACTGTCTGCGTCTGTCTAGCTTGAAGCGAAGAGAGCATACGAAATCGTCGTATTTTAGTACACATTCGCTGCACCGTCGTGTTTATTATGTTAACAACAGATGGAAACTGTGACTTTTGAACAAGTTTCGAAGCCTAAACGAGAAGAAACCGGGGTAGGTTGACCCCGCTCTGTGAAACTTTCGAAATTTGTAGAAACTGAAATTAGAATAATTCTTGACGTTAAAGGGAACAACGGCGAGACCGGGGCCCTTTTTCGCGATAAAATTTGACGGGCGTATACCGTTTTCTTCTGGACACGCGGCTCTGCCCCGGGAGCGTTGAACGAGGCAGCGTTAAAACGTATCGGTGCTAAGCGTGACAATGCGAACACAGGCGCAAACCATTTTTCATTCATCGAGCCGACGTTTGAGCAATTACGGTTGTGAGGGAAATTCTGCTTTGTATCGGCACAAAAGAGCAAGAAAAAATCGCTCGAGTGGAGGCTCGATTTCAAAGGTTTCCCGTAGCGGCTTAATTGAACCAAACGATCCGCCACGAAACTTGCACTCCTGCAAATTCGTTCGTGTACACACCTTACAGTCGGCATTGTTTCAAGTACAAGCACGTCTAGCGTTTAAAAGCGCAAGTGCGCTTAAGTTTGTGTCTGAAACGCCTTTATCTTTATGGCTCTTAAATGAAGAGAGCAGGAACAGGATGTACACGGACAAAGGGATTCAAATAATGCCCCTTTGCAGCATTCCACCGTGCATATTTTCATATCTGTCTTTGTGCATGCTGCAATTTCTGGGCAAAGATCGCTTAGGAGGACGTCGGGTCGGAAGATTTTATCGGTTCCATCGAAGTCAATTAAAGAAAGGAGCGACGTGTCATAGGAAAAGTTAGATCGATATTCATATCCGATATTCCGATAAATTTTCCAATACTCTCTCTCTCTCTCTCTCTCTCTCTCTCTCTCTCTCTCTCTCTCTCGTCGCTCTATGCAAATTTGTGTTGGCAAACGTAGATCGGCGTAATATTTAATTCGTTTGTCGAACGTACTTAATTGCTAGTAATTGACAAGTACAGTCACTTTAACTTCGCTTCTTGTTTTAACATAATTCGCACAGACTTGATCCTTTGATCAAGATTTAGAAGCTTGACCTAAAGTGTCCCACAGCGGTGCTTAATCAACGTCGTTGCGTTTAAATAACTTTCCAGTTACGTATAATAGCCTTCGAACTACGTCTTATATTTATTCTCTCTTACGTATCTTACATATCCGAGGAAAAATCGATGATAAAACGTGTCTGTATCGGTGCGGTAAATTTGATCGTTGAGTTCTGTCCTGACGCTTAAGAATAATTATCGCTTAAACGTTGCTCGTGTTCCATTGATCTACAATGTTTTCTTAACAATGAAACGATATTCTCGCTGTTTCGGTACACTTTGCGCGTACATACGCTTGGATCGTGTTACGTTACGTTGTATCATTATATTCGATCGCACCTTCGCTGTTTAATAACACTTTTCGTACACATTTCGAGAATGCATCTATCCGAAGACGCCGTTGTTCGTTTCTCCGTTTTATATTATTTTTGTCGGATCACGTATGATAATAGTAATAATAGAAATAGGAGGAAATGGATCCTACGTGACTGAATAAAATAATATAAAACGAAAACAGGTTGTGCATCGATTATTTCCTTGCGAAAGGAAAGACACTTTCTGGACAACCTAATAGAAACTAAGTAAAACGCTACAGGGATTGGGTGTACAATTGCGTAACGCGGTGTCTTTCAGAAAGGAGAAAACTTTTGAGACACTGTCGCTCAAGTTTTTGTTTAGAAATTTCTTAATCTAAAATTTAGCACGGGACTTTCTACATTCGCCTCCGCTCTTGCGATTTCCAGAAACTTTTTGTGCCCTGCAATGTTTTCCATATACCTATTACCTGCTCGAATTCAGAGAACGGTAAATCAAAGAATAGAAAGTAGATATTACGGCTCCTCGAAACAATTGATTATTCTTAGAAGCGACTTTCATAAATTGCCGCGTTTCTCGGAAGCAATTTTTTTAATAAATATTTGAACACCGTAGGTATCGATGTTTGTATTTATATTGGTACAATAAACAGCTATTTATGTATGCACGCCGTTCGTTTCAGCGAATTTATCTGCGATCGTTATTATCCTTGAAGCTACGCTTCCGGCGTTTCTAGTGACTTTGTTGGTTAAACAAAATTTAACCGAACCGAAAACTCTGAACATTTTCTTTGATCGTTCGTAATTCTGTTTCTTTCTTTCTTTCTTTCTTTTTTTTTTTCGTTAATTCCAAAAACTACATCGGACGCGCAAAGTTTTCTACCTGTTTCGCATTCAGCCGCTGAAGCGTAGATTGAGATTTGCGATTCGCTCTGTACGTTAGAATATCTAGCAATTTAACGCGAACGACTTTCTACTCGTATTCGCGTTTGTATACGATACGTAGGTTTCGTTATGGATTAAAAAAATTCCACCATTATTTGGATCGACCAGCGAAACGACACGCGCGAACAAGGCAAATCAACCGATTCTGCCGAATGGCGAAGCCAAAGTTTCTCGGCTATTAATTAAAATAACTCATTTGCGCTACCGTCTGTCCGCATCCGTTAGAACTTGGAAACTTCGATATTCTTACCGACGAATTATATCGACTGTTTCGCATCGGACTTGGAAGCAAATCCCGCGGTTGGAACTCGGTTAAAAAATGCTCAGGCAACGAACCTCGTGAAACTTTCTCCTCTGTTCCTCGAGCTGCTCGATCAAAATAATTTATTCGCATCGTCGACGACGATCTTCCTGCGTCGCAACTTAATTTCGTATACTCTTAGCGACGAACCAATGCGCGTTTGTTTCCCCTCGACTCAGAAACGCGTTAAACAGAGAAACTTTCGCGGTTGTCCCGAAAGTTTCGTTCCTTTCGCGAGGAAATAATACAACCCCCTCTCGCTTTATATCATTTTATTCAATCGCGCACGATTTCGTACCATTTCGTTCCAATTCCATCATTACGATCGTACCGTACGTGATTCGACGAAAATAATAAAGAAATAGAGAACGTGGTGCGTCCATTGTTTGCTCGCAAGGCGAAAGAAACCTTTGGGACAACCCGATAAAGGTCGAAGAAGCCGATCCGCGAGAAAGCAGAGATCGATTATTTCGCTCGAACTGGCGAGATCTCGCGGCCGATGAAAAAACGTTCGAACGGGAAAGCGCCTGGCGAAACTTTGCCTGGCACGATAATGGGATAACGGTGGCAGGCGAAACTGGCCAGGGCCGGGCCAGCCGAGATCGCGAAGGTCCCGAGAGAAGAAGGGAAATGATAATGAGAGAAACTCCGAGGCAGAACGAAATTCCAACGATCTTTCGCTGTTGTTCGCGCGGTTCGAAGGAAACGCCCTGTCTAGTCGCAGGAGCAACAAAACGTGGGAAAGAGCGGCGCCGGTTAGTTCTCGGAGATAAGCAGATATCTCTGTCGTTTATAATAGATGCTGCCCACTGGCCACGTTCGCGTCTCTGTTCGCCAGTGTGCGTCGAGCGAGTGCCTTATCGTTTGGTTCGCTAGCTGGTAGAGAAAGGCAGGAAATCGCGTCCGTGGCTAGGCTGGCGAACACGTGCGCGCACATAAGCCGACACGAGCCGGCGAGTACACGCGGCAGAATTTGTTGGATGGAACGGATTCGACGTTGTAGTTCGCGCGTCGTCCCACCGAGCCGATCTCTGCACGCGACCAGCCGAGAAAGTTGCGGACGACTGGCTACCCGCGTGCATTCGATCGCGTTGCGGCAGAAAAGCTGCGAGCGCGTTAATGACGCAGAAACTGTCGCGCTCGCGAGTAGACCATCGTCGCGGTGAAAGCGGTTTCTCTCCGAGACGGCGAACGGGGCTCTTGAGAGTCAAAGGGCAGATTCGACGAGCAATCTTGAGAAGAAATTTGTTCGTTTCGAAGAAGATCTTCGGCTAGTTTGCACGTTCGGGGAGGGAAACGAGGCCGCAAGCGCGGAGACTGAATTTTCCTGGGAAACGATGCTTCTGTCGCGAGCTCCGAAATCGGTAACAGGACGGCCACGCTTCGTGAACATCCCGCATGTCACGGCTATCGAAACCAGAAAGAAATAGTACTTGAACCCGCCCGAATCAGCGCCCAACGCACTTCAATCGCGATACTTTAACTCGTCGTTCTGCTGGATTCACGTACTAAAATAGAATCAGATCTAAAAGTCAAAGTGTCATTCACTTGGCTTGCCGAAATTGAAAACCAAGCGAACTCTCGCGTCTTCGACGTGACACTTGCTTTACCAAAGTGGCGCTTATCGACGAAATATATAGCGAGACTCGTTCGTCGCGTGTATTGGACTGTCCGAAAAGTTTCTTTCGTTTCGTAGGGAAACCCTGGGTGCGCAACATTTGCTCCTCTGTATTGTTTCGTTGAATCGTGTACGACCCATCTTGATCTATTATTGCAAAATGCATAGTTGCCGCACAGCAGACACGAAAATATTAGGAATACGCGTGCATGCGAAATCTGTAGCCGTTCCGAGACTGATACCTCTGGACTCGTGACTGTACTCGACGTGTTGCATTTGAAAAAAAAAAGCGCAAGTGTGCTACGTAATTTCCTCGAAGAGGATGTAAAGCGAAGAGATTTTCCTATTCGATGGCATAATTGAGGCAGATTTATGTTCGAGCACGTGTTCAAGCGTGAGAGACGACGACACTTATGGCCTAATTTAGGAAACCGATCGTGTAACACGAATCCTATATCGCGCACGAGACGCTGAAAACCGCGTGAATTATCGCGATAACTCTTCCGTTCGTATTTTCCGGTATCGGCCTTCGTATAAACAAACGTGGCAAGGAGAAGAGAATTTTTTTTTTTTTTTTTTTTGAGTGGCACTCGTAGTCTTTGTTACCTCCACTCTTGGACCAACGAGTACGACTTCTTTCCGAAACGCTCGATCAAACAGGAATAAAAAAAAGAATGGAAATTCGTTTGTCGGAGGAGAAGAAGAATCTTCGTCCAGTTTGCATGTTTAAGAACGAGGAAAGAGAGCGACGATGAATTTGCTTCTTAGCATCGAATACGGTTTCCGTCGGCGATCCTTGCCAAGCAAGGATTACAAAGAATCGAGATTTGTTTGTTACAGGAAGGGAAGAATTTCCGTTTAGTTGCAGGTTTAAGAACGAGGAGGAAACTTCTTTTCCGAGTCCTTGCCGAATAGAGGTTTAAAGGAAATGAAAATTGTTTGCTCTCGGAAATAAGAACGTTTGTTCGACTTTGAAATTTGACAAACTTCCAAACTAATCTTCGTTCTAACAATTTTAAGTAAGGTAATCTAACAAGAAAATTCTAGTTGACGATATTTCTATGTAAATTGTAAAATACGATAAATTCGTTGCATTTTATTAGAACGACAATCGCGATTTTCCCACCGTCGCTTTCGAAGCTTCGCTGAAAGATATTTCAGAGACATCGGTGTCTGCAAGGAAGATGAGTGCCACGGCAACTACAAAAGTCCGGTTAAACGAGCTTGAGAACGCGTTCGCGAGAGAAACGCACGAATTGAAAGCAATATCGCTACCGCGACACTTGCATTAATTTCTTATTCGACTCCGCTCGTCTGGAAGAACAAAAATTCAGAGACCTCGTAAAACCGCTTTCTCCTATAAACTAGAAATTCACTTTGAATTAGAAATTTGCTTCATTAGCGAGCCATCGAAGCCAGAATCGATCGTAACCTTGCGCGAGCCAACGTTGCAAACAAAAATGGACGGAGCGTCGTTCGAGCGTCAGCGACAGCAAGTTCAAGGCCAGGCGTTTGTTCCTTCCGTTTCATCGTCTGACTAACCCTCTTACGCAGAAACGAAAGTGGTTCAACAACTTGTATAAATCTATCTCGCGCAAATATTCAATTCACACGTATGTTGAAATCTGTATCCTTCGTGATACCGCGACGACGATTAACCCTTTGCGGACGAGCGTCGACCAATAGCCGGCCCAATCTGTTCACGATCGCCGACGAGACGGTATCTCGCTGCAGGTAACCGTCCACGCGTTATTTTGCAACGAAGATATACAAATTCACCGAATGTCCCGTTGGACGAATTGTAAAACACATGAATAAAATAAAAAAGAACAGTTGCGGACAAAGACAAGATATTACAAAGTGGCTGGCGTACGTCTATTTTTCTGAGCGATAATCTTACGCGCGTTTACTCATGGGTATAGCGAACTAAACAGTATCAGGTTCTTGACGAAAGAAAATCGGCGATTATTTCAGTGAATTGGATTCTAGAATTAGCGAGTCAGAACGAATTTCAGTCTTTCGATGGCACTGGCGGACGAATCAGCAAGCTTTTTATCAGGCTGTCCGAAAAGTTTCCTTCGTTTTGTAAGGGAACGATAGATGCACAAACATTTTCTGTTCCATATTACCTTGCCGAATTATGTACGATTCATTTTGCGACGATGGAACAAAATAGTTCGTACGCGATTCGATAAAACAATATCAAACAAAATAATACAAAATATTTTATACGTCCTTTGTAATACCTTATACACGATGCCTAACAGGCCCAGAAAGGACACGTTCGAATCAACGTGTACCATCGTGCTACTTGTTCGGCTGAACCGGCCACGCGTATGGGCGACTCTCTCGAAAGATACCGCGTCGTGCGAGAATATAACGCGAGTCACGCATAAATACAGCAAAAGGAAATGCGTTTCCTTGGACACTGACAACGACTTTGTTGCGTTCGAATAAAGTTCGAGTTCCTATAACGCGAACGTTCAACGCGCCAATGCGTTGAGAAGAGAAAGAAAGAGAGGAATCAAGTACGAAACGATATTCAACGGTTAAACAGTGCAGTAGGAATCGAATACACGATCGTTGTAACGATCCGCGAACTCGCGATCGACGAACGCGTAGAAACGATCGAAATCGAACTGGCGATATACCTGGTATGGAGCGAATTCTTCGCGTTGGAATTGGCTGCCAGCCGCGTCGTACCGAACAACCGAGCGTAAATAATACGCCGACTTTTAGAAAACAAGCCGGATTAACGGAGTAACGAATTCCCAGCGAACGAAAGGAACGGCGAATTGTCCGTGGCGAGGAAAAAATCGCCGTGCCCTTTAACCACGGACGTCGGCAGCTTTGAGAATGGCGATAAGTTGCCGGTGAATACAAGCCGGTGGTTATCCTCCGCGGAGCGATTTAACGGCGAATTTGCCCGTGGTTAATAATAGTCGGAGCAAGGAAAGTACTCGGACAGCGTATTGGGTGGCACGGGTCAGGTGCTCGTAGAAAGCGAACCGTGTACTCGCAACTCCGCAACGAGAACGAGAACGCGAACGCAACCTGTGTTGTCCAGTTGGCTTCATTGGCTATGGAAACGCGTCGCACTGTTGCAAGCACCGATTCTACGAGCGACAGGAAACGCTACCGAAGGAAATTCGACGGGTCATCGGACAGGCGCTTTGGCGCTTTCGGCGAAATGACGATGCTTGCGATGCACGTCGTACATGCAGCGATGACAAGAAGCATCTGAACGGCGTTGTACTTGTTGAAGCTTTTATAATCGATGCTCGTGCAGCTTCTGGTACCTGGGTATATATGAGGATTGGTTTTCTTTCCGGATTAACCAAACGTACGCGAACGGAGAGCTTTTCTTATATACCTGAATTTGGATTAAAGAGATCGACTTTAATGAAATTTACTAATACGATACCTCGTTAAGCAGGCTCCAATTACCTACGAGTCAACTTCTGGAAGAAAAACGCTTATCCGGATTTAAACGCAGCGACTATCCGAGCAATAGTACGAGACCTAATTTCTATAGTACAACGATTATTATTTGTACGATGTAATTATGATTTATTGTTTTAAGGACGAAACGTTGCCGGTGTATCGTACGCGGCTGAAACTAACGATAGTCCATCTGAAAATGTCCAGCGTTGTACGCAATGCGATATCGACGGAGGTTGAAACTGGAATTTATTACTCCGAGGATCGTTTCTATCTGGCTTGGTTTCGGTAAACGAGTCCCGGTAATTTTCTCTATCGATTCGTTACGCGACCTCGTATTTCGTGTTATCGTCGGAAAGTTTCCATATAGTTTCAAACGAGCCACGTTCCTAAAACATTTTTCTTTTATTCTTGCATCTATATTTAATCAGATCCGAGATACTTTTGGCGTTACGTAATTTCAACGTTCGACGCAAACGCTAGGCTTTATGTCACGATATATATATATATATTTAATTTCATGGTAGGAAATGGCGCGTATCTCGATTCGACTAAGCAGTAACTTACGGATAAACAATAAAATATCGCTGGAAAAAGTCGTACGCGTTGTACTTTACATACGTAAATTTCAACTTTGGCCAGAATATGTCCGCGCGAACGGAAATATACGTATCGAGCTAATTGTAAGCCGAATCGCGTTTCGTTATCGTTCGAGCTCGTAATTCCTTTTTCATCGACGACGCAAAACGTGACTATCCGCGTTGCTCGGCATGCCACTAGCTACGTAATCCCCGATATTACGAGCCTCGATGAGAGTTATTAGTGGACAAAACGGTTTCTAAACCTATCGATCGGCGCAAGTCGCTCGAGTGGAAATCCGAGGCACGTGATTTCCTTTTACAAAGACAGCACACAACGACCGACGGTTGGCGAATCGATCTTTGCGTGGATATTTGTCGCCCGATATCGAGCGACAAATATCTCCTCCGCAAAGTAGAAAAACGGAAAAGAGCGATTCAAACGTTGGTTTTTAGATTTACCTTGGAATTTCCTGTTATTTATACCGTAATTTTCTTGGCAAATAAACTCGTAGTAGAGTCGTACGTTAGTCGTGTACTAATAGTTGGATGAAATTGAAAAACCGACGAAATTTCCTCTTACAAAGACAGCGCACGACGATCGACAGTTGGCGAGTCGATATTCGAGCGACAAATATCTCCTACACAAAGTAGAAAAACGGAAAAGAGCGATTCAAACGTTGGTTTTTAGATTTACCTTGGAATTTCCTGTTATTTATACCGTAATTTTCTTGGCAAATAAACTCGTAGTAGAGTCGTACGTTAGTCGTGTACTAATAGTTGGATGAAATTGAAAAACCGACGAAATTTCCTCTTACAAAGACAGCACACGACGATCGACAGTTGGCTCCTTCACAAAAGAAGAACAAAAAAGACAATGATTCGAACGTTGCTTTTTAAATTCACCTTGGAACTTCCTGTTATTTATACCGCAATTTTCTTGACAAAATTTATTCGTAGTAAAGTCGTACATTAGTCGTGCACCTGTTCGACGAAATTGAAATTTACTTTTACAAAGACAACACACGACGACCGACAGTTAGCGAATCGATCTTTGCGAATCGATATTCGAGCGACAAATATCTCCTCCACGAAATAAAAACGAAAAAGACAGCCATTCAAACGTTGCTTTTTAAATTCACCTTAGAACTTCTGTTATTTATACCGTAATTTTCTTGACAAATAAATTCGTAATAAAGTCGTACATTAGTCGTGCACCTGTTCGACGAAATTGAAATTTACTCTTACAAAGACAGCACACGACGATCGACAGTTGGCGAGTCGATATTCGAGCGACAAATATCTCCTACACAAAGTAGAAAAACGGAAAAGAGCGATTCAAACGTTGGTTTTTAGATTTACCTTGGAACTTCCTGTTATTTATACCGTAATTTTCCTGACAAATAAACTCATAGCAGAGTCGTACATTAGTCGTGCACTAGTTCGACGAAATTGAAATTTACTCTTACAAAGACAGCACACGACGATCGACAGTTAGCGAATCGATCTTTGCGAATCGATATTCGAGCGACAAATATCTCCTCCGCAAAGTAAAAGAACAAAAAAGACAACCATTCGAACGTTGCTTTTTAAATTCACCTTGGAACTTCCCGTTATTTATGCCGTAATTTTCTTGACAAATAAATTCGTAGTAAAGTCGTACATTAGTCGTGTACTTGTTCGACGAAATTGAAAAACCGACGAAAAACGGAGCTGGCCGGTTTCGCTCGCTCGTCAAGAAGAATTACACGCGACTTTCTTACGATAAAATGAATTTCTCCTTTGGTTCTAGGGTTTCTATGACGCGTTCGATCCTGGCAAATCCAAAGATTTCAGTGATTTAAGCAAGGTTCGGTTTTTCTTCGTCCAACTAAAACAGAATCGATACACTACACGGAGTTTGAAGAAGCAACCGCGTTAGCGTGCACGTTGAGCGCGGATCGATGTAATTTTGTTTGAAATGAACCTTTCAACTTAACGAACGAAGTAATTTTCAACGACCTCCGGAAAGAGGCAATAAAAAGCGTCCAACTTTGAAAAAGAAGTATCCACCGAGAAACGTGCAACGAGTTTTCCGCCTGAAAACACTCCACGCTTTCCCACGCCCGAATCGTTCAACGAATCGCAAAAACCACAACGAATGCGATTCGATGCGAAATACAGAGGCGCGGAGCATCTATAAAAACCAAGCAAATACGATATTCGCGTTTTGCACCATCCAGGTCTGTTCGAACTCGTCCGGCCGTGCATAAACATAATAAATAACGCAGGATAATTTCATTAACGCTCTCATTACATTAACCAACGTTTCGTCAAATTTCGTTCGAATCAGACGCTCTAACAAAATCGTCTGCGTTTCTCCATTCCCGAATTAAATTCGATCGAAACAAACGATCCGTTTACAAACCGTCTTTTCGTTCCCGCGAAATTCGTCTGTATCGATTACTACGTACAATCATCGTTGTTCGACCGACTCGTTACGATCGTCGTTAGAAAGATTTTTACGAAACTCGTGGCAAATTCGAAGGACCCAATACGCGCACTATACGCGCAATACGCGATGGAACGTTACGTCGAACATCCGAACAAATTCGTATCCACTTTCCATTGTTTCGATCACGTACAGGAAACGAAAAGAATACGCGTAAGGACCGTTCTCGATAGAATTGTTGTGACGCTCGATTTACGAATGCTGTCGCAACAGCGTGGATGGTTTCTGATTCGGCCGGAATTCTGTTCGCCGGCCGAAAGTAGCCGGCGCGTACTTTCGAGGCGACGCGTCTGTACCTGCCGGGGAAAGAAGCAAGCGAGAAGAAGGAGGATGTAACGAGGTCGACGAGAAGGCATCGAAACGAATTCGTAACGCGTGTCATCGCGATTCACGGCTCGTGTGCTCGACGCCTAACCGAGTGCGCGCCATACACGCCGAATAACGAATGAATCATAGGAACTCTCGCCACGGTGTACACACGAAACCGCGGTTCACTTTCTCCTCTCAGACTCGTCCTCGATTACACGGAGCCGAGACCGAGGCCCGGTGTAATTATACGGCTCAGGTGGCACCGAGCAACCTAGTGAATCGCGCATAATTTCTTTCTTCCTCTTTTCTTCTTCTTTTTTTTTTCTGTTTTTTTTTTTTCGGACTGGAAGAAGACCCCTTTCACTCGTCTCGCGCCAGCGAGACCCAGTTTTCTTTCTCTCGAAATGACTAAAACGAACACATTTTCTTGTTTGTTTGTGACAAGCGTTTCTCTGCTTTCTATTCCCCCCCACTCGAGCCGCATCAACGAAATCTTCCGCGCGCGTTCCGCCACACGTCCGGTATACGTGCAGAGATATACGTGTATCTGCAGGAAAATTGTCTAACGAAGGAAATGGCGACTTTTAACGAACAAACGAAAGGGACTCGTAAAACGGGCACGGTTCCGCGGTAAAACGGAATCGCCAATGCGTCTGTAAAATAGCGAGCAGCTTGATTTTCGAAGAAATCAAGTTTGCAGCGGTGTCTCGTTTATCTGCGGGACGAAAAAGTTATCCGCGTGTAAAGCCACGTAACGGTTTAGCTGCGTACAATTTAGATTTGCTTCTGTAATTCCAAATAGAAGTTTATATATAAAAGCCTCGATATGCAAATAGAAGAAAGGAAAAAAAGAAAAGATAACGGCCCTTTCGCGGCGAGGAGCTGCGGATCGTACAAATTTCTCGCAACTGTCTTCGCCGTTAGTTTATCCGCTTGAAATAAACTCTTCGGTTAACCGAGAGTTCCGCGGATAATTAATACCTGGCGATTTATCGTGAAAAACAAACGCAAAAGAATCTGCGGAAGAGAAAGTTCCTTCCGTGAAATGACGATCGATGTTTCGACGTTTCTTTCGGCTCTCGGGTTTATCCATTCTCGTTGAATCTCCTAACAACCGAGGTTCGGAAAAGACCTAGACCGTACGTTACATTTACATACCGTATGCCCGAGGATTAATTGGTTTCAAGATTAACCTGTAACGATTGTTTGGCACCGTGCGAAGCTTAAATACAAACTGAGAAATATCGTCAACTGTGTAACGGATGTATCACAATTTACGTTTCGATTAAATTTTCATAAGATCGCCGCGTTCGCAGTTTGTCGCCTTCTAACGCGCGTTTCCCACTGACCGTACGACGAAAACAAAATTCGTGCTTTTACGAACCTCGACAGACCTGCGGAAGTTCGACTTGATACTCTAACAACTATGATCCATTGCTATTAGTACAGCGTATAATATAAACAGGTATAGTATGGCAATATTACGATTTAGTGATCGTATCGATATACGCGTATTAACATCGACGCGATTGGATTTATTTCGCAGAGTACGAGAACAATTACAGAGAAAGTAATGAACTTTGCCGCGACTGTTTGCAGCGCATATGCGAAAGTTTCGTCGTAGCGTCTGAGCGCTAAACTCTGCGCTTGATTTTCCTGTTCGGAACCGAATGTAGACACTGCGGTGCGCGCGAGGTTCCAAAGGCTTACGGAAGGAGGAAATTTAAACTAACAGAACTCCCCGATTTATCTCGTCCATTGATTGCGTACGTTGGAAAACAAATAAAATATGCGCCAACGGCGAACGTCGAATATAGAGAGACGATGCCATAATGTTATTAAAGGCCGTATTTGAGCAGACTCGTATAAATACACTTTATGCCGATTTATGTAGAATTTAAGCAACCATATCGCTATACTTGCGAACGAATAGAAATTTCCACGAATAGAAAAGAAGCGAATATCCGTCGCAACGAACGTTTCTCGTGTATTTCCTCCCACGATATAATTTTATCGCCCAACTTCTCCTTGGGTAACACACGTTTTATTCCGTGCAACTTGAAACGAAATTAAGAGGAAATAAAAAGAAATACTACGACCAGCAAGTAACGACTCCGAAGAGTTAGCTTCGTCGTCACAGCGTTTCGTTTGAAGAAATAAAATAGACGATCTGGAATCGTGGACGGGGCTGATCATCCCCGCGTTATTTCGTAACAAAGTGATGCAAATTTACCAAATGTCCAAAACGCAGAGTAAAATAAATAAATAAAAAAAAAAAAAAAGAAAATTACCACCGCGTAAAATAGGACACGCAAACTTTTCTCTCCGAAGAGCAAACAACAGTGGCGAATCGATTTACTCGCACGGCTCTTCTTCCGTGGAGTTTGTTAGGAGCTTTATGTATTTGCTTTGATTCCCATAAAAGAACGATCAAGGAATCTTGATCTTTCTATAAAAACAACTGCTATTACGATATCTGCGAGTTCGACGTGTAATATTCGATACACTGGCGATAATTGAGCGATACAAGGGGCGTTACGCTCGGCAAAATTCGAACGTATTACGCGGACGTTACAGACGCCGGAGCATTCTTTCGTCTCTCTGAAGCAGGACAAACGCGAACAAGCGTCGTTTTTGTGGCACGCATCGATAAGAGAGAATAGTCGCGAGAGGTGTACCGCCGTAAGGGAATCGTGCGTTGGACATTTATACAGGCTGAAAGAATCGAAAAGTGCGAGTGACAGAGCGATAAATCTCTGTGTAAGAATCGCTACGTCTCCTGTGTCCTGTATCTACGATCCTTCGCTTCGATTAAAAAAAAAAAAAAAAAAAAAATGCGATGGGTTTGAGAGATATCGTGATTTTAACGTGATTTCGAGTAGAAGAAGAAAAAAGGAGAAAAACGACCCTCGACGCAAAGAAAGACGGAGCGAAGAAAGTGGAGGACGATGATGACGAGGTAGTATCATCTGGAAGAGGAAATGACAGGCACAGCGCCGTAGTGCCGAATAGTAAAAGTCGGAGAACAATGGGTAAACGGAATGGTACAGCCGAGACCTTTCAGGCAATCGGGTAACTGGCAAAAATTGTGAAACACAATGGATAGAAGAACGCCTTCCCTTCTGGTCCGCTTTGCAATTCCCCCACGTTTCATCGAGCATTCCCTAACGTAAGCGCTCGTACAACCCAACGCGCCTGCGCCCCGGCACACCCACTTGACCCCGAAGTTAAAAGAAATGAAATTACGTAGGCTCTAATGTGTTCTCCGAGCCACTAAATGATCTTCGTAAGCTGTGCGTCGACACGGCGGAATTTTTAACTTCCAAATGACCACTTTGCATCGGCGATATTTTATCTCTATTAAATTAACGCAACGCGTTCTATCCGCGCGTTAATCTTCTTGACAATTGCTGACGGCGTTGCTTATCGTAAATCAACGATTAATACGATTAACGACCGCTACTTGAAGAGGTTGGTAGAATATTAGGTATCGGAACGACGAGGATACGAAATAGAAACGTCTAAAAAAGATAAATTACTTAATGTTCTGAACGTTCCATTACGATTTTCGTGTAAAGTCAATAAGGGTATCCCTATCGCGATTATAAAAGTTTTAGTATTGTTCGTTACAACTAGTGGGATAATACGCAGACGAGACAAATCGATCGATTATGCCGAGATTGAAACTCGAATCTTTTATTTAGGCTCCTCGGCTATTAATTCAAATAATTTATTTGGTCTATCTTCTATGGTCTGGATTCTAATTCTTTTTGATTATATCTTTTACAAATATTCATATTCTTACTGAATAAACTATAACCATTTTGTTTGCGTATTGTTGACAAAAGATCGCGTTAACGTTAACGCGTCGAGTATGTACATACTTAATTCGCACGTTTGTCGTTTAACAGGTGAAATTCTCGTTATACTTGTAAAAGCGATATTTGCAATTATTACGGCTCGTCGACAATACGTTATATTTGGAAAAAGTTTCTTCGATATTTTGTATAAAAATGTTGTTACGGAAAAGCAAAAGGTAACTCGAAATTAGCAAGTTACGCGGCAAGTAGACATATACAGCCATCTGGTGGCGACTTACTCAAATACGTACAACAACTGTTAATATCGATCAACGATGACCCTACTTAGCATGATATCGTCGTTATTTATCATTGCATGCTAATAGCAAATAAACAAATGCGAATTAACATATATTACGTTATTATATCGCGTTATATATAAATATTATATTAATGGAATAGAAATTAACGAACAATATCAAGCTCCTCTACGACGTTAAATACGATTCGTCAAACAAACAATTGTTTCGTTCACGTACCTTGTAAATTATCCAGCATATACGACAGCAGCTTGTGAGTCCCAGATGGTTCTCCGTATAACGCCATTATTTCCTTGCTGAGTGGATTGCCTTGCAGTCCAAGCACTTGTAATTGGAACAATTTTCCTAGTTCATATGGTAACACTCGGAGGTAATTTTGGTTTAACAACAATTCTCTGAAATAAAAAAACCAAACGTCGGAATGAGATATATAAAAAATGTAATACGCGTTCGATTGATAATTCGCGTTATGTTTTCACTGGATAATGCGTATAAATGCAAATACGATCGTACCTGAGGTAGATGAGGTCCCCCAGTTCGGCTGGTAAACTCCGTAATTTATTGCTACTGAGATCTAAAGCACGTAAGTTGACTAAACGTCCGATCTCAGCTGGTATCCTTTGTAAACTATTATCATTGAGATACAAAGCCGTTAGATGAGTCAATTGCCATAAATTTGGGCTTAAATTTCTTATACTGCCTGTTATCTCCAATTCTGGCCAATAAGATTTCTTTCCAGAGTTTGCATCCTCCGTAGACATAAAAGTATGTGTACGACGTGGGTTGGAGTTTTCATACTTGTCTTTATGGTTGCGAGACATCTTAAATCCTACACAAATATTGCGACGACGTTTAAAACCATTAAATATTACAATTACTTAACTATAAAACTTACAAATTATATTAAACGATAGAGAATTAAACATTCGCGTCAATGAAAATATTATGTAAACAAATATTTTTTTTATGCTTCTCAACGTGACTACAAAAGTTACATAATATGTCAAAGACAACAATTTAGGTACATAAAAATCTTAATTTCTTTGCAATTGCTAAAAAATAAGGTAATTTATTCCTTTGTACGTAGGTTAATTAATCCAAAATAAAAAGTACGCGATAAGAGGAATCTTCTGTAAAAGTTCAAGTAAAATATAATTTGTTGTACAATAATGCGGCAGTATTATCGACTGCTTGTAATGTTTATCATATCGATTATGGAATTCTCCGTTTTATATTGTGCTTGATTCATTTTTAAAATTATAAATATTGTAACGGATATTCTTTGGTATATCGTTGACATTATGTATGTTCAAAAGAAATAAGCTTTTAAATACAGAAAAATTAATTTAGACTAATACATAAAACCATTTGACTTACAATCTCGTTTCATCTTTTTTACCACGCGTATGCAATTTTTTATTATCTACGATATTACGTTACTTTAATGAAAGACAAAGTATCGTATGTGTTCTTTGTTTTGCCGAAGCTATACTAACAGAACTAAAACATATTTTTAGAAAAAATACAGACTTTCTCATATTTATAACTAAATACTTTATATTATCGAGAGAGAATTTATTCAATTTGGAATGCATCATTCAGTAATTCTATGAAAGTAAATTCATAACCTATGAAGTAAAAATGTTCGTTTCTGAATGCTAAATACTCGAAAGATAACCTCACTACGTTTTACGAACGTAATGATCAAAAGATCTATAATAAATGCTAATACAATTTTTGAATAATACTTCAAAAAGCAGTTTATTTTTTAATGTGGACAATCTTTCGTCTCTACACAGTTCATATGCTCTGCACGACAAGTTTCCGCACTAACATACATTTCTCTAACCGGATAGTTTCCCTACCTTTGAAATTTAATACGAAACCCGAAGGAAACTGTTACGCACCTTCATCTACCTCTTAGCACACACAAAACGCACGATGTGTTGATACCGAATGAAAATTTACGCGTAAACAAAACTACCTTGACAAACACAAATCCTCCATTTATCAACTGCACTGATCGCGAACTATAAATGATCGTGATTGGTCGTGTTACAGCCGAATCTTCCCGAAGCAGCCGACACCACCAAACGATCGCTTTAAATTAAAATTTTACTAAAGCAGAGAATTTCTAGGGTTTTTAGAAAATATCTATATATGCAATTGCTTTCATTTATAGAATTCGATAGGATAAATAATCTTATATTAGCATTTGTATAAAGAATACATTTCAAGATTCGATTATTAAAACATGCTTTTATTATATACATATATATGTATCTGCTATAAGTGCTCTCTATAGGAAGTAGTAGAGTACTATTTCATTTCAGGTACTGTAAACTATGAACTTTATCTTCTTAGTAGTAGGTAGCAGGTAGATTTTACGTAAAAAATAAGTCAAATGCAAATGTTACGGAATAAGACACGTGCGTATTTCTTAACAACACGTAAGTCCTTTCTTTAGAATATCAATGATTTCATCCGATACCTATAACAAGATATACTTTTATTTAGTATACAATTTTCGTACTTACCAAGCATACGAATAAAGATGGAATACAATGTCTTTCGAGGTGAGAATATTTTCTGATGTAACCTTTGTTACTTTCACTTCATAACCGAAGAATTTTAATAAATCAATTTGAATTTTGTAGATTATTGTAAGGCCGAGAACAGTGAAGATGAAGAAATGAATCATGATCTACAATCACGGTTGTATGCTGAAATTTATTATACTTCAGATGATGTAGAGAATGTGGATAAAAAATCGAATGTTAAATTAGAAACTATTGATACTGACGATAACAAACTTCGTACAGATGCAAATACTAGTAAATTTTATGATTTTAATGATATTCCTAGAAAGAATGATGTTGGTGAAAGTTGTAGTGCAACTTATATAAAAAACGAATCAGAAAATAATCCAGCATTAATGGAAGATGATAATAAACCAGATATTACTTCTATTTGCATTACAAGTACAACTGAAACGTTATCTAAAGATGTAACTAACAAAAGTACCCCCGGTGTATCTTATGTGAAAACTTTAAAAGAAACTGCAGAAAATACTGAGTATGCGAAAAACAACAAACGATTAGCGTGTCATAATGTAGAATATGGTAAAAGTGATTCAAATTGTAATACCACTTACATTGCTGAAAATAATGTAAAACCAGAAATAAAAGATGAAAATGAAGAGAAATTAGAAACTGTACAACGTCTAAATAATGAAACAACTGCAAATCAATTTATTCATCTAAATTCTACGAAACATGATGGTGATAAGAACGACGAGAAATATCAGAGAATTGTGTGTAATGAAAAAAACAATGATAACATTCTCAAAAAATATGAATTTTCCAAATTATTTATCAACAAACTATATTTAGAAAAATATGAAAAGTTAGAAAAGAAACTACAAGAAGTGGAAGAAGAAAAAGAGAGGAGATTAAAGGAGAAAGAACAGGAAAAAATAGATATTAAAGAAAATCAGCAGAGACAAGACGTTCTTGAATATAATTCGCATAGAACAAAATCCATATATGAAGCAGAAACAGATACGAAGTACGAGGTACTTCGTAGAACTGACAAAGTACAAAAACCTATCAATTACTGCGAAGAAATAATGGTGTTAACGTCGGACACAGAAAGTGATTCTGAAGAATCTATTTTAGAAGTACCGATTCCTCCAAAACCTCAACCACCTATCATAAATTTGCAGGACTCGGATGAAAATTCTGAAACAACAAGTAGTGACAGCGATACAGATGAAAAATCTTCATTTGTTACAAGAAAGAAAAATAAGTTGGTAGAAAATGTTAAGAAGAAAGATTCTATAATTGACCAAGGGTCAGATAGCTCTACCTCAGTTATAGATTGTACTAATGATGAATCAACAACAGAAGATATGATGTTAAACTGTACAGAAATACAGAAAGGTGCGTCAAGTATAAAAGAAATAATGGAAATGAATAAAAAGGCTCATTCAGATCAATATATTAATAAGGACAAAAGTTTTTGTGAAAAAAATAAATCTAATGTAAGAAATGAAATTCATACTAAAGATCTTACTAGGTTTGACTTGTTATTTAGCAATGATAAACACGATACATCTGAATTTCAATCGCCATCAAGAACAGTTCACGATAAAAATGTTATATATGAAAGAGACAAAAGTGAGTCACTTAATTTTACAGAAGATGTAATGATATCAAATTTCCTTAATTCTAAAGAATTAACTTCAAACAGAAAAAGGCATTTTGTAGAAGATGTAACGGTATCAAATTTCCTTAATTCTGAAAAGTTAACTACAAATAAGAAAAGACATCTTGAAAAAGATGTAATGGTATCAAACGTTCTTTGTTCTAAAGAACTGACTACAAATAAAAAAAGGCATTATGAAGATGATAGTGAACCTTCTACAAGTGTAAAACAAAGAAATGATACAGATAGTGGAATTAAACGTTCCAAAGAAAATTTTGAACAACATAATAGTAATGATAACAATAATCGAGATTGGGAAGAATATTTCTTTCGTCCTATGTCGGAAAAACTTAAAGCTTTCTATGCATCTCAAGGACAAGAAAATTTTGATATAAAGGAAATTCAGAGTAAAATGTCGAGTGAGTTGTTAAAAACTAATGTAGTTATATTTTTTTTTGTATTTATAAATTTATTTATTTTTAAATATTTTTTATTGTAAATAAATTATAGAGGATCCAAGACTTTGGGCTATTTTAGATGAAGACCTGATGCCTGATTTATTAAAACATCAGAGATACTGGCACATTAAATGTACTAATTGCCACCAACAAGGTCATCAGAGACATAATTGTAGAGAGCCATATAAACCTATTCGATGTTATATGTGTGGTACTCAAGGACACACAGAAACTCGATGTCCTCAGAAAATGTGCCTCACGGTTGGAATATATATCATAAAAATATATTATGTGGTAACTATATGTTAATTACTTAACTAAATATGTTAATTTTTTACAGTGTGGTAAAAAACAAGGTACATTTAGGAAAACTTGTGAGGCTTGTCGCATACTGTATTGTAACATGTGTAATGCTATAGGACATAAATCAACTGAATGTCCAGATCTCTGGAGAAGATTTCATCAAACAGTGAGTTTGTTGTTACATACAGTATAAATATTTTATGAAATTATGCACAATTTAAATATAAAAAGTAATTTTACTTGATTTCATTTAATTTTAGACACGAACATCTGAGATAAATATACCAGAGAACTTATCTGAAGTTATGAAACCTGCAGATTTACTTTACTGTTGTAATTGCACCAAACGAGGACATGATTCTTCTACATGTAACGAGTATCGATGGTCACAGCATTTCCCAACACCAGCTTTTGTATCAAATTATACAAGTGAACTACAATACGAAGATTCTGCTTGTGAAAATACTAATGAAGATGTAATACCATTAAATAAATTAGGAAAGAGAGGTGTGACATTTCCTCCAGATAAGGTTGATTTAGACAGTTCTTGTGTCGTATATTCATATGGAACATATTATACAAAAGTGCCTAACGGCGAAGAAACTAAACGAAAACTTTTGACTCTTGATATTCATCCTTCTCACATAGCAGGTCTTCTAAAGGGCCGCATTTCTCCAATTTTCTTGGATGAATTGACAAAAATAATTAAATTTGAAATTAAAATATATTATAATATAGATAACGAACTAATGATAAGAGTTCGATCTGCAATACATCTGCCTCTACAAATATTAGAACTTTTCCTTTATTGGCTTAAACTACACGATGAAGATAAACTCTTGGATATTACTATAAACCTTCCCTATAGAATAAAGCAATTGGTCAAATTTTTGACAAAAAAACTACGCGAGCTTGAACAGAATTTAGAAGATCCAAACCATATTTGTAATCAAATAGAGGAGCTAAAAACATCAATGACTACTATTAAAGACCTCGCAGTATCATTTTCTATTGCAAAAAAGATCATAGACTATCGAGGCGATTTGATGAAAGTGTTCCTAACAAAACCTAAGTATTCTTATCTAATAATAAGATTAAGAAAAGCCATTAAACATCTGAGAAAAACTACAAATATTGAAGTATACATGCCACAATATTTGAATATTATTGTTCTTTACAATAAAATTTTTGTACCTCGTAGATTAACAGATGTCGAATTAAAACGTTTTCTCGCAAGATATTACAAAGCAAGCTCGAATAAGAAAGATGGAAAAAAGAATGAAGCTAAGAAACTAAAGAAGAACGAAGCTAAGAAACTAAAGAATAATGAAACTAAGAAGAAGAACAAACTTTCACCTTATGAAGCATTAATAGAAAGTTTACGGGAATATAACAAGGAAGGGAATACTATAAGCCAGAGTGATGCATGTTCAGCAAAAGATATTGGAGCACAAACTAGACGAATACCTACCATTGTATCCATTGAACATATTCCAACGAATAGTATTATCCAATCTAATAACCAAAACGTAACATGTAATACAAAAAACGTTTTTACCGAAACATATACTACAGACAAGAATGTTACCGAATTTTCTAATAATACTACACAATCGTCATATAAACAGGATACTTCATGTAATGAAATAACAGATCCTATACAAAACTCAAATTTAGTTGTTATACCTTTTCAAAAAACTACACAGACCAATGTATCATCAAGAGCGTCTAAAAATGTACCTTGTGCCAAAGTAAAACCCTCAGGGAATAACAAAGAAAAGCATTCAGAAACAGAAAATGATAATAATAAAGAAGCAAAAACAAGTAACTTACAGGAACAAAATAACACGATTAATTCTGAAATAAGTGTTACGAAAAAGAAAAAATTTAAAAAAGCAAAAAAAACAAAACTAGATTTTGAAAACAGTTTAGAAATTATAGAAAATCAAGAAACTGGAATAGACACGTCTTTAGAAAATAAAGCTAATGAGATTATAAATGAAGCTCTTGAATTTAATTTGCCATATATGAATAAAGCTGTTGAAGAAATTAGGAAAAGAATAAATGATAAAAACCTTAAACAAGAGCATATTGATACTTTACTAAGACTAATAAATTTGGAAAAAGATCACCGGAAATATGTAAGTTCATTTTATAATTATTTACAATGAATTCTATTTTTTTAAATACAACGTTAATAATTATATGTTAGTATTAAATGAATAAAGTAAAAATCTGTTAGCATTTCTAAAACACAGCATATATTAAAATTTTTGTTCAAAAACAATTTGTATAAAGCTAAAAGAGAAATAAATAACGTAGTCTACGTTTAAGTAATAATTTTTATATAAAACCATATACATGTACAGTATAGCGCTAAGTGATATATAATTATACAGTAAATGTATTTTCATTTAAGTTAATACTTTGTATGTGGGTACATTTTATTTAAGACTGTTGACTGCTACAAAAGTCTCTTGCATACAATTATGTTAAAGTAATTTTAAGTTTCAAATTTGTATACCTAGATGATAAACTTAAAATAGGTATCAAATGTCATGTTTATTAAAAAACTGATATATACAAATTATCTTTGCCTATTTCTTTGTAAATAAATAAGATATTGTTTTCAAGCAAAATGAAACATGTATTTTATATTTCTTATCCTATACATATTTATTTCCTAAAGTATAATTATGTTTCAATACAGAGCTTTATTTTTATTGATTAAATATAAAAATAACACTAAATGTTGAATTTTTTCAATTTATTTTTACTCTTAAGAAGAAAATGTACGATTTGTTCTGTATTTCAACATTTCAAAAATATCTTGAATATGGGATGAAATTCATATTTTAATACATTAAGTTCATATGTATATATTGGTATTATACCGATAAGATATTCATACGATGAATGAGTACTTATGTCAATATAAATGAGATAATGGTATGAATTATATATATTCTCTTCATTATTTTTTCATCGGTGGAGGTCCTCCCATAGGTGGTGGTGGTCCGTTCATTGGTGGTCTCATTGGTCCCATAGGTCCCATAGGACCCATCATCGGTCCCATTGGCCCCATAGGTCCCATCATAGGTGGCCTCATACCCATCATTGGTGGCATTGGCCCATGTGGCCCCATCATCATTGGGCCTCCTGGACCCATAGGACCACCAGGATGCATCCCTGGAGGTGGCATCATACCTGGAGGACCTTGAGGTGGTACTCCAGGACGTGGTCCAAGATTTGGAGGTGGCGGAATTGCTGCTCCTTTATTTGCTGCGAAAGGGTTAGATGCGATTTTTCCAGCTTTGAATGCCGCCGTGGTTGCATCGATTAGGTGTTGTGCTTGTTCCTCCATCCATTTCTGATAGAAATATTTAACATTGTCCTTGTGTTTACGACCCTGACAGTGAGTTTTCCGTACACTCGGCGAATCATGCGTTAGGTACGTGTCACAATAATCACAGTAATATTTTGGCATTGTTTTTCCAACTATACAACGTAAGAACGCGTATTTCTTATAATACGTTGCACAATTTCTTGTAATTGTATAAATTTCTCTCACAACTGAATGTTAATACTTTATTGCTGGTTATATACACGCATATTTCTTATTATTAAACTTTGACTACAACCTTCAACTATAATCAAGATGGACAAGTTAGTCGAAAAATTGAAATTCTATGAAACTCCATCTATTGGCGTATAGAGTAAACTCTCGTTCGACGTTCTGCTGAATTCACATTAATTTATTAACTTCATTTAAAATAAAATTATCTATAAATCTTATAATCATATAGTAAAAGAATGAAAAGTGTTAATATATTTTTAAAATAATTTTTATTAGTTTATTTTTATAAAATAGAATCTTTATGCCAATAAAATCTATGTACATTATTATATATTAACAGTTTTCTAATTATTTCAAAATTTTGGTCATAATATTCTTAATGGCAAATATTAATCTACAAAAATCAGTTCACGAAACTGTGTATTATTGTATTAACATACATATTATAACAAATTTTAACAGGTGCATAATTTCAATAATCTAAAAATTTTGTTACTATCTCTTCTACCAACCTCACCTCCCATACAAAATTTTAGTAGAACTCAACAGATACATAATTTTGTACATGGATTTGGTAAAGCTTTACTTATTTACATAATACCAGTATCAAAATCATATCTGTATTAAGTCCCTGTTTACAATTTTATCATCTAATTATGTGTGCTGTATTTGTCATCAGAAGCAGAATATAACGTTCTTCTAATTGTCTGGATATCTTAAATAACCGAATCATATCTTTTGCTTCTTTCCTAAAGGAATCATTTCCATTTCTTGTATGTTTCTCCTAAATTTTTTATAAAACAGAAGAACATCTGAATGAGCCCATACTTGCTGCTTATTAAAATCTAAAACTCTCAGAGATTCCAAACTTTGTGCCCTCGAAAGGGCTACATACGACTGGCCAGCATCAAAGACTCTTGTAAGACACATTTCAACACAATCTAAAGTTAAACCTTGACTTTTATGAATGGAAAATGCCCATGCTAATTTTAACGGAACTTGTATTCTATGAACAATACTCCCAGTACTTGTTTTTAGATTCCACTTTTCTAGCTTTGCATGATATTGAACACCAGATTTAAACTGAACTACAGGTATATTCTCTGCAAATTTAATAACTACTCCCCTTGCACCATTCACTAAACCATTAGCAACATTTATATTTTTTGACAGCATTACTTGAGCACCTATTTTTAATACTAATTTATCAGGAACAGTCAACTGCTGATTCAATGTGTAAGTCATTGTTGAATCAGAATCTTGGGCTATATAAGATTTAGTTTCACCTTTCAACTCGTCCAATTGAAATTGATTAATTTCTTCAGCTTCATTAACATGAGAACAAAGTCTGGTTGCTAAAATGCCATTACTTTCAATTTTCTGCTTAGCTGTTGCTTTAAGTTTTTCTGCAGTGTCGTTCGTCACTCTACCTATCCTAATATTATTTAAAATGTTAATAAATTCAGGATCTGTTTGTCTATGAACAGTTTGTAATTCATAATTAAAATGTACACATTTTTTCCATGCGCTACTTTGAAAACAAAACTTTGCTTTGTTTTCTTTTGAAACTGGTGGTAATTGAAAAAAATCCCCGCACAATATCAGTTGTATTCCACCAAATGGTCTTTCGTTTCTACGAATATGTCTAGCCACAGCTTCAATCTTATCAAAATAGTCTCCATCTACCATAGAAATTTCGTCTATAATCAGATGTTTTGTTTTCCTCCATGGAATAGCAGCAGAATTGCGAGAAGCCATTTGAAAGCATCTATCTAAATTCGCGGTTCCTAGTCCGATTCCCGCGAATTGATGCAAAGTTATTCCACCTATGTGACACGCCGCTACTCCTGTGCTCGCTGTAGCCATTGTGACATCAGGCGGGAGAGCCGCTATTATTTTCTTCAATAAAAACGATTTTCCAGTGCCCGCGCTGCCGGTAAAAAACACGTTTTTACCACTAAGTACCATATTCAAAACTTTACTTTGTTCTTCCGTAATTTGTCCTACAGTTGGATTTTCGTACAGTTTTTTCGCAGTAGACGATTTCAGTGCATTATCATTCAACCGTTTTCTCTTTTTAGCAGCGCTAGGGGATGGTGTCGTAATCGTTGCACGCGATACAGCGATAGCCCTTTCTTTAGCTTTATTTACTTCAGTACTTGTAACAGGACTAATTTCTTCATGGTGGCCGAGCTTACTAGAAAGTAGTCTCTCCTTTAATGGATTTTTCGCTACTTGATCCGACTGACTTGATACCTTAATGTATAACGTTTTCAAAAAATTAATTAATTGCGATGTCGGTGCGTTGGATAAAAACAACGTACAATTTTCTTCTTTAAACTTGACAGAAGCTTTACCTTCAGTCATAAACTTATTAAAAACAGATATAGATTTCAGCGATAACTTTGTCAGTAAACTTCCCTTTTCTGTACGCACTTCGATAAACATTTCACGAAGATTATTTCTGACTAAACGTAAAGTCACTGTTCGATGATTTGTTTTTCTCAAAATCAAACCTTGTGAGTTAGTCTTTTCGATTGTAACGGAACACGTCACCGAATAACTGTCTTGATCCATTTCTGCTTATGAAAATAAGTTGATCAAATTTAGATGTAAAATTAGTTGATCAAATGTTAGACACGATATTTATGACCCTTTCGATTAATTGAAAACAGGACAATTACAAAGTTTTCATACAAAAATACACTGCGCTAACTAAGTACGTATGTTTATTCATGTATCCTGACGCCATGATCAACTGATTTGGCGCGATATTTACGCGCCATATCCTAGGGACATTTTTTACTCTTCAAAAATAGTTCTTCACTGTAAATGATTGGTCGTTACCACGGTCATGTGTCTCGCTGCGATATCGCGTCGCTCATGTGGATCGGATCTAAATGTACTAGTTATTATATTTATCTAATTAATTGCTAATTATCGGTTATGATTGGGTATGAGTAAATAATCAGGAGATTATTCTAAATGCGAAAATAAGCAAAAAATGTGGAATAAAATTTGTTCACAAGGTGTTTTGGTTTCGGCAGAAATATATTTGAAAATTTATCGTATACGTGTACTAGGTCAATTCTTAATTAAACATGTTCAAGCTCTACTTCCTTCAAAATGGGGCCCTGAACTGAAAAATTTCATTTCACATTTTTGACTTACTTTCGCATGTAGGATAGTCTCCTGTTGATTATTTATTCATACTCAGTCGATAATTAGCCAAATAAAAGCAGCATTATATATATATATGTACATAATTCTAAACAAAATGCTTACTCATATCTCTAGAAAAGAGCATGTTTGTAAACGGAGCAAAATTATAAATAAATTTGAATATTAGTTTGTAAACAGATTTGTTGGTAGAATGAAATTTAACTTTTTATTGTAATTCTTTAATTATGGAGAAGAAAAAGAAGACTGTTCAGTTCGATAAGAGCTATTCAAACAAAGAAAAAGTAATACAGCCTTTCGTTTAAATTAGGCAAAGGAGGCCCCTCTTATGCTCACTCCCAATCGTCCTAGAAAAATTGGAAAGAGATTAAAACTGATATCTGCGGTGGTTTCTAAGAAAATAGAAAACAGCAAATAATAGTTAGATCGCACGTTTCAGATTATGATCCTACGTCTACATTGTAAAAAATTTAATTAATATTGTATTAATCATACTGAACAAAGGATTCCACGTGAGATTATCTTGTTCTGTCTGAATGGTAATATCACAAGGAAATTAACCACGTTGTAAGTAATTTTTGACAAATCGCATTCAGTCGGTTTTACATTTTAGAAAAGCTTTATTGAATATTTCTAAATTAGTAAGAAAATTAAATAGATGTATGGCAATATGACAAAACCAGTGATAATACTGGACTCTTAAAATGAAATTCTCCATGGACATGGCCCGACGACAGCACGCTGGCACTGTTCTTGAATTCTTAATATCTGCAACGGGAGTTTTCGAAGAACCGAACTTACTGGGGCAATTTGTCGGTGGCCTATGTTTGGCACCTGGAAACTGGTACTGCAGTTCTCGAGGATTGCCGAATCACTGCAGAAATGCTGTTTCTCGTACCTCTTTTTTCCAACAAGGTAGATCGTACGTGCACATAAAGTATGTAATGTATGCTACGTGTAAACATGCCAGCTTGTCCTTACATATTATGTATAGAAGAATCGGCTCAATGCTGTAAATGCTTGTATCTGAAGGGTAGCGTTAACATTTTAAAGGATAATTTTCTATTACGTTTCCTGTTAGAAAATACGTGAAACGTAAGAATACCGATCATAAGCATTAGGAACGCCGTTATGAAATGTGTTAAGTTCTGTCGATTGTCAAGGAAACAATCATGTAATTGATGAAAATTGCGATGCGGTACGCATAGCAAGAATTTGAAACTATTTAGTATTATTTGATGAGACCGTTTAAAACCATTACAAAATATTGAAATATATATTTAGAGTCCAATGTAATTTCAAGTTTGCACTGTGTTAAGAATAACATATGACAGACAAAATGATGTACATACACGTAAAATAACATGGATGATCTTGAAAAAAGCCATTAAAAAATGAGGTTTATGTAAAAATCGTTCCTCCATCTGATTCGTCTCTTGAAACCACCTACGTAGAAAATATTTCTCGTAATATCACAGGTGGGGAAAGCATTTAGGTGGCCTGTTTTAAGCGAACCAGCCTGTCTAAACATATACAGGTGTATGTTTATTCACATGACAAATGTAACTTCGGGAGTGAAGTTATAAATTGTTAGAAAATAGTATCACGCTTGTGCAGAGATTTCGGTACGTATATCTAGTCAAAGTGTCTAGTGGTTACGCCCGTGAACATAGGAGTAACTATTAATTTCAGATGCAGTTTATATGTTTCACCGGCAGAAGTTTGCTCTTAGTTGGATTAAGTTATATGTGCTGGATTTCTGAACAATGATCCAACTATTATTGGAGTTACAGTGTAGAAAAACAGCAGCAATAGCCAAGGAATGGTTATACGTGTTATGTGAAAACAAATGTGCATAGCGTATTTCCATATGTTACGAGGAACTATTATACTTGTAAATTGTCGTGCAGCATTTTCTACCTATTTATCTTTTCTGTTTTTTTTTAATGGCTTCCCTTTTTCTTTATTTTTTTATTAATATCTATTATTTGGTAAATTACAAAAAATTTTTAAATAAATATCAATTATATAAGGTGGTTCGAGTATCTACTTACTAAGTACGTATATATTTAATAGGTATTAAGTGTGACGACTTTTTAGCTTTCTATTGATCTATAATATCTTTCAAGCGTCACACCTGTATTATTTTATATCACGGTATTCAATTTTATTTGCAATTATTCAATATTTGGATATTAATCCAAAGATTACAAAGAACTTTTTAATCGAAAATTCTGATTGCCGTCCGGCTGAAAAAAATACTTTTTAGAATTTTGTTATAGCGCAAAAGAATGAAATATATGAAGCGAAGAATTATCTTCGACGCAAACATGTTAAATCGAACGAAACTGTGTTTGCTTTTAACGATTTCGTGTTAATCGGTCATATCGCGATAATAAGTATTTATATACTGAACATCGAAATTGTGTAAAATTGAGAGTGATTCGAAATTCTCTTTAATTTCGTGGATATGACTAATATCCAGACATGTAAAGCATAAGTGATTATTGGACAGTACCATCGATGTCGATTACGGCAGACGAGCGGTGGCCGCACGACGATAAAACACTGTATCAACACTTTTTTGATCCGTTCCAATTAAAAACTGCTCCGACACTTTATCTGTATCGCTTCTCCTTTAGAAATTTTTGCAGAATTTAACACTGTGTTATGAAATCGTGCTACATAACAACTGCAGAGGTATCGATATCGATGCTTTCTTAATCTCCCGAATCAATCTTCTTAGCTCCTTCAATTTTCATCGTTTTTATAGAAATTCACGGCTTTTAAAAATAGAGCAGTCATACTGCTTCTTCGTTTGTGTTTAAGACGAGGAATTGTACAATGATTTCCCAGTGGATATTACAGACCAACATTGGCGTTACATAATGGAATTACAGTAACAGTAAATTTTTCAATAACGTAGGAAGATGTTAGAAAAATAGAAGGATGAGATGTGTCAGAAATTGCTTCCAACCGCAAGTACAGTTTCATTTAAATTTCGCCCACCTCGAGATTTCCATTTTTCATAAAAGAAATGTTTTATAAAAACATCTGATTATTTAATTATCAGAATTACTTGATCGTATAATTAACCATCTAATTGTTTAGTTTAGATTATTAACGTCATACGATCTACATTGTTAAGGTTATTATTAAAGCTATCACGTTATTAACATTTCGTTATAAACAAAGAAAGAGAAGAAGTTGAAACGAAATGTTTGAAAATCTGTTTGTGTTAATCGTATGTATCTGTATGTTCATTTCCGTAACTGTTTCTGTTATTCTACGTACATAATCTGGGTAATTTATATAATATTTTATGCAATTTTTGTTCATCATATTCGTCGTGTAATATGGCTACAATTGAAGGAAACGCACAAAGACACGAACTGAATTGTCAAGGGGATTGAGAGACTTGAACCTGTGGTATATGGGTTGATAAATTGAACGAAACAGACGATTGAAACTTTTCTTTGTAACCTTTGGGAATTCGATGTACATATGCGGACAGGGAAGCAAATTAAACAAGGTTGCCTTCGCGCGAGTAATAGAATTCTATCATCTTCCACGTGAATATAAATTTGTATATGGAAATATTATTATGCATTTCAATATTAAAATCAAGCTGATATCAGCTTTACCATAGCCGTGGCACATTTACGGTTATTATGAGATTTATCAATTACACATCTTCTATACGTGGCCATAAATTATAATTTACAGACGAATAAACAATTAATGTAATAAATTCAGCTATATCTCTGTATCTTTTAAATTAATTACAATTTGCATCTCTAATTTAACTACAATTTAGTTTGCGACAATAACGTATCACGAATAGTATTTTGTTTCAGCGTTCTAATATTCAAGTACATATATACGTTATAAATATAACGAATTGAAATCTAAAATTAGAAAAGTGTGTCGAATATCGACTATTGATTCCTTACGACCCTTAATACAGAGGGCTCGCAAAATTTGTTAATTCTGATATCATTACTGTAGATGTTACTACGCGCTTCTTATTTATTTTTACGACAAACGACAACTCAGTTAAACGTTGACTAGAACGTGTTTTATTTAGTAAACATTGTTTTATATACACAAACATTATCTGTACTATTTTTTAATACGAAAATATAAAGATTACAGATTACAGAGTACCTGTGAGTGAGCAATCCAATCCACATTCAATCAATCCCTCATTGTTTATTCGAGTAATAATTTCAGTAAGCTAGCCTGTCCATTCGCTCGTCAGTGCACAACGATAAACAAATAAAAGAAGTGTCGTCTTCAGTTCTTTATCCTCTTGGTTGATTGAGGGAATCTGTAATTTTGACACAGTCGATGAAAGATACGATTCTCTTAGAAAAGATGATTAAAGTGGAACAAGAGTGAATTAGTTCGATACAAATATAATTCGAGTAATCTGGATAAAGATATTTTACTTCGAAGTAAAACGTAGTTTAATTTATTAATCAAACTTTGTTTACACGAATTTCATTTCGAAAGATATCTCTATTTCTATAAAAATCTTTCTAAGTAAATCTACAAATTCTATTGATTTATGTATATCATTACACGCACAATAAAATATTTGGCGATATTATCTTTTATAGCACGCGAATAGTTGCGAGTCGATAAACGATCTCACACATTCATTTTTGGGTTGAATTGCGAGGCGTAGAGTAAATCGATAGTGTTGATCCAAGAAGATTATTGGTAACTTGCCAGGTCTCCTTCGATATGGCATATTTCATATCAAACCCAGCACCTTTATCATTCCTTCGCAATCACTCGATTCTTCCACACATAATGTATAATACATACAACGATCTTACAAAAATATCTCAGCTTGTAAAAGTCTTTGAAAATAATGTTACTAACTACGTCTTCAAGACTGTACATATCGATGTATCTCTTAGTTATTTATTATTGTTTATTCATAATCCATGTTCTGCGGCTATATCGACGCGTCTCTTCGTTTACGCGATGCGAGTTTATTATACCATGTATGTCGTATATAGGATTATAAGACAAGCGGATGGAAATGTCTTTTAAATGTTTGAGTGATCTCGTCGCATTCAATTCAATTGAAATAATTTAATATACTGATTTCGGGAACGTACGATTCTTACTTTAAATTGGACAAAGGCTTAACAATTTTTTCAACAAAATTATCATGACTGCGCTGGGATTTGCGTCCAGTTTTTTAAATTAGAATTCGAAGGATCCTCAGCATGTAACAGAATGTAACGTTGAAAAACTCTGCCTATTATCGGATTTGTCCGGATCATGATCATTGCGATGCCTCGAATTCTGTTATATTCAAATGTAATTAATTGGGATACAGAAATATATAAGAACCTGAAATGAGGAGATTAGGAAAGTAGGTCACGAAGCAATTTGTTCTATTATCATCAGTGTATAAAAATGACGATTGGAACGAAATAAACTCTAATTGTTCGAATCCAATTAAGAGCTGCCGATTGATTTGCGAATTCGAATTTGTCGATTTCCAGGCCAGACCAGGCCTATTCTGGAGTTTTAAAGTACAATAGCCGCCGGATGAATTAAAAGAACTTTAATACTTGACAAATAATTCGGTCGAAGTTCCCAAGTCTTTCTACCCTTCATTTTACGCTTACCTCCTTTTTTCTATTTCTCGATTCATCGAGAAGGAGATTGGCATTCGAGGTTCAATGATAAATGAGCTGCGCTGAATTGGAACGACCCTTCCTTGCTATTTTCTTTTCTCAGTTTTCTCTCACTTCATGAACTTCCCCCTACTTTGCTGCTTATTCCTCCCCATCCACCTTAATCTATCGGCTTGGCAGCATGCTGCACGATAATTTTGAAGCTGACACGAAACAACTTTTCCTTAATTTCTGAAGCAACGTTTCTTTATTTTCTTTTGATAATAGTGTGACGTGGATTTGATTAAAATTGTAGAACAATTTTCTTTCATAAATTTTTCGTCTTCTATCCCGAGACAAATTTACGATGAAATTATATCGTATATCGGTATATTGAATTCTCCTAATGGTAATAAAATTGTCAGCCAACAATACTAAACCAATTTATTATAAATATCGGTCGCGGTTTTTCAGGTTTCGCTGCTGTTTAAAGTCTCTGCTAAAGTACAAGTTTTGTTTTTATAAACAACGTAAGAAAATGCGGGTGTTGTTAAGATTAGGATACAAAGCATTGACTGCATGTTATTGAAATTTATTAAAAAATGATGCACGGTAAAGATAATTCATCTCACTTCTGGCATTCAATCCACTCAATCGGTATTCAATTAATGATCAAACGTACAAGTAAAATTCCTTTCTAATTTCCTATGGCAATACTAAATAATGTTTTCTTTAATTTTCCGTTTTTGTGAGTGTGCGTGAAACGATGTGTTCACATGTCTATGTTTCTATTCCTTATTTATTGTGCGGCAAGTATACATTTATGTGAATGGACTACGCGGAGCTAAGTTTCTGTAAGATATCCCAAGAGTTCCATACACATAACATGCACTATTGGTCTACGACGGAAATGCTACAGGAAATGCCATTCAATCGCTTATGTATCGTGTGCAGAAACGTATCGACGGGCGGCTAGCTCTTCGCACACCCTACAAAACAAGCAGATTTATTATTTTTACAGTGTTCCAATTGAAATTAACTTTTGTTGCGTAAAGTCACTTCTAAATTATGATGTCATAGGTCATTGAATTCATCTCGATGCTTGCTACTACGTCATGTTGTAAAAGGACACGTGTTAATGTGTAAAAAAAAAAAATAACAGTGATAATAGGCAAATCTGAAATTAACGATCTTAGGATCGAAACCGTTTGAACGACCCTTCGTCATTTTTTTGTCTTTAACAGCAGTGGAGGTAATTTAAACGTTCGATTTAAGCGCGACTGTATATGTATAATGCAAAAACATAGTAATGCAAATTGTGGGCTTGTAATCAGAATGAGAGTAGCGAAAAGAAGACTGAAATCATTTATGTACGGTGAAGTGTCCTCAAGAGACGATTCTTAATCAACATAAAATTTTTAGTATCTTTGAGTAAGCATGGAGGAAGAGAGTGTTCTTTTTTTCATGTAGAAAACCTAAAGGACTGGTGATAGTTGCTAGAATAAATAACGTGGTAAATGTAAGAGTAAGAGGAAGATCGCGTTTCAAAGATTGTTTCTTTTCTTATTATATGAACTATTTCTATATTTTATTTTTTAAAGAGCATAATATTTTCATATTTACGCATTTCGTTTTAAGTGTGTTGATGCTGAACTATACGTTTTAAGCATTATCTAAGCAATCACTGTAATTTGTAACGTAATTGAAATAAATGTTTAAAATAAGAAACGTAAAAAGAAAATTTATCACGACCGTGTTATATATTCATAATACAAGAGAAAATTAGTATTATGAAATCGTATAGCTATTTTGTATAGCATTTTTGATGTCGATCTGATAAGATTATGCCGTTTTTTTTTTTTATTAAATTTCTACTTAACTTTTACGCTAGTGTTACACTTTCTATAGTTTTCAAGTGTGATACAATTTTTAAATAGAAACGTCATCAGTTGCAACGAATTTTAATATAATTTTTAAGGAACCTACTTATATCATTGAAATCATATATTAAGAATCGAAAACAATGAAAAATAATTGCTAATTTTTCATAAATGAAAGAGGAACTTTTTCCTAAAAATTTAAGCAACCTAACCCTAACCTATATTATTTGGAATTATTTCAAACGTTGGTCTAAGCTTCTAATATAATAGTATGGACTATAATACACTAAAATTCGAGAAAAAACTGTTTAAGCATAACTTTTAAGCCGCGATACGTAGTTTACACTAAAACTGTATATTCTAATAATATCCTAATAAAACAACGATGTCAAAAAAATGAGAACAGTTTTTCCTACAATAGCTTTTCTTAATTTAAAAAATGAACATTACCTACGTAAGGTAAAAGATAACTAGAGGATTTCTTTTAATTCTTCTTAACGGAGAAGCACACTTGACGATTCAGGTAAGATTAGAATTCACGAAACCGCTGCTAGTAGTAAAATCTCCGCAAGAACTATATCCCATTAGCACTTCCTCATTCTTCACTCGTTAGTGATTCAATTATCCGCGTCGTTTGCGCAGATCAAAGAAAAGGCTTAATCCTTTCTACAACGAAGCCTGTCGTGGGCGGAGCATCGACACCTTTTTTTTGAGATCGCACCTTGCCGACTATTGTACCAATACACCGCGTCGCGTGCATACATAAAAGCATCGCGCTTATGCGCGCGCAAGATTGGTCCAGATTCCTACCCGACTCTTCGTTGTCCTCTCTGTCTTTTTCTCTCTCTCTGGTTCTTGGTGTTCTCCTGTTACGCTTTCGCGGCTCTCTTGGTACGTGTGCGTGCCCAGTGGCGCCGCCGGCCGGGCGAAATCCTCGAACCCCAGAACGAGAGCCGAGACTCGGACCCCCCCGTTGTTCAGTCGTGGGTGCAGTGCGTGCGAGTGTGCAGTGGTTTCGGGAGCTGCTCAACACCGGCGTGGCCTGGAGCGCGCGAGGTTAAGTCAGTGTTATATTGCCAACTTTCGCTGCTATTAATATAAGCTTTGAATTTTTGCTTATTTTTTTTACGATACCAACGTTTCTTATTTTTCGTTAATTTGTTTACTTCCGTAGTACATAAACTCCACGCTTTATGACAAAGGATTTTTAGAAATTCAGGGATTAATGTTTCGTGTGTTTAGTTCTTAAGAGCGTTTGTCATTCGTGTATGCAGATTGTTCGAACAACGATACGGTTTACGCTTGCCAGGGATACAGTTTATAATGTTGGCAATTAATTAACCACTTAACGGGACGTGACAAAAGCTTGATACCCTTGCGAAGCAACCGATGGTTCTTAACGGTTGTAACTGCTTATCGTAAGTTTTCGTTATTTATTTTCCGTTCAGCTCGCACGGTTAATTTCTTCGAAGATTCATAAACCGTGCAATCGTGCAACTGCGAAGCCCGCCATAAACTTTTCGTGTATATTGTTGGCGATCGTGATCGGACGGAGGAAGGTAGCGAAAAGTGTTCGCGGAAGACAAAATACGGCGAAAATACACCGTGTAAATATCGCGGACGCGTTAATGACTTGATGTTGACGTGTTACGACGAACGAAGACGTCGCGCAGTTCTCGCAAAAGAAGGTCACCTGTTTCATGAGCTGCGATTATCCGAAATAAAATATCATTGACCCAGTTAGCAGCGAAAAAGTAATTAGACATTCGCGGTGGAGTAGACTAGTAGGGACCGTAGGTGAGAGCAGAGTGTTGATCGATCCTTCGTCGTTGCCGAGCGCATGTACGCGATCCATCGTAAATTCACGTTTCCACTTGTGTATCGGTGCGTGCGGTGACACCGAGTTGAAATACGGCACGCGGGCCGCCCATCGGTGAGTCGCGATGCTTAGAAGAGGAGGAAATTTAGTCTCGTACGGGTAATTCAAATCTCCAGCCAGCTACGAGACGCAAACGAATGGCCGGATTTTCTCGCTAACGACTAACGACATTCATATTCGTTAGCTTTGCTCTCTCGCCTCCTCCCCCCCCCTCTTTTTTCGCTGTTCGACGTTCAATGGCGGAATCTTGTTTCCCCTATCTGATTCGCGCACTATCGACCTATCGATCATGAATCTTCGATCTCCATTATGATGTTTCGAGTTGTGCATTGTGTCAGTCTTCTAGTGTTTTCGGAGGTATTAACTACGCGTTTCAGTTTCAAATTTTGAAACTCGAATAACGGTACTTTTTTATTTGCTTGATACGTTTTTACTCGTAGTTTGCCAATGCCAATTTTCATATTGCTCTGCTTTATCTATCGTGACAGTATAAAAAGTCCAGTTGATAATTTGTCGATATAAAAATCCTGTTTCGGTACTGGTTAAGCAATTTCCGACATTGTAAGATATTTTATGCGTGCATTTGTCATTGACATATTTATGTCAGTTAACCGAGGTGCGTGGCATTGCCGAAACACATTCTACACCAAATGAAACCAGTGAAATTAGTTTAATCATAATTGATGCATGAAACGTCATAAATTAACCGCACAGAAGCTCGGAGTGCTCGAGATTATCTTCAAACATTTACGACAAAATGGCGAAGAACGATAGATGATTTATTGGCAGAGGCGGTTATATCGGATGTACTTGTTGGTAATATTGAATATTTTATGCATGTTTATAAATAACAATAGCAGTATACCTAATACTATATTCCTTGCTGATGTATATATATATATATATATATTACAATATATATAAATATATACATATATTACATATATATGCATATACATATATATATATATATATATTAATTTCTTTTTTCATTTTTTAAAACGAAGGGATTTTTTATGAATATAACATATTTTTGTTATTATAAATAGTATTAAAATTAATATGGAAATGAATATTAATAAAATGAAATGATTAGGAGTTAAATATAGTTTTTTAATTATATATATATATATATATATATATATATAATCGAAGTGTAGATTTCAAAGTTTATATTCCTGTTCAACGTAACATAAATATAACATTTCTACGAATAAATTGAACGTAACGTTTCTTATGTTTACATTGCCGATTTTAACAACAAGTATTATATTTTCGGTTTATTTACATGCTTTTGTTTACTACGTTCATCCAGTGCGTTTTGTTTTGATTGTTTTGTTTTGATTTTTTTGTTTTGATTTCCGCGAAATTTCCAACAAATGCACGAAAAGTCGCAGTCTACTTATGACAAATAGCGATATTATGAGAATAGAAATTACCTCGCTGGCGTTATCGGCAAAGATACGCAACCTGCGTTCAAAATCCGATGTGCGTAGTAGCATCGGCAACTATACGTGATTGAATCGTAACGATATTGTCTTCTGTTTACGCGAATGTTTGTATCATAGCGTAATTTGTGAGTGGAAAACGTACGAGTTGCCAGTTTGATATCCAAGTGGAAAATCCATTGGGCTAATCCTAATCCTAGCACCGATGAGTGGTTCACCTGGACTGATCAGACTACCTGCATAACGATCGTTGAAAATCGGATTAAATGCTGTCAGGTATAGGCTTGAATTTACATCCAGCGGTTATCTCGTTGAATTGCAGCGTACTTTCCTCTAATGGCCTTTCGCGAGATACGCGAATCAATCAGTTGCTTGCCGATTCGCAATGTACCGCTCGGAAATGATGGGTACAGCGTTTCGTTGTCCTTTAATAGCGACACTAGCGTTCTTATTTGATCTCGCTTCTGACAAATTAAGCACACCGTCCCAACTTCTACCATTCATTGCATTTGTAGTTCGAACTTTCGTGGCAATTGCTTTCGACTCTCCGTTGATTATATTCGAGTAAATGACGTATTAAAATGTAATTAAGAGAGGATTAGCAGCTAACCAAATTGTACACATAGCTAGGACGCTCTCTGGTGTTTACAGGTTACCACCTTTGTGCGTTACCAGTTCTTTTAATTACGCTGCAGCGGGCAACATTCGAGTTAGAGAACGTATTATATTTGCTAGTTTGCGTTTTATTTAGAATTTTACTTTTATTCATTTTAGTTAAATTTCCTGTATTCTTTGGCTCATCTCTGATTAAATCGTATTTTCCTGGAGAATCGTTGGAAAGCCTCATAAGTTTCAGGAGAATAAGAAAGAATATTTATCGATAGGTAGGTGTAATTTTTTCTTCTAACATTGCTGTCGAAATATTCTTGAAACGTTGAAAGTCTTCTTCTCGATAGAGTTGCAAGTGAATCGAGAAAAATTCGAGGATCCTAACAGGATTAAGAGCCACTTACTTAAATTATCTGTATGAGTAGGAATTCGATAAAGTGTTAACTATTGTCAGGTTTGAAATGTCCGTTTCACGAATCTGTTACACGCGTCGTTAACGTTTCGGTTCGCCCGAGATTATGATTCTCCTCGAATTTCAACACTGTCCAACTACAATTTCTTTTCGCAATGAGATATCGTATTTTGCTTTTGCTTCTTGAGGAAGGCGATTCTTCTATCAATTTCCTTTCTCTTAGTACCCCAGTCGGAACTTATTAAACAGATTAATCCAACTTTGAATAGCGACCTGACTGACTATTCGTTCTCTGTAGAACAGGTAATTAATATAATTGCGAATGGCGTCTAAGTTGGTTCTAAGTATTATACCTCAACGAAACATGGAAATTTTATTATGGCGCAGATGCATGGCAAATGGAAGTCTTGGAACTTAAAGTAAGCTGCACGATAGTATTAATAGCTTTTTAATGTCAGGGGAAAATATGATTACCGCAACTCTCTTAATATACATTATCGTGGGACCGATGTGCGATAAATTAAGTTATTTAAATTATATTCCGCAGCGTGCTAGGCATTCAATTTTGTACCTTTCAACGATAGGTCAGCGAAGGCGCTTTTTGTCTTTCCTCTTAATCTCATTCGTCGCTTGACGTTTAACTTCTATGAAGTATAAAGGGAATTCCAGCATTTTTCTATAGATATAGATCGTACTTTGTATTTCGTTAGAGCCAGGAGAGAAATACCGTACACGGTTAATTTTGCATTCGGTTATTTTGCAATTCGATTTATTTGCAGGATAAATGCTCCTAAGAGGGCCGAATTTGTTATGTAATTACCATAAAATTTGCAATAATTTTGTGCCAGTTACGTCGCAATTATCGAATGTTTAACGTTCTCAGCTTAATTACACTTTGGCGGTGTAACGTTCTCCTAAACTGGGTGTCGTTAGCAAGCGCGACGTATCTTTACTCTGCTTAGACGATGAGAATAGAATGGCTGTTGAGATCGTATTTGCCACTTCTACGTCGAATATGTTCTACTAGTTGATCGGCGATTCTTAATGAACGTCTGATAGACTAAGACAAATACAATCTCTTCCGCGTGAACTTTCTTAGATGCATTGGATATAATCGTTTAAAGTTTAGACGATATTTGGAATTGTATTTGTTTGTCGTAGCTGAAAGCACTCCTATGCTGTTGAATAATTGTTGCGTTCTTATGTCGTTCTCACGACGTTTTACTAATTATGTTTTTTAGAATTACATTATTTGTATTTTAAATAACGCGTCACGTATTAAATATGGTATTTTATTATAAGAAATAATCGTTTAAAGTTTAGACGATATTTGGAATTGTATTTGTTTGTCGTAGTTGAAAGCACTCCCATGCTGTTGAATAATTGTTACGTTCTTATGTCGTTCTCACGACGTTTTACTAATTATGTTTTTAGAATTACATTATTTGTATTTTAAATAACGCGTCACGTATTAAATATGGTATTTTATTATACGAAATAATCGTTTAAAGTTTAGACGATATTTGGAATTGTATTTGTTTGTCGTAGTTGAAAGCACTCCTATGCTGTTGAATAATTGTTGCGTTCTTATGTCGTTCTCACGACGTTTTACTAATTATGTTTTTAGAATTACATTATTTGTATTTTAAACAACGCGTCCAGTATTAAATCTGGTATTTTATTATATGAAAGAGAAACAAAGGGGAAAGAGATTATTATGTAGACTGCGGATATATTTATGCGAATTCATATTTGGATGAACGCAATTAAGCAAATGGTATCTAAACAGAGATTAATTTCACGTATTATTACGAATATCATGCGTACGAATATGCGTTCTTGTACGCATAAAACTCTGCAGTGTAGAAGTCGTAAACTATAATAATCTCGCGATAGTAAGTTGTTTTATATTTCTCAAATCTTAATATATTGTAGGATATATTTCAAGTAAACGAGTTACTGAAAATATCCGAGACACGCATTAGGTTTTAAAAATGCGAAATTTTAATCTCTGGAGATAAAGCTATCGAGATTCTTCGCTTAGTACTTTTTTGCGTTGCATGGTCGCATGGCACGAGAAGAATATATGCTTCGACAGTTCTTGCCAAGTTTTTTTTTTCACTTGTCCTGTACAAGATTTAAATTCAGTTTATCCCGTAAAATATGGCAATAATATTTCTAGAATAATACTGCCGACTGTTCTGTTTTAACAAGTTGCGATGAAAATTATCGAATCGAATATATTCTATATATATAATAAAATGTGAAAAAGCTATTGAAATATATTGTCAGGAAAATAAAAAATAGCGTAACAAAACAATTGATAAGCAGAGTATCGATAAGTTTCTGTGTCTTTCTTTTCTTTGCAAAGGAACTCTATTGCGTTGTATTGCCATTTATATCCATACTAGTTATGTTAATCTTATAGTCAGTTACATTACTTACTTATAACATACCAGTTATATTAATATATATATTTGTTAGAATGGATTTGCAAATGGCTGTAATAAACTGTACTACCATGTTGTAGAATCTTTGAACAATTCGTTTCTTGCTTAACCAGATTTTACTAACAAATATATATATATATATATATATATATATATATATATATATATATTATACTAAACATTATATTATTATATTATATTGCATTATATTAATATTATATTGCCATTTCTATCCATACTAGTTATGTTAGTTGTAAGTAAGTAATGTAACTAACTATAAAATTAACATAACTAGTATGGATATAAATGGCAATACAACGCAATAGAATTCCTTTGCAACGAAAAGAAAGACACAAAAACTTATCGATACTCTGCTTATCCATTGGAAAATCTGCACTCGAATACATAGCAAACATTCCTTATCGACTACTGTTAGATTTTACCATATTAGAGAAACATGTTTCACAATCGAATTTCACTTCATTAGATATAGGAAACCAATGAAATGTCTTATTTCATAGTTTGAAGATATCGATGCAGCCGATATGGCTGGAGAATCTACTATTCGAAAGCATTGAAATTCGAGCATTTCATGGATACTTCAATACATTCCATGGTCAGATTGATCGTACACCTATCATACCAGTACAATCTGGAATCATGACAATTCAGATAATTGGAGAAACACTCTACAACATCGCTTCTATTTCTACCTGACATTTTCCACCGCTTTAATAGCTTAACGCTGTCGAAATATTTTTTCAAGTACGATTTAAAACATTGTTACATGGCTTGCAACTATTTTCGTTTGAATAGCACTGTAGCAGATTCTTCGTACATAGCTTACATCTAAAACGATTTCATCTAATTGTTTAAATGTATGTTGCACGTAGACTTGCGACAATTGTTGAAAAGCTTGTCGTGTAAATTATATTTATTTAAATTTTTGCGTGCGGAATATTTTGCAACACGTAAAGCTGTTGCAGTAGCGCGTTCAGAATGCAAAACTAATCAAGTATCTTGAAGGAAGCTGCTGAAAACGATTAGCTGTTTAAGCTAATTTTATGCGAGATATAATCTATGCCATTTGCAACGAAATAACGTTTAGTAACGTTCGCGGATGAACAAGACACGTATTTCAAATTTCAGTGTTAGTAACAATATTAATTATGACCGAGGTAAACGAACGAATTATTTCAAACTCAAGCTATTGGTTTTTGTTTCTACTAGAACACAGTACGATTCAAAAGCTTTCTTCGAGCGTGAAAGACTTTTTGTAGAATCTAAAATTCGATTGCAGACTCGGCGTTCGTTTTACTTGTATGTACTTTTATGCAGCCTAAATTGCCTTAACTTTTGTACATGTAGTCACGCAAATAGTGGTAGATGTTAACAGAAAGTAAGATGAAAGTAATACAAAATATATGCACGTTCGTCGCTTACAACAACTTTAGCTTCGTTAATCTTTTTTAACTTGAATATCGAGAATATCTGTATGTAAATAGTCACTGTAATAGAAGTAATCGCCTCAAAGCACCATTACAATAAAACAGCAACAGAAATTATCGTTTCGAAGCATATTAGACTTTTTAGTAGATACGTATACTCGCGCCAATGTAGGTAGCATACCGTATCGGAGAAAGTAGTACGAGTCAACGAATGCGGAAACTTCTTCTGCTTAATCTTCTACATATAAGCGGTGATTTGTTTGCGTAGAGGAATAAACGTAGTTGATTACAATTTCTCTTTTTAATTTCAAAATTAGGGACCAACAAATGCAATACGTACGTACATTACCTGGTATCAGTGCAACGATGTACCAAATAGAACACAAACAGTACGCAGAGATAAGCAAATAAAACTTTATAAATATGCATAATATTTTTCATCCATGGTGAAACATGGCGCATTGGTAGATTTACAAAATTCGTTACTACGTATATGATATTATTGTAACGACGTTAAATGTCATACAGTGTGTATCCATTATTGGAATTATAAAAAATAAGATATCGTTACTTTCTTTTTACATACAGACAATGCAACATGATATTCAGTTCAAGTTTATAGCAAAACAATCGGTTCATATTTATAATAAGATGCTCGATTCAGACTTATAAGAGAATATTCAATTCGGATTTATAAGAAAATAAACAATTGATTTTTTACTAGAAAACATTCGGTTCGGGTTCGTAACAAACTATCCGATTCAGATTTCTACATCGATCGCGTACCTTGTAAAAGTATCGTATCGTTAATATTGTCTGTACAGCGATATTTTCAAACAAAAGATTTCGATAAAAAATTTCAAAAATAATTCGACAATTATCTCTGAAATATTACAATTCCATCACCATTGAGAATACACAAGTCTACACGCGTTTTATTTCATACTTCTTACAGATTCGTGGTTCGTGGTCAGTGCAGCCGAGCAGGGGTTCGATAGGAACGAGTGTGTTAGCCATAGTGGAGGAAGCAGGGGTCCATGATGCCCCCCATAATAGGGGAAACACTGCGCGTATGGTTCCTCTCGGCGTTGGTGGTTCACGGTGCTGTCGCTGGCAATCCAGACGCGAAACGCCTTTACGACGACTTGCTTTCTAACTATAACAAACTAGTGCGGCCTGTTGTGAATACCTCGGACGTACTACGTGTATGCATTAAATTGAAACTTTCGCAGCTCATCGATGTGGTGAGTAGAACTGTTTGTTCTATTTGTTCTGTTTACACCGTGATCCGGCGGATAATAGAAGGGCGTCGTAGCATCTGCGAAATTAGTTTGCCGTGTAATTCAAGGATCGATTTACGGGAAGCTTGCGAAGCCTGTGATTATCATCTTATTATAGGAAAACGACGGATTAAAATGAAAGAAATATGAGATCAGATTTATCTCGTAATAAGTTATATTTCAGATCTCCTAATATTCCTAGAATACAGCTGTTTCTATTTAAATTTCACTCAACTTTATTTTTACTAGCGTCATCTGCATACTGGGTCGTTTACGTCCGTGTTTACAGATTCGAAGGCTCTCGCGTTTTAAAATATACCAGAAAATTCTTGCTAAGACGCTCTTCCAAGTTTCTACGATATCGCCCAATAATTGTTACTGCTATGTGTTACCTTAATTTACTTAAGCGAAGCAACGTTTAAACAAAGATATAGGGAAAGCGAAAAATTATTTAGAATTACTGTCAAAAGCGAGCCGGTACGCGGATGGAGGGTTCGGATAATTCACTCTTTATACGCGTCGAGTAAAATATATTTTTCTTGAATGGCGGGGCTCGTCTGTGGCTACCCCTAGTCCCTTGCCCATCCCTTAATCCGCAGACAGACAGAAAAATGTATGTATTTTATCTGGATTGTTTCTTCGGACGAAGTGGCCTTTGTGCTCCTTACAGTTTGCCGGTTTATGGCACGTTTCATCACGGTATGCGCAGTAATCGCTCGTCAACGAGATTGAGGGGAAGCAAGGGACCGTGACGATACGCCGTGGTTAAAATCGCACGTAGTAGTGTGCTCGTATTTGGGCTAAAGTGGATGGATACGATTATTCGATTACATGGTTATTATGTCGTTACTGGAAATGAATTTAGTCGTCGATTGTACATACGTACATATACGTACCTAATCGATGAAGACTAACAAGTTGTACGCATTGAAAATTGCCTAGGAATTACGCGCCATTATACGTTGCACGTTACATAATTTTCTTTTTTGCAAAATATTCCTTTCACTTGATTATGTGATTGGGATTGGTGACGTCGAAACGTATCGTGAATGATCGTAACTAGACGAGTCTTTCTTTAGATTATTTCATAAATAGTAACTGTTGTGGTCGCACGTTTGTGAATTTATAAATGTTACATGATATTATTGTAACAGTTTTATCGTACATATAGTATAAGAGAATATTCAGTCGAGATTTCTACACAACAGTCTATACGATATATTGGAATTTTCAGTACGTAATTTTTATTATTAAATGGAGATGATACTCACCTTGCGTAGATTCCTTGGTCCTGCGTTCGAACTTAAAAATTATAATCGACACTCGGTTCCTGTCGAGTGTGTTACGGGGGGGTTACGTTAAAAGCGACAGCAAGAAATAAATTCCAGGAAGTTCTATTCGAGCAATAAGATGTCTGTTATCGTGTTCATTTAACGTATTACCGAAGCATTATATCGATGCAGCATGCAAATGCTTTCGCAATCAGTTGATTAAACAGACAATACAGTTTCAACATTGTTTCAAACGCATATACATTAATATAATGCGAAAGTCAATACGGTATATATTGACCAGTATCGTGATTCAAATTTGGTAAACTGTTTAACGTAAAATTCAAGCAGATCATCCTTCGAGATTTCTAAAAGCGCCAATGAAGATTCTCGATGTCTCTTCGATTCTCATTTTCACTTTGAATTTCTCAGATTGTTCCAATTGCGCGAGTTTTTTTCTTTATATTTTTTGTACGTAGATATTAGTCTTCTAAATTACATATTTGTCATAAGAGAAACGGAAGATCGATATCGTGATTTAAATTTGGCAAATTGCTTAACGTAAAATTCAAGCAGATCATCCTTCGAGATTTCTAAAAAGGCCAATGAAGATTCTCGATATCTCTTCGATTCTCATTTTCACTTTGAATTTCTCAGATTGTTCAACTGCGCGAGTTTTTTTCTTTATATTTTTTGTACATAGATATTAGTCTTCTAAATTACATATTTGTCATAAGAGAAACGGAAGATCGGTTGTTTTAAATTCTATGCGAAGCATCTTGACGCGAAATGTACGTTTTCGTAAAAATTCCCATCCACCTCTTTGAACTTTTTGACAAGCAAATCTGTTGATTAGATTCTTTTCGCCTTTTATAGAATCAGAGTAGGTTAGAGCTATTTCGCTTCGCGCTCAAAAGAATATGTAAATGGGCGAGCGCCTCGCGTTCAAGGTTTAAAAAGTTACACTCTCGAGGAGTACGAGTTCACTAGCTGGGAGGGATTCTATGTTACCTAGGGCTGCTCTTGATCTTTAGGGCCTTAATTGCGGCAAGTGCTCGATCGACAACCTGGAGAGGTCTGGCATTTATTAATTAAATACCTCGTGTGATAAATTGTCTTTTGTAGGCACGTGCTGATTTATTTTGCCTTAATTTGCATTTAATCATTCGCCTTTTTTGTACGTGGCAACGTAAAAAGGTCACGTGGTATGAAAGTTTGAGAATTTTATATCAGGTATCGTCTGCATCATCCTTAACGTGTATGGAACAAAGCCTCGAGTCTTGATCAGTCTTAACTTTCTCATGTATTTATGTTACTTATTTACCCTCTTGAACGTCTTCTTAAAATTATGTTAGAGTTTATAGCGAATTTGTTATTGGAAAGACAAACAAAACGAATTTTTTTTGCGATCGATTTATCAGCATACGATACTGTTTTTATATTTTGCGTGGATTGTTACAAACGCAGTACGAAGAACACTGAATCTGACGTTGGTTATAACATTTTAAACGTTTAAGCGATTGTCCAATTATCCATATCGTTAAAAGAAAGAAAGAAAGACTTTTCGATCAAATTTTGGAAATCGCTCGAGTTCAGGTTTTACCAAACTTACCTTCAAAATTCGTTTGGATTATAGATGAAAAAAATCGTTATGCTCGCTCCAAACCACAAAACGACGACAAACGCGACCACGCTCTATTTACTCCGTTATCGGGTAGATAGATTAGTTTTATAATTTTATTAATATAAAACTGTTACGTAAAGTAGGAAAAGGAAGATATAGGGACGAAAAATTACTTTTGTGCCCGCGTTAGCGATGACTCTATACGTTTGAAGTTTGCAGTAGCCTGCAATAAATAGTTACGCCTCGAGAAACGTATATCGCCGCTCAAAAGTTTTAGAACAGTTACCACGTTGGCTGCAAAATTGGACAAAATAAAGTACGTAATAAAGATATCAAGAAGTGACGTTTCATCCGATTTCTATACTATCGTATACTTACGATTTTCTTGAAACGTGCGCGCAATTTACAATTCCTATTCTACGCCAAGTAGCAAAATTTTATGAAGATACCAGATAGAAGAAATCTTTAAACGACTTTCGTTAGAAAGAATCTTTTCCACAAACCTCACCTTATATGTTATTAAACGTGTAATTCGTCTGGACGACGATAACGTCATTATCGCTTAAATATTGTCATAGATTGCGCCGACAATTCACGGTATTGATAGGAAAGTTAATAACATCGTTTATGCTCTTCTTTTATTCAACGTTCTTGTCAATATCCATTATACTCTTATTTCTTGTTGAAGGAATTAAGTTCGCAGATTATCTAGATTGCATGATCTCTAGTATTCATTTCGTAATAATTTTCCACTTGAATGCGATTTTCATAATTCACGGAGATGAGATGCTGCATACCAGAGGTTTTATCCAGGTTCAATCGACAGGCGGAATTCAACCTATTTAATTCTTCCGATGCAGCGTCTCCCGAATCTTACAGACCAGTTATATCCACTATGAATTAGTCGAGTCTGTCTGAAATGTCAAATAGTTGTGGTAATTATTTGCGTATTTCATGACGAGGTGTGCGTTTGAAAAATATGAAATTATCTCCGGTATCGGTTCTTTAAAATTTTGTGTAAATTTCGTATTTTACGTATTTACATCGCGTTATTTACAAATTTCACGATAGGGTGTCTAGTTTAGAATATATAAAGTTATCTCTGGCATTGGCTTTTTAAATTGTGTATATTTGAACATTAGAACCGTCCGTTTCTCGTGTCAATTTTTCCGTTGTTATTACAAAATGTGGAATCTGTGGATTGTTAAAAAATAAATCGAAGAAGATAGAAAAGTAAAACCGCGCGGCATTGACGTTCACGTACCTACGTCAGATTGCTTTTTAATGAAATTTCTATGCGTGTTTCAATTTTCGATAAATGCTGAAAAAAAAAAATTAAAAAACACACTGGTAGAAAATACCGGACGCGTAAGGAATTTATTTTACCCTATTTCAAAATATTCGAGTTTAATTTGGTGTTAGAGAAGTTGCAGAAAAAGTTTCCTCTTTTGAGTTACGGCTCGGCGTAACATTTGGCGCAATGAATATTCCGAATTAAATAAACGTTCTTCGCGTGAAATATCTCTGCGATACTGCAATTCCGATTTTAAATTTGAAGAGAATAACACTTTTCTTCGTAGTTCACAGTAACGATACTTGGATGTAATTCTAATATTCTCGAATTATGCGCTATTCTCACTTCGATTCGAGATATCGATTTCGAGGATCAGCTTTAAAAAAATCGATTATTAATATTTAGGTGTTGTATTAATATACGTAGCAACGATTTGTTTGGAAACTTTAGTACAGTAGTTATACATGCGATGTCAACGAAATAAAAATAAATACACTTTTTCAAAGACTTTTATATGAAACTAAATAAACTTCTAAATAAATTTCTTCCGATCTCTTCGTATCTTTTATCCACGAAATAAACGTAGCCCGTTCTCTTTCTCTCTTCGAAAATCGAATCGAGACGTTAATATCGGAAATCCATAGCTCGTACCCGTCTACAAATGTATAAAATCGAAGAAAGATCGATTCTTACAAATAGTACGAAGAATTATATTTTTGGGAGATCGAAATTTATTGGAATACGCGTGAAATACTAAGGCGAAATTTCTCTTGTTTTCCTTTATTAATAGGTAGAAACATTCTGCGAAGAAGTATAATACTCAAAGACAGTACACATCTTATCGTTGCTAAATAAACGTTAACCGAATAAATATCTATTAAAATTACTGCAAACGCAAGATTGCTTCAATTTCCATATTAACTATACGCCAGTTACATTTAAATGTGTAATTACGTGAGCGTGTGTCTTAAAATGTTTGTATACGTAGAACTTATTAATAACGTATCATTAGCGAAGACGTCGAACTTTATTGCAAGCAATTAAGACAGCTAGCGAACGACGTTAACGAACTGATATTCGATATCGTCTCAACGACGTAATCTATAACGTGAAATTACTTAATTGTTTCTCGATGTCACCCGCTGAAGGAGGGGATCCTGAGAAACATTAATGCGCTGAGGTGAAAATACAGAAATTGCGGACCTTCTGTAAAGAAATAAGTTGGAGGGAAAGTCGCGGAATTATTTCCATTAGCATGTACTGGTTGTATGGGTGGCGTGGCAGCAAATTGCGTGGCTGTATGCATATATACATTCTTCGGGTAGATTGCGTGGTTTCTCCATGCTATTACGTCGATTTGAGGAGAGCATTCGCACGAGTTCTGATAACTTTCCTTAGAATTTTCCTTTCTATCGAACCTTGCACGAAATTAGATTCATTCTTAGTTCCACCGGGTAACTCTGGTATTTTGATGCACGAATTTTGATTATGTAATATAGAAATTTCTTTTTTCCAACGATATTTACCGTACAGATAAAAAAATGCATATTGTTTGATGGAGCAGTTACGCTATCTTGCTTCTACATTTTAATTCCGACAATAACGATATCCTTCTAAGATCCGCAAACGTGATTTTGCGCCACGATAGCGTTTCCAATGCTAAAATTATGTCAAAGTTTCGAATAGATTTTATTCAAAGTTTAGTATAATATCTGCGCGTATTTTTCTTCGCGATAAACACGTACTATATTATTTGTCTAATTATACTTGCTTCATTGGAAAAGAAACACTTACGTTACTACGCGGATTCTTAAAAATAAAAGTAACCCTTTCGAAAATATATCGATCTACGAAAATGATAGTTTCGTACGGTACCGAATACGATTTTCAAAATGAATTAAACTCGCTTCTATCCTTGCTTTGACTCTTCGGAATAAAGAATAGCTCACGGACAACTAAAGAAGAAGAACGTAAATGAAATCCACAGAGCCCACTGCGCAATGCTGATCGTAATAATTGTTTATTGGAAAATTACCATTACACCCTCGGTACCGTCTGTACGACGATACTATCGTCTTCAAGCAGCTCCTCTCAAAGGCAAATTCTTTCAAGTCAACTTCCTAACGTTACACTTGCGACTATCTGCAAATCCGATCAACTTATGTTCGCTCTTAAGAAGTAGCTTCTCCCCGTTAATTTGATGTGCAGCGTGCTAAGAACATCATCGCGTCGCGTAATCTTTGCGGTGTATCGATGATTGGTGTCGACGCTCTTGTATATGGTTAAATAGCTCTATACGGGCTTTAGTTTTATTGGTAGTGGGACATGTATATAAAGATGTACATTGTTAGCTTATACAGAATTATACGACGATATACGTGTGATATATACGAGAGTGTCGCAAGTTTAAACGATCAAACTTCACCAATATATTCCGAGTAGAACCAACGAAGGAACGTTATGTAAACGCGGAGACGCTTTCTACTATTATTAGTAATTATTTAGCGCGCATTGAACGTATGTATTATGAAAATAGAAAGGGCTCGAGACAACCAGTTCTATCGAGTTAACGAATAATACGTGTAAATTATGTTTATATTATGCTCTAACGAGCGTAGATGTTAGTTTGATCAATTCGTTGTTGCGAACACGACGTTTCGCTATTGGCTAGTTATCGTTTAGTTTGTCATTAATAGGCATTGACTTGTTAATATTGCAAGGAAATTTTCGACCATGTATTATATGAATCATGTATGACGTTTGTGGATGTTAGTTTAGATCGTAGACAAACAGATAAAAGTTACTTTTGAACAATGTGCACTAATATCTGAAAAATATCCCATTTCGTTGTACATAATTTTACATATTACAGGTAGTTCATCTAGCGAAACCTTGGTTACGATATTAATTAGTTAATCGCTTAAAAGAAAATGTTAAAATAATTTGTAGTAGAACGTTGTACTTGTACCATCGAATCGACTTATTTTATCGAACGCTCTTTTGTACTTGCACGGTTTGTTCGAATATAGTTTTCAACGGAAAAAGCGGAAACGATGGTAGATCTCTTTTTAAACGTTTTCATTTTCTGTTCACTGTAAAATTGTGCTGTTATCGTTGATTCCTGCGTGAGATGCCCACTTGCTACGAGGGAAACTGATTGGGTGTTAAAGCGCTTCTAAAGCACACGAAATCTAGCGTGATCCGGGTTTCAACACGCGAGGGATTACAGTTTGATCGAATCGAAAAAAAAAAGAAAAAAAAGCACCAGATATCGAAGTACAAGTAATCGTAAATACCGTAAAATCAATTCTTATAATGCTGTAACGTAAATTTTCGATCATAGAACGATAATATGTTTGCGGTGTACTATATGTCGAACAATATTATATCAACAGATAAAAGTCAAATTTTTGCTCGTTAATTGATATAATAATCTTGCATGCCTATTTATTTTGTGAGCATTATTTTTCAATAATTAGAAGGCAGTTTATGAATATTTTTATAACGATAAAGATCGATAATTTCAAGTACGCGTATAATTTATTTATGTAATTATATAAAGGTTAGAAGAGCGTGGAATTTGTGTATTTTTCGTGGATCCTTAAATCGATTAAAAATAACCTCGGAGCAGGACATGATGAAAATGCAGAAAGTTGTGAAAATCTATAGAGAAATTCGTTAGCTCACCTCGAAGTTTCTCTGCTTTGTGTTTCAAGTTTTGCAGAAGTTTCTCCGTGCTATTATCATTTGAAATTTACATATTTCTTTACTTTGATCCTACAGCGATATTTGATTTGCGTGGATTTAAGGAAGAACGAGATGTTAAAGATTTCGAACAAATTTTCCTCTTGCGTTAAGCACATAGTATGGTAATTCAATTTATGAGAAATATATCGAACCGAGGGGGAAAAAGTTGAAGTAAAGTATGAAATCGAACCTTCCAACTTAAAATACATATTCTAACAAAAATGAATCGTTGGTAAACGTAGATTTACGAAATGTCTATAGCGCAGCAGCGTTATTAAATCTTCCGCTTATGAAATAATTGTTGACGCATCATTAACTGTAGCTTTAATCTAGCCCAGCAGGCGGTTTATTGAATTATTTATTCAGTATACTTTACGGCTATTATTAATGAAATCATGCTTACATTGCAGGAGCAGAGTAAAGTATAATCGGCTAAAATGTTGTTTCAATATTTTATGCTAAATATTTGGAATTAATTTTTATGCAAACGATATTTTCATCCGAATATTCAAAACACATATAAGCGATTTTCCCACGGAGGAACTAAGCCTAATTTTGTATTTGGGTACAATTAACGTAGTTTATAATGCAATGAGAAAGATGAAGAATATACGTTAAATTTTGAACATATATATATATATATATATATATATATATATATATATATTTATATATATATATTGAATGATCGTACATGGAAAACAAGTCGAAAATATAGAAAGTATTTTTTCCATTTGAAAAGATTTCAAGATTTATTTGTTATACGTGAACTTGGCCAGTTGGTAATCGAGCACGAGTAGTACAGTTTGCAATACTTTTCGCTTTAATATCGATGTTGCCTATTAAACATACATATTTATAATATCTCTTTTCCGAGGCGATCGAAACGGAGCTTCAGCCCCAAAAACATTTCTATCAGCGTTACGGCACAATATACCATCAGTAAAGACTGAGATTTTTTATCACTACTCTGTTGAATATCTTTGTGTACATCGTTAAAGAAACAGAACCTAACTGAACATTCTGTTCATCCTTCGTTACAATGGTACTTTGCTTTGAATATTTCGCATATTCTTGCACACTGTTCTATGTATCCTTTACGTTTTCGCGCGTTTCAATGTTTCGTAAACGCGTAAGTACTAATTGTAAATGACCTGTGAATTCGCGGGACGATTTAATCTTTCAAGGCCCGAGCAATTAAGAAGATTCACGAAAGTTGGAGAGGAAAGGTCTTAAAGAAATTCTGTTTGACTTACGGAGAACATACCCGGCCTACGTACGTTCGTATACAGCTATTTATGACGTTGACGTAGGTATTGCGAAGCTGGCTCCATTGTCAGAATGATCTATCATAAGCACTGTACTCCATGCGCAACCCTGGCAATATATGGGCCAGGTATTCGCAACACAAATGTGTCGCTCGGGTTGAAGTTCTCGAGGACTGCCGATTGAATTCCATTAGAGTTCATCAAGGCGTATTACCAAGTCCCCGCGGTGAGGTGATCCATCGATCCTAAATCGAGAAACGAAGTTTATTAGGAGGAGCGAATAGTTGAGAATTTAAGGTTGAAACTTTGGCTTCCTGTAGGAATGGTCATAATGGTTGCTACGATTTTTTTACACTCTGTCGATGGTCCGATAAAAAAAAGCTCTTCGTCAAAAGTTAGGCCATGGTATCGAATAGCCAGCCGACTATGAAATCGTCAAACAAAATTTTTCTCCAATAAAAGAGTCATTTGAACCTTTTGTTAGATAGCATTGCACAATTCTTTCTAGCCAGTGTATTATATTCGAAAACACTGAAATCTACGGATACGAATTTCGTTTAATAACTTGATTAGGAAATTGTCTTTTGGAATTATTACCTAGAAGCAACGCGATTCGCTGATAATTTACAACTAAGCGCAAGTAATATGCGCGCTTATACGTTAAGGTTTATTCGCGTTCCTATTTTTGTAAATATCTCTGCGAGTATATTTCCATAGATTTTCGGATTGTAGAGGCAAAGTTTTAAGAAAATACCAAAGGTAATTTGATATTAATAGGGGCGTTAGCGAATGCGTCATGGAATCCTAGAAAACTTTTCTGTAATTTTAGGTCACATAATATAGTCGCTGCCATTTTCAGCACATTATGTCTACCGCATAGTACTGCAGTGTCCGAAATTGGACATTACAGAATTTTTACAAAGCAGCGAAACATACGAAATAACGTTAAATTTAGCGATACTAATTTAGCGATCTATTCATTCGTCTTTTAATTAGAAATCTATGTTTCTTTTAGAAACGCGAAACAAGCTTTTGATCGGTAATATTTGCAAGAAGCATTAAGATTTTAACTTGATCGTAACGTTTTACGATATATTTTCTGGTTTTGATGGATGTACATTTATTAGCGCGTATTTTAGCAAAAAGAATCTTGCAACAAAGAGATACACTTGGAAAAAATTTATTCTCAGATACGAATGATGAATTCGGTGGCAACACGGCCTGATTTTCAATTGATCAACAAATTTCCAAATCATTCACTCATTTCCCTATTGATACGACAAAACAGAGAGGAGCTATCGGTAAAAAATATACGTATTTACGCCAGGCGCAGCCAACCTCTATATCTTCAACACAGATAAACTCATTCCATTAAATTGTTATTGTACTTGGTCGATTCAACCATAAATTCGTCTCCCATTGATCTATATTGCTTCAATTTACATTTTCGAACGTTCGTATAATTTGAGAGACGATGAATAGTACTTGGTCGCGTATACCGATAATAACGATACAGATTTATATCCAAAAAGATATTTTATGGAAAGAGCTTTCGAACTCTGGAATATGTTTACAAACTTTCGACAGTCGTTCGCTAAATAAAGCTACTTTACAATTCATTTTTACTTTATGTAAGATACTAATCATTCTTAGGACGTCGCAGGATTCTTTCACGAAGTACCGTCGGTGTTATAAGCGACTTGTTAAATATGTGTAACGAATATACGAAGTAACAACAGATTAGTTTACCGTTCGATAAAATACAGGAACAGATTGGCGACGTTTGATTTAGTTGCATTTTAAAATGTTGCCTGCTCTTTCTCATTAAGAAATCCACATTGAGTCCCTTCAATTTCAATCGATCTACAAATTTGTTTATATCAATTCCTGGCACATAATCATTTACACTTAGTAGCTTTTTATCTTCCCTGCGAGTAAGAATTGTTGTTATGATATTATACATAAATCCTCAAAACCAAAGGACCTCGTCAGCCTGTCCACGATTTAGATTCGATCCATGGTTACACGGATACACGGCTAGGATCTACAAATTTGTTTATACCAATTCCTGGCACATAATCATTTACACTTAGTAGCTTTTTATCTTCCCTGCGAATAAGAATTTGTTGTTATGATATTATACATAAATCCTCAAAACCAAAGGACCTCGTCAGCCTGTCCACGATTTAGATTCGATCCATGGTTACACGGATACACGGCTAGGATCTACAAATTTGTTTATACCAATTCCTGGCACATAATCATTCACACTTAGTAGCTTTTTATCTTCCCTGCGAGTAAGAATTTGTCGATATTATATGTATATATAGATCCTCAAAGCCAAAGGACCTCGTCAACCCGTCCACGATTTAGGTTCGATCCATGGTTACACGGATACACGGCTAGGATCTATAAATTTGTTTATACCAATTCCTGGCACATAATCATTCACACTTAGTAGCTTTTTATCTTCCCTGCGAATAAGAATTTGTTGTTATGATATGTATATATATATATAGATTCTCCAAAGGACCAAAGGATTTCGTCAGTCCATGGTTTAGGTTAATTCCTATCTAATCACTATGATAGACGAGAAGTCAATTTATTTCGCACTTTCGTTATACCTTCCTCATAAAGTTCGCGAGTTTGTATAACACCATTTGCTTCTTTTTACGCATAAGAATATGCCGGAGCTGGTGGAAAAGCTTCTCACACTTAATTCGTGTATTCAATGTGCCAAACTGTTCTAAAGTCTGGCGAAGCAGAAAGAAACAAATAGCGTTATATAAACTGGCGAACCTTGCGAGAAACAATCGCCATTTATTAATTCGCGATAAAAATTCGTCGTTATTCGTCTCGTTCCTCGATCAGCCGAGAAATAGAAATATGCAATAGTGATTACTCATCGTTATCGTAACAGGCCGTTTTCTATCGAAAAAGACATACTTTCCGCAGGTGTCGGTAGTTCACGTATGAGAACGGGATACTGGAACTCTACGAAAGTTTTGCTGACAAATGGTCGACAATCCAGAAATGTAGGTGCACATTCGCGATACTCGCATAGGTGCAGGACGTACCGTTAGAGAACTTTCGCCATAACCATTGTTCATTCAGCTGACACGTACGGAAAGCGTTCTTTGTTTATATTTCCCTGGGTAATCTACCTTTCTCTCTTTCTCTCTCTGCTTTTTTCTTGTTCACCTTGTTTTGTTCTCTCCGCGTACTTCCTGTCTCTCTTTCGACCCCCTTTTTACCCGCCCCTGTCGCCTCCACGATTTTTCTCACGCGCGCATTTTCAATGTCTATGTACGTACGTGCCGGCATATTTTCAACTGAAACGGACGTAAATTTTTGTCGCTGCTCCGTCCTCAGAAATTACGCTCCACTGCGACGACTGACAAAGCATTCTGACGGCGAGTTTGCCGTTTTAAAACTAGTATGGCAATTAGTCGGTTATATCAATGTTCATTTAGTACCGTTTTAAACATTTTAACAAAGCAGTATGTTTCATCAGAAGAATGTGCCCAACACGCTTTTCCACTCTCATTTTCGTCCTTTTCCCGGCAGAAAAATTTGATCGATCTATGTTTGTCCGTGCCTTAACTACGACCAGTCTAGTTTGAGAATATCCACGTTCAATTGGCGTCGCCAATTTTACGGCAGAAAACCAGCAAATTATTAGATACTACCTTTTCTGTACCTTCCGCATTATTGTCAATGATCATGTTAATTTTCTACCATTTGATTTCGTCATTACGCTTCAATCTCTTCGGATAGCAAGTGGAACGATATGTCTCGAGATAGGTGCCTAACTTTTAAGAAGACGCCGAGGTTGCTACAATTTTCTTGACATTGCTGAGACTTATTAAAAATGGAATTATGAAGCGCGTTCCACGTAACTGGGCCAAGTCGTAGCTCTGAAACGATAGACGGCGGAAAAAGTTTTATTGGGCTGAGTTTCGACTGGTATTTCAACTCGTATTCGTTCAGCCTGCACACCTGAAGATTTGAAATTCAGCTACAGTAAACCAGCGCGAGAGTATCGCGTTATATGTTAAAAAATTGTAGCTAAAGTATCTTTCAAATTGTTCAATATTATACTAAAGTGTATAACATTTATAACAGTGTGCAAATTTACAGTTAACGACAATAGTTATTAATTTTGGCCTTCGCGGCTTTGAAACGAACATTTTGCAGCTCCTAAACATCCATCTATCGAAACTTTCACATACGTACTTATGAATTATAGATCGATATCCTGCCTCTACTTCGTGGCATTTACAAGTTATAAATATACTACTTATTTGTGCCTTTGACGCAGCTTTGCACTTTTATTTTTCTGCTTCTCCGAGAAGAAGAACATTTTCCTTCCCCAGTTCCTTTCACGTTACCTCTCCGCCTGCGCGTTCTGTCGCATCTCGTTACATAGCGTATAAATGAATTTATATCTACCATAAGAAAAAAGAAGAAGAAAAAAAAATGTTATTTCTGCAGTGGACACGTACATCAGCTTGAATTTTGTCGCACGAAAGCTTGTTGTTTCCTCCGCCACTTTGCAGCTATAGTTTGACCGAATTTCGCGCAACACCGCGCTATATCCCGCTTTGAAGGTCACACGTTTAGCTCAATTTCCTTGAAATTTGAATTCATTATAGTCGGCACTTTCGCGTTATTATCGCGTTCACCGCCAAAAGGAATTCGTCGCGGAATCGTCTTTCAAAGCACTCGGAAGATTCTAAATTCCCGAGTCTGCTTGCGACGAAATTCATATTCTCGGCTCTCACTAGATTGGCATAATATTATTAAGTCGCCAAACACCTCGACGCCGGCAACTTTCAGTTAACTTGAACGCAAATCGTTAACAGATAAATCCATTGAGATCTGCAGCTATGTTCCCCTCGGATATGATTAACCGCATGGTAAACGAAGTAGATACGCCAGGCACCTGTTCCGTAGCTATCTACGATACTCCCAATGGATCGTAGGCCTCGTCCAGCAAATCAAATTAAATCATGCTGCAGCTCGATTAAATACCAGCGGAAACCTCGCTTACACCTATCTGAAAATGTTCGCAAGGCCTCGAACTCGATTAACTACGTAATCGTCTACTAGTGACGGTTACCCAGTGACTATCTTGCGCGATTATTGCAGCAATAATTGATACGCGTTGAACCTACGACTCTACCTTTCATGCATAGCTAATATTTCGTAGTTTTAAATTTCAACTCGTTTCGAACGATATGTTTTACAATTAGTTTCAGGCAATTGCTTTGATATCACGTATTTTCGATTATTTAATCCAAGTTTAATCCAAGAGACTTTGGATCTTAAATCGACTGGAATGATGTGTTCCGGAAGTAGCTTTGTCTTTGTAATTTAACAATTGTTTCGGTGTTACGTACGTTGAATCGTTTTATTATGTATTAGAAGGACGTATTTACTTGCCGTCTATTTTGCAGTAGTTTCATACTTTTGGTTTTGGGAAAGGTTCAGTTTCTAATTTAATTGTCTATAAATTTACGTATTAGGAATTGGCACTACAAGTAGCTACCTGGCTTTGTTTGTTCTAATATATATATATATATATATACGTATAATATAATATAATGTAATATAATAACAGCCATTGAATATTTGAACTTGATATCGAAGTTTTCTACTGCCATCTTTCCAGATGAACATCTCTAATAATATTACAACGTACATTTCTGTCAGCCTTCAGAAGCATTTCCTCGTAAGACGATTTGTTTCAAGACGTATAAAACACAGCAAAGTGGCAAATATTGAAGTTTAAATTATTAGGTTTGCATCAACATTTTGCTAGATTTGTTAGCCAGCAGAATAAACTTTCTCGAGTAAATTATAATTGATCGTTAACAAATAATAATAATAAATTATTATTTGTCGAGAACACGTTATTTATCAGGCATACGCACAAGTGTTTATTTAACTTTTTCTTCGCACATTTAGTATCGATGTGGAATTATGTTTCAATAGTATCATTACAAATGATACGTATATGCGTGTAATTTCATAATCATATGGGTGTACATATACGGATTATGCATGTACGACTGTATTTATAGAAATGATCGATTAATGGAAGTGGAAATTATGGAAACGAATAGTCATCAAATTAAACGTATGTCAAATTCGGACGATAAATTTCATTAACTTGTACTTACACGTACATTACAATTAAGGTTGTGCTATATTACCTATTAAAGGACGATAATAATTTAAAAGCGAGGTATATCGAGTAAGAATAAATACGAGTGTTACTTGGATAGGTAGTAAGTGAAACAGTAAATTATTTATGCATTTATAGATTTTCTATCAATTAACAGAAACACTTCCTTAATGTACATGTATAGTGTTCATAGCTTGCAACATCCAAAGATGGAAAGAAGATGCTTATCTAAATATTTAACTCGCAGTTACATTTATCGGTCTAATGTATCGACTAAAAGCGTAGCAACTGTCGATAATATTGTCAACGTATCGAAGCTTTTGGTTGAAAACAGTCGCGCAGCAGTATTGGCAGTCGTCTCTATTAACAGTTTATTAACTTTAACTAGGCCAGAGTAGTCGAACTCTTAGTATTTTTATCTTTGACCTCGGGATTTATAGACTCGGCGTGATTTTTAATACAGGCGTTATTTATCTGGGATAGCGTGTAACATTTGATATTATCGAGTGGCTATGTAAATATCACGGATGCTCGGCGCTCCGCCACTTAAATTCGAATCGTTCGAGCGTTTCCTACTGGCATCGCGAATTACCCGAACTGCACTTGCTTTTGTTAAATTTCTAGCCATTTGCGGATAAACTTTTCCACGTGTTACAGAATATCACAGAGATCGAAAACGTTTGAATAGCGCAGTCGACGCAACGTTTTCTAAGAAAGGACAAAACAAATGTAAATATTTGTAGCAACGAGTAGGAACATTCGAAAAAAAAAACTTTATAAGATACATTATCCTACATTGGACAAGTCCCACAAGTCCAAGTTTTTAAAATTTTTACTCCTTCACATGTATAATATATATGTATATATATTTAGCAATATTGTATTAAATGGTAATATACAATATATGATTGAATACATTAACAGCATTGTTACATTGTGATTGATCGTAACGAAGATAATCACGTAAATGGAGAAAGAAAAATACACCTAGTTGAATAATTGTTCCCGAACACGTAACAAATTAATCCGTGTAAAGTTCTATGTAATTGAAAAATTCGATAATTTTATGTAATTCATAAACACGTACGGTTCAATACAATTTCCTTTCTAATAAGAAATATCGTACTCTTCAAAACCATCTATTGTTTCTATTAATATATTCATTTCGGTAACAACCTTGATGTAAATACAAGGCCCATTTGCTCAGATTAAACGTACACACAGACGTAGATATGATACGATGAATTAGAATTTATGCATTGCCTAATATCCCCTATTTCTAATTGTGCTAATTGATTTCGTAGAAATTTTACGGAACGTATTAAGCCGCAGCCTCTTTTTAAGCGAACGTTATTTACCTTAGAATCTCGATTTAAACGCATATCGCTTGTAGAAATAAATTTCATATAGAAAGTATAACGAGGAGTTGCTACAGAAGCTGACTAATTAAACGTTACGAAACGGGATCACGGTTAATGCAGTTTCGTAGCGCAGCAATTCGAATGAAAGCTTAGAAAGATATGAAAGGAGAAAAAAAAAAAAAAAAAAGAAAAGTTCGATTGTGCCGCCTACGTGCACAAGGGGATAACCAGGAAACGAAAGAGGAAAAATAATCTGGGAGAACAATGACTGCCTGTACGTGGAACAAACGAGCAGCCGGCATGCAAACAGAAAAGTCGTCTGACAAATACAGTCAAGCGACCACTTAACCTGCTCCTCGTCTGCTTCGCCTTTGCATTGTGGCGGGCCATTAAAATATTATTAAATATTAATAAAACACTGTTACTCGAGCGAGCACGACGCTCGACAATTTAAAAAAATCATTTCCGCTTGGAAGTGGCTTTATTTCCCATTAAAAGCATGGAACGTCGCACAAACAATATTACTTATTGCATCGTCGATCGTTTTAAACATTTACATCTTGCAAAACACCCTTTGTGCGGAATATCGTCACCGCGATGCTCGCATTTATTTAACAACGAGAAGAGAAATCATCGCGAATTACTTTTATTTACAAGTTGAACTTTTCAAGAGCTTTTTAACTAAGTCCTCTCTCGTGAAATTTCAATTGTACTAGAAAAAAAAAAAAAAAAAAAAAGAGAGAGAAAAACAGTGGCCCATTATATGTAACATATGTCCGAAACAGTTTCGTATAGCAGCGTAGTATGGCGAAATAATCGTGTAGAACTCGATGAACTTGCAAGGAGTACGTACTACATGGTGAAAGTAGAAATGAAAGTGCTGACGGGCCAGAAGGGATGGGAAATCCTCACGAGTCATCGGGCCCAGCGACGCGTTCGTCGCCCTATCGGAAAAAGGGTTGCCGGGAAGGCGAACGGGACGATATTTGGTCGTGGACGAGAAGCAGAAACGTGTGGAACGAGAGGACAGAAACTCTTAGAAAGGGGCGCCTTGAAGGAAAAAGATAGAGTCGTCGTTGGTCGTTACGAGTTGACTAGTTGTATTGATTTAGTTGCTCTAGACGTGATTTATTACTTTATTAAGAAACAGTTTTAGTTAATTAGTTATAGTTTATCTGTTCTATCGTTTGTAATGTGAATATATATAAAGTAAAATAGAATCCCTATAATAGGTAGATATCGTTTTGTATAGTATTATAGAATGGCTCACGAAAACATTGAAAGGTATAACAGTGCCAGGTTATCCTAATTGGAAAAGAGTACGTACACATGTATCGATGAGAGATTGTAACAGCGAGTATACATACATGAATTTTATTTCAACATTTTGAAGTTGCGTGCACGGTACTGCTGGTACACTGATATTATTATCGAAACGAAAGGTACATCTAGCAATATGCTTTAGCACCTCTCCGTTCGCTAAGCTCGACGTGACAATCCTGTTGTTTAATTTTTGCATCATAATATTGTGTAAATGTTCGCATCACTTGCGACGACGTCGCAATGAGTATCTTCTTTTCAACGAAATTTCGAATTGCAGGAAGTATCGAAGTATCTGTTGCTACATATGATAGTTTGATATACCATTGTTAAGATTATAGCAATATCAGATATTTGCATTGGATTAATCAGCGAATTAATAACTAAATTAATTATTATTTCAACCGAGTAAAGATAATTTTAAAGAGCGTTAGACTTCCACTGCCGGCATTTGTTGTTAGTTGTTTGTATCTGAAGTATCTCTTCTATGGATATAGTTGGGGATTTATACATTTATATAATGTGATATATAGATTATACGATATGGATATAATTTTTCGACCGGTGACAATTGCGAAATAAACGTCGCCACGTAAATTAAAATTCTCGATAGAGATAAGTTTTCCCATAAATATCGCACTTTGCTACTACGAATGATCGGTTCAATTCAATCAAATAATTGTTTTATTCAATTAAATTTATCCAATTAAATAATCAGCGAAATTCGCAACGATCTAATTAGAGAGAAGTAGCTACGAAAATTTCTGAAATCATTAGCGACTAGTTAGAAAAATAAATTGTAGCCGACAAATGTACTGCGATTATGTTTTTCCAATCGCAGAATTGCGAATACAGTTAAGGGCGCGTCTTTAACTGCAATTAAATCTGCGCTGTTGCGCCCGACAATAGAATTATCTGAATTTCCAAATCAATAGATTACATGGTCGAACTTAAATATACAGTTCGTGGTGCGATAATTAGTGCCCGTACTTTGTTTCATTAAAATCGCTAGAAGACAAGTACTACTTCATCGAGACCGGAGCCTGATGGCTACGTCCACTTTAACGATCCAGCCAAACTCGCGTTAATTAGTCGAGATTCACATCGCATGCTCTGGTATTCAAGAACCCTTAAAGGAGTGATCGCTTGTCAAGAACTATTTTCGAAGCTGTGGAATGCTTGTAATCAATCCTTTCGTACATGTATACAGAACTATCCTGTCCACTGTTTTTCGACCAGTTTGCTTCGTTTTTCCTTTCTTTCTTTTTTTTTAGTAGTTTATGGATATATTTAGTATATATTCAGTAAATAAAAGTAGTTGGTAATACTTTTGTAACGTAACTTTACGTAATTACATGGGCACAGATATATGCGCGTTTCGAAATTTTAAGCGATTTATTTATTTGTTGTTAATTTACAGTCAGAGGTTTGCAATACGTTCGAGTGAAAGTTTAGGTTTGTTTCTAACGAAACGCAAGGAAAAGTCTTTATCGTCGATCGATTATCGAGTTGATCCGTACGTCGATACGAAAGCAAGAAATCGTTTACGTGTAGAGAAACGCGTGGAGTTGCTACGTTTCCCAAGCAATGTGAAAATAATACACGTACGTTGGTAATTTTCTTCTTAATTGTTTCCTCTGGTTCTTTCATTCAATTCAATTGAAGGTTGTAACACAGATTACCGTGGCTTTTGAAATATTCGTTATTTACATTATTTGAGTTCGTCGAATAATTATAGATTCGTAATTACAGAATAAATTTAATCGCGATAAATATTGCTCGTAAGCGTACCGCGAACTTTTATTATGCAAATTCCTACTTTTATAAACACGGCTGTAAGAAACGAGACGATAAATGTCTCTTTTAATCGCGGAATATCGTTGCAAAAGCTTCTTCAATTTAAAGATATTTAACGCGCTTTCGCGTATTACATACCGCGTTCTGTTCATTTCCACGTCCGTAAGTTTTCCATAAATTGTTCAGAAATTATTGAGCGTTACAACGACGTCGGTAGGACAGCGTATAACGTATTTCTTAAATCTACTAAAAATCGAGAGAACTGTTCATTAGAGGGGAACGCAGTTAACGATGCTGCTCCTTCGCTGAGAGGAGAACAAATACCTTTCGTCCTATTTTGTCAATTAATTACAGATAGTTCTCCCTAACACGATGGCATTCTAGGCATTCCTAATGGACAATTACCAAGTAAATTCTATCGGGAGTCGAGAGCGTTGGCCTGGCTCGTTCATTTTTCGTGCAGCGAACGAGAAAACAAGGCAGCCTAGGCGAACAACGGTGCCTCGTCAAAGTTAAATTGTTCTTGATGTATCCGGAATTCGGTAGATAATACAGCCTCGCCATAGATTTACCATAACGCGTAATAAATACTGAAAAGCAGGCTCTTACCTGAGTCTTTGAGTATTATTAAAGAACGTACGTTGAAGCGAAATAACAATAAGGATCCGAATGTTTGATATTTCATCTTAATCTATCCTGGAGTATCTATTAATCGTTTGCTAAAGAAGCACGTATTCGTTGATGGAATTTCGTACGTACAGGGTGTGCCATATGTCAACCGACATACTTTGCCAACATGTTTGGAGGTCGTCTTCGGTTAAAGACATTAGTCCATTCGTCTTCGTTTTCGAGTTAGCACGTTATTGCCGTACTCGTCGAAACGAGATGCACGTTCGTCCACGTGATGTTTGTTTCGTATCGATGGAACATTTCGACAAATTTCTGCAAATCGACGTCGGTCGACATCCTGTACGACGATAATATAACTTTAAATTACGACGTTTAACAGGCCACTTCATCGTACGCGCTAATTCTGTCAGATACGCAGATGTATCCAAAATAAATGTCTATCTTGCTGAAAAATGAATTACCAACGAAGTTCAACGAGAAATTTAAATACGAGGACATTATTTGCCTCTACGCGTGCGTTTTACGCGACAGATTCGCTAAATTATTGGGACAGCCTCTATATATATATATATATACAAAGCACCACTATTCCTTGACGTATCGTCATTTTCAGAAAATAAATATTCTTTTACAAATATCGCGGGTACCGTTCCAAATCTTTGACGTAATATTACGCGATATTCCGTACAGAAGTCACAACAGCTATTACTACTGGCGCGCAACAATCTAAAAGCTCGCTAGATGCTTGGTCGTTGTCTGGAGTAGGATACGTTAGAACTGCACCGAAGACTCGTCGCAACCAAATTGCCTCTGAAACGTCTCATACGACGCAAGGAGATAACCCCGTATCGTGACGTAGCACTCTGCGCCATTTACCGTACGAGACAACGAAGCCAAGCATGTTGTATTAGCAATGTGATGGAAGAATACGCGGTGTTCACTTGCTGATGCAGATAGTTGACGCCTAAATCGTGTCAGGAAATGATTTATACACCAGCGTGCAAGAATAAAGGATCACTAAATTTTCCATGCAGAATTCTCGATATTCGAACAGTTAGCGTCAACATAGGTCGAAATATCGTAACAAACATCGCGCGACGTCTCATCCAGGCTCGTCTGTAATTTTAAAGCGCGACAGCCAAACTTTCGCAAGCCCGAGTTGATTTTTTTCAAAGATGTTTCTTTGCGCCATTTAGCGACCGAGAAAATAAGAATGGTTTTTCTAAAGCTTAAACGCACCAAGCGCGCGTACTATACACAAGGTGCGAGTTCAACTTTTTCCTGGCGTATTTTTGGTTATTCCAGCGTCTGCGGCGCGCTGTATTCAAAGTTCGATAAAGCGGCGATAAAAAGTCGCGCATAAAGTTTTAAGGGGTCATCCGTAAAGACTTGGATCTTCGAACTCATTGTGGTTTCAATCATAAAAGATATTTCCGATGTCCGCGGAGACGTTTGGATTCGTAAAATTCTCGGGAAGGGAAAGCGTCTTCGCTTTTATGCCTGCCTAACGTAGAAACACCTGTTTTTTTTTTTTTAAAGCGAAAGTTAAAGCTTCGCGCGTTAAAACGAACCACGCTGGATTTTTGTCCACGACATTCTTACACGAAGTTAAAGCAACTTAAACATCGACAACTGTTACCAGTAACTTGAGATGATTACTCACATTTGCGTGTCAATGCAGCACGTACTATTATTTTACTGTTTGATATACGTAATAAATATACCGATGCGACGCGTACATGTCGTTGAACTAGTTTTCAATTTCACTAATATTAGCTTCAGCTTGCCGATTGTTCGATTCGCTGCAATTCGATGTAAAATATATATATTTTTTAGAAGCACACGGCAAGAACGCGAACTCTCGCGGAAATGAAATTCGGAATTAATAGAATACAATGATTTTTAAAATATCCAGATACGATCGTTAATAACGTATTTCGAATAAGATTTATGACGCGAACGATGCTATCTGATGAGCAGAAATTTTATCGATGGCACAGGTGGAAAGGTATTATTTGATGTTTTATCGATAGCACTGGTATTCCAATATCAAATACGAAGTCCATATCTGAATTCTTTCTTTCTTGAATTACGAATGTAATAATGTCGATTTAAGAAACGCGCCTGTTCCCCTTTCATCAGCGATAACGCGAGTTCATTTGGATTTAACTGGCGAAGATATACGTGTATGATAAAAGAAGGCGAAAGTCACTTGGGTTAAGAATGTTACTGTTTTAGACGATTTCGAGCAGTTTCGTGCTACAAATAAGGATGCTTGAGACACGTTTGAATCTGGCAAAGCGTCCGAACGTTTTCTCGGTAAATGAACAGTCTTTTTTTTTTGTTTTCTTTATGAAAGGGATCTGGAGTGTACGAAAGAGCGAGTGGATTTTTTCATTTCGCGAAAGTAATGGATCCAGAAGCCAAATGCTTTACGTTTCAAACTAACGCGATGGAAACATCGTAACGTATTTCTACAACGAAATGGATCACCTTGCTTAAAAGGAATTGTCGTGGGCCTGTGACAACCGCGTTGCTTTCGCGCAATATCAAGATTTTTTACTTTCGCAAGGTATTTGTCATAACCGATATCACGGTACAGAAGACAGGAGATATTTATTACAGCCATCGTTGTATCAGGCATAAGTAGATAATATATTACACTCTCGCGCGTTGTTTCTGCCCAATATGCGTCTAACAAAGCTAAAATAATTTTCTGCCGTGCTGCCCGATATAACGTTGCCGAGGAGGCTCGATTAATCATTCTTCTCATCAAAATTCGATCCGCTTCCTTTACACCGTGAAATAACGATAACAAAGCTCGAGCCAGCCTGGATATTGTAATTCGCAGAATATCGCTCGTCTTCGGGTGAAAGGCGGAGGTATTGTATCCCGGCGAAACTTTGGATTACTTCGATCTTTTTCCGCTAGGCACACAGAGCCGCGACGACAGAAGAAACGTAGAGAAAGAAATAGAAAGGAAGAGACGAATGTTGGCGGGGCGAGTGGCGAAGAGGTGAGAGAGTCGTTACGCGAGTAGCCTATTTGAGAAAATATCGACGAGCACAGAAGGAGAAAAGAAGTGGGATCGTGAGAGGGATGGGAGAGAGACTGGAGATAGAAACAGCAGCGGGAACGCTGCCTAACTGAGAATCGATAGAAATTTCCACTGTGCGCGTCGCGAGCCGCGATATCCATTTCTCCGAACAAATGGCCCGGTATCGTAATCTTTTTCAAGTGTTCGCCTCTTACTCTCTCGTTATTTTTCGATATCCGACTGGCCCGGAAGTTTGACCTGAATCGGAGACAGGCAGGCAAATAGAAATAGATCCTCCCACGAAGCCTGGGTGGTTGAAATTCCAACGTGCAAATGCTTTCGCTTTGCTCTATATATGAAACGCGCGTATAACGCCGAGATCTTAAATATACTTTCTGTTACGGTGGACGTTTTGGCTACTTTCACTAGCCCCTGTCTATCCAAGTATCGTAGATACCCTGGCGTGAAATATAAACTTGTATCAACGATTCGATTAATTTCCCCATGTGATATTTCTTGTTACGAACGATCGTTTTCCAGGCAGATCTTCTCGAGCGACGCGAGACGCTATATCGAATTTCTTTTCTCGTCTAGAATTATAGATATGCATTAGGCCGTCCCGAAAGTTTCTTTCCCTTTGCAAGGAAATAATAGACGCGCAACCTGTTTTCGTTTTATATTATTTTATCGAATCATGTACGATCCATTTCCTTCTATTTCTGTTATTACGATCGTACGATGATTCGACAAGAATAATATAAAACGGAGAATATGGTGCAATCATTATTTCCTTACAAGACGAAAGAAACTTTTCGGACAACCTAATACACGCGTACGTGTCAGAAATTCGTCTTGTTCTGGGATAGACGCGCAACGTATTAATATAATATTATCGTACTCCATTATTGTTTTATCGTTACATTAATATTAATGTAATATCGTGTCAGTGTGAATACCGCAAAATATTAATATAGTAATGTATCAACGTACATTAGTATTCCGATATAGGAAGGTTTCAAAATAATTGCGGTAAAGTATCAGATAAACGTCACTCTGGTAAGAGTCTGCAACTTTCAGTGCAATTGATTGTAAAATGTTGTGAGATAATAGCCAGGTTAATATTTGGATCGATAGATTAGTTAATAGATTAGTTAATTGTCAAGGGGAATACATGAATGATATATCAGAAGGATATACGGCTGAGACAATAGTTAAATAGTCTGATAAGAGGAGTGTGTAAATAATATGTAACAGAAGGATGTACGTGGAGAGTGCAAGGTAAATAAGAATAATAATTGTAAACCGCGTGCCTATTATTATTATTATTATTATTATAAAAAGATGTGAAAGCAAGGGAGTTTATGCAGCAACGTTTTCACGTTTTCTTCGCTGTAACATCATTAACGGTCAGATTGGATTTGGATGGGATATATGTTCAAGTAGATATATATTTGTCTCTTCAAAATAGTTTTTATCGCGTTCCCTACTACGTGGTTCTGTAATGTCAGAGCTGTGTTCGATTTTCCGTTGTATTTCTGCCTTTGTGCTTTTCACATTCGTTCCAAGCGCATCCAAAAATGATATTTTTTCACGGTACATAAGCCTCGAAAGGGAAAAAAATGCTCGTACGCGTTATATTTGTTTTATAGAGCGTGATTAATTCGCTGAAATTTTATCTCATTAGCATTTAGCAATGATTAGAGGAATTTACAAGATCATACTTTGCTAGGAAGCCACTGTAGATTCGATTCTCGTTTTGGCAAAGTGATTAATGGCGATGCAGCACAGACAATGGCTGAAGCACGTACTTAGCTACCGAGGATTTTTCGTTGCAGGAATCGCGGAACGTCCTTCTGCTTCCTTCTCCCAATGGTTATCTGTTCTGTAATTACGACAATTTAATTAATCAACGCGAGCAAGATAGATAACAGGTGAAATCGAATCGACGATCAGCCTGATGAACGGATATTTCCGGCAACTGCCTTAGCCCGTAAACGATTAATTTTATAGATTAGCGTGGAAGTATTGGAAACGAAGAATTGCACGTGGAAATAGGATTTAAGGCGGGCCGCTTACCTTGGCGCCCGAATTTTCATTGAATCGTCGCATTAATTGCAACGTTCCCTATAAACGAGAAATTACGTTTCTTCCAGACAGTTACAGAAACAAATATTCCGCGCCTTTGTTCGAAAGTTGCGAAGAATGAGTCGAGCCACGTAACTTTCGACGAGAAGCATCTTAGATTAAAATATCGACGATAGGCAAACTCGAAATCGTCTGATCGTTCTAATTAAAATATAGCGACTTTCGCGTATTTCGAACGAGTAAGGGACGAACGTTAAATCCCGTTCTTCTCTGTGCGCTTTATCTTCTATAATGGAATCTTTTAGTAGGAAACGAGCAAATAGCTTTAGAGCGTGAAAGTACAAAGAAGTTTGCGAATGTGTGATATGGTAATACGCAGGATGCCTCCTCTGAAAAGAGCTATTCAATCACAGAGCGCCTGTCGCTGCTATGACGATATACAACTGTAAACGATTCTGTCCCTCGTCTCATCCACGAACGAGACAATTCGGTAACGATGAATTGTTCTATATTTTTCTTCGTCTCGGAGACACTGTAGTAATTGGAACAGGCTTTCGTCGGCGTAGAACGTTCGCAAAATTAAATTTCGCAAATTTGGAGATCTTCGATCTCTTTAATTTCCTATTGCTACGTAAATCGTTATTCATTCGTCGCGATTAGAATCACGGCTGTAGAAAGTGCGTGGTAGTTTTGCAATTATTAATTGCAAATAGTTCTGCGGTGAGTGCGTGTTTCCTCGTTTTACAGTTGCAATATTACATATCAATGTATGTACGTTCGTTCGTGTATAATAACGTGATCCTGACTTTGCCAATGTTGAGACAGCGGAGCTAAAGCTTTGACACTGAGCTTACCGGTGAAACGACTGGTTTCAAAATTTGATTTAAGATTATACATTCCTCGTTACTTCGTTCGTTCGGTTTAATTTTTTGTAAACTCGTCTATCTATCTGATTAATCAATTTCTCAATTTCTGTTGCTACAAGAATTTGCATAAGGTTAGACGAGGAAGAGGAATAAGAGCGAATGTACAATCTTGAATTAAATTTCGAAAGCAGCCATTTGGACCTGGCGAGGTCAGTGTTCAAGTTCCTCAGGAAATTTTCATGCAGCTTTCGACGAACGTGGAAAATCGTGATTCTCGGTAAACGTGCTTCATTACGCAGATACGTGCAAAAATCGCGCTCAGAAAATTTTCTTTGGAAGTTCAAACTACGTTCCTTGCGAACTTGCGACTATGACCATAAGCGAAAGTCGCGTTAATTTTATTTCTCGTCGAATAATAATTTGCCGATATTCCGATGCGTTGTATTGGAAACTCGAACAATTCTACGTATTGTCGCAGCTAGGAAAGACGAATCGATATCTGAGTTACGCGCGACACTTAACGTCTGCTGCGCTTTCAAGGAAAAAGATAGCGATATTTTAACACGAAATTAAAATTATTAACGAGATTATATAAATTGAGCTTAAGAAACGGTTTTGAAAGTTCCCTCACCTCAAAGTGAATATTTTGGACAGCTTAGTCGCAAGTTTTAAACACTCGTCTTCTTTGCGTTTTTGATAGTGGCGAGACAGCCAGGAAAGAACAGAGGGAAAAAAGTGGCGAGAGAAATGAAATGTTCGCGTTTAAAGCCGCAGCCATAACGCGTGAAATCCCTTCTTTTTCCTTTCCTGCTTATTATACGCGTCCCCTTTTTCAGTATTTTCTTCGTGCACTGCGCAAAAATAAATTCCAAAGTTAGTTCTACGTTTCGCTATATACGTTTATCTGCTCTACGTATATTCGATGTAACTTTTCTACTATTTTTTCTGCAAATGTCTCGGCTGCAACGTTTCGTTCTCTGCACGTTGAAAAGGCCACTTTTTTCCTCTCCAATTTATTAAAGGAAACGTCAGATGCTTTTGATTCGATCAGTTCGAGGAGAAACCATGGAAATGTTAACAAAGTGTATAGTTTTGCACGGAAATGTAAAATCTAATAACCTTCTTCGATCGTAACGATTAAAAGCACGATTAAAGAATTCTAAATAAATACGTATGCGTAGATTTATACCAACTTGCCACGTTCTTGTTTCTATTTGCGCAGTTTAAATGTCTATGAACGGACTGTGCTGCGATGTATCGGCCGTTGTACATCGTCAAACAGAGTTATAATTTACAATACATCATTTTCGTAAATTGTATCAACTTTTACCTTCCAGTATCTTTTAATCTCTGTCTCCTCTTTGCGCATCTCTCCCAAGACAGTCGATTAATTTCTGAATATTTTCAGAAGCGTAACCCACGTTATCTCGAAACTAATAGCTACCATTCTCTGTTCTTAGTTCCAGTGTGCCATTTCGTGTTTTCGTGTTCTAAAGGCATAGCCGATAAAATGATAAAATTGAACTGTGAAAAGAAAGAAGAACGCAGCGTCGAAATTTCCGTCCAAACGAATCGAAGCCTTCGAATATATTAGAAACGTATCTGATACGTTCAAATGCGTCGAAATATTTCCGCGTATCATTCGTGAAATCTTCTCGTATATTCCGAAAAATTTCGTTATGCTTCGTTTAGGATTAATTGTTTCTCCCTGGAAACATTCTTCCAGATGTTACACGGTACTGGAAAACCGCAGTTAGTATGGCAAGAACGTAACGGCGTGTATTAAAATTCACTAGCGTCTTGGCTAAGCTGTACTACATTGCAGCTAACAGGCTGTGTAACACGTAAAGTTTAACATTTCAGGCGTGTCTGTATTACGCTTGGATGTGCTTCATTCGCGGATGTTATATTTTTTATTCGATTCTACTTCGCGAACTTCTGCAATAACCACAGAGCGAAAGAGAGAGAGAGAGAGAGGGGGGAGGGGAGGACTCGTTTTATCACGTTTTATTTCAACGTAGTACGAAAGTTAGAGTTTAAAAATATTCCGGGCCGGCTGTTGATCTTAAATCATAAGCCACGCAATTAAAATATTATGCTTCTCCTACGCGGATGCATTCTTTATTTCATGGAGCAAAAACCGTACAAAATATGAAAAACCGGAAAAATGTCCACGTTGCGGAGAAGTGGAGAGTAAGGAACGCGTATGACCGTCCCAGTTCGTATAGGACGTACAGTTTGTTAAACGTTTACACGTTGGATAATCGAAGGCCGCAGGTGAGAACGCGATAAGCAGCATTTTTCATCTCTCGCTGGAAAGCAATTTGCAAATTCCACGCGCTATCGACCAATTGCACGCGAAATCTAATTTTCCGTTCGATTTTTAGTTCACGCTTTAAACGCGCGATACCTCGCTCTTTTCGACATTTTGTTTATCCATTTTATTTTCTCCGTCCGTGCGTCGCGCGTGTTTTTACATTACCGCAGGTGGAATTAATATAAATCGACGCGATCCTGTACAAGATCCTCCTGAACGTTTAAAAACTACAAGCAACGTTAATCACGCGGACTGATATCGACTAAGCGAAACTCACGCGATAATCAGAAACAAAATCCTTTAGCTCGTTTTTAACCACTTAATCGCCGCAAATTTGAAGAATCGGAAAGCCAAACGAAGTTACAGGGCAGATGCTGAAACCGAACCGGAGAAGCGCCGAGAGAAAACACAATCTACTCGCAACACGATCGAAACTCGAGGAATCGCGAATTTTTATCATCGTATCTAGAGAGATGCGTTTGTCGTAAGTACTTTTCCGCCGTGCTCTATAATTAGAGACAAAAGCATCGTGCGTCCTTGAATAGTTTCATTCACGTAGCATCCGACGTCGGCGCGAGCGGATGTCGCAGCGACGATCTACGGCCGCGAGCGACACTTATAAGAAAATTGTTCGCGTGATAGCGTTAAACATTAACGGTTCGAAGGTTATCCGTTGACTTCTCGCACAATTGAAAAGTTCCTCAGGGTCGGTTTTGAAGTGGGCTGCTGTGTCGTTGGAGAAAATGAAGCCGAAGAACAAAGCACGCTGATTACTAGCGTGGTCAAAAGACAATGCAATGTAATGGGAATGGTTGGAACAATACCGGGAGAGACTGAACTATCACAAGGCGAGTGCCTATCAACATGTACTTCGATGAAGTGCGCATACTGACAGAAGAAACGCGCGGGCAACAGATAAATACGCCCCCTTGTTGCGCTCAATACCTTCCGGGAATGTACAATTTTTCTGTCCGCCTGATATTTCCTTTCTCCAAGATGGAAGGAGTCGTATATATCGCGACGCGATTTGTATCTCGTTGGTTCTCTGCTAATAGCTTATTAGTATACTCTAGCTTGTTCTAAAATATTTTAACGTAGAAGCGTATATTTTGTCTTAAAGCGTAAAACGATGATAATAATGGAAGATGGGGCAAGAGTGTGTTTCATTTGAATATACTTTGCCAATATTTGAGCACGAATTCTCTTGGGATATTTTGAGTTTCTTCAAAAATAAAGGAATATCTGTTTTATTAAGATATTTTTAGGACGTTTCGTCAAGATGTTTTTAATTGGCGGAGGAATTTATTTTCTTGGATGTTTATTCTTCCACGAGAGCAAGCAAACGCGATGCACGTTTCAGAAGAGCGGCGCAGCTAATTATGGAATAATCAATTGTATCGAAGATCTCAAAGTGCGTATATCACGGGAATAGATTAATATTACTGTACTATGCTGGATACTGTGTTAACTAATTGATGGTTCATTAATGCCTAATCAATCGGCGTATTAATGTATATTTACTTTTTGTTTTCGAATCTCGACACCACACACATTGATACATTCTGTTCTTAATTCGATAACTTTAGAATTCGTTATAACTTGCAAAACCATGCATCAGAGGTACGCGTGCCTGCGCAATGTTTGCGCCACTCACAGTTACGTCGCATTTTGAATAGAATAGAGTAGGTATAATTTAGATCAGGCATTAGATAGATCTTTAATTACAAGGAAGTTTTCTCAAATAAAATTAGAGTACCCCGAATTTCAAGATAGGAAAATTTCCTGTTGGGCTGAGTGCCAGGGAGCAGCACCGAGTCTAGTCAAATAATTGCTTTCCTCGAGTGTCGTCTATCTAAATATTCGTATCTATATAAAAATCGGTCAGTTGAAATATGCTTGTCATGATATTATTATTATTTCGATTAGCATTAACATAATGCTCCGCCTAAATGTTAGCGATATACAGCATTGTAATTCCTCGCGTAAACTGCACTTTAATTGTTTCATTATTTTTCCGAACAAGAAACTTCGTATCTAATATGTATTCATATTCTCCTCGAGCAAGAAACTAAGTCGATGCACAGAGTGAGAAGAATTATAGTTTAATAGTTTCAATAGTTTCTAATGCGATGAACAATACGATTGTCAATTACAATTTATACACTTGTAATTTATCGCTTGATCAAAAACTCAGAATTCGCAAGCTGCTTTACGAAAGTGTAGGACTACTGGACCTTGCTTACTTGACTGTTGTAAATCCATGTCATCGCCTTCAAGTCCTAATTCGCTGAAATAAAGGCCATTTCCCTTGGGCCTAGTTTCTCTCTGTTGATCTGCATTAGCACTTTGCCAACCTCCAAGGTATCAAGATGAAAGGGATGCTTGGGACCTAAAGGTGCGTTCAGACGATCAATATTATCGTCAATATTATTGTCAATATTTAAGGTTCTCAGCGTTGTATTGACGCTGTACGTAAGTACGTGTATTGGTTGTTTAGACTGTCTAAAGGTTCTCTCAGGTACGATAATGTTGAGAATCTTAAATATTGACGATGATATCGATCGCCTAAACGGCCCTTAAGAGGACTAGCCAGGTTCCGAGATGTCCATCGATCCAATTATCACCGTTTATATTTCGTAACGCGATACGAATCAACAGAGAAAAGCTAGTTGGACAAATTTTGTTCGTGCGAATTATTTTTCCAAAACTCTCTTGTACGGAAGAACTAAACGATACGAAACCACGCTTGAATTTTGTTTGCGATATTTCTCAAACTGGCGTCGCTTTCCCTTTGTTTAAGATTTTAGTGGGATACATCGACGAAATTGTTGTATCAACCGACCGTCCATTTCGAAGACTATCGGGATCGTTAATGGACATGTTCTGGAAAAATCGATAAACATAATATAATTATCTTGCAATCGTTCGTTCGAGGTTGGCAAGTGGCTAAAGTTAACGTGGCGAGAGTTGCGTGGAAACTGGCGCTATAACGAACGAGTATATCTGTCCAAGCAAATTTGTTTACAGCATTCGCGTAAATAGTAGCCCATAAACTATGCTATCTACTGGTTCGGATTTCAAGTTATTCATATGTTAATACACGTATTTCCATATTTGGCAATCGGCCAACTACACTGTCCTTCATATTGTTCCCTGTGCAACGCGATATCCCTACAGCGTCCCATACATCCGCAAATCATTCTACTTTGCCCTGTTATTTTGGGTGATCCAGCAAATCGATTTCTATAAGCTCGTTATTCTTCGCCACTTTGTTTTTCGCTCCGCGCCATTCTCCTTCCGGCCTTTCCGCTTCCATCCATCGGCATTCGGCCGACTCTCTTGTAATTTTCGTATCCATATAGCTTTCTATTTGACTGTTTCTTCCCTTGTCGCGAACGCGAGGAATCAAGTCGCGGCGATAAACAGAGGCGGCGGATGGAAATTCGCCGTGGAATCTGCATGCGCACAGACGGAAGCACGCGGAGGTACACAAAGAAACGCACGAGTCAACGGGTAGAAGAGATTGGGCTTATACAGAAACGGGTTAGGCAAAGAGGTGCTGCTGTAAACGCGCGCGTGAAATATTTGTAGAACGCAAGCGTGCGTTCGACCACGGAAAGGAAACGACGTTGCATTATTGCACAACCATACCGTATATTGTATTAAGGTATTATACATCGAGCGCAGTCACGAGCCATCGTGCCAATGCTCCTCTCAGCTTGTCCAGGGAATAACGTCTAGCGATATCAGTTTCAGAATGGCTACAGATTTCGCGTACGCGTGTATTTCTAATATTTTCGTGTCTGCTATGCAGGAAGGCCTGGCTGGGCTCGACGCTCGATAGATTTTAAACTTTCATAGGAAATTTTAGCATATGACAGAAGGAGACAGAGGCGGAGGATGTGCCAAAAATTAATTAGATTTATAAAACGTAGGCAAGCGAATTTTGACGCTAACGTTTCGCGATTGAATCGGTTTACAATCTTATTAAAAATACGCGTGTAATAACAAGGAGAATATATAAAAATACAAAATACCAAATATTGGCAACTCGATTTTAACATTGCTCTCTCGTTACGTAATTTGTCTTTCAAGCATCTCTGTCGAATTTATTTCCTGACCTTTGAAGGTGAGAAACTCTATCAATGGCGCGACAGGTTTGCATTTTATTATTAGAAACGAAGGAGATATTTGGAAGTTTGGTTTCCATTCGGACACTTTATACAGAAGGGGACACGTTCAACAAATTTCAATGAGATTTGATGTATGTTGCCAAGCTTAATCTTTCGAATAATTTCGTATATACGTAATACGTATCGGTTGTATATTTTTTCACACGCGTTCGCTCGTGTCATTGTATATTATTCCGCACAACATTTGCATCGCCGCGCCACTCATTTTCTCCGTGTTAGCTGCATTTACGGTAATGAGGCACGCGCATAACATGCGCGCGAAAGGTATTCACCATAGCAATACAATATCATTCGTGCGTTATATTCGCGTCGAGTATCAATATCTCACTCAGTCGTTATTTCTCGTTCGCTCGTATTAATTCCCGAAACGGTTACTCAAATAAACGCCCAGATACGGTCTCTACTGTATTTACACGTACGTACTGTCGCAAATATTTTCGATTACGAACATATCACCGAAACTAAAACTGATAACCGCGGCTACAGATAGAAAAACCACACGAGAAGAAACGTAATAGCCGCATTTTGTTCAACGTCGTTTCTTGGACCGAACGAGAGCATTTTAACGCGTCATACGTAGCTGAAAATGCAGACGCGTCCGATTAGACGCAAAGACGGTAAGCATCTTGAAAAATTGCCGGGTGGTGCAGGAGCGAAGAATGTTCTTCGCAAAAAGATCAAAGGTGCGATGATGTATCGAGAAGCAACGTTTTACAAAGGCAACGAAACATCGGGCGTTTAGCCCGAGAAGCAAATAGCAAGAGAATTCTCTCAATTTCTGTCAAAATGGAAAGATCTGTTTTATCATTCTTTTACCTCGACGACGTATTTTGAAATCATAAGAATGCGTGAGGTGTGATCGTGAAACGTGATAGTCGATATACAGGAGAGCAGCCGAAACTCTAAGACAGCGAAAGAAGGAAGTGAGTAGCGAGATTGTAGAGATTCGTGGTCAAAGAATGTTAATCAAGTTGAAACGAAAGTAGGGAGAAGGCAAAGAGCAGTTGCAACGCGAGAAAAGTCGAAAGAAATCGTAAAAGAATGGAAAAGTGACCACAGGAGATTATCGAGCTTGTGCAAAGATTAGCCAGACACGTACAAAGACTGTGAGGAACGTTGCGAAAGAGTAGAAGTAGTCGAAGCGAAAGCTCGTTATAAATACAAACATCCACAGGTGCAAATGATAATGTCGTATAATAGCGATAGATTCGTCAAATGTCAAACGTAATTCGATAGTGTTGCTAGGCTAAACCTATGAAACATAATCGTACATATATTTGATTCCTGTTAGGATTCACGGTTACCACGTTGTTCCACAGTGGCTGCAAATAATGTTTGCTCATCACTGCGTTTATTATAGCATTTACGCTCTGCTTGGTTAGCTCCGAGTATATTAAATTTCGTATCATTTAGCAGTACTTTAGCGCGGGTAAAAAAGATTCGATGCTACGAAGATGAAACGTAGAAGCTGAGAGATGCACGTGCAGATACGAAAATGAAATTTTGTTCGATTTCAAATTCAATTTGAAATTCGTTTTTCTCGGCAGCTCGAGGTCTCAAGCGAAAAAACGTTATTACCTTCTTTCGATTTATTTTTGCACGTAGAATCACTACTCTACCTCTTGTACACCCTGTATATTTATTCCTAAAGTTTTCTCGGTAAATTCGATCTCGTTTTCAACGTCAATCGCGAAATTATACGCGTTCGTTTCTCGATTAGAATTCTGCCGGCTTCCGCTCGCTCGAATAGCGGATGAAGATATTAAGATGTTAATATTGTCCCGTGGCAATGGTAATTTTCTAAGCGAACGCAGTTTTATCCCATATCTTGCGCTTCTCCCGCAGCTTTAAAGCAGAACCACGTATTTACTATCGAGCATTTTTATCGCCGATGTCACCCCGTACTGAATCGTGTTATTGTCGTCCCAGTTGGAAATTATCCAGGGTACGACCGCTGCCGATTTAACCGGAGATCTGGGAACAACGCAAATATCAATATCTGCTACCGAGCACTTTCCTATAGGAGCTCGCATTTCATTGGTATTAAAGATATCCGATATGCATCGAATTGCGATTGCACTTGGACAGCCGCGTTAACCTGTTCTCTCTATCTACTGGCATTTTCTTAAACGTTAAAAACTTGAACGTCGTTTAAAAATTCATTGTCCGAGGACCTATCGATCAATCCAATTTACATACGCAACTCATTCTCGTCGAAATCAAATAATTCTGCGCGTTGCGTTCGAAAGCTGTCTCAGCTGGTAGAATCGTGGGTCTGAGATTCTCGCGCATTTTCTGTCGCACGGATAAGAGTATTTGAAAGTAAAATCGAATCGGATCTCAGACAGATTAGAGGGAACGGATCACGGTATATCTCAATGCGTTCACTGTTGGGATTTTCGCAGTTTTCATTTTTACGCTGCGCTGGCTTAATTCGAAACTTAAACGCTAAAAGATCGAGACCCTTTCATTCTGTAAGAGACTCTGCTACGACCGCCGCTCTTACGTTTTCGCTGGGTCAGTTCTTTTAACTCGAGCACGCCAGGCTAACCAGGAACATTTTCTCGCTTTTACTGACCTAAATCAACGGAGAACGAACGACCGAGTTGCAAAGCTCGTAAAATTGTCGCATGAGATCTCTCCTTTGGTAATTTCCGATATCTATGATCTCGTCACCCTCCTGGTCATATGCTTTTTTTGCCCTGTCCTGTTCACGTGCTCTTTAATCCTTTCACAAGACAGGTCCCATTTTTATTCCGGCAAAGCGATATGAATTTTTTCTTTTTTCTTTTTTTTTTCTTTTTTTCTTTTTTTAATGTTACTCACAGAGAAGCGCATGCACGCGGAGCAAAAATTGACGCTCTTGATTAATTTGTCACGCAATTTCCATCGTTACGTGTAACTTCGTGCGATCGCTTTAGCATTCACGCGTAGCGTATAACGCTTTTAAGCGGAGATATAGATTTGAATTTTTTCGATCGTCGGAACTTTTACAGAAAGTGTCACTCGTTGCTCGTAACGTTAATTCGTTACACAGTCACGGTCGTTATTCGTAACGTCGTGCAACTACTTCAATATTCAGCCGTGTAACGCTTCCATGCAGAAGCGTGGATTTTAATTGCTGACATTTGTACGGGAAGTAACTCGACTATATTTTTATACTATCACTTATGCGCAGAATATCGACTAAACAATTCTGGCCGGTTTAAAAATCAGAGAATATATTAGGATTGTTAAATATCTTTGCGAAATATCCTTGCATTCACGCTCTTGGTACTCGTTTAATCGACCACTTAGTGACATTCAGCGCTACTTTAATGGACCATTACATCGCTTTAATGTATCACGGACGATTCTTTGGGATATAATATTCCATTTCACTCGTTTAATTATGACCTGTTATTTAGAGCAATGCATCGATTGTTCCGTCACGTTTGAACTGCCTGTAATTAGTTATTGCTTTGTAATTTCATCGACGATATAATACCTTCTTTGGCGCTGTTATTAGCATTTTCTTGTTAACAGATCAATATTCGTTGCTCGTTTGAACATTGTTTGATTTCGGAAAGAGTATGTTTCGGTGTCGTCGATGAGATTCATATCGATGACCGAGGAAAACGCAATGTAAAATATACTTTTCTACTGTCAAAATCCTCTGCTTGACTAATACAACTGTTTCAACATTTTTATACAATTGACCCTTTACGACACGAAGCTGTGTTAGACCCGTCGAAGAATGACAATTTCGAAATTCTTGTCGAAGCTCGAGGCACTTTCTGGAATTCTTGAAATTTTAACGCCAAAGTATTCAGCCATAATTTCATCGGTCCTGTTTACTTTTTGTTTTGTCAATCGATTCGGCATAACCGGTTCGTACTATATTTACGAGCATTGTGCGAAGAAACAGCGAAAGAATTAAAAAAAAGCTGTGATAAGTAATTGATTATGGAAGCAGAGCTTGCAAAAGGTAAAAACAGCTTTCGGAGGGAATACGCAAGGTAAAGAGACGAGGAGAAAAGTTAGGAAAAAAAAAAAGGTAATATGAAGCGACGAAAATGGATTATTTTTCAAGTTTACTTTACGATGGAAATTCGGGTTAGAATTTTGAAAAGTTATTGGCCATTTTATATTTTTTTCGTACGTAATTACCGATAAACACTGGTAACGATTAACCGATGTTAAAGAATAACGATAATACAATAAATAGCAATAAATAATTAGCCGTATGTAATTACCGATAATCACTCAGTCATTATACAACGACGGTAAGCCTTATTTTGCAATGGCTTTTGAACAAAAGCCGGCATGAAATTAATCGCCACCTTCTACAGAAATGTAAATTTTGCCAACGATAAATGAAACCAGATTTCTGTGTATTTAATCTAATCTAATTGTAGAAACATGATCGATAACGATAGCCAGTAGGTAAAATGGCAGTTACGGTGAAAGAGCAGCGGTTTGTGTTTTTGTTTAACGCCAATTTCTCGCAAAAATTTTGTAAACTTGGCAACGATACATTTTTAGAGGTCCAAATGATTTTTCGTAAAATATACGAATAAAAGCTTGTATGCAGGCAATAGGATACAAGTTTTGACACTTTTAATCACCTAAAGGACCGAATGAATGGATCAATGAAGCGTAATAGGGAGATTGTTAATACAAGGATAAAGTATTTAGAGACAAAGAAGAGAGACGACCAAAGAATTGATATATTCTTATACTATTCTAAGTTGTCATGCGAAACTTCAGTTTTGGTTCTGTTTTAGCCTAACCCTAAGCTACGCGAAGCCAAGTCCAATTTCTGATCCATCAGGCTGAAGTAAACAAACAGACTCGTGCTTTGGTAATTATAGTACTAAAGTTTCGCAATGGATCATCCGTGAGAAACTGCTCATAATTTGGTCTTCGTTTCACGCGGTGTGCACGGTGTGTAGGATCGGTATGTAGGTTAGAACAAAGCAGCCACCTTGCTGCCTTCCTTCCTCTGTAACGTAACTCCTTTTCGAGCAAAGTTAACTCAGCTGAGCTAACATATCCCTGGGATTTAGGATTATTTAAGTCGGTAATAACAAAGCTGGCTTCGGTGTCGTTCTCGTTTTCCTAGCAGTTGTTCACGCTGTCAGACGTAACGCCTCTCTATTCCTCTTCTCTGTCTTCCGTGCCGACTCTTGCCACGGCCCTCTTTAACATATACAGTGAAATTTAATTACTTCGAGCGGGCACTCGCCAAAACTCCACTTGAGCGTGTAATAATTTCGTCGGAAGCCGAGAGAAATGCCGGGAATGAGGAGGATTGGGAAAACGAACGCTTCCCAGCCCCTCGACAGGAACTCGCGACTAGCAGAGATATTCTAATCCTTCCCGCTTGCTTCCCCTTTTAATCCCTGTCTATCTGTACACCTAGCCTGCGCCGCGATTAATCGAATTCCCACTTTTTGCGCCTCTTCCACGTCTTGGATGCCGTATCTTCCTACTAATGACTCGGTTACGGCTGCCCCATCGAATCTAACGCGATTTTAGTCGCTTAGGAACGATGTCACTCGTTACATTTCGCTACTCGTTCTACGAGTTTTGTTGTTGCTTTCGCTGAACGAACGAACGTAGGCAATTGTCGTGGCTTTCGCTTTCGTCTTTTAACCGTCGATGTCGATCACCGAGCGCGATCAGCAGTTCGCAACGGGAATGAGAAGAAGGATCGACGCTGATCGCCGGCCACCACAGAATCACTAAGAATTTCCTCCGCTCATCCTCAAGATGGGAACAAGTCGCGATCTCCGGGATCAAGACAAGTTGCACGAAATTAATCCACTTCGTGCCTCCTGCAGAAATCCGATTTGTCCTCGCTCCGATTGTTGCGACCCTCGACTATAGGTGGCGACTAGTCGGTTTCAACCGATCGGTTGATATCGCTAACCGTGAACGCTGTTAACGTTCAGGACGGAGGTAGAGCAACGATGAAGATAGACGTAACGTTTATTTGATTTATTCGCGCTATTTACGTGGTCACAAAGAATGTAGAACCGTGTATCGCACTGGGAACACTGTGTTCCAGAGTGAACGTAGGTTCCGTGTAGCCTGAGCGCGAACTGTGCGAGAACCGAATGAGAACTGTTTGAGTCAAAGGTTATTGCAAGACTGACTGGCTAAAAACTATTGGAAAACGCCCTTTCTTCCTTGGCTCCTGAGCTCTATCCTTGGTCCCATCCAAGGGTGTTCTTTTCCCTATGGCGTCCGCGAGCTGGTGATATGTTCCTACCAATTTTGTGACCGACGAGCTTCGTGGATGTACCTGCTCTGGTATTACTGATTAATACCAGATGCTCTTCTCAGAGCGGACCCATGGCGCCTCTTGACGAAGTCCGCATTGTGAAAATTTACAGCGGACCCGTCTGGCACTTAGGATGTTAGTTAGCCTCTAAAGTCTACAACTTGGGAGGTAGAAAATAACAACGTCCCTGACCAAGACAGTGTGCTGTTCGGGTCAAAATTTATCAGTCAAAAATTATCGTCGATCATCTCGTCATATGCTATGACAAATTTCTTGGTGCAATAGAGGAAGTTGGAAGTGTTATTTGGAGTAAATTTTGATCGACCTATTTTCTGGTACGATCCTTGTATTGTACGGTAATTATGCAATATCTTTAATTACATATCTTTACAGTATTTTGTCATTAGGTTGTCCGAAAAGTTTCTTTCGTTTTATAAGGAAATGATAGACGCACAATTTATTTTGATTTACATTATTTTATTGAATTACGTATGATCCATTTTGTTCTATTAAGATAAAGACCATAACATTTGACAGATTAGGTTTCGTGTTTGTACAGAGATGCGTTGTTGTAAAATACGTGTTTGCAAAAGGAAGAGACTTTTGGGACAACCTAATACTATTACCTTATGATTGTTCATGTTGATTTTAATATTTTTCGGAATAATCTTTATTGTACAATGCGATTGTAAAGGGAAGATCATTATCGAACAATTATTTTGTGTTATTGTGAACAATAACTTTAGCGTTGGAATCTGTGCTGTTAATTTTTATCACTTAATGACAGATTTCTTAGTTTCCAACGTAACAGCTTTGAATATCTTTGCGTTAGTGTGATACTTAACGTTGAGGATATTATGTAGGCAGTTTTTGTTAGTTACATTTAACGTATATACGTGCATAATACTACAAGTTTGGTACATACTTTCGTGGCTAATGTGATCAGTTTTTTTGTAAAATATGTCTCAAGTTCCAAGAAGCAATACATCTTCACCGTTTCCCAGTTGCAGATCTTTAGAGAAGTTACGTTTCGGGTACGCTTAAAGTTTTAAACTTTAACATTTTCACGTTTCGACCAGAACTTCAACTTTTTTTGCGCCATTCATCATAGCGTATCTCTGCGCGACATCGTATATTTTTATGCAACGCTATTATTTTTACATTTTTATATTTTCGAGCATTGAAATTTCTTAACGGCAGTATACAGAATAACGCATAAACGTTGTTTCGCTGTTTGCAAGTTTCGAACTAAGATACGAAGAGGGCATGTAGCAGCAGAAACACGACAGAAGATCAGACGTTTCGATGCTGTTGTTTGTGAATAAGTCAAAAGGTGCCAACTACACTTCCTTAACCGAAATTCTTTAACCAAAAAATAAAGCAGCTGTTCTGTAAGCAGCGTAGGCACGCTTGAAAATCATGGTTACAAAATTTCAAATATTTTTTTATTTTTATTACAATTACATACATCTTTTAACGATTAATGATAACGACTGGATAGCATTATTGATTACGCGTTAACGAGCATAGAATTCCCGACGATCTAGATCATTGTTAGTTTGCACATTTCGTAAATATCTTTGTTTAAAATGTCGTGCATCCTGTGAATACCCATTACGGTTTTGCGAATATTTTATCCCACAGCATACCGATGTCAATTTACAAATAAATACAGCACACAAATACGCTAAAATTAATGAAATATTCAAACACTTAATTCTATTAAATACACCGTTTATCGTGCAAATAAAATATGAAAATGAAAGTAATATTGCTCTAATTAAAGTAATCATCGTATTTCATGCGAATTATGGAAACAGAATGTTTCTCTTATTTGTTGTTATTCCACGCGTTGGAAAATACGCGTATTAAGTGCTTGTAATCGTCGAAAATGACATTTGAACCTTGCGATGTGCACTAGCACTACAGATCATGCAGCAAACACGTTTTTTTATTTTATTCGCATTTTACAATTCGTCCAACAGGACATTTGGTAAATTCTTATATCATTGTTGAAAAATAACACGCGGATGGTTACCCCCAGCGGGATACCATCTTCCAGATTGTCTATTCCATTTCTTTAGCGAGGTCAGTGGCATGCTTGTTCCTTGGTCTTCTTTCTATGAGATGCAGCATATACATGCTGTACTAATTAAGAAATGTTAGGAACATCATCCTAATGTAGGAAACTATGGATGTAATTATTGATAAACCTAAGTAAGTTTGGCAAACGTCAACAACTCAGTTAGACAAGGTTTAATCGATCACCGTCGAAGTTACATGGCCACCAATTAACAAAGTTATGTAAAGATTTCTCATATAGAAAGAGGACTAAGGAAAAAGCATCCCACTGTCCTCGCTAAAGAAATAAAACGGACAATCTGGAAGATGGTGTCCCGCTGGGGGTAACCATCCGCGTGTTACTTTGCAACAAAGGTATAAAAATCTACCAAATGTCCCGTTGGACGAATTGTAAAATGCAGAATAAAATAAATAAAAAAAAAAAATGTATGTATATATATAAAGATTCACAAAAGACGCGTCGATTAAGATGCTCGTTCGATCAAGACTTCCTATTTGAAAACACGTTACGCTTAACGAAATATTCCATCTTTAAGACGATATTATTACGCCGCAAACAAATAACTTCTAAAAACATTCAAAAATTTTGCTATCGCTTAAGACACGCTCACGTTCGTTGCTGTTAATCTTAATCCGGTGTCGCGTAGTACACGTACGTACACTTATATCTTTGAAAATGTCGCGTCCGCCTTTACTGCTTTAGCTGTTTCTAGATTTTCGATTATCAATTTTTTGATTTTCTCAACGAAAGTAAGAAATTTACTCGGATGCTCGAACGTTGAGAGACGATGCTTCCGTACTTATAATTCCTGTACAACTATTTTCAAGCGCTTTAAAGATTTCTCAAATGATAAAGTAGAATGCGTTTGTAATCCGCTCCTTCGTGTTACCAACTGTTGTTGGTAACTGTTCATAAGCCGAGGATTCTTCGTTTTACATAATCCCACAGAAAGAAATCCGTGGCTCCTAAATCAAGGGATCTCCGCGGAATAGCCACGGAGCCTCCTCGACCGATTCAATGACGCGGATAATGTTCGCTCAGAGAGTTCCAAATACGATAATCACAGCGAGGTGGAGCCCTATCGCGTTGATATCGGTCCTTAAGTCAAGCAGACTTGGAGCAGACTTGGCCTCTCGTTTCGAAAGAGAACGAAGTACATGCTATGTCTGTGGCACTATATCCTTTCGCATACAGCGAAGAAAATATTCAAACACTCGTAGAAACGTTTCGCGCACATACGACAACCATAACGAGAGAAACTGAACGCGCAGCTTCTAAAGCAGAATAATCTTTTTGAAACTGGACCAAACGACTCGATCGTTTTTGAGAAGTTAGAGGAATCAGTTAAAAAAAATTTCGTATAAAGACGCGCAATTGGTCGGAATCACAAAGTTAAGGCAAGGATGATTTCTTACAGTAATGAAAATTTAAACGACACGGAAGATCGAAGATTGTGGCTCATTGATACAACGAACAATCGACTGTTGGAACACTCCGATGATTTTTGCAAACTGTATCCTCGCAATAAAATATCTTGCGACTCTTACGTACGCATTTTCGGGTCCTTTCGAATCTTACAAAATTCGATCACGACATTTGTATTATATTCTATCTCTGCAGTGTTAACGTTTCACCGCCGAGATATTCTTCACGATACGTTAGTTGTTAGAATTTCTGTCGTACAAATTTACGCTCTTATACTAATTTACAAATTTACCATGCGTCTTACGTAATTCGAGAATCGCGAAATTCCCAAGGTTCGAGCATTCTATGCTCGTAGGATTAAAGAATATCGCTGCGGATTCTACGTATAAGACTTGACGAGGATTTGTGGCCGAAAAGAAGAAACACATTTTCACGTGTATCATGAAAAATGTACTGCCGGAAAGTGATACATGAAAGATATCCTGGTTGCCGCGCCATATTGTGGTCACGTATATCTAGAAAAAGAAAAAAAGAAAAAAAAAGAAAAGAACCAGAACAGTCTCCCTTCCTGTCATAGTTCATGGCTCTTAAAATGGACTCTGATGTCCAACCGGAGTAATAATTTTTCTTAACGGTTACTTTAACCCCGTTCGCTCTCCGCGTTCTTGCCTCGACCTTTTACTTCGCCATAGAATCTTTACTACTTTGAACGCTATTATTGAATCGTCGAGTCTGTCGTTTCGTTTAACAGCTGGCCCTGTTGCTATTTAGTCGTCGTGGACTCTAAAGATGACACGTTGTTTGCTTCAGGTCGGTTTCTTGTTAAATTGTCGCGTGGGTAAAGCAAATTTTTAAATAACCGGGCAAGCAGAGAATCGTACTTTTTTTTATCGCAAAAATATTGAACCAGTTAATTCTTGGATCAAAATTGTTGCTGTTGTATTTTAGCATATTAAAATAACGTTACGCGGGAGATTCTAGAAATTTTAATCTCACACCTTGAATAAAGAAATATTGTTTCTTCAAATATGGAAGGGAGAAAATCGCGTATTTTATATTGTAATAAAATAGAGATTCTACGATTAAACAACGTTGATAATTGTTTCGTATCTCGCAAGAAATACAGTGGAATTTTGCTTATCTGTAGCAAACTTGCTGTTCGAGACGACGTTTATACGCGCTGTGAATACGAATTGACTTATTTTGTGAAATAATTTTCACGAGAGGCGATACTTTGATGTCTCGAGCAAATACAATTTTGTTTTCAGTATGAAACTCCCTCGTACAAGCATCCTCTTATCTTCGAGGTGCGCTATGCGAGCCTTGCTTGATATCGTAGGTTGAGTTCTTTCTCGCAAATCCCATAAACCGAATTATCCTATTTTTCTTAGGAATTATGGAAAATGAATTTACTGTCACGTAAATTCACGCTCGATGCTTTCCAAGTTTAGAAAACTCTCCTCTTTATCCCTCCATCGTGCCTTTGTTACGTTTCTATAAATCATGTTATCCACGGTACCTTATCAATATAAGTCAAGCGGACCAAATAATTTAATACGACTTCTCCTTTTCTTTGTTGCTTCGCCATCGAAACGGAATACGATGGTGCATCGTTGCGCGCGCGTGTCCAACAGCCTGAGCATAGCGTGAAAAACAGACTCTACAAGCACCAGAGCTCGCAGCGCAGATCAAAAGATTAGCCGATGCACAAATTATAAATAACGTTCGATGAATGCGCGACGACGCGACTTTCCATACTTCAAACACTTCTCTTTCATAATGCCCGTTTGAAAGCTATTTCGAGATACAAAAGCGAGCGAATAACGAGCACACATAAAACATCAAAGAGGATTGTTCGAGTTTGACCAAATTTACCAGCGTAATGAGATCAAACTTACGTTCACGTGGGATATTGCGCTTGTATCTATTACGCTAAACAGCATACGCGTTTTCCATGTCGATACTCGTCATGCTGCAAGTATATACATCAAACGTTATTTCTCCATAGCGAGGACATTAACGAGCATCGAGTTCCCCTTTCGTACAAACGTGTCTTCCGCTTGATCTTCGCTCTCTTGGTTTCTTAGGCAGGGATCTACGTACTCTTCCTAATGAGTTTGCCAGCAGATCCTGTACGAAACTCTCTCGTCTCTTCCCCTTCTGCTTCTTTCCTAACGCTACAATGTCATACTCGTTTTAGTACGACCCTCGTGAGACTGAAATTCGGCGACGAAGATATTCCTGTAATTTAGGCAGGAATACAGTTTAGCCATCTGCGAGAAAAGATATCTTTTATACTTTGGCTACAAGATCGAGCAAATTTTTTTTTTACATAGGTGGATAGGTATTAGGCGTTTTTTATATAAATAGATATATATACTTTTCAAATTTATACGTATGGTAATTCTCCGAAAGGCTAGCGATAGGTTTCTCTTTTGATCGAAAGAAACTTTTAATATCGATTAAAGAAGAAACTATCACAATACGTAACACGTGGATCAAGCAAAAATTTTTTTTTACATAGGTGGATAGGTATTAGGCGTTTTTTATATAAATAGATATATATACTTTTCAAATTTATACGTATGATAATTCTCCGAAAGAAACTTTTAATATCGATTAAAGAAGAAACTATGACAGTACGTGACACGTGGTAGCATGGAATCGTGAAACGATTTGGAGATTCTTTTTTCGGTGTATTGCCGCCGAACGACGCGTTAAATTTGATTTATGAATTTTAACTAATTATCAGAGTATCGCCAATGGTAAGAATCACATAATTTGAAACAAGAGTTACATCGACCTATTATAACGCGTTGTTTCAAATTCAAAAATTCTATAAAAGCGTTATCAGAAACGTGGCCAAAGAAGATATCTTTCTTTCAAGTATTTCTTTCTAATGTGTTTCAATGTATATCAATAAACAGGTGAAAGCTGTTATTCGAGGAAATTTGTTTATCAAAACAAACGTACCGTGTGTACATATTACGCGAGTATGCACATAACTCTCTCGTTTCCACGTTGTTCTAGATATAAGAGAGGCCGGAATTACAGGCACGAACCGATTTCGATTTATCCATCCAACATGTATGGCATCTGTTTGGTTCACACAAGGTGCAGGTAGTACAACATGCCATGCGGAGTCGAGGTTTACCTGTCATCATGTATATTCGCTTAATTAGCCGATTCTCGTACCGCAGATGACTAAATTGCTTCAGTCTGTGCCAGGAAATTAACAATTCCGTCTGAAACAGTCTCCCGTTTTTCTTCGTATTCTTTTCTCTTTTATCATTACGCACACTGACATGTTTAGTTTATAGAGCTTCGTTTTTCTATCTTTTGCTATCCATTAGGTACGAAGGAACTTGAAAGATCTTATCTCGCTTATATAAGCAAGCAGATTTATCGAAAATTTGGCAAACTTTGTCATATTGTTTTATACAACAGCGTAAAATTATCGCTTCCTCTTCTCCTTCTTCTTTCATTTTTTATATTGATTGGACAAACTGCGTTACTCGATTTAATCCATTCCTCGAAGTGCTGACAGACCAAATATTTAACGTGTACAAATCAGCAACATCTTTAAATGCTATAAATAATTCTTAGAAGGGTTTGGTATTTGCAAAATTTAAAGACGCGAAAGTGCACGCACGATACATGAAAATATAACGTGTAAGAGATTCGAAGCGGCCTACTTGAGATTTTTTAGTAGGTAAAACGAATCTCCATTAAAATTCTGTCTCTTTGGTTCTGTCCGTAAGAGCACAAATCCGCGTAAAAATCCGCAGTCCGGTAACGAGTAATTTCATGTACGTATAGGGCAATTACAAATACGCGGGCACTGCCTATATGCTTGTTCCAAGACAACGAGGGAATAAAAAAAGCTTCAGGCGCGCAAACGTGCATCGAGTTTTGCAGCTATAAATAATTAAATTTTACGCTGCAAATATTTGTACGCGTGCAGCTCATCGCATACCGGCGCAGGCATTTGGCGAGTGACATTGTGACGTGTTACGGAATGTTCGCAGTTGTCCAGGAAATGCATATGCCCGAATAAAGTACAGACGTGTCCAGTGTAAAATCAAATTGTTTTTAGCTTGAAAAGTTGACACCGAGATTTAGGCGTTTTTACTACATTCTTTAATCGAAATCTCTCGCGATAACAATAAGCTACTGCGAAATATACGTTGCAGTCATTTTTATTACTTATCACCTGACTGGAACCTACGTCTAACTCAAACGCAGAAATCTCTGGGAAGATGTACGCTATTACGCGTATAATATTAAACGAATTAATTAATATTTGCACGTATGTATCTCGAAAACTATAATGGTGATTACACACGTGTATATGAATCTACTATATATATATATATATATATATATATAACGAGTGGCAACATAAGTCAAAATCATGGAAATCGATGAGCTGTACGTTCTTTTATTTAATTTCTATTATAATTTGTAATTCGATGCGATCTGTTGAATTTTATGATTTTATTATAATTTTCATTGTATACGTAATACATATAAGACGTTGTAGAAAATAATATGGAGATATCAGCTATGTCGCTTGCGTTATAAATACCATATCCGGTGGATCTGGTTGTTCAACTTATTGCAGCTGTTCGTGCATCCGAAGTGATCTGACGCGAAAGTTTTATGTAGTGCGTAACGTATAAAATGAAACTGTGTATAAAGTAGAAATCATAATAAAATTTTACGCTCCGAAATGTCGTGACAGCAAATTTTACGTTCCAAAGTCGATGAACTCGTGTTCGTGTTTTTTCTTTTTTTTTTTCGGAATGTTTTATGCATTTAACTTCGATAGTGCCCTTTTATTCAAATTTTATTTAGGTGTATTTTAAACAAAAACACATTTATTATTATTCCATGCATAACAAGGAGATTGAAGGCAGTAAAATAAAATATGCTTCGAAATATTGTTATTGGTTATTAAAAAATATATATCGGATGAAACCTTTATGTAAAAGTTATCGAGCCGGTGTTAAATTCGCAATCGTAACTGTTTCCCTTTATTTTACAACCGCAATAATATTTGCATGCCGATAAGAAGTAGATTACGCAATTAATCATTTCTTTTAAACGAGAAATTCTTCTTCCGCGTCACTGATTAAATTTCGGAGAGAATTATAGTTTTACATTTGATTTATTAAAAATATTGCGAACTTGTTAGAAGCACGGATAACAAATTGCGCTGTTCAACGATAACGTCACGACGCCGATAGAATATCTGCAATTTTCCAAAATTACTTGAAAAATGAAATCTTCGCGTTCAAAGTGATTCGGTTAAAAATACTCAAATCGTGCGTATCATTTCGAAGCTTCTCGCGTTTCTTTTTTTTTTTTTTTACCAACTTTACTTCGAAATACAGACGTTCGGATTAACTTGCTCATCACCGTGGATCGAAATGTTTCAGATTTAAACGGACAAACGCAATCGCATCGGCGTATTACTACTAATAAGCGTCAAAAAAAAAAAAAAAAAAAAACACACATGCGCATTAAAAAATTCATTGAATTTGCTGAAGTGGCCACAGCCTCGAATTACGAACATTTTTCAGCGAGATTACACGTAAAAAGGGACGAAGAAAATATTGCACGAGGTTTGCACGATTAGTAAAACAGAGGAACTTTTTTTTATAAAATTTCACCCTTTATGGTCCACCTGTGTAATTTGCGCGTAATTGTCGCGTACTAACTTGAAATTCCATCTTCGTAACGTCACGCAGCTGGATTTTACGCGTTTAATTCCTTGTCCTGAATATCAGAACGCAGAGTTTCTCCAACAAATAATTTCTTCTGTAATTTTAGTTAACGAGAAATTCATTCATTTAAACAATCGTGTAAAACCGAGCTTGCGCTCTGCACATTTTTTACATTCTAATTGAAAATTAAAAGATTTCCTAAAGCACATTAAAATGGAACGATTGGACGCGTAAATCCTCCTGGTTCGGAGCAATTACGCGGATACTCGATTAAAAACGTTCTATCGACTTACTCCCAACCATTAACAACACCACACACTGCCACAAGAGACGAACAACTAATTAAAATAAATCAAAGAAAGACAAAGAAGACAACGACAAACTCTCGCCGCTGATCGTCGATGAGGATATTAAACAGGACAATATAACACAGACACATTTATATTAACGAACAAAGCAAACGTAAATATCACGTATATAGGAAGCATAACGTGAATAGGAACATTTCAACGAAGGACCTTTTAAAAAGAGAAGAATTTTAGTTAGAATTACAAGCGGTATCAGCAGGTTTTACAAAGGAAGAGAGTACAGGCGAAGAAAAATTCATACTTGATCCATCTATGTATATCGCTGGGAAACGAGTCTCCGCGCTATCAAGTCCCGAGGGTTAGTAATGTTACTGGAACAACGAGAGTAAACGTGGCTTACGCGTATAAGGCCTGGAGATTGAAAATCGGCTTGGCAGTATATTGGAGAGAAAGGCGAGGACGACAGTCGCAAAGATTGCAGCAGCTTAAGAAAAATATATTATATCTAAGAAGAACGTATACGACGTTTGACGAAGTACCTTGTAGCAACGACGCTACTTAACGTTCAGCCGCGTCTGAAATTTAGATCGGCTTACGCATTATGATTTTACGAGGGCGCCACTCGAGATTCTTAATCGACGAGGTTCCTTTTTACTTTTACCTGCGACGCGATTTTATCGCAGTTTATCGCGCTGGATACGTTTCATATATGCAGGATAGTAATCGTTACTAAACTGCGGGCGTTTCCGTGTAAATTTACATATTCGTAGAGGGAATTAAGAAACTGAGAAGCGACAAAAAGTTTCTCTAGCTATCAAATAGCATAAGAGAAGTTGCATGGAAATACATGTAAATCAGAAATTACATATTTTACGATGCAGTGCGCGTGGCGACGTAATTCGTATTGTTTCAACGATTCTTGTATTAAACCGAGATTCGAACGAAACCGACGAAGGTTTTGTATCGAACTTTTGCATATACAGAGTGTCCTTAAAGAGCGGCACCGAACTTATATCACGTGTTAATCGGGTCAAGTAAGTAAAAGACGTTCGTATAAATGAACTGTTTAATCGGAAACGTTTAAATGGAGAGTTATAAGCGTCGAAAAATTTGTACGAATCGCTTTGGCAGTCGCGATAAATGTTCGAAATTTCTACCGTCTGCAAGACTGCATGATCTATCAATGATCTATCGAAGTAAAGACAGTAGCAGTAAGTGCATTTGCGTTGGTCTGCGATTCTGTACAACGAATCTCGAGAACGAGTTTCTGGGAAATCTTTGAACGCTCATGATTCAGACATAAACTTATACGAACTTTTCCCACGCATTTTGTACGATAGACACCAAGTATGATACGCTCGTAGAATTTCCGTAAAATGATAATAAATTTTCGCCGAACAAATAACACGCTATCTGCAACGCTTTGTATTCAATTGTAACGAAACGCGTTGTTTGTGTCGTGGGCAGAATGTAGCGAATCCTAACACCCTTTGCGATTTATTCGCGGTAATTTATTTGCATAAATAATTACTCGTTGAATTTCTGCCCTAATTTACGTAACAGTTGTGTAACTGGCGCTAACTTGCGCTCAAATGACACGCTTTAACACCGAGAATCAATTTCTGCGTTAACGTTAACGGCGCAGCAGCGATCTCCGAAATGTGAGAAAATCGCGCACCTTTTTATTATTTCATTATCGCGACATTTACCTGGTCACTGTCAAGAATTAACTAAGATATTTGCTCTTCAAAAATGTTCAGCAGGTAAAGTTTGGCAGGAATGGAAATTAAAATCGACGATTTAGAACGTGCAAGCAATTGTTTAATTATCGTCCGAAAATTCTTATAGATTGGTACAATTGAAACGATAACAGTAGAATTAGATGCTCTGACTATTGCCATTAAATTTTATTACCATTGTATTTAGCGACGTTTCATTTCACGCCAATTTTATGGTTAATAACCGTTTGTATATACCTAAAATATTAATGTTTCATTTTTAATCGAAGCTTAAATATTTCACTTGAACGATTCTGCATAAAATTTTCGATACGCTATGACGAACATGGTACACGTTGATATAAATTTTTTTTATTCAGTATCTGAAATTGTAGTTTCAAACGAATTATACGCGGGTATATGTACATTCAATTCTAAAACGCGTCCGCATTCTCAGTATATTATGCTATTGGGTTTAATAAAAAAAGAAAAAAGATCAATCTTTACGTAGCATTCAAACGTGAACGTTTTTGATGATTAAGGACGATTAATTGTTACATCCGATCGAACGGTACCTACTGCGCACGATGAATTAAAAGGTCGATCTATAAAACATTGAGAAAATAAAATTGCAACAAGATGAGAAGTACATACATATATAACATATATAAGTCTGTTTAAAACTCTCGTCCAAGCGTACACAGAGAATTATTAAATTAATTGTTATTCATTTACAAATGACCATTTCAGAGCACTAAATTCGACGAATATCCGTACCGCGGTTAACAATTTTGATCTTAACACTTCCCCCAACGAATAAAACTGAAACAATTTTGTCGTAGAGCAAACGAATGCACATTCGTTTTAACCGATACATTTCCGCTGGGATTACACGCTAACCAATGGAAGTACTGCGAGTATTGAGTGTCGCAAGTATTGAAAAATGAGTAGTCAGCTACACCTTCGTTCGTAATAAATACTCGTGAAATATCACGTGCGTCGTGTTTCATTTGGCTCGCGCTGGATTTTGTCAAAGAAATGAAAAAAAAAGAGGGGAGAGAAGAGAAAGAAAAGATATATTTTTTCACCGCGGTAAATGTTGGGATTAAACGCTATACGCACGAGTAGGAGCCGTGAAACGCTTTAACGAAATTTTTCTCGTCCGATTTTACGCTCACCCCCGGCCTATTCAAATTGCACGATGCCAGAATATAAAGAGCGTGTAGGAGAGAAATTTAAATTTTCGTTCGATTAAAGCGATCACCGGTCGCGAATGTTTAACGCATTGACGATATCCATCGATGTTGCTTCAAAAGGCTTTACCTTTCGCGAATCCAGCGCTTTGTTTGTCAGTCATCCTGTATCGGCCCTTATATTTGACTCGATTATATCGTATTTATTATCATCTTATATATATCATCATTATTATATATCGGATTATGTTATATTTCCATGAATTGTTCCCTTCGAACGTGAGAAAATGACGAGGCCAAGTACAATGAAACTATCGATATGGAGATAATTGGACGTGGCCGAAGAAAATTTGCAAATTTCCGTTTCGTCGTCTATCGGCGACAGCCGTGTTTAAAGGGTTAAATGTGTTGTACTTGTCAGAGATTAAAGAACTCTAAGCGTACACTGTAAAAATATGCTTTTGAAAAATTATATTGACTCTTAGGGAGCACTCAACGAAAGAAAAATAAAAGATACGAGGGTCAGTCAAATATTAACAGGACTGCATTGAAACATTTTATTGAAATATAAAGTTACAAAGTCCGGTTTGTATTTGACTGGCACTCGTAACAATTCTTATTGACTGCACTGTCTACTGGACTTTCCTAGAGATAGGAAATATTTTAATCTCATTTGCCATAAAACTTTACATGGATAATGGAAGAGCGTTTGTAGAAAACACCGTAAGCGTAGAGGAACAAGCTTTCCAGGAGGAAAAGAGAATTTATGCGTTGATGTAGTCAAAATTCATGAAAAAGGAAAGTGTATCTGTAGAAAAATCTGTATGGTTCTATACATTTAGACAGATAGCACAGGCAAAAGCCAAGAAACAATTAACTAAATCTTATTGGTACTTTTATCTTGCTCTATAGAGGACACGTTGTGACATCATCTTCTAGCATTGTTAACAGATATTTAGAAAGAGAAATTGCACAACAAGCTTTCCAGGAGGAAAAGAGAATTTATGCGTTGATGTAGCCAAAATTCACGAAAAAGGAAAGTGTATCTGTAGAAAAATCTGTATGGTTCTATACATTTGGACAGATAGCACAGGCAAAAGACAAGAAACAATTAACTAAATCTTATTGGTACTTTTATCTTGCTCTATAGAGGACACGTTGTGACATCATCTTCTAGCATTGTTAACAGATATTTAGAAAGAGAAATTGCACAACAAGCTTTCCAGAAGGAAAAGAGAATTTATGCGTTGATGTAGCCAAAATTCATGAAGAAGGAAAGTGTATCTGTAGAAAAATCTGTATGGTTCTATACATTTGGACAGATAGCACAGGCAAAAGACAAGAAACAATTAACTAAATCTTATTGGTACTTTTATCTTGCTCTATAGAGGACACGTTGTGACATCATTTTCTAGCATTGTTAACTGCTATTTAGAAAGGAAAATTGCATTTAAATTCTATACCGAAGTATTCTCATTAGTATGTAGAACAATTCCTGACAAAAACAGCAAGGTCTTTCAATTATCGCGCTTTCGTTGTTTCCTACAGGCACTCTTTAATTTTTACCACTGCTCGTTGTCTTGAATCGTATTTTTCTTTAATATGTATTCACACGTCCGATGTTTGAAGCCTAATTTTTTCCAGAACTGTAACCTGACAATTTCGTTTAAATGCGTCGAACAGTGGATCGCTTTCTCGTTAAAAAAAATAGGATAACGATCTTTTTAAAAATTAATTCGCTCGCGTCTTATTCTCTTGTGTACACAGAGCGAAAATAGTTTTAACGAGATGTTTTGCCGGCTTTGACGTTAATTCGTGGAAATGGCTGGGACGAAATTCAGCAAAGCTATCGGTAGTTTTCCTTTGCCAGGCACAGTTTCTGTTCGCCTGGGACTTGCGCCAGTTAACGTAGTCCACTTTCATGCGCTAGTCACGCGTTGTGAATAAGGATAGGTGTGTTCGATCTCGACTGTCTGCTCGTTTGCGCGAAAGCGCGCTACACTTTTGCCCTCTTCTTTGTTCGTATTTTTCAAGGGAAGAACGAACAATGATGACACACTTTCTCAGACAGGCTGGCTATTCGTCCAGGACAACCGTGCGATCCTCGGCGGAGCCTCGCGAGACGTACTCAAATTTTCCTTTAGCTTCTGTGGGTTTCTTTGAATTCGTTTCATAGCGCTTCACGCGTCTCTTTTCGCCCACGAGAAGCTTTGTCGCGAAAATAATGGTGTCCTTGAACGAATTCAATTTGCACCGTTGTATAGAATGCTTGAACGCTGTTCTCGAACATGAGCTTCGAGAAACGTAAATTAATATGCTGGGAGATGTACAAGTAATTGTAATTTCTAATTAACGTATTTTCTCGTTTCTCTTCGCGCGACGAGATCGGAGCCCACTTTCCATGAAAATTTTGATTGCATTCTAGACAGAAAGATAGATTTCTTTCAAGTATTTATCTTTATATATTGGGTTGTCTCGAAAGTTTCTTTCCCTTTGTAAGGAAATAACAGACGCACAATCTTTTTTCGTTTTATATTATTTTATTATTTATATTATTTTATTTACGATCCGTTTTCTTCTATTTCTATTACTATGATCATACGTGATTCGACGAAAATAATATAAAACAGAGAACGTGGTGCAGCCATTGTTTCCTTGCAAGACGAAGAAAACTTTTGGGACGACCCAATATCTATAGATTACCGATATGCACGCAAATTCAGATTTTCACAAATATGATTAGGAAACTGAAATGTGAATAAAAAATTGCTTCGCCTGTCGAATATTTTGAAAGCGTACTCTATTTTGGATATTTTATATACTTTTTCTTAATTTTCCATAACTTTACAGAGTTTCTCAAATTTTCCATAAATGCCTAAAAATCCGCAATGACCCGATCCACGTTATATCTAGCTACGTATTCTCAATTACATTCCCATTTTTGGTTTGAATAACGAACAAAGTCGTAAACTGATTCTTATCGGAACAACCTTGGCGATCCATATGATATCCAGAATATAGAAACATGGAAATCCAAATTCTCATTGGCGAACGATCTTTCCCATTTTTTGAAACGCGTGTATCGCCGAAATACTTTGTACAAGATACGCGCCGATTAATGACTACCGCAACGCTTCGACGATTTCTGGAAAAAGATTCCTATTGATCTAGTGGCTCTACGGGGGGCAAATTTTTCAGGGAACAAAACATTAACCGACAATAAACGATTAAATCGTAGCGGATAGCAATATTACGATTATTCCTTATTGCGATTGTTACGATTGAACGAATAAAAATAACAACAGCCACAACCTACCACGCGCGGTATAAAAGAGTAGCTATGGATTTTGGAAGGAGTATAGGGCAACATAGTGGACGTTATCAGTGAATGTTCAAGTAATAATTAAATCAGTCGATGGAAACGATATTTGTACCCTGCCGCCGTCTGAAACAAGGAGTTCTGCTAATTTCGCGGAATCTTAGTGGACGGTGATTAATCTAATTGTTTGTCCTCGAACTGCGATACTCCCTTTCTGGAATACGCGATTCGAGTTTATGAGATTCGTGGGAAAATCCGCCTGTAAAAATTCGCGGCCGACTCATTTTTCAACGCACGCACGCAGAATAATACGGACGTCGTGGAATAAAAAACTTAATTAAAACGAACCGTGCGTATCACCTAACGCTAATGAGATTCTCGTAAGAACGTGAATTCCTGCGGGACTTTGCCTCTCTTTAATCCTTCGTTATCTGGCTGCGCGGCGACCGTCAAACGATTTCGAAGATGTTTTCGACGCAATTAAATTCTTTATCCGAGTGATATTGCAACGGTCGCTTTAATATTTCATGTAAAGAGCGTCGTGGCCCGGCCCGGCCCGACAACGTCTCTTCGTGTAAAACTCGAGTACTAAAGTTTCGAGAGCATCGGCGACGTGAGACACGATGCGACGGTATTAAAAACTCCGCTAGAGTCTGTTAACAATTTTCATTCTGCGCTCCGTGCATCGGTGTCCTAGTTTCTCTGACGTGCACTTCGCTACGGGTATTTGAATTTATATTAAAAATCGACGCCACGTACGTGTGTACGTATACGCGGGTTAGGTTTGTGTCTGTGTGTTAGAAACACGCGGAGAAGCGGCTTTGCGACGCAATCGATCGAAGATGTGCCGAATCATCGTATAATTGGAGTTGTTTTAACTGCTAATTGAAATGTTCCGACGAGAGGTGCAATTCGCTCGCTTCTCCTGTACGAGCTTCGTTCTATATCGCGCTGCTTTCTTGCCGTGATTTTTCATACGGTTTTTCACGCAGGATTGTTTTCGGGGCGTTTAGACGAACACGAGCGAACGATCGTGCATTGTGATTGTCAAGAAGTAACGAATAGACTGAACGTATATAGAGGGTGGTGGAAAAATCGAGAAGCTCGCGATTTTTCAAGCACTTCCAACAATCGCGGAGAAATAGATATACTTCGAAGAGAAGTTAGTCGGCTTCCAATCGGCTGGAGATTGCAACGTTAAGAACATCGAGAAAACGTTCATTTGGATGACAATTTTTATCTTTTCGGCGAAACGATACATCTTTTTATACATCGTTAGATGCATTTTTTAATTTTGCAAACGCAATCGTGAGAAGAGACAAAAATCTGTGGAATGCGCGTAATATACGATGACGATACATTAGGTTGTGCCGAAAGTTTCTTTCCTTTTGCAATAATGGGAAATAATAGACGCACAACCTGTTTTCGTTTTATATTATTTTATTCGATCGTGTACGATCCGCTTTCTTCTATTTCTATTATTACGATCATACACGATTCGACGAAAATAATATAAAACAGAGAATGTGGTGCAGCCATGGTTTCCTTACAAAACGAAAAGAACTTTTCGGACAACCTAATAGAAAGTGTGCAAAGTATAGTACTCTTTATAACACTCGGTAGATAAGACGAATTTTGGTCTAGGTCCTATACTTTTAATTGTATTCGCGAAAATATAAATTTACGTGTAATAGAAACCCAGTCCACTTGCAAGCTCACATTTGCCCGGAATAAGAGACGATTCCTTCGTACCAGCCTTGAAATCGCAACGAATCGTTGCGAATTACTAGGTTGTCCCGAAAGTTTCTTTCGTCCCGTAAGGAAATAATGGATGCGCCACATTCTTTTTTTAATATTATTTTTATCGAATCATGTATGATTAAATAAATATACATAATGATAGGAATAGAATAAAATGGATCGCAGATGACTGAATAAAACAATATAAAACGAAAACAGGTTGTGCGTCTATTATTTCCTTGCAAGAGGAAAGAAACTTTCGGGACAACCTAATAAGATATTAGGCGATGAGTTGCGAATAAAACGAAAGAACGAAAGTGTCGAGAATGACATGGTATAGCCCTGAATAAAGCTCGTGGTCGTTGGACTGATCGTAAACTTACAAGCTAAAGGACCACTGACCGATTTACAAATTTACCCGCTTCCGCTTATACTTCGACAGCAATCGATGCAAGTAATTCGTTCGATATTAAATATTTACACGTTCCTGCCGCTCTACATAGGAAAACGGTTGCCCGGTATTAATCTAGCAGGCAAAGCAGACACGAAAGAGTCGTAAAACCCTGTAGTTGGCTGGGCATTGTGAACCCTAAGGAGGAAACGATCCACGTGATTCGATTGTACTAAGCGGCGATATTCTACCGAGGTGACTGACAATGAGAAATGTAGTACAAAGACCCGTAATTAGACCAGTTCGATGATAATGAAAATTGTGCTTCCGATGAAAGGGAACGTCTACGAGCTGATTATACCCAGGATTTCCATAACTGCGTGGAACAATCAGGGATACAAATGTCGTACATAAATTTAAATACTGGACGAGGCGTACAAGTATTTATCGGAGAATCGTCGAATTTGCTTTAACAGGCACGGATATATGTCGTCGTCGATCGAAACGACGCTTGAAACAAATAAACGTATAAAAGAGGAAAACAATTGGATCGATACGCCGGAGAAGATAAATCAGTTTCTTTTTCTTTCGATCGATTATTACCATAGGACTCGTAAAAATGTTACAAAAATGTTTCACCTTAGAGCACGTAAGTAGAGTCTTCGTCGGTAAGATTTATAACACGACCAGCGACGATCTCTTTAAACTTTTCATTTTTTTTTCCTTCAAGCATTAGGTTGTCCGAAAAGTTTCTTTCGCTTTGTAAGGAAATAATGGCCCCACCAAATTCTCCGTTTTATATTATTTTTATCGAATCACGTATAATCTTAATAACAGAAATAGAAGAGAATGGATCGTACACGATTGAATAAAATAATATAAAAGGAAAAAAGCTTGTGCATCTATTATTTCCTATTATCGCAAAAGGAAAGAAACTTTCGGGACAATTAATATTAAATTTCACGTATTGAACTCTTATCCGCGTAAATTAGAAATATGTATATTAACAACAACAACAACAACAACAACAACAACGTTCGGAAGAAGAAACGACACAGCTATTTCGCAAAGTATTTTCGACGGGTTAAAAGTTTCGTCGTGCAGCCAGGGAATATCGAATGTAACCGATTGGGACCGGTGATGTGAGAATATTTGATGTTATATCAAACCGATATGCAAGTTACTCGGTAACCACACGAGAATTTATATATGCATGCAGGAAGGATATTGCGTCTGTACACGCTGGTAACTAGAAGCATTCTCGGCATTCCTAAATCGAAGGCATGGATAGCATAGATTGGATTAGATTAATATTTGGCCGAGGGTATTAGAAATTCAACTTCCCTCAGGTAGTATATAAAGTGTTTGAATCTTGCACGTGCATCGCTATATTTACGAATATTTGTACGTACGCGTCATACTTTATATCGTAATTTCGTTTCGTGAACATTTTTCCAAAATCTTAGTCCGTTTAATATACACGCTTCCCTCTTGAAACAATATTTTTATCAGCGATTCGATTCGGTCTAATTCGACGTTTAGAAGTCACAGTTCAAAATTGACGAAGATACCGAGAATATTTTTTTTTTTTTTTTTTTTACTTATCTTACTCTGTACTTTACAATTCGTCCAAAGGGACATTTGGTAAATTTTTGTATCGTCGTTGCGAAATAACACGCGGATGGTTACACCCAGCGGGAACCGTCTTCCAGATTGTCCATTTTATTTCTTTAGCGAGGTCAGTGGCATGCTTTTTCCTTAGTCTTCTTTCCGTTATACGAGTGAGAATACTTCAGCGAAAATACAGTACAATGCAACAAACATTGTTTATTATAGACGCCTGTTTCGTACCATCCATGCATTTGCCATAATACGTATCGCCTTTGTGTGTGCACTATAAGCTGATCACGATGTGTACTATGATTATGACGCGCTATATGCACGAGTTTCGTAACTACATAGAACAACGAGGAATACGTATTTCGTATACGTAAATATGTAGGAGAAAATCGAATCTCTTGCGTATCGGTGTATTGTACGGTTTGCAAACGATCGGCGACCCAGTGAAATAAATAATTGTCGTATCGATGCATATGAATCGCAGAGTGAAACTTTACGAGTCGCGTGTTATACGTAAGCGGAATCGTTAAATTCTCTTCCGCAGACTCAGAGTTTAACCGTGAAACTTTATCCGTGTACTTGTATACGAACTTCTAACGGAAGGAAAAATGTTGCGCGAACGTAGGCCATTCGGAGCTTTATTAAAGCGTTGTAACGAAAACCGAATACAGAGGTGATAGCGCTTTGGCATCCGATATTATCTGGAATTTCACGCCGTTGCACTTTTATGTCCGAATAACTTTGAAAAAGGAAAACTTTCAAAGACTTCGAAAGCAAAGATACGAATAAATATTAATACGTGCGATGTACCGGTACGAGGGACGGTTCATTGACACGCGACGAAAATAAAACGAGCCTCATTAGGATAAATAAGTTTCATTTTTTACGAACAGGAACGCCGATCGCCTTAAGCGGGACAGAAAGAACGTAAAGCGAAACGACCCATGAAAATATTTAATATAAATTTAACACAAATAAATAATATAAATTTCTCGTACTTTAGTCGCCTTAGTATTCTCTAGAAATAATCGTGTGAGAGAATGTTCGTGTCAACGTATTTATTATTTCTATTTAGCATCGGTTTAATTTATTCTGCTAACGATTGCTCGTTTCGCTACACTGGATTTTTTAAACACGGCATTGGTAACATTAGAGGACGAAGACAGGCAAATTGAGGAGAATAACTATCTTGGAAAATCTTCCCGATGAAAAGCGTCGCGTCGTTGCTCTTAACCTCTTGTTACAGTCGCCGACGTCCAATTTACACAAAAATTGCCTGGAATTTTTTTCGCCTAGCGTAGTCGTTGAATATTCCACGATATAATGCGCCATGCAAATGACAAAGGATTTATAAGTTTCCCTTCGCCTACAAAATAAGCGGAACGTCTCTGCCGTGCTGCCGATATAAATTCGTCGCGAAGCTTCGATTCTCCGATTATTATAAAGAAAAGGGGCGCTTTCTCTGCGCTCGTTATTTGCTATCGATCGCTTTCCTTAAAGAAACCGAGAAATCGAACCTGCGATGAAAGATAGTTCGAGACATCGAGCCGCTGTACGTGAAGTGTTCTCTCAAAAATGATTTAAGTCACGTTTCGTGGAAAAGATTCAATCGTTATTACGATAATCTTTACGCGAATCTGTGCACATTTTCCAGCGATTAGCCGAGCCCATCTGCGCAGGATACCAAACCTGCAACGATCCGAAACCGTGAAAATCTGTTTGATCTTTAATCATTCTGATTCTCAGAAAGGTTCAACCTTGTTTCCGTATTTTAATCCTGTTCTTAATTTTATGCTTTTTCGTGGCCTATTTAATTTCGTTTTAAATATTGCTCGTTCTTAATTATTATCATCTTCGATTCTTATTACTATTTACTTGTTATCATAGTTCTGAAAAAAATATACAATTCTTATTATCCACATCAAAGTCGACACGTTCTACGTAAAAGCCTCCTACGTCTTCAACGATCCCATCATCGTCCATTAAATTATCGTAAAAATGTAAACAATCCGCTGGAACGAGACGCCTGGTTTCTTCAAACGCTCGAGTTCTCCCTTTGACACGGGTTTGCCATTTGGCCGTGATATCGCTGGATCCGTAAAAGTGTACATAATATCTGCTGGACCAGAGAATTCATTTTGGTTCGGACGTTTCTTGCAAAATAATTGCCAGATTAAAAAGAAACCGTCGTTTGATACGTTTAACGATTTTACAAGGTAGGAGTTGTCCCACGAGTTGGAAACTTTCGCACGTTAAAGACGACGATAATGTCATGAGAGTTGTTAGAGTACCGCGTAACAGGCTTACAGTTCCGCCTGATTAGCGTTATCCTAAATTTGTAGAAATTTGTAGAGTTTTGAAGACAGCAAAATTCTTCGAGCGCTGCTTTCGCAGTTTCTCCGTCTCGGAGCAACTTATTCGCCGCGAGATTGTTCAGGCGTTTGAACGTATGAAATCTGGCGAACGCGAAACCAAGAGAACAAATTTCACGCTTTAATCTCTGAAATTCTTCGGTACTTGGGTGTGCTCCGACAAGAACGTCGTAATTTGCAACCGATCGGTCCGCTTTCGTGCTGTTCCGTGTCGTGCTTTGTATATATTTTTGACCAATGCTTGACTATAAAAATACCTTTGTCACACCTGGAAAATTTCATTACGCGCAACGACCCGAGTGTGGAATAAAAATGCAGCGAAATAACGGCAGCTTATTCACATATCTTACTGTCAACACGTGAATTACACCGGACATTCGGCGATACCACGGATGTAACGTCTTCTTCAAGGTATACGTACACCGGTTCTGCTGCATAAAATGAAACACATAAGGCTATATGTTACATATTGTTAAATGGGGCGCTACAACTCTTCCTTAATGTTTTTGATCCATCGCGTGGCTCGCACGATATGGAAGATAAGTTTTGCTCTTTCAGATATTTTTCATTGAACAACTGGCGATACTTTTTTGAAATATTCTTCGTGCGGTAAAATGAACGTGTTCTTCAGGAATCTTTCTATAAACGGTAATACATGTACGTATACAAGGGAGTGGACGAGAAAAAATGTAATACATTTCAGGTCGTGCAGAAGGTTTGGTATATCGTATAGATGTATAGCTATCGGTGTGTATCTTCAGTTTTTATGAAACGCCATTCCCATCGAGTTTTACACAACGTTCTCTCGTTTTTTCGCGTAACTTCAATCGCATCCACTTTATGAAATTTTCTGTCCGTCTGATGAAAAATCGTCCCGCGTGTCTCTATCAGGTTGTCCCAAAAATCTTTCTTTCTCAAAACTGTATGTTGCAACAATGCATCTTTATACAAACACGAAACCTAATCTGCCAAACTTTGTGGTCTTTTCCAATTTCAATCATTTTAAACATCTCAAATCCTGTACTAATTTTTCCTACATCATGATTGCTACATTTGACGAATACACTAATATTAGGTTGTCCCAAAAGTCTTTTCCTTTTCCAAAAATGTATGTTGCAATAATGCATCTTTATACAAATTGAAACCTAATCTGCCAAACTTTGTGGTCTTTTCCAATTTCAATCATTTTAAACATCTCAAATCCTGTACTAATTTTTCCTACATCATGATTGCTACATTTGACGAATACACTAATATTAGGTTGTCCCAAAAGTCTTTTCCTTTTCCAAAAATGTATGTTGCAACAATGCATCTTTATACAAGCATGAAACCTAATCTGCCAAACTTTGAGGTCTTTTCCAATTTCAATCATTTTAAACATTTCAAATCCTGTATGATACTGTACTAATTTTTCCTACATCATGATTGCTACATTTGACGAATACACTAATATTAGGTTGTCCCAAAAGTCTCTTTCTTTTACAAACATGTATTTTACAACAGTGCGTCTTTATACAAACGCGAAACCTGATCTGTCAGACGTTGTGGTCTTTATCTTAATGGAGGAAAATGGATCGTACGTGATTCAATGAAATAACGTGGAACAAAATATGTTGTGCGTCTGTTATTTCCTTATAAAGCGAAAGAAATTTTTGGGACGACCTAATAGCTCGTAGAGCGTTGGCTTCAAGGCAGTGAAATATTTATACGCGGTGTAATAAATTAATATGTGCTAGGAAATAACGTTGCAATAGCCGAACAATAGACGAATGTTCCGTATAGTCTTCGCTTTTCACGCAAAAATGTTTCTGTCGATATCGAGCGGATCGTCTTTCATCTTTCAGATGGAACCGCCTTCTCCGTGTGCGTTGTGAAAGCGTTTTCCATCTATTTGATATTTTTATACCTCAACTCGTATAAGCACGACTCCACTAAACAATCGAATTTTCTCTTCTTCGTCCTTATATCGAATCTCAAATACGATATTTCATTTTTATTAGAAAACTTTACGTAAAAGTAAAGCACCGTAGTCATCGTAGCTTTCGTCAATGTATTGCAAACACCATCGATGATACGTGTCTTGCGACGATGTATATGTATTATACGTGGTATACATTTATAGAAAATTGAAAAATAAGCCGATCGTCTTCGAAAGTACGTGGGAAAAAATCAAGAACGAAAGAAATAGGATCATCGATTAGTCTGTAATTCGTCGAACGAATACACTCAATTTGCATTTCCTTCGTCGCTAGATCTGTCTGTATAAACGCGAATGCGTGGCTTTTAATTTTTCATTTGCACGTGCGTCGTATCGGACGAGGCGTTGCTCGTTAAGTTGCGACAGTGATTTGCGATCAGAAAACTTATCTCGTAGTTATACGTTTGCAATTACAAAGCGTTTATTTACGAGCATATGCTAAACGCGCATGTATCCGGTAGTTAGAGCGCATATGCATATATTGAATTCCGTAGCCTTATTAATGAGGCTCATTATGCACAAAACAGATTATTTCCTCGTTAAGTCCATGCGGTTACGTAATTGGCAATCCGTTTTCTACGTATGTGCGATAGCATTTTATAAGCTTTAATAACGGCAGGTCACTGCTTTCCTAATAAAATGAAATTATGAGCATTACGGACTCTCATATTGTTCCAAAAGACGGGTTAGATTCGTTTGGATCTCGTTGGAAAGACGAGTCTCGTTCCAAAGCTAAACAAAGAGTTGACAGGTAGATAACAAATTCGTTTGTTCTATTCGAAAGACGAAACTTCTTCGTCATTTAGACCTCCAATCTGCCTGTTCTTTAATTAAATTCCTTACACCTTCGCGGACACCTAAAATTCTTCGTGCTCTTAGAACTTTGAATCGTAAGTAACATTCGATAATTCTCGAACGTATTAAAATCAGTTCAGTTGCTCTTTTATTTCGTTGCACGACGATAGTCTCAATTATACCAGGAATTCCCATTTTCTCACCCTCATTCTTTCCTCCTTATGTCCATTATGTTACAAGGTCCATAGGCATATAGATTTTTGCGACGAATGTGCTAAGATTCCATAGAGATATTATCTTTATAAATGACAAGTATAATAGAATTAGACCTCAAGGCTAAAAAAATTAAAAGTTAACATAAAATTAAAAAGATTAAATCGCGTTAATACTAATTACTAGGTCAAAAATAAAACCAAAGGGAATGAAGTTCGTTAATAAGAGAGAGAGAGAGAAAAAAAAGAAAATTACCGATAAGTAAAAGATGTTACGCTCCATCTGTAATCCAATCATAAACCGAGTTCATAGCCAAGTTATCAACAAAAAAAAAACAGTCCTCGTTGGAAACGAGAATAATCGCGCATATGTGTATTTAAATACACATGTACAATGGTTCCGCTTATTCACGGCTAAAAAGCCGTTAGTTCGGCAAGCCGAAGAAACGTTCATCTACCTGTACACTGCCATCACTCCCTTACGCCTCTCGCACGCCTCACTCCCTTACTTTTCTAAGAATTTCCTAATTTTTCTAACTTCCTACTTCCCACATACTTACGTTACCTGTTCGAAACCTATACGTTAAACCGCAAAACCGACGAAAATTGCTTTTTCACGATTTACTCGCTGTTACGAGGCGGCACGTTATTTCCGGAAACGTGGCAGCTTTATTGTTGTTCGATGGTTCGAGTGAGTCGTCGTTTGTCGAAGTTAAAAAACCGTCGCGTACAAGTCATTCTGCGTTGAATTTCGCGACGAAGCTGAAGCTTTTCGGGACAGGCGTAAAATTATTATTCGAAGCGTTGATATTCGTGTATTCGCAGATAGCATCGTAATAGCTAATTACTTTATTAATCGGACTAATTTACCACGCAAGTTTGGACCAGAAAAACCTTTTATTGCGCGCTTCTTACATACGTGAACTGAACGAACTGGACAAAGAAACAGAAGAGCATCTTAATGCTATATGACTGCGTATAGAAGTCGCATCTAGTCGCTATTTTCTTTTTGTGGCTGGTGCAGCTGCACGTAGATGGCGAGCGGAGACGCGTTGTCATTTCCACACGAAGACTACCCGAAAGGAAATTATCTTCGAGACGCAGGATATCGTTAAAAGGTAGACGCTAGGAAATAGCGGCAACGCGTCATCCTTGCAATTTTCTATTCTCGACACTTGAAATTTCTCTGTGACGTTCCCGTAACACAGTGGCAAATTACATCTTAACTGCGATACCTTTTAAACGTTCAACTGCAGCTACAAAGAATTCAGTCTCTTTCGGTTTCTAATGCAAAGAGCGAATACGATGTACGCACGGTATATTTAGCCACGCAGCTTGGTAGTATAGGAAGAAAGAAAAACGTGGAAACCTGCGTGATAGCGTGTTATAAAGGATTAAAGCACTTAACACTGGGTCTATAAAATACGATATGGCGGACAGGGAAATCCCCTGGCTGGAAGGCACTAAAGGCCCACTACATCACTTCCATTGTGAAAGCTACAAGGGGAACTTGATATTTACGTAATTATCGGGCTATGTGTTCTCTTTACTAGCCGCTTGCAACTGTTCTCCGACATCACCTCGCGGTTCATGCATCATCGTTAGGCTACCACCCTTTTCGCTTATATGGACAATGACTTTCGTACTTGCGCATGTTACGTTCATGAAGGTTTGAAAAGTTTGCTCGTTTGATAATTTGCCGATGTAAAATCTGCGCAGAGGAGAATGTGAATGAAAAAGACGGCCACCTTTCAGCCTCTTGGCGAATGAAAAATTCTCGCAGGCCGTTTCGCAGAGTGTGCCGAACGAAGACAAAATGTTACGTTAGCATTTACGAAAGGCCTGTTACTGGAAGTCCATCCGCGAAACAATTCTTCGGAGATTCCAGACGAATCGAGGTTTGGAAACGGGCGAGTCCGAAGTAGCACAAAATCGTTGCAACGCGTAAAACAGCGAACAACGACGCGGCTACCAACTTCGCTATCGTCAATTAGTACGCGAACAAAATATTTGAAATTATTTCGGTGCCTGGAGTGCAATTTTATTTGAATCGAAATGCCACCGTTAGGTCGTACAGCAATTTGATAATTTCGCCGGTGGTCAGTGGAATTGGACGCTATCGCAATTTGGATTCAAAGTTCCCATTTCAAACATAGGAGCCGACAGTTGCTATGGAGAAAAGTCTCATCCGTTTACGCCCTCGAGCTAGTAATATCTCTGATTACTGCGATCCTATTCGCGCTTCGTAATTACCTCGAACGCATTTTACGTTAATTCTGTTTTCCGACCGAGCGCAGTTCGTTCGCCACATTCAACGCATACACGTACGAGCGTATTGTTGCCTATCGCTCACACGTGGCAACGATCTGGCGGTGCTTCGGATTTGCTCGCTTTCAAATTCTTATCGATCCATCGACAGAATTTTTCTGCAATTATCACGTCCACGTAGACGAATAATTTTCCACCGTTGGGTCAGAGCTCGAAGAAAATGGGAATTGAGCGAAACGCATGTGTACGTTGGACGGTTGCGTTCTGTTTGCGCGAATGTGACGACTACACGTTGCGAGAGTTTATTGATATTCGAATTTTATTAGAGGGATAAAGATTTTTTCTATTAACCATATTCATAGATACACTATAAATTGCATCGAACAAGAAGCTCGAAGCTTCGAGGCGTAAATATATGTTTATTGATATTCGAATTTTATTAGAGTGATAAAGATTTTCTCTATTAACCATATGCATACCTAGATACACTATAAATTGAATAGAACAAGAAGCTCGAAGCTTCGAGGCGTAAACATATGTTTATTGATATTCGAATTTTATTAGAGGGATAAAGATTTTTTCTATTAACCATATTTATACCTAGATACACTATAAATTGCATCGGACAAGAAGCTCGAAGCTTCGAGGCGTAAATATATGTTTATTGATATTCGAATTTTATTAGAGGGATAAAGATTTTTTCTATTAACCATATTCATACCTAGATACACTATAAATTGCATCGGACAAGAAGCTCGAAGCTTCGAGGCGTAAATATATGTTTATTGATATTCGAATTTTATGAGAGGGATAAAGATTTTTTCTATTAACCATATTCGTACCTAGATACACTATAAATTGCATCGAACAAGAAGCTCGAAGCTTCGAGGCGTAAATATATGTTTATTGATATTCGAATTTTATTAGAGGGATAAAGATTTTTTCTATTAACCATATTCATACCTAGATACACTATAAATTACATCGAACAAGAAGCTCGAAGCTTCGAGGAATAAATATATACGAAATGCAGTTCAGAAGTTGAATTTTCTGCGTGAAAATTAACCAGCTTGGTATTTTGCTCGTTTCTTCGCGTAACACTCGCGCTATGCGCACGAGAAATTTTATCTCGTCGCGGTAGTGTTTCTTACGTACTTTTAACGTTACGCGGGAATACATTATTCTCTTTGTCGTAAAGAGACAGTCGCGCGCGTGTACGAACGACAATCTCTCAATCTTTCTTTTTCGGATTTTAACTCTTCCTTAGTTTAGATAAGACCAGTTAATGTTACCGATAGAAGCCATCGACATGCGTGAAACGTTAATTTCGTTTTTCTAAATGTAGTTCGTAAATGTCTTCGTAGACGGCGGAACTTTCCAAATTACGTGCTTCTTGTTTGCGTGGTCAATAGCTTAATTTGTCGCTACAACTAAGGATTCTCATGCGCCATTCAGCGAGCTTAGGAACAGGGCTCGAGCTGGTCAAAGACGCGCATTGGTTCTACGTGAGGAAAGTTTTGAAAAAAGAAACGAAAGAAAATCTTACCGCCGTAGAAACAAGTCTGAATGTACAAAGAATGGAAAATATTTGGAACAAACGCGAATAACGTGCTTACATCGCATTAAGAATAGTGTTGTTAAGTCGCAGACGAATAAGCTAGAACAGAATATTAGGCGAGCGAAGAGAAAGCAAATATGAAGTAAATCGTTTAAATTGAAATTAAAATGAAAGAAAGGTAATTTAACTATAGAAACAAAGGTTTTTCTAAATGTCTGTTATTTATAAGATTTTCTGCAAGTTGACCGTGCAATTTTAATTATAATGCACGTACCAACTACGAAATGAGTGTCTGTAAAAATATCGCAGCAAGAGTACCAAACCTGACCCAAACCTAACTCCAGCCTAACCTAACTCAAAATCTATATTTCTATACACGATAACTTGAACACAATAGTAATTTTACATTAGTTTCAGAGCAATTTCATCTATTTCGTCTGTTTCTCTCTTTCGTTCCCTTTTTCTTTCCTTTCTTTTTGGAAAATCTTAATTCTTATCAAGGTATGATTTTTATTATGATTTAACGAAGAGTCATTATTAAGACAGAGATGAATGAAAGCAATGGATACGGTTTCGTAGGTAGATTAATAACGCGTTAAGCAGACATAATTATTTAATAGCCTTGCATAAATTGTTATCGGCAATTTTAGAACATGTGCGTTAAATGTCCGATAGATAATGCGATATTAATACGATGTTTGATTAACTCGATATTCATCCGTTCCATCGTAAACTTAATAAATGATTTCTGAATCGTTGAATTCGAGCCTCGCTATAATTACTCGTCGGACTGCGCGGTAATGAATTCCTTGCCACGAAGCAAATCAAAGCTAGCGTGATGCAGATTGTAACGAACAAGAAGGCATACAAACTGTTTCTTTCTTTTCTAAGCGAACTGATACGTTTCCTTTTTTATCGCGTACCGATAAAACTAAATTTTTCTATTTAAAAATACACACCTAAGGGATCGTGCTTTGTAATTCGTTATTACGAGCTCGATATAAGTGGATTATTAAAGATTTTAGGATAATAACAATATCGAGTTAACAAGAGATTTCGTTTTAATATATAGCAATAATTTAACTTCCATATTAAAAATCCATATTAAGAATTACTCCGTTTGTTTGTCGAGAAATTAGTCGATGTCACGACTAATATCCTGCTATGGCATACGACGCTACAGATGTTTGAAAAGTTTCAATACACCGACCAAAAATTCCTACAAGTACCTATCAATGTGCGTTTCTTTCGCTCGATGTATTTCAAAACCGGTGTTATACAACAGTTTTGTTTCGTTTTTATTTATTTTATTCCGCATTTTACAATTTGTCCGACATTCGGTAAATTTTGATATCATTGTCGCAAAATAACACGTGGATGGGATACCATCCTGCAGATTGCCCGTTTTATTTTTTTAACGAGATCAGTCATTGGTCTTTTTTCTATATGAGTTTCGCTCGTTGGTCGATCGAATATCCGACACTGAAATCCGAATTTTGAACAATGTTAGCAAAACAGAAATGTAGAGAAATTGATTTAGCTATTACCAAATGAAACGTCCGGCGTATTTCGAGTCTGACGAGCCAGAAACAGATAACAGGAATAATTCCTACTAGGGCATCTCTACGATTAACTGTCGGAGGATTGATTGCAACCGTGCGTACCTATGCATACGTATATGTTATTGATTAACGAAAGCTATGTCACGTCGCGAATGTACCGCGTGTAATCATAAATGCCAATCGATTTTTAGTCGTCGTTCGTACTTACTTTAACACGAATATGTCGCTGCTTGGTATCGATAATGGCGCGACTTCAAAAATTGTTAATTTTTATTCGGAGGAGAGGAGATTTTAAAATCTACACTTTTGAAGATGCTATATACACGGTGGATTAATTTAACTGCCGCCACATCCCACCGAGGCAAAAGCTTGGAATTATAAATAAAAAGATACGCGAAATAAATGGGAATCGTACAAATTGAATTGTAAAATGTAACGAACGTTTCACGCGATAAAAGTAGAAACATAACGTGGACTTTTTGTATTGTACGTATCGCATGATATTTCCCGTATAGTTCTTTGATTTTTATTATATAATATGCGCGACACGTATCGTAGAGCAAAATGTAGAACAAAAGCAAATTTGAAATTTTTCCGAGTTCTGCCGGTACCAATGCTAAGCAGCGATGTACAATAATAGACGAAGATTAAAATAGGAGGTCTACGTCGAAGACTTGTACGAAAAGATACACGATTCGAGGCAAAGGCAGACTTTCGTCCATACATTTGACGCAGAATCGACAAAGCTCGCAAAGATCCATCAATCTAGAAAATGCGAATCTATAAAATTATTAGGAAAAGTAGTCACAGATCGATCGTTCTCTCCATTCGGACGCTTCGGACGTTAAAGTGGATTGTATGCAAGTCTCGAGTGCGTGAGCGCAACTCGTTCAAGCGATCTGAAACCGACGTGATTCGATTTCTCCTCCGCTTAATTAACGATTTACGTCGGACGAGCAAGTAGTCTCGAGACCTAGCCCGTGCAGCTGTCCCGTGCGAGCTTTCAAGATGACTTGCTACTTGCTACTCGTGACAGGCGAGTAAGCGGTGACTAATGAGTAATTTGTCGAATTACAGGCTACGTCATTGAGATTTATCGCGCGTTACGAAAAATTCAGTCGCAAAGGCTGCAAAATAAATACAAGCTTGCAACATGCACGATCAGAGAGTGCATATTATTTCATCTGTTAATCACATTGATTCACAGGTGAAAATTTGCTTTCGTGATCTGTAACGAATAGATACGCGACATTGTAAAGCTACGAACGCTTTTAGAGAAATTCCATTTTCCATTCTGTTCGTCGATATTCTCGTTCACGTGGGAAAATTCTTTTGCAAATAACGTCACTGTTGTACGAATACTTGGGCGGTAAAATAAATCCGGCAAAAGGTGCGCATCGAATCATTCGACACGACGAAGATCGGAATACGTTGTGATTATTAAACGCGACGAAGAGAAGGAATATTATTTTGTTTTCTGAAATTATTTCTCATTTTTGACCACAGCGGCCACGTTGGTTTACGCGTTGAAATTTGATTTTATAATCGAAAGCAAATAAAATGTACGAATCCACACGTTAAAGCAATTACAGAATGCTTTTGTAGGAATTTTATCTTCTGCTTTAGTCGCCGATTCGACAAAATTCCTTCGCAATGAGCATCATTTTTACAGGAATACCTCGGCGATAGACGAAACCAGGCAAAAAGTGGACACGGAATCGTTTCGTCGAAAGTAGAAGTCAAATAATCGTACGGTCGAATTGATCCAGAAAGTGTTTTTGGAATAAATAAAAGCTTTCAAAACGTACGGACTAGAGTCACGCGACAGAGAGCGAATATTATTTCGCTCTTCTAAAAGGATTATCACCGACCACAGCGACCACGTTGCTTCGCAGTTTGAAATTTGCTTTTGCAATGTAAAACAAATGAAATATATACGGCTACGCGTTAGAGCAACGATAGAATGCTTTTACAGGGATTTTATCTTCCAGTCTATTTAGCAAAATAATAGTTCCATTTAGCAAAATTCATTTACAAGGGACGCTATTATTATACGAATGCTCGAGCGATAAATTAAAACGGGCAAAAAAAAAAAAAAAATGGACACCAAACGATTTCGTCTAAAACAGAGGCGAAACTATCGTACGGTCGAATTGATGTAAAAAACGCTACGAAATAAATAAAAGTCTGCAAAATGTACAACCACGATCGTACGAGAGAGAGATACTATTTTATTTTAAAGGATTATCACCGACCACAGTTGCTACGTCGATTTAAATCTTCATTTTCCCATCTAAAAGGAATAAAGTATGCGAAGCAACGATGGAATCGCCTCTATAGGAATTGCATTTTCCAGTTCATTCGTCGCTGTTCTCGCCGATTTAGCGAGATTCCTCTACGAACAACATAATTACCAATACTCGAGCAACGAACTAAACCAGGCAAAAATTGGCCATCGAGCGATTTTATGTAAAACGCAGCGATAAAACAGTCGTCGAGTTCGCCCGAAAAAATGCATCCGGAATGGTGAAATGCATTCCGTTTCGCGGTACGTGCTCGTGCATAAATGAAAATCGTTGCAAGTAAGAACTTGCAGCCGGTGCAGGCGGCCGGTATTAAAAGGGGCGAGTATATGGCTGATCTATGAAGGTGCAGAATTCGGTGATGTTATCTCACGATATGAATACCTAATGCGGGTTTATACGGTCGCTGGTCGAAGTTACGGCTACACAGACGAATGTGCGGAGGAAAGCCTGGCCAGCTAGTAGTAATGGAAAGCCGTTGGTCAGCCGCTGCCGCGTGCCTCTATCGGCCCATGGCCAGGATTACATATTATAGGACAGTTAATGCGCGCGTTTATGGGCGCAAAAAGCAGGCAGGATTAGTTTCGTCGGCTAATAACCGCATCGATATCTCGCTGTATCGACGTTACGCGACGTTTTATCGTCGCCTCTCGTTCCAATGCTCAGCCCTGTCGATCCCCTGCTCCTCTCGTCGCTCTCCTTTTTCATCCATGGAAATTTCAATCGCGCACCTCTCGCCTCGATTGTTTTCGGAAGAAGTAAAACTTGTGCTTCCAAGCGTGTAAATGAATTTGTTACCATATGCGAAGTATTCGATTGTTCGTTATCTCGCGAGGTGCTGTTATCGGTATCGGATTTTAACCCTCGAATCTACGCGAACGTTCTCTCGGTTTCGATTTGTGTTCGTTTATTTAAACTCGAGGCTGACGGCCGAATTGGGGATTCGAAGTGCGCGGCAATTTATTTCTCGTTTTATTTATTTAATGGAACCTGTCTTGCAATTCGTAGCAAGAGTTATTTCTGTCTGGATCGATTGATACGTCGTGAACTTCGACGACAGGCAGGCTTCGATCTCTGGAAATCATGAAAGCGAAATTGAAATTATCGACACGAATGTCAGATAAAAATGTAATTATTACAGTGGAATAAGGGAGATGCGGAAACTAAAATTGTACTTTTACGTACATAAAACGAATTATTCACGGAGAAACGTAACAGTTTCGTTGGTTACAAGTATATAACATCTGCGGTGTAGCTTAGCTACTATTTTAGTACTGCGCGGAATGTTTAATGTTATCTATTATCTTACCTGTTTAATGTTATTTTACTCATATCCGATAATCTCTATCGAGTTGACGATAAAATGAAAATTATGTCTAGTACCGAGAAGACGAATTATTTTCAAGAATAAATATCTAATATCATTAGTTGCCATGGTCGAAAATGGAAAATGTCATCAAACATAAAGAATCTTATCTACGTAATTGCAGTACGAAGCGCGGTGAGCTATAAATATTTTATCGTTTCGTCGAATTCCGATTGGATAGTCTTTAAAATATTAAGTTTGAATTTTAAGAGAGAAGATTGCAACAAGATACGGATTTGGACATTTTTATTCATTTATTTTTTATTCCTTTTATTCTGCATTTTACAATTTGTCCAACTGGACGTTTGGTAAATTTTTATATCAATTTAGACACGAAAAGCTCTAAAAAAAAAAAAAAAGAAAAAGATACTCAAGTCCATAAACATAACACAAGAAGAATTTAAACAAGCAACTCTAAACGCGAGACTTAGATTATTCTACTTTCGTACGATTTACCTTGGCGACTTTGTCTTCGTACGGCAAAAAACGAATTGTTAGCAGTTTAGATAGGAAGTCGGGATTTTTAAATAAATCCTACCTTACTATACATGAGATATGTGAGATACGCAATTTGACACGGACCGACGAAATTCCATTCTACCGTTTCGAAAATTGACATTCTATTTTACGGTGTTGTCGTTCTTCGTCAGCGACGAGGAAGACGTCGTGATGACAGAGTAGCGTAGAGATCGGAGGTTTGGAGACTAGCGGGTGGTTTCTCCTTCGGCAAACTTTGATGCCTGATAGCTATGGAAATTTTGAGTAATCTTGAAGTAGGATTAAAGGATTGGAAGATTTATTGCACGGCGTGATAGTAGATAGGTACCTGGCTGTTCGATGATCGGTTCATGAAAACGAACGGTTCGAACGTTCAAGAAGGCCAAAGTAAGTCACTCAAGCCAACGTTCTGTCAGATTTCGTAGAATCGACTGTTCGAAAAAAAAAAAAAAAAATTGAGTAAGAGAAGCATTACCTTCTTCTACGTATAAATAACAGGGATCGTTTTTAAAAGAAATTGCAAAATTTTTGAACGCATATTTCCAGAAACCGCGAAATACAGCAAACGATGGGAATATTTAATTCTTAAGAAATATTTTAGTTGAGATAAACAACGTTTTGGCTGATAGATAGATAGCTACGTTAATTGTTAATGGAGATTTATTTCAAAGTATTCAACGAATTATGGACTCGATAAATTATTCGATTATAATTAATCAGCTTGATTCAATTTGATAGATACTACATATATATATATATATAAGTATTTCTATGACAAATTCATATTCAACGAACTGATTTATGAGATCAGCTATCGCGTTGATTTATTTTAAATGCCCTGGCTATTGTTGACGTAATTAATTTCGATGAAGTGGCTGAAGCAATGTGTGAATAAATCTGAGAACGCGTTTCCGTAGTTTTACCGAAAATTTCTCACCGATTGCGAGATTAAAGAGGGTGATGCGCGTATTGAACGACGTTAAATTGATAAAACACTTGCCGGAATGTAACATTGAAATCGGTAATGCTTCACTTTGGCTTCTGTCACGCGTCACTCGCGTGTCTTTCACGCGTCTAGAAAATTTAAGCAAGATCCGAATATGGCAACTCGATTTCCATTTAACGTTATCTTCATATCTTAATCAAGTTTGACGTTCCTGCGTTCCTATTTTATGACAAACGTTGAAACGTGGATATCGAGGAGAAATAGAGATTTACCTTTAAAATCCACATAATCGATACACGATGATATAAAATCAATGCATGCCATTAATATTTCACAACCAATTGGCAGTGGTAACAAAGTTACCAAAAATTAATACGATATAATAATACAATACAATACAATGTAATAATAATAAAAAAATTGTAACAAAACCAGGATCAGCCTGAACATTAAAATTGCAAAGAAACGATAAGGAAAGGAAGAGTGCTGTGACAAGTGCAAAAAACAAATTTTAGAAAGTAATTTTAGTAAGTCAAATGTGTATCGTATTTCCAAAGCTAGAACAAACATTTTTTCCTCAAACCATATATCGTATATTGCGTTACCTTCTGTCTCGATATACTATAGCAACGAGCGGAAAGCACGCAAAATCACGAAAGCTACAAAATTATCGTACAACCTATTGACTAACGATATTATTTCATGTCGATTAAGTTTGGCTCGTGCGCAGATTGAGTATGCATAAGTAGACACGTTGATGCATTAATTGGCGACAAGACGAATTATTGAGCAGCGAAAACGGATTAGTAAACCGCGAGCAAATTAGGAGTAAATCAGCGCAATACACGATAATTTCCTGCGCAAATGCCTGCACAGTAAGAAATAGAAGTATGTGATTTATTACGCGAGACGAGGAAAAAATATATTTAATAAGACTCGTTCTTTAATCATATTCTTCGATAAATTTTAATTATTAGATAAACATCGATATAATAGACATGGTAGCGATGATGGATTCAAACATACACACTCATACACATATATATATTATATATACAATATATATAAAGAAGTAACGAGAAATTCGACATAGAATCTATTCGTTCGAACGACAGCGTCGTCGTTATACAAGGAGAGAAATCGATGCGAAATCTCATCGAGACCATACATTCTGGCAGAAAAACTCTGCTAACGATTCAACGGAAAGGAAACTTTCACTGCCTCTGATTTACTCGTAAATCATTCCACGCCCCTACATGTCGATCAATTAAGGAAATGAAAGGGGCGGTGAGGCCAGCGAAATAGAAAGAAGAAGACAGAAAAGAAAGGAAAATCGTGGTGCGAGGCTGGCATAAAAAGCTCGCATCGTAGAATTACTCCGGGTTGTTGCGGTTACGCACGACGTCCGTAAGTTAAATGAATTTTCATCCGAGTTCCTGCGTTCGTTAAAAGAACACGCTGGCTGCCCTTATTTGCTCGGTGCAATTCCCAAGCTTGCGTCACTTGAAAATCACACGTACAATTTTCAGGTCTACAGACCTGTTTCCTTCGGTTTATATATTCGAATGTTTCTACAAAGAACAACGATGTTGGAAACGATAAATGTCTAGAAAAATAAAAATTAGATAGCAAGACGCACGAATTGCGCTTCGTTGGCATCCGGCACTGATGAATTTTTCCATTGCAAAATGTCATTCCCTTTCGGCTGAAGATTTGGCATGTTCGACCAGGATTAAGTAGATATGCAATGTCTATTTTGTCAAAGATATCGTAAACGATCAATAACGATAACCTATCGCAAAATCTCGTTACGATATCTTAGTTTCAATGTATTTTTCTTCGCATTATTGCTGCCTTTTTACGAATAATCTTTTGTGCAAGTTTCTATCAGTGAGAATGTATTATTACGCAAAGTTTCGAATACAAGTGTAATAATTTCGGAAGAATATATGTTCTTTCACGAAATTGCCAGTTCTTATCTGAAGCATGTTTACACGTTTTTTCTTTTTCTTTTTTTTTTTATGAAACAGAGCAGACTGTATGAGAATAAGCAAGTCTTTCAAGCTGGAAATTAAATTCTGTTGAATGTTACGTAAAACAAAGTCTCATCTGTCGATAGCATGTAACGGAAATATAGGACAGCGTGCCTTTTCAAATATTTGCCGTAGATGCTTCTATATTAGTTTATTATATCCAACGTGCAGATTTTTATATTATTTATGCAAGTTGTAGCGAAACAACTTTTTTTTTCGTAAGATATACGGTAGTCATAAACAAATTCTGTTCGTAAGGTAATTAACACTCTACTCAATTGTTGAAAGAATGAAAACCACGAACACGATTAGGCCAAAGTTATTTAAATACATAATATCTTGTGCGAAATTTATATTCTATTTTGCAGCTTTACTACGATTTAACTAATGAAAGTTGAACCAATGGTATCGTAGAATCGTACATGCATTTTTATTTCGTATACCGTATACCATATTAACGTCAGAGTTGGGTTATTCGAATTATTTCGAGTAAATAATTATCGAAATAAATTCACATTAGTGGAATATTTTGTCTGTGGTATAATTGTTCGTTATCCGTAACAAATTATTTTCTACGAATAATTATTTGCTTAATTTTGTACAGATTTGTACAAATGCTGCTAGAATTCTTATTCGGTTACCAAATGAATAATTTACCAAGGAACGATAAACTTTCTAATCTGGCATTTGGAAAAAAGGTTAACAAAGGCCAATAACCGAACAATGAAACCCAAAAATATATCTCACGTCCAGTACCCATGTCCATCCTTCGTTCAACAGAAATAACCATACATGGTACATAATTTTATCCGAATAAGTTATTCGATCAAATTTTCATTCAGATAAATTCTTACGCGAATAACTTCTCGTTCGAATAGATACCTGTTCGATTGGACATTTATTCGTTAGCGGCGAATAAAATTTCATTCCTCGCTTTTCGTTAACTTTTGCTAAATTTTGTCCAGCACCGATTAGCGTATTCTATGTGGAACGTGCTGAAACGTAATACCGTTTACCATCGAACCAGAAAGGACCAGTAATAGTGGCGAGAAGCTCGATGTGCCTGGGTTTTAATCGAGGTTTGACAAAGTTGGCGCGAAATCACGATCAGATAGAGGAGGGACGCCGGCCGGTTTCGTTTTGACAGTAAGAAATTCGAGGATGGTTCTATCAGCAGCAGCCGGATCAATCGTTGAGTGGATTTTCATGTTACCGCTCTAGTTCCCTTTGGAACAATCCGAAATCCTTCTATCTGTTCTGTAAACATTCCATCTGCATCGCTTTCCTATGGTGCTATTTCACCTTCTCCCGCAACTTATTGATCAAACACTATCCGGCCATCTATTCTCACCTTCGTAGACGTCCCATAGTTTCGTCCTTCTTCACTTGTCCTCATCGACACTCGTTTCACGAGACAGTCGGACTCCTACGTTGTATCTCGTTGCACTGAAATCCACCGTACTCTTCGACTGATTTTCGTAGTTCTTCGTTGACGCGTGCCTCCACTGCTTCCCAACCGAAGCTTTCCGTAGTTCAGTTTTCATATACGCGCGTGATTTGCAGCTTGCTGCGGTAGCGGTACTATCCACTTGCTAGATATTATAATAATATAGCAGTCGAGATGTTGCTTCTTTATGTACACAGTATATGAGTTATCATCATACGAATACATTTGTATTTGAGTTGTCAAATCTGGCGGCTGTTTTCCTCTCAATCTTCCCCTCAATATTCTATTCGATCTTGTTTTTACACGCGACGCTACAGGCTTTGCATGGTTTCTCGTCCTCGTTCTGTATCTCTCAGACAGTCGCTGCAGCTCTGCTCGCTTCATTTTTAACGATGCGTCGACTATTACTATAGTACCCGCTACTATAGGATATTATCGATTGCGTAGCTTCCGTCTTTGGAACGTAGCTTTCTGTTCCGTACGACCGTGTACCACGGATCCCGAATTCACGTTATCGGTCACATTGCAAAAGAGACTTGCGATAACTTCGTGGCTGCAACGCGTTCCACCTAACACCTTCGAATCGCCGGCAACGTACGACGCTGGCAATGCACTCTGCAGCGGTTTATCGCGATAATTACAGCCAGATGCTAGGCTACGTCGGTCCTATCGCCGTGAGCACTCGCGATTGCGATTAATTAGACCACCCGATCTTGCTGCATTTACAGCGCTTGCAACGCTTCGAGAGAAAGTATTCGTGCGCGCAAAGACACGCGGCAGACCTCGTGCTGGTGTAAAACATGTTCCTTTTTGTTATTTATTTTATTCTGTGTCTTACAATTTGTTCGACGGGACATTTGGTAAACTTTGATATCATTGTTGCAAAATAACACGTGGACGGGATACCATCTTCCAGATTGTCCGTTTTATTTCTTTAATGAGGTCAGTGAGATGCTTTTTTCTTAGTCTTCTTTCTATCGGAGTTTTGCTCGTTTCAGCAGCCAGCTGGTTTCGGCGTGTTGCCATTTCATCCTTGACCGTTGATATTTTTAGATCCTTGCGTAAATCCTCGTCTCCGACATACCATGGGCTACTATTGTTCCGAGTATTTTTGCTTCTAACGACTCTAATTTATTTGCACGGCTCATTGCTGCTTCCCCCCCCCCCATAGCGGTATTCCGTACGTGCAAATTGGCTTTATCATCGTTTTGTAAATTTTTAGTTTATCTTCAGTGCTGAGTTCAGAGTCTCCACTAGTTAGCCAGTACGTCTGTTTTCTTTTTATTCGTATCCTGCCTATAATTGATTCGATACGTTGCTTCCATGTAAGTTGTGAGCCCAAGTGGAGTCCTAGGTATTTGACTTGCTCTATTTGCGTTATGTGAGTGCCATTCGGTTGGATATTTGGCGGTTTTCTTCTTCTCGCTGTAGATGTAGTATGGTTGCATTTACTGGGCTTTGCTTTTACTTGTTCGTCTTGCAGCATTTTTCCATTTTTGTCATATGTTTTTGTAGTAACGTGACTGCCGTTTCTGGATTAGTATACCTGACCAGTACAGCCGTATCGTCCGCGAATGTTGTATCTTGTTGTTGGTAGTTGTTGATGCGTCTGCCACGTATAGTGTGTATAATATTAATCCTAAGACGCTTATTTTTACTACAAAGGTTCTGTCGCTTAGGTGTGATTTGAGTAGCTGGTAGATTTGTTCCGGGAAGCGATCTTCGATTGTTTGTAAGAGGCTTCCATGGTTTACTGTGTCAGATGCTTTCTCAATGTCCGTGAAGAGGGCTGTACAGTACCGTTCCGTTTCTGATGCTAGTGAAATTTAAAATAAAAATCGTCGACCAGCCTGTGCATTTGCTGTATCGCGCAGTGTTTGTTTCTGAATGCAAATCGATGGTCTGGTATTAATTTTCCTTTCTCTATTGTTGGTTTTAGACGGTCGTGTATTATTTTCTCTAGTATTTTTGGAAAACACAGGGAGCAGCGATATTGGTCTGTAAGATGCAGTTTGGTGGTGTAAAACGCGTGACTGTAAACATGTGATACGGGACTCTCTTTCTCTTCCTTTCCTCTATCCTTTTTTTTCGGATTTTGCAAAGCAATATCGGGGATTTCTCTTTTTTTTCGAGATGATTTATAAAGACTGGCGACCAGCGCAACATTCAACCGGTGCTTGAACGTCGGTTATGTTTGTTGAAACATGGCGAACACGCGGAAAACTGGGAAGTGGAAGGTAAAACATTGCCTTTTCCTTTTTCGATTTAATATCGCTTGTTTGCAGCGAAAATAGAACGCACAACGCAGTTAAAGCGCCGAGCAAATTTGAATATTCATTTTATTAGATCCTTTGTTTCGCTGCTATAAATTGTACGCAATCTTGTCAATATATCAGAGAAGGCAAAAAACACAGTATGAAAAATTCTGCATAAAAATCCTGCCATTCCGATGAAAATGATATAATTCTAAATAATAATAGTATACTTGTCGCGGACGAAAATAAGCGGACAGACAGTGTACGTAGACATATATCGACGAAGATCGATCGAATTAATAACCATTGAAACGCGCTTACGGCACGTAAATTATTCACCAGATAACCCAATTGAACACTAACATTTTTCCATACCCATAAACATTTTTCTAACCCATAAAACCGTATTCAACGAAGCATCACCGACACATACTTCCGCTAATATTTGAGTTTGAACGTAGTTAGTCCAATATTTGATAGCGCGTTAGACCGATATTGGGCAATACGAATAAAAGTTATCAATCCATTACACCTTGATTAACAATTTGGTACACGTTTATTTACAACTTATTGTCAAAGCCTCGCCCATACGACAGTCCGTATTTATTCGCGGTGTATTATTACGTGAGATTAGTTTTACGAAAGAAATAAAATACGATACATGGAAGAAGCGTCTTTGTGCTCTGCGGCAATAACTATGACGCGTCGCGTCGTTTAGATACGTCGCGATCGATCGTTTTCATATCAAACACAACGTTAGCGGACGCCAATGCGCAGAGAAGATTTTATTGTGCCTGTTACAATAGTACAGGGACACTCTCTGCTTCGCGACGTACTTGTATCGGCATTCATACAACCACGCGTCTCGTTTCAACAACCATAATAACGATATACAAGTGCACGATTGCGTGCCGTGATACGCATACCTGTACTTACGTACGTCTAGCAGTTTCACGTGCGTCGCAGTCGATCAATCCGTATCTGATTGGTTACACGTACGCGGATAAACGTGGGATTCTCGAAATATTCGACGGACTATGAAAAACTATCGTAGCATTGTGCGTGTTAAGTTAAAAAAATATTTGCTTGGAATTTTTACGACGAACGAAGAGAAAGTTTGCGCGATAACTGCATTTATTTCGTAGATGGACACGGTGAGGTTGTACGATTTTTTTAAAGGATTCTATATGATTGGAAATCCTCAAATTGAAGAGATATTTAGATAACGAGAAGCTTCAAATTTGTGAAAATTGTATGAAAGAATATTGGTAAAATTGAATATCGTATCTCGGAGTTCAAGTACGAACAAAGTTCAAAATCAACGGATCCTTTAGGTGCGATGATAAATGTTTTTGTACAAATGATCCTTGCTTGAACGATAAATTTAACTTTTACGATAAATTCAAATAATTAGAGAAAAGTGAAACGCTAGTATGAAAATTATGTGAGTAAACGTTGAAACTATTTGCTGTAGAACGTAGTCAAAGGAAAAGGCGTCGGAGAAATTACAGAAGTTGTGTTAAAGGGATTCGTATTATTTGAACAAAAATAAAAGTATGAAGTTGCCATCGAAGAGTTTTAACAAATATTTCTTGATTAAATTACAATAACGTTTGTAAATAATGCAGCCGAACTTGATTACGCAGAGCTTCTATTGAAATTTATCTAAACGAAATAGATCGTATCTAAATAACTAAATATACGCCATTAAACACTTACTGATTCGTTCAAACATCAAATATTTATAATCGTGTCAAATATTATTCGCTAAATTTAAAGCTATCGATTCAATTCGCCATCGATTAATCCGATTTAATTATTACCGAGTAAAGTTGTTATCTGTAGCATTTTTTATACGATTTGTTTACCTGTCAAATTATAAATTGAGTATCATAATTTTTTAAAAATTGCAGCCATTGAAACGTTCAATGGGAATTCAATGAAAATTATCCTTCGTAAGAGAGAAATTATATGATAGTGGGCTGCGATCCAGCGACAGAAAATCAGTGGCATTGTAACATCACGTAAAAAGATATGCTTTTAATCGTTTCCTTTAAGATGATTTTTAGTTCAACATTATGCATGATATCCTATTGAAAAATCCTCACCATCGAGGATTAGAATATTTATTTTATAAGAAAGCTATGTTAGATTTCGAATTTTTACGTAAATGTAACACGAACGAAATTTATCTTTCTGCGACAGAATTTATAGTCGTGTGTATTTTGAAGCTTATTTCGTTGGAAAAATATAGTTTACGTTATGCACAAGCAGAATTTAAATAAGAAGCTACCACTTGACTTTCATGCCTCGGGTATTAGCAACATTTCGCGCGGCTTTTAACATTAAGAAGAACTTTGCACTTCGAACGTAAGTAAAAAGACGTTAGAAATTCCTGTTACGCGTCGCGCAAGATACGAATTATTACATAAATTAACATCGAAACGTGCGAATTAATTATTACTATACCAATTTTGTCAAACAACGTTTGATCTTCCTGATAAACGCGAAACCATTCGTTCGTCAACGAATCGTAGATTTTGTCGTCCTTCGAACGAAAAAATACGTTCTTACGATGTAAATTACGATATAGTTTTCTTGCACGATCGCAGTAGATCTCCTATCTTAATCTTTAATCAATTGATCAATCGTTTCTTACCGTTACGATTAATCGTTCGTCATAGTTACAGCGAGGCATACGACAGATATTTTCAGATGTAACCACAAATATTTGCCTTTAAACGCTTTTACTCGAAATAAGAGGCGAGGAACCTCACGGTGGAGAGTCGAGCCAGCTTTTCCTTATGGCAGAGTTTACAAATCACTCTGCTTCTGCGCGAGAGAATTTACGAAAGAACGTAGCGAGATCTTCCGTTAAAGTTTAACCGACAGAACGTGTAAAGATGGGAATCTTGTTGCGGTCGGGTTTCTTATCCGTGTGGACGCTGCGATATAAATATCGATAGACTGGTTTCGAGGGAAAACAGCGGAACGCATTGTCCCGGCTAGATTTTTCTTGGCCGGCGACTCAGCTTCGCCGAATTATCGATCTCTCTAACAGCGTTTAAAATTTCCGCCGTCGTACGAATTCTACACACTGCGCTGCACTGCACCGAGAGAAAGCAAGGGAATACAAGCTCCTAAGCAGCGAGGTGTAAGCGTGTGCACGAAAAAGCGTGCGGTGGGCCTAGGAGTCTCGATTTTCGCGTGTACAGGTAAACGAAAGCAGCGCGTCACGCCACTCGACGAGTTCTGCATTATTCATAGGTTTTGGTCGTGGGGTAACGTCGCGCTACGGCAGACCGCGTCGTTTCGCGCCACCATGCGGCTCGTGCTTCGACGTAGCCTAGCACGCGGCGCATCTGCAAATGTAAAACGGGGATCATCTGATTATACGATTTCGTAACGATTTCATATCGACATTGGTTGCGTTGTCGCGGCGCATCTGCCGCCGTTCAGAAATTACACTGGTCGATACGGATTTATGGTATCGAGCTATGCGGTGCCTGTGAATCCACTATCCATACCGCCAGCAGATACGTTGAAGCGGATATCACTTCTAAGAAAACTCTGCGTCTGATCTGTTCAGTTTTCTCAATCACCGAAGCCATCGAGAATGTGCAAAATAAATCAAGACGATAGACAGGCGACGATGGCAGACTATAGACAACAGACAGGCGACGATGGCTTCTCGGGGATTCAGTTAGAAAGTAACATTGCCAGCTTTGCTTAAATATATTTTCTATTTTGCGATTTATCCACGCGTTCTTCTATTCGCAAATCTCAACAATGTATGCTATATGCCGTGCATCGAAGAAAAGGCTGCACGATGATGATCTTGACGCGCCATTCGTCACGGAGACAATACGAGGAGGTGGCAACGACCACCACGTCGAACTTCGCACGAATCCCGTCGTTCGATCATTACTGAAGAAACAGGTTCTGGAAGATCGAAGAGACAGCGGCTAGCTGACCTCGTATGAAGTATAGCAAGTCCCTTCGATGGATGAGGTCTTATCACGACACATGGGGGATCCATGGCTGTAGCCAGCAAGTTAGCCCGGAGAATTTTCACTTCGATTCTGATTGTGAATGCAAAGGCCAGAAGAAGGAATAGATTGGATTGCGTGGCCCGATGTAATCGAGCCATTTTCACGTTCGATTTTCCATTCTCGCGAGATTTTATCGCAGGACGAGAACGGTTGCATCCTCCGCTACCAGATATTATTGGGCTGTCCGAAAAGTTTCTTTCGTTCTCTAAGGAAATAACGGATGCACCACGTTCTCTGTTTTATATTATTTTCGATCGAATCACGTGTGATCGTAATAACAGAAATAGAGGGAAATGGATCGTACACGATTGAACAAAATGATATAAAACGAAAACAGGTTGCGCGTCTATTATTTCCTTACAGAAGGAAAGAAACTTTCCGGACAACCTAATATTATTACTTCGTACTTTGCTTCGGTTTATTTTATTTATTCGTTTTAGTCGAGGCCACGTCACTAGCAATTAGCAAACTGCAAAGAACGAAGCGTGGCATACTTGAATGATGGTATTTATACATTTCCAACGTTTATCGCGTACTGGTCAACCAGAGTGCGATACAGTGCACTCGTTAATCTAAGCTTCAATTGATATGACACAGTGTATCGTTGGAACCAACTCATCGACAACTCGCAACGTCGTAATTGGCCATACAAGCGAACATTTTTCCGGAAATAAAGAACATTCTCGCGACGTTTGCTACTATTTACGCGTGTCTGAATCCCATTTGGAGGGACAAATTCAGTTCTGCATCGGAAAACGTTGCTACGATTGACGAGATCATCTACAAACGGAACGTAGTTACAGTGATTGCGCTTATTTAGTTATGGGAGCTTCGCTTCCGTGTTTGTTTCTGCCGCGCTGTATTTCTGCCAGATATATGGTTTATTTGTGGCACCACGCGTTATGCACGTACCAACGATACTGGCAACCGGGTCGTATAAGACCCATCATTTACCAACTTTTATGGAATACCGCTCGAACGATCTTTTGATTTTTATGGATCTGCCGATGTGCGAGTCTGAGCTTGATATTTCTTCGATATTTCTCTAGTGTATAGTTATACGGGCATCTACTTTATGTTCGATGATTTACGGGAAGACGATTCTTTAACGCTTGCGCGTGAACCGTGAAAAAGTGTTTACACGTGTAAGCATTCGATCTAATTTACGAGAAACCTGGAAAACGTAAGGGTATCCGTTAAGTTTTCAAAGGTACAAAATAACGATAGTAAAATTGTTTTACCAACGTCCGCTAGTTTCTCTATTGCATATTGTTTCATACGGATATCGAGATTGCATCTAACATTGAATTCCAAATCCATGAGTGCACGTAATTCTGTGAAACGCATGGCGAGACTGTATCTATACGGTCGCTGTATTTCTGCAAATTCGTATCCCTGTAAACATAAATAAGTATGTAGGACTTGGACAAAGATTTTTATAGATTTCAAAAGTCGAACAAGCTTGACCTCAAACGAGAATTATTTCGCACCAAATGGATTATTTTTACGTTTACCTCTTTGTCTCGGATTTTCTACAAGCTAAACAACGTTATAATGCATGTAAAAATCGAGGTGGAAGTTCGCCATAAATAAATCGCCATGTTTGTGCGCGATCGTTTAATTGCTTCCACGTTGTCAATTCATTTTCGCTTCGACCGCGTTCCTCCGTGGTTAAGGAACTTCGAATTCGTAGCCTCGATATCTTCGCCAGCGCGCGACAAGCGTAACCAATCGTACACGCGCAAACCTTTTTCAAAAACGCACCTCTATACGTCGGGGAAATGTTACAATTTCGCGATTTCGTGCTTGCAGTTTGCTCGTAACGTTCTTGTTCGCGCGGTTCGTCTGTCAGAAGTTTATCGCGCGAATTCGATCCTATATATGTACGTATTGGATGCGTTGAAAACTTGTATCGCCGAAACAGATCGTTCGAATCGCAGACAAGTCGCGACATTCAGCGAGACTCGCGTGCCAGTTCCACGGATATTAAACTTCGCCGTGCAAGTTCCTTCTTCGAGTATATATTGTGGTAGCTTACAAGTTTCGGACTACGAGTTCCGGTTCGAATACGGAAACGCGCCCATTAATCAATCTGCACGGCTCATGGTTCGCAAATTGCTGCTGTCCAATTTCGACGCAGATAATTGTATTCCTGCCGTAACTTTACAGCACGATAAATATGGGTGCCCAGCATGGACGGCGCGACCGAGGACAGGGTGGTTCTGCATAAAAAAATAAGTAGAAGATGTAGAATATATATATATATTTATATATTTATATATATATATAATATTAATTATTATAATTATTATTATAATATTATAATATAATATATTATATATATAATATAATAATATATTATTATATTATAATATATTATATAATATATATTATAATTATATAATATATTATAATAATATTATAATATAATATAATATAATATAATATAATATAATATATTATATAATATATATTATAATTATATAATATATTATAATAATATTATAATATAATATAATATAATATATTATAATATATTAATATATATTAATATATTTAATTATTATATTATTATATTATATTAATTATTATTATATATTATTATTATATTAATATATTAATTATTAATAATATATATTAATATATTATAATATAATCATAATATTTATATATATATATATATATATATACGAACATATATTTGTTTTTGAGAAAAGCTTCGTTTTGAAGAAAATGGCGTTCAAAGTGTTGTTGCACGTATGGGCAAATTTAGTTCCACATTTTCCGCTTATTTTCGCACACAGAATGACTCCTATCGATTATTTATTCCTGCCGAGGCTGGAATTAGCCAAGCTCAAGTATATCCGACGAATCTTCTTCTGTCGAAGAAGCGAAAAAGTCTTGTTGCGTATTTTCGATTTCTTTCTTCGCGTAAAATCGCCGATCGCACCAGCGATGCAGAGACACTCTGTCACTTTCTTTAACATTTCGGCGACGCGTTATTGCAATCTTCGGAGCGACTGTCATCCGTTTGATTAACGTTGAAACGAATACATGTGGGATATCTTTCTTTTGCAACGTTTAACTTAAAAATCAGCGATTGTCACTTGAGATAAAGTAAGCAAAGTAAGCAAGATTCGTCGTTAGAATCATTTTACCGAGTTCGTAGCATGTTGCCTGTACTTTCAGATTCTTAGATGCCTGTGATGACTGTGAAAATGAAAATCACTGTTGTTCTACTCGTTCGTAATTTTCTGATTAAAATATATAAAAGTAAATGTATAAAGGTTAACAGGTTCCCGGATACTTTCGAATAGCAATCGTTCAGAATGATATTAATTTTATGCCACGTGTCTTGAAAATGAATAATAGGCGATGAAACGAAATTAAACCGATTAAACCAAATTAAATTAAAGAGAGTGAAAACGGATTTTTGTAACATGGGTGGTCGATTGAAAGAAGTCAGAATGCCATGGAGATTCTGTTAACATTACGCGAGATCCGAAACATCTGCCACATTATGACGAAGGAAACACACGACGAAGTTTCCTATTGGACATCATATAATCAATGTGCCATTAGCGGCATAAACCAGATTGAGTTGGTAATGGCACACGGATCAAACGCGTTTGAATTAAATGGCTAATTGCGGCAGCTCATAGGGGAACTTCTGTAATTTCCAATGATTCGTAAATTTCGCAAATTTGCAAAGGATAGAACCTCGGCGAGACATCCGCTGCTTGTACTTCAGTGGAATCGTAATTGTGGCGATCGAAACGATCAATCTGCGGTAGATATCTTTGCGTAAAATAAAAATTGTGTTCAAGACGAAGCGATGAAGGGATTAAGGGATGCTTTTGCAAATCAGAAGGAAACTAACGACGAGAAATAAAAAAAGTCGAGTTTGGCATTTTGTTGCTTAGTTATCGACGATTGAGAGTCAAGTAGAATATGTCCTGGATGCCAAATGAAATTTTAATAATTCTGTATCAAATTGAGAAACGATTCTTTTACATTTGTTTAATAGAAATGGTTTGCAACAGTGAGTGTCCATCTTTTAATATCTCTAATCCTCAACTTACGTATATCGTATTTCTTCATTGGACGAAGCTGCATTTTTGCCCCTTTCAAGTGGCTTAATTTATTCCACGTTTAGACGATAGACTTAACATTACGTTTCGTTTGGACAGTGCAACGTTAGAATGATATGGAAACAATTGCATTGTTACATTTAAATTGAATCGTGTATGCGTACATATGACGTCTAGATAATAGAAGATTCTAGAATAATAGAATATCGCTGGATGTTCGGATAGTGCCAGTATTCAGATAACGGAAGTTGGGATAAAAGAGAGTCTACAGTATCAGGAAATTTTCTTTTATTATTTTTCACTTCTCTGAAAGAGCAGTTTCTTGAAAGATACAACGACTTTGCAAGGAAATTGAAATTTTAGAATATAAATCTGCTAGGAAACAGTTTGAATGAAATTTCAGGTCTCTAAAATTTCATCAAGCAGTTTTATGGAGAACTGCAACGAGTCATTAGCTTTTCATTTATTGTCTTGCCGTCAAGAAATATATAGTCTAACTTGTAACCTGTTGTATTTAATGTTATGCAAGTAACGTGATTACCCAAAATGAACCAAACTGATTGCTGCAACCTAAATAAAAGAAATAACAAAAAAAAAAGGCAGAAATAGATGGAAATGGAATTCCACTGGAGATGCAAACATGTTTACTCAATTTGTATAACAATTATAAAATATATACTTTAACTTGCCAGATATTATTATACTTATATGAAAACTTATTATCATTGCGATGATGAAATAACTTGTACATCGTTGAATACGCATACATGGAAATGAAATTTTATTGGAAAGGCAAATACATACGTATACATTTTCATTAAATCTTCCATATCTGAAAATATGCAATAATAGTGTTAGTATAATGCCATATACATATATATTTCAATAATTTCAGTAAATACTATATGCATATTATTAGACAGGTTTAACGAGCACATATATTTGAATTTCAAATGGGGTTTCATTATCATGTGCACATAATACACATACATGGTTTAGTTATACACACACTTTAATCGATTTAAGGCACCAGGAAACTTCACTTTGAAACATTTGTGCTTAAAACATTTATAAACAATCCTTATTTATCTTAATCCGAAGACGTATAACAAAGACTTAAACATTCCTATAGTAATGTGCATGTTTATTCCATTATTGCTTACCAAGTTTACTAATCTCTGTTATTTCATTTTGTCAATCAGTGCAAGCCACTTTCCTCGGATAAAACGTCCTATCATCCACTTTGAAACCGAAAAAAAATTGGTTTCATTATTCTCTTTGAGCCATACTTGTTCTCCTTCATTCAGGTTAAAACTTCCCTTCGCTATTTCATGGCAGCTTGTACAACATAATTTCACTTGGAAGATGAAAGGGGAATTTCAAATATTCCAACATATCTTGAAAAATGAAAAACTACTAGGTAAGCAACAACAACTTACCAAAAGAGATCGGTATAGTACTAATTAATACATAATACTAATTATTGTGAAATTTCGTATAGTTTCGATGGTATTCGCTTCAGGTCAAGCACATATTTGTAAATAGACCAATGTTTTGCGTCAACACGAAACAGTTTATGCTTACTAAAGGCTTACTAGACAGGTTATCTTGTTCACTGATATCACGGCCTTTCCCTGCACAACGTTAATCAATCCGTCAACGAAATTTATAGCCTGGCCACTACAAGCGAAGGTCCAGGTTGCATCAAGTCATTTCGTGGTCCTCTAATTCTGTACGTATTTTCCAACGCTGTCTTCTACTATTGCTACGGACTTCACCTATTTTGGTTCTTCTGAATTTCGCGAATTAAGTCGTCTTTCGTCTCCGTTAGCTTTCTTCGTCCACCTAAATACTGTTTATTTTTAACAACCTTTTTCGTCTTCGATCCTCTGATCAATGTACCGTAAATTTATTTTCGTTTCGTAATTTTTCATACGAGTTAAGATTCGTCCTCTTTGCGTTATTTCACTTTACCGCGCGATCAAGGGTTACAATCCTTTTATTTTCTAGAATTTCTCATTTTAGAACATTTCTGTAACATTTCGCTGCACGAGCGTAAAATTTTATAGATCATTCGCTATCCATGATACATTTACGCGCGAACTGTTCACCGGCCAAAGTGGTTGACCCCGTTTTTCGGAATTTTTGGAACTTTTTGAATTTCAGTGTCGAGGCATTTTAAACGATGCTTGTCTCGTACAATCTCATCGATTTTCTCTACTTTTTGTTTCGCGCCATCGATTTCGTAAATGAGCGACTAAACGTGACTTAATCTAACTCGATCTACGACTAAGTAATTATTTACGTTTGCGAGTAACAATTCGTTCCTCTAGCTGTCTAAATGCTTTCGCGAACTCTACACAGTGTTTCAGTAAATTTCTTGCAATTTCTATGCACATTTTGCGGCTGGTTTCCCATTTTCCAAATTCCCAAAAAAATCTTCCTCCTCGCGTTCATAATAATATGTTTGTAAAACTTTTCTGCACCAGCTGGATATTCGAATATTTCGTGGGCCTCTGTTCATCGAGTATCTCGAAGATCTCATTTACGCGTCTCGTTCGAAAATCGATTTGCCGCTATTATCAGAAAGCGGATATGAAATTAATTAACGAATGGTATATTCGCAATACGATGTTCCCGATGCTTCTGCGAGAGGGTTCTGCGTCGACTTAATTAAATTTATTCCTGTAATCCAGTCCAACGATCATACAATGAAGTATGTTCTTAGTCAAAGCAGCTCGTAATCATTTGTTTTTATTTATTTCCAAGTTCCCGCGTGTAACGCATACGTCGTATAGAACTACGTGAACTTTCGTGCGAGAAGTGACCTCGATCATTTTTAGAAAGTACCGTATATCTTCCTTCCCGTAGAAAATCACAAAATATACGTTGGAAAAATAATTTAGTAGATAGAGCACCGAACCTCTGCTGTTGTGCAACGAAACGAAAGTGCTGTAAAATATTGCTTAAAGCAGAGATTAACATCGAACCCTAGCTGCATTTTCACTTTGTACTGTCATAATAGGTAAGATAATTCGCGCTTTTCTTTTTCACTTATTTAGAACATTTTTTTTTATTGGTATTTCAGGTACCTGTGTCTCTTAGGATAAGTGGCATTTATTTTACGTCTATTCACAGCTGTTGTTCGCGCTTTATTGCCAGCCAAACTAGATTTCTAAACTAGCTTTTATCCCAAGAACTACAGGTACAATTTGGTGTTGTTCGCGGTCAATAGCGCTGCTCTACGTATCAATTTGAAACGCACATGTACAACACGCAATCGTAAAACAATTATCGTGTTTGCTAAAGAATTATTGTAACCTCGCTTCTATCAAGGATGAGCTTTTCCTAAAATAAACATATATCTAATATTTACCAGCGAGTTTCGATCGTCTTTTGAAAAAGAAATAAAGTATTTCAAACGTGGTAACTCTTTAACAAGCAATGTAATTTTTATTTAGTCTGACACTTTAGACGTAGTTTAAAACGTTTCAAAATCAAATACTATTCTTAGAAAATGGTTTTATTGGACATTTTATTATGCATATTCTCATGCACATATGTCGTACATAAATAATAATTCCTTTGGGGCCACGCGTTGCATAAACACATTGCAGATGCAAATATTCGTAAAATATCGAATGTGAGGACTGTGAAATAATATATACGTTTGTACCATGTAATCGTCAGTAGTAGTAAGACGACAGTACGAGTGAGTACCGCATAGCAGTTACATTAAAACATTAATATCGACATTAACATAGTATAACGTTATGAACTAAATATTACAATTATACAAATTTGTAATAATTAGGTACAGTTTGGTGCTTTTCAGATGTTAAAGAAATTCTGATTCAGGTACCCACATGGGCAGTATAACATTGTGAACTAAATACTATAATTATACAAATTTGTAATAATTAGGTACAGTTTGGTACTTTTCAGATGTTAAAGAAATTCTGATTCAGGTCCCACGTAGGCAGTATAACATTGTGAACTAGATGCTATAATTATACAAATTTGTAATAATTAGGTACAGTTTGGTGCTTTTCAGATGTTAAAGAAATTCTGATTCAGGTCCCACGTAGGCAGTATAACATTGTGAACTAAATACTATAATTATACAAATTTGTAACAATTAGGTACAGTTTGGTGCTTTTCAGATGTTAAAGAAATTCTGATTCAGGTCCCACGTAGGCAGTATAACATTGTAAACTAGATGCTATAATTATACAAATTTGTAACAATTAGGTACAGTTTGGAGTAAGAATATTCTTTGCTAATTTCTTCAAATGTTAAACAAATTCTGATACATGTACCCAAATAGGTACAATAATTGTAAATTGCATAGATATATATTTTTTATATTTTTATATCCCATATACCTATAATCAAATTGTTCTTAATGTAAAATTATTACGAAAATATAAACAGATAGTGGTAAAAATAAATGTCGCGGTAGATGTAGCTTCAACTTCGAAGAAACACCGCATGAACGTTAATACTTGTTTATACAAGTCCCGTGCGGACATAATCATTCGGTTTCGCTCGCAATCCTCTATATAGAACGGACACTATCGGACACAAAGGCTTTTCCTAATCCGTGAGAACTAATCACGTTGGTTCCTGCAGTCTCTACGGAACTTCGTCTGTGTCAGTAATTTCCTGTTCTCCTATCGTTTTCGCTATAGCCGGACAATCTCCTACGAACCTGTGGCCTTTCTCGTTTAAAATTGCCGAGACATGATTTTACACGGATCCGAGACGAATGGGAAAACGTAAACGGGTTGGAAGGAAACGCGCGAAACGTGCCTGCAGTTAAAATGCCTATCTGACCAGTTTATACAAACCGAGTTATGCAACGTGTTTCACACGAGCGGCTGAATTAAATTCACGTGTTTCCCTTGATTTCATTTCCATTCCACGCGACACTGAATCTCCCGCGTAAAATTCCCACCCGTGTTCGCTGTCTGCTTACAGAAAATAGTTCACAATCGGTACACGATCCGCCGAAATTATTTACATCTCGCAATCTAATCAATTTATTTGTCGCTGTCGCTTTATTTCCTCGTTCCTCGTATCCGACCACGTTGTTACGCGTCTATGGACGATTGTACGCCTGTGAGCGAGATCGAGCGAGATCATATACGTAGCATTGCGTGACAACGTATTCTCCTTGTTCCCGCGCTGTCTGAAACGCGTCTTCCAAGTGACAGGCAATACCACTGCACGGCGCAGTTGATCGATTCCTGGTTGACCGAAGCAGTGCGTGATCGGTATTACGCGATATATCAAGCTGCGTTTAGATCAAACGAGCATAAAGCGAGAGCACATACCAGTTAACAGTTACCGAGCGATCTGTTGGTAAAATATTTACGCGAAAGAAGCTTTTCCACGATCGCGAAACGACGACAGAACGCTCATCCATGTTTTTTCCTAAATTTTTCTAAAGAGGGGAAAGAACAAGCATTCGCTCGTTCAGAAGTACCTTCGTGTACGTCGAGATATTTTTACGTCGAATATTATCAACACTAAACCTATCGACGTTTCACGTATACCTAATCCTACCACGAGCGGTCAAACGACCGCTTGAAAAAAAGAAAATGCGTATCTTAACGTAGAAATTTAGCGAATTTTTTTCGCAAAGTAAACGATAGAGAAAGTTGCGAATATTGAAAAATGAGTTGTATGTATATTATAGGAAAAGTCGATAAGTTACACGGTGATGCAGTAACGTCGTATATTAGGTTGTCCGAAAAGTTTCTTTCGTTTTGTAAGGGAATAATGGATGCACCATGTTCTCTGTTTTATATTATTTTCGTCGAATCACGTACGATCGTAATAATAGAAACAGAAGAAAATGGATCGCAGATGATTCGATAAAATAGTATAAAACGAGAAGAGATTGTGCATCTGTTATTTCCTATTATTGCAAAAGGAAAGAAACTTTCGGGACAACCTGATACGAGAAATTCTAAACGAAATTTCAAAAACGGTCATTTGACCGCGCGTCGTAGGTTTAGTGTTAAATATCGTTCGTTCAACGATGTTATCGGAGAATCTACCAATTAAGGAATTAATCTTTCAAAACGCGGCATAGATTAATAGTTAACATATATATATATATATATATATATATATACGGTACACGTTCCTCTACTTGTATCATTGGCTAATAGGTATTAGGAAGCTGTCTTGTCTGTACGCAGTGAAACGAAAATCGGTAATGCTATTCCTGATTCCGAAATTACACGCAATACGCAGTCGAACAGTTTGTAACGAGGCCGTATCTCTGCAATCTCCTTTGCAGCTTCCGTACTCTACCAACAGAATTCGATTATCAGTATTACCGAAGCAAGAAATATGCAGAAAATTCGATCGATAAACACATGGAAGAAATCAGAGGGTCAGACTACAAAAGGATTTCGGTTATATATTCGTATACACGGAAATAATAAATTCAGAACACGGTCTAAGTTCGTCTGATTGTAAATGTTCCACGTTCTCAGCGTGTTGAACATATGCTACGTCGTTGAAGCATCGGATCGTCGAAAAATTAAGATTTAACGTATCGATTAGATAGAAGCAGCTAGCGTTTGCTTTCGACTAGAAGGAAGCGAGGAATATCTCCGCTCTTCCCACTGCCATTACGTCTAACTGTTGTTATTTCCAATTCCGTCAGAAGATAGTTTCGTGCATAGTAAGAAGATTCGATCGTAGATACCAATGAAACACTTGGACGTTTCTTGTTTCGGTAATAACGCAAACGTACGTTACTTCGTTTCAATATTTTGCACTGTTTTGAGAAAATTCGAATAACGTGGGACAATCGTCTTCCTGTTCACAAGTATAAATCTCGTACGATACTAGTAATATTTGAATTCATCGAGCCTCGTTTCTCTACCAGCGAGATAAAACACTGTAGAACTTCGTCGTTCTAATAAATCTAACACTCGATATTTTTAGAATCCTCCTCTTACTCTCGCTATGTATTTCTAAAAAAAAAAAAAAAAAAAGGATCCTTCTTTGCTTTCCTTCCATGCAAATCCTTCCTAAATCGAGTCCGTTCGAAACCTTGCTGTAATCGTAGGGAAAATAGACTCCAATGAAAATGACGTTCGACAAACGAATTACATTCCGGACGTAACAAGGGAATTCTCGATGCAAATTCGTTCAATGTATATTCGTTTGCTCGCGCACTTCGGTTCCATCGTGATCGCTCGATTTATGATGAAAACAGTGAGCGTTCATCAAAGGCGAGAGAAACTCGAATAGATCGATATCGTCGCGGCTTAGTCACAATTATTCGAGAGCCGGTATGTCAACGAAACGTAGATCAGGATACAGAGAGAGAGAGAGAGAGAGAGTCTATTACTTGTCCACGAGTAACAGACTTTTGATACGGCGAGCAAATGACACCGACGATAAATCGTCGCTCCGATATGCCCGCATCGTCTGTAGACTAACGCGTTTTAAATACTTTCCGTTTGTAGCGGACAGCGAAGCGGTTCTGCACGGTAAATGATGCAAACGGCCGGACACTGCGGCTCGTTGATCTTATTTACACTCCGGCCGATGGACTCTGATTTAATGCCGACGAACTGCGCCCCATCGACAGCCCGTGAACGATAATCCGTAACTGCTACTGAAACCGGCCGATCGATGAAACGTCGTTAAGCCTCGTGGAACAGCGGCGACAATGAGATTCGCGAGGTCGATCAAAATCGCGGAAACTATTTCGAGCGCATCGCCCGAAACGCGCGACATCGAGTCACGGTAATCGCGTTACGTTCCGATAGAAATGTAATTTCATCCGCGATGCAACCAGGAGAACGTCGAACGACGAGCAACGGCCGATACAGGCGGCGCAGTCTTAGCAACGGCGACCCGTGATTTCAGCGATATCGCGGAGTCGAACCGCAGCGCGTTAAATTGCCGCTTTTCCGCGGCAGCGTTTTAATCTTTCCGCGGTATAGTAAAACGATGGACAATCCAGATTTCTAATTTCCCATTTAGGAGATAGTTATCCTCTCGTCCCGAACGTGTCCTGTGTTTCTGTGTTCGTATACGGAAGAGCGTAGATTAAAACGATGTAAAAGCAAGGTTTTTGTTTTTACAACGCAAACGCGTTAAAAAGTTGGCAACGATGTCTGGCGCGTGTGACTCTTGCGAGACGTCGTGGCTCGTTTGAAGGAAACCGTGGCCGCCCTACCTATTGTCGATATCGCGTAAATGTAGCGGATGCTTTAGCTTTCCTCTTAAAAACGCGATGGCTTAGCCTGCCGTAGATTGTCTAGTTTATGGTAGTTCGTATCGTTGGCTGACTTTCGACACGCGCATTCACGCTCACGATCGGCGAAATGTTTGGACCTTTGGCTAGGCAGCCGATAGCTGTGATCCCGGCCGATGCCCTGGTAAGGTTGTCTTCGTCTAACACTGACTGGCGGCGTCGTCAGGACATCGACCTCGTCAGACGATCGACGGTCGGAAGGAAATTCGACAGGCGACGAATTCTTAAAACTACGACCGCCAATTTTCGCTGGTGATCCTGTGCCCTGCTCCATAAAAGAGCGCGTCGAGTCGCTTCGAAGTCTGTCAAAGTAGTTTAGAGAATCGCTACCAGCGCGCTTCGTTGCACGAGTGCCTTTTCGTGCGCTTTCGCGAGACGTTCTCTTGTATTAAACATTGTAACAATATATGTTATAGTTAATTTAGCGACGATAGATATATAGTTCTTTTGCGTTGGAATTTTGAATCCTCGTTCACTGCCCACTAAACTAAGCAAAACGAGTCACATCGATCGACAACTTCAAGTTGATTTGGTTTCCACTGTACCAGCTCATTTTCGCATTCGTGTATTTATTTATTAATCTTTCCAAACGAAATATGCTTTATTTGGTAAGATACCAATACAGTTTAGTGTAATAAAAATGCGATATACTTACGCATAGTCTCGATAGTATTTACGCGATCTTTTTCCAATTTCGACATCGATCGACAATTTTAAGTTCATGTGGCTTCCACTTCACCAGCTCATTTTCGCATTCGTGTATTTATTTATTAATCTTACCAAACGAAATATGCTTTATTTGGTAAGATATCAATACAGTGTAGTGTAATAAAAATGCGATATACTTACGCATAGTCTGGATAGTATTTACGTGATCTTTTTCCAATTTCGATATCGATCAACGACTTTAAGTTGATTTGGCTTCCACTGTACCAGCATTTCTGTATTTATTTATTAATCTTTCCAAACGAAATATGCTTTATATGGTAAGATACCAATACAGTGTAGTGTAATAAAAATGCGATATATTTACGCATAGTCTGGATAGTATTTACGCGATCTTTTTCCCAACTTATCATATCGCGTGAAATACTTTTAAACTGCAATATGCTTGTAAAGAGACAAATTAGAACGTTGTCTTGTATCCTTGCTGTCATAAAAAGCTGGCTAATGGATTGGTTAATGCTTCGCTTCGCATCGAGTGACGCGTTTTGATAGGATGATCGTAGGAAGAACTCGAACGCAGGGAAAGGATTTTGAAATTTTCGAAATCATAACTTTCATCGTCGTTCTATCCAGCAACAGGGCCTGTACATTATTAACTTTGGAGATTTTGGACATTATTCATTAATGTTATTAATACAAGTAGTACATTGAGTACATAAGGCTAATAATATCACTAACATACCCATTAACATAACCATTAAGGAACCATTACGATATAGTATGCTGCAATATAATACCATTCTTATTGTTAGCTTAATGAACTTTGCGTCAGAAGTTTGTGACCCGAGCTTTGCAAATATTTGCTCCTACTTCGCAACTTCAAACTTCCTGTTCGGTGTGATTTATAATTCGTGTAATACAGTTGTGTTGGCGAAGAACGAAATTATAATTATTTGCCAAAGTTCCGCTGGCTCTGTCCGCATCAAATACCTTCGTTATTTCGTACAGCGAGCGAAAATATTATCTACGAAGATCGTATAATTCGAAACAGGACGTAAGATTATGACGATAATGATTTCTTTACGGGCGAAGTCGAATAACTTTCGAGATAAATTCTGCTTTTACGATCAAAATGTCCAAACAGCATAATACGACGGTAATGATTTATTCATCAGTAGAATCGCATAGCTGCGGACAAATTCTGTTTCTTCGACTAAAATGTTCAATTCATGTTACGCTGAATTTGACGAAATAACGAATTCTCAGTATCAAAATGCTAAAATACGTTCGCCTTATCCCGAGAGAGTTGAATTTTTACACGAAAGAAAATGTGTTCTCACGAAGCATGTTATTTAGTAATAGAAATCGTACGACGAAATATTCCCAGCACGGTGGATGCCTGGCACATTAAAGAGCGATGAAAAAGCGACAAACGTTCGTGACGAAATTTTTCCAAATCGATGGGTAGAACGTAAGAACGTAGTTCGATCTCGCTCTTAATAACCCCAGGGTCTTTCTCGCTGGGAACACTGAAAAATACCGCGCATCGAGATGCGCCGATAACTTCGCCAGATACGATGCAACGAATTTCCGCGGTATATTCTGCAAATAAACTCAGAGACGATAAGACACGCACTGGTTAACACATTACGGCATCGTATCGATATACTAGCATACATAATGGATATTTCGAACGTGTTTTGTAATAAAACTAATCAGACGTATAGTAAGTACTCGTAAAGTTCTAAGAAGGAATACTTTTCGAATGTAAATGGCTAGTCTCGAAGTACAAACTTAATTCTCTTTTACTTGAACTTTCCTTGTTGTTTGCCGCGTATTATACGAGACTTCCGATCATCTTCGACGACGTGACCATTTGCAAATTAACCAAACCGTTAAACATTTACCGATGCAACAAAAAATATTAAATAGAACCACTGCAGGTAAATCGAGGTATATTTAATTAGTTGGTTAGAATTTGCTTTCACTTGAATCTCCCCTATTGTTTGCCGCGTATCATACGAGACTTCCGATCATCTTCGACGACGTGACCATTTACAAATTAACCAAACCGTTAAACATTTACCGATGCAACAAAAAATATTAAATAGAATCACTGCAGGTAAATCGAAGAATATTTAATTAATTGGTTAGAATTAAACGAAGCACTTATTATTATTATTACTTTATTAGCACTTATTGTTAAGAGATCAAGTACGAAGAACGTGTACGAGAGAATCAAAATATCAACTTGACGATATTACGGGGCTGATAATTTAAGCATTTAAAAGAACAAATTAAATGAAACGTTAAATTTGTTATTATCAGCCCCATATCGTTAAGTTGATATTTTGATTCTCTCGTGCACGTTCTTCGTATTTAGTCTCTTCATACTGTTCACGATTATGCGGCGACGAATTTTTAAATTTGTCAATCAATCTTCTCAATACACGAGAAACATATAAATAGGGATTCTTCGTATCGTTAACATTGTGCGTGTGCATTAGCATGTCTCAGTTAAGCAAAGAAGTAACCAGTTGGAAGCACGCGGTCTTTGCGATTCTACGACAACAGAAATTTGTCGGGGAAGAGACAACTTTGCAGTAGTTACGACGTTGTAATCAATTTCAGCCTTTACGCTTTCAGTAAAAGTGTCATTGATATTATTCGTAGTAACTTAGCATGAAAAAGCATTTACGTGAAACAGCGACAACGCTAAAAGGGACGTAGATATTGTCTTAAAGTTCGTTCATTGAACTCTGTCTTCGTTCGGTTCTTGTTCCTTTGGTACCTCTGCGGCATTTACATTTCACAGCTGTCGCACAGTTTCGTTCTTCTCGAGGCAGAGCAGATACCGAACTCGTTAAAACTTGCACAGCGTCGGATTTAAATTAGCGGCGAGAAACCAGGAAAATATCTCAAATGTTTCGCAAAGACCGATTCAAAGAATGAATAATTTACCGACAAAGTCAAACCTCCAGCAAACTTTCGATCTTGCGGTAATATCGTAAATTTATAATTGTTATCTCGAGGAAATATTACAAACTTTTCAAGTATCCGCCCTAATTTATATTTATCTTTTTGACGAAGTAATTACGAATTCTCAAGGTATACATCCTGCGGCGAATAATCACTCGCGACATACGTTTTAATTAGCGAGTAAGAGAAGTTGTCTACCAATTTCTTGCTTCGCTTCCAATTATTTTCATTATAATCGAAACAATTAACGTCGGATTTTAATCACTGCCGCTTGCGCAAAATTGAATTGGCCTTCGCCGAACTGTTCGTCACGACTTTCGATGTAAATTTACACCGGTCCGTTTTCGGACATCGACGTCTTCTCACAAGGATTTTGAAATTTATTATTTATTATTAAGACGTAAATATATCATCGAGGCTTCGTTAAAAATTACGATATGGTAGATATTTGTAGTTTTCTCTACGAATATACATTTTGCTCGCTTTCCCATAGTGACAAGCTTTATCTCGCACGTAGCAAACACGAGCAGTAAACTATTCTAATTTGAAAGATTTTCTCCATAGACGATCTTGTCTTGCGATTGTCAGTTGTAAAGTTCTCGTCTTATTCTTCTAGATAGAATATCTCCGCCAAAATCGAGCATCTCCTTGTTTCTCGTCTTACTGTGAAATTATCAAGACAAAATTCGATCTTATGGGAAAATAATGTTTGCCCGATCATTTTTCCCGGATGGCTACGATGTCACCGTTATTTTTTCCGCTATCACCGTTTCGTAACACGTGCTAAAATTATTTGATTCGCGCTTCGTCTTATTTTAGACAATTTCAAGCAAAAATACACATGGATCGAACAGACAAGCGTTGTTAATGCGTCTGGGCAAAAAGAATTGGCAAATAGAAGTGGCAAATACATTTGATTATGAACTCGGTCAACGCACTTTCAATTTACGAGGTCTTTCGCGTAGAATATATCGGTAGATAACGTTCAAGTTGTTCAGTAGTATTGCAGAAGATTGCCAACGAGCGCGAGTAATATGGTAATTTGTGGCAACAGAAGGCAGTTTATGCTAAGACATTTAGAAACTTGCACTTAAGCAGGTGTATACATATGTATGTCTGTAGTCTGTGCGAAACACTTTCCTCGTTTTTCGACGTACATTCCAAATGGTCCTGTGCGTTCTATATATTGTAATAAATCATTTTCATCCAGATCGATGTGTAATTTGACCCTTCGGTGGAAAGATTCGTAAATAATCTGGAACATAGCGGAGCGAGGAAAAAAGAAATTGAGAAAATTACTACTTAGATCTAAATATACTGTAAGGATGCTTAATACAGTGCATTGAGAAGTCATTATTTTACGTTTTTTTACAGAACTTGAAGAATCAGATCATGACGACGAATCTGTGGGTCGAACAGGTGAGTGATATTAATTTATCTCGTTAGAAAGAACGACGACAGGTAGATTAAACACTGTCGGCTTAATCTGTCCTTGGAAAGATTACGCGTCGTGGAATAATTCATCCGCCCGGCGATTTAATTACTAAAATTAATTGCCGCTATACGTTCGCGACTCGTTTTCACACTTTTAAACGCTTTGAATATATGGGCTGGTTCAGGAAGGTATTCGAGTATTCGCCGCAGGAAATCTTGATGAATATATTATGCGTGCTATACGAAACTTTTTCAATCTTTATTAACACTGCGACGAGACAAGACCATCGTCATTATATTGGCAAAATTGTACCAATCAAAATATACATACATACGTGGGTATAAATTACAACTTACGATACATTTATTGCGAACGTACATCCGACGAAAAATTAATACACTGCAGGAATAGTCGTCTTGAGCATACAGCTGGTGCTAAAAAGCGATCTCGCTAAATATTTGGATGCGTAGTAAACAATCTATCTGTCTTCGTTCGCGAGACACAAGGAATTTTTTGTTTTGATTTTGCGTTATCCAATTACCCTCGCGGAAGATGCTGAAAAAGACGATTCCGTATTTCAAAGCTAGCCTGTAAACGTCTTGTCATGGACCCGTGGTTACGCTCTGAACGCTTGCTGGTGTTTCGTGAATTTGTCGGGAAGCTTGTCCTATTCTGAACATCAGTGTTTCAACGTTTTCGCTGGGTTTGCTCTGCTTACAAAATTATATCTCACGAACTAAGACAGATAGGTAGATACGTTTGCATCAACCTTTTTTGATCAGTTGCCGAAGTGGACCCCACGTGTTCTACGTCTTATATGCCGTATGTCGATCGTCTAGATCGTCGTACTCGCGTACGATAACACCGAGAAGTTTCAACATCGACGATAATATCGATGTTCTTGCGACGTGATCCTCTGATACGAAGATCGAAGAAACGTTAATGATTTTTCATCGAGCCACGTCGCGCAGCGATAAACAACAAGCGACGATATAGTTAGTTCAGTTGAAGCACTCCGACACTAAGGGTCGTCCCATCACCGGAATTACTGTATTTTCTAAAAGCGAATAAATCATTCACCAAAGTTATTTTGTGTTATTAACACATACGGTGAGATAACTGAGACGAAGAAGTCCTATGTACGAATACGAATTTCTTCTCCTTGTCCCTCCACCAATCGTGTTACGCGACACTCCGAACGTCTCTTAACAAAAATACGACTGCGACACGGAGAGCCGTAGAAACGCGCAAAATTTGGAAACATTGGAAAATCCTTCGTACAGCGCGCATAACGTATCCGTAGTAAGTTTGAACGAGCGTCCGAATAGTTTCGCCAGTCACTGTATTATGTCTCGATGGCAAGGGAACGCGGGCAGCGTCGCAAATGAGCGATTACTTGTAATTGGAAATTGTGGGAGAAACTCGAAGGAAACAGCCGAATAGGATGATGGCGCGCGGCGTAATTCGCGCGTGGCAAGTAACAGACGCTTAGCTATTTCGAGTCATCGCCAGCGCGGTAACTGCAAATTGCTTGGCCAAGTAATACGTACTGGCGTAGGTACAGAGCGTCGCGCGCCGTTTCTTTTGCTAGAAAGAATCGACCCGAAGAGGGGGAGAGAGGCAAGACAGTAAGGTGCAGCAGCAAATGTAATTGAAGAATAATTAAGCGAGACCAATTAACATCCTTATCCTCGTTCCGCGAGCAGCTTGAAAAACGTCTTCAAAGATAAATCCCGCTAAATACGTTAGACGCGTGCATGCAATTTACGCCCGTAAATCTACCAACGTCCTTTCCTTCTTAACAGTGAATTTACTTTCTTGGTCAAGGATTTATGTATCCTTTAATGGACGCTGCTGCGAATAATTACCGAGATAAATAGTACAGCGTGTGCGATGCTTGTTTCTCTTGGTTCAGGCGATTGGACAGCAAGATGGCAGGAGAAACGTGAAAGTACGTATACGTACAGTTGCTGAAGAAATTTCCGTGAAGAAATTACGATATTTTTTTTGTAGTAAACTCTTGGAAATATTCCATTTTGGTGGCAAGTGTGTGTACGATACCGTTTTGGAAGAAATAGGAAAGAAACGTATATGTAGAAGTTGGGGATGATCATTTTATTCGTCAATGCGATAACGCTGCGGTTTGCGCGTCAAAACGTACGAAACGATGAACGAAATATGATCACGAAACGAATAGCAAGGATTTAAGATGGCCAGTCTTGTTCGCCAGATTCGAAAACCCATAGAAAATTTTTGGGGAATAATTTGCGAGAAAATTTCGTGCCATTTTTCTGGCAATATAATTCCATTGGTGAATTATCCAACGTGATAAACGATCTGCGAAATCGGTTAACTTCGCAAAACAAGAATCGACGAAAATTGACGTAATTATATAAGACGAGCTTGGCACTGGGATTTCAAAAATCTCAAAAAATGGAGTCCACCACTTTGGCCCGTGAACGACTCGATCGTCAATTACACGTTGATATTAATCACTTTTTATAAATCAGTCCACACTTCACTCATAATATACGCATATTACGTACTTTTGCTTGCTAGCTTTCTTCTCTCTACAGTTCCGTTTAAACTTCGAGACAGTTTTCATGTTATACGAAAGATGCCCGTGAAAGATCGTCCACGAGATTTTAAACATTTCCTCGTTCGAGCCTTTTGCACGCTATTTAAAATACATACTTCCGTTTAATTGCTTAACAGATCCCATAGGAGCGTGTGAAAGATCTCGAGACTGCGACATTTATAGCATCGATTCGTTTATTAATAACGTACGTTTGCGGCCTGAAAAATTTCTCGAGAAGAGCTAGATCCCTGCGTCCGAAAAGAATCACCGCCTATGTCGGTCTCATAATTAATTAAAGAGCCTCGTGGGCAAAGATTAAAGCAGGCTAGGAAAACAGATAAACGCCGAGCTCGAGGTTCGTTTTCCTTCTAGTTGCTTTTCATCTTGCACGCCGAGAACAAAGTTTATAAAGCAAATTCTATGGCGAGAAGGTTCTTCCTTTCTAAACTACGAGTTTCTAGTTTGATCGCCGGGTAGCAATACTTTTGTTTCCAGCAAAACATAGTCAAAGTTACGTATTCGATAGAAATGGCGAGGAAAGTTGCTGCGCGATCTATTCAGAAAATTCGTTTCGCATAATTAGAAGCGGGATGATACGCGCGATCGAAAGTAACGCTTTTAGAAGAGACAGGATTAATCTTTCATTATTCGTAGAAGATAGAGAGCATCGATGATAAATTTCTGTCAACGAACGAGCTTTCCTTTTTCCTGTTTGCCACGTTGATAAACTGTTTTAGAGTTTCTGCATCGGAGAACCAACCTCTCGCGCTCATTACCGATGCGAACTCTGTTTTCCTCGCGTTGCCTCGCTCCTTCTTTTCTGCTTTCATATTGCTCTTCCACTTTCTCTTCCCTTTATTTTGTCCTTTATCTTGTATGCCTTTCTGCTATTCGTTCTCTCTGCAAATCGTACCTCATTTATTTTCGCACCTTTCTTTCCTATTTCTTAATTTATTTTGTACACCCTTTTACACAGGCTGTTTCGCCTAGTTTCATCGCTCAAAATGTCTGCTATAATTACAGTCGTATAAAAATGTTCCTCGTTTTCTCTTTCTTCATCTAATTCGTACGCTCCTTTGTACTGGATTTTTTTATTTCGCCTAGTTTCATCGTTCGAAATGTCTCTGTTGTAAATACAGTCTCGGCTTATGGTAAGCCTCGGGGCGTAACGCTATTATTACTTTATTACGTTATTGTATTCCGTTTGTTACATTCTATTAAAGCTATTGTTTAATATTCATATATTCATAGAATGCACTAACGTCTTGCCAGGGGATGCGGCGATAAACGATAAGCGAAAGAGGGGAAAAAATACGTCGTTAATTTCATTAAACGTGCGGTAGAATTATTCTTAAAGCTCGTGGATAAAGCGAAGCCAGAAACGATTTATCTGTAATAAAGACGGCCAGAGGAAGCAGTCGAAGAGCAGAACATTTGAATTACGAGAGATTTCCGAGTAAAACTTCTCTTTAATTCTTATAAATTTCGAAATCTTTGCAAAGAGCCAAGAGAAATGGAAAGTTTCAAGAAATTGTGTCAGAGACACTTTCACAGAAATCGATAATCAGCGATACAAGCGAAACTGTTACCTCGGCGATAGTTGCGCACGATTCTCAGATTAGTTTCAGAACAATTTCACGCGATCCGGTAATACCTGTGCCAAATTCGATCCGAATCTTACATCGATGTAAAGTTTCGCCATGCTATTTGTCCCGCCACAGGAAATTGCACGAAAATAATTTTATCTGTCGCACGATGTTCCATCTATGCGTCGTCGATCCGTTTCGGCGCAATGATTCGTTGCATTTTATTGAAATTACGATTCGCCTTGTTTACCGACGAAGATAATTCCACGAGGGACGATTCGTAGGGAGCTCGTACAGTTTTCGCAAGTTGCGAGAAAGCAAATTATCACAGCAGAATTATCGCAACGTTGGCGGATACGCATCCGCTGCTATTGTATCTTCTACAATGACGCAGCGATGTCTCGACGATATTCAAAACGTATTCGAATCAACGCCGACCTGTTTGGTCGTGTCTGTTGATTTTTCTACTGTAATTAAACGCGTACGTTACATCTGCGACGTGTCGGTAAGGAAGAGACATTTTCACAGGAGCAGAAGATTAAATAGAACGTTAATTCACATGGGACTCCGAAATGTTCTACTATCGTAAGTCGTTGAGTTTCACAAGTTGCTTTAATGTAGCTACCGTTTTGTTTAGACGAGTTGAACGTAACGACGCTTAATTCAAAAAGACGAGACAAGTTTGACCGTTATATCTTATTAATCCTTCCCGATAGAACAAAGGTAGTTTCGTAAGAAATCTTTTTTCAGAATCGTACAATTTTCGTACGAAACTTTATGTCCCTGTCGAATGTTCATTGTAGCGGACATGTTTTAAGCGATAACGACGAAACGTTATAATTTTTAAACCAATAAATTGTTAATTATCGTGCAATCGTTTAAACACACAGCGTGTCCTCGTTAACTGAAAACGTTCAAACGTCTGAAAAAATACGAATGATACGGAAAAATGTTTCGGACAAAAGTAGTTCAGCGGATGGTGTGAAAGACCCAAGTTCGTATCGTTTTGAAAACGTCAGTTGCAAGAATACGTAGTAAGCAATGGTGGTATCCGCATAAAAATTCTGATGTCATCCTTGCAGGACGCTTCAAGGTCGTCGCAAGATCAATCATGCCAAGGCACGGACTATTCCCCGCGATACCATACAACTTTTGTCTCGGACATTTCTTCAGATATTTCAACGTTTGAACAGAACATACCTATATACAGAGCGTTCCTTTTTTACCTCGCCGAATGGCCAGCAATTTCTAGGTTGCAACGTAAGCAAAGGAAAAAAAATGTCGCCCGCTCTTGTAAATCGAAAATCAAGATCGTCGATAGGATGAGTCTATCGGCATCCGAGTTTCATCTCGATTTTCTTCGACTTCGCTGAATGCAGCGTCGATCATTCGTACGAATTCCTCGGGCGAATTAATTTCTGCCCGGCGCGTTATCTGTTTCAAGCTTCTCCCCCGCGATTCAAAAATCGCTCCATTAAATCGGCCCAGAATTGAAAAGATGGAAATTAGCCGATCCATTTATCGCGATATCCTTCCTATTAATGCTTCGTAACTAAGCATCAATCATGAAACGTGCCAGCACCGTTTCGCCTCGTACGACTGCAACACCCTGTATACGTAGCAGTGCCATTGTGCCCGTTCAAAGTTGCGATATTTTTCCATTCAATACTACGCCTAGGTTTTTCGTTTCCATCGTTTCCTTGCGTTTACATGCTTTCTCCGACTATCTGTCTTCGTCTCTGGCGCGTCTGGAGGCGGTACGAATTTAATCGTTGCCGCGTTCTCGTTTGTACCGCGCAAATTGTGCCGACGCGTTTTCCATGACGTTTCTCCCTGCTCTCGGTAATTTTTCAACGGTGACAGCTCGGTTCGTCACTGCTTGACGATTCATAACCGTATTGTGCCATATGGCGAACACTTGTTTGGTCGGCCGTGACGTTCGATAAAGACGGCATTTGAAATCGAGAACAGGAGTAACGGAGAAATAGAGAGAGCGGATGGCAGGGACGTTTCAGATCGTTACACTGACAAGAGTCACATCCGTTTCTCTGTGTACTTATGCGTGTACGTGCGCTGCGAGGTATTCTGGACGCGTCTCCCAGCGACACGCCATCCTTCAACGTCGAAACCACCCTCTTTAGCTTCCGACTAACCCTCCGAACCGACCCGTTTGCGACAACCTACCAGGTACTACGTACAACCGGTTTGCCTTCGGCTAGCGCTCGCTTGCGACGAGTATACACGCGTCCCACGTGTAACGGAGGGTAATGACGAGACTTGTCCGTGTTGTATCGTTTCGAACCGGCCTGTTCGTTTCGCCAACCTCGTTCTCCTTTCGTTGCCGACCAGCTCGTTCCGTAGCAAATGCCCCTGTACAATTGAAAAATCGCCGTTGCACGCGAGGACCAAGAGACAGCAGAAGAGGCAGCGGTCTTTGTGCCGTTTCCTAGCGTCTGGTTTTTGTAGAACCGATGAATTATCGCTTGGAAGCTAATCTAGAGGAAAGTAGTTGGTTGAAACGAGCTTCTTTTAAAAAGCAGAGGATGTTCGGGCAGATTCCTGTTTTCTTAGACACAGGCAAAGGAAAGCAGTTGGAGCAGCAGTTCGCAACGAGCGCGCTACTTTACACGGGGTTTTGCAAGTTAGGCGCAGTAAGCGCGTTGTTGGAATTTCGAATTTCCCATAGATGGGAAATATATAAGGATGTTTGGACTTTGAACGTTTTTGTTATTGGACGAGAGTTTCGCGTCTCGTAGTTTCTACGAATTAGTTCACGGTTACGCGTATGACAAGGAGTTTTGCTTAGATGGGACGTCAAAAATTGTTTGACAAAAATTGTTTGTATCGCCATCGAAGATAAGAAGAAATGTTAATCTGAAAATGTAAATTCGCTAACGATAAAAACTAGTTCTTCCCAGATTGTTTTGGAAAATATTCCAACGTCGTCTGCGCTCTTTTGGACCATCGGTGCTTGTTTTTATAATGTAGTATTGTAGTCAGAATTAAGACGAGTTCGACGACCACCACTTGATGATTTTGAAACAAGCCTAAACAATGGAACGTGAATGTTTGAGTAGAGATATAGATTCGTGTGTTACGTTCTTGTTTTTTAAATAAATATACAAGTGCGTACGTAATGTACATTCTATGTTTTTATGTCACGGTTTGCAGGAAATGACAACGCGAAAGCTTCTTATTTCTTACATACATACGTAATAGTAAATACGTACATCTTGCGTTATGAAATTGTTCGGCTGGCGCGCGAAGTGAAATTTGTCAAATTTTCAAAAGCAATTTTTAATCAGGAATAGGATCAATTGAAACACAACTTTGAAATTAATTCTAAAATATCGATTTTTAATTGAAAATAAATTCAACCGAGACTCGTACTTTTTAATTTTGTAAGTTTAACCTTCTTTTTCGTTCAGTGTGTATGTATAACGTGGCAGTGTCCTAATATGCGTAGTTAGTATATACAACGTACGTGTTGACATTACACATTCGCACAGACTAAACATGCCAAACACATACACACGCGTAATTTAAGTCCAACAGTGCAACCCGCCTGTAATTATTTTGCCGGAAATTATTCTAATGCTGGAGGCACGCTCTTTAATTTAAAAGGGCGATAGAAAGACTGTAAAAAAGGAATTTTTAAAGTAACTTTGCAACAGAGAGACGCCAATTTTTGAAGCCATCGTGAATTTAATTTAACAAATTTATTCAACTCCGTAGAACCAGTCGATTCTGTGAAATTTTCGAGAACAGATCCGTCTCTTTCTTTGTGCTCCATTTTTTTCCTTTTTTTTTTTTTTAGTGTAAAAGCACGTTCGAAAAAAAAGACCTTCACGAGTCGAACTGAAGGATTTTCCTACCAAAATGACTCCAAACTGCACGATTATTTTTCACGGAGTTATAACGTTGCCTAATGGTTCAGAGAGCGACGATTTTTTGGCGAAAATTTAACGCTTGTCCAATTCATTCATAGAAACGCTCGACGTTTGTATTTTTATCTAAAGTGACAGTCTAGAAAAAAGGAGAACATCTTTCATACTGTTTCCTTGAAACCTTGTCTACGTAAAGAAACTTGCATTTATTTATACTCGTTATATCATATTTGTTATTCATATTTATTTATATTCTACATTCAATTACTAAATACAAAGTATTAGCATTAAAAATATGCAAGAACTGTCAACTTTAAATTTACCGGTAGCTTTTAGCTATCGCGTCGTAATAAGGACAAAATTAAAGTAATATCAGCTATTCTTCATTTCTACGATGAAGTAATGGAATATTTTCTTATGGTAGATAATCTACCGACGAAACTTTCTCGTAGCATTACACATTTGTACGGCTGGATTAACGTGTACGAGGTTTGGGAATAGAACAGCGAAGTACCAGAGCTTTCGATGTGTAATGCAGGTTAAATTGGTAGATAGGTTAAAGACCTTGGTTCTTCAAAATGTTCATCGACCCGAGCAGAATAACGTAAGTTCCAAAGTGATGAAAGCACTCTTGTATTCGATGGTGAGTATGATTATATTGAATATGTAACACTTTGAACACGAACGATTGATCTGATAGACGGATCTAATTTTCAAGCGCACAAAGGAAATGTATACCTAAATGGCAGAAGATAAAATATTCGCCTGATAACGACTTTTATGTGGTTTCCGAAAGGAAAATTATTTCAACGATTTGATTGTTGAAATATCGCTCAGTGTTTTTGTAATCTTTGTTCTTTTTAATTTATTTTGCACCGTAAATGTCGCTGCAAAACGTCCAAGAAGCGATAGATAAATGTATACAAATGAGTGGGCTGTGTTTGTTAAAGTAAGATAGAAATTGAAAAGAAATTTTGCCGCAATCATTTCAAGTTCGGAAATTTTTTAAGGTTTTTAATGGGGAAAAAATAATGAAACTAACGAGAAGATCGATATGTTTCTTAGACTTTTCATCTGCAAAGTTAAATTGGTGGTCAAATTTATGCGAATTTGATCGAATGTCAAATTTCTAAGTATACGAGTTGCAATGTTTTTAACGCTGTTTGAGTCTGAAGAGAGATTAAAAGCCTTTAAAACGTTCGAACTTGTAGAACCGAATGAAAAAGTGGATTTTTCGTAAAAGAATATGTAAAAATGTATGATGTTAAGAGCGGTGAAATATCCGATCTATATTACGCGCAAAATATATCAACCGATTATATATTTTTGCTTTTAATAGCGAGTCCTCGAAATTATTCCGAATATTTCATAAAAGTTTCAAATGGCAAAGTAATAATGTGCATTGTCTTACGATAAAAAGTTTCTTCGAGTTAATGTTATCATACCGTCGACAATGAAACTTTTATCACCGAAGATGGTAATTCAGATGGCCATTTTAAAAGCTTTTCTTTAACTCTTTCAATTTCGTTTCAATCCACTGAAAAATCGAGTCTATTTCTAACCATGAAACGGAAGTGGTGACAAATTCACTTCTCATTGCCCGCGCTGAAAGTCGATAAAACGACAATAGGATCCCGCTGTTATCTTGTTTGGTAGAAAATTGACAATTACGCGCTTTTGCCTATTTAATTTGCGCGATTCTTCTTTGCTTCTAGTACGCATGGCGTAGAAACGTCGGTTTTGTGGCTTTATCCTATAAAAGGTTAATTAAATCCCTTTGATTAATGTAAAATGTTTAATTACTCTTGGTACACTCTTTGTGATATTGTGACAATTTAGAAATAATCCTTTTCAACATATAACGAGTAGATTCAATGTTCTTTGAATGTAAAATGTATAAACTTTTTAACGAATCGTTCGTTAACGTCAGTCATCGATGCTTCGAGCAAATTTATTTTCACACATTGACTTTTAATTTAGCGAATAATTTTTTGCCAACGAGTTCAAAATTTCGGTTAAAAAGTAATGGAAAAATAATTTACTCCTCTCTAATAATTCATTTCATAGTAGTGATGTCGTAATAACGAAAAATCGTATCACGAAGACTTTATGGACGAGAATATGAAAATTACAATTATACGAATAATTGTTATAAAAATTGTTATAAAAAGACATTACTATTCTGTGTCAAAAAAAATGAAATGGAAGCAGAAGAAAGTTGCTACGGTATTAATGGAAAAAATTTTACTGCATTTCCGTATTAAAATCTTTATTCTATATTCATTTTAGCAAATAACTTGATGATCGTTTTACTTTATTTATTTAATCTGTTACATTTATGGAATTCAGTTTTTAAATATTAAACGGTTTGCAGGAGGAAAAGGTAGATATATTAAAGTAATTTAATTCACATTTATTATAAATTATAGCTTGAGCAAGCTTGTTCTCTTTAGAGTATAAGCTAGAAATTTTATTTTTAACGAATTCGTTAATAACGAGAAGATTTTGTTTTAATTAACATCGTTTCATTCCAGAAACGAGCGAACTCTCGCTAAAATGAAGAGGCCGAAGGACAATAATTCTTCGTGTTTGGAGGCGTGATTTTCGAGATACCTTAAGATCTTGTTATAAAAGCGCAAACATTTCATTAGAGCAGTTTGCCGTGAGTTTCTTCGTGAAACTCGCCCTCTCGTGGTCCGTGTCTAGAACAGTTTCATTTAAATCGCCGACACAGATTTCACCACGTTGTTTTTACCGACAATAATATATCGACGCCAGACTTAATCTATGTACATCAAACTTGAGTTACGTACACCAGACGTGATCTATCTACACCAGACTTGATCCATCTACCTCAGATTTGATCTATCTACACTATACTTGATATTTCTGCAACATACTCGATTTACCCCAGACTTAATCTACCCCAGGCTTGATCTACACTAAACTTGATCTACACCAGACTTGACCTACGCTAGACTTGATCTATCTATACTATACTTGATCTTTCTGCACCATACTCGACTTGCCCCAGACTTGATCTACGTCAGATTTGATCTACATCAGACTTGATCTATTTACACCAGACTTGATCTACACCAGACTTGATCTATCTACACTATACTTGATCTTTCTGCGCCATATTTGACTCGCCCCAGACTTAATCTACGTCAGATTTGATCTGCATGAGACTCGACTATTTACCCCAGACTTGATCCACACTAAACTTGATCTACACCAGACTTGATCTAGCTACACTATACTCGACTCGCCCCAGACTTAATCTACGTCAGATTTGGTTTACATTAGACTTGATCTATATCAGACTGAATGTACATTAGACTTGATCTATATCAGACTGAATGTACATCAGACTTAATCCATGCCAGAATTGATCCACACCAGGCCATACAAGACTTCATCGACGACGACATTTGACCGACGACAGTACCAGGCGATAACGATAACGATCGAAATATTCTCCAGGTTGAGAAAGTTAGAACGCAGGCTGATATCACGCTAAAGCAAACTCGTAGTTTGCTCGAATTTGCTGGAAACAATTGATTAAACTCTGTGTCGATCGTTCAATCGATCATACTTGCTGTCGATTAAGAGACGATTCACACTAAAGCCTCGTCAAAGCTACGGTCAAATCACGATCAATCAAAATGTGGGATTTTTGCAAGGTATTCGCACTAAACGATCGGCTACGATGAAACCCCGTCGCAGTCTCTTTCGTTCTTATTCGTTCACTTTATATCGATCCACAATTTCATTTTGCCAGATGCGTCACAATGCTTTTTGCGACTGAGATCATATAATTCGCTGCAATCTCCTACAAATTCAATTAAACTCTCGACCCCCTTGTTCCTTTTCGACTATTGACTGCGGTTTTAATCGCTAGCAAACCGACGCCACGGTTAAGAAATTCTCATTTAACTTGACCGAACCATCTGCTGCGAATGATTTCATTGGATTACGTGTAAGCGATTTTCATCGTACATTTCTCACCGTACTATGATCGCTACTGTGAATCAAACTTTAACCGACGACAGTCTTAACCGATAGCAATAATAATCGAGAGGCCAATTCATACATATTCTGTACGCAGACTCTGCAAGCAGAGAATGCAGACTCGTATAATCCCCTAAATCAAAGCTATACTCTGCTCGAGCTTGATGCAAGCAATTGCTTAAATTCTGTGTAGAGCATTGTTGTTGTCGGTTAATACTTTAATAGAATACCGTCGTCGGTCAAAGTTATAGTCGTCGATCAAGTCTGGCTTCTGTGGATCGTTGCCGGTAAAAACAGTGCCGATGAAATGTACATCAGTGATTTCAATGGAACAGTATACAGGCGTACAAATTAATCTTGCTACGAGATTTAATTACATTCAATTCCACCGACATCTCCAGCACCAGCTGTGAGGACCATTGGAAATCTCTCTGACATGCTTCTTCAAGTACGTAGATGTATCTGCGGTCGACAGGTGGTGGAATCGATAGCTCGTAGAGGCTTCTGCCGTGGAGATTCACAATCACATATCGATGACGGCGTCCCTTTTAGCGACCAGTCAATACATCGGAAATAAATTGATAACAATAGTAGCACACCGGTGGCCTTTCTATCTATGGACACGTCTCGACTCTCTTTCTACTTTATATCTCTGCTTCCTTTTTCACTAGTATATCGGTTACTTGCCTCTTTGTTCATCCGTCCGCCTGCTCACCTTTCTCTTTCTCCGCTCTGCTCTCAAACTGCGCTCCCTTTCCCCCTTTGAACTTGGCCATCGTCCTGAATCTCTCGCTTCGATTCTTGCTTTCTCAACCGTCTTGCCTCTCACACTCTCGTCATTCGCCATTCGATTTTCTCAATCTATATAGAGGAACAATGGGAATTGTGTCGTGTCGAAGTCCCCTGATAACTGTCACTCTTTTTATTGCTGCGAAAATGGCGACTGCAGTTTAATCTTACTACAGTTCTCCAACTTGTGTATCTTGATCTCGCTTTTGTTTTAACGAACAAGGGGATTTTTAATGCTTTAGGGAAAATACTGCTATCGAACTGAAGCGAGGAGTCACGCGTGCCAACGGAGCTTCTTTCATATCTTTTTAAACATTCAATCATTTTAAACATCTCAAATCCTGTATGACACTGTACTAATTTTTCCTACATCATGATTGCTACATTTGACAAATACACTAATATTAGGTTGTCCCAAAAGTCTCTTCCTTTTACAAACATGTATTTTCCAACAATGCATCTTTATACAAGCATGAAACCTAATCTGCCAAACTTTGTGGTCTTTTCCAATTTCAATTACTTTAAACATCTCAAATCCTGTATGACACTGTACTAATTTTTCCTACATCATGGTTGCTAAATCTCTTCCTTTTACAAACATGTATTTTACAACAATACATCTTTATACAAAGAGGAAACCTAATCTGTCGAATGTTGTAGTCTTTATCTTAATAGAACAAAATGGATCATACGTAATTCAATAAAATAGTGAAAAACAAAATACGTTGTGCATCTATTATTTCCTTGTAAAACGAAAGAAACTTTTCGGACAACCTAATAAATAATTCTTTTAATAGACGGTCATTGTGTTCGTTTGCCTTGTTTCGTCGTCGTTGTATAATACTATTATAAAGAATATTTGTCGTGTAAGCGTTCACTGCAGCTAATTTAATTACTACTCCATAGTAAAAATGTAAGACCTTATTACACAATCTAACATTATCGAATGGTATTTATGCGAAAGTGGTCGCGTGATAATTTCTAATTTCACGATCGATAAAATTAATGGATTTTAGTAAAGCACGAACAACGTTCTAATTATTTTGTTCTGGAAACCGTTAGTTAGAGCATTGAGCTTTGAAATTGGGTTGGAGATATCACGTGTCGACAATTGCTTCATTACCGCATATGCCTATTTCTAAACCACAATACGCTTCATTGGGCCCAATACATTGTCGCGTTACAAATATCTCGTTAACGTTCATGGCGATAATTTTATAATTATTGGTTTCTGAATCAGCGATTCTACGACATATGCGATTTATAGGACAGCAATGTTGTAAATGGCAAACTGTTGCACTATAAATTATTAGGAATCGAATGGCATCGTTCAGCGAATACACACACCCATGTAAAATGTACTCGACAGAAAGAAATTATTTATACGAGATTATTTATATTTGTACGAGAAGTTTTCGCGGAAAGTTATATATACCGATGTATGTATATCATCGAGTGTTTTAACAAAGCCTTCCAGCGGTTTCATCTCCGTTCATTTTTCTTCAAAATATATTTTGAGATTGCGGTCGAACGTCGCTCACAATAGGAATCTGAGACGTACTATATCGACAGCATTTTATTTATTTCACTTCCCTTACAGATAAAATGTATTGCAGTCGTTCGCCTTGTGCTCGCCGTGAAAAATAAGCGTGATCATCTCTTTCACCCTCGATGTAGTTTTACGAGGTATTAATTAACAAATGGCGAATATATCTGTTCGTCCAACTATCGTAAAACTAGGCTGAAATGTTAACAAATTGTTTACACTCGAATAAATATATTAATATGAAATATCAGAATCATATTTTATAAGATGCAAAATATACAAAGAGTCATATATACTCAAACAAAAATATCTGTTAATAATTGACAAAAAATAGTCTTTTTCATATTCTAAAAAAAAAAAAAAAAAAGAACAATCCTGGAATCGCTAAAAAAATAAAATCGAAAAGGAAAGATACGTATAATAGTGTATTCATTTGTAATAAGGACTAGCGTTTAATGTTTGATATTATTTTACTGTCGGAAATATACGCGTGAAAATTACAACCACGTCCGAATAAAAAATAAATTCTTGCCTGGCTTTTATCTCTGATAACCTACTTACACGCAGCTGGCAATAAATTTGGCTAGAGCGCATGTAAAATTTACCAACACGTTATTTTATCGATCTCTTCACACCTCGACTACATTTACAGCTTTCCAAGAACGCCTTTAGAGAAAAAATTGACGAGCTCGTACGTTTTTATGGGTTGGCTGTAAAAAATCTCGTTTCGGGATATGAAATTGGACCTTTATAATTCAAAGAGTGAAAATTTCGATTTAGCCACCTTTACATGATTCAAAGCGGTTTTATTTAGATATTGATTTTAAATGTTGATTTAATAGGGTATTACATTTATAGGGTATTACCAATAATGCCTTTTTAGTTTTAAATTATCTGACGCTATTTTCTTCTCAAATATATTTTGGTAATAGTATAGTAGAATTGTCAATAGGTAATCACACAATTATTATACAGGCTGGTTCACCTTAATCTTTCAGATCGTGTCAAAGCAAGAAGATTCTGTTTGGGAAAAAATATATCGAAGGGAAAGATAAATGATTCGAAGAGCTCTACGTTTGTAGGATTACATTTTTCTAGGTTGGTCGGTGTATGTAAAAACAATTAGATCGTAATCTCGTTGATTGCTACGAATTTTCTTTTTTTAACTGTAGAATTTCTTCGATAGGAACGTTGCTGAATTTGTTAAATTTATTTCAAATTTAATTCCTGTACAACTCGATCGCACCGACATAATTTGAAACAAACGTTTATCTAGAGAAACGAGATTCGTTAATATCAATCAAAATTGCAACGTTTTAAATTATAACAGTTTACGCGTAGGTCTGTAATTATACGAAACCCCATTGAAATTTAGAAATAAATCTCTTAATTCGCACAAATGAGAAAATACTTTTGTCCGTTATCGTTCCTTGTCATTTAACGCCACTTTAACAAATTATTTTGTCACGTGGCATCTGAATATCCATACCTGACAGTGCATTATTATTATTCGATAATCTTGTATCTATTTTAAGATTAGTTTGCTCGCAATTAAGCCGAAATGTAATTACTTGTTTTAGTGTGCGTTCGTGAATAACAAAAGTGAATAATAAACAATATTCATGGCGCATACAAGTGAAACAAATAAATGCGAGTGTGACCACGTGGATGTTTATGATCTACCGAACTGAGTTAATGGTCCACCCATTTTCCTGGTCATCACGCTACGAAAATGAAACATGAATTTATGTGTTTGCGCCAACATTCTGCAGCCAGGTCAAAGAAACCGGGAGTGTCCTTGTTTTCGCGAGTGAAATCGATAAAACCTCTTGCACGTTCAAGCAATTAACTACGTCGCTACTTCCGCAATACGTTACACGCTTTGTTTTCATTTTTAACGAAGGCATGCAGGTACTTAATGCTCCCTAACGCTGTAATACGAGAACTTTATTTTCGTGTAAACGTATTTAGGTAAGTGCATATATATGCAGACAATCAGAATGTACAAAACGTTAAAAAAGAAACATTGAAAATAGATCACTCATTTACATTGGACGTTCTAAGCGTACGATAGACGTAATCGTACAACTTATTTAATTAATTAATTTTGAAAACCTGATTACGGAGTGTAGCGTGTTTTACTGAAAATACACGGTCACCGATAGAACCTAAAAATGGCAATTCTTGAAAATGTTCTACGTTTAGGATCCTGCGCTAAAAGAGAAAAAAAAAGAAACATTGAAAATAGATCACTCATTTACATTGNGACGTTCTAAGCGTACGATAGACGTAATCGTACAACTTATTTAATTAATTAATTTTGAAAACCTGATTACGGAGTGTAGCGTGTTTTACTGAAAATGCACGGTCACAGATAGAACCTAAAAATGGCAATTCTTGAAAATGTTCTACGTTTAGGATCCTGCGCTAAAAAAGAAAAAAAAAGAAACATTGAAAATAGATCACTCATTTACATTGGACGTTCTAAGCGTACGATAGACGTAATCGTACAACTTATTTAATTAATTAATTTTGAAAACCTGATTACGGAGTGTAGCGTGTTTTACTGAAAATGCACGGTCACCGATAGAACCTAAAAATGGCAATTCTCGTAAATGTTCTTCGTTTAGGACCCTGCACGCTTTGGAGAATAGTCGTTCAGGCGAAACGGATGTTGCACTTAGCGTTAAATGTTTTTTGGCTAGTTTGCCCACACGTGAATTATTCGATACGCTTCAAAATTTGGTTGGAGAATTTCGATATTTATGAGTTAGCTATCCACACTGAAATATGTATATCGTCGTATCGAATATCGACACGAAATATTGATACTTGAATCGAAAAGTATCGATATTCGAAATATCGCCTATCGCTAAAGAGTAAAGACTTCTAGAAAAAGTCGGAACATATCCGTTACGGTTTATTTTCAAGCTTGTTTCGATCTAAACTCATTCGTGATTTAGAAAGTAATACAAAATAAATAAATAAGCAAATGAATGTAAATAAAACAGCAGCAATTAAAACATAAGCAGTAGGTATACATGTTGCAGCATATGAAACGTTGTTTCTTCGGCTAAACGTTCGAAAAAGTCATACTCGTCGTTAAATTATATCAATACCTTTGCCATTTGAATGATTTTTTTTTATTTTACAGTGTATATTTTTGTTAAATACATATATTCGTCATTCCGTTCTCCGTAAAATATTAATATACAAAATTATTCAAGCACGTATACTCAAGAATGTCATTTACCTGGTATTAAATGCAATTACTGGCAATACCACGGAGGTCTTTGAACTTGGATCCCACAACTTTGAACAATCGAGCGTATGTAATACGAAAATAGCTGCAATTGGCTAAATTTGCATTTTTACATTACGTTGGAATTCCAAGGAAACGTTGCCTCCGCCATCGGATAGAAAATTTGGCAAAAGCTAAAAGACGAGACCGTTGAATGCTAAGAAGAGAAAATTTAAGTACAACCGTTAAAGGCAAATGTATGAATGCTTTCTACACGAAGTAGCGTAGCTGCTCGGCAAAGAGAATCTCTGATTGGATCTCCCACGAAGAAATTCCCAGGGAAGTTTCGTCCGCGGGCCCCTGCGGGATAATTGGCCACTAATTAATGGCCGCGGGGCAATCGAATTTCCAGCAACTTTCTCCCTTCGCGAGAACCCCAAGCACAGGAGTAAGCGATATGACTGCGTCGTTTTCCCTTCAAAGATTAAATTATGCTTGCAGAAAATGAAGTCTTGCCGGAATAATCCATTACATATTTTTTCCCCCCTCGATATTTCATATAATCTCATATAACTATATCCGTCAATGTACTCGACCTTCTGATTAATAATCGTGCAAGGCATAGCGAATATCGAATATCGTTTTCTTGTAACGTTAGTCGTTCGTTCGTTTATTCGCTATTTACTTATTAGAATTACTATTTATAATAATGTAATTCATTCGTTCATTCACAATGTGATAATATTGATTATTATAATATCGATATTAATAGGTATTTTACAGGGTAGGAAATTATATTAATTTAATTTTATCCTTTTCAGTTTGGTATTTGTTAAATCACGTAATATTTTTCGGTACTATCTTTCCGTTTGTGTCGTAATAAATGGTTTGGACGCTGAGTTCTCGAGTAATGGTCGACACGGACGATACGGATGAAACAATAAAACGCGTTTGCATCGATTCGCGTTTAGGCTTATTTATGCTCTTGCTCGATTGCGTGGATGGGATCGGTGAAAGAATCCTTTGATCGTTAATAATTATAACGCAGTCTTGATAAGCTGGACCGATCGAAAAATTATAAAATATAACGTGTTAAAGGAAATCGTCGAAATTGTTCAACGCCTGTATACGAGTTTCGTTCCGATTGAAATTGCTAGGATTTTAGTAAATCGTTGAAAACTATAAAGTACAATTTTATTAAATACCGTGTTTATCGTGAAGCGTTATAAAAATAATTACAACATTGTACATAACTTATCCCTACGTTCAGGAAGAATTGCCTCTATCTTTACCTTACGTACTATACAAATCTTTGGCCAATTTCGGATATTGAAATATTGGCGTTTTCAATATAAATAGTAATTGTTACACACGTAGGTAATTGTATCGATATATTATTTTAAAATCGGTTCTACAAGCATACATGCACTAGTATGTGTCTTCGATCTGTTTAACATAACGTAGTTTGTCGAATATCATTGTTATAAATCGTTGAACATTTTACGATGATTCCTATTAATTCCTTCTAATTACTGGTACGATCTTTCTTGTCATTTCAATACGTCTTTTACGCACAGATGCTCGCAGAATAATTGCTTCGTTATTAGGTTGTCCGAAAAGTTTCTTTCGTCTTGTAAGGAAATAATGGATGCACCACGTTCTCTGTTTTATATTATTTAGGATCGAATCACGTATGATGGTAATAATAGAAACAGAAGAAAATGGATCGTAGATGATTCGATAAAATAATATAAAACGAGATGAGGTTGTGCATCTATTATTTCCTTTAAAAACGAAAGAAACTTTCCGGACAACCTAATATTTTTTCTCATTGATCTCTCGACTCAAACTTCCACGATAATTACCGGATAATTATAGATAGAAAGTACGAAGAGGACTTCGCGATAATAATAGTTCTATCTGAGTATATATTATAGAGTGACCAATCTGGATATTACAATCGACTGTAACGATACATTTTCTATCTAATTTCCTCAAGCACAATTATCCGTTTGACACATCGAAGCAAGTGTGGCAAAAATCGAGACAACGAATGCCACAGTTTCGCTGTACGAGCGTTTTATCAAGTATTATCAAATATTTATAACGTAGATTTATAATCAAACAATTCTATAATACAGTCTATTCTATATTCTATGATACAGCCGAGCCAAGGCTCGGTAGAAGCAAAGGAGAAGATCTCGCTTGTGTGGCTCGATTTCCATAAAATATGTATACGCATGTATCGTAAAAACTGCGAAGGCACCTAAAGGTGGATCCTTTCTCCTGTCCGCTTGTTACCAGGAAATACGTTCCAATTTTTACTATACACCGGTTCACTAGATCTATCTCTAGCGTTTCTAAGTTTCTCGTATCCCTGCGACTACTTCGTCCTCCGGGGATGTTGCCTTTTTCACGCGAGACCATGAAATCCCGCCCAATTCCCGAGAACAATTTTCTGCCTCGATATGTTCTCGTATACGAGACACGTGTGCTTTCTTTTACATGTGAACTCGATGTCTGGCAGAGGCTGGGTAAATGTATGCGCGTCAACATGTTTGTTCGTGTCAACGGCAGAGGAACGTAAGAAAGATCGCGTCGATAGGCAACGTGTTATCGCGATGGATCACACGGATACACGATATCCAGTTCATCCAGCGAGTTTCATCTCGTCGCAAACATCATGGAAATTAGATTTACTGTTACGATCAAATTACATTGGATACTTAGGTATAGCTGTGATCAGATTGCGGCTATTTGTGCAAGTTCATATTTTTATGAACGCAACCAGTGAAATAGAATCTGAATGGGGTTCTGTTGTAGTCTTTACGTATCGTAACCAACGTCTCGTTGTGAATATTTTGTATATTTTTGCATGTTACGTTGTACGTTCTATGTTCAGCCTACTTGTGATTCAAAGTATATTAAAACGTTACTGGTAAAGTTGAACTTTTCAGAGAATCGAATAATTCCTTCTTCCTTTTTTTTTTTTTTTTTTTTTTTTTTTTTTTTTTTTTTTTTTTTTTTTTTTTTTTTTTTTTTTTTTGGTCAATTATTCAACAACCAGTTGTGTGGGTTGTTAGCGAGTCAAGGGTGAGGTTTACGGTTTATCGTAGAGTTTGGTAGGTGTAGTAGTAGCGTGGTAGATTCGTTTTAAAATGCGAATAATTTTATTGCCATAAGAGAGAAGATAACTCGCTCCCTGAACTGTTTTATAAATATTAATATTATATGCACGCGAGAGCAAAAGTTTTTGAATAAAATGTAACGTTTTCTTTCAGTCTCTATTCTTGTACTACTAAATCTTCCATGTTGGATTTCATTTTAAAGTTGCCAGTACCCGATGTTCCATTAATCGATGTTCCACTGTACTAATTTAATTACTTAAATTATACACTTTTAATTCAATTAATATAATTACAATAAAAGTAAATAATAATAAAGTAAATAAAGATAAATACAATTTCTATTTAATTCATTTAAGTAGTTAAAGTATACACTTTAAATTCTATCAGTAATGGATATTTCGTTGTACCAATTTAAACATACTGTAAACATCGTTAATAATCCATGTGCGATGGATCGACCATTACAGCATAATTATATAACGCGATGAAATATAATAAGTAACTGTAGAGAGAGATGGCTTAATGGTATCGAAAAAGGAAACGAATTACGTTCGTCTGTTAAGTTGTCCTAAAAGTTTCTTTCGTCTTGGAAGGAAATAATGGATGCACCACGTTCTCTGTTTTATATTATTTTTGTCGAATCATGTATGATCGTAATAATAGAAATAGAACAGAACGAGAATAACAGAATAGAACGCGATTCAATAAAATAATATAAAACGAAAAGAAGTTGTGCGTCTATTATTTCCTTACAAAGGGAAAGAAACTTTCGGGACAACCTAATACTTAGCTATTTAGTGCGACGAATGCGAAACGTATTTCTTAGAGGCCGCAAAATTTCTAAAAGGCTGCGTACACGTTGCTCGAGAATAACGTTTTAACGCGATGTTAATTAAAATTTGTTAAACTATCGAGAACGTTATTTTCTTCTAAATCTAATACGCCAAAAAGAGAAACAATAATATGGTTATATTTTTTGTGTTGGCTGTTTCAAGTCATGGTACGATTACAAACTGCGATGGGAGCCGAAGGAGTACGGCGGTGTTCACATGTTACACGTGCCATCCGACCACATATGGCGGCCCGACATAGTCCTCTACAACAAGTGAGTCTGTCTGCTGTTTCTTTGTTCCATATTCTAATTACATCTTCTATAGTTTCACATTACATACTCTATACATATAGTAGTGGCACAGCATGCTGCCGAGAGATTGATATCGATTGGATGTTCATTTCTTCGACTAATCGACGCGTCCATCGAAACGTCGAAATTTCCTGGCAAAACGAAGAAGCACCGAGACCGGACAAAATCGAAAGATGTTTCATTATCGTGAAACGTCTGCTACTATTTCGAGCCTCGCGAAGAACGAACAGGAACACGAGAGTTTCTAATTACTCGACGTGGCGTCATCGTTTGATTAATATTTACCTAACATTCGTTCACAATGTAACGAGATACGAAATGAATTTAACTCGGTGGAAATTACTCGTCGCGCAAAGGACGAACATCAAACTCGAGAGATCAAAAGTCTCTCGAAGAAGATATTGCCCGGCTAATGTGTGCACACTGTGCACATTCGCGCACACGTCAGATTATGAGAAATTAACGAAAGGAGAAATGAGCGTCCAGTCGACTTAACAAGAGAGGTACCATCGTCGTGCATATTGCATTTCAAAGTAGTACAGTCTATTTGATGTCGGAGTGCATCTCATATCGCGACGTTGTTTCGAAAGTTACGGAAAAATGTGAGGTATCGTCGGCTCGAAGATTTTCAAATTTTTAACCTCGAACTTTCCAGCGTGAACTGCGAATGAGATTCGTCAACGATTCTCATGTCATTTCGGCGTTATTGTTACGTGTACCGTGTCCGATGTTTGCCAAAGTTGCTGGTGTTCGTTCACTTAGAGCCGAGAGAGCGAAATATCACGACGTAAATATTTGCCGCGTTAAAAAAAAAAAAAAAAAAAAAAAAAAGGAAAAAAGAAATACCTTTGACCGAATGGAATCTCGTCGATATCCGTATTATTCGTGTTTGCTCGCAGTGCATCGATAACGAAATTGCCGGATTAATACTCTTGATGGAAAGCTTATTTATTTAAAACGTCGCTGCACGAAATGTCGCTGAGCATTCGTTGTTTCAGTTGTCTGAACGTTTTACTAAAAAACAGGTTCTATCTTTGAAACTATGGGCAATTTTAAAGTAACATCGGCGGATAACATTCGATACTGTTCCTTAAGTCGTTTAATCGTGATCGATTCGTAGAAACTAAAGGTACGAAAATTTAATGCCTCTTTGGTGTTCCAAGGGTCGTCCGGAAACGTCCGTGCTTCGATTCGCCTGAAATCTCGAAAGAAGATTCTTCGTAGATGAAGACAGCGTTTAAAGCATTGTGACAGACAGTTACTCGAAAAATTGATCGCACGTACTCAGGTTTTGAACGAAATTATCTTCACAGGGAACGCGCTAACAAAGTTACGAAGATTGAAATTATCGATCGAAATTATTGCACGTGTCGCGTGAGGAGCCGAATCGAAATGAGAAACGTACGCAGGTCCTGAACAGAAGCAAACTAAGTTGCCACCACTTTGGTGTTTAACACCTGTTCACTTGCACCGATAACACATTAATAAACGAGAGGCGGTTTGGCATGCGATCGATCTTTTCAGTCGATCTATCAATCTATCAGAAACGTACCGCGATGTCGATAAGTGTGAGAAAAACGAATAAAACGTTAAAAAAGTGTCTCGACTTTCGACCTAACTTTCGCCCAAATTCTAACATTCTAATCCTCCCTGTTTTTATCCGAAAGGAACCTATTTCCAAAGCTTCGCCTAAATCGAAGCACGGACGAATCGATCTTCGAAAGAAGAGCCTGAACACCGAGGCAGCGAATATTAATAAATAAACTAGGCAAATTAAACGAAATGAATTTATCGTGACGCGGCCCTCGGCGCACACGCGCTATTCGAATTAGCCGATGACAGAGCATATCTGTTAGACGCGTGAATCCATAAAGTACCTGTACATAGAGCGCTGTAGGGAAGGAACGGATTATCAGTGCAATATTGAAATACCCATATGTGTGTGTGTGTGTGTGTGTAGATCATTATTTTCCCATTATCGGGACATTTATGTAGCTCGAAAACGCCGCTATTACGCAGCTATCATCTCTACCAGGCACTGACCCGATAATACGGATATCGTAGATTCGCGCAATTCGTTCACGCCACTGGCCTGAATCCGTCTACTCTCTGAAAGGATGTCTCTCGGCGAACACCAAAACGATCGGCAAAGAGAGAAAAACGAGGAACGATAAATAAATTCGAACGGAAGGTGAATGAAGCCAGCACTGGTTCCGCAGTTTCGCAGTTTTCTTTCGTCCATAGCCCGGCACATATTTGCGTAACTTTTGCCCTGTTCGCTGATAAACGAGCCAGAGCCCAACGAGCTTGTTTCACTCCTTTTCCCTCGGTTTTTGGCTCGTGTTCGACACTCACGGCGAGCTCTCGATGTAGTTACCGGATAGATTATTATTCATATCGCATGAAACATGGGCGCTGCGGCGAATGTTCGTGTAAATGGTTCTTGACAAACGGGCCGAGGTCACGAGAGAAACGTTTCCGCTCGTTCGACGCCGCGGTCACTTCCGAGGCTGCCGCGGATCTCCTCTGATTATACGCCCGAACGTTTACGGTCTCCTCGAGATTCCAACGACTGCACATTTACGGCTGATCACTGTTTTTAAGCTGCGCCTGGATTCGCCGATCGTCGAGATCAACGCGACACGAGACGTTGATATTTATCGTGGTTTGGAAAAAGCCGCGCGGAACGATCGTTGTCGTATAATACACGTCGAAGAGACAGTCACTTTTCGCGCGTCTATCTCTTATCGGTAGCGAGTATCGATTCGATTCGAATTGCCGCGATTAAACGCAACGCGCGTGTCGTAACTAATTTCAGTTTTGAATTCGATGTCGTTTTGCGTTATATTAACTGTCGATTCAATAAGGTGGGTATATGAGAGTGAAGTATCTAAGAACCGAGCAGGTGTTTGATACTTTGGTATTTTGAACGAGGTTGGATCGCGTGGAAAATTAATGAATATGAAATGGGCCCTTATTTCGATCTGTCAACGAGGAAATGTTTTGAGAAAGAGAGAGGAGTTTGTGTATTAATAAAAAGTTGACATATTTATCATTAGGAATACGCGAAGCAAAAATTATGGATATAAAGGATGGGATATAAAAAGGGAAATATTGTCTGTGTTATTAAATATACCAAAATTTATGTTTATATTAATTACGTATCAAAGACACAAAGATACTTACAGTAATAAATGAACATAAATTAAAGTTAATTCGCCAATACTATACAAGGACTCATCAAAGTATCTGGATACTTATCAGACAGAACTTCGATGTCCATGTTGCATGTATCATACGAAAGATTGTGAAATTTCATTAACATCGTAACGAGACATTGCTGTCATTGATTACATTGGTCAAATTTAAAATCGTAATGGGCGAGAATATGGATATTTAAGATTTTTCTATATATCAAGTCCAATTCGTGGACCTCGTAAAGCTTGAGAAATTTAATAAATACATACGTACAAGACATCTACTATAAATATATATTTAATATGAAATTAATACACAGCACGAATATCCATCTTAAGCGCATAATAAGTATTAAATTACGATCTTATCGAATATTGGCCTTCCTTGATCTGACACATAATTAACTGTTAAAATATTTTTGCCATCTCTGCGAAATATATATCTTCGCTAAATATCTTTCAATTATACTTTATACTTATACTATATACTCTCAGATTTTTGTCAACATTTTCCAATGCTATCGCGATAATCGAATCTCATAACGGTCCCAATGAAATTGCAAAATGTGTTTCATAATATACATGATACATTCTCAAAAAAGTGTCCACAAACGAGCACTGTGTATGTACGTGTAGCATCAAAAGAAGATCTTAATGACTTGGGAAATACCGAGCCGCGGATTTCATTGAAATTTCGTGTCATACATGTCCGATAGGTTGCAGGCAATTATTGATCAAAAAGCCCATGAAATATTGATTACAATACGAACATTAATTAATGCAGCTGTACAAATACTTTTATCTCGGTAATCAAGTAATTTAATTAACATCTCTCTGCATACTTGCATTTATTACTGCGGGTATCTGAGTATAATAAACAGACGCGTATCCAGGTCAATAATATATTTTTTCCTTCTGTTAAACAACTGCCGATAGATTACTGCAATTTGTGCTACAGGATATTTGGCAAGTTGTTTCAGCTGTTGAGGGTAGCGCGTGGATGTCAATCGCAATTGGTTTAACACTATCGCAAGAACATATTTATATTCGATCTTGCGTCCCAAGAACCCGAGTTGCCTTTTTACCGTCTTTTAGCTGTACTGTCAATGTTCAGTGCGTTGGCCGGCACTTTTGCGTTGTTCGTGGCTCTTGACTCACATCTGCCGAACATTCGCTGAATTCTCTCCTTTATGGCGGAGATTTGAAGATCTCCGCGTGGTTCTTCATTTCGTACGTACCAAAGTACGTCTACTATTGTTCTTTGCTGTTTGCTTGTTTCCACTTTGGCGATGTGACTTTCTGCCGTTGTGCGCATACTTGCTGGACGCCATACGTCCACATTGCTACATTATGCAGATTTTACATTTACAGATTAGTAGCCTGTTTTCTATACCTGTACTTAGTTTCGAACGGCGTTTCTCTTTAATCCTCGCTCGTTGTACTGTTTAATATATGAGATTTTATGATACATAATTTTTGTTACTTTATGACACATTTTAGAATATAGAAGATACCTTATAACATTTCATATAATTTTATAACATGTTTTCTAATTCTACGGTTTCTAATTCTACTACGAGTACTTTTGTCTATCGGTGTATTCCGTGGCGGGCTGTGCTTCCCTCCTTAAATTTCTCCCTCTGCCAACAGATTCCCCTTACTAACTTGATTTCTCGCGGTTCCATTAGTCTCTCGCTTATTCCTCCTTTTACTTTGGACGATCTCCTCCTTATTTCTAACTTCCAGTTGTTTCGTCTCTGCTCCACTCGCTTCTGCCCGAGTCGCTCTCGTCGCGTTCGTCTTTCTCTTCTTTTTCGTCGTGACGCTCGTCGCCTACAAAGGCAGAGATTTATTGCGTCGCTGTGAAACGAGATTTATCGATTGATACCGGGTGAAAAAATGAATGGGAAGCGCGAAAAGTGAAATCGTTAACTAGAACACCTGATAAATATCTAGACTTATTGGCCTGCAGAGGGTCGACGTGGCTAAAATCAAAGCGGCTTAAAAAGACAGCTAAGCCTTTGAAAAACCTGGAAACGGCGGAATAAAAAAAATATCGCAGAGAGATCGGTAACATCGCTCGTGACTTTTGATTATGTATTTTTTAATCCAATATATGGTATTCTAGCGTATTAGATTACTTTAGTTACGAATATACGTATAAAAAGAATGTTTGGATGTTAAAATGTAATTACAGGACAACTGTTAAATTTATTAAAAATATACGTGGAAAAATTATCCGAGGAATAGACAAGTTAAGAATGAAATATTAATATGTTCCTTCTTCCATAATTCGATTTAATTTCTGCCAAAAATATTAGCTTCGATAAAATTCGTGCGCGTAATTAGAACATTAAACTTTTAATACAGCTGCAGAACGAAAGATTTTTCTCTTTAAATTAACGAAGCTTTTTCTCACGATAAGCTTTTACGAGAAGAATACACGTTTTATATATGCAGTTAATATTTTTATTCAATACATATTTTTAATGGTTACAACACAGTATAGTTTTTGCTGACGTTCGTCTTATCGTTATTCTTATCTTTTACGCGAAAGAAGAAAATGATAAAAATGAACTATAGTGAAAAGATGAATGAGAAAATATTTACTGTGGTGTCATTTACTGTCATTTACTGTGGCTGGCATTTTGCATCATGAATGATCAAGTATAAGTATACTATTCATCACAGTATGCCACAGCTTAAAATATTATATAAACATAATATACAATTATTAAAATGACTAAGCAGCTGCTTAGTTAACCAATTTTTCAGATCTTAAGATTTTAAATAAGATGGAAAATCAGATATAAATAAACCGTCATAAATATTCGTCGTCTCTTACTTTGATCGATAAAATACTACAAAGTTTTGCTCTATTTTTTAAGAAATTAAATATGACGTGAAAAATATTTATAATTCCGCGTCGTTAGATTATTGACTACTATGTTAAAGTAATTGCGTCCTGTACGTGAAAGATAAATTAAATAAACTAACACGCCTCGTAAATGGCTATTTAATCATGATCATCGTCGACCCTGTCAATTAAAAAACCCTATTGTCAAAAGAGGAACGTTTCTTCTTTAATCATTAATGAAAATTGATCATCGATCAATGCACGGATTGATACTTGAAATTCGAAATGTTTTGAAATAACGGACGTTGTGATTGCATCACAGGAACAAATAATCGGATTTTCGGGGAAAAATTGGATCGTTAGCAACGAAACCAATATGTGTATATTGTACACTGCAAAACGTTTATTTACAAGTTACTCATTCTGTAAAAACAACGTACTCACCGGTATATCTGACCTACAAGGGAATATCACCAAGCAGAAATCGTCGATTTTAGCGAAACTTACGTACGACGTAGTTCTGGAAAAAATATCTGACACGTATTTTTCTAGAAGCTGACATTCCTATTGAGGGCTTGAAAATAGCTAGGGGTTGGAAGCATACTTCGCGGAATATATCGGAAATTACGAGGTTGAGAAGAATAGTTCAAGTGTAAAAATGCTTGTTCTCAAACGAGAAACTTAGCTACGTAAGTGACGTTTAAAGAGGATCATCTATTCAAAAAATACAATGAAAACTGGCGTATTTTTATTGATCTCTGTTGCAAAGTGTTCGCGTCTATAATATAAACTCCAAACATACGAAATATGGACAAATTGAAATCTTCATTTTCATTGTTCTAACAAAAATGATTGTTCTTGTTAATTTCGTTCCTTCTATATAGACGAAGTCGTACGAATGAAACGAATAAAAACTGTAAGATTTCCAACAGTTTGTCGTTTTCTACGTGATTATAACGCATTCTGTGTCGCTCCCTCGTCAGATCTTAAAAGATCGCAAGAACGAAAAACAGAACTTAAACGGTTTGCTTAGCGAGCGAGCAACGTCCGTTTCTTGACACAATAAAATAAGTAAAGCAGCAGCGTAATGGCTGTTATATGCAAAACGCAAGTTCTCATTTCCGAAAATCACGGAGCTGCGAAGTTCAAAGGCGCGACTCCGCTTTAATTAAAGCGTAAAGACGGCGGGCAATCGCATTTGTTCACGATGGATGCGCAACTATGTAAAACACATTCTGCACGAAACGTAGCACTTGCCTGTGCAAACGGTGGCATAAACGACTCGGCCAATCTGTCCTAACAGGTCTCCTCCTCGAAATCGATGTTCCGTTAAATGGAATAGCAGTTCGAGAAGCATTCGTAAAGGTTGCTCGTATATGCATGGCTGATACGGTGAACCGTATCAGAAAACATTGGTGCCTATCAGTGCTGTACCACACGCGTGCCAAGCTAAACCGCCGTGTATTAACGTAATTTAATTCGCTGCCGCAACGCGAGTTACGCGCGTCACCGCCTACGTATCGATACCGTTCGTATTTTTCCAATATATTTTAATTTGCACGGTGTACAAATTCGCGTATGAACCGGACAAATTATAATTTGTATAATCTGCAATCGATCGTTGTGGAGGGAGACTGTAAATTTGGAAATTCACCGAGCAAATATATGCGCACGCAGTAAGAAACAAAAATATCCATACAGTTGGTTTATGGTGGAAATAAAGAAAAATATATATCACGTACTATATGTTACATTAGATAAGTTCAAATATAATGTACAGCTGTAAGTGTGCACTGGCTCGCGAAAGTATTCGAACACTTATCATGGAAAACTTTATGTTCGTATCGTGTTTGATATGTAAAACGTTTTGAAAATTGCTTAGCTCTGTAATGAGACACGGTCATTTCAGACGGTCATTTCATTTTCAGACACGGAAGTTTATACAGAAATTGCGAGATATTCGTTGTAAATATATATTTATTATAAAAGCGAGTATACGCGAGTAGCCATTTTATGTTCACATTATACTCGTTACACGTTATAAAACATTTCGCAAATTCCTCAGTACTATAACGAGATACTGCAAACGTATATGTAGTAAGAAAAAATTAGTATAGCCACGAGTAGCATTTTAGCCACTACGAGTATATAATATAGAGAGTAAGTGTTATAGATGGTCCCACTGGATATATATTGAGGCTTATTAATGTATGAAAAATTGGCTGTTCAAATACTTTAATGATCCGCGTAAAATATAGACTCGTACCAAATGTCTCGTTGCTTCTATGTTCGTTTGCATATTTGTTCCAAACTTTACCAATATAATGGCGATAGTCAAGCCTCGCAACGACGCTAATGAAATTCCAAAATGCTTTATATGACATAATATATTCGTAAAAGGTGTTTACAAGCGTTCGAATATTTTCGAGAGCCTGTGTCCCTGACTGAAAGTATAATTCACGTGAATTGATATTGTCGTGCAATATTAAGTTGCCTTTGAACACCTTGTCCTCATCGAGTCACATTCTACCACACTAGCAGGAATTATATTTCCCATTCAATAAAGCCAAGCTGTAGTCTCGTAACAAAGTCTGGCGTTTGAAACTTGACTTTAGTTTCAATTTCACCACCTGACAATGAGAATTATTAGATGCCAGTTACGTATAATGTTTCAATTATATCATTCGACACAATGTTACAACGATGAATAACTGTTCCTTACGTTGATAGGAGGAAAATAGTCAGGTAAGACATAAAACATTAACCGCGTCTCATAGTCTTATAGTTTATTCGATGTATCAAAAGTGTAAAGATTGGTATTGTAAAAATGTTTTGTAAGAATTAGTAATCAATGAAATGACGCGTCAGAGATATCTTCCAAATAAATATTTTCTCAACCGTGTGCTTCTTTTATTTGTGTTTCCGTTGTTTGTTTCGTTCCAATAAATCAAAGTTTTGAAAAGCGCGATATTTTTCAGATGATAGAAGAATATTATAAAAGCAATAAATTCTGATCGGTTTCTGTCGAAATTCCACGCTTGTCTGATAAATACTTCCCACTTTTTTTTTTTTTATCAATTTCGTTCATGCTTTTGTCAGCAATCGTTTCGTTTCATCTTCTCCTTTTTTACTTGTTTGTGTCTTTATTACAAGTTACTCTTATTTTATTTTCATTTGTTATATTGACTAATCGTCCAAGGTATTTATTTAAATTTTCCTTTGTTTACCGGACTAAATTTGCCGACAGTAACAATTAATTAACAGTAACAGTAATATTAATTAAGATATAATAGTAATATATTGTATAGAGAGGATCTATATTACAATGGAAGATAATTTGACATTTGCAGTTTCATTGCGACAGTTGTAATTATGGATATAGTTGATACTCATAAACAGTATCGATACACTAAATTTAATTATCAGTATGCATAATGCATTTGTCGTTATATACATTTAATGTAATTGTATGGCAAGGACAAGTAGCGAGAATTTCATGAATTTAATAATATGATTATAATTGTCTAATAGAGAGAGAGAGAGAGAGAGAGAGAGAGAGAAAGAGAGAGAGAGAGAGATATGCCAATGAAAATGTCCCATTAAAACAATATGATAAGCATCAGTAGTAGAGATAGATATATGAGCACTCGACAAGTAGAATACTGATTGTTAGACCAGACGTGTGACAGAGAGCAAGAAGCAATTACGATATGTCAATTTCGAAAACGTAGAGCTCGCTCTCAGCAATTATATTAAGCGTAGGAGAATATCGTACAACTTTATGTTCTTTATAAATAAACACATGTAGATGTTATTGTAAATATAACGTTAAACATAATTTTTAAGATCGTATAAATTTGAAAAACGTAATAGGTAAGATAGATGCTTCTAATATTGCGTTTAAATCAGTTAAACAGTTAAAAAATTGGAAATTGTTAAGAACAAGAATTGAAAACCTAAGCTTCTCATAGGATATTTAATAGTAAGCTTACTAGGTGGTATTAGTATAAGAAAAAATTAGATAAAAATGTTGAATACGATATTTAATATCGTTTACTGTGAAACCAACTTTTGCAAATTATGCAAATTCGTTGCCAATATTGGCGTAATGAAATTAATTCGCGTATAAAATTGAATAGGATTGCAAAATTAAATACGTGATATTATTATCGACATTCAAACAATGGATTCACATGCAGTTCCATAATTAGTAACCCTTCGCCTCAAATATTTAGCTACAGTTGATGTAAAATATAATTTATTTATAATTATTTATAATTAAAATTGTAAATAACAGCCACAAGAGCTGAAAAGAAAAGGAACGAATGAAATACAAAAACTTTTCACGTATCACGGATAAACTCGAAAAATACAATCTTCCGTACTCAAAACACAGAAATCCTTTATTTTTGATTCCCATTTGACTCGGTAATTTCGTTACTTGGATAAGTAATTACAAAATGAATCTCCTCCAGGCTATTCATCCTGTTGTTTGATAATCGTCGTTGTCTCGTGACTTTATACAAGAAAGAAATCGATCATTGTTAGATTTCTATGCAAATTCGTATTTTCGTGAACTCGGTTGAAAGAATAAAACCAAGATAGAAATTTGTTTTATCCTTCAAGTATTGCAAAAGCTATTGTATTTTGTTATACATTTATATATATATTATATATGTTTGCATATTACTTGCAATCTATGCATTTCTGTATCCTCAACTTTCTCGTAATTGCATAAATATAAAATTAAATTAATATATATATATATATATATATATATAATAATAATGATTGATATCTTTCTTGTATAAAGTCACAAGACGACAACGATTACCAAGCAAAAGAATGAATAGGCTGGAGGAGATTCATTTCGTAATTACTTACCCAATATATTTATATTGAATGATATATATCAAGGGAAAGTAAAACAAGACTTATCCTATCCTGACAAATATAAGTTAAAACATTTCAGAAATGTACAACAGATATTATGAAGATTTAATGTCGTATTTTCGCGAATCGCTTACGAAGTAATCGGACTTATTGTATTCGTTTCCAAATTTAACTCAAATCTATGCCAAATAATACTCAATACCTCAAAAGGAATTTAAAACATTGCTCGACATTTCTCAAGGGAATCAGGGCAGCTACTGTAAATTTGTTAAATTTTCTAGGCCCATAGAGAACCTCTTCAATCATCGTTACGTTAAACCTACTATAAAACCCATTATATAAATATATTAAATATATCAAATCTAGCAAATTATCGTGTTAAATATGTTGAGTATGTCATGCATGTACTAAAGATCGTCAACGTGTGAAATTCAACTCGCAAAAGAGTAGAATCGAAACTAAGTCACGGCCATGGACAGTAATTAACGTGCTTAAAACAAAATGATAGGCGTCGTGTTTGATGAAACGCTGTATAGGTAACCAGTTGAAAGATAGAGATGTAGTAGGACAGCATTATTACGCGGAGAGATCAACGAGGATGGAAGAGCACTCTGCCTCGCGACTAACCCGAGAATCCCTTGCCTCGGATTGACGGTACGTGCCGGTGCCAGGCGCACGTACGAAATGCGAGATAACACGCCCACGCATCCCTGACTGCATACGGAAATGCACACAGGTTCACTTGACCGCTCAAAGGTCATTCTGGAACGCTTATATATCGATTAAGGGCCAACTGACCTGAATATTCGACTGCATGGTCGCGTACCACTGAATCGCGTTCCAACGAATAATGTGCCACATTGATCATCGACGTCTTTGAATTCGTTGATTTACCACTCGACTTTGTTCCCGTTGATCCTATTTCTCCGCCGTAAGAAACGAACAACTAGCAAATTACAGAGGAAAATTATTCCCACGCGAATTCAACGTTTTGTACGACGATGTTTGCTCGTGGTTGAAACAGTCGTTTTTACCGTAGCGTTCGTCGAGAAAATGTGGTGTCTAAGAAGCAGAGATTCGCTCGTATCGTAATCTCAACACGTTGCATTTTACTTTTATTTTACGGGTAATTTACAATTTGTTCGCGAGAACTGTCGATAAATTGTTGCAGCGAGTTGGAGTAATAGCTGGCGCGCCTATTGTCAGTAGTTTATGCCTCGGAGTTAAATACCTTTGTTCGTAGATTATCGAGTGTCTTACGATTAGTTAATCACAGGGATGTTCCTTGCTCGGGATAAATGCGAAACGTAAGTCGTTTCTGTTATTTATTGATTTCGGCGGTTCTCCAATCTCTTTCCATATCTCGCAGCGAAACGTGTTATTATATTTTCGGCTGATTCTGCCGCGAGATCTTTCCCGAGATCCTCGTTTCTAATGCGCCATAGAGCGTTAACCGAGCATTAACGGAGGATTACTGATTGTAAAGTTTCCGCTTCTCTGATGTTGCTCGTGGCTGTTGCGTCTCAAAGTTCGATCCCTTCCAGATAGGTTCAAGAAACGCATTGTTGATGGCAGACGTTTGAGTAGGCGTTTTCCATTTCTCGAACGTTGAAGCTGGGCGAGCATCGTTGTCTGTCTGCACTGTCGTCGTTGTTCGTTGTTCATTTAAAAGGCTTCCGCCGAAATATTTATAATTTGTATCTCGTTAAAGGAATTTATATCGCTTTTAATAGGTGCATGCATATTGCACGCATTTCCTAAATAAACGCGCCGCTAACGAGACTCCATCCATTTCACGGTATATCGTGATGTTAAGCGAAGCTTGCGAAAGAGAAGACGCGAATCGATAAGAAACTGATCAGAAACTGAGTCCATCGGGAAATCCAACGATTGTCCGCATTCGGGCCTGGACGGTAGATGCAATGTTTGGATCGTTTGGAACATAGCGTCGTGCGAGTAAACAAAATGTGGGAGTGTTCTTTCGCGTATGAGATACTTTGACACGTACCAAATGATGCATTGAGAATCGTGCGTGGATAAATGGGAGTGTGCTGGAACTTAGAAGTCACTCGCATCGCCTGTTCTTTTATTATAATCAAATTTATCTTCGCTTGCCACTAACGGTTGTTGTAAATTATTGTTGTGGAGAAAATACTCTATTTTATTAGATATCTTATCGAGAGACTTTCTTTGGCGTAAATTGAACAAAAAGATATACGAGAGAGAATGAATTAAAATACGAGAGAAAACATATTTTATTTCTCTTTCTCTCTTTCATATTATTGGTCAATTAGTATTCTAAGATATAATTTATTCTAAAATATATGAAACATGTTTTTAATTTACATACCAATGTATAGCTGATGTATGTAAACATATTGTATAACATTAAGATATAAAAAAGTATAGAAGGTATCATATTCATAAGTTTACAGGTGGCTTATGTCATATAATCGCGGAAAAGCGCACTATCGTTCATCTTTCTTCATTCTGATAGTGAACTTTCTCATTAAAATAATATTTCAAATTTAGATAGCTGTATGCACATAGATCTAATGCGTCTATTAACATTTAACAAGATTTTCTGTTTATTTGACGACTTTGGACCTGATTCTAACAATTAATCGAATTATTGTATAAATAAATTACAGTAGGTACATAGTACCTGCCGTAGGTTTCTTTAGAAAATCAAAACGGAAATGTATTCTTCCGCAAAAAGAAATTTTATGCAAAAGAAGATATTTACATGCATGACCTAACTTAGTAAATGGAGATTGCTGAAAGGAACAAAATTTGCAATTTTACAAAACATACGCGCGTTAAAGAACGAGAGAAACAGAATACATCGTATTACGTTACCTTGAATAATTTATTTATATATTTAGCAGAAGGAAATGTAATCCATTATCCTACTTTCCTATTGCGCATTGATCGCGAGATGACGACATAGAATAAAATAGAAAATAAAAGGACAGAGAATCAAAATAACAATAGAATTCCTTTGTCGTTCAAATTCAAATAGTCAGTTAATTCGCTACGTGTTAATTGTGTCGTTACTCGTTGCTTATAAATCGCAGGAAACATTCGTAATCTAAAAGCGCAATGCGATCTTTTCGATTGCTTCTACGTTTCTAGCGTGTTAGTCGTCGCGTAGCAATGTACCTAACACTTTTTTCATTTCAACGATACAAACGCGCCTTCCGCAGATATTTAATATTTGTTTCCGTGATAACTGACCTACTTTTTCCCATAGACGCAGCAGCTTTCTTTAAGATTGCTACCTCGTATCCGGATTTTTTTACTTTTGTCAGGAATATGGGATTTTCGCGAATTTGCCAATTCACGGAGGCAAGCTTCGCCTCGAAACGCGGACACGCTTTTATTAATTTTTCTCCGTCGCTGGCAGCAACATCGATTGTTCGACGAAAATGGGAGAAAGCAGACTCGCTAGACCGATATACCTTTTAATTAAGATTTTTCTCTCCCACTGTTCCTTTTCCCTCTCGCTTCACGGCGACTGTTGGCCGACTCGGAAATGGAAGGCGCTCACACCGAAACCAACACCGAGATCGCTATAAGGATTTGCTTTTTTCCCCCCAAGTGCTTCCTGAATTCTGAAGAAGGCAATCGAGTTTCCCCGAGAACCTTCTTAGACGCTTAACTTTAACTTAATCTTCTGCAGTTAATTCAAATCCTACGGGGATCCTCTTACTTCGGATAATCTGATCCAGGTCTAATAATAAGACCTTCGATCTATATAAATAATTGACTGGAAACATCATTCTTACGCAATTCTCGTAATTGCTGTTGCAGGTAGATACATGACTCGTTAATATTGGAATGGAAATTTTGTTATTATGTGAACAAAATTTAACAACCCACAAAGTATTTACCAATAATTCGTTCGCGATACTTCTAAAAAATTTCGATGAATCAACGTTGGCGTTGTTAACGAAACTGTTGTTTGCGCAATCTCTGTTACCTTCAAAGGCAGTTTTTGGAACCCTTTTATGCAGAGCATATCAGGATTTAATAGCCACACTTTGTTTGCATATCGTAAATGATACGGATGTGATCAAGCAAAGAAGTTTATATAAATTATATATATATATATATATATTATTATCATATATTATATGTATATATATTATATTAATAAGAATGTTTAAAGCTAACTATAATAAAATGTGATATATGAAGGCAACAATGATAGACTTATAGTTATTATGTAATGAGTATAGCTCTACGATCAATGTAACTATTATTAGGTGTTGTGGCCTCAAGATATAAAATTTATTTATCTAATCCTTGATACCTTCGAAGTTGTTATGGAAAATCTTAAGGAGAGATTCTCGTGTAATAACAGTGAAAGTAAATGATTTCTATGAATTTTTCTTACGAGACTAACTACTGGATATATGAAACTGTGCCTTTTTCGAATTTATATAGATAATCTTGGAATTACGAATGTAATTTTTCAATTTCGTTTCTTACTGTTCGTTGCATATTACGCAAGCGTTTCGATCATCTTTGACAAGGTAACCATTGTTGGCGCACAGTATGTAGCATCTGTCACAGTGATCGAATGCAGAAGTTAAGAAATTTTCTTAAAATTGGATGATCTACGCTGCGATTGTTTAAACAGTTAATAAACAACGAAAAGAATTGAAATAAAAGAAATTACATTTGTACTCCAAGGCTATATTTACATTCCAAAAGGGTCTAGTCCCATATAACTACAACTTAGTCTAAAAAAGAAAAAAATCCCACAATCATTTGCTTTTATATTACACGAGAATTCCCCCTTAATGAGAATGTTCTCCTCGACCGAGTCTAATAGTCATGAAATACGAGCATTTTATTACGCCAATCAAGAGCTTAGAAATTACGTAATAAACGTAGGAAGTCGAAATTTCTGTATGCTATATGAACCGGTGGTATTTGACGTGCGCAGTCGTAATAACGACATGTAGGTGCGTCGTAAACTCATGACACGACACACGAGCAAATCACGATCCGTTAACCCTTTGCATCTAGTCTCTGCGTTGATCTGCACCGCCACCTTGCCAATCTCTCAGTTACCAAGGTGGGTGGAATACTCGAGACTCAAGATCATAGGAGTATTGTCCAAGTTGAAATTATCCAGCGATTCAATCGCAACCAATTTGCTTCTCACGATTTACCACAAAGCGATACAATACGCGACAAGCAGGCCAATTTGTATTAAATTAACACGTCGACTGTCACGGGGATCGTCCGAGGGATGGCTCACGTTGCTCAGCTTTTTGGAACGATTAAAGTAATATAAATCACAGGGACAAATAAGTTTCCAACAACGTCACTTAGATAACGTTGTTAGAAAAACAGTGTTTAAATACAGTATAATGTTTTGTAAAAAAATGAAATGTTACAGTGTAGTACATTTCCTATCTATCGCGGTTTCCAGAGCAGAATTACGTATCGGGTAAATCTACAAGTAGTGGAGTCGTTGGTTTTCATATATCGGACGAAAATAAAAAATTATCTGCTGACAGTCAAACAGTGATGAATTTCCCCGTGGTTTTTATAATTCGTTACCTTCTCCTGTTAAGTCTTTGGTTCCCAATCTTTTGGAACTCGATAGATAGGAAAGGACGAATGTAGCTAGAAAACGAGTGCCCATGCAGAGGTGTATCTTAGACGAGGCACATTCGTTACATTTCAGCCGACGTTCGTGCAATTGCCATCGTGCATTGCAATAAGAATCCTTTGATACTTGTTAAGGTATGGAGAGGACTTGGAGAGAACAAAATAAAACTTTATTGATATACTAAGTCTAGCTCTACACGTGGGTTACTCTCTGAAGGCCCAGGAAACACTCTCGCCTCCTCTTTATCTTCTGTCTGCACACTCTCTTGTCTCAACGAAGACCTGGACCGTCTTGCGACGGTCACATACACTCTAAGGAGGGGATGCATACATGTGTTGCTCGCTATTCGCTCCCTCGCTCTCACACGTACAATACAAATGTACTACCTACTTAACAATATCGATATTCGTATCGCATTAAAGTGAAATTGGGTCGAAAATGAGTCGAAGAACGTAGCAGCATATGTTGAAGCTCTATCTGAGAATTCAGTGGAAAACATTTGAAATGGCGTGTCTTTACAGATGTAGATAACAATGATTCGGTGGTGATTGAGGCGGAGATTGGAGGTATCACTTAACGACGTAGCAATTTGTCGCGGGAATAATGATACGTTGCCGATGCAAGGTGACGCTGGCCAGTTCAATTGGCTTACGTAGGCCACCCTAAATAACCAAACGTAATTACAGTTTCCGAATTAATAGATAGCAGCGGCACGGGGCGAGTCAAACATCGTGCTTTGACTAGCTGCAAACGCTTCAGTGAGAACAATTTGCATTATCTACATCGCGCTGTCGATTGGATTTTGAATATGGGATCGAACGCTTCCCCACGCACATTTCCCTATTCTGATTCCATTAACATTTCCTCTCAATTATCAGCTTGATGTTTTCCGCTCATAGTGCTTGTTACATTTGTACAAAGACTAATCAGACAATCCTCAGACATTTTGTAATTAGCGAGAAACGATAGAGCGCTAATATTCCACTTCGCCGCTTCCTTACACGATTGATTCGTTGCTATTGGTGCGAGTTTACAACTTTACAAGCTATGAGCTGTGCGTGATTAATAGTATTTAATAAATTCTCTTGCATCGTGGCAACAAGTTCGCCGGTGAAACAAGCGGAATTATAAATTACAAGTTATTCGATCAGAATTTTTGACGTAATATCGTAAAATTGTGAGAGAGAAGACCGTGCAGCTTGTAACTCTAAGTAACAAGCCACATCATAAAAAGATGGACTGTAGGATTTATAGGGGAAATAATCTTCTTCTCAAGTAACGTCGTATTTATGCAAGCAATAAGTTAATTTTATCAGCAGGTAAAGAAAACATTTTCTATGTAAAACGATTAATGTACATCAATTTAAATACGCGTTAGGTCCGATATAAACAAGACAGTGAAAGAAATTGGAACAAAAAGAGAAAAAGAAAAATACAAATTGAAGCATTTCAATTTGCTTTGGTCCATAAGTTACCAAGAATGAAACATACCTTTAATTTCGAAGGATAAAGCATGCGCGTGTATCGCCACATACACGTACGTACGTAGCTAAAGGAGAAAATAAAATTATGCCTATATAAAAGTCGGTCTGAATCTGACACAGAAAGTACGGAAGGTTTGGGCATGTAAATGCTCGATTCTCATGAAACGAGCCGTGTTTCCATCTCTTAAATCCCACCTCGCTACGAATGAAATATAAACTAGTAATTTTGCCGCCCTAATCTGAACTCAACATCTGTTTAATTATAAATATTCATACGTATATAATTTGCATGCGAGCTGTAAATTCGCCTTTACTCGGGATTAAGAGCACTCGCAACCGGTATTTGCCGGTATCAAAGTCACAGAAAAGGAGCACGTTCTTCGTCAATTCTTTTATTCCGACGTCGCTTCAAGTCTGAGAAAGGTACGGAGCTACCAAGAGCGAAAGAAAGATCTATCAGGTTCGAAGGTACAGTAGAGGACGAATGTGCAGCTGTCGAAGCAAACAATATTTTAACTGATCCTGAGAAACGAGACTTTTGTAAATGGAATAAAATGAAATTAATTGACGACGTATCGTACTTGAACATTCCTCGCCTACAAAGCACGAGGAACTTGATTGATTTGTCGTCTTCGTCTCCGTAGTCTTCGATAGCGTAGGTACAGTAGCTTAAGACTTTGGATTCAATCAGGTGTTTCATCTTCTAAAAGAATCGTTCTTCCATCTGCGCAACTAACTAAACTACAACTTTATTCTCTGCCCCAATGCGATTGCTCGTTTTGAAAAAGTAACGAACCCTTTGTGCCAATAAACGCGGAGCGCTCTCTTATGAGAAACGGCAACGAATTGACTTACACCGCTATAGTTCCCAGCCTTCTCCATGCCGAAGGAACAGAAAGGACAAGGACGAAGTAAAAAGGAGAAGCGAGAACGAAAGGAAACGTTCTGAATATCGAAACGGATCGTTTTAACGAAGGGACGCGCCAGTATAACGCCAAGTTTCGCCGCCATCGTCGACATCGACATCGTCATCGTCGTCGTCATCGTCGTCGTTGTTTCCTAACGGAAGGCGAGATCCACTTCGCGTAATAGCGTTCATTACACCTCTGGAAGTTCTTGCATGCATTAGCGAGATGAAAATCACTCGCGAGCCTCCGCTTTGCGCTCCACTTTCGCCGTTGTCCTTTCCATTTCTCCGTGGGCCGTTCGAGGGCTCCTCCCGCTCGATTAAACGCCTTCCGCTGCCAAGAGGAACCGGTTCGTTAATACGGTGGCGACGATTTCCACTCAGACGAACAAGCCGACCCATTAACTTCACAGCGCGACCGATGCTACGCATCGAGTTTTTCCTCCGATCGCGTAATTGAACTGGTTACGCGAAAGATGTACGCGTGATCGGCTCGTTCGCATCGCCGTTGAATCGCCAGACACGAATTTGCTTGGATCGAGAGTGGTTTATTGAAAATTGTTATTGGGTAGTTACAGTGTTGCGAACATAGTTTCAGGAGTAGGCGGTACGCCTGATTTTTCGCACAGCCAAAAAGAAAGAATTATTGTTTTCCGGTCCCTTTTTATATGCAGATAGCATCGGTTGACTGAGTGAGTCGTGTTTGTCAGACTCGGCGTACTTATCGATCTTGCTTGTCGCTTAAACGGCACTACCATCTATCCGTAATGAAACAAAAATGGTTAGTCGTGTGTAGAGGTAGGAAAAACTTGCGAAACGTTGCTGACGTAGGAACTGGAGCGTATGTCGATGCTGGAATGCTCGCAGCATCGCTCGAATCGCGTGAGACGCTGAAAAATGAAGCAAAAACTACGAAACGAAATAAACGATTCTGTTAAAAGGACAGACGGCAAAGTAGAATTGTAACGGAGGATAAGTAATAAAAGGAGAGGAACCAACAACTGGGAACCAATGGATGAAGTCTCTGGATTTTGGAACGAGACATTTCGGTCTCGCGAAAGCACCTTTTGTGCTATGGCTCTGACAAAGTGGCAGTCGGAATGCGTTTGAAAAACAGCGACTGCTGAGGATTGGTCAGGGAAGAGGAACAGGCACGTAAATATCGGGAGAAATAAGAAAATGCCGTTATCTAGACACTGTCGAATTGATACCAAGGAATTTGTCTAGCAAAGGGATCAACGAGGATCGGTCAGGAACGCGATCAGAAGAAGGGCGCCGTACTTATAAATATTCGGTAAAATAACAAAATTGCATTAATCGGACGTCGTACGAGCGACTTGGCTAGGAGAAACGGGTTACGCTGAAGTTCGAACAGGAATGTGGTCGGGAAAAAGATCCGGACACATATATATCGGCAAAAATGAGAAGATTGCGTTAGTCAGATTCCGTATGAGGAATCTAGCTAGGAGAAAACGGTTTCGGCGATGTTCGATCGGGAACGTGGTCGAGAAAATGGGTCGGACAGATAAATATCCGAAGAATAAGAAATTTGCGAGAAATTTAGCTGGAAGAAAAGGGTCCGGCGAGGTCCGATGCAGGAATGTGACGAGGAAAAAGGGCCAGCTGCGTAAAAATATCTTTATCAATTGCTTTATTTTTAGCGAAATGTACCAACTGCAGTAATATAGCCAGGCAAAATATTTTAGACAAAATATAGTGGATTTGCTAGAAACTTTTACAGAGTTTTTTAGTAGATCTTTATCTTCCTCTTTAACTATTCCATACGACGCGACTGTTTTCGATGATTTATTATAAATCATTGTTTGCTCTTTTCTTCTATAGGAGCTTCCCAAAAGACCTATAAAAGGCAAATAAGCGAATAAGTATCTAAATTAAGAAAGTTTTCTAAACTTGAGAAGTTTGGCTAGAAAAGGATCCGGGCGCTGGAAGCTACGGGCCAGTAACGATCGGTGCAGGGAATCGGCAAAGAGATGGTTCCACAGCCTCCGCGTTCGCCGCTAATTGTATGCATTGATAAAAATTTCCCACCTGTTAAACGGCGGTCGACGAAATGCTGATTATCGGCAACTTCGGACGCGTCGTGAATTTTCGATGGCGTAATTAGCCATCGCAGCGATCGACGCTTCCAACTTCCTTGTTGTCGGGCTCGTGAAAAGTTTCTGCGAAAATTGAGTATGTGCCACACGGTCGGAATTGAAACGAGTTCAACGAGAATTTTAATTGCTAATAATTCAGCAAAGTGGTTGAGAAATCGTGAATGGATTTTTACTTTCTCGGAGTTTCACGTGCAGCTCGTTGATTATAATTGCGACCAAGCGGTGTATTTGTTTTCCATCAACAGATCTCAAGTTACTTCGGTTGCGAATCTGAAATGAGTTATCGTCGCGAATATCGCTATTCTGCGCACCAATTTTCATTCAAGATTTCGTTACGAAAGCCACGTACGTCGCGGTTAATTAAAATATTCGTTGAACGTCAGCGATATAAATCACGCGTTTCGTTCTTCTACGCACGATGTACTGGAACATTTGTTCCTACCTTGAGAAGAAAATCATTTCGATAGATGTAAATTCAGCCTGTGTATTCGTGAAATTTAATGTTAACCTGTTTATCGCATTTCCTACAACAATTAGTGATACAAAGCGTCTATAGCAATTAGTAATACAAAGCGTCTCAAATAAATTAAGCTTCGATTAATTCCTGTAATTAAATAAACAATTGCATTCCCTACATGGATATCTGTACACGCGTATTCTCGTATCGAAATGAAATTATGAAATTAGAAAATCAAGGAGTTCTTCGAAGAAAGTTTATCCCATGGCTGTGTCTACGTACAACGTACGATCAATGCTACACGAAGATATTATCACGAATGGTAACGTTACTAATTAAAAGTATACAGAATCGTAACGAACATTTTAATGCACATTTTGTACGGCGTTTCTTTCGATTGCTGCATTGTCACGTGCGCTACGTTCCGCGATTCGTTGAATATAATACCCATAAATACGGTGTGCCCCGCTATAATTCTTCGTAGATAATACATCTGCTCGGAGCGCTTATCGATTACTTGGCGAACGTGTCAGAACCGTAATGAAGGGGTTCAACGGTTTTTCAATCGGCAGAATAAAACGGACAGGATCGCGATAGACTCCGCCACAATACTGTCAGATTTTAATTAATTTTATTAATGTCGTTTGAAAACATCGAAAGACGGTCAACGTTTGCTGAAATCCGTTTGCGTGGAAATATCCGATTCCCTTATTGACGATATTTAACAATAAGCAGTTCAACGAAGAATGTCGAATAATCACGAAACGTTGGAATAATGAAATTACACGGGAAGTGGGACGTGCCCTACATTTCTTTCCGCGCAACAACGGGCCTGTTTGAATCTTTGATGAAAACGCGTGGCCGATAAAAATTTAATTAGCACGTCGCGCGAACGTTCGACGCTCGAATTAAACGCTACTGATTAAAATGCAGACTCGTCGGCGATATTTGTCGCGCATTGAACTAGACGCGAACCGAATGTCCCAAAGCTGGTAATCTTTTTTCTATTCAAGTGGAGTCGATCTCTCGAGAAACGCGAAGGGGAGGGATGCGGGGCTGAAACTGCATCGCGCCGAAACACACGCTTAAAGATGACAAAATCGTGAGAAAACCCAGTGACACGGAACACTTTGTCCCAGCCGTTATTTTCTTCCTGGCGCACGTATATATTTTTCCAGTTAGTTGGTTCGTTCGTTTCCGATAAAGAGAAAAATGACCAGTGTCGACGATCACGTAATGGTGGATAACCTAGAACACGACGTATCAATCATCTCGCGAGTGGAGAATCTTCGCAGGGTCCTCGGAGAATTGCGGCACGCCCTGCGAGACGAGAGACTAAATCTTCATCAAGAAATAGAAATGACGATATTGCAAAAGTTCATCGAGCTGCAACGTAACTACCAAAGTTTGACAGGTTATCAGGTTTTCTCCGACTCTGCAAATAGAACTTTTACGAAACAACGACAAATAGAATATTGGACGTTTGTTCAGAAATATTTATTTCGTTTTCTGTTTAGAATAATTCCCGTCGATCGGTAATTATTTATTTCCATTTGTTTCCATTGCTCGTCGCGCCTGCGTTATCTATACAGTGGACAGGTTAAGACACAGGTTTATATTATTTTCTGTTTTCTTCGATATCTTCTTTATCTGTCGATGTATCGCGTTATTTTCATCGTTATTGTATTATATATGATATAATGCGGTGGTAGTTATTTGATTGGAGACGCGTTTCGCTTTACAAATAACTCTGTGCGATGTGGATTCTTTTCCAGGGATTATCAAACACACAGAAGCACTTGCAACCGCTTTTGATAAAGCTTGTAAGATTCTGCCGCGTTCTTTCGATCGTTTCCGATCCAATAGTATTCCTCGAACGTTAAAAAATGTCCGCGTAGCGTGCACGGTCTTTCGTTTAAATTTTCTTTTCGTTTGCCTACTTCTATTTACAAGCGAGATCAAGAATGAGGTGCAACAACTTCAGGATAACGTTACGATAACCATTTCTCCGTGCAATCATACCGATTCCAGTAATTCCATACTTCGCTTTGCTTTACCAATGTTACGTGATACCGGTTCGAAGACACAAAAACTCAACTCAGCGTCTACGATTTCATTCGTATTTCCAATTAGACTCGTTTATTTCCGACTATCTCTCGCGTTTATTCATTTCCTAAATCCCAGAAGAAGCGTAAGTATCATCGTACAACTCGGTCGACATGAGAACCTAATCGTATTCGAGGTAGATTTGTCGTCGAGCAACAGCGAAAAAGCTGAAACCGTTCTGTGATCCGACAAACGATCCGTCCGATAGTGAAGTGTATAAAACAATTACTCGGCCCGCAGATCACACGAGCTGTGGCTCACGGTCGTGGAACGGTGCACGGATTTTGGGAAGTTGGGCGAAATTACAGCAAAGAGCGGCGTACTCTAACGGAGTAAGTAAGTTGGTAGACTCGTTAGCCAGCGTGCAGTCTGTAATCCATATCGAAACGCGGATCAGGACACGTCGAGGACCAACTACCTCGCGTGCCTTGGGAGTTCGATGTATCAGAGGACCGTGGACGAGTTGCAAGATGAACTGAACTCGTTCGAGCAGCGTCTTTCAGCATCGGCGACTATCTCCTATAAGAGGAAAATTTACGACCTCGAGGCAATCTGTTGTGCTGACCTCAACAGAGTGAAGTCCAGGTTCGTGAGGTCCCTGCAGGCCTTCGAGAATACGATTGACTCAATCGAGCAACTTGGCTCGCAGAGGATCAGCCCGGCGAGCAGCCGTTTCGCCGCAAAGAAGCTCCTAACCGAGAATAACACGGACGTTTGCCGGCACGAGAGACAAACTTCGAGGAATGCCAAATACGATCGATCGTTACCGCGATCCAAGTACGTTGAAACACGCGCGCGCCACGCTTTCATGCAGAAAAGTAGTTTCATGCTCGCAGCAATCAAGCTGAAATTATTTCGCCGTTCGTGCGCTAAAAACACTGTTAACGCTTTGTATCGTTACCGTGAAACAGAGGAATACCTTTATCCGTTGTTCGGCAACGTTAATACCTTAAAGTTTGTTGTACTTTTGGGCAGTTAAAAATTTAGTTGCTGTTGCGGACAAAGAGGAGTTCGAAGGGCGGAGAATCGTTCAGGGAAACGCTATAACGTTAGAGGCAAACGATATAATTGACAGGATGTCCGATGTCTGATGCAAGAGCTAGCGTCGATTTTCAAGCATTATTCTTTCGTCTGCCACTGTACGTTAAAAAGTGACATAGGAATTTTCGTATCCGCGATCGAGATCTCTGTGAGCTGAAGATCTTTCCGAGTTTCGAGGATCGAGGAATGTTCGATGGCGAAGAAAACTATTGGCTCGTTTCGCGGCATTGATTTTTAGAATAGATACGAAGAATCTGCGTAATTACCAACTTTTGTCGAAGCTTTTGCTTCGCTTACGATTTCTATACGGAGTTTTATGTCGATTCCATTTATATGTAGACTGAAAAACTGTTCTAGAATCGGTCCTCGTATCGGCATTACACTGCGACTGAAATTTTACGTTCACTCTTACGCATCTGCTTAACGACGATGAATCGTCAACTACCCAGCTTTTAAACTCGAAAGGAAACACGCATAAATGCATAATACGTAAACTCGCAGGGAGATCTGATCCGTGTCAACATTTTGTCAGTGCAGTCCTAAAGAGTCAGAAGATCGAAATACGTTCCTTGCTAGGTCGATCAATGTTCTGTATATTTATCCTTCGATCTTCATACTCTTAACTACATATTTAGATTTCGATGCAAAGATTATCTGCGAACATCGTTTCGATTCGTCTTCTTTCTAAACAGACCTCCTAAATAAGTTAAGATTCATTCGAGTCAGTCATCTTCCTGCCTGGAACGTTTGAAGCCACTTTAGGGTAATATTGGCTGAAATATCGGCAGAAGTAATACTTCTCGATGTTTACGACATTCTCTCTCGAACTTTGAGATTTATCATGTTTCCCTACAATTTCCCACGTCCCTTTGACGTATCTCTTTCCAGGCAAAAGGAGCAAGCCTTCGAATACATTTTTCATAGGAGTTTGTTTTATGTCAAATTCGCGTAAAGTTGAGAGCGAAGCCGATCAAACATCGGATCGCGGCAAAATTTTAACGAAACGTATCGAAAATCCGACTAGATTTTCTCGATGAATACAGAAGGGAGCAAGGATATCAGATATTTCCCTCGAAAGAACCTACCTACTGAGCGAACGGAATCACTAAAATCTCATCCATTTCATATCGATTCTCTTATCCATGCTTTGCGCAAAGGGAACGAAATATTATTGCAATTCTTATCATGTCCTCGCGTAAACACGACGAGGTACTACAATCAATTCCACATCCGCCTGTGTATTACTATATTACGGATATTAGTTTTCGCGTATGCTTCTTATCCGTATAAAATATACATCAATTTTTTCTAACTTCAATTTTACAGGCAGTTTTCGTAGTTTCAACAGAGGGGAAAACTTCATTGGTGCATTAGTATTTTCGTACAGCTTTGAATATTATCTGAGGCTCGAGTCGATAAATTTATAATTTCGATGTAATGGCGTATATAATTTGAAAGCAAAGGGTATTTGGTATTCTTCTGTGTATTTAACGTCTTCGAGCATTGATAATTAGTATAGTATATACTGGTAATTAAATTTATGGGATATTTAAACATGCAGAAATATACAATATATTGCAAGCAAATTAATCGTTGTAATAATTAGAGGATTAATCTCTATTTAGTTTTCGGATTTTTTTCATTTTCGTTCATAAAAATATGTATAAACCTGCGCGGTTTAGCGATGTTTAGTGTTAATTTTAGCGATCGTTAAAATATTTTCAAATAGGCGATATTAGGCCTATAATTATACTTGTATGAATTAAGTAAATGTTTATCGTCTCAAAAAATTTCTATTTTCAATAGGTCAATCGTCATGGAAAGTAATCGTAGTTTATGGATGTCATATATGTGCGCAAAACGATACAGCGACAGTGAGATGTATAGCAAATCTTATAGATCATTGAAATATACCGAGAATCCGCCAATTATAAACATCAAGAGTCCTGACCATGATTTGAGGCATAACAATAGCATCAGCATGATTTCTCAAAGTGATTTGGAAGTTTCTCACACGTTGTTCCGACAGCGAGTTTCGAAGAACATTCTAAATTAATAAATTTTACCGCATGGTGTTGAAGTGTACGGCTTATTAATACAATATTCGGAAAGTTTGAAAAATTCTACTTCGTGAAAAAGAAGCGTGGGAGCAAAAGAAACTTTGCAGCATAACGTCCGAGTTAGTTTATTTTTTATACAACTTATTCTTCGTGTTAATTGCCTTTCTTCGAATTTACTTTAAAGTAGTTGGAAAAATAATAATTAAACTTTGCCGTCTAATTAAAGGTCCATTATCGATGGATGATACGACATAAATTGTGAACATTTCAGATTCAGCGGATTATGTAGATATTATATTATTGATTTTTTGGGGGGAAAAAAACCTGCAAACTTATACGTCCGTTTGATAATTATCCTACATTTTGAGAGAGAAAATGTCTAGAAGCGAGTCGAATTATAAGCTTTTCTTTTGTGAAATTAATCTCCACTTGAAACGGTTAAAGCAAAGCTTAAGAACCTTCTACAATCTTTAAGAATTAAATCGAAATAAACTAAATCGAAAATAGAATAAAACTAAATTAAAATAAATACAAAGATTCCTTAATCTTTATTTAGCTTTGTTTCGGTAAAATTTGTCATCACATGACAGATATAAGATATTTTCTATTTACTTAAAATTTTACTTGCAAAATGCTTTTATTTTTGAAACATTAAGCACGGACAGTTACCATCAATTTATAATATACGCAATATGTATATTATAATAATTTTTCCAAACTTCCATGACAATTGTAACTCCATCTTGCATCGTTATTATAATTTGCATTGTCTTTTTACGTTATAGCGATTTTCACGACGTATCCCAGAAGTGTTCCAGAGTTTCTTATCCTCGTCAAATTTAACAGAAGGATGGCATCCCATTAATTTTTTATTGTCCCTCTTTTGTATCAGTCGCGTTTTATTATTTATAAATTACGTTACCATAGATTGCCCAACTTGTGCGTGTCTTTATTCGTTTTCTTTTTCTTTATTCGTTGTATGCTCGTGTGCGCGTCATTTTGTCAAATGACTTTGGTAATGACAGACAGCAGTGACAGATGGATGGCTCTTTGCCAAATCGGTTAACTGCGCAAAACGAAAGGCAGAGAAAATTAATGAAATTATATAGGTTGACCCAAATAAAACGTTAGAAGCTGTTCTCTCAGAAACCAATCAAGATATCGACTTCGTTTTTCCTGCGATTAAATGACATAAGGAGACTTAAATGGAAGGTGGTATTAATCTTTTGTCACTCTAACAGTCCTTGTCAAACCAAACGATATTCAACGAAATTATGGTGGAAGAGGAATTATATTATATTATTATAATTACATATAATTATATACAATTATATCATAGGAAAAAATGAAGTCGACATTTTGCATCTTAATTTCTGAGAAACCAGTTCGTAACATTCTTATTTGGGCCACAAGATAAGCAACGATCGAGCGCCTTGGCAGAAAACCATCAAACAGTGGAGTTGGCCCGTGTACGGCTCGAGTAACAACAGTGTCGTCGAGAAAGGAACAATTTGTAAAAAGTAGAAGGATTAGAAGGAGGGAGGAAACGAAACAGCTCTGGCAGAGGAACGTTTCTACTCATTTTCGGGCATGTCGCGGAAAATCCCAATGAAAAGCAACTACTACGTACGTACGTTCTTTTTACGATTTTTCTTTCCTCCTACTTGCGCCTCGCAACTGTGTTTCCCCTTCGAAAACAACAATTACTTGTAACGCGGCGTGTTCCTTCGCCTCGCGACGACAGCAGACGCGAAACAGACAGAGAGAAAGAGAAGGGGAATCGTTCCGTAAAGAGGTCGCATTAAGTTACAAAGGATACGTCTGGCTTTTCTCTTTCTACGAGTTGGACGATGAAAGGCGGGTGAACTCGGGAACGGAGTTCGCAAGGACGATGCATCGCACGAATAGATTTTTCCATTCTCTTATTTTCGCCGGTATAAGGGAGGGCAGGTGACTGTCAGTCTGCGCGGAATACTTCGAATATGAGATCGAAGGGTGCGCATTCCGATCCAATAGCCGCGATTCTCTGCAAGCCAGATATCTACCGTAAGACACCGAGTGGGAGATATTGATACTTCAAATAAAGCGAAAACAGTTCTACGAAATGCAGTTTCCATCTTCTTTCGCGCAGCACTCACGTTCAACCACTTTTCTTATTGATGTCCTTGGTTGGCCGTAATTTCACACTATGGAGGGCGGTGGTTCGTATTGTTTTAGATTTAGGGAATTTAACTCAATGAGCGAATAGAGACAATCGTAACTTCGTCGATGCAATATCTCGTTTATTGCGTATTTTCGAAACGAGCTAATAGCAGTACTACAATCTCGAACTTGCGCTATCGATGTTCCTCGCCGTAATAAACAGTAACTTGCATTGTTCGAAATTTGGCGAATTCGACTTACGAGTGGTTATAGAAATTGCGATTTTATTAACGCAATATCGAAGTATATATGTATTGTGCAATTATGATACGAGGAATTTTATTTTTGATTGCAATTTTCATGTAACTTCAGACACATACCGTTTTGCTTAAACGATCGCAAGAGCCTGAGACGTGTCTAAATAGCAACTCGAATATCGCCTCGCGAAATCATTTTGTTAATTGCTAAAACGATCTTCAAATTCGATAACAGAGGTCAACTAGTTCCATACAGTCTGACTGTTTTTTCATTTTTCTTTTATCTCAGCTAGGAATCAAGTACGTGATCTCGCTATCCGTCAATTCTTGAATATTTTAAAGATATCGATCGTCACGATATCGGTTTCTCCGTTGTTTCCGTGTAAAACTTCTTCACCCTGGCATCTTTAAAAGATAGTATATTTTTGCACGTAACAGGTGCCATAAGCTTGACCAATAACGATACGTCGCATGAAGATATCCTGTACGAAGCAACCAGTGTACAGGTCTGCAAACTGTCGACAAACGCAGACTCGTCGCGTTTGTTGCGCGTAGACATTTTACGAAACCCTCTGTCGTATAGTTTATCGCGGAGCAAACAAAAATTCTCAGCGTAATATAATTGCAGGCATTTTTACCGAGGGAAACAATAAAACCGCGATTCCGTTGTTACGAGCGGCGGGAAAAGATATTCTCTCGCCGGTAGGAATATTTCACAGAGGGTTGAAAATAGACTTCATTCCCGTAATCCTCACACTCTTCTAGCAGCCTCCGGTATGACGGTGTTCCACCATATCCGTCGCGACTCTTCTGAAATTGAAAACGAAACGGCGTGTCGTCGCGCGCTGAGTGAAAACGGAAGGGAAAAGAACGGGGCGAGAAGAATTTCGAATTCCATTGGATGTTCGCTCTCACGCTGTGTTCGGCCTAGCTGGCCGGTCATTCGGAAAATCTTCCACTTGCAGTATCGACGAGAACCTTCGCTAGAGCCACGTTGCTCGCCCAATGGAAGCAAAATAGCTTTCGCCGGTGCAGTAAGAAGAACGCTCTTCGTGCATTATTCCTCGAGACGCCTGTAACGCCGTATCGGCCCGAACTTAGGTACTCTCCCTGGAGAGCTAGATCCAAGAATTCTGCCCGTAATCGCTGAAAACTTTCCACGAAACAGATACGTATGTCGAGATCGGTGTCCTGCGAACAGACACTCGGCGAACGTACAATTTATTTGTCGTGCGCCGACGTCTCTTTTGCGCGTTTTCGGTATTTCATATAATATCATCTTTTTATAGAAGGCGATTTATTTTACGAAGGGAGATATCTCTGTTCGATAATTTATCGTCCGTTTTGATTTACAAGCTTTCCCCATTTTTCGAGCAGTTTTGCTGCCCCACGTTCATAAAGATCCTCATCGTTCCGCATAAAAGAAAATATTGCGGGTACTGTTCGACTGCCGCACGAACTTATTGGCCAATCTAACTTTATTGGAACGGACGAGATATTTTTTGGGAAAGCATGCATTTTAGAAACGAATGGGTCGATGCGTGGAAAGTATTAGGTTATCTCGAAAGTTTCGTTCCTTTTGTAAGGAAATAATAGATGCGGGACCTCTTTTCGTTTTATATTATTTTATCGAATCATGTACGATCCATTTTGTTCTATTTCTATTACTATGGTCGTACATGATTCGACAAAAATAATATAAAATGTGGCGCGTCCATTATTTCTTTACAAGACGAAAGAAACTTCTGGGACAACCTAATATTATCTCTTCCAGGATCGAATTTGCGTGGCCTGTGCCACGATCATTTACGTTATTCGGGCGAACGAGATACTTTTTGAGATTACGTCTAGAATGGAATAGCAGATTGGTGTATGTAAAGTATTATGTCTTCAAAGGTTCGATCTGACTGTTCAATGCCGCCCGTTAAATTTTCTTCTACCGTCAGTTATTTTTACACAAACCCGAGGAGACAGAAATTTGCTATGCTGCAGACGCACAAAGCAACGTGATGAATGCTAAACAAATTTAGAATCGACGTTAGACTTTCATTGTCGGACGTTGGTTAACGTCTATTTGTCTACGTACCAAAAATAAGAGAAACGTTTAGCAGTGGTTGTAAACGTTGAAGAGTTCAAGGGACGGTTCGTGAAACCTGATGCAGGAAATTTAAGAGCGAATGATATTTCTGGTTCGAATAGAAAATCAGAGAGAAGACAATCGTCGCAATTATTTTGAACGAACAAACGGCAACAAACGGGAAAATGCTTATGATAATAATTTTACACGGAAACAGAGTCGGAACTGTTTAAGACACGGTCGTACGATAAGTGCGAATAATTCTGAGAAATAAGTATATAAATGCTGAAACGACGATTCGACGTACTCCCGGAAATCTCAGTGGGGAAAAGAATCTCGAAGAACAAGCAACGCAATCATTTCGAACATGAGTACGCGATTCGTGGAATAACTGTGTGATCCGAGCGGGGAAAAAGCACGAAGCTGATCTCCTTTCTCGCGAGAGAAGAATAGATGTAACTCGCGAACAAACGACTTTGAAACTGCAAAACACCGTCGACTGTTTCCTTCTGGCGGACGTAACACAGAGGAGCAGAGAATCGGTCGAAGAGGTCAGAGTGTATTAGATTCGCCAAGTAAGCCTTTTATGAGAGTAGAAAGCGAGCGACAAGGAGAACAAAAGCGGACCCGCCTTCGACCGGGAGTAAACGGGTGAAATAGAAGTCCACGACATGAATACATGTATACGTGCATACGAAATACGGACACGAGCACAATCACGTGTATATACGATGTACGATATACACTCCCGTTCATAAGTATTAGAGTATTACGGTATTACTGTGTTACAGTGGAAGCATTAGAATACCTGGTTTCATATAAGACGTGATAGTTGATATAAGCTGTCCGGTTAACGATTAGTTTCGATGAATTTTTATATTTACGCGAGGAATATTTGTTAAGATTATTTGGAAGAATTACAAAAGTATACAGTGGCTGCAAAAGCTATTTGCACACCGTTGTATTTGTTACAGCGTATTCGTATGAATTAATACTTTCGTACGATTATAAAAATTGCATACCGTGAAAATGACGCGTAGGACCTGACAAATGAATGAAAATTTCGCTAGAAAGCAGGGGTATGTACAAATAATTGTCATAGCTATTATAGTAACTTACAAAATGAATACGTGTCGACATCTAACAGTCTCCTAATGTAAATTCTGTTGAAAAAAATGATGTAGCATATTCTGTATTATATATTCTGTATTCTGAATCTGTATTATAAAGTCGCTTGTACCATACGTGGAGACAAATAACAAGATCTACGTATAATGATACGAACATCAAGAACATCTCAAGCAATTTATTCAAGATTAGGATCCGCATTCTCAAATGATTCGTAGCGCGCGTGGAGACAAATAAGAAGAAACACTGTAACAACATGAACGTCGAGAATATTCCAAGAATATTCTATTTAAAATCTGAATCCTTATCGTGAAACAATCTGCAACACGCGTATAGACAAATAACAACGAATCCTGTTATAATTTATAGGCAGTACTAATAGACAATTAATCGTGTTACGCGAAATTCACGAGATTATTGTTACAATATCGAATGTACACGTGGGTCACGCGTGTGAAATAAAACAGTTCCTGAAGATTTGTATAATTTCCTATCGATCTTGGCTTACTTTAGGTTTCAGAAAGATCCTAATACTTATGAACAAGGATGTACAATCGGCGACGTACGAGCAGCTCACGTGCTTGTAGAATATAGATACGTGAAAATACGGCCACACCTGTAAAAAAAAAGTGGACTAGAATACCGCATGGCACCGTAGCATCGACCCATTGTACAGTGTAGAGTGCACTCTCTGCTAAATCAGCCGCTCTTTTCTTCGCTTTTTGCTTCTTTCGGCCTCACCTACGGTTGGTGTCGCCTCCTCTCATTCCCTTCCGCACCTCCTTCCTATTTCTTCTTCCTCCTTTCTCTCGTGTGTTGGTTCCTCTTCAATCCACCCTTCGCCGCATAACCTTGGCTGAGACGGAACGTCGAAGCGAAACCGAGGTAACGAGATATCCAAAAGGACGCCCTTTTTCGTTCTCTTTCCTGGCCTCGCGGCGGCCTCGTTCTTTGCTAGCCTTCCGCTGCTTCCAGCCCCGATTGCTCTCGTTTTAAACGTAAGAGCAGATTTTCGCCTGCCTCAGCAACCTCCTCTCGAAGTTTTCCTTACCGAATACTTGGTAAAACTTCCTCATCGCGTCGGCCTGATGACGAGACGTGCGAGGACCGTGTCGCAGATTCTGCCTTCTTATCCTACCCTTGTTCTCGAAAACGGATAACCTGAAATTAAATCTGCTTGCAGCGTGAAAATCGAATTTGCCCTCGTCGTTACCGGGTAGGTGATTAATTACGTCCATGTTGATTAGCGACGAAGAACGCGACACGGAGTCCTTTTGACTGGAACGAGGATATTGCAAGCAAGAGGACGACGCGGCCCGTTCTCGCCTGGTTGTTTAATTACTGTCAGAAACGCGATTCTATTTTCCCTCGTACTGTCGCTACGTTTGCCGAAATTAACTTGCCCCATTGACGGAAATTAATTTACCCGCGGGCAATTTACCGAAACCTGAAGATATTGTGCTTATTATAGGCAAAATTATAGGATGGTTAATGCGACTATAAATGTTCAACTCACAGGCAAGTCTGTGATATGCTTGTCGTACACAGCTCATGATCTCTCCGTGTAGTGTCTTGCGTCTCTTGTACATATAATAATTTTTAATTAGGATTTAATAATTCCAATGATTCCTATAATTTAACACGTTCGATATAGGGGCAGCGAGGGCCTCAGAAAAATTAGATTTTTCGTTTCGAAGACGGCGCTTTCCCGTAACGTTCGGCTTATTGTATCTGTATAATCTGTTCTTCGCATTGCTATATCTATTACCCGTTTATTATATTTGTGTCTGCTTACGTGTCAATTTGTTCGCTCATGGGAGAGAAAACAGCTGACAGAACGGATGTCGCAATGATATTGTGATGGATAGAATTGAACACAATAATGCTGATAATAATTAGACGAAGAAGAAGCAAATAATAATAATAATTATTATTATTATTATTTTATTAAGAGTTTTACGTATTATAGTATGTTCCTTAAATTGTAATCGTGAAAGTAATTTTAGATTGGAAACGAATTTACGATAAGTAATATTTTCTTTGTGAAATCGGATACTTTAGGCTTAGTATCTTTCATTTTTAACGGTTTTCATTTTAGGGATTTAGAACATTTTCGTTTACCAAGGGATTAAGAAAATATAGTATAAAAATATCTTATATTCGCGAGTCTAGTGTTAAATGGAAGTTAAAATTGAGAAATATCACGGTGCGTTTATAAATTTATAAATAAGATATTTACGCATATATAGATTTATAAATAAGCTACTCGAGGAAAATTCCTTTCGCCGTAATTGTAATAAAACGTATGTTTCTATCATTTCCATTGAAAGATAAGTTATAGCGATTTCTTACTTTATAAAGGTGTAGAATATGTTCTACGTGTTATATTAAATCTACCTCAACTAAAATAAGAAATAAGTTACAGCTACTATAAAATTATAAAATTGAAATAAATAAATCGTGTCGTACGAAACAAATAAATGTTCGTTTAGCGAGTTTAAAATTTATCAGAAGACAAAATTGGAATCACATTAGTCTGGAATATTGTTATAATACACTGTACATATTTGCAAAATTATTCGGGTTGAAACATCACCGTTGTCAAATCACGAGGTGATTAATCTCGTGCGTTGATAACTACGATATTGTAGCCACAAAATCGACGAACATCGTTGTTTTATAATCAACGTATAGTATCCTTATAGCACAAATCGTAATCCAATTTTAATTATTCGTAATATTATTTAACTTGATCGGATGCAAATAGAAGAAGTTTATCGAAAGTATCTGGAATTAGTTTCTTTAACTACAGAGGACAAATCCTAGCACATTTAGCACACAAAGTAATATCTGTGCCAACTGAAATTGGTTTAACAAGCTCTATTATTCTTTATCACGACATTTTCTAAAGCAAAGTTGCACTCCTTTTTCCTTTCTTCCTTTTTTCTGAAACGAAACCATTTTACACGTTTCACGTAGATCGACGTCTCGCGTTACGGAAACGATATTGCAATATTGAAGATATTAAAACATTGCTTGCCCTAATAACAATTGCACCCTTGATTTCCACAAGATTCAACTCATTAGTTTTTTCAACACATCTACCTACGTCTTTGAATTTTCTACATCATATTAAAAATCCACGACTTAATCGTAAAACGATATTAATATAAAAGGAACCATTAAAAACGTGTTTATCGTGTTTTTCTCCCGTGATCTTCGAAGGATAAGACTCGATCTACTTGGAGCTTGGTGAGATACGACCATGTGTCGCGAATAAAGTTATAACTAGATTGTGCACTTTTATGCATTTATGTGGAAGATGCAGAAACGCACGGATTGCGCGTAATAAGAAAATACAATATAAAATTGCACCGGCGTGCGATACTCGTTAGAATATTTAACGCGGAAAGAATTTTCCACTTGCACTTTTTTAATTATCTTCGCAAGATTACGAGGCTGCAAATATCCACAGTTTGGATCCTAACGGGGTGGTCAGAGGTTAAATAATACAAGAAGTTCGTCCATAATTTTTCATCTACTTGGCTCGACGTAGAGATTTGCCTAGCAGATATGTGTTCACGCTCTAAGAGCGAGTCAGTGAAAATGATCACCTGAAATAACTCTTTACCTATTGACTTTATCAAAAAATGTTTGAAATGAAAACGAAAACAACATAAACGCAGGAGTACCGTTTCGCGTCTGTTCTTGTTCTTCAAACATTAAACATCAAACAGTCAACATTAAAAATTAAAATCAAGCAGTCATTCAAGCACTAAATTTGACAAGACGACTCTAAAATATCTGCTAAACTAATTGTATTCCAATATAAATAGGTTAATAATTTTTGACAGAGAATGGCATAAACATTATAGAGCGTCACTTATAAAACTATAGATCACTTGGATATCTAAAAAAAAATACAAGGTATTAAAAGATCGAACTACATTCGTCAGATCGGGTCCATCGAACACGATAAACTCCAAACATTTTCTGATAAAACATTTTCGATAAGTAACGAGTTCTCTCAGGTGATCGTTCTTGCTGACTCGTTCTACGCCGTATGTATCATCGAAGGCAATAATTCAGTCTCGTCTGAAACGTTCAAAAAACATATATTCCTTTATATCGTCGACATAAAGCCCCAACGGCTAAACCATAACGTGCCAGTCAAAAACGAAGAAGGTGTCGCTTAAAGAATTTCGCTGGCGTACCATAGAGAACCGTAAATATAGAAAAGTGTGCTGCTTGGAGACACTGGCAACTGGGACCGTGTAGCCCGCAGATCACCGGAAATAAATCGCCAACTAGAATCGAGGCCAATACGCTCGCTCACTCGGCCCGTAAGAAAAATTTATAGTTGCCTCGTGAAAGCAGGCGGCCAGTTAAGGACGAGCAGTTTTCCATCGATGAGGGAAAGCCCGTGCGCCACTGTTCCTTCGTCATCGGCCAAATGATCGGATATACCTGTACCCTGCAGTCTTTCCAATACACTTAACATTTAGTTCCGTTTATCTCTGAGAAAGTACGGGCAATAGTGGCGTTTCCGTGTTACACGTATACCTACAAAGGAAATCGTCCGTATCGATCCCTGGTGTATCTGCGAACTGTTATCGTTCGCCTAAAGGGTTTCTCGGATTGTCTTTACGGCCAACTCGCATCCCCTCTTTTTCCACTCTTTAACGTCGCATCGACAAAACACGGCCATTAACGACTCTATTGGTTATGTCTAGATCTCGTCTCATACGCGTGTCGATTTGACAACTTACAGAAAGCTTTTGCCTACTTTGTTCCGCATTGAATACTTCCTTCAGCTCCTGGGGGGATTTTCAAGTTGCATCTTCGTGTTTCATCCGATCCTGCGTGTTTCAGAATTATCTGTTCCATCGTGAGTAATAGGTCGCAGGCTTCGCGTCACAAAGGAGCCTCTTCTCTTTGCGATAGAAATTTGTACGACGGTCTTGTGTGTCCAATTAGCAGTCTGAGTAACTTAACTCGATCTCTTCTATTGTATGGCGATCTTGCGGAATTTACGCCAGTGCATTTCTCTTTCCACTTTTCCAGTATAATTTCTGTCTAATAGATTTCTTAATATCATTAGATGGTACGGTGAGCTCGGTTTTAAATGGCAACGAGATGGCTCCTCTGGCAGCTTTGTCAGCTTCCTCGTTTCCTGCCATATTTTGGCGGCTCGATGGGAATCCAGAGATATCCTTTATTGGACATTGGCGTGTACGGTTCTTGTGTGCTTCAGATTACTTCGTTTTCATGCTGCAGAGTTTGCGTTGCAATTACGCCCGAGGAGCCACTGAGCACGATCAACGTGCGTTTATTTCGTGATCGAGAACCGTTACGCGAAACGCTATTGTAAAACAGCGTAGCGTCGATTGGATGAGACGCGTCGAACGTTTCTTAAAATATTGGTTTCGCGAGACAGAAGAATGAAAGATCGTGAAATGTGTGCGCAGTGACTCGAGAAGATATTTGGATAGTTATTATAGAATATTTTCGTGGGTATATTTTACTCGCGTATAGTGGTTCACGAAATTATTCGAGCAATCTTGGAAATGTATTATATACATATTATATAGAATAAATTTGGACGATAAATAAATAATTAATTCAACAACTACTGAACAAATCTGGAATAAATGTATGCGTAAAACGGTGAGAATAAAATTTTAGCAGATAAACTGTTTGTATCTTATTTGTAGCAATTGTTCTGAGCATTTTTACGCGTCTATATAAAATTAGAAACAACAAAATAACGTAGAATGCGCGTGCTTTGAAAAAATATATAAAACATCCAAAGTGTAGTGCTTCTCATGATATTTAGCAGGTAAAACAATTTTTCTCCAAGATTCTATTTTTTTTTTCTTTTTTCTTTTCAACGATATCCGCGAAAATATGAATTTGCATAAAACTCCTCGGTCTAATAATAATATATAAAAATCTGAAACGCGGGACACGCTGACCTAGTTTCAGACTTGGCTGCGATATCGCCAAAATGTGATAGAATTTTGTTCTTTTTTCTTCGTTATTCTCTTCTCCTTCAATTATCTCCGAGTCTCGCTGGTCATTAGTATAAGCAGCGATGTCGATTACAAGGGTTCTTAATTACGACGTAACTAGGGGAATTTTTTATTCGTCTTTTTTAGGCTAACATCTCAATTTGCTCTCAACTTCGCCTTCCTACTTTTAAACTTTACTTCTTTAAACTTTTCCTTTGCCAATCGATCAACGGCCTGAAATTCACGCCCGCGCTTTCTTCCCCTAGATATGGAAACAAATTTACTGAAACGATCGCTCGGCTAAAAGTCTCGGCATATAATTGTCCGTGGAAACTTGCGGACAATGAAATAATAAAATCGTCGATAGGTCGTACTTCTTCCAAAAATATATCTTCTTTATGCCCATGACGAAATCATTGTTCTATCTAACGCTGTAATATTGCCAGCAACGAAGTAATACATTGTCAATGTGTCTTATTTGCTTCAAAAATATATTCCATTTGCATCAACGCTGGAAACATTGGTATCTTACTTAACATCGTAGCGCATTACAGTTGCAAAAGTTTCTAACAGTTCAAAGTCCTCATCTACCTGCAACCAAGATTTTTACAGAAACCAATATTTTTATCCGCACAAGAATAAATATCGGCATTAGCGAAAAGCCTGTCGAAGAATCTCTTAAAACTGAAATAGAATTTTCCTTTCATTTTTCCAATGTTTCGTCCCGATGTACAGCAACTTCGACAATAGATGATAGGGATTTCGAAGGGCGCTTCTATAAGCCAAGATAAGGTGAAAAATGAAAAATGAAAAATTGCGGATGAATGGATGAGGTCTCGGTTCCCACTCATTTTTCTTCGAAAATGTGTGAAATATGCATGCACCTATTCAAAGCAATGTATCATAAGTTTGTCAAGGTATAAATATATTATAGATATTTCATGGCCGATTCTTAAGTTGAACAACAATCGTGACAGCAGCGATGCACACGCCAACTATGCAGTTCTACTACAATGTTCACACGTCTTCAAAAAACGTTTGAAAAGTGAAAAATGCCGATCCACGTCGTCCGTCAACAGCGTGCTAACATTTAAAAATCGATCAAGCTACTACGACATAATATTCCTGAGACTCGACGAACTTCCCTATAAAGGATGAATGCAGAATAGCCTCAACGTCAGGGACATAGTGGCCATGAAACCTAACGACACATGTTCGGCACCTTATCTCGTGCCAGGTATAGAGGAGACGATTATGATTATGGCAATAGGCGATATAGATAGTCCTGCGATATTAAAAGAATCGTAGATGGAACATTAAACCTTAGTTACAAAAGTCGATGAGAACGTATTAAAATCTATGCTATGGGATCTACGAATGGAAACGATTAGTATGTCTGTAAAAGAAAATAAGATATAACAGACAACGAAGTTCGGAAATCTAGCCAGGACAGGAAATAATATCGGTCTATTCGGATTAACGAAGGAAAAGGTGAAAAGAGGCGAATGCAATTGTAATTATTAATTAATTGTTAATTAATGTGTAACACTTGGATATAGCATTCGAGAAGAAACGTATGCATCCGAGTATACATTTTCCTTTTTTTTTTCTATTGAGAAAATCTCACGAGAGAGGTATTATAACAATACGTTTAACAACATTACGTAATATTGTAAATAGCTTATACACTTAAACTACTTCCTAATTAATTCTTCGTTTCTAATTTTAAGTGTTAGTTCATTGGTAATAGTTAAACTATTTCCTGATTAATTCTTTGTTTCTAATTTTAACTATAAACAGTTACAAACAGACACCGATATTTACATACGAAAGTATACAATAAGACACGCCTTATCGTCCTAAATTAATCACTTTCTCGGTTAATATGGAACATCGTTTTATGCGCCTGGTATTTCCGGAAGACGTATGAGAAATTGAGTAAATCAGTAAATATAGAACGATAAATTTGATACAGCAAACACAGATAGAAAAAGCTTAAGTTAATGTAGCACCGCATATATGTAGTTATTACTGTGTGGATGCATAAAGGCTATCGCATATGGTTCGATTCATTGCTCGCATTTATCATGGGATAGATTGTACGGTTTGCTCGCAATAACAATTTGTCTACTGGCGATAGCGGAAGAAAATAAAATTACCAAAACACCGGGAAGAAATTCTTGGTTTAGATACTACGATTAAGATATTGTGCACTTAGATAAAGTTAAGCAAATTGGATACAAATACTACGATATTAAATATTGTACGTCATTATTATATATTATTAATATATTATATATATTATAATTATGTACATTAGAAATTAAACACTATATACAGATAAGAAGTATGCAGGAGAAATGCAATAAACTTTATAGAAATAAATTATTTTAATACTCTTGTAGACGAAAGGTATAATGTACTTTTAGAAAATTGTTCTCTGTGACATCATCAAAAATATTTTAAGCGATGCTATCTAAATGTAAATACTTGCAAACAAAATTTCTTGTTGCACTTTGGAGTCGTAATTTGCGTTGAACCAGTCTTCATGCGTCATTGTATGTATCATACACAGTTAAACTGACATAGTAAAATATTATATGCATAGACAAATTAAATATATCTGGAGCAACCATCATTGACACTATATCGTAATCATTTATATCGCCAGCTTATTCCAGAAAATGTGTGTTTCTGCATAAAATGTTTTATAACTCGTGAATTGGTTCCAAAATTTTTAAGTCGTGGTTTCACAGCAAACGAAATTTCTCCCAAAATTCTGCAGATCCTACAACGCGCGTGACATATTCATAAATGTTCTCTAAGACAAGCGTTCAAATAGCGGTCACCAATTACTATCACACAGCTAGTAAATGCAAATTACTACGAAGCAAAATCAAGGAAAGAAGCAATGTTTTTATTGCACACGAATAAAAATCAACCTGATGCGCAAGGGATAACCATTTATACGCAAAACCTACTACTTTAAACTTTACGATAATTAGAAATTAATGCCCAACTGCGTGAACTGTCGCATTACCTCGCGCCGTAAGATTAAACTGCAAAAAATATCGAGGTTCAATTCACGAGGAAATCGTCTGAAGGAAACCCTACAGCCCCAGAGTATAAATCCCAATCTTCGAATGCAAGACTCGACTTGTTTTACGAGGGATAACCATTTATACGCAAAACCTACTACTTTAAACTTTACGATAATTAGAAGTTAATGCCCAACTGCGTGAACTGTCGCATTACCTCGCGCCGTAAGATTAAATTGCAAAAAATATCGAGGTCCAATTCACGAGGAAATCGTCTGAAGGAAACCCTACAGCCCCAGAATATAAATCCCAATCTTCGAATGCAAGACTCGACTTGTTTTACGATAAATAGATTGGCCGACTACGACTGCTGTTCCCAGAATGAGATTTATTCAGTTGTGTAGGATCGACTGTATCGCCCGGCTCTCGGAATTAGACTTGTTTACTTGAGTGTTAGACTGATTCGTTCGGACGCCGGAATAAGACTAACTCCTCCTTTGAACAGAGAAGATTTAGAAGGGAGAAGCAGGTCTAAGTGTAAAGTTGGTAAGACTTTCGGATTTTCTGTTTAAGTGGTGCAGGAATTTAAAATGACAACAGAGAAATAGAAAGTAGCAGCGATGGTCGAAGTGCTGGAAACGCTGCGTAAAAGGAGAGGAATAAAAAATATGGTTAAATAGAAGTTAGAACATGGAATGAGTTAAATGAAAGTTTAGAAAATTGTACGTGAAAAAAAGTAGGCATTGAGCCTTCCTTTTAATCGACCAAATTTTAATACTTCGGTTCGTAGAGCTTCTAGGCTCGAGCTGTAAAGTTTGCAAGATGTCAAGCTGATCGAACACTTTGAACAATTTTTTGAACATTTATGTGGAAAATGTACGTAATCTGTCAACATATTCGCTTAATAGCTTGCAATTAATTATCGTTAGATGACTCAGTGTGCACATTAATTGCATTTATCAATTTATTGTTTAATTGGCTCTATAATTAAGAATAAAAAGACAAAGCATAGTTGTACTGATAATAATTATTATAAACTCGCGGAGATACTCACGTGTCGCCTTGAAAAAATACATTATGGATTTTTATAGATCCATGGGAAATTTAATGGCGCGAAAATTCTCAGAATGCACGCAATGTACAGAAATGTATAAAATGTCCAAGACTCGCTATAATATCCAGCGAATAAAACAATTTTCTATAGGTAGAATTTCTTTTTCTCAAATTAGTTATTCATAAAGATAAAAATTTGTATAAAGACGCGCAACGTGTTTCGAACGTTTGCAACGAAAACTCGTCGACATAATTTTAAGGAATATCCCACTCTCGTTTTACCTACGTACAATTTCTTTGGAATTTCATAAAAACGTCAGTGAAATGTTCATAAGAAAGTCTGCTATCTCGACTTCGTTCACGCATCATTAACAGAATGATTTTTCTGCGATTAATATTTTTCCTTCCATCGATCTTCCTTCGTTTCTCTTCTCTCGTGTCTTACAGCGGCAGCTGCTATTTGCATACAAGATTAACGAGAAGAATTTCAAGGGAATTGAACTCCCATGTCACTGAAAAATAGAATGTTCACAGTGCTGGAAATCCGTGAACAAGGGCTACAGTCTGGATTTTCAAGGTAACGACACGAGTATTTCCCCGGGGAACATATAGTCACAGGCAATCACTTCGATTGGAAGACACCAATTTGTGCTGCGGCACGATTTCTTTAGATCGGATTCCTTTTATCTGCGACATAAGCTACATGTATGTAGGTACGACGTACGTACACCGTGGAAATAATCATATATTAACATTTCTTCGTTGTTGGCTGAATACAAAGGCAGCAAGACTGCTTAATATTTGAATAATATTCTTAAATATATCGTAAGACATAAAATATACATTTAAACAGAAGAAGAATTCTTTATTTCCGCCTGCCTACCGGTAGATAGAAAAATAATCGCAAGACTTGCGCATAAACACACACGCATACACGCTACGTTAGAACGACACACGTCAAACATATATTTGAGTATTTCTTTCGTCGCGTTACATGTTTAGTTTGTCATCGCTATTTGATTCACTTTATTATAAAAGTAAGTTATGTCTTTTCATTTCGTCTAAAGCTTCGCCTTTAAGAACATCGAATTTGAACGTATTTAGTGAGGAATTAATCCGATGCAAATTCGAAATTTTCATCGAATTATCAAATTCAGAAATTATCAATTTAAAGTCCGACGAAGCTAGAAATTCGACTTTCTCAGGTACGAAGTCTCCAGTGTAATTTCGTTATCTTCGTCTTACTTTAATCGATAGAATTTCCTCCGCTTCATTTGCACTACGAATTGTCGAATATATTTAATGTAAATTCGTATGTTTGTCAAGTTTAATTATGACTCTAGCGTTTAATTGTTACAGCGGTTGTTTCAAAGCTTTTTACTATTCTGTTTGAAACTCGATTGCTTCTCCGACATTAACTACGTTATAGTTGTGACTATGCTATCTGAAGCCCGATTGCTTCGCTAAATCTTGACTGGGTTGCGGTTTATACTATTCCGAATGAAATTTAATTGCCTCAGTGATATTGACTATTCTGTGATTCGCACTACTCTATATGGAGCCTGATTGCTTCCATTGATCTTGGCTGCGATTCGTGTTATCTTGTTAGGAAAGTCTAAGAATTAATGCCTCTCTTTATAATACTCTGATTTCCTTTTCTTCGCGTGTCCACCGCGTTTTTTCGAGGGACAGAGATAACGAGACTATACGTAATGGGTTGAGCCATGAGCAGCGAAGGAGATTCATATTTTAGGAAATGTCTGAACGAATACAGTTATTCGGAAATATAGTGCTGTATTAAATGAAATTTGAAAACAGAGAATGAGAAATAAATGACTGAGCGATAGATTGGTAAAATAATTGCAATAGGTTCCTATAACGCGTACAATGCGTAGTGCCGCTTCTCTACATTCACTCTGAGTTCATATTACATAAAACTAGCAATCTGTTCAGTCGTAAAGATAAATCGATTATTAAGCCGGCGTCCAATCATTAGGAACACCTGTGGAACTTCAACGCGGTTAAAGAAAAGTCACTGTTTTTAATAACAGAAGCTTCATCAGCAACGCTATAACGAAGCACCCGAGGTCGCGTCTGGTTAATCTTGACTTTTTCAACATTACTTTTTTCTCCCTCGACATTGGTTTTCGATTTCTATTTTAACCCGATTTTCTTCCTTTCCCATTTTCTTCCTTGCGCAACGCTATTTCCCAACTATTTTTTAATCGCGACCTCCATTTATGTCTATAATAGCCAAATAACCCGCGACCCTGTGATCGAAGAACAATTATATTAATACGGTAAAAACATAAAAAAATAAAAAAAGAAGAGAAGGTACATTTAAAAGATATTCCAAGATATAATTCTAATCCGATATCTATAGTTAGCGCCAAAAATGTTCAATTATAATTAACTCTGACGACTCTATTCTGCGGACTCTATAATGGACTTAACTGGACATAATTTAGAGTTTAATTAAACCTTGCAGGCAAATAAAATACATCTTAATCTCGAAAATGATCCCTGTTATTTGTTATACATTAATTGCTTCTGTCGGGCGGTTGTCGAATCTCAAAAGGGCAATGATGGTTTCAAGTCGATAAAATTGGTGATGCCTTTTCAGTCTCTTTGGATATTCGAAACAGAAGACGATGAAATTATCTTCGTCCAAAGAACCTTTGGCGGTCGCTAGATTAGAACGTGTAAGCCGCACAAAAGAGACCTTCCAGTCCAAGAAATGTTTGATTTTTTTTTTTAACTGCTTCCTATTGAATAATGACACTCCACCTGATATACGCGATACGAAATCTCTTGTTGATGGAAGCTGTTGAACAAGATTCAAGTATCTGAGAAGGATTTTCTATCAAAGGCTGCTCCAATTCTTTGCCTTCAAATTTTTTGGCGCTCTAGATCCGAGAGATCGAGAAAAATAGAAAAGTTAAGGAAAGAACCTTAGAGATTCGCGGATTTTATGAATTGCAACGTCTTCGCATGATGCTGAGCAAATTCTTTTTTTTTCAATTGGAGTGCAGAATACGAAGAAAAAATACAAAATACAAAGACTTCTTCTCGAACGGCCATTGCACTCGGTATGTTTTATTTTTTGAAGTTATATTTTGAGCAGGCCTGAATTATATTACGAGAAAAGCTTTTTCCACCGTTACACGTGTTCAGTGAAATAGCGCGACTTAGGAAGTTTACTTTACTTTAAATGGAACTTGTCTTGTCGCGAGAAGTTCATACGACGATACATAAGACAGATATTTAAGCGAACCCACTTAACTGACACACTCTGTATATACTTTTTCTTCGTTCAAATTTCTCCACTCCATCAGCCCATTAGGATCGTTATAATCTAATTTGTTAATCTTCAATTTTGTATTAACTTAACAGAGAATTAATAGGAAATATTAAATATAGATATTAAAGTAGCAGGAAACTAAAGATTAAGAAGATTCATATTTTCCATGTTAAGATTGGCGTTTCCAAGGCCTACGATAGGGAAAAAATTCTTTGTTCAAAACGGAGCTACAACCAATTTAATGTAAATAAAAAAGGTGTAATAATAAGTTGAAAAATCACGAAATGATTAAACGTATGATAACAATAAAGGTAAAACACGTGCCTAATATAAAACTTAGTACGATAGCGAACGAACGACTCATTCGGAATGAGAACAAACTCGAGTGGGCATGAAGTTCGCAGCGTTATGTTACACTAGTGCTTACGAGCTTCTCGTTTAAAACATTAAGAAGATGGTCCCATTGCGATGTTGCGCGCTATTGGCCGCTCATAACCGTTGAAAAGAAATCCCTACAGTGTCGCCTGACTGCGATAGCTATCTTTTTCTCAGCCAGGTTTTCTCATCTGGATATCCGAGAGGCTGTGTCATAACTTAACACATCCTCAAAGGTAGGACAAGTCCATGTTGCAAGCACTCGAGGGAAAAATGACGACGTCCTCGCTGTTTAAAAATAATTTTCATTTGTCCGCACGAATGAACCGTAATGTAGTCGCAAACATCAGCAGCCACAAGTGGCTAGTTATGAAACTGTACATTGCTAGTGTCTGGCTTCCTTTTAATTGATGGAAGAGTCGTAGCTACAAAGTCTTTCTCAGCGATTCGAGTAAACGAAGAAGAATCAGTTAAATGTTCTTTGCTCTTCTTGAAATGTCGGTTCATTTGCTGACTTTTAATAGAAAATTCGCGTCATTACTAATTATTCTTTCCTTTATTTTAATTGCTTCTTCACTGGAGAACTATGCCTTCCATCAGGAAATCTCTTCACCGGCTTAACTCGTAAAGAAATAATTTGCCTTCTTATGAGAACAGCGTCACCGATCGATTGTTGATACTTAAAACAGTTAATTTGCATTCTTGAAATGTAAACTATCCGTATGCAAATGAAATATTAGTTTGAAGTGGAAGTATCTAGAAAATCTCTTACTTTCTTATTAGTCATTGTTATTATTGCGCTTCTATAGACTAGATTCGTTCTTAAGTCGATAGAAACGCCGAGATAAGATAAACTAAATTAAGAAAATAATACTTACGCAAAGTGTATCAAGAATGACTTTGTAAGTTACTACGTAATGGTTGAAAGACGATTAAAAAGATGTTCTTCGAGAGAAAGTGTATACATCGGAATGTAGTAAAGTAAAATAAGCTATATTAAGCAAGAAATACTTGTACAAAGTGTATCAAAAGTAACGTTCTAAGCGAGTGTATAATAGCATTGAAACAATTAAAAAGACGTTCTTTAAGAGAAAGTGTATGCATCAGGATGTAACAAAGTGCGCTTTTAACCGAACAAGGTGCGAACACTTGAAAGTAATGTTACACCACTGATAGTTTTTGAAGAAGTACCAACGTTACTAACAAAATTTCACTCTTTATCGGAGAAAGTTGTTGGGACCTCTTAAACAAACTTTGTTCTCTCTTCGACTGTGATACAGTTTGCAAATTTCGCAAGTTTAGATTGCCTCGGCTGCGTAATGCCAATCGACACGTTTTCCTATCTTCGCTCGCCGACTGTATGTGACTTTGTCCCGATACGTAACACTCCGTTGGTCCATTCGTGATTTCCATCTTTGGAGTAAATTTGCGCACGTATAAAACTTATTGTGTATATGGTGCTATTTAAAGAGCTGGCTGAACGCCTGAAGAAGGCGTTCATCACATAATATAGCGTTTGCTATAAAAGGAGAAATTAAATGTTGACGTATATTATTATAGAGCACGAAATATGTGTTTGCTTTTTTATAGACTCTGTGGAAGCGTAGGTGAATGTGACATACATATTTGACAAACTTTGTCTAACAGGCAGTTAATTTTAATTATACGCGCACCTAAATGTAAATGTAGAAATATCTATTTTTTTTTTTTTTCTATAAAATAGCGTTGTTTTATATCTGAAGATTTTACGGATATCTCAACACAGTTTATTTCAAGGTAAATATTTCTAAATGTAACTAGGAAGATAAGCGTAAAATATTTCTACAAAGGTAATAAGTAAAGACTAATAAGTAACGAAATTGAATCGTATGTTAAATAATTATCTGTTTGCTATATGCGTGGTCCGTACTATTACGTAAATGTATTATTATAAATGTATTATTATATAATGTATTACATAAATGTTTAAAGGAATACGTTGAAAAAGTTACGACAAATGTTACGAAATCAAAAGCAGAATTTTATTATAAATCTAGATTGCGCGAGGTAGACGTAATTAAATTTCATAAAACACGTTTAAGAGATATTTAAAACTGCTATGAAACTGACGCACAGTTAACAGTCGTAAGTCCTGCCATCGGCGTGAATACAATTGCAAACCTCGAATAAATAACGAAGCATGGACGAATAACGGTGATTTTGCGAGGTGAATCCGAAATCAAAGGTGAATCAGAGTGATAAATGTACGATTGAAGATCGCTGAATGTAAAGTGTTAGTGCGAAAGAAAAACGTTTGAACAGAATGCTTGAGATTATGCACATCCACTCAACTTTCAGAGCGAATATGTTTCAATGTCTTCTGGAACTGGCTGCATGGAACGAAGGAAGCAGAGAAATAGAACAAGAAAGAACATACGTGTTCTCTACATACACATGTTTGCAAGAGTAAATGCTGAGAAAATACATGCACAAATTAATCATGTCGAGTGAGACCAAATTAAATTGCGATAACTAAAGTTCTTCAAATATATACAGTTTGATAGAAAGAATTCACGCACAAACGCATCGAATGGAAAAGCATTGGAATTATGTAATATCGCAACCATAATATTATTTACAATTTATTTGCGATGAATAATCAATCTGGTGATTCCGGATCCACCTAAAACCGTAGGATCGTTTTCGCCATTCTCTCATAGTTCTCGCGTGTAATATCTCTACAGTATGACTAATGACCCAGCAGTTGATGCGACTTAAGACGATTACGAAACGAACAACGAACAATAACCAGTCTAAATAGTTTTACGGTTCTTGCGAGGCGAATGCTTGCAACAAATACCCCGTAACTTTTACGTACATTTTCGAGTTGACTTCAGACTTTACCAACGTGACCGTGACAATTGTACCACATCGTATGTGACAAAGAAATTTTGCGAAAAATCTATAATATGACCCAAATAATTTTTCACAGGTGTTGGAATATCTCTATGAGCCAATATATAATTATAAACTTGATTCTAACTGAAAACCTTCTATAAAGACATAATATATATTGCCGCCGATATTTCTTCTCGCTTTTTCTCTACCTATAAAGAAACAGGTGCAAGAGAAGATATATATATATATATATATATAGGCATCGTCCGAAAAATCCTGCGAGGAATCTCTCGCTGAAAGCTCTGAGCGTTCAACACGGACACGCTCATATCGCGAACGGCTCGTCCATCAAAGCGAAGGGGGAAAATAAACCGGGCGAAAACGACCGAAATCTCTCGCAGCCCTCTTTTTCCATTATCTAAGAAAGCAAGAAATAAGAAAGCTGTAGGAATAATACCGCGAGGCTCAGAAACAACAACAGCTTAAACAGTAACGGGCCGGTACGAAGCGAGAGGACGGTGAAAAGCGTGGAAGAATCGCAGTGGCGGTAAAAGGGGTGAGGGCAAAGGGACCAAGAGGGCAGCGAAGGGAGAGGGAGGTCAGAGGTTAAGTGAAATTGAAGTTCAACCCACTGATGAAAACGACTCGCGGGATCTAAGGTGACGGGGGACTCCTCCGCAATAGTTTCGTTTCCTTTTAATCTCGGTAGGGTCTTCTACCAGCCAGAGTAGGAAGACTGTCAATTCCGCTTCCATTTCTCGCCGACAGTGCGAGCGAGATGAAAGAGACCTGCACGCAAGTCTGTGTGCGCCAGCGCCGTTGTACAGGGTGTCTCGGCAACTCTGGTGCGATCGGCAATGAGACGATTCTATGTGAACAAAGAAAAAAAAAAAAAAAAAAGAAAAAGAAGCGAATTGAAAATATAGAATAAGGCTTGGCTGAAGAGGAAAGGTCGAAACGGTAAGAAGGAAGAAAACGATACTACTTATGAGGAGAAGAGCGTAGACGTGTGACAGCTTAGGATAACAGGTTCAGGAGACGTGAATCTGGCAGAAGCCCTAGTGCGGATGGACAGGACAGAGCAGAGATAGGAACATGAAAGAACAATATAGAAGGAAGGTGAAGCAGGAAATGCAGGGAATTAGGGGAAGAAAGCAGGGCAGAGTTTTTGAGGAAACTATGTAGAGGAAGCGATGATCGAGCTAGTGAGGAAAGAGCGAGAAAATTCTGCATAGAAATGGAGGAGAAGAACTGTGGATTGTGTGGTCAAGAGGAAGGAACGATAGGACAGCTCGTGTAACAGTGCAGAGAAGTTGAGAGAGAAAGAGCAAGGAAGAAGATGTACGAGGGAAATAGTAGAAAGGAGAAGAAAGCTAGCCGGACACGTGTCACGAGCATTTTAAGTATTTCAAGTATTTTAAGCGTCTTGAGCATGGGAATTATTTTTTAGAGTGTTATAACGAAGCACATGTATAGTAATTTTGTAGACACAATCACGTGTCAATTCCTCTTCAAGGTCGAAAGTTAGGGAAATAGAGTTACCCATCTATCTCTCTTCGTAGAATAAAAGTCTTTCATATGGCGCTTCGTTTTTTGAGAAAATCGAGTTTGGAGATTTTTCAAGTATACTTGGGCTTGACTAATTTCGAGTTGAACAAGAGAGAACAAATAAAAATTTATCTTGTGTACCTGGCTAGTTCATGATTAAACGCGTTCAGGCTCCACTCTCTTGGAAACAAAGCGTGACAACGGGAAAACTTTATTTTGCATTTTTCACTCGTTTTAGCGCGTTTCTTTTTTTATATTATTCTCGAGTCTTTAATAATTGCACAAACGGAATTTGCAATGCGAAAGATTCACAGATAATGATCAGGGTAAAAAATCAGTCGAGTGTTTGATTCGTAGTCTTCTGGATGAGACGAATAGAGTTCTGTTTTAACACGTAACATAGGCTCCTGCTGATGATCCTTCACTCGCACTTAGTCTGCAGTTAGTGAGGTTTAAGTACAGTGGGTCACAAAATTATTCGCTCACTCGCTAATGTGGCAAAGATGAACGAAATAATCAGGCAACGCAAGGTATTTTTAAATTTTTTATTTGGATATACATAGTTCAAAGTTTAATTTGATAGAATAGTAAAAAAAAATTGCGAAATTTTCATTTATAATTACAGAAAAATGAATTTTAAGAAATCTTTACGTNATAAAGATTTCTTAAAATTCATTTTTCTGTAATTATAAATGAAAATTTCGCAATTTTTTTTACTGTTCTATTAAGTTAAACTTTGAACTATGTATATCCAAATAAAAAATTTAAAAGTACCTTGCGTTGCCTGATTATTTCGTTCATCTTTGCCACATTAGCGAGTGAGCGAATAATTTTGTGACCCACTGTATATAACTGACAAATTTTCAAACTCGATTTTCTCGAAAATGACCCGTCATACGCAAACGTTTTATTCCACATTTTCGATTTATTCCTTCACGTAGAATCATTCTATAAGCGATTGTAGCACAATTGCCGGGACACCCTGTACGTATCTGCTGTTAATCTTACACCATGGGAGAAGCGAAAGGCACGAGAAACTGTAGTGAAGATTCGTTAAACGAGCCGAGACTTAACGATCCGCAAGAAAGAACGAACATTGGTCCAAGTTCTCCATTGTGAGAAATGATTTATAGGTTTCCACGTTCAACTGGCCGCTGTTATTCGTCGGATATATTCAACGTTTTGTCCGAAAGAAACAGATATTAACGTATTACGCAATGTATTGTAAGCGTATACGCAATTTATTGGCATCGTTAGAGTGGTTTTCTTTTCTTGATCTTTTCTTGATCGAAAGAACACGATATTTGAAAGATTGTAACTGTATGTAAAACTTTCATTCGTTTCATCTTCCTCTAGCAAATCGTAAAGTTATATGTTATAAAAGGTAAGCAGTTTTACCTACAACTGCGCGAAGCTCTGCAGACAATCGAACGATCATAAGCTTAAATTGATTCGATGGAAATTATTTACTGTAATCCGTAGCGTAGATTCGAGGAAATTCACATTGTTCTCGTTTCCATGATTTGGATACGTTTGATCGTGCAGTATCTTTTCATGTCTATCTCTGTATATTCGCGAACGCAAACGATAGAACGTAGAACTGACTTTTCGACTACTGCATAAGAGTACTTGAACGAGCCTTTGACTCTTGCGAGCGTTATTTTGTTTGAAAATAACTGTGCCATGACAAATATTATTTGCGCGAACCTCGCATATTCGTCGTCGTCGCTGCTACACATCGCTATCACGACCGGAAGATAGTACAATATGTACATAGAACATGATATAATCTTTATACTGGAAATAAGTTCTGATAAGCTTTATGAAAATTATTTCCCTTTTAATAGATATTTACGGGAAATATTAACGAAACGCGAATGCGCTGGAATTTTTCATTAATATACGTTGCTTGTTTGTTTTTAACGAAACAATATCGACATTCGGCCGCTAATGACCACGGTAGTCGATGTGACCTTAAATAAAATAAATAATGAAACATCGGCATTCGAAATCATCGTAAATTGATTGAAAGATAATTGCTTTACTTCACAACGAATAACCATACTTGATATTCTGCGCGTAACATTAATATATATAAACACAATCAACACCGCTCTTCTCTTCGTTTCTTCGTGTTTGTATCTCCGCATTTGTACGTGTTTTGTCCGTCTCAGGTATTTGTTTGAATACTTAATTTATACGAATTATGCAATGTACGAAAGATAAATTACGTTGAATACAAAAAACGAACAATTAAAAAACCGATATTTTGGTAAATATCTATTGGAACAACAATCATTTTGGGATCGTAAAGACCCAAGGAGAAGAATAGGATTAATAGGTATATGAGATTAAATTGTATTTTTAATAATAATTACGCGCTACGTTTAAAAAGCTTTACTTGTAGAAATTCTTTATATATTAAATTACGAAATAACAATAAATATCTATAGTTAGGTAGCTACAACAAAATTATAAACTAGCATATAGACATATTGAATATTATAGAAAATATTTATCGAGTACAAAACTCGCAGTGTAAAAATAAATCTGTAAACGATATGTTTCTTTATAAATTGAAAATTATTATAGTCGATCACGAAAGTACTCGGACACCAGTACAATTTTGATTTCTACGTAATTTGAACAAACATGCATGAAACCAGAGAAATGTATTATAGTATGATAGATGCCAAAAAGAACTATTTATTCTTTTATCTACGATTGCTTAAATATTATTAAATATTAAGCAGATAATTTGAGGAGCTTAAAAAAAGTTTAACATTGATGGCTTATTTTGCGTCAGTATTTTCCAAATGCTTCCGAATCGATGATCTTTAATCAGACATAGACTAATCGGGACTTCTACATCTAATCAACAGGAACAACAGGATTAACGAGGATAATTCAGCCATGTGGCTTGAGGTTTCGACCAATTAGTAAGAGCAATGAATTGAATTCTCACTGTCGAAATCTCCATTTTTCTTCAACTATCGCCGTAATTAATACTTTTATAAAATTTGTTTGCTAAAAATCACACGTCGGCAGATTTGATTGATGAAATTTTACAAACTCTCGCGAGGTATTATCTGCTATTTACAGCAATCGATCAAACGATTATACAATCACGATTTTTCATAAAAATCTCAAATTTCATCAAGTACTCTTCGTTTTTCCAATTAATAGAATAATGAAAATTTGTTAATGATTTTTATTATCCGATTAATCGGCCCCCAGTTTTGAACAATCCCTCGATTAAACTGCTTTATTTAAGTTTCAGTTTCGTAACTGTATACCGTTTTGAATCTTAACGGTTACGAAGTATTTATCGCGATTATGAAACTCTTAAACATCGACAAGTTACGAGATATATTTCGAAATAGTTGTTACGTAAATATCAGAACATCTGCCGCATTTATACAAACTCAATACTTTTCACTGCTTTATTTTCATATTTATTCGTTTCATTATACATCCGTATTTTATCCGCGTCGTATGTACTTTGCAACGCACAATACCAAATAAAGTGGTATTTAAATTTTCCAATAAACGCATCGTTACATGTACACGTACACTGAATAGACTCAAGACTCGAGTCACACTGGATCGTTTTCGACCAGTAACTTTAAGTAATCCTCCGTTTCCCTTTCTTTTTTTCTTCATATTTTTGATCAAATTTCGTTTTGCTTAAAAACATTCAGCTAACAATAGAAACTATTTGACGATATTGTAGAAACTTGGAGAAATAATCGAGCACTTACACTTGGAGAAATAATAATAACACAAATAATTGTGTTTAAAACACAACCCCACACCCTTGACAAAAATGCAGGATCGTTCGCTTAGTATCTGAATCATGAAATACTTCAAACACCGAAGGAAGACAGTAAGATACTCATTTTCTTAAACGTTAAACGCGTGTACACGCAACACGGCGATATTTAGCAACGTGGCCAAGCATTCGGTATTATCTATCTATTACGTAGGAAATTCTCTGAACGTTCGCAACTGGACGTGCCAAGCTGTTCGTAAATCTATACAATAGGATCTTTGGTGTCGTCGAATAACCGAGCTTCTGGTGTGTTCGCAATCTTTCATATTGCGTGGAATAGATCTCAATGATAGCAGAGTGTTCTCCTAGTGAAAGGGATAAACGATTTACAGACGCAGAGCATCAGCTACGTCTGATCGATGATCGTCCTTAAATTTCGAACCTCCAAGGGAACTGATATTCGTTTCGATGGCGTACGATCCACGTTCAAGCTTCGATTAAGATTTCTCCCGACTTCTTGAACATGTCCAGCCTCTGATTGGCAGCTTGACTTTCGAGAAATCCTCTGTTGCGTTCACGGTAGTTACCATCAGTTGCTCGCTTATTGTTGTCTCTACTTGCAAATATTTTAAGCTCGCGACAAGACGCTCGTAAGTATGTGGATCTTTCGATTGATTTGCATTAACAATATCCGAATGTAAAATTCAAACGTTAAACACCGCCTGTTTATGCGTCGAATGGAAAAATTCGGAATTACTTCAAGTAATAAGAGGTTATTTTTTTAACGAGACAGCTTAGGTTTCCTGTATTGATAGAGAGTAGCGTATTAGTAGTAGCGTTAATCTGGTCTTTACAAATTTAACGAAACTATTAGTGTGATTTTTACTAACCGTGTTTTCATGGCGAAGAAATTGAATGAGCTAGAAACCTGTTGGAACTATCCCAAAGGATTAAAAGATTAAAAGTTTTCTGAAAGGGACTAAAAGCGGTGGCAAAGTTCTGAAAAGCAACAGAGTTTATTCGATGAAACGTCAGTTTTACAAAAATACAAAATTACTTTTATTATTTCAAATTTCGCTACGTTTTGACGCAAAATTCGCGTGTAATCCGTCGAATGATAATTACGAAATATTAGTTTAGCCAATATTCGTTATCTGAAAACGCCACTTTCGCGTAGACTGAAAGATTTGATAGAACCATTCGTGCAGTTGTAAATTAATACAAAAAACGAAGGTGTTCATTGATCAAGGAGAAGTATTTTAAGATTGGTTAAAATAATTCCACTCTTATTTTCTATTTACTGTGCCAGGTTATACATTCTTAACACCTTCATTATTGAAAGAACCGAGAAACACACAAAGATGTATCTACATATTTTGTTCGGTGTTCACTCTTTCGAGTTTGATGGTTTATGTCTTTCTTAGTAGTTATGCCAGTAGAATTTACATATTGCACAATTGTATATTATTTTCTAATGCATCTCTTTCACGTATAAGTATCTATTCGTTTCTATTTAGTAATTTCCAACTGAACTGTTTCAATCTGTAACTATATATTATATGTATCTTCTGTATTCGTATCTATAATCTACGTATTTTCGTGTGCAATCCATGTTAGACTATTCTGATAAATATTCTGCTCTGTATTCTGATAATTATCTGTTAAATACCGAAACCCTGTTTCTCCGCTCCCAAAATGAGCAAGCTGATGTTAAACTAATTCGAAGACTGACTGTTGGCCACGTTCACTTATTCTTTCACGCGTCAACGTCCACTTTGTTGCTGTTGCCGTATTACCGGAAAGAAATGCAGACAAAGCCAATATAAATTTCACGCACCGCGATCGATACATTCTCCCGTTTGTTTTCACGATGCATGTGCACATATGCATCGATGTTTGTTTGTGCACTGAAATATTCAATGAAACGGAGTGTACACTAGAGCCGGTAGGTAAACTAAAGGCAGCTCGGGCTAGATGGTTAATAGGCATGAGTGCCCTAAAGGAGTGCAGCGAGAATCGCCCTTCGTATTTCAAATACGGACAAATTATAGTCGTATAAATCGTACAAGGCGAGTAGTAAACTTTCCTAAGACATATAATTAAACTGTGAATGTTTATGCGCTTATGGGAAGTTTGCGGATAGGAAAATGCACAGAATATGCGGAAATATATGAAATATTCAAAGTACAGAATCTTTTACGACGTTGAATGGATAAAATATTTTCTATTCAAGTTGCATCTTGCAAATTACACGTACGATAATACAAATTTGCACAAATTTCCTGTTAAATATATTTAATTTAAAGAATGTGAAAGGGTTTGGTAGCTGTGCGTCTGCCAAAAATGTTTCTGATGAGAACGTGTAGTTTCCGACTAGACGTGAGTTACGAAGAATATTTCGAAACTTCAGTCGAGATATCTAATATTGTATAAAACAATGATTCTGTTATTACAGAACAATTTTCGGGAATGGACAATAATTTATTTTTATTTCTTTGGTTCTCCAACTTGTACACTTTCTTCCATTTTCTTCCCGTGAAATCGTAATTACTTTATTGCTATCGAAACGATTCTGAAGCAGGACGCAATTGTTTAGAAATATATGTTGCAACAGTTGTATAAATATATTAAATTATTTTGCAGAGATTGTCTGTTTCTAATGACAAACACTGTACAATGTACAAAATGTACAAAATGATACAATACACAACATTAGAAGAAATAATGTAAAGAAGAGAAAAAACAATTGCAGTCTGCTCAGAAATATATAATTAGTAATATCTACGAAGAGTTAATCCTTACATTAAATTAAATTAAATTTATTTTCGTGAAAGAATTCCACTTCTTCTTTACATATATATATACGTAAAAGATTTCTTCGATCTTAAACATATGACACTGTTACTTCGGAATTTTATTTCCTTACGAAATAAAACGAAGAGAAGAAACAATCGCAGTTTGATTAAAAATATGCAATGAACAATATCCACGAAGCATTGGTTTCTGAATTTCGTTAAATTTATTTTCACAAAGAATTCTGTTTCTTCTCTACATATATACTTATAAAAAATTTCTCCAATACCAAAAACACATAACGATGTTACTTTTGAAAATATCTCTAAAAGATATATCACAGCAATTACAATGAATACTATGATTGAATTAATGATAATTGTATGACCAAAAGTTATACGTGATTATTTGTCAGTATATTCTCAGATTCATCCTGATTTTAATAGAAACATTCACAATTTTAAATGTAACGAACATATCTTAATATAAATATCTTATATACAAGTATCTCATATCGTATCGCGATTTCTCGTGTTTCTAATTGAAACATCGATGCTCGGGATTGATAGTGATACGCAACTTACAAAATGTAAATTTTACGGCGGGGTTTTTTTAAAAATGTTCCTTCTTTGAAAATACCAAATACACGTTTTCTTAATTTATCTGCTAAGAAACAGCGAAGAAATTATTAATATACTGTTTTACACGATAAAAATAGAAACATAACGTAGGCTAGTGCAGAATGACTAAATTTAAAATCCTCTGAATTGCGTTGCTCTGAAAATGCCAAGCAGCGATGCGACGAATAATTCTCATCGTTTTATACTGTGAATGAAAATACTACTTTATATATTACATCGTTGTTTCTCGTATTTCTTTATGTTTTCCATAATTCTGCTAAGTAGTGCACTCATTTCCCAACGATCCATGGTACGTACAAGTTACCCTGTTACACGTTACTTTACGTTGTTTCGTTTGTACCAATTTCTACATGTATCTACATTTGTTAAATTCTACGATCGAAATAAGAGCCCTTTTTTCTAACATATTTAGTATATCGACAAAATTTATAATTAAAACTCGCGGGATAAACACGCTTAAAGTAAACACGCTCTCTTAGCACAAATCGATTTACATTCTGCTCTTATTCTTTCACGTTGCACCGAAACGTGTTACAAACGTCACTCGGACAGGCTGTTTCCGTAGTTGTTCAAATCTTGAACACCTTTCAAGCATAACAAAGATTAAAGTAAAGTAAATAACTGCCGTAGACACAACCGCGATATGTTTGGCTAACGTCCATCTACGATAGTATTTTTCCGAGCTTACAGCGCCGACAGCGTGAAATATCTTTATCGGTATAACTCTTGTTGCTGCGCATTTAAAAAGTCAGGAACACACGGTGCTCGCCGCCATCGGGCTCGCGTCTATCGATGCGACGAAAAAAATAAACACTCGGCGAAATTCAGCAACGCTCAGACAGTTTGCTTTCGACGACGGGTCTATGAGCGGTGCTCAAAGCGAACGCTTGTTATTTGTCCGCCTCACGGACTCCGTGTCAAGTCTCGCTCGCGTTTCGTCGAATTTCTCGCGCCGGCCACGCGTACGAAATTGTCGCGTTCGCGGTTTCGCGCGCACGAAACGTGCATCCTATCGCGAGAACTTGTTTCCTACGCCGCCAAGGCAGCGTTAAGGCACATGCAAGAGTAAAGCAAAACGAAACAAAAAAAAAAAAGACAAAAAAGAAAGAAAGAAAAGAAAAAACAAGAAAAAGCACAGAAAGAAAAAGTAAAGAAAATTTAACAAAAAAAAAAGACGGCTTGGTATCGAATCGGAAGTACAAAGTAAGCTCGACCGCCGCAGCGCCCAGAACCACTAATGTGCTCGCTCGCAGCGCGGACGGCAACTTCGAGGTGACCTTGGCCACGAAGGCCACCATCTACCATCAAGGATTGGTCGAGTGGAAGCCCCCTGCCATTTATAAATCATCCTGCGAGATCGACGTGGAGTACTTCCCATTCGACGAGCAGACCTGTGTCCTCAAGTTCGGTTCGTGGACCTATGACGGCTTTAAGGTAAACTTGCATGGTAGCCGCTAAGTTCGTGGCAGATAGACCGGCGGATCATCCACGACGTGGATCGACGCGACTCGTGATGCGTCGAGGACGGTCCACCTTTGTAGCCCTTAAGACTAGATATTAGACCCGAACGATCGGCTCGTCGCGTGGATTTCCAAACTCCGCGGTGGCTCGTGTTTTCTTGTTGCCCGTTTTCGAAACGTTACAGCCGATGGGAGGGGAGAGCCGAAACCCACGCTAGGAGACGGATGCTGCCAGCTTTCCTTCGACGTTCCGTGATACCTCTCATAGTAGCTCCGACGATGCGACGTGCGTTCAGAGGATAGAAAGAACGAGAATTGATGATAGCGAGGCGAATCGCGAAGAAAATGCAACAGAGATGGCACGCAGTAACGGTTGATAGCCGAGGGGAATGTTTGAAAGAAGGGAGATCGAGTAGCGAGGACGCGAAATTACGCGGTCCGAGCGATCGATGCGAAGCTTTTTCGGCTCGATTCGTTGGAAAGGGTGAGAGATAGGGAGAGGGTGAGGAAGAAAGAGAGAGAGAGAGAGAATGAATGAATGAAAGAAAGAGAGAGAGAGAGAAAGAGACAGAGCATCGCGTAGCGGCAGCATCCGGTGCTCTTCAAAGAGGAGCCAATCGTGATCACGCTCGGCTCGTTTCTTCGGTGATTCCAGCGCCGACGGGAACTACGAGGTGACGCTGATGACCAAGGCCACGGTCTACTATTCGGGATTGGTCGTCTGGCAACCGCCGGCCGTATATAAATCCTCCTGCTCCATCGACGTTGAGTTCTTTCCGTACGACGTACAGACCTGTGTTTTGAAGTTAGGCTCCTGGACCTATGACGGTTTTAAGGTGCCACGCCAACAGCAACGAGCACGATCGCCAGATTGAACCTTTTTGCTCGTCATATATGATCGGTCTTCCCAGTTTCCTCCTTGGTTACACTTTCGTTTTTTATGTTCCATCAGAGAATGCCACCTTGATACCCGTAATCGTTTCTGCGATGCGCTGGTCTTGGACGTCATACGTCATATTTATATATATATTATCTATATATATTACATATATATATATATTTCAATATTGTTACTTGGTGTGGACTGCAGTGTTATTTGATTGACATTCGTCGTGATGTCGTACGGTCAGCTCGTTTTTATATATTATTCTGCGGTGTGCTCGAACGATCCTACAGGCTCGCATATCTCAACGCGATCTTTGAAAACGGCTCGCGTCGTCGTTCTTGCGAGGATCCGAGTTATCGTGACAAATTCGCACGCATCGATCTCGGTGATCCACCTTTCAGTGGCTCGCGAATTTATTCGTTATATTATATATATTTTTTCTACCGGGAAATCTCTTTATGAATGTATTTTATATACGCGTTACGTGAAACATTCTGAAATTTCGGTAGCGCTACAATGAGATAGGACCGTCGTGATTATGGCAGCAAAGTTTGATACCGAGCCGAAGACGTACGTGGAACAACAATTCTTTCGTGGATACGTTGTGCGCATCGTACGACACTTTTTGAAATTTCGTTAACACCGTAACGAGATACGGCTATCGCGATTCTGACAGTAAAATTTGAAGGCAGTCCGAGAATGTATATAAAAGTTACGAAACATTTGTCGTAGACGTGCACTCGCATTAAATATCGTAGCTTACCATCCTATCAAGGGCCAATATTACGTCGATATGTTATCCGACATTTTTCCCCAAACGATTGGAATTATCAAATTCTCAACATTGCGTTTGTAAAGGGCAATTTTACAGGTGCACGCAATATTTTTCTCGTCGCTGTTTCTTGCATCTAGATTCTATAGTTTTATCAAATTTAAAGAAATCGAAGCACAGAACTTCGTTTGTCCGAACCCATTTCTACGAATTCGTAACTGAGCCTCTATTTTTCGAATTACGCTCGAGCGTACTCTCGGCTGTACGAACGCGTATTCCGAAGTCGTAGACGTCGTGTGTTTTATCCAAGCTGTCATATAATTGAACAAAATTTGCGTCGAAAGTGTTGTTCAATCTCGGTCGTCCGAACGTCCGCGTCTATTATCGAAATTCACAGTAGCAGCTGGTCAGAACTTATCGATTATCTGAAGTATTTTGTTGCCCCAACCGGTCGGGATAAACGAGGTGTTCTGCTGTATTTCTAACGTTACGGTAAACTATATGTATCTCGTAACTATATACGGAGAACATCGGACAGTTGCACGAAAACCGGGCCACTTGTTTTGCAATTTGTAAACAACAAATTTGGGAACCAAGATCTCAGACGCGTCAAACGTAGGAAAGGATAACGCGAGCGAAAGAAAAAGAGGAACTGAAACGGATAAGCCGAGACTTTTGACTAAAACATGTTTGTTACGTTTTTCCAATTAAGATAACACCAATTTATATTTATATAATATTTATATGATATAATATAATATTTGCTACCTTGATAAACGACGATTAAATACGCATCAATAAGCAAATACAATTCAAATTACACCGCGTTTGTTCTCATTTTAATCAGCAAGATCTCACAAATACGTCGGCAAAGGTTTGATCGAGGAAAAAGGTCAAAAATAAAAACAGTTTCACTTTTGAATTAACACCACCTACATGACCATGCTGACGTGACGATTAACGAGAGATTCTTTTTCTGCAATTATCGCGTGTTTACACTGGTACGTTGCTTGGCCCTAAATTGGTCAATACACTTTGATGGTCTTTGCGAGTTGTACGTTTCCGCAAAATATCGCGTAATTTTTACACACATTTTCGGATCCACTTGAAATTCTACCAACATAGTGGCGATAGTCGTAACAGTAATGGGATTTCCAGATGTTTCGTACAACATGCAACGCGTAAAAATTCGAATACCTTCGTGAGCCACCGTAAACGTTTTACAAGCATTTTCTTAGCGACATCCCATCGTTTGGTGTTACATTTTTGTTATACGTCGCGGTGCCATGAAGTACTTCATCGATATGCCGTTTCGTGTAACACCGCAACTATCTTTCACCTTGTATGAATGCTTCCTACTAAGAATGTTAGTCCGATCCTCGCTTCGACGAACGACTTGAAAGAGCGATACTACGTCGCAGGTTTCAAAGGGTACCTCGATCACAAACTTTGAATCGAGGTGAAAAGAATCTGCTTCGAAGCGTATCCAAGCTGGTCAGTCGCCTTGCTCTTTGACATTTGCAGATCGATGGAAAGATTAAACGTCTAATCGCGGAGTCTCATTCTTTATTACCATAGCTATTGGAAAGCTTAGATCCTAGAACTCAGAAGTTTCCAAGCGTCACTGTACGCGATACACGCGGCAAAGATTTAACGTTTTACCAAGCATTTCTCAGACACCACACTAAATACACGGTAAAAAGAGACGTTTGGACAGGCTTGGTTATTTCAATGTAGCGGGGCAAATACATATTTATAGGTAAACAGATTATTCAAAAAGTTTTCCTTGCTGCGAGAGGCGAGTGGAATAAACTTATTTGAAAACTCGATTCAAGTATAGTTTGATCTCGTGTCTCGTTCTGTATAAGCTGTTCGATCGAAGTTTACGACATTATGATTTATTTAGGCACTTCTTCGGTAATAAACGACACCGAATTGAGATCGAGTTTAATAAATTCGTGTAAAACACACCATAATTTTATTTCCATATCGCAATAACTGGTGCACTGCCGAATAACAAGATAGCAAACTCGTGGCCTCTATGGCATCTTATATCGTTGCTATAACAGCGTGAAATTTGTGAGCAGTATGTGAGCATTAATATCGCCTGGATATGTAAAGCTTGATACGCTTTCAGCAATTTACACTTAAATGGACGTTTAAGCACGTGGAAAGAATAAAATGATAGTACACGAGAAAGAAAGACGATGCATCAAAGAGAAGATGAATTTGATACAAAAATGATCATACATTACATGGTACTCTCGAGTTACGTTATTCTGTTACACGAATTGCATCGTAATAAAAACGAAATTGGAACGATTCTTGCTTCGGAAACGTTGTATTACCATCAAAATTATAAAAGAAATTAACAGGAGTCGTAAAGTTATATATACGGTGATTTACTAAGAAATAGGAATGTCTGCAGGAAAAATATAAAAAATATACGTATTTATTACTGTTTTAATCTCTTGTGCCAAACAGGAAAGTAAAGTAAAGCTGTGAAGCTGAAGTGAATGATAATATCAAAAATATTCGCCACGTGGTCTAGACATGTAATGTAATTAATTAAACAAAACTGAGAAGCAAATTTGCTTACGAACAAGATAACGTGTAATAACGTCTAATATTTGCGAAAGAAGGTGCAGAGGGATGGAGAAAAGAATCGTGTTTATTAACGAGAGAAAATCCAATCCAGATGGCGTAGATGGACATTCGTATTGTTATCGCTAGATTGCGGACGTTCGTGCATTTCTGGGAAATTTGAAGCTGCACAAGCAAACGAAATACACGTAGTATACAAAAATATAGAAAATATTCGAAATAAAATAATTCTCTATAGGATATCTATTTGAATAGAAATTCTTGTAGATATGATCAGAGAAATGTGAATTTGCTTAAACACAGTCTGATTGCCACCATGTTCTTAAAAAATGATACAAAATGTCAGATGACGAATAGGAATTACGTAGGTATAATATAAGGAAGGTACATCTATTTTGTGGCACGAATGAAGAGTACATCGATTTTATCTCAAACTCGTAAGAAATAAAATTATTACGTTTTGTGAATCCACCATTGGATCAACACTGGCACGGTATATTATAATTCAACGATATCTTCAGTGGTATTTTATAAAAAAAGCATCATGGGAATGTCGCAAGCAGTGTATGCAAAAGAAAGAAACAGTTTGAAAGTACAAGTACTTTAAGGGAATGCATAGAAGAGAAAATAGAAGGTAGAAAAGAAAGGAGAAACATCTGAAGTACCGTTTTTGTTCAAACGTATAAAACGTGTTAGTATTGTTTATTCGTATTTATTTATATTTTTCTGTTTATTCGCGTGAAACTCACTGAAGCCATGTCGAGCTAATGTAAATAAGTTTTTGCTCGTATGATGTGTAATATCACGAAGCTGATGTAATAAGTTTTACATATTCATATGACGTCTAACATTCACGTATTGCTCGCAACTTCTACGTTACCATAATTACAATGTTATACCTTTTGACATACCACGTATACATACAATAACAGTGATATTATGCAATAAATGTAATGTACAAAAAGAAATTGCAGTACAGTAGATATACAATACGAATAAAGTGTGCTACGAACATACTAAAACAATTTCGAATATTAATAACTTGCAGGTACACGAAGAAGTAACAGAATATAATCGTCTCGTAACTCGTAATGCGAATCATATCTGTTATAAACTTTTTGAATAATCAGTTCCGACTAGAGTTGAGCATTTCAAAACACGGCTGTTTCATCGCGATGTGAAGAAAGATGTTGATCTCTGAAAATAAAAATCTGAAGGAAAGAATATTAAGAATACAAAGATAAGAATGTTAATTTCCATATTATGAGAACAATGATCGAGAGCTAAATATAACGTAGATAGAAAACGGAGACTTCAATTTCGCGATTTTAAATATCGATGTCAAGAGTCTTTGCGGTTTACAATAACGCAATTAACTACAGTGACTATTATTATTCGGTTTCGCCGTAAGAAAAAAAAAAAAAAAAAAAAAGAAAAGAAAAGGAAAAAAGGGAACAAAATTTTGCGAATCGTTTGGCAAACTGTTCTTCGTACAACATTTCAGAGAATAAATATATACATTCGGTCTCGTGGTAGAAAATTTGCACAGTAAAACACAGGTTTTCCTCTTTGACTTACAATTTGCTATTAAAATGCGAGAAGGAACGCTACGAAGTTCGATGCTCTTTTCATTCGCTGGTACACCCACGCACACGCGCACACACACACGTACATACATACATACATACATACATACATACATATATCTATGCATACATCGCATGAAAATGATCGAGCATGTTTCATGGAGGCATCGCTTATAAGCTAACTGTGTAGCGAAACGAAGAATTGAATGTAAAGGAATTTCGAGCTGATCTCCAGCAGATTTCGAGCAAACGAACGATTTCCTCGGCCCTTTCGTCGTTCTTTCCGCTGCCGGTTTATCGTCGAAACTTTATCGCGGTCCCCACGCTGCGCAATTTCTTTCAACGTTCCTTTCGAACTCGTAAAATACGAAATACGAATTCCCCACGTCGTAAATCGCACCTGGTCGCCGAAAATTCGCGACACGACGTCGCTGCCTCAAAGTCCAGCTTTTTCGAGTTTATCAAATTACCAAGGTTGTAGAGACAGCGCAGCCATAATTAGTTCGCTATTACGAGGCGCGTCAACCCTGTGCGCGCGTAACCCTTGACAAAAGCAGCGTTAAAGTTAGCGTGGTAGCGCTCGGTAAACGGAGAAATTTCCATTTCACCGACTCTCGTTCCATGAAAAATCTCTTCCCTCTCTCCCTCTCTCTCTCTCTCTATTCTTCTCTCTATTCCTCTATTCCTTCTTTCAGACTCGCTTCACCTACATACCTTTCACCGAAGAATTAAGAGTCGAGATAAAGCGATCTCCACGACAAAACCATAAGAAACGTTCGATAGGGAAACGCGGCCCTCGTTACATTCGCTTTCTGGCCGTTTGAGCAGAATGGCGAACCCATTCGTTACACGCAGCGTGTAACCAGCTCTCTTTCCTTGCCCAGTCGCGACTGTGCCTCGAAAATTTATCGGACCTGCGATTATGGAACGCTCGCTGGAATTCTATATCCACGATTCGGTTATAAAATGCCGGCATTAAATATTCACTGCGTAAATATTGATCGGACTTCCGTGGGATGGAGGGCTTTATCGAGGCATTCGGTGAAAACACGTGACATAGTACGGTCTGCATGTAACTATGGCCATCGGACGAGAGAACAGGGGATAAGGACGAAGCATGAAATAGTGTTACACATACATACACACACGAGAGTTCTGTGGTGAACGACGTTAGAAAAATTTCGTCGACCGAAAGTATCTTAGTTTCTTTCTGTTCTTGGTTTTATGTCGTCTGTGGTAGTATAGTAGGTTCGTGCGTGTATTTCTAATTGCTAGACGTCGATGTTGTTCGTGAGAAATTGTATGATAGCGAAGAAATGAGCGGCGTGGTATATATTGAGATTTAGAAGAGGAGTGTGTAACGTGTGAATTAGTATTTTTGCTTTAAAGGTTTGTAAGTTGCAGCTTTTATATATATATATATATATATTCCAATTTTAACGCTATTTTGAACTAGTACAGTTACGACTAGAACTCGATATGTCTAGGTTTGAAGTGAATAATGGAAAATAGTTGTTTGTAATTATTGTCGTTGTTGTATTGATGAAACAGTATGCATTATGATAGGTGCGTCTCGTTGGTTTCTTGTATCCGATGAAAAGTGCTGTCTGTCTCTGGAAATTTACGAGGGAAATGGGATTTACGAGAGAAACGAGAAAATTAAAGGGACAATTTATAGGACGCGCAGCGAAACATTTTCTTTTAAACATAACTTATAACGGTAGCAATTAAAATGGAAATTACTGCATTGTATTGACAAAATGTTTTGTTAACATTAATACCCTAGAACAATTCTAATCAGATATGATTTTTAATTATTTTAAACTTCGGCAACGGCAATTTAACAAATATTTTTAATCATTTTACGTAATTAAGTTTTAATTACAAGTCCTAAATTTATTAGTATCTACTTCGAAGGATTTTTTAACATAACAAGCATTTGAAGAATGAGAACGTATAAAATTATGAATAGTATTAACATATTACGATCATCTTATTTTCTTACAAGCAAAACACGCTTGAATTTAAGAGAAAGATAAACCTCCCGCCATACGATAGTCCGTACCTATATTTTGAATAAAATGAAACGAATGTTGAATAATCATGTTTGACATTCAGTTATATAATATAAAATAAAATTGCTACAACTCGTGCAACTGTCAATCGTGTCCAATTATTAGACAAAAAAAAAAAATAATTAGAAACTAATTTATAAACCTTGTATCCACTTGCTGCCGGTTTGAATTATTTTATGAAAATCGTTCCTCGGAGATCGATCGAAATCACCGACAAATATCGCTGATAGAGTAACGTTCGTATTTCACGTGTCGAAAACTGACGCTAACGAAATGTAGGACGGCATTGATTCGCGCAATTTGCTACGGCGCGTGTTTTACAACAGACGACCGTAAAATTTTATTCAATAATGCTTGCGCACGGTCCGTGTATCATAGAAATACGATATACCGAATGCACAATCGCCACGATGCAGTTTCAATCATAAATTACACAGCGTTGCCGCCAAAGTTAACGAAAAGATTCAACATGCGTCATTTGCTTGGACAATTCGATTATATTCGAATCTAAGTGAATGGTCGTCTATTACGTTATCACGTGTTCCGCCGATTCGTTACTCACCCTGCCGATCAATGGACCGGCGAACGTGTAATTAAACACCAACAAAAGCGATTGTTCAACAAAGCGTGCCATGATTAAAGAATTTTCGCGTCGATTTTCGACGTTATCGGTTACGGGGTTAACGACACGTGTATGCAGGAAAGTAGAAATTAAAACGCGAATGTGTAATGAAGCGAGTGAGTTAAATTAGATGAATTTTCATGCTCACTTATTAAGCGGTTCCAGCGCCACTTAGACATAATGCGCTATCGTAAAAGATCCTTTCGTGATTAATACATCAACGTCATTTCGACCCTCGTTTTCCCACACATTGAAAGCTACTTCTCATTTAAATAGATTTTATGTGATTCGAATCGCGAAAATCCATTAGAGTTTGTTTTAATAATAACGGCATAAAATATTACGTATAGAGAAATCTATGTATATTTTTGCATATCATTTTTGTTATATCGATCGGGAACACGTTACACATTACACAAATTTGCATATTTATTTTAAATTTAACTATATCTGTATATGTTTATTCCGCGTCAACGAATACTTCCTCGTATTGGGAATTTACGCAAAGCGACAAATATCATTGTTGGACTACAAAGAATGAATTAAATCTGTACTTAACGAGTTAGATTTACTGAGTTGATTTTGATTGAACTTTGCAGATTTATAGCGTCGATGTTTCTTTCGTCGACAATCGTCCACGATCTACGAACTGAAAACTTACTTTTCTTAGAATTTGAAGAAAACGTGTTTCGTCGAGTATCTTTGAAACTACTGCAGACAGACAGAGCAGTTGTATCGATAGACGACCGAACGTGTAAACAGATTTTCAAAAAGTACATTTGTTTAAATAACATTTTTCGTTGATACATTTGGGAAATATGTATCGATTTCCACGCAAACTTGCTTGTTGTGTAGATGCTGCATATTTGAACTCAACATATGGATAAATCAGCGTTTTAATTTTATACAGATTATAGAAAATAATTGTTGTCGAAATTTACTTACGCAAGGCGTTTCTCTATAGACAAACGAAATTTAAAAAAAGAATCGATTTAGGTCGTTACTCTGAAGAAAAAATATCCATTAAGCATATCTTCGAATATATTTCACTGTGCCTATGGTTTTGCAAACTTTTGTCTGGATTGACGTATCCAATTGACATTTGATATCTCTTCTCACAATTTGCATTAACCACTACTCGTTTAATCCAATATCGAAATTTATTTGTTCAAATAATAGTAACATGTTTACTGTTGCTTAGCAGAAGCTGGTTAAAAATTGCTTAAAAGCTTAAATTGATAAACGAATAAACAGCAACGGAATGGAAGAAAATAATATGTAGTTGTTAATTAACGCTACACATCCACTTGTTAAATTCAATGATATATATTCACATTACAGATTATATTAGAATTTGTTGAAATTTAAGCTGCTGAAATTCCTTTGAAATTTAAAAACGCCTTTCCAAGTTTATTACATATCAAGCTTAAGTTCAATGAATTTAAAAAAAAAAACATTAAATCGTTATAACTTTCTTTTCGTTCTAAAAATGTGATTCGTACAAGCATTAGTGTTGAGCAATTGCAATTTTTTGGCGTTAAGGTTTAAAAATTCTCGGATAGCGGTATGTACGATACCTGTGTATAGGTGTCGGTAGAATTAATTTCATCATAGTGTAATTAGATCTTTTAATAGAGTCAAGAGACGCAACGGAATTATGTGAGAAATATTGGCACGATATATAGCTATGCAACCTATTTAACTCGAAATTCCTGCTTTAATGAGTTTCTCTACTGCAACAATGACGTGTATATAATTTTGCGCGTATTTGTAACACGCTTACGCGATTAAAGGTTCGATAAAATCATTAATACGAATACATTAAAATTTGTTTTAATACCAAGATTATTCCGAATAGCGCTTCGTTTCTTTCGTGGACAAGATACTTCGTCATGCCTTACGCCATTATTACTATTTTTGGCAAACAAATTCCAACCAGATATTATATAAAGTTACAAATAATTATATATGTATATCGTATACAAGAGTACCAATTAATACGACATCATTATTAAAATACTATTAAAATTACTCGTAAAGTTTCATTTGTTCCGTTGTCAAAATTTTCGTTGCTTCGCAAGAATGTTAAGCAGTATTGGTCATTTTTTACCCACGAATTTTAAACAACTATAAGGCTATAAATACTCACCTTATTTCCTTTCTTCGCGATTCCGACCAACTGCGACTTATCCAGAATTTCTTTTACGCGTCGTCCAACGAACTAATGCTTCTGCCCTGTCGCAAAAAGCTCGAGCCTCTAACTACGCTGTTTTCAAAGGTGTACGAATACTTTCCATCCGGCGCCGTATAAGCATACGTTTAAGCAAGCGGAATGAAAAAGTAAAAGATGCGCCCTTACGGCTAGGTGCGATTTCTCGTGTCTCTCCTGCCAGCGCGGCGCAATAAAGAGGAAATCGATATTCTGCCGACGCGTATACCAGGGAATCCTATACACTTGTATGAGAGCGTATCTCTTCCGACCAGGCTGCCAGTCGTCGAGGCTTGAAAGTTTCGGCTACGCGTGGGGGGACACTCGAATTCGGCTTTCGCATCGAGAGTTTTCTATTAAATTTGCCGGAACAGCGTAATCCCCTGACAAAAGCCCTTCCTACCCCCGTAGGGCCCTACGAATAATTTCCAAGTCTGTTGTGCAGTTTATTACGAATATAATCGTTTTGCCCCATGATTATTTCTATGTTCGCGTGTCGTTAAGGGACGATTGATTGGCCCGTTAGTTGCAAGTGTTTCTCACTGACACTGCAATGCCTTTCATTTTTGTGAACAACGAATGACGAGTTCAGAATTGTTTTAATTCCAACACTCTTGTAATTTTATAATTCTAATATTCGGAACGCTGCGAGTTATCGAGAAATATAGAAATTTCTAAGACACGTACACTATTGTTCTAAGGTATATGGACACTTGGTTTTTTTTTTTTATAATAAATGTAGTTTAATTACGGGAACATGGACAGAGAAACTCAAGGCGATTTTATACTTTATTAGAACTGGCGTATTATGGCACGATAAAATTTACTTTGAAAGGCTAATACGCGATGAAGAATTGGCGTCTGAATGTAGCAAACGTTAGGATACAGTTTTGTCACTTGTGGTATTCATTGGCTTCAGCTTATTTACTCGTCGACGTACGGATAAAATAGAGAAGGTTTCTTTAAATTAACGATAGAAATAACCGGAGTAATTTTGGCAACAAATATTTCAAATACGCTGACACAGGTCGTGTATTTAATTTTGATATACCGTTGATAGGATTTAAAATAAACAATACTTCATATGATGTATATTGTCGATTTGGAAAGAAGATCGCAAATATTGCTTTTGACCTCGAGTTTGCCAAATAATAATAAAAATATGTTTTATGTAATATCCATGCGTCGTTAATATAAATCGAGCAAAGTGTCCATACAGATACGAGCGATAGTGTACACTTAAATTACTTAGGTGCATCGGTAGCTTCTTGTTAGACACTGGACGCCAGCAAGAGTTTAAAAAAACTATATTTTCTGAAGAAACGGTATTAAGATTTACAAGTCGTGTGCTTTCCGAAACTTCGAAATAAAGAGGTTTGCAATGTATAAAACGAAGCGTTCGAATTCGAAACATTTAATTTAATATTATATTTCTGTGATAGGCTTAATTGTATTTAATATACGAGTAACATTTGATACGTCGCGCTGCATTTCCACGACTGTTTTCCAGCCTTCGTTGTCGATGACCGCTACACTCTGAAAAGAGAATCAGCGACAGACAATGCATGTGAAAATACAAAAAGAACGAAACAATCGACACGCGAAAAATATAACCAACGATGCAAACAGACAATGCCCTACGAACGTTAATTCCATTTTACAATTTCGTTGAAGGAGACATCTGAATCTTTCGCTTCTTTAGAGTAATCTGTAGGTTCAGTTTATGCGACCAATTACTTAACGATAAATCACGAATCTCGTTCGAAGTTGTTGAGCAGCCGTGAATTTTCTAACTCGTTCAAATAATTACGAGTAGACTGCGCCTTCCTATGCAATTATGAGAAATTTAAAGATACGAAGCTGCAATGGGACGCGCGCGATATGCAAAGACGTATAAAATATTCAAAGTACTCTTCGTGGTACTTGACAGACAAAAGAAATTTCTGTCTAGGTCCTACACTTTTAATCGTATTCGTGGCAATATGAATTTGCATAGAAATCCGCAGTCTAATTATGAGCGATACAGTTACTCGATTTTCTGTTTCATAATTTCTAGATCCTATATACCGTGGAACACGACAGAGGAAAATAAAAGAAAGAATACAGGCGACGTTGATTAAAACATTCGGTTAAATAAAATAGCGTTTCGTTATTATTTAGAAAAAGAAAAAAAAAATAACGAAATTCGACTTAAATCATCGACCATAGGGAAATTCTAAAGTTCATTAATAACAGAGACCATAGAAGGATAACGATGAGAGAATACGATGGAGTTCGATGAACTTAAATTACGTTAAAAGTATCGTCAGTTAGAAGACTAAATAAACGTTTAATGTAGCGTAATATTGTTTGCTGCGCGTATGAAACAGTACGGGAACAGTAAAATTGAAAAAATACGAGATGCGGGACTAAACGAGTAATCAGCGAAGCGAGTAGCGTGCGACGGACCGTCAGGTGTGGAGGGTCGTAAAACTCCGTGTTCAACAACCAACGAATCTCGATTGGACGACGCGACGGTGCTCTTACAAAAGCGTGTAAAACTGCCGTATATTTTCTTTCTCTCTCCTCTAAAAAAGTCAACCGGCTCCGACGATCGAAAACGTCAAGATTTGCTCCCACAGATAAATTATGTGTCGACTTTCTTCGTAAAGCTTCGACCGACTTGAAACTCAGTAAAATTCTGTTGATCAAACGCTAGAACGTTCTGTGTGAAAAATATCGTACGAAAATAATGTACGTTAATGAGAAAGGTAAATTTTTGTCAGTTTTATGAAGCAATCTGCGGTCTATTTCTTTATTATTTGAAAGAAATGCGTTATAGGCTGATGATATTTTTTGCAGATTATATATCGTACATTATATACCAAATTATATATCTTTCTATAAATTGTACATTAGCAAGTAATGGAAAATTGAATAATATTTTTTATAGAGATCGTTAGATTGCGGCTATTTATGCAAATTTCGAGGAAATGACTTATGGAGCGACGATACTCTTTACAAATTATGCATCCGAGGAAAGTGATGGAAAATTGAATGATATTTATTTCCTTATAGGGATTGTTGAATCGTGGACGTTTACGCAACTAAAGAAATGCAACTGAATTTTCAACTTTTAAACATTACGACAAGTACTTTTATTTTTTTTAAAAATGCATAACATAATTGTCGTGATGATGGTGAATTCTTGTATCGTTTATAGGATGTTAACAAAATATCAAAATTCATGCAAAGATATAAAAATTACAATTTTACAATAAAAACTTTTATCTTTGCCGATACTCCTAATTAACCATTGCATTTTTATATTACATTTTTATTACACTTTCCACTACGTTCCAATTGAATTTTTCTTTTATCAAGATAACTCTATCTAACTAACTATCAATATATCGTAAAATAATACAAATAATATAACGTAATGCGAACTAAATAACGTATGTGGCACAAACTCGTTTTTGAGCAAAAACATTATTAATAATAATAAGCGAAGAGAAATCAAATCTACGCGATCGATATATCATCCGTTTATATTGCACAAACACCAGCGACGATGCTGTATTTATATAATATTTATAGCAGCATATTTGATACGCGGATAATACCTGTTAAATACGCCATTATGACCATATGTTAATTTAGAATCAAGTAATTATTGCGATTTCCACACGACGGCGGCGTTAATATTCACTGCAACAAATTAACTTCGAACGAGATAATGTAACAGAAAACGACAATCATTACGAAGAATAAATATTAGAAGCGTCGTATATGACAAAACGTTTATAGATCGTCGAAAAGTTGTCGATTTTATACACAGGGAACAAATATTTGCGATGTTTGTCGATGCAAGTTACGGACTACGTGTATATTGGCTCTAAGCTATTTGAGATTTCCAGCAAATACATGAGTATAGGGCAAACTGTAATTCGCTGTTCGGCTAAAAGATAAATACAGTTTGAGATATATAGATCGAAATGAATATTTGAATGGAGCTGCGTTCTGGAAACAGGACGAAGATTTTGCATATTTGATTCGATTCGCTCAATTGACACTTTGCATAGCTGATCTTCCTAGCGATTACAGAAAACATTTATTTATAACGACTCGTTCACGGCCAGCAGTTTTACGCGAATCTTCGCGTTGAAGTCGGCTTTTCGAAATCGCTGTTTCGCTTCGCTAATTTCATCATTAATAACGTGAAAGGGAAAATTATATCTAATCAGAAAAAATAAAGTATTACCAGGCCAAAAATTGAAGCGATTCTGAGCGACGAGGCCGATCTGTAGACTCGAAAACTTTTGATTGGTATTCCGATTCATTGTATTTCACGAGGCAATCTCGTATTTCGTTATTGAAGTAACCGGCAATTAAAATGCTTTGTGGTTCTTCTTATTATTAATGCAAAGAAATATTAAAGCCCCGCTATTTTCGTTCTTTTTTCACTGTACGTTCTAAAGTGAGTTTCGATGCGTGTGTCGACTTCTGGTACAATTTGTGCTCCGATACTAACGTTGAAATCCATTTTTAAACAACGTCTGGCTATCTTGCTACGTCACTTTTATTATAAATAATGAGAAAGGAAAAGTTGTATTTAGCCACAAAGAATAGGAGATTAGAAACCAAGGTGAGGTTGTAAACCTCAACAGATTTGTGTTCAACCGATAGACTTGAAAACTTTTGATCGATATCTTGCGTTTCATAGCATTTTATCAGGCAACCTCATATTTCATTATCGAAAGTTCGCTAAAGCATACTTATTGACAGAGAACATGGCTTTACGCAGATCTCTGTTAGAGATGGTAATTCTGGTTTGCCAAGTCAATGGACATTGCACAATGTATGCTGTTTGTAAACTGATGTTTGGACTACACTTGGATTGACGTCTGACTGCTTTAGTAATTTTCCTAAAGGTGATTTTCCTAAAGCCTAATTCGGTGATCTTCGCTGTTCCTCGTCCTCATTGATTTATTTCAAGCCTGATTAGTTCATAATGTTGTAAGTTCACGTTCTAAAGATTTACTTTGAAACACGACTGCTTCACTTTTTATCTTTCAAGATTTATTTCTCCTGCAAGAGTGGAACGACTGCTTCTGAAAGAAATAAATGATCGCATCTCTGAAACTATAGTAGAATTAACATTGGGTTAATATTAACTGTAATTTTTCCACATTTTTTCCGATTATTTAATTTTTCTTATTCAGCTACTTCTTCGCATATTTCAATTTCTTTCCAAAACGTAAATGTATGGCAAATTTACGGTTTGCTATTAGGTAAAGTATCAAGTTCATCGACGATTTCTTAAAAGAGGACACCAAGTCTAATTACCTTCATATGAAATCTATCTAATCAAGAAGAAACTAACTAATCCCATCCCTATAAAAATGCACAGTTGCGGAGAAAAGAAAGTTTAAAGAATAAACGATGGCGAAAAGCACAAAAATTTGAGAAAACACAACTGTATTTGACAAAGAACGATTAAATTACGAATAGATATTATTTATTTTCAGAACCTATTTCGAAATGAATAATCTTTACATTGACGAGAATGAACGAGTTTCTGAATACAGCGAGAAACAAGGAGAAACTTGAAGAATAAAAAGTACCAAAAAAAGCACCACAGCCATAAAAAAAAAAAAAAAAAGAAAACAGGATTAAATTTGACACGAATGATTAAATTACGAATAGATATTACTATTTATCTGCAAAATGAATCAACATTGGATAAAAATGTTCAGTACGAAGTTACACGGTATAAATTGTAAACTTTTTCTCTTTTTGTCATTGCATATGCTGCATCGAAAAATTCAAAAATATACAAAAATAATACAAATATAAACGAATTCATAAATATTCAAATAAATATAATTTAAATGTTCTTCGAAATGTATATATCTCGGTGGAAGGCGTGCGAACTTATTAATCGCGCCAATAATTTGCACACAGTTGCACGCGTGTGTACATTTTATCATTCGCGAACACAGTGAACGCAAATGGCGATCAAATATGTACGATCTGTTTGAAATAATTGATGGTAATTCGTGGATCTAAGGGCTAATGTATACTCGTTCGAAACCACGGGACCTATCGGTCCTATCAGCGTGCGCGTAAGGATACACGCAACCGGTAGAATCGAGTGCAAAGCGAACAAGGAAGCTTCGAAACAAGCGAGTAAGCAAAGACCGCTTGCTGCAGCAACATTTGCTCTACCCTCTAAACAGTGTAACGTGCTTATAGGATTTAACGCAAAGTGCATGACCGACGGCGCGCCATGGCGATCCTATTAACGTAAGGTCAGTAGTCGAGGACACAGTTACATACTGTGGATGTTAATCCAGGTAAGTTGGCTGAAAGTTGGAAAGAATTAGTAGCGCGTTGCCACAATGTTCCCTTATAGAGAATACGTTGAGAGGTCTTTCACCTTTGAACATAAGCAACGTTCTTGTAACATTTTTGTTTAAAGGGACAACGACGTGCAACGACAATAAAAGCAAGTGATTTTTATGGTTTCTTTTTTTAAATAGTATTTTGGGATGTAAATAGTGTTGAAGTACAAATGCAATTTTTTGTTTCAGTTCTTGTTTTATATTCTTTATTGTGTTATCGTGCAAGGTTTGAGATCATCTTCTATCGCGTAACCTTTGTTGGCGTACAGTATAGCATCTGTCACAGTCAGAATACGAAAGTTAAGGAATTTTCTTAAAGTTAGATACTGTACGCTGGGATTGAACCTATTTTTGAAAGGAGGCCATGAGAAATTGGAAAGTTCCAGCGGTTGGAAGAGAAATTTTTTACGCAGATAAATCGAGTTTATATCGTTTGAAAAAGTAATATAAATAAGTAATCAAATAAAAAATTACGCTTCAATTCGGGCAGAAATTTGAAGCGAAACGAACGAGCTTCGTTTGAAATTGATTAATCGACTAGTTTTTCAGCTATCGTGCCACGCCAGTTTCGAAAACTGTTAAACGTGGCAGTTTAAAAAGTTAATAAACAATAAGAAGAATTGGAGTAAAAGAAAAATACATTTGTATTTCAAGACTATATCTACGTCTCAAAAAGTTCTAGTTTCCTTATAGAGAACTAATCCCATAGGAGTAACCCCAAAAAGATCTAAAAAAAAATCACTTGCTTTCGTTGTTGTTACGCAAAAGCCCCTTTTAAGAATTTGTGACACGGATCGATTAAAAAATCTTCAATGTCTATATTTTTATGAGCATAAGGATGTCTCAGCTAAAGAAGGACACGTAAAATATGATCTTTGTTATTAACGACACGAAGAATGTTTATAGCACAATTTGAATAGTTTCAAAAGAGAAACACCGTGGAAGACGGCAACTTCTTTTTTTAGTCTTTTCAAGGTCATCTGTATTTCTTCTCTAGGAAGCTTGCTTTTCTTCTATTACATCTTGCAACGGATGAAAAAGTACATACGAATATGCCAGAAATTAGGATCGTACGTGAGATTACCGTTTATGACACGAATGCTTGAAGTGGTACGGAATTCCGCGGCTTACTAGGATCGATGAATCAATACAAATACTCGCGGAAGTTGAAGTATTCGTCGAGTATTTCCACGAAACAAATGATTGAAAGCAGAACAGGATTCGTGAGTGTTCGTCGTTGATCCGTAGGAAACAGCACACGGTCATGTGCTTTCACTGAACGCAAACGAACGGCGAATTTTCTTTGACAGAGGCTCCAATATTGCTCCGAATACACGGAAATGTTCACGATCGGTGGCGACTGTGCGTCATTCGTTCGTGGTTCGCGTTTCTACCGGGGCAAATTTACGTTAGGGAATGTCAGTGACCCGGCCGTAAACGTTTCGCGCAGCACCTAGATACCCGACTTAAGAAAGCAGCCAGGAAATCAATCCGTTTTATCGCATCTTCCTAAAATGTTACAACTTCGTCGTTTTCACGTCCGAATTCGACGAAATCACAAGCATATATCTCTTACAAAATACACATACATACATGTGTGAAACAAACCTTTGAATCGAGCCGTTCAGGAGCCACATTGGTCAACTCCATGAGTCGAAATGCCACGTTGGAAACATCATTTTTAAGTTTACCTTAGAATTTACTATTACTTGTGTCATCCTGTCACGATAAATCAACCAGTGTGAGTAAGTGATCGTTTCTTGAGAACCGAACGTTAGTCGTGTGCTTGTGTAATAAAATCGAGTAACTGACGAAACGTGGGGTTAATCATTTTTAGCTTCAGAGAGGATCGATTAACACGAGGAGCGAATATTTAAAGATACGGTTAATAGAGTCTTACAGCTACAAAAATTCGATGCGAAGGAATCTTCAAGTAGTATTATATAAATTCATGGAAACGTGTACGACACATGTATAAAAGATTATAAAGATATATAAAAGTCTAATAACTTTCCATCCTAAAGTCACGCCTTTCAATGAAAATACGTCGATGGGAATAAGCTCTCGTTGCTGTTCTTTGTCCCATCTTAAATATTAACACGTCATTGACGCGAGACGCGACTCGACATTTTCAATTTTCTAGACGTCGACCACGCGAATCAACGTTTTCGATTTGATTTGATCTTTTGAAAAACCGTCCCTGCAACTGGAGTAAAATTTATTCTACGGTATATATCCGCCACCAATGTGTCGGAGGAGTAAATGACATGATTAACAAACGATAAACTCTGTAACCTTTGTGAGCAGCCATGTTGCAACCACCGTCCACTTTGAGGTTTGCGGGAGTAATGTTCATCGCAAGAAGGGTCGCGAAACGTCAGGCCTTAGATACATGGTTAACGGGTTAATTGTCATCCCAACAAGACCTCAGATTTATGATACGACTATAGCTAAGGAGGTCGGAGCCCTGCAAGCACGAGTGCTTACCGAATTTGCAGTAACTCGTACGTACCAAGCTGCAATTACGAAGATAATGCTCCCTTCGTTGATATCTGTAGAAAGCGACGAGTTTTACCCGCCAATATCGTAAACCCGGGCTTTCAAATATCCTAGAAACACCACAGGATTCAGTTAATCTAGGTTAATCTGACTGACCAGGCGCAGTGCGCCTACCATAAACCACATTCGACATACCGATATCGCGCAACAGAATTTTCGTCGATATCAGAGAACCAATCAACGCACTACAACAAATTTCGGATGTGCCCATAACGCGTCTATATGTATATCGAAGATTGTACCGATCAGTAGTGTGCCGAATTTTATAACCTACACACCATCCAAAAGCAAAGTAAAAGATAATTAAGCTACAATTTAGCGAGCGACCGAGGCGATACAAGTGATACGGCGATTACGAGGCAATTATCAATCCATTTCAACGTCGATTATTATTAATCCACTAAGGGTCAACGTTGCGTTAACGCCGCGTTCCATTTGCTATTTTTTTTTTTTTTCTTTTTTTTTAATCAACTTACACCATCGAGTTCTATTTTCGAGGCTACGAAAGAGGATTTTAAAGATTCGCTTGATATTTCTTTTTGCGATTATTTCTTCCATCTGGACTTTACTTAGATTTTATGAAATATAAAGAAACCGATAAGCCGATTAGGTTGGTCCTCAGGTTGGGTGAGTTAAAGGTGTTCGAAATCAAAATAATAGTTATTTTAATAAAAGAGAGCAGCGGAGTTTGAGAAATAAAATATTAAACATTCTTTCTTGCAAACGTGCTTGTAACATTTAATAATTCTATCGAAGAAGAATAATGGCGAAAGAACTTTTATCGTTTCTATATTTCAGTAGATTATCGTTATATAATTGTCAAACTAGTTATAACGTTTGATCTGCATGAAATTTCGATTGAACGAACGTTGAAAACTATTTTGCAAGCTACCTAGGACGATTTATGCCCAAATTCGCGTCACGAAACTCTTTATAAGTGTTTTAAGTACTAGCAAAGATGCTTTAGGATATTCCATGCTAATTTAAGCGATTCAAGAGCAGTCGGTTGTTACGTATCAAATAAAACTTTGATTTTCTTTCTTTATTACACGTTAATCGAAATGCAACTCGATAACGTCGAGCGTCAAGAAAATGCCTCGCACTGACTTTGCTTTTGATAGCTTAAAAAACATTGCCACTTTCTTTAAACGACGCAAAGAATACTTAATTGTCACGACCATATAATTTTCTTGAAAAGTACTTGAATATTTCTAATGGAAGACTTTTATCGGAATTATTTTATCTAACAACGATCGTTCCTTCCGCGTTATGAAGCAGTTTAAAGCCAAGTAAAACAACAGATTCATGTTGTTTGTTCACGATTGGATCACTACTAGTTTGGCTTTATGGCCACAGAGTTACGAGATACGCTATTGAGTAATCCCTGCTGCAATTTTCTCAGATAAAATTCATTGCCTGTTCTTAGGATACGGACTGTAGAACGGCTCAAAAATCCATTTCTTGGACAAAATACGCACGTTTATAGCTCACTATCTAAACTCCAATTTAGCAACCTTATAAACGTTTAAAACTTAGGTCTTTATATCCTTACAATTGTGCGAAGCTTCTTACTCGTCGTCGCACTCGTCAACGCAAAGGTTTTCCATCAAAGGAACGATTCTTAAGAATTTGGATAAGCACAACATTTGGAGAAACCTGGATGGATAAAAGGCAAGCATCAGATTGGAATTCCACCACAAAACGGTCAATAAAGTTTAACGTCGTAATAGTATCTTCGAATTCCAGTTCTAACTACATAAAATTGGTATAATTGGAATATGAGGGATATTTCGGCAACGAGTTCGAAAGATTGCGGAAACATAACGTTGGTTTTGCATCGAAATTATAATGGCGAAAGTTCTCAGAGCCTCGTGTATTGCGCAATTATTTCGTAGTTAGCTGTAGCGGCTTGTTGTTGTATTCGATGCTGAATTTATTTATGCTGGACCGTTTTGTTAAGAAGTTTCTCGATTGTTACTTTTGATCCTATTTGTCCTATGTTTATGTGTCATTGAAAATTTCTGTGGAGAATGAACAGAGAGAAATTGCTTAAAATGTTACATGTTCTTAACAGTAGAATTTCAATTTCATTTCTATAAAACAGTTCTCGCAGGATTGCTATCAATTACTCGTACAAATGTTTGTTAATTAACCATGGTTTAATTGTGATTTTAAATGTACGTATTTGTTAAAAATGCAGAGAGAAAATTGAATATAGAGAAAAATTGTATAAAAAGCGATATCTTCTTAATAGCTTAATTTCACTTATTGAATAAAACAGTTCTCGATGGATTACTATCAATTGATCGTACAATTGTTCATTAATTAACCGCGAGTCGATTGTGACTTTGAACGTACATTTTCTGAACGCGAACGAAAAAAAGTTGCATAAAAAGTTACATCCTCCTAACAGTTAAACTCCATTTATTAAATGAAACAATTCTCGTTGCATTACTATCAATCGGTCGTACAATTATTTATTCATTTATCGTAATTTAACTGTGATTCTAAATTCTAAAAATACACATCTGTTAAAAACGGACAGAGAACAGTTGCACGAAAAAGTTATATCTTCTTAACCGTGTTTATTAATCAGCCGAGTAAACGAAGCAAGTTTTTACTAATTATTGATTATTAACCAGATGCAACGAAATAATTCCGATGACAAGAGTTTCACAGCGTGATAGGACTGATTGCCGTAGGTTTATTGCAGTTGCGTGTCGGAGACGTTGCAAATATCGGTCCGTTTTGTGACCCGGTCACGTTGACACGAGCCACTCAACAAGTCAGCGACTTGCCGTTGCCAAGTTAAAGCCGCGACTGAACTATATGTACTTTCCCCTAAGGGCCTTTTAAAGGGGATCTTCGCGTCGTGCCACTGAGAAGTTGTTCGGCAGACAGGCTTCTTTGAAGTGGCATGTGCTATGTTTATCGATTATCGACACGGAGTCCTATATTTTGTTGGAACGATCGAGCTTAGATCCAGGGCGAGATAGATCCTATTCGAACAACGAGACACTGGCCACTCGTGTGTCTGTTAAATATAAGAGTTATTTGAGAGAGAAATTGATAAAATGCCAGTAATAGCTTATAAGTGTAAAGCAAAATGAGAACAATGTACTTGAAACGTGTACTATTTAAAATTTGGTTAATTTGATAAATTATTTGGACGTAGATGCTGAGAATGAAGTTTCAAATGCTCTTTCAACAGGGAATAGTTATGATTATAGCTATTAGGGCTAATAATATTCGTATTGTTTATATTTAATTTGTTTCAATTATCCTTCAATAGTTTAAAACGATTGAAATCGAGCTATAATAGGAGTAACGTGTGATCTGCGGGGTGGGAAATAACTGAAACGAATCAGATCGATATGCTCGATGATACATACGTGATACATAGGCGAGTAATCGCTGCCACTCGTGTTCTTCATCTTTGCGCAACACTAAAGTTCCTAATATTTCATACGCAGAAATATTATGATTGATATGATTGATGACCTTAAATACACGTATATGAAGATTACAGAAAAAGCATGACAAGTGCATTTTGTTGATTCTTTTTATTTTAATATCACTTTATGGCTAAACTGGGATATTTTAATATAAAACAGCTAAGTAACAAAACACCAGTTGAATTGTTAGGGTAAAGAATACTTTAACGTCTTCAATATTTTAATATTATCGCCAACGATATTTTTCAAATCACGAAGAGGATGGAAAATACATATTTAGCTCAAAAACCAAATAAAAGGATGGTAATATAAGATCATTGATTGATTATGTATCAATTTTTAAAACCGCTGTCCTCTAAAAAATGAAAAAAATCTTATTCTTCTTCTTTTGCTTTCACATATAAAATATTACAAAAGAAAAGCTGCATCTTTTATATATTATTTTTATTACTAATATAATTGCACGCACATAAATTAAATAGGGCACATAAGATAAACGCAGACGATTTTGTTTCGCTTGAGTACGAAGAAAATTTATTCCTTATCAATGAAATCAATTTCGTATCGACTACATTGTTATCACAGATACTCGTCAAATGTTCATTAATGTCAAAATGTAACAATGGCTATTGAAACTCTGCTCCATCAGCTTCTGAACATTTACTCACTCTGACTTCAATAGACTGTAACTGTAACACCGAAGTAAACATCCGTACGTAGATTACATCAAAGATATTGACTTCGGTGCAACAATCTATAGAAGCGATGATTCGTGAATACACGGAACTTGAGGGGGGAAATTTTGAAACAGCTTGTAATAGGATCGTCGTATTCGTTTTCACATGTTCTACACGAATGCTGTTCACGAGCCAAACTTTTAATGTGATTTATTCCCCTTTCGTGCCTTGTCACTATAAGGAAAGGAGTCCAGAATAAGATTAATAAATTTAATATAACTTTCGTCTATTTTAAACTCAATCTTGAACGGATGATAGACAAGAGCGAAAAAGACCCGTTTCACTTGCGAGTATGACTCAGACTGTCTTGCACGATATTGGAATACAAGATGTGGTAAAATGAGAAATGATGTTACATTAAAGAAGAAGAAGAAAAAAAAAAAAGAAGAATGGAAGGATTCGAAATTTATTTCGTCTGAAAATATGTATTTCGTATACCATGAAACGCGAAACGTAAAAATGTCTCGGCAATTTTTTCAATATTTCATCCTATTTAAAAAATATTCGCTTGCAGCGATTCACACGAATGAAGTACAAATTCAACGTTGTTACATCGCATATACTTGCTTACGTAAATATTGCAATTATAAAATGTACGTGTGTGTCTACGTGTGGAAACTCTTAATCACGGTCGTCCACGCAATTCTTTAATGACGGCAGTCTCCGAAGCGCGTGATAAATTTAGAAATATTATTTAAAGTTGCAGCTGTTCTCATGGCATACGCGTCTTTACGAACAGGAGAATTGTAAAAAATATAAAATCAATCGAGTAATTGGTCTGTCGCAGCCGCGAACGTTTTGTCTCGCCAGAGAATTACGATTAGCTATGCTTTTTCTTCGTGGTACAATAAACGATATAGATACATCGTTAAGGTCGAGAAACATTCTCGATGTTATATCGGGTGTTACAGAGAAACAAATAGTTCCTACATTCGTATAAATATAAAATACTTAGTTCGCAAAATGTTCTAATCGCGCTTACCTCGTGTACAGAATTAATTATAAACCACATCGACACTTTAGAAATTTTGAAACATTTTGCGATATCTGCTCAGAATTTTAAGAGGATTTTCTAAAGCTTTTGGCTAGAAAAGCGAAAATTAATTATATTACGCAAAAGTTTGAATTTGCGATATCGAAAACTTCGCGAAAGTTTAAATTCCTGTTAGGGTACGTTTTGAACTTTAGTTCACAAAGGTTTCAGTTTATGCAAATACGTATTTTACTCTCTTCCATGCAGGTCACGAAGCAAATGCATAAACCTGTACTATCTTTTTCAGATAAATATAAAGTATCTTGAATGTGAATGAAAACGTGTTACATTAAAGTTAAGTAGGGAAGAATTGTGTGAATCTCTGTTTACACGTTCTCTTTACAACTGTATTCTAATTTATGGTATGTTTTAAAAAATAATATAAATTTATGCAGCTATGCTTCATTCCTGTCATACACAAACTATGAAAGTCGGCTGAAGTTATTTATGGTATGGTGTTATATATTATTATGGAAATAAAAAAATTACGACTTTGTTTATTTACATAAAATATCAATAAAAAGATTAGAAATATAAGAATGTTTGCTAAAATGCTCGTAAAAGGATTGCGGATAGTTATGGAATATTCTCGTGAACATAACTAAAGGAATAAATGTTAAACAAAAATTTACTTAATCTGGTAAAAATATTCTAGAAAGAATTTTGAATATTTTATATATTTTTACGTTTTATATGGATTTTGTATACTCTTAATGTTGTTATACTAAATTTATGTGGGGAAAACCACGTTTTCAAAATAATATTTATTGGAAACATTTTCTTTTAATATTAACTATAGAGATATTTAACATTTGGTATTGGCGACTAGCACGCGAAGATTAATATTAAAAATAATTTGCGAATCAATACTAAAATAGTTCGCGTAGTACATACCTACTTTGCAAAAAAAATTTAGAAACTCTAATCATAATTAGTATACGCGTGTTTAAAAATTAATAATTTAAAATGATAGCTATATTACGCGTTACATATATAAATATTTTCTAATTTATTATGTCAAATCGACGTTCTGTTACTTTTTTTTATTCGAACGATCTATAAAACTTATATAATAAATTTCATATTATTAGAAATTTCAGTAAACTGTAAAATAACTAGAAAACACTTATTTAGTAGAGTAATGGAACATAATCAGAGATCTCTAGAGAGGCGGGTATACCTGTACGCCATAAAATCGAAAAGTGCATAAAAGTGGAAATAAACCACGTAGAATGCTGCCCAAATAGTACGAATAAAACGATTTATAGTTCGATGACACATACAGCAGCCAGGTTCTGCTATATTCGTTGAATAGAGCCATTTATGTCTCAAAATGTCACAAATATTACTTCTAACATACGTCGATTGGAACATTTTTATTTATTTCGGTTTCCATAGCCTGTTATTCTTTATTTTGATACTTTGTATAGAGACAAGAGACTACACTATTATATACAATATATTACATGACTATATATGATATATTATATAAATGATTTTCCAGAAGATTATTTAAAATTTCATTGTCTATTTACATCTTATCCTGTAATTTTCATTTTATCTTTTTCTCCTCGACATAGCAATTGTTTGAACAATGTTGCATTCTTTCAATCATTTTCCATCGAATCGTACTTTTCTATGGTTGAAAAGCTTTTTAAATTTCACGAATATATAAAAGATTGTTACCGATATGCACAATTTCTCGTCTCGATATTATGTCAAAATTTTGTTCGAAACATTAGAAATCTTTACGGACTGAGACAAGAAAATTCGAAAACTGATTAAGTATCGTGAAGAAAGAAAGCAAAGAAACCGAGATCCGTATACTTGTATATCTATTAATTGAAATATCATTTTTGGAAATGTCTGTATGAATGTTATGTTACAAAAGCGCAATTACAGACCATAGTTTGGTCTCCGATGATAATTTTACCGTTCTACTTTTACTATTAGAAGAATAATACATTGATATACTGCGCGCACAATTTTCGATAGAACCGTTAATTTGCAGGACGTTCCTCTTGCCTTTGATAACGATGTTCATTCAAAAAAATGTTCTCTTTTATACTCTTCCCTTTTAACGCTATTATTAATTACTTTAAGATACGAAAAGAGCAAAATAAAATACATTTCGCGAGAGTATTTAATCCGAGAATATTCGAGTCTTTCACAACTTTCACCTCTAAATTTCTTCGTAAATATACAAAGTTATATCTCACGAATATTTCTCAAAGGATAACGAAACACGCAATACGTATCTTTGCGCACAAAGCAAAGCTCTTGATCGCATTTAATCTTTAAGATAGATTTATTATTTCGAAGGCAGACTCAAAGCGTAAATAACATTATATCGCTGATATAACTCTTGGTTCATCGAGACACAGATCCATTCACTCGCACGACACTTGCACGTGAGTGAAGCTACACGTATCGATGTTTATATTATCCACCGTATATGTTTCAAGCTATTTCGAACCGATGAGATCGTTATTTTGCAATTCTACGACACTTTATCGGTCTACGAGACAATATACGCTGGCAGACGATTCATCGTATAGCATACGTACGAGCGAAAAAACAAGCCTGGGACTAGCTATCGAGAAATATAACATAACAGGTTGCTGTCACGCGGTGAATTACCACCTTGGCGTGGTAGTTTTTTTAGTTTTAATACATTTTGACATCTTGCACTTTGAATATAAAAACTCGACTCTTGTTTATTATATTAAATTTGCAATTTCTTTGCTTTATTCTGTACGGCTCGGAAAGATGATCACTCAGAAAAATCCACGTATTCCAAAGCTCGTTTCAAAGCGTTGCGTCAAGCAGCATCCCGCAAAGTTTGTCCATTCGTAAATTATCAAGCATGGACGTAATAAAAGATCTTGATGCAAATATCGGTCGCATTCGTCTTTGAAAAAACTTGTACCTTGATTGAGGTTTTATGTATTTGTAGACATTGTTCTCTTAAAATTGATCGGCGCGAGAATCAGACTGGTCCAACGCACTGATAACAATTTTTGAACTTACCCAATGTAATCTTTGGGAAGAAGAATTGGCCGTGTCCAGGACTTGTCCGGCTTTTGTTCTAGAATACAGCGTTAACGGTGCTCTTAATGCAGCGTTAATCTGTCAGCCAACGTGTTCCCAATGTTTAGCAAACTTATTTTGTTAACTCGTGTCTCTCCTCTTGTCGATTCGAAGCTTCTTCGGACGAACAAGAATCTTATCGGGTCATCGAGAAGCTAACACGTGCAGACAAGAAACGGCCAGCCGAATGTCAGTGGTTTACATAGGCAACTATTTGTGGAACGCGAAAGAAAGATAGAATATTGCATTTCGAATTGCCAGCATTGTTACTTATTACGTTTTTCAGAAACGTAATAAGTATCGTTCGTCATATCATCGGTCGCGTCGATGCCCTTCTAAATCCAAAACATCAGTGGGATCGTTTAAACAAGCGTGTTTCACTTAGTTTCGTTCAATTTCCCACAACTTTAAAAATCCACGCCTGCTCGCTCTTTGCACCGAAGTCTTCGATTCGTACATTCGTCGAGCATAAGATATAGTATGATTCGTATATCGTCTGTCGAGTGTCGAGTTTGTTGAGAACGTACATCTGAAAACTCAAGTTCTCAACCTCTGTCTCCGTTACCCGCTGTATCCGGATGCCGAATCACTTTCCTAGGAAATATCGCCGATTCCTTGCGAGAGATCTTCGCGTCTTCCCAACTCTGGTGGGAAGCTGCGACACAACAGTTCAAACATTCGGTGAATCTCGGATTGCAAACTATCGCGACTGCTGAGACGTCGCGATATTGATTTTTCGGGAGCAATCGTATTTGCACTTTGCACGCGCAATTTGCACTTGCACTTTGCGCCAACGTTCCGTACACATTACAGTCTACTTGTTCAGTGCAGACCTGAAACTCAGGATCTCGGTCCAACTGTCTCCATTTATACTATCCGATGCTTTGGTTGGCTGATCAAACTGATGGCTCAACTCGCAAGTTCTACCCGGATGCTCAATCCGGAAGATCCAACTGCGAGTCGTTTTAATTCGATTAGCCAATCGAATTAAAAAACCAGGACGATGGTTCTCGCTATAAGTATGATATAAGTAGGTATAAATGGAGCTCAGATCGGCTCGGTATAAACGGGGTCAGTGGGAAGCTTCGCGAAGCCTTCAGTCTCACGTCTGCCCTGAAGAACCGAAGAAGTAGACGACAATGTCTACGAAACTTCGACGCAAAGTACAAGTGCAAAGTGCAAACACCACTGCTCCCGAGAAACCAATCTCGTAGCGTTCGATGAACTGTCGTGTCGTTTTGATTGATTAGCACGTGGATACTGTCCCATTAAACAGTATCCGGATTTGGGTCTGTTGCCGGCAATATTGAATTATTGTGTAATGGTCGGGTGATCCGGATGTGCTTTCCGCAATCTTCGAGGTAAATTTAACGCACACAGGTTGCTAGCCAGGCTATTTGAATGACTCTCTAGTCGAGCTTTATATTTATTTGCAAAGCGTTCTGTCACTGTTCTCAGCGGTCTTTTACTGTTTGAATATCTAGCCTGAATTGTGCGAAGTGTTATCGACTGCATTGATTCTATTTTTTTAATGTGGCTATCAGTTGTTGTTCATTATAGTTCGATGCCGTATGTTTGGATGGTTTTACGATAACTTTGTATATTAATAGTTTGTTTCCAGGATTTGACTGCGAGTCAGCAGTTAAGTGGCTTTCTATGAAACAATATATATGTGTCTTCTTGCTGTTTTTATTTGCTCTATGTTCTTTTGTATGTGTCTCGTCTGGGTACTGTCCAAGATATGTTTAAACCGTAGTACTTGTATTTTGTGGCAATATTGTTGATGTCAGTAATTTAAAAACTATTTACATTTTAATAGTAATGAAAAGATTTGTAATAACGTATGCCAACGATGAATAACATTTTTGCAGAATTTTCATCGCTAAAATGTTACGCGATTCAGATGTGAGTGGTGAATTGTCCGCTTAATATGTACATAAGTCCTTAACAATAATTCATGTAGAAGGTCGAGAGGAAGAAACTTAATACGAGGTGGAAATGTACAAAGTTAATCCGGTCTGAAGCAAGTTACAGGAGAGCAATTTCATGAAAAATGAACTTAGTAGTACTTCCCTTCGGAGTAAAATAGATAGTTGAATTTAGTTACAAAGATAATACCACGGGAAAATTTATGAGACTGTAGAATGGGACCAAGAGATGAAGAACGTGAATTATTCAATTACTAAATTAACAATATGTTCCAAATAAATCTTTTGGATATTGTCACAATTATAAGTTAGTAATAATAATTACTATTAAAATGCATCAATATCAACGATATTGCTACAAAAGACAGCTACTAAATTTTAACGCACCATGATTTTTAAAGCAATTGAACGAATTACAAAATGTATTAAATAGAAAATGCCAAGTAGCACGTTATAATGGTAATTTATGTTATAAACGACTTTTCAATGTAATAAGATCTGTGAGTAGTCGATTTGAGAAACCAGTTAAAAATTTTTTTATGTTGAATGAATTTCAGGAGGAAACCACAGCTGTTGTTCATGTAGACTGTTTGTTCTACTTAAAAGGAGAATGACGTGTTATCTTATACATATATAGCGAATGGTTTGGTCGTTTTTGAGAAGAAAGCTTTGATTTGAAAAATAAAAAGGATTGTAGACGTTTTCTCTCGAATAAAGAAAGAATTCGTGCCTGTTAGTGGAGGAAAATCTTAAATTTACTGCTTCTAGAGATGTTCAAAAAGTCAGACGTTGCAATTTCAAAAGAAGCAGACGTGCTATAAAGAGAAAGAAATTTTATTTGTGCAGTTCTTTTGCTTTTCACTGTTCGTCGTTACTGTCTGTTTATTAATTATCCTTCCCGAATATCTCAACACTAGTTAACAAAGAAAATATTCCGTGTCATTAACATCCTGCGTCTTATTCACATAACGTTATGTTTTTATCGACAGAAAAATGAAAAGACTGATTAAATTCTTTGGTAGCTTTGAAATACTGACCTTGATGTAAAATTGGAAACTATACTCACTTTTGCTATTCTTCTCACCAAACTACGATCTCTATCAAGCTTCTATCAAGTATCATCTAGCGACAATAGTAGACTAATACAGTAGCAAAGTTTATTATTAAAGAAATATTTCTGAAATTATCATCGAAAGAAACTAATTCTTCGTACGACAACTAATGTTATAGACTGTTATATAATATAATAGAACATATAATATATAATAATATAACATAGTAATATAATAATATAATATGCTAAGAAACGTTTACCTTCTGCAATCCGTTTACTTTTCCTTTCAAATCGAATAATTTTCTTTCCAAAGCCATTACAAAATTTAAGAAATTTTGTATACATATCCTAACGTTATATATTGAAACAATTGCCCCCGAAAAATACAAATAAGATTCCAAAGAAGCAATTTATCAAACATGTAAAGGGTATATTTGCGTGTCTGATTCTTGATGGTATAAATTTTACTTATTTCCTGCGTTGAAAACTTGGCACAAGCGTTGCCAAGTTTAAAACGATAAGAAGTGGACGAAAATCACTCGAGCTTTTTTAAGAGAAGTCGTATTTTACCTTAGTTTTCCGGTTTCGTGGGAACTCCTTTTAGATCAGTCTCATGATGTTTCCTCATCCTTTAAACCGGATCTTCGCTCAGTTTGGCTTGAAACTTAGTTAAGTGGACACGGTGTCAAGCTTTTATTATTCTTCCATTACGATTCCTTTTTGTAGCTTTTTACGCTGCTGCGAACTTCCTTTTGTAAACAATTTGGATGCTCAAAGTGTGTAATTTCGTGAGAACTTTTAATTTCTCCTTAATCTATTGCAAGTTAATTTCAGGGAAGAAACTTTTACTATGGTGGTCTCACGAATTCAGAATGCATTGAAATCCATAAAATTGTGGAAGCTTCAAGTACATCGTTGTCTTATTTACAGTTGCGCAGTGTAAATTTTGTTTGCAAATAGTTATTCGATAATTAATCAAATGACTGTTTGTTAAATTCCGACACGTAAAATTTTCATCTTTTCATTAATATTAATATTAATTTATCAATCAATAGGATTCATCGTTTCTCACGTTTATTTCGTATTAATTTTCTGATATCGTGCAATTATTAATTTCATAAACGAAACTAATTTAACATACTTCCGTTAACCATTTTTAAGTAATTTGCAGGACATAATTTTATTCCCCGAATAATAGTTAATATTATTATATTCTCCTATTAATATTACAATATATTTTATACACGAACCTTCCAAACACATTTCAAGCTTTCTTCCCGTAAAGAAAGCTTCAAGCAAAACCTTGGTTCTGTACTCTCGCCTGATATAACTTCCTTCTACAACGACAATCGCTCGATACTTGATCATATTATTGGGGCACCAGCCAGCATATCAAAAATATCAGTATAACTATATTTCCCTGATGATATCGGGAGAATACTACGATACATAAAGAAGTTTGTTCAATGTCGATAAATAGCAATGAACAGGAAGAGAGATCCGCAAGCTAAACGATTTGGAAGTTCAATATACCAAAGTTCCGCGGTTCTTCCCCTTGAAGCTTCCGTATTTTCGTCTCTTCCCTCTTTATTTCGTGCGTTATGCATCGATGAACCTTCTTCCAGATCTCATTGCGATTTCTGTGTTCCATCGTAAGGCAGACTATTCGTAGACTGTTTAATATCGGTTTGGCTAAGCGACTGCTGGCTCTTAACGCAGGAAACGCCGGAAAAGGAGACGCGTATTTTGTAGGTGGGTAGCGATTATCGCTGAAACAAGGGAAACACTTTACGTTGTGAAGGCGATCGAGGCAGGCAAAACTCGAGGAACTGCGTTATCCTTTACGCGAACTCGTTTCCAACCCTCTCGCCACGTTTAGGGTCAGGATACTACCGAGATATTGGCGGAGATCGATTTATATTATTCACCATGTGTACTCTAAAATTGGCAGTTTTTATGGGTACGAAGGTTTTCATTATCAATTTGAAAATAAGGGACTACGCGGTTTTTGGAAAAATTTGAAGGGAGAAATGGAATCATACGTCAAATAATTCTTCTATTCTTTTTAATTTATTGGTAATTAAGTATAGGCTTTCTTAGCGAAAGCATAAGTATCCTAAATTAGCTACTATTTTAGATTTTTACGAAGACAGTCGTATGTAACAACGAATATCACGTTGGTCATTAATTAAAGAATTTTTTTTTACATTCGAAGAAAGAAGGGCATACCACCTTCGAGTCTTCGTTACTTTTATAGAATTTGAAAGTGGGTCGATCTTCAGTCGTTAATGCATCGATTCCAATTATTCGAATAACCGTAAAGGCGATTAAAATGTTTATGTTAAATAGTTCATAAATCATACATTATTCCGGAGGTTAGTGGTATTTACGCAGAAACAATATTTTTAATCATTTTTGTCTCTGGTGCTTATTTCCATCCAGAAAATCTCCAGAAGAGAGTTAATTTTCATTTAGAAAAGTTAACTTACGAGAGTGGAAACACGGACGAGTAAACGTTAGGTATCCGATAAAAGACACTGGAATTGCAAAGAAATTGGTCCAATGGTTTACGGACAAGATCGTCCAATTACGCTAAATAATTCGGTAATTTATGTTAAATAATTCGTAAGTTATACATTAAATCGAGAGACTAAGTGGAGCTTATGCAGAAACGGCTCTTTTTATCGTTCCCGTCTTCGATACTTATTTTTGTCCAGGACATCAGAAAACAGCCAATGTTTTTCTCTACCTAGAAGAGTGCACAGAATGCATCCTAATGAGACCTGCTGCCGCAATAACGAAACAACGCTTTTGCTCGCAAATTTACTACGCTAATGAAAAACCATCTACGTGTTCTATTTACAATTACCCGCTAAAAGAATTTGCCAAACGTGCTCACAGGACAAATCGTAAAGTTAGAATTCGAGTCGAAAAAAAAAAAGAAATGTTCTTTAAGAAAGCTAACTTAACAAAGTTAGGAATGCAATGGAGCAGAATCCTCGAAGGACACGCGAATCGCAAGGAAGTCGATCCAACGAGACGATCATCCGGCGTTCTGGAAATCACGCGGAATGGAAACAGAAGGCAGTGACATCGGCTCGAAAGAGGCGGCGAACACTATCAATCCAAATCAAACGAAAACCACTTGTCTTCTCTCGAAGGTAGCCTTCTCGAGGTCCGATTATGTATACAACGGTGAATGGCAGCGTTCAGAGAGAATAATGCGAGTTTATTCATTCAGTCGAAAGAAAAATGGTGAATATCGACCGGCAGGATTACCAAGGCAAATAGCGTAACACGGATTATACATACATACATAACGAGACTAAGGCTGCGAAGCTCACGGTCTGCGAGTTCGCTCGCCTTGCCCGCCTTTCCTACCTGAATTCCCTACAATCTCGGCCCACAGCACCATCCCGCCAGGTGCTTACGATCTAATCTGATTCGTGCACGCGGACCTGTATACCCGGGTCGCCGACCTACCGGCACAATTAGGAGAGCTATAGAGTAACGCGGACACCTTGACAATGTGTGCTTCGCTGGAAAATTGCGATCCGTTGCTGCCACTTTGTTATTATTATTTTACCTACAGTTACGAAAGTCTGCAAACACCTGTCGAACTTGGAGTGTTCGACTTAGAAGAAGAAAAGAAGATAAGGGTGCACTTTGTCATAAAATTATTTATACTCGCGTATCGGTTAGAGGCATCGTTGATAGATTAAGGATTTTGATGCAGTTCTATGCTTGTGCGAGGCTGAAGAAATGGATCGTACGTAATTATTTTTACTTTAGTTTCGACTGCTCTTTGCCAGTAGTGACTTAGCAATTAAGCGGTACCGGCGCCAAGGTACGCCACTTTGGATATTTTATATAATTTCGTATATTACTTTTGTATATAAATTCGATCGTTAATGTATTTGCAAATGGAATTAAAAAAAAACTCAAATATAGTTTACAGACAGAAATTTGTTCAATACCAAGGATATGACAGGATATTATTTTTACTTGTGTAAGAGGAGAGCCCACAAAATATTGACTTAATATTCAGCTTATTATTTTTACCATTTTCATAAAGATATGGTAGGTGTATGTAATTTTTGCGACGCTGTATTTTCTGTTGCTTCTTATTTCTTTTTTTTCATGATAAAACCTTGCAACATAGTGTTTTATATTTATTCTTAACGTGTCAACAAAATTCCTAGAGCTAACGTTTCCACTATAATACGTTATATTTCAGGGCTATATGCATCTAAGCTTATATGATTGACTATAATTTTTAACAAATGACGCGATGTTTAATTCATCTACAAAGATGTTCCTTAGACATTCTTTTTTTATTTTTTAGTAAATATGCAGTACAGTTTTTGCCTTTTGCAGGTACATAGACAACGCTGTTTATATGTTTAACCATTTTCACGTTAATATCCAAAGCTAGCAAAAACAAATATCTGCAGGCAATCTGATAAATGTTAACGTCGTTAATCAACAGCTTTCCTAGTTGACACACATTGTGCCCGTTTCACGCTGTGTAAAAATCAAGCCATAGACGTTTAGCATCTGTGAATCTTCCATAACAAGAGTAAAATGTAGGTCGCTCGATAATTCCGCTTGATCGGACGAAGCTATTTCAATGTGGAATTCATTAGCTCGATTTATCTCGATCTGCAGCTTCTGTCAACGCTATTTCCGGCAGGTTACTTCCTCCTCGCTCAGTGATGCACGATCTGTTCTTCATACGCAAATAGAAAGTCGACAGTTACTTAATGCTATAAAAATGAAATTTTACATATTAATGTAATTTGCGATAAATATGATACACAGTGGATTTTATACCGAATAATGATCTTATTACAGACAATAGGAAATATTATATTCAGTTGCTTCAAACATTTAAATGCTACGTAAGTTTATAATGAGTCGTGTATACCATAAAGTTGATAGTTTTCCCATGAGCTTAATTGCTTTACATTTTTCATATAGTTTCATCGTACGAAACAATGGACAAGTAAATGTTACTTTTTCAAACATTACGCGCTGTAAATAGATACATAAAAGTAAATAATTTTGTAAGATGTCGACACGTCCAGATGCAATGATAAATCTTCAAATGAAATTATATACAGTTTTTGATAATCTCGTAATGGATAATAATTTTGAAAATTACATTTAACAGGATATTTGGGACAGCTTTTTCAATTACATGTAAAATTACACGCCTCTTACATATTGTTTTAATGATTGAATGTAATAATTGTTAAATATAGTAAACTAAAATGCTCTGGTAAACCTGCTCGATTTTTTAAACCACTTGGCTTGGAGTTGAAAAAGGAGCAGAGACATAAACGATTCGTTAAAAAAGGCTTACGTGTATTCACATGATTCAAACCCTTCGACTCTTTTTATGTTCGCTTGTAAGGACGCTTAAGAACTTCTCGGGAAAGCTGCGAAACGAAAGAAAAAAAAGACAGTAAAATTTTCACTTATGGCAAAAAGATTTCATGCATTAGTAGGAGAATTTGATAACAGTATTTAATCACATAAAGTAACTGTTGTAAATTCACTCTTTCGATAACAACTCTAAAAGTATCTGTTCTATTTTCACATATTTTTTTTTCTCGCTCGCACATGCCATTCGGAAATTTTTAAACACTCCATTCGTGCGATGCACGTATCGTAAAAACATCTAAACAAAAATTCATATTTATCTATTATTGAAGGAGAAGTTTTATTTTCAAGAGTAGTTTACATGTATAGCAACCAAAAACTTCTTCATGCATAGATCGTACATAGTGTTACGGCACAAATTAAAATAAAATCTGATTCAGAAAGAAATGCGCGAATGTCGTTTAAATTTCTTTTCTGAACACGGTAAGCGTAATTATTTCAAGAACAGTGTACAAAATTTAGCTTTCACGAAATGTAATTGCTTAAATCCATTAGGTTAGCAGTTTTTAATTAAACTTAAAATATGAATTATTAAAACGCATGTAATTTCATAGAAATGTTTCAAATCCCTCAGAAAATAGTTAGTTCAAGTCCAATTATTTCAAGAAAAGTATAAAACACTTATCTATCGCGAAACATAATTGGATATTCATTAGCTGCTTCCCCTAAAAAATTCCAGTTCTTAATCGAACTTAAAATGTGACTTGATAAAACGCACGTAATTTCGAAAAAATATTTCAAGTTTCCCAAGAAATGTGTTTCAACAAAACTATTTCAAGAAAAGCGTACAAGATTTAGCTTTCGCGAAACATAATTCGATATCCATTAGTTGCTTCCCCTAAAAAATTCCAATTTTTAATCGAACTTAAAATGTGACTTAATAAAACGCACGTAATTTCGTAAAAATATTTCAAGTTTCCCAAGAAATGTGCTTCAACAGAACTATTTAAAGAAAGGCATACCAGATTTCGTGGAAACTAAAACACAAGTGGAAGTCCATTATGTGCCTTTCCTAAAATGCTTCGGTTCTTAATTGACTTTAAAGTAAGAATTATTAAAACCTACTTAATTTCATGAAAATGCTTTAGAAGTTTCTCGAGAAATGTGCTTCAATTGTCAGTTATTTATCGTCAGCTGCAAAAATATGAAATCCCTGTCGAAGTAGGTCGTTGCTTTTGAAAAGCGGACAGCATTCTCTTTCTCTGTTGAAAGGATAGTCCGCTTCAAACTTTCGCAGTGCCGCACCTTACTAGGAATTTTTCTTCCGTTTCTTCGACTTTTCGGCCTTCTTCCTCTTCCTACATGACTTTTCGTATTTCGTTTCGAAATTCTTGTCATTTTTATCACCGAAACTTCTCCGCTCCTATCTATATTTTTTCTTTTACCACGTCGTCCCGCTTTACCCGAATACACGACAAACAACACCGTTCAAAACCATTCGGAATTTTCCGTGGCAGTGTGTCGAATTTTTGTAAAATTGACCGACGTAATTCGACTTTCATCGGATTAGATATTTCATTTATTTTAAATCAATTATTTTGTCAATTATTAAGTCAATTATTTTGAATATTATCGATGTGCGAGGAATAAGATCTTTGAAAGAAATTTGAAAATATTTTTCGATATATCGTAGCATTGGAATTACGGCAGCGTATCTTGTATTAATTCGAAAAGCGTGTTTTGTTTGCTGATAAACGGAATGGAAGTAAAAATTCGGATATTGATACGTTTTAGCAAATCTTTGCATTCCACTTCTTATCTGTCTCTCGATAATATTCTATGCACAGTATAATCTCGAATAATCGAACGATCGATCAACGGAACATCCATTAGTAATAATTGAAAAACGAGAATAAGAATTGAAAATAATGATTATCCTCTTATTTAAAAATGTTCGCTTTCAATATCGATATTTAAGGAGCAGTACGAAGTAATGATCTTCCCTCATACGAAAACGTAATTATTCGTTTTCTTGAGCTACGCGGGTCATGATTATATCTTGGATGATTTATGATTATTCGGCAATCACAATTATTTCGATATATTAAAATTACAATGATATTGAATATATAATACATAACATTATGGTATAATAATTAAAATCCAACCTTCAGTTCTTTCTAACGTGAAACATTAACTTCATCGAATATATATATATAAGCACTATATAAGAAAGCAATAAGTGTTTCTCAAATAAAATCAAAAAGTCCCGAAATAATTTCGAATTTTACGACGTAACTGTCGAACCTAAATTACAAGGAAGAAAGGAAAAAGAAGACGATGACACGTACATCAGTTAAACACGGCATTCCTCTTTTTCTAAAGAAGAGAAAGGTGGACGATGGCATCGAGAAACTTCACGTGTGATGAGCGACTACTACTGGGATGTACATAGTCACGCGACTGCGGTGATTATATTTTACGGGGCTTACGAATTAAAGGGAATTTTCACGCGATGCAAGGAATATAAAGGAGATGGCAGCGAAAAGTTCGCGACAGCATGAAATTCCTTAGCTTTATTTATTGCTAACAGCCCGTATACGTTTACGTACATGTTCATGTTCGAGATGCCCAAGTTCAAGTTAAGTCGAATGTGAAATCCGCGTTAAGCTTGCTTTTTAGTCTCGATTCGAATTCAGCGAGATCGTTAAGGTAGGAATCTAGATTTCGTGTTAAAAATACGTAGCATACGCGTGAGATCAAATAAAATATTAGTAAACGCAGATGTAACCGGAAGCCATGCAAGGCCGAAAGGCATGGATCACAGATGGATAACGGTCGTTCCCCGAAAATACCATAACGTTCCATGGACGCAACGATTCAATAAAACAGGGCTTAGACTGCTAAGGAAGCTCCTCTATATTGATGGTCTCTCTTAAAGGAGGCAGTAAAGCGAACGAAACGTTCAATACGTTCTGCCAGACATCGTTTTAACGAGTGGCTCGTGACCAGATCGCTATCGATAGAAAGAGATCCCACGTCGTAATTATTTCGAAATTAAAAATCAGCCGTCTAAACGCTCATCTATGAAACGCAGCGGTATTAGACGGATTATCGTCGGGCGATTTGCGTTAATCTCGATCCGTGTAATCGTGATGTGAACAAAGTGGAGGCATTAGTCGGGATAGGGAAAAGCACGGCTTATCTGTACCATATTACAACACACGGCTAGGCAAAAAGCACCAGCTTGTATAGTTAGGCGTGTAGTGGTGAAGGGGATCGTAGAGGAAACATCAAGTTAAACGAAGGAACGTGTCTGCCTGTCGCTCGTCTCTGTGCGAAGCTCGGATTAAGTTGACTATGAATATAATTTTATTGGCCAGCTATGCTGTAAGGGACTTTGCAAGTTTCATTTATTCCGCAGCTTCTTTTAAAGTGACCAGATTGCAAGGTGGGGAATATCCTGCAGTGGCTGACAAAGAGAGTTTTTCGATACTGAATACAAATCTTATCGAAACAAGCTCGATTAATGTATGATATAGCAATTTAAAATATGCTTAAATAAATATGTACAGTGGCTAGAAAAAATATTAGCACACTCTCTTGTCTCTCAATGGAACACTTTTATCGCGTTCTACGTAATGTTTTTGTAGTATCAAATCTTTGTAATTATATGAGAGTACTACTGATTTATAAGAATTTACTGTGTACCAATTTTTAGGAAATTTAATACACTTGGACCTAATTAATTGTTGCATAAACGCTATAATAAATATGATAATGTAACGGGTCAATAGCTTCTGTGCACACTGTATGTTAGGAAATTTTATGATCAAAATTAAAAGTAATCAGAAATATCTTTCTATGGCATATCTGTTTCGACAGACACAAATAGAAACATATAATTAAACAGTTAATTCGCAATATAGCTCGTCAAATCGAAATTTTATTAGCACACCGATGGAGTATTCTGTTTCCAACAATTAAGACGAAGCTAAGTTCTATTATTTCCGGGAGCTTTAAATTAAAATGGATGAACGTAAATAAAAGAATAAATGTTATCGCGATATCGCTGTTTAAAAATCGTAGGAAAGTGAAGTATCGTTTCACGAGGATCAAATTTTCAATGCGTCTTTCAATTTATGACGTAATAAATGTGAACGTGCCGTTTTCGTATTACCCTTACTTCTAGAATATACAATTTTCGGAACTCGATCGACTCATCAAATGCAATTTGTCGTCCGACGTTGAAACTAAGAGCAAAACTGATAGCGGAGGACTTGCGAGGGAAAACCGATAACGACTTTTTTAGAATTCTCGTCATAAATGGATTTTACGCTTGCGGTCGCAGTTTGCAATTCTAAAGGTTGCTGTGCGAGAGAAAAAAAGTGGATGGAACTTTTAAAAATTCATCTTTTCTTAACGAATATCAATTGCAAAAGCTGTAATAATAACTCGACATGGTAGCGTAGTCGCAACGTACAGTGATTTTAAAATATATACACGAACGCGAATTTATACGAATAAATACAATTAGAGTTTCGTCGTATATTTGCCTGTAATAACATATTTCGTCCCTTTCAGATTGTCTTTTCACATTATTCCAGTTGCAAGCTTATTGAATTTTTTTTTATTCTGAAGCGATAGTTACCTATAGATTATAATGGAAATAAACGAAATGTTATTCGTATATAGGATGATTCGCATAAATTGGCAACGGTTTAATATCTCGTAAGCTACCCGTTTAATTTTAATCGTTTCGGTTCCTTTATGGGATCAACAGACCAAGTTAATCTTTGCTCATTTTCCTTAGAAGACAAAACGAGGATTGGCTAACAAATTTTAAGTCGATATCTGGCCAAAGCAAATTAAAAATTTCTATAATCTATATTAAAGAAAAGGAATAAATTTCGTCTTCCATAAAAGGAATAACAAAAATTTTCTAGAAAGAGATTAAAATACGATCTGGCAGCAGAATGGGATCGATCTTGACTTTCTTGGAGAATTTGGCTCTAGTCCTGCTATCAGAGGGAATTAAAGGTTAACGAGTTTATCTAAAAATTATTCGTCGTAATTGGCAATCGTGCAAGAGTTGCAGATTTCCTTTTCTGGTTCCGGTAATTTCACATTTTCAGTTTCATTCGGGAAATGAAGTTGTTTCACATTAAGTGCAGATCTTGAGGTGTTGCTGTAAGATTAGCTATTTGATAGATGACAAACGGTGGCGAATATAACGATATTAACAGCGTTGCTTCTCAAATGCAAATAAACTGAAAATTCTGCTTGTTAAATCGCAAACATTATATGGCATAACTCTGATTACATCGTTCTGAGAACACGTCAATTTCTCCGCATCAATTGCCAATAATCTAAGTGCTGTAGTGTGACTATAGGTCAACTATAAATTAGTTAAAAAGGAATTTTTCTCAATAATACCTTCTTTTTTTTTTTTTTTTTTTTTGAAGAATTTACGTAACAATTACGAGGTTGAATGTCGCTGCAATTCTAAGCAAATTTATAAATCGGTGTATTTTGTTTTTAAAATTACTAATTTACGTAACAGAGACCGAATGAACATTTTTCATTTCGAAACTAATTTAAACCCATTGACGTAAAGACGATTAAAAATCATTTACATACATGTACGTATCGCTTCAACTCGAACGTTTGTAGCATCTTCTGCTTTCCGGACGATAGAAACTTTCTCCTGCAGGAATTTCTCTAAAAAGTTAAAAAGATCACAACGATAAGTCCCATTCTGAAACGTAATTAATTATAGTCCTAATACCACGGAAGAATGGCATTACGAATAGAATATTTCTTTGCTTTTGAAAACCTAACGTGCTTCAGACCCTGTGGACAGGAGTATATAGTACCGTATAGGTTGCGCTAGGAACGAGCGGGCAGCACGAACTATATTCCAGAAAAATAGGTAATGTACCTGCACCGATATCGCATCCATCATTTCTTTTCTAGAATTCATCACCGACTACTCCGCGATCCAGTCTACTCATGACAAATGCCAAGAGTTCATGAACCATTTTTTATCGCTGCGCGTTCATTAGCCGACAACAGAACCGTGGATAATAGCGATGCCAGAAAACGCTCATTTAATCCAAACGATGCAAATGCTTTAAATTTCCTGTGATTTCCGCCGAACAGTTGCGCGAGACTGAAAATGTTCCAATAAATTGAAGCTTCGATCAACGCGGGATAATTAAACAGCGAACATGAGCAACTGATTAAAGCTTGTCCAAAATAACAGTTTTTAAGCGAAAAGGCTAGTAACAGAATTCAGTATAAACAATCTACAGGAATTTGATAGGTTGTTTGAAAAATTGTGTATTATAGAGAGAAATTGAAACTGAAATTTATCTCCGCAAGTATGACACACCAATGATTTTTTCGCGTACTGGTAACAAAATGCTTTACACGAACGCGTTGAATAAACACGTAACGCACGAATAAAGATGCGATACAAAATAAAATACAAGAATACGAACAATAATTATATTCTACTAGCAAAATGTTTGAAACGTTGCAATTTCAATTTCGATGTTTAAATTTATGTAATTGTAATTTCTTGCCGTTGCTACAGTGCTACAAAAAAAGATTTGCACATTACAAAATATGTGCAAGTACTCTGTTTAATTATCGTGCATAATATACATATACATGTGTATAGTGCATATACAGTGCATATCAGTGCATATACATGTCTGTATAAGAACGTTATACGTATCACATATACATACTACGTATAAGAATAGATGATACAATTCAAAAGCTAAGTATCTCAAATTATATAGGTTTAAAATTTCTCCAAAGTATATATTTGTAAAATAAAGTCTGTTATAAATTTCAGCTTCTTGATTGCTTTAATCGTATAAATATTTACTTTACTCTAAATGCAGCAAGAATTAAAAACTAATTGTACTACTTTAGGAAAATCCCCTAACTTGTAAATTGCCTAAAATAAAGAGTTGGGAAAAACTTCCAACTCCCTTCATCTTATAATTTTGTAAAAGCATCCTCTCGAATCTTTTATTGTTCGGTTAACATTTAAGATACAATGAACTACTGTTTAAGAGAATGCAAATTCTTGTACAATCGAATTGCACAAAATTGTTCGTAACAAACGTATACGTAGAACAATAACCAACGTAGAAGCAAGTATAAAAATTGTACGTTTCCTAAAATAATTCACTGCTGGATGAAGCTGTTTCTTACTTCGTGAAAGATGGGACGTTTATTGCTTATTTACCAACATGCAACGCGGACAACGAATAAACAATAGTCGCAGAAGTTGACTTTCTGTTCGTCGTTAGTGATGCAAGTAAATTTAAAACTCTAAAATGCATCCCGTATTTTCTCTTCTCGAGGCGCACGGCCAACCGCTACGTCTGTACGTGCCTCCATACGGAGTTTAATTGTTTGCCGTGGTCTTTCGTTCTTTCTCTCCGCCTGTCACTTTTTTCCTTCGCCTTAAATCGATTCTACGTGAGCCGCATACATCAGCTAAAAAGTGTGAAAATTCCTTTCTTCCGTGTATTTCAATGGGGAAGATTTTGAACTGCAATTTACTCGCGTTACACGGTATGAAAAAGACAGCTGAATGTTATAATCTTTATAACAAGTCGAGGAAAGGGAGGATATTTTGTTCAAGATAGCAAGGTTGGCTTAAAAACTGTTAAAAAGAACAGATAGAACAATTGGAACGATGATTGCATAAATAAGAACATAATACTGTGGAACTTATGTGAGCTAAAAATATTACAGTTTTTGGTAAAATGGTAATTTCTAATTTGGTAAAATTCTTTTACCAAAGATAATTAAAGAACGTATAGATATATTGACCTCGATTTTTTCTAGAAACGCGAATACGTATATAGAAATAAATACATTATTATTTATCTACTTTATATACTACGTATCAAATATTTCTAATTATTTTACGAAAATCGCGAACATTATGCAATTTTGTTTCGTTGATTTTACTAAAACGATGATATGTTACCAGTAGCAGAGAATATTTTCCATAATTGTTGTACCTTTCTGGTTTAATCCTGGTAGCAATTTTTATCGAAAATATAATTCCATTAAAAACACAATATTACGCGTATGGTCCGAAGAATTCGTTTCGATATTTTCAATATTATTACAGTTTAATCCGTTGATTGAATCGGAGATGCAACGAGGATGTATTTTTCAACCATTCCGACAATATCGGTCATATATTACGAACGTTGGTATAAACTTCTTTCTCTAAATACGTATTACACATATACGCATATACTTTTCGATTTAATGAGAAATAATGAAACATCGTGTGCTTAGTGAAAAGCGTACAAGCGACGAATGGCATCGTCGTTATAAATAAACATTAATATCGTAAATTAAACATACTGCGAAATCCAATTATGTATAAACCAAGTGATAAATTAGGAAGTATTATCTACAGCATAGAAATATTATAGAAAAGCTATAGAAATATTATAGAAATGCTATAGAAATATTGTAGAAACATTATAGAAATATTATACGTTTGGGAAACATGAATATCGAAAGGCAAAATATCGGACATTCGATACGGATGAATTGAGTTAAGTGAAACGTACAAGGAAGGCTTCGTAAAAATACAAACAATTATTATTGAACGTAACGCTGCAAACGTGCTCACGTACGATTAAATTATGATAATTCCTCGAGCACGTTTCTTCTGCTGATTAATTTGTGACATGATTAATCGCGACATGATTAATTGCACAGTGGTTTAAATTCTACTTTGACGCTATTTTCTAGCATATTAAACGTTCAGCCTTTATGACGGCGACCGACCACCGTTGAAGTTCATTAAGATTTTCAGCGCGATGAAAATAATCTCTCATGCGCGAGCCCTTTTAATTAATTTAATCCGTCTCGCTGCCTTTAGTTTACCGTATCGGAGTGAACGTCATGTTGAGTTGAAGCGCAAACACGTAGACAGATGCGATATACATTTATCATTTTAACTGTCAAAGTGCTTTTATTAGTTTGCAACACAGTGATAAAATGTAGGCTCGTAGATTTAACTATATTGGTATAACGCTGTACAAATAAACCTATTATTTCACAATTTGCCTACGTTACGTTTATGTACTATCTTCTGATCTTCGAGATTCTAATCTTGTCATCGTTACTGTCTTTGTGAAAGTAGACAGTGAGAGATTGCGAGAGTAGATAGTTGGGAGAGTAAAAGTCCTATAAATAAAGTTGATAAATAATACAAGCGCTGTATAAATCAAAGTAACGGTATAGATGCACTAAATATATTTTAAATTTTCGGAATTTGATTTTATAATAAATGTAATTGTTACTTATTTATCGCGTAAGTAAGTGGAAGTGTAAGTTTGTCTAGAAACGAATAATAAAATGCATACTTTGGACGATCAACAATCTCGCGATGCACGATACAATAACTTTTATTAGGTGGCACAAAAAGTTCCTGTCGTGTTTATTTCTACCAAATAACGAAACGTTAAAACGAATATTGCATAATTAGCAAGCTGCCATCGTATATCCAATAAATTTCGCACCGTAGCTGAAATGTACGTCTCCGCTTATTTCTTTCGCCAAATATAGTGCAGACTCGTTATTATTTATTACGTTCTCTACAAAACTTATCGCAAAAACATACTCGTGAAATGAAATACTCCAGACCCCTGCAGAATCTATTTGAAAGAATTCATCATCGAAAGAGACGAAAAATTTTCTCGTGCGGATATCAAACGTTTAATTCCAATTAATATGTCTTTTTCTAACTACCTTACAAACAAAAAATAGAATAATTTCTAACGATCTTGATTTAGTAAAAATAATTCTAAATGCCGTATACAATAAAATAATCCTAAAAAAAAGGACTTAATCAAGTAGAACATAACGCGTATATTGATTCTACGATTTCGTTCTACACGGTGGCATTCACGAATTTGACCTGAACATACACGTAGTTACATATCCACAAAATTAATCAAGCAAAATGTACAATATATTAATCCCATGATTTCATTGTACACAAATAGCGCCATTCGCAAACTCGACGTACACAGGTACGCAGTTACATATCCGCACAATTAATGCGTACGTAAGCGTTAAATATGAAACGTCGATCCGGTATATATTTATACGCGCAAGACGTCATTCAGCCGATTTACCAAAAGCCTCTGATGTGGCTCATGAAGCGGTATACCTGTTGAGTGGTCTCCGGAGGCTTGTTAGGTACACGTTACCGGAACGTACGTTTGCGGTTGCTGGCAGAAAGGAACGCGATTAATTTCGGTTTGACTTGCGAAGCAAAATTCACAGCGCGATGAATCTTGCACCGCTCGCGAAACTCTGCCAACTTTTGTGGTTTCCAATACCGGATTTTGGCACGAGAACATGAACAGATTCCTTTGTCCAGAAGCCGATTCGTTCTGCAGTTCGCCTCTGTTGTAGTAACGTGGAGCTCGGCCGAACAAAGCAAGAAACGATATCGCTGGCTGTTCGAATCTTGCGACATCAGAATATCAAAATATTCGAAGCTTTGTTGTGGCGTTACTATAGACAACGAATGAAATTGTTTGTGATATTTTTTAATAGCAAGCTTGCATATAACTATTATACAGTAGAACCATGATTATCCAAATTATTTAACTTTTTACCAACGTAATCGAACAAATAGGGCTACGTTCTTCACGTTAGAAGAACGCGCATTTCTGCGCCTTTTAATTCCTCGTGAAGATCTCGTAAATTGTTGACGCTCGTTGTTCGCATAGTTGATTAAACTTTCCTTTCATACGAGAAGCGATCATTTATTTTAAATCATTTTGTAAATGGTAATATTAAACGGGAAGAGAAGCTTTCGAGTAAAAATGTAACAATTCCCTGTGGTTTTTTGTTCTTGTTTAACCTCTTTTACAAGGGACTATCTTTTTTTATACTTTTCTTTTTATTTAAACTATTTTTATAGTTTCGTGACTATGTATGATAACCATTTGTATTATTCGGAACGTTTAGTTTGGCTTTCAGAGATCAGGCAATATCTGATTAAATATAATCAGATAATAATATTACCATTAACGCGATATGAAATTTGTAACGTGGTTTTTTGTCACTTGCGTTTACTATTTGATAACTGTATACAAAATAATTGATCGATAATCTTATGTAAAGCGGTTTACTCACGCCACGCCTTTGCTTTTCACCCTCCCAAAACTTTTCAAGAGAGTTTAACTTAACTTCTTAATACTCGAATCGCCCTAGTTCTAATTCTCGTAATAGTACAAAATTCTCTTAGTTTTAATCTCGCCAATGTAAAGTTCTTACGGTTACGAGGAATTATGCCTGAAATATTTTAAGCCGCCACATGGAGAACTTTATATGTACATAGGAAACACAGTTTGGCGATCCAGTGTCGCTGAAAGTAACGCAATATTCGACTTTTCCAACTATTCGTAAACAGCATTTGTAAATCTATTAAACGAAGAATCTCGCAGCAAATAACGCGACGTATTGATAAAAATGCAAAGATTAGGAAAAAATATATCACTTCAGACTATTTTCGTTTAACACGCGTCGTTTGTCGATATGGTCAGAATCGATACACGAAACACGTTTTATATTGACATATGCTACGTGAACACAGTTTTTATTTGCGACTGCGTAGCCGGCATTGCCGGTTTTATCAGATTATTTCGTAGCACAAATGTTAAAATGGACAAATAAAAAATTTGGCGCACAAAAGCGTGTAAAAAGAACGAGATAGATATTTCGCGTTAAACAAAGGTGTTCCAGATAAATCCACTCTCACGTATCGTATCAAATCGACTTAATCGATTTAATTTCCCCTTAAAAAAGTTACGTCGAACAACATTATTATGTTATAGGAAACTTATTTGCCAGCACAAAGGAACATCCATAACGCAATTTGCACGAGATAATTTAATTTGGAATTGCAAGATACAAGGGCCAGCATTTTAAAAAGATCCTCAGTTTTCAGATACTTACTTTTACTTGAATTCAATAATAACTTGAACTGATATTTGTCACGTGGACTGATGGATACCGATGGAAAGTTGAAGTATTAACACGTCGAACTTGAGTCTAATCAGTCACCTGTCAACGGGGCAACTTATTTCCAGCGGTGACGAACGTTCCAATAATTAAACATTGAAATATCGCGCGATGTTGTTGAACAAACACAAACGTTTAATGCCGCGGCAGGCGGATAGAACAGGTAGGAGGAGGATAGACTGAAATTGGAAGTTTGGGGTAATTTGTTCGAGAGCAGCGTGCAATATCGTTCATAATTGTCCGCACACCCCGGTCTATTTGCAGTAACAGTATGTGAACCTGACCAAACTGTACAAGTCAATGACGAAGTAATAATTACGAGCAATACTTACTTACTTTGTATGGGATCACCAGGATATAAATCTGTATCACGTGTTAAAGAACGTAGCAATAATTTATGTTAGTATTTACTGTATACACTAACCTACATTTGCTTTAAACATCACTGTGGTTGTATTAGCATCGACACAGTCCTCCTATCTGTTTGGAATAACTGTCATTGTTAATCCGTCTTGTAACTCGAAAATCGAAGAATTTAGAGATAGAGAGCTTGGCAAGTAACAAAGTAGTTCTGCAAAGTATGACGATTACAGACGCCAGTTTTATTGCTGTACATTGAATACTGAAGATCAACTTAATCTGATTATGGCATAGAGGAAGTAGCCAAATATGGAACAGTAGATCCAACGTGGAATAGTGCCATCTTTACAAACGAGTGTCTGTCAAGCAACTATAAGCTATTTCACTCGTTCACTTTCAGAGGGTTTATTTTGCCAAGAAGTTTCTTCGCTGTTTCTTCCATGAAGTCCCTTTCACTCTACATCTGATCTATTTAGTTTTCCTAGTAATCGAAGCCATTGAGAGTTGTTTAGTAATAAATCAATTTGTTCATCCAGACTCATAGCCTTGTATCATGCCTTATATCAGATTGGGTATAGCAGCCTATAGACAGGACAGTTTAGGAATGATAAAAGTACCCATAGGCTCGTGGTTTCATAGGCGCTCTGCCAGCGTGCGGATCTGGATCAGCATAGATCGTACTTATACTTACATTTCTTTACTTAAATATATTTCTATTATACGATTCATCCACGTGTTCCTTGATCATATAGATAACCTCAACACTCGCGATATTTTGATGGAAAAATATGGACCAAGTATCTAACGTGCTGGCGCAAAGTTCGACTCCTGGATGGAAATAGCTACTTGCTTACTTAATTCTTTCTTTAATATAACTTTATAACCGAAATAATAACCTTAATCGATAAAAGCAATAAAACTGATTTTTGCTTGTATTCCATGAAAATATTCTGCCTCGTGTCAGTGTTCCACATTTGGCTACCTATTCCGTATAGTGCACGGTTTCTTTTCTTCTGATATTAGTTGAGCATTTAAAATTGTCCATAAGAAATATAAGACTAATAAATATATATAATATTATTAATATAATAATAATAATATAATAAAAAATTAATATAATAATAATACAATTAATAAATATAAGTTAGAAATATAAGACTACCCTTAAATCGAGCGTAAATGTATACCTGAATACTAAGAATGACGTTTGAAGACCGAAAGGTTGTTCCAAATTCTTCTCTACTTTTCTCTATTATTACGCGTATTATTCTAAAGATTGCTGCAGTTTGACTCGATCGCGGTTACTTAATCACGATACGCCTTCGGAAAAAATAAGCAAACGTCGGAATACTTTTAAGAGGTAGCGTGCTGGGACTGCTCGGACAGAATGAAAGTGAGATATACACCCGGTTGCTGGTATTTTCCATTTAACGGGCGATTGTGCAATGTCGAGCACGGTTTCGAGATTGCAGCTGGTAGCTGTTTCGGCGAGATCGCAATTCTCGCCTGTGGTAATGATCGTGACAAAGCGACGATAACGGATAATTTTCGCGAAACTAGTTACACGACCGAAAAACCTCTGGCAATAAACGAAAATGATAATCCGCCGTTTATTTGTCTCCGCGAGAAGCAAATTTTCCACGGTTTCATCCGACCTGAATCGAACGTATGGATTTGCGAAACAAACAGACAGATGAGAATAACAAATATTTTACTCTGCATTCACATTGACTGAATATTGGAATACTATAAAAATTATAATCTAGATTTTTATGTACCGTATATTAGAAGCATCGGAATAGATTTTACAGCTACGTTTTATGAATAGAATATATCGCTTTCATAAAAGTTAGTGTTCCAATTAAGACAAAATTCTTTCGATAGAATTCATTCGTGATATTTGTTTTAATCTGTCTTTTCAAATTTATTAATCTCTTCTTTGTACCCAGCAAACTTGCGTTTATTGTTTCTCGGATTTATTCCAGATAATATATTTTACGATCGAACCTGTCTGTTACTACTTCGATAATATGATAAATTTCGCCAAAATGGATTAATGACGTATCCCTTTCTCTTTACAATTTTATTCCCTTAAAAAGATGCGACGAGTGAGGAGATATACATTTTTTGAAATGTAAAAATTTACGAGAGAGAAGATACGAAAGGAGTATTACAAAGTCAATTTTGTGACCAATGTTAGATCAGTATTATAAATGAATGCATTGAATGAAATTGTAAAACAATTTGTATTTATATCTCGTTTGAAAATTATGCACATAAAAATGTTTGGATATAGATACAACATAATAAAACGTTGCTGACAATGTTAAGAATTATTCAACATTTTTATTGAAAAAGAAGAGAATCCGATGTCACGGCTCTTTTCGCATCTTTGCTATAACTTTTTTATAAAGTTTCCAATAATCTACTCGTGTTCAAAAAAATGTCTTTCAAAAATATAAAATATGAATATAATATGATCGACTATAAATATAATGGCAAAATTTTCTAGCAATAAATTGGGGCATTATACATTTTGTAACTATACTTTGAAACTATCCACGATAATACACATCCAAATAATTAATAATGATACACGAAGTGTTTTTTTATATATATATATATCTCATATATGTCATCTGACGTACACACATATTTGTGTTGCAACGTATCACAGCAGTGCCTGATTCATCATCCTCAGAAATGAAACTCATAATGCTATTATTATGAGAGCTTTCAGTCCGTAAAAAATTTCGTTACTCATCGTGAAGTGAACGGGGTGCCGAAATTTCATGCGAAATGATTTATGTACCATATTCTCTCTGCCGATAGTTACAGTTGTCTGGCAACATCCATCATTCGTGCTTTTACCATGATTTTTACTTTTCAAAGACTAGACTTTTAACTAGATTGCTTACTTTACTAATAGTCGTCCTTATTTTCTGTAAATTCGTCTTCATTCACTTTGTAACTTATATCGTAACACGTTTGACCAAGATAAGCTGAATGGAGTTGCGGGTAAAAATTTTTGCGTGATCGCAGATGAAAGTATTGCTCCTTTGTAGAAGTATTTTTTAATTTAAATTATTACTAACAAGTATTATTGTCGAACGAAAGGTTTTTGCGCATCGCAATACCATCGCACATCTCTATATACATATGTAATATAATCTATGTATAATATATGTATATAAATGATCAAGAAGTACACAAATTAGAAAAGTAATGTAGTAATGTTTTAAAATAATAATATATTGTCCCTTTTTAACGTCAATGATATTTCTTATTATTATATTGTCTCTATATGTTTATTGTGTTATTACGTTATAATTAACATTATAATAATGCTTAATTCATTGACATTACAATAAATAGTATTAACATTATATGCATATACTAAACTTTCAATTGCTGTTAGACCATACTTTAATGTTAATTGCTCTTCCATGAAAGATAATTGTAAAATGTTCAACGAAGCATTGAAAGTGATAAAATTTGTCAAACAATTTAATCTTTTCCAAAAATTATAAAACTCGACCTACCGGTCCAATCGAGTTACCAATAATAAATCGTAATAGTTGATACGACCGTATGCGATCAATAAAACAAAAAGTCCATAAACCATATTATATTACTTTTAAAGCCTGTTAAAATTATAACATACAATATATACGTATACACGTGTTTAAATACGTTTCAACGATGAATTATTTAAAATATGATATTTCATTAAACTAACTGAGATCGAAAGTATTATTTCTACTATTTCTCTGCTATCAAAGATAATGACATCGTAAGATTAAAATGGTATGTCTCTTGGATGCACGATGAAACGCAGGAGAAAGACGTGAAAATGACTGAGAAATATCGCAGAGTAGTAGGACGAAACAATCGATGAGGTTTGCAGGCACCGAAAAAGACATTTGGCAAAGTTGCCGGGTTTCAAGTGCTTTCGCCCGAGATGAGAGTGCTTTTCGAATCCGACCGTAAAATCTATGAAAAGAATATATTCTGAATATTTTTACCATTTCGTCTCTAGCATCGATTCGATGCAAGATTCTGAACTTTACTTCCGCTGATGCGAATCTATTCTCCAGATGCATCGCGATTGCACAGAAATCTTAAAATATTTTTCTGCATCGCTAACAACTTTTTTACATATCATTTTTGCTATTGCAGAGAAGAGTTCCTTGTTAAAAATATGTCAATGTTGTGTCATATTTTGAGTACAGAGATTGCAGAAAAATATTTGAACGCTTAGCGTAGCATACTTTTATGTGTGCACATTGTCGCTCGTAACTATTGTATATGAACACTATGCTCGATTTATATTAACGATGCGTGAATATTATCAAGATATATGAATCAATAGCAAACTAATGATCGAAAGCGATATTTACGTTCTTCTTTTGAAATTAACAGATATATATATATATATATCTGTTAATTTCAAAATTTATATATATATATATATATATATATATATCATATAAGCTAATCGTTGATTTTCAACTTTATCAGTGGTTAATTAATTAAATTAAATACGCGATTTGTGTCGGTATATTTGAAATATTTATCGCCAGAATTTCTCGGGATACTTCTTTCATAATTTAAAGAAACCTTCTTCATTTTATCCGTACGTTGACAAGTATATAAGCTGAAGCTAATGAACGCTATAAATAACACGACTGCACCGTAATCTTTGTCATTTTCAGGCGCCAATTCTTTTAGCGCGTATTAACCTTTTAAAGTAAATTTTATCGTGCCATAATATGCCTTTTCTAATAAAGTATAAAATCGTTCTGAGTCTTTTTGCAACAAAATTACATTCGTTAAAAAGGGCAATTATTGATACGCGTTTGAGAGCAGTAGCGTTGTGCGTGTATTATATGTACATTACGTATCATGCATGTTATGTAAAAGATTTTGAAGTTTCAAATCTGCAAATGTATATACGAATTAAAAGAAATTTGCCGTGAACATACATTTGGCGAACAATTAGTACATCGTATAAACACTCATCTTAAACATATAATTAAAAAGAATCTGAATATTGCAGTTTCTTATCTATAATGGATACTTGACTATTTAAATAATTTTGTGATTTTTACGAATTCTATACTTACGTCAAATATGTCATAGTTTCTACAATGTATAGACCTTCGGTATTATTGTATACTTTTCCAATATAATCACGACAGTCTTGTTAAAGTACTAGCCAGATTTCAAATTATCAATACATTTTCTATACAACATTCAAATACTTCCGTCGATTGTCGATCAGAAGTATCGTAATAAAATAATAGCGCAAGTTGAAAGATAAATTTGGGATTGGCAGAGGACGTGGAAACGTGACTTTACTGTCAGAACAGGTATTAAAGTCTTCAATCTAATGACGAAAGTTCAGTTTAATGGGATTAAAGATTACTTGATGTCAGAATTTGATTACTCTTGAGCGAGTTCATTCAAGTTGCATTACACTCTTTTCTTGGATAATTAAATGACTATTTACGAACAAACTGTTCCACTTTGAGTTTCGCTTTATCACGATATAAACAGCTTGATTTCAACGTATTTCCGTTTAAAAGCCATCTTCGTTATACGAAATATGTTGTAATTATCTTCATTTTTCGTACGAAAGTTTAGCACAAATGCCTGAATGGGAATTCGATATTAGCTGAAAATATTTAATAAAAAAATATAAATGTATTAGCAGACTCGATAATTCGAGAAAATTTGATATAATAAATTAAATTATTAATTCCATTCAGCTGCCCATAGACAGTTAAATCGTATATCGAGATTTTGATACTTTTGCCAAACGGATATCCATTTCGAATTTATTTCCATGGAATTTCGATAAAATTTGTCAAATTTCTCCAAAAGATGGCAACTGTTCGTACAATTATATAACGCACGTGTTCTGATACATTGGTAAAGTTTCTTGCATAGAAGTGACTACAAAACAAATATATATATATATCTAGATATCGAATATGAAACGCGTGTTGTAATCTCACGACAATTTTCTATACTTTCGTAAAACATTTTCTGATACTTTCTACTTACACACACATCACACACCACCCGATATTCCCTCCAGTTTCGAAATGAAGCACACCATCGCCGTTTATATTTAATTATTGAACGCAGATAGCCAAGCAACTGCATAAAAATTATTAATATATATATATTGCGCTAGTTGTGCGACGTTCTTGTGTATTATCGTTGCTTAAGATTTCTCTGTCGATACTTTTGTATGTATGAAGTTATGCTTGTGTGCACCGTTTACGTGCATACAAATATGTTCTGAATGTGCAACGTTGAAGAAATTAAACAGTTAGCGAACAACAATACCGTGCAAAACACCGATAAATTGTCCCATTCACGAAAGCCGGTGGCAAAAATATTTCTTCGAACTATAAACGCGAAATACCCATCGTTTATCCACTGTTTCAAATTACTTATGTTCTTCTTAACTATTAATACGTAGTAATTACGTTGATTATAATTATACGATTAAAGCAAGAGAATATATCGAACCGTAAGCCTTGTTTATAATTTTCCTAACGTTAAATACGATAAATATCCTTCCTCGAAAATTATGCGGATTCTTTTGTCTCCTTGCTATTGCGTTTCATCCTCTATCCCGTTCGTTTCTTTTTACACGTATTTCGTTATTTACGTTATCTCGTTCAACGTCGACAGAGATAGACGGCGATATTTTGCACGGTATTGTGCATCCAAGTTACCGCTTAAATTCGAAGCATTCGCTTGAAATCGCTTAGAGAAAAAAAAAAAAAAAAAAAAAAAGAAAAAAGCTCGCGCAGAAAGAGATCAAATCGAACGCTGAGAAATGATGGAAATTACACGTAACGTAGTCTCCGGTAATATTTGCCGCGTTACCCGGCCTCGTCGATCGTACGAATAACTCGACAATCGGAAATAAATAAGTCAGGTGTAAATTGACGCGTACGCTGCCCTGGCGAGACCATTCGTTTCTCCAACAAAATTAGGACACTGCTTAGCGATTAGTTTGATTTTTTCAGTGTCGACTTTGTTTGTTCGTCATGCTGCACAATAGTTGAAAGCGAAGGCATAGTTAAAAGAGGACGTTCTGCTGATAGTTGATTTCTAGATTCTTTCTGGGCCTTCACGATTGAGCGGTCCATTTTCATCCAGACTATTATTAGTGTTTTGCTCCCGTTGCGCTTTTGCGAACACTAAGTGCATCACGAGACATGCACTTTAACTTTCATTTCGGAATTTATTGTTCGTACTTAGCCCGTAACAACGGACTTGCAGCCACGAGAAAACACCTTTTTGTACCGAGCGCTTTCCTACCGCCACTTTAACGCCACGAATTTTCCATCGATTCCGACAGCCAGCTTGAACAGTTACGTAGCTACATTTACTCTTCTATATGGAATGTATGTTTAGTCGTTGTTTGTGATTTTTATTCCTTTCGGTAAATACGTTTGTCTCTCTTTACGATTATTCCTCAGAGTACAGCGCAATTCGAAAGAAAATTGTCTTCCTCGGGTCAGTAACAAGTTTGATAGTTATTTCAGCAAGAAACGAATCGAACAATTTATCTTGCCAATTTTTAACGTAGAATCCGCTGCTGTAAGAACTTCTCGCACATTTTGGAACGCGAAGAGAAAATAGAATATTAATTGTAATTGTAATCGTGAAAGATGTAAATATATGTATTTATGTCCGACGATGCTCTCAGCTCAATTTCAGAATTCAATGAATTATATTTACTATCTTTCTAAGATGTTTGTCCAGCTAATTATTTAATTATCGTAAGATTAATAAGTCACAGTGTGAAAACGAAATTCTTGCAAACGATATGCTATAACAGTTAGAATTTTTATAATGCATCTATTACGCCATATGTAACAAATAGATTAATTTCTAATTTTTTAACAATGTTTAAACCTGTCGCTTAATCTTTTGACCGCGCTGTTAGACAGAAAAAGCGATCAAAAAAAAAAAAAAAAGAAAAGTTACCAATGTGATGGAAAAACTAAATGCAAGTGTTATCATCCAGGCTGCAGGTTCGTTTATCGAAAGTAAACTACGTGGGCATGAAAATTACTAATCTAACAAAGATATTGATGCGAAAGGTGCTAATGCAGAGGATTCTTTTGTTTCGAGTAGGTCGATCTAAGGCATATGGACGAGAAATCGGGAAGCAATGTAGTGGACGTGGGAGTCGATCTCTCCGAATTCTACATGTCGGTAGAATGGGATATTTTAGAAGTACCTGCAGTACGGTGAGCATGTTACATTCATAAATGTTTCCCGCATACATCTCTAACTGTTTCAGTATTCTCTGTATATGTTTTGAAAGCTGAATATTCGCGTGTACAATTATTTCACCATCGTCTTTAATATCCCGTTAAAAATCAGTATTTTGTTAGAATCTTCTGCAAAGTATTTTTAGTCAACGTATACAGTGGTGAACAAACGAACGTTTAACACTCGTGCCAGTGTGCGATAACTACATTAATTGTTTTATTTTTTTGTTTAAATTGTGTCCATTTTCGTTTGTCCCCCTGTGAATGTAATTATTTTGAAGAAAGTTTACGTGATCGATGATTGATCAGATCTTTATTTACATTTTATTTACTTTGTAAAGACACGCAGGCAACGACAATTGAAAAATGAAATGCACATACAAGTATGCTCAACAGAAAGTGAAAACTGATGACAAAATGCGTAATGTGTATATTTGACCAACACGAACGAGCAACATCTTTCCAAAAACAGAACTTTATTCGTTATTCGTTATTAGTATCAGCCGGTCAGATACCATTGGCACGAACGAATTAAATATACCTGAATTCGAGAAAAATTCAATGCCTGGTACTTTTGCGAGTTACTTTTTTCCCAACGATGCGACGTGACATTCGTTCGAATAGGTTTTTGTTAGATATTCAAACGACTTGTCACGTAAGTGGAATATCATTGCTATGTTCAGACAGCCAGTGCAATGGCCAGACGGCCCTAAATTGCCACCGGAATTTCAATCGATCTGTGGACGAGAGAATGGACATCTTGCATGTCGTTTGACAGAATCGCGCTTTAAAAATCGCCATCTGCTACCAAAGCGTTAATGAAAGACCGGATTTCAATATTAAATTCCTCTCCACTTTTTAGTTTCTTTCCCTGAGAAAACGAAGGCAGAACACTTTTTAGATCCTCGTATCTCTTTTAAGATTACTCTTATTCGTGCTGAAGAAATGTAATTAAAAAACAGCGACGAGTATCTCCTTGTCTTATGTGGTAAAAGTGGTCCATAACGAGTAACTGTGATTATTATCGTAATTAACGAGGTAACGAATTAATAACGTTAAAGCACTACGAAAGAATTTTCACTGATTAAAAATATAATGTACAATGAAACTCCTATAATGAAGTATAGCGAAGCGAAAATAAAATGTCCCAGGCATAGTTCATTATTTGTAACGATAAAGCAAAATTTTAATTACGACGACGTGTTAATTAATCCTCCTCCTAAAACTTTCTGAATTTTGTATTTTCTATTCGCCTCTTGAAATAGTATTTAAAATACATTTACTCGCTCCTTCGTTATTATCTCTTCTACTCATAGACTGCAATATGTGCCAAAATTTCGTCCATTTAAATTCGTTAATCAGTAAAATGCCAATTTACAACGAAAACATAAATATATTTAATAGAAACTGAACTTTTAGCAAGGATTCATTTTATTTCGTTACTTACCTGATACGTAACACAATACGATGGGAACATATTCCCAGCAGTAATTTCAATACATTTTGACTGCATCCTTGAACTAAATTAACGTGTACCTTTGCATTTCTTTTTGCGCAGAAACGAAAAATTTTACACCTGCTGCGACGAGCCGTATCTGGATATCACATTTAATATAACAATGCGAAGAAAAACACTTTTCTACACTGTGAACATAATTATTCCGTGTATGGGAATTTCCTTTCTTACGGTACTGACGTTCTACCTACCTAGCGACAGCGGCGAAAAGGTAAGTGAAATTTATGTTAGTAATTCGTCGTAGAGCATCTGATATGTAAAATTAAGTCAGGACAAACGCGACAGTACGAAAGATGGATCGCGATGTTTTTAACGATTCTAATCTAATTTCTGCTTTCACGAGTCTTGCCACGGGAATCAGAATTTTTTATTTCATTCCTTTCATATTTTACGCCTTTACGATTTCGTGTATACGTAGGTACTTTATGACGCGTTATATCAAAACTTCCATAATTTTAGTGTTCTGTCCTAATTATTTAAACACATGTCAACGGAACATTCGAAGATGACGAATATTTCTTTAAACGCAGTACAAAGTATTCGTATTTTAATCCAAGTGAGAAATGTTATTAATCAACCGAATTGGACTTTCATTAAATTTTCTCTCTCGTTTTCCGTTGGTAAGAAATACAGCGATTCGGTTAGATTTGGAGACCATAAACTTTCAGATACGTCCGGTAAAATACGTTTAGTTGATAGTGACAACTATGTTCATTAATCTGTACCAATCATTGTACAAATGCCAAAATCCTTCAAGATTACAAAAAAAATGTTCCACTAAGCGTTTTTGCTCGTATCTGTAAGAAAGTTTCGAAAGTTTCGAAATGAGAAGCAAAGTTGGCAGCACAGAGTTACTAAAGAAACAAATAGAGTTTAATGTGAACTAAGTATAGGATGTAGAGAAGAATTCTCATTAACATCGTCGTATAAAATTCGTTAACCTGCAATTTTCAAATATTTGCCACGGAAAAGAGAGATTAAGAGAGGTTCAAAAAATTGCCTATGTAAACCTGGCAACAGCTAATCCACGGGCGTCGTTCACGGAGATCTTAAAGCAAAAAACTGCAAATTCGTGCGATTAAAGCAAAAAAGATACTAGGAGAATTTGCTTTCGAATGATAATTCAATCGTTAGTTATTAAATACAAGAAATTCTCCTCTGTTCGTAAAGAATCATTTAGTAATTGATCTATCCATAGATGTATCATTGACAATTGATACAACGAGGAATCTCGTGCGCGCGATTGATTCAATTGATTGAATATCATTAGCGAAATCTTGCAAGTCAAAAGTTAGAAATCGACACAATCGTGCTAAATCTAGTAACGAGACAAATGCAATTCTACAATTCAATTTTACAAATTACGAGTTACCTGATTATCTCTTATCCCACGTAAGACAGTAAAATTATAAACCAGAAGTCTATATAATCCACAATTTGTGACTCGTCGATCCACATTTTAATTTGATGGAAATATACGATAATGTCTTATTAGTTGACAAATTAGAAGAAAGTATTTCTTTTAAACAACTTCTGCAAACACGTTCAAACCTAAATATCTCACACCTCGATAGCACAGGACAGCGGAATATTTCTTTGAATTCTTTGTCTTTGTTGTTTTGAAGGTACAGTAGCGCTGCGCTTTCTTTATGAAATAGAAAATTACTATTTGACAAATTCAAAGGTTTGAGCTAGCCAGGCAAAAGCTTTCATCAAAAACGGTCGCTCGCTTTCCGAATATTTCGATCTCACGAACAATAAGAAAGGTTCCGTCAAAGAGCCGGGTCGTTAATTAAAACTCAGTGCCCGAAAATGCACTAGTCTGTCTTCCAACGAAATAGTCCTACATCCAATCGCGGTCTCTTAGACCACATCAGTCGTTAATTAAAATCGGTTGTGGTCGCGATGCTCCGCAATGCAATTGATCCTTTTATCGGCGGTGGATTTTGAAACGTCTGTGAATTCTTCTAAAACGGACGATCGTCGATTCTTCGCGAAAAAAATATCACGGGAACAGGCACAGTGGCCTAAACGTATCGGCCGGGGTATCTGAGGCAACAAAGCGTTCCGGCGACGAGCCGGCAGAGAGACAGTAATTGCTTGTTTCCTAAGTTTCCGTTTTACGTGTTCTTTACCGGTGAATAAACTAGCGCAACGAATATAAATCCGATGGAGAAACTTTGAATTTATGGCGGTCGTTAATCATTCGAAGCGAAAGTTTCACTAGGGAACTGTGATTCCGTGGAATGCAAGTTTTATTGAGCCGAATTCTGTCATGCGGTGAATCCGCCTATGTTTCGAATAAATTCTGCAATGGTTGATTTTATGCTACTTTCATTTCCGGTTCTGCGTACTAGCATCAAGTTAGCTTCGGGCACAAAGTTATTCCATTTTGATACAGCTCTATGTAGTAGTACACGTAGGAAATAACATTCCGCTCGCTTCTTTTCTTCGTGTAATTGATTTACAGAGCACATGGACATGTGTGATTTACATAGTAATTTAAATAGTCTGTTGACCATTCGTGTATAATGTCTAATATAATTAACTGAAAGATTAATATTCAGCAGATTAATATTCATCAGATTCGCAAAAACAGGAACACGCTTTCGCGGATGACAGTTCTTAACAAGTATCATCGTTTGTTGATTATAATTGTCATCGTGTCAACATTTGACATCCATAGATACGTTTTACATGATTTAAAAAAATTATTTTCAAATACGACGTAGGATCGTCGAAAGTACATCATTGATCAAAGATTTGGCATTATTTGGTGAACAGGAAATTTGAATTTTTCAATACAAAAGATTCGCCAAAAAGTTTGGATTACACTTGCTAGTTTATACTTGTATAAACCTGTATAAACAAAATATACAATAATTCCTTTCTCTTTTTTCAATTGATCGTTTCCAGTCTCAGCCATTGTAATATTATCAGCGCCCCAGTTTTACAATTTTTATAAAGTTTGATAGGACTTTATTTATTTGAAGAAAATGTCTCTAGTGTCTCTCTACATATTACTATATGTATTTCTAAATAATAAAATCATTGCAGTTTAATTTATTCGTAATTGTATAATTAAAATACATCTTGTCAAAAATAAGCAAGTGTCCGGACACTTTTGATGAGTAAGTAAACGTTTTCTCATATTTACGTCGATTTTTAGATTGGTTCGAATATAATCGTGAATATCGCGATAGTAGTTCATTTTGGTATTGACAAAATTCCAAAATATTTTGTTCGTAACACACATGATATATACATATACAGGGTGGTCCAGATATCAACCGACAAACTTCGTCAATATATTGAGCCGAGAAGATCATTTTGAGCAAAAAACGTTATGTACACCGTGGGTCGATTCGTCTTCGTTTTCGAGATATGAAACAGAAAGTAGTATAAACCACGATTAATCAGACGCGTTCGATTTACCTAACTCTTAATGGTAATCATTTGTTGCAAACTACTTTTTACATTGATTACTGGTTCGGTGTAAATAGTCAGCAAGAAACGTTATGTACACCATGGCTCGTGTGTCTTCGTTTTCAAGATATGAAAGAAAAAGTAGTATAAATCAAAAGTAATCAGACGCATTCAAGCTGGTCAACTTTTAATACCAGTCATTTATTCCGAGCTACTTTTTACAACGACTTTTTACTTGCACTATTTTGTACCGATTACTGGTTCAATGTAAAAGACAACGTAAAGGACAGACAGAAATAAATAATCAGCATTAAAAGTTAACTACCTAGAACGAGTCTGAATATTTCTGATTTACATTACTTTTCCTTTCGTATCTCGAAAACATACATGTATATAACATTTTCTGATCAAAATAGCCTCCGAAACATGTCGTCAAAGTTTCTTCTTTGACATCTGAAACACCCTATACACGTGAAAGTTCTTCGCGATAAATACTCGAATACACCTGCATGATCCACTGCACGCGCATTTTACATGCCAACTAGAAACTCCTATCTCTTTGCGACTTGCATTCGACGTAAGACAGGGGAAACAGGGACATTGATTTGCCCCGAAGCGAAACATCAATAGTTCAAAGCTAGCGTGTAAACATACACGAAAAATATCGAACCGAATTGGCAGATGCCAGTCACGCACCGAGCAGACAGAGGGGCTCGACGCGATGATACGCAGAGAGAAGTAGATCGAGGGCCGCGTGCCGCAGGGTAAAAAGTTCCGGTTGAAAAGGAAAAGACGGATGGGAACCGGGGCAATGCAATTAATTCCTTTATCCTCGGGAACGGGCGTGCTTACCTATACTTAGCGTCCGTAAAGCGGACGTGTGTGAAATATGCGCCGAATTAGTTCTCTTCCACGCCGCTGTCGGCCTCGTTATTTTCCCTTATCTGTAGGTAGAAGCTAGTAGTTACTTTTGGCTCGACGACGTAGACTATTTTTCATTTCCACCGCGACCTCTTGCTCTCCGTCGGCTCTCTCGCCGCCTCTGCTTACCACCTTACGCCTCTGCCCGCCTCCTCGTTTCTCCTGGCACCGCCTCGTTTCATCCCTCGTCCACTTTTTCCTCCCGTGTCCGTTCTTCGCCTTTTTTTCGCTTATGTGTCCGTTCTTCGCCTTTTCCCACAGTCTTGGAAAACCGCCGCCGGGCAATGATCGTCTTTGTGCGGAGCCCTCAATACGCGGCCGAATAAATAGAGAGAAGGAACCGTCTGCAGTTGCGCAGTTGCCTGTCATTGATGCGCTTTTCCATCTTCACCCTTCGACAGCCTCTTATCTGCGGATTCTGCGGAGGAAAAACCGCGCCGGTTTATCGACGTGCTCAACGAGCGAACACTTTGCGACCGGTTCCCTCGTCTCCTGCTCCTCTCCTCTCCGCATCTCGCCGCCGCTCTGTCCCTTTCAACCTTTCGTGAAAGAACACGCGTCATCCGCGCCTTTCCAATGTTTTTCCTTCCATTTCCACGGTTCGTGGAATCAATCGTAGTCGCGAGATTCGCGCTGTTTGTCACGTTCGTTGCTTTTTTTTCATGCGCCGCTCGCTGAAAGGATTGCGCCAGATTATGGTGGCAGAACCGTCGTTCGCGGTATCGTCGACGTGAATTTAGACAGAGCAGCTTCGGTACGAGCAGAATTTTCGTGGTTTTCGATTAATGTAGCGAGTCTGTATAGAACTGCGAATAGCTCGAAATAGGTATACTGTAGAAGCTCGTTTATACGAATTCTATTTATACTAATGAAATTATAGTAGTGCTTGATTAGGTAAAGTCTGGCTGAGCTCCTATTATCCCAACTACCGTCCAGCGTCAATCCACTTAAGTGCGAGATCGATCATAAAAGACACAAGCAGCAGAGACACGCGTTACGTGTTCGCGCTCTCGTGTTTCGCAGTCTGCGACATTGTTGTGTATTTAGGAGCAAACGTTTCCTAGAATTCTCTTATAAAAACGCCTATTCAGCAAACGTAAAGTCATATATGGTGTACTATATTTTATAGCGGTATTATACGATGGATCTTTCACATAAACAGAGTTCTACTGTGTACATATATACGGGGTGTCTTGGTGTCAGATTCTACTAGTGATAGTTTCTACACTGATAAATAGACCTAAGATCTGGATAGAGTACACCTTTCTCATCGAAAGCTTTGTTTTCGGGATGATCGAGGCGAGCAGGATCTATGTAGGAAAAGTTATATTTATAGAGAAGTCTATAACCTACGATGAGTATGTAACTTGTCAATTTACTAACACTAGTAGGTAGTAAATTATTGTGCAAGGATGGATAGTTTGGAAACCACGCAATCCTCGAATTTCAATGCGCCCTGAGCGCACTTTTGCTGCAAAGTGGGAAATAACTGGTAGTTAACTTTCTGTGATTTATTCCAAACGCTGAACTATATTAATGGCTTAATTATTAATCGAGGCTGGTTATAGAAAGATAATTGAAATTTGAAATATGTAATTTCACGTTTATCTCGTTTCTTCTTCTTCTTTTATTGCTGATCATTCTAAAGCTGAAAAAATACTTTTCGCTAGTATTTTAACGGAGATAGGAGCTTCCCTTGCAGAATGAAACTCACAGATTTTTCAGAATCTCGCGGCCAACAATAAGTATGATGCGATTGAATCGAAATTTGTAGTGTTTCCCAAAAGGAGACAGTTTATGACATCATTGTTCAGCTAGTAGTCGGTAGCCAACGACACGTGTAATATCTGACGTATCTATCGACTAACCACGAAGAATAACGTGAAACTTTTCCCAGTTTAAGTAGTATTATATCGCATTGTTCCATCAGAGGACAACGTTGTAAGATGAACATACAAAAATCAATATATTTAAGTCAAATGTAATTAATCACTAACGTATGCATTCTGAGAAACGTTATACGAATTATTTGAAGAATGTAAAAATAAAAATAGAAGAATAGATTTAGAGAGAAACGAGGTAAATAAATTAGCCTGTGATCTGATAAATTTCATTGCATTTTTTAACAAAACATAAACCTATGACTCAACCGTAAATTAATACTATAATTAGTCTTCAAATAAGTAATTCCTAAAAATAAAAATAGAAGAATAGATTTAGAGAGAAACGAGGTAAATAAATTAGCCTGTGATCTGATAGATTTCATTGCATTTTTTAACAGAATATAAACCTATGACTCAACCATAAATTAATACTATAATTAATCTCCAAATAAGTAATTTCTTATTCTGAAAATATAATTTATAGAATGAACTATGATTTTGTGGAAATACTATCTATGTATGTGGCAAACTTTGTACTTATTGTAAAAGTTCTGTGAAATTTATTTAACAAAAAATAAAACACTCAGCCTTCATAATGTAATGTGTTTTATTAAATGTGTATTTCTTACTTGCGCGAACTATTGCTGATTTACTTGTACTGTATTACATATTTGTACGAAAATACAACATAATATTTTACGTTTCATAATGGTGAACGCAGAATCGGAATGCACTATCACCTTAAGAGAAAGTTTAATACGCGTTTAATATTAAAGTTTCACGAAACTAACTCTTATTTGAATAGTTCTCGAACTAAAAGGATTAATAAAAGTTAAAGTATATATTGATATTCTGTAACGATCCAACGGTCAATGTGCTTATCCATTTTGTAGTCGTTCAGAATTTTCTTAGAAACTTGCCACGTTGTCTGAATAAGTAAAGAAACGAAGCTTACTTATCTCAGAATCAGAATAAACACGAATAAACGTTTTTATAGACGGAAATTGTTACTCCAATAAATGCAATTTGTGCATAACGAATATACATAGAATTGTTTTTAATTTTATATATCAGAATAAACTTTTTAATATTCCTTATCTGCGACTGTCTTCTAAGAAACGATGTCCACTTTCAGTGGAGATGATTGATACAAAAGGATGATATAATATCTCTTAAATACTATCGACATCTGAAATCGCGTCAAAAGGAAAGGATGAATATCATTCGTTCCTTTCTCTCTTTTCGTCGCGTCTCGTTTAGCAACTTTCCTATCAGAGAGATTTTATGCGAAAGCCTTTACTTCATTTGTATAACACTTTTTCTATAAACTACTTTTAATTATCTTCTGTCTCTAATTACTTTTTCTACAATTTAAATCCTGTCGCGTAGAGAAAATAAATTTCGTGTCGCGATCGTTTCCAGCAAGATATTACGCGCATGACAATTCGTTGTAACGTTACTAAAGTGTAATTTCTCTGATTCCTAACGAATACGAATTATAACGAATCCTTTGAGACGTTACGACAAAATAAATCAAATACGTATATACAGTAGCATAAAATTATAAAAATAAAGTACGATTCGGTAAGATTGAAGAAAATTGAGAAGGAGATTGGGAAAACTGTTGGACTTTTTCCGGAAAAGATGGAGGGTCGAACGCGTACCTATTTGGCCCTTCCAGGCATGTCAATCAATTCGAGAGAATCGATAAGCAATATCGCGGTCCGGTGATTGACCCATAGCCACCGCGGTCGTCGAAATTGCATGCGCTGTACTTACCAGCGTTTTTATGGCACGACTAGCGCAAAGAAGCGTACGATATCGTGGCCGGCATACTGACTATTGTTAATAACTCGCCCTGTCTACTCTTGATTCATCCCATGGCTCAGACGTGCAAAATTGGCTGATCGTAAATAGGAAATGGTATTCGTACGGGTACATCTGCTCGCAAAAGTATCTGAATGCTATTGAAAACTTTGATGTGCGTGTTGTACGTGTCGTGTAGAACATTTCCATATTTTTTTAACCATGTGAGAAGATCATGATTGTATATGATTGTATTGATAAAATCGGGAACCAATCTGAAAATTTACGTAGACGTTTTTCACTTCAAATTCTGACTGAAACGTTGAGTTTTAATTTTTAATGCGTTGAAGATAGGATGTAAGTTCAAACGGAGCGCCATGGAAACGAGTAGTTTAATCCACATTATTGTTGATCGCGTGAAAAGAACGCTATCATACATAAATACAAACCTTTTGTTAGCGTTAGAGAAAGCCGTCAAATATCCGCATTACTCAATTAATTGCATTATTTAATTATGGAAGTAATTATGCTCATATCGCTGGTTTTGTAATTAGACCGCGGATATTTGTGCAAATTCATATTTTTACCAAGGCAAATGAAGAAATAGAACCTGGGCAGAAATTCGTTTAGTTTATTAAATGTTGTGACAGATTGTGCAGACTTTACATATAGAACGCTGTGCGCGTTCGATCTCCTATGAATGAATAAAAATCTGCAGTCTAATTATAATAAATTTTTCGAAATTTTATTAGTATCGAATAAAGTCACGATGGTCGTAAATTGGCAAAATTTAAAACCATTCTGAACGTGTATGTGTACATGGAAGTTCCATACGTTTATCGCAAACATATACCTAATGAAAAATGAGTATACGACATGAATGGTGGATCTTGAACGTACAACCAGTGTTAAACGTACTCTCACTACGTATTATGACTTATGGGTGTAGCGAATAATTGGCTATTCAAATACTTTGACGATCTTCGCGAACTGTACGCTTGCAGCAAACGTTGGGTGGAACGGAAAGTTTCGCTTTTACTGCCAGACTTAAGCATGTGTTTTCTCCTTTAGGTATATTGTTTTCAATCGATGTATGGTCCATTCCTTTCGATCGCTTGCCGCCACCTTCGTGGCAACTTCGTTATTCCATCGGCGTAAAACTGTTTAGTCTTCTGAGAGAAAGAAACGCTCCAATTTGCTTTTACAGTCTTCCAAAGAAGACAAGTTCTTATCGTCGAAGTAGTTTTGTAACGAGCGAAATAAGTGAGCGTGCAAGACGGGGAGAACGCCACGGATGGCGTGCAACATCTCGCGCGAGCTACGCCAAATTTGTCCTGTGACGATCGACACACGTGGTCTTGCGTTGTCTTGAGAAACCACGTTTCAACTTGCCGCAGGCCAACGAAAAACCAGTATCTCCAAAAATGTTTGCTTTATATTCTGCAACTGTTTGTTAACTAATCAACGATGCAACGATACAGCAATAGTTGACAGTGGTTTTTTAAACTCAGATCCAGCTACGACAAATTGAACTTTCTGTCCAATTCAATATCTTCCAACTTGTACGTACATTTTCAAATCCGTTTCAGACGCGGCCAATCCAATCACGATAGTCGTGTCTCGTTACAGCGTTAGTGAAATTCCTAAATGTTTTCCGTATAGTACGAGGTCAAATATTAACCGGTACGTGCGTGGCACATTTCCACAGTGTCACGTATCCAAATGGATCTGCGTGAGACCTCAAAAAGGGGTGTCTTAAAGACGTTCCACTTCACGTGCTGCTCTGTTTCTTCGGTAGATAACGCAATGAGCGAGCACGTCTTCGGTTGCACAAGGCATAATTATTGGATTTACAACCGTCGAGGGCACAAAAATCTCTGGATTTTTGCGTAGATCGCGGCTAAAGTTTGAGAATGAAACATTTTCGAGAAACGTTTGAGACACACCTTATCCGCGACAAGTAACGCCAGCAAACATCGAAGCAGTTGGGAACCGATCGAGCACGGTCGCATAAAGAACGACGAAATTCGTTGGAAAGTTAATATTTGTCGTAGGAGCGTGGTTTCCATTATTCGGAAGGAGTTAAAGTTCCGCAAAATCACGACCACCGAAGGAGGCGTTAGGATGAGAACGTTTCAACAACAACGAAGACGTAGAGTAATTCGCGTGCGATTGGCTTCTGACCCAGCTATCCACTTTCTGCGAAACTGGAGCGAAAAAGTTAGCAATCCGGCGGGCAAAAGCGCAGAGAGAAAGGGAGAGAGAAACGGAAAACACATAGCAAAATAACCCAATAGTTCTTCTTCAGACATTATACCGAAATATAAATGTGCAAAGTCTGGTTTACATTTGACTGACTCTCGCACGTAAAAAGTACACTCTCACACACATAAAAAGTTTCTAGGAGCGGTTGAATACTTGCAGCAGCCACTGTAAATGTTCGAAGTTAGGCTGTATACCCAACTTATTCGCGGAATGAAGCACTCTTAAAATCCTGCGGACTCGGTGTTCCGGTTACATAAATTTTTGCGTGAAACGGATCGCGATCGATGGCCGCGCCCAGACTGCGGGAAGTTTCAGGGCGCAGTCAAGCATCGAATCGTTTGACATTTGCGAACCGGTCAGTTAAATGTCCCGACATTTCAGAGCCAACGCCTCCAAAGTGGCTCCAACCGTATGCTCGCGAGCGTTACCAATCGCTAATTACTGTTCGATCGGTGATCGCTTCGACTAATCACCATATTCGCCAAGAAATGCGACGCGGAAAGTGGAAGCTGAATGCCTGGCCCATAGTTGGCCTCGATAACCATTCGGTTTACGAAAGCTCAAGTCGTCCGGATTCTATCGTCGCTTTGCGGCAAGCGCGACAGCTATTCTATGCCATTAACGTTACGATGCGAATCCGAACCGACCCAATCGGGCGTTTCGTTACTACGATACCTCGTAGCCGTTATATCGGCGATAACGTCGTGGCTGCGGTTAGCATTCGGTTTAATTCTGCATTCACGCAACGATTCGAGTTCACGTCATTCTGACCGACGAATAGAAATGCTCTCGGTGAATAATTGACTTCGTTCATTGTGCCCGATAGGAGGAGCGTCGTTACGTTGATTAATCAGTTAACAACGACCATTCGAACGACCAACTGATAAGTTTAATGACTTGCATGCGATCGTGTTAATGTACGCGCGTGTATTTATCAATTGGTCGAAGTTATGGTTCAATAAACAGACCTTAATGCAATTCGCAAGCTCGATGCATGCGTAGTTGGCGTCGACAGTTAATAAATTTTAAGGAAGTAGTTTACTCGGTTGAATATGCGGTTTTATAAACCAATACTGGATTGACTGTGTCAGTTACGACGCTATAAATCCAGTCTGTAAGAATGTATCTTCTACAAATTCGATTTAATAAAAGTATTAGGTTGTCCGAAAAGTTTCTTTCGTTTTGTAAGGAAATAACGGATACACTACGTTCTCTGTTTTATATTATTTTTATCGAAACATGTATGGTCGTAATAATAGAAATAGAACAAAATGGATCGTAGATGATTCAGTAAAATAATATAAAGCGAAAAAAGGTTGTGCGTCTATTATTTCTCATACAAAAGGAAAGAAACTTTCGGGACAACCTAATAGTTTTTATTTGCCGCGAGTTCTAGATATCTTTCGTTAGTATCGTTATAATTTTACAAGAATCTTACGATTTATCATCGAGAGAAATATTTGTTACTTGTTTTTTTTTTTTACAGCTTCCAAGTTATCGAAACTTTTCCTATGTAAACAGATTTTTAAAGATTGGAAATATAAAAATTTGTTTGCGTCAGATCTGACGAGCGTTAGTGAATGGGAAATAAATTTCAATTTCCGTTTCAATATCCCCGTTCTCTTTTTCCCTTTTCTTTTATTTTTTTTATTTTTTATTTTTTTTTTGTTTTTCTGTTATTACATTCGATTCTGCTTTTGTCGAAAAAGATTTTTTCTATACAAAAAAATAATCTTCTACTTTGCAATCCCTGCTGCGTTATATTTCATATTTTTGGTCCTGCGAGTCGTTATTATATATATATTATCTCTACCAAACAATTCATAATAAATTGTTCCATGTATGCTCGTAATTTTTTGTCATTGAATCAGTTTAATACCTCAAAAGCGTTTGATAATTTTATCTGCCAAGCAAGTAGTACAAAAAATCATTTTTCTGTCGCTTTTTGAAAAACTCATTGTTATTTCTGATTTTCCTCAGATATGTCGTTTAATTATCACCAGACTGCGGATGTTTATGCATTTTTCGGAAATTTAAGATTCCAAAAATCTACAGACCGCGTATGACATGCGAACATATGTACAGTATTTAAAGTAGACCACTTAGTATGATATTTAATGGACGGAACAAATTTTTACTCTTCTGGATTTCACTGCTTTAATTATGTTCATAAATATATATAAAGTTGCATAAATATCCGCAGTCTGGTGGTCACGAAGCACATCAAGTATCATTCTGAATCAAAGGAATAAACCGAAATCTGTTCTTGGTGATTTTAATAAGAAATTAAATTAATCGAAATGTTTTCTCACTATTACGTACTAAAATCTTCATTGTGCTCGTAATTCGTAATAGTTAAACTTCAACGTTAGACCATAGGAATGATTTGGACGAAGAGTCTCGAATTTGTATCTGATATAAAATACAGACAGAGACGCGCGTCAGCGACTTATTCGGTTACATCTTGCACTTTATAATTCACTGGTTACGCTTCGAACTTAATCTGTTTTCACGGAAATGCGTATCTTGCCTCCAACATTCGAGCCACAAATTCAAAGTTTAAACACAGTGTTACGGATAGGTGATTCTGAATTTTCTTCGACGAATTCGGTCTGCGCCAGAAACTTTCGTTAAACGTCCCTCTTTAGACTAAAATTCTCAGCACGAAGTTCCGCAAATCATTGCGGCGAGTACGACGAGTGGAACACAGCCCGCCAAATGCAGAACGAACGTATATTGCTACATCTGTTGCACTGTGATCAAGTTGAAACTCACGTAGCACGGAGTGTCTCATATAAACTATACAACTATCCATTGCCAACTTCTAAGAATATTTCCGAATATCTAATTACCAACAGCAGTATCTTACTCCGGCTTTACTTTGTTAGAAACTGCAGAAACTACATTACGAACAGTTTTATGGAAGCAGCGATGAGCTATTTATGGGAGCAACGTAGCGGACAAAATTTACGCAGGTACAATAGGACAGTCAGATTCCGGAAAAAAAACGTCGTGTTGTACGAAACGAAGAATCAGTGCAAAAATAATGGCTAGGTTCGAATAATCAATAAAAATACTTTATATTATTTCTTCGTGACCAAGGGAAAAAACATGTTTGCTAAAACGATCAAACGTTAATTTGAAGCATTAGAATCTTGGCTGGTGTATAAATAAAATATCTCTGAAACGAATATTTAAGCAATATATCGTTTGACGCAAAGTGTCGTCACCAACTCCGTGGATTTCTTCCTCTTCGAAGTTCTAAGATCCAAGTTCACCACAATGGTACGTGATTTTCACGCCAGCGGTTGCTTGTCGGATTAATCTCGAGTAACTTGTTCTGAATGGCAAGCAAACAGATAGACGGTGGCGAATGATCGAATGGTCTCTTCGTGAGCACCGAATGATGTCGAAGACCCTAGCCAGATGATTCTGAGGAGCGTCGAACGATTCTCCTAAATACTCAGTGGAAATCTCAGTTCTCGTCTCGATACGATAATCGACGTCGTGAATCAGCCGATCCCTTAATTCGGTTCAGATAATAGAGGCCGTTGAATGATTATAGCACTAATTTTTACTTTACTCTAGACTCGATGTCTACGTTTTCAAATCTCTGTTAACGTTGGTTCAACGATCGTAAGTAGTTGGCAAATTAAAGCAGATTCCGTTTAGAAATACAATTAGAGTTTCTTTCTTGGAAAGTTTAGTGTTCAGAAAAGTAATTTGGTCGAATCGAGTTTAGCTGAGAAGTGGGTATGATGTAAAGGTACAAGTAACGAAATTTATTATACGAGCAATATTATTTCTAACGCGAGACAGTATATTTCTATAAACGCCACGCCTCCTATTCTTCACTCCACGTCATCCTTCGCGGTTGGTTTTCTGAAATATTAGTTTTTCTTCCATATAGTTTCGTGAAAGAAAATCGAATGATAAATGATTGAAAGATTCCAGCTACAATAGCTTGGAACGCAGATCATATATTTTTATTTTCAAAACATTTGCAAATAAAAATATATATCGAAAGCAACGATATTCGTCAAGAATACAATGTCGATAGGTCATGATATATTTTAGTCACCTAAAAATTACTTGGCTGGCAAAATGTATTTTAGGTTTACGCGAACCTGCCTTTATTTATATTTCTATATTCCGAAGTCGACATATTAAAATCCAGTAATTGGATTAATATAAAATGGATTTTACGAAATGTCACGTATCTATCTGAGAATGATGTTGTCGATCGTCATAAGCTCTGATTAGCTGGCGATAACGCGGAACAGACAGCGCCGTTATCGCGACAGGGCCCACCAGTCGTGCAGCAATATCGTGCCACACCCATGAGCAAAATGCACTGTCAGTTAACGGTCGTTACTCCTGATAATCACATAGCGTTTAATAGCGATATTCCGACCGTTGCACGTAGCGACACTATAATCTTTGGATATGAGAATATTGATAATTTCGACGTCAATTTAGTTACAATGATTCCTCGCTTTAATGCGTCTCTTCCTTATGCCATCGTATTTTACGAAAGCACTAAAGCAATTTGCGAAGCAAGAGCGAATATCTGCTCTGATAAAATTATATCATACAGAAACATTGCATTTCGAAAAACAAAATTGGCCCTCGCGTGTAAAGAATCATACGATATTCCTTTATACCTTGTAGGTTTCATAAGTAACATTTTCGTCTATTATGCGAGATAACGATTGTTACGTCCCGTGAGCCTACCGTATATTATAAACCATCCTTCGGTATAGACCAGCCGTATAAACGTATCTACTCGGATCCGCAATAATCCTAAGGAACCGTTGTAAGATTTCACCTCTTTCTTTACTGTCAAGGCCCTTAATTGCTAAAAACACAGGGAGATTTTCTCATGTACAATGTTCAAAGGCCACTTCCACCTGCGAACGACCGTTGGTGAGGGGTGGCCAGCTCACTAGTTCCTTATAAATTTCACCGTCACAAAAGACACTTCACTTGCTATTAACTCTTAAATCTGAACACATCTCACTGGTTACTAACTCTTCGATCTAAACAAATCTTCGCTTGCTACTAACTCTTCGATCTGAACACATCTTCGCTTGCTAATAAATCTTCAAGTAGGAGACACCTTGATTTCAATCCCGCAACGACTAGGAAAGCTCGTTAATTGCATCGCCAGGTCCAATTCCCGTCACATCAAACAGCCGGAGCAACTCTGCATCAGAAACTGATCACACATCGAAACCAACCGTGATCACTAATCAAGAAGACCGTGTTAAACAGTTGAAACTGAAACGGAAATCGTTCAAGAGAGAATTAGAATCGTTTCAAACGACACTTAATACCTATGATGAAGAAGGGTCGTTAAACGTCATTCGAAATCTTTTATACGACCTGGAAGAAGAATATGTCGTATTTAAAGAAATCCAAAGCGAATTGGACGATATAGACGACGGTCGGACAATGCAGGAACGCATTGACTTGAAAAAAGAATTTAATATATATAAAGGACGCACTCAAGATATGATAGAAAATATAACAATGCGGATAATCGGGTCTCTAGACCTGAAGAAAGGGAAAATCTCACCAGGCCACAAACTGTCTCAGAAATTGATCTCCTCTAATCTGATGCAGAGCGTTCGTTGCCCTTTACCCGAGGTTTACAACGTGGATAGTATGGTGCTGAGTTCTGTCCGGGGCACCAATGTCAGCTTCGAGCCGAAAACCATGGCAGAGTCTTCGAAATCGGCGATGGTCGAGAATCATTCTCGGAGACAGGACGTAACAACGGTGATACACGAAATAGAGAAGGTTGATAAGACAACTTGGATTGTACAGTGGCTAGTAAAAATATTTGTACGCTATTGCATTTACTCTAACATTTACAGATTGTAACATACGCATAATTAAGTTCGGGTACTTTTTCTTACTAGTATCACTTACTATACATATGATTATATTACTTTACTCATAATATATAGTATATGGCGACTCAAGATTCTTTAATTAACAAACTAGAAATAGAAATGGGATATTCCTTTATATTATAAAATAGAATATTCGTCATAACGAAATTCTAGCTATCAAATTCATCTATTCCTGCTTTATTATCCACGTGACTCATACTTTCACAGAAGGTAATTGTGCTTAAATCAGAAGTCATAGGGAAACGTGTTAGGGAAGCGGAAGAAATTCAGCATCTCGGTTTATCCGTTCCCTGTTGAACCCTTCAATTATTCCGTGACGTCAAATAAGGAGCGTAGCTTGCTGGCAAATCAAATTACAAGATCGTTTCACGAATGCGTCATACGTTGGAAGTTGAACAGGATCGTGGTGATAGTGTTCTCTTTATTCCCGATATTAGACAAGATCCAATTTACCGTGAGTTCGGAAGGTGTGTCAACTATCAATATAGAACAATATTGACCCAATTGTACCGTGGAAGGCAGTCTGTGTGCTAACGTACTATAAACCCGATAGATCCTGTTGTTCGTGGCCGGAAACGTAACTCGGAAACTCGGGATTAATAACGGCGGAACGTGTCGCAGCAAGATAACTATCTAAGACATTCTACTTTCCGTAACCAAGGCACACAGTGATCTGGATCGAAGATTCGGAAATATTTTGCCAAAGATCAACTTTCTCGAAATTGCTATTCTGGAGTTGCATTTGTATCGTTATTGTGTTCTTCGTGTTTAATTAAGACCGTAATGTACTAGGATGATCAGAACGAGCAGTTTGTAATTTCTTGTAGAAATTTTGTAAATTGATCGGCGGTACATTTTGGGAGTTTCGAATTACACGAATTATTATACATTTATTAATTATTTTGAATATCATCCAGTTTGAAATGCAGAGCTTGTCTTGTACTTATCACTTTCTTATTGCATTCTACATATTTTGACAGTATATTTTACATTTTATGTCGTTTTATGCTTGGTTACAATTCATATATTTCATATGCATACATTTGAAAGCAATAAAATCGAGAAACCAAGGAACCGAATGAGACATTCGTTGTTTAAGATATTCTTCTATTCATCCTATTTTACAAGTTCCTGACAATACATAATTATTAATTGCTTCAGCTCGCGTGTAACGTTGATTCTCTATATCTCATGGATAATATAAATTTTTGAGAAAATTTCCGTCATACCTGTTTAAAATCATTGAGTAGCAGTAAACTCTCGAACCAGAGAGTGATTCGTTCGGATCAATGGATCAACCAAAGTACCCTAGAGTACTTTCAAGAGCACGCGTGAACATGATCTTCCTTTTAGGATTAAAACGAAATATACGACCAAAGAGTGTCCGCGACAGATTTAGACAAAACTCGACTGAACGCTCTATAATGAACTACATTTTCTGCCATTACGCAAGTCTTCTACTGCCTCTCAAATCGTAACAAATCTTAAAGCCACTCGCGCGAAATATTCCATATTCTTGAAACGCAAACAACGAGTGACAAATCGATATAGTCCTTTAATCGCAAAACGCGTGTTAATTTGTTCGATGCTGATACTTGCGTTTCACGTCACCTTACTTAAACGCGTCGCCTTCGATATTTCATCGATGGGAAAATTCAGTTTTAATGGAATAAATTATCATTACAGGTCACGCTCTCCATTTCCATTCTCATCAGCCTTCACGTGTTTTTCCTGCTGGTAGTCGAGATCATTCCACCTACGTCGCTGGTCGTGCCGCTGCTTGGAAAGTACCTGATATTCGCCATGATACTCGTCTCGATAAGGTAAGTGCTCGAAACATATTCCGAATAATTCAAATAGTCGTCTGTTGGCACAGACTTCTCCGCTATATCGCACTGTACAAAGGTTCCAACATGATCTTCGAGCGGCGCAAGTTTCGCATTTGCCCGGAAACACGTTCACCGAGTTCGCCGCGTATTTGCGGTTGCATCCAAGCAGAAACGTCAAGTGGTTTGCAGACAAGCTGCAAACTTTACCTTCGTACAAAAAATATTTATTCGTTCCCAGAGATAAATACGCTGGCAATCGAAGTTTCTCTCGCTTCCGCGAACCAACTAAATCAAATTTAGTTTATTGTAGCGACTCAATTTTTCCGATTGAGTTTCGCGCAGGCGTAAATCTCGCCGCGTTCACCGTCATTTGCTTATCGCTCCTCTGTATAATCGCGGTCCTAGTCGCGTTCATAAAATCTTGAATTTGCATAAGCATCTGCAATCTACCAATAACGGTAACATAGCCAGCGTAACAGATGCATAGTCACCGATTAATAGGTATTCTAAACTCGTATTTTAAGCGTCCATTGATAAAATCTCTGACTCCTGAATTTGAATTGCGTCGTTCGAGATATTGTTTAATACGCTCTGCTTCTATTCTTGTACCCTGCTATTTGTCGTTATCGGTGGATCTGGAGTTCTGTTGGCAGATTTTTTGGTAGGGACGAGAGCGGACTTTGAAAGCGAAACTCACCTGGAGTAGGGAAATTATTGCTTAACTGTGATTTTCTTAAGACACTAGAGAACGCTTCAAGTTGCCTAAGATGCGATATACCTCGGATCTTCCTGTATTTAGTGGTACTCGGGTGGTTTTGATCCATTTTGGTCAGCCTGAAGACTCGCAGATACTTGTGGCGACATGTCGTGTTCAGCCCGTGAGACTGAGCAGCATCACTGTGCAAAACTTCATTGTATTATCGAGCGTTGAAGAAATAGATCGTTTCAGAACAGGTTTCTTAAAATTCTTTCTAAAGTTTTCTGATTGTACTGTATTTTTATTTCATATAATGACTCAGCTTTGATAGATTATATACGGAACTAAGAAACGCTGAATGGAATTAAAAACTACATGTAAAATCAGTTATTTCAAGCGGAACAACGTGTAGGGCTAATGTCTGTGCCATTTATGTTACTTCTGCATTTTTTGATCCTTATCGATCGAGGATTACTCGAGTGCAAATATCATGTCTATTAAGTTTCAAATATTTAGTGTTTGTTTTACAAGCGAATGACGTTATAATGACACAACAGAATGAGAATATTATGCCAAGCTATAGCTACGATGAATAAATAAATCGCAGCAAGTTTTGTTTTCTATGCTATACATATCTTTCCATCTCCAGGTGTATTAGCTTAACTAATCGTAACATGGTTTTTATCGAATAAATCGTTCCTATACAGCTAAGATAAAGAAGAAAACTGCTATAGAGTTTAAACGTTAATGAATGTCGAAACGAAACGACGTTTCAAGAAATTATCTTTAATTGACTCAACTGTAAACACTGGCACGCAATATCTTGCCTATAGTCTAAATTACACTTTAGGACTAATTAGGACTAGACTTTGGATAATCTGTAAAAGTGACGTATGCTGATGAGGATTCTTAAATTGAAAGTAATTAACTTTAATTTATCACATATTTATGCAAGGACAAAGAGGGGAAAAGCAATATAGTGGTTTGACAATTTTTTAACAAAATGACAGAATAATTTTAAATGTTTGCACAAAATATCTCAAACCGGTGATGCAAGCTTTATATCGTAGGGTACCAATTGAAAACTTAAATGGCCTTACGGAAAAGATCTTTAGGGCAAAATAACATTACTCATAGTTGCACACTTATAAGCAGTGTTACACGAGTCCCTTCAAGTAGCGTAACTTGGTCCTGACTGTTTTCCTAAAACCATAAGTAAAAGATAAGAGATATTTAGGTGCTTCTATTTACATAGATATGGCAACATGTATGCATATACGTGGTAAAATAAATATACATGTATTATGTGTATAATACAATGTATAAAAATTAAAAAAAAAAACAACTGATCGAATAATAATGAATAGCCTGATTAAAAAATAACGACAGAATAATAATAACTAAATATTGCAAAAATTAAGCAGCCTAGTCAAAAGGATATTCTTTTAAAAAGTAAGAGAAAAAATAAAACCAAATAAAAATGATTTATTTACTGCTGAAACTACTCGATGTCTTTATTCGATTTGAAAAAGTATGTACGTAATGTCGTTGCCGGTTTAAAGAGGTTTTCGAATATTTGATATCGAATCTCTTAGAGAATCTCGCAGTCTATGAAATGTTTCGCTGTCAACGTATTTCACCCTTTTTCCCACTTTTCTGGTAAGCGTCGTTCATCTTCGTGTATAGAAGCAAACATCTCTACATATTACATGTACACACGAAACGTCTTGAATTATCGAGAGGCAGAAACAAGTAATGTATATTCTTGACTTGCTACTCGATTTCAAATTGAATTTGCCGGAAGCATACATACGAAGATTCGAGTTCTACTAGCGAACTACATTTACAGATTTTCACTTCGAATTCCAATTTCTCCCAAGCATTGGGTTTGAGATATTTGTTTCTCAGCTGAGGAAATTCTTGGGCTAGTAATTCAATGTTCTAGCAAAATTGTAATCAACTACTGAAGGTCAAAGGAAATGATTAATAATTTCGCGATCTACAAAGTTACGAAATGAATTTTTCATTTTCGGAAGCTCCGAGAAGATTATTTTGCAATACATTTTGCATGCTTTGTTACAAAGACAAATTACGAATTACACATATGTTATTTTCTTAAACTGTTTTGGTTTCAAATTACAGATTTCCAAAAATTAATAAACCAAGTTACAAATCACCGATACAGGTTTGGGAAGTGAAACATTCTACATATGATAACTGAAAAAAGGAACCCAATTTCTGCTGTTTAATCTGATTCTTGTTTCGTCCATATAGACTTATATACATATATAATTCACATCTGTGTTTCAAATAACAAAATTCAAGATAAAATAACAAATGGAATAGTTTTTCATACGATGCAGACGTTAAAGCAAACTAAAGTGCACGCCATAGAAAAATAATCTGGTACGTTTATCATACAGATAGGTAGAACCCACTGTCTTTCGAAAGTGTTGGCAAAGGACACATTATCTTCGTAATTGGAGTCTCGAAACCCGTGGATTACCATGCATTTGGCAGTGTTTCCAACGCTGCAGCTTCTTTAGCTGCAGAGATATCACGAACCTGAAGTGCTCGTTCATGTAACTTCTCGTGGGCGAAGATCAAGATTGACGTATTTGAGATATTGCACGAAATATATGCCAAGTTAGGAAGATTTGGTTTATTGTGGAATCGAGCATGGACAGCTGGCATCGTGTTTCTAATGATTGCTCGAATTCTATATGTAATCGAATATCGTGAGTGATGTTGCATTCAAGGTTGTCTCTTACATTTTTCTATTTTCCTGTAACTGTATTGAAGGTCGATGCTGGCAAAGTGATGGAACGACTAGCGAACCCTTTGCTTTGAAACTTTCATCTTTAGGCTTTACAACCCCTGACCACTATGAAGTACATGGGGATGACATCTGTCACAGAAGGGGTCACAGAAGGGGTTACGAAAGTTCAAGAAGTCTTCGCGTACCTACGTAGACCTGCTTTAACGTTTACGACAAGCCCAAGCTCCGTGGGATTAAGAGTGAAAAAACAGACTAGTAGACGTGGATTGGTATCGGTATCGTTGCACAAAAATTCAGAAGCATAGAGAAAGGATAGTACAAAGATACAGAAAATAATAGATATGTATAAACGATGTTTCATTATACGTTATACAGGGTGTTTCATTCATTTCATTTCATTTTTATCAAACAGTGTCAACATATTTTATGATTAAGAAGTGATTAAGAAAGAAAAGAATCGAATGTTATTACTAAACATAGGGCCGTAAATGCCTTGTTACAGAGTTGTGACAAAGATAGCAAAATTATAGATGACTGGTCTCTTGTTTGATTCTACATGGAAACGTCGGTGATATTTAACTATGCGAAGAAGTACTCACTGGAACCGGGCATGTGATTGTACGTTCTAACACTACGTACATATGTAGCTGGTATTAACGCTAATTAAAAATTTTAGCATTTTAGTAACAAAGCATTTACGACTCTACGTTCGTGTAATATCTTTCTCTTATTTTTAATTATTCGTAGAATATGCTGACACCGTTTGGCGGGATAAAAATGAAACACCCTGTATTTGTAACGTATAATGATATTCACTGTAAATACGTATGTTATAAACAACATTTCGTTGCGTATGAACATTTTTCTATCCTGAATGTTTTATTTTTCGATTAACTAAATTACGATTGACAAAATGACGCAAACAGCAGGATTATATGTATTCGTTCGAGCCACAGAAAATCCGGCGCAACAACCTCTTGAATTTGGCAGTGAAGAAAACGACACACAGCACTGTTCGAGTATTTTTGTTCGATTAGTAAGAACAACGTTCAAGATTTTGTTTCTCCGTCGATTCACCGCCTCGACACGTTATTCTAAGAACTATTTGATTTACCGCTTACTATCGATACATCTTACAGAATCTTCGAAGCACGTCACGTTCACCGACTTTCTCCACGGCGGGTGGAAATTAAGGTTTTCGCGTAAAACTCTTCTCACAGCCTGATCAGGCAATCCCACGGCGAGAACATGTTGAATACCTCGATGTTCCAGAGAATTGGTAATGGCTTTCCCCGGTGCTTCAATATCCCACTATCTCCGAACCCTGTAGATTCCAAGTAGCGGTTTCATTTTTGAGTCTGTGCCTCGTGCTTTTGAAATTTCGCAGTCCAAAGTGTGCATATATATAATGATTGTCACAACGTGTTCCATTGTGCACCGTGATAATGACTGTTTCAGGCTTTTCCAGCCAAACTTTTTCGGTATATTTTATGGGTATAAATAAAAGAAAGAATGTTACGTAAATACACAGTGGCTCGCTATAGTCTGTGAACACTGATCGCAGAGAACTTTATATCCATTTTGTACGCGCTACACGTATAGAATATTTGGAAATTTTATTAGCAACGTGCTACGACGCTGTTTTGCCTGAATTGGTGTCTTCAGTGTTCGTAGAACGCAAGGAAGATATTTTTGAATTTACGAAAGTAGAAACAATGGGCTTATTTCTCTAATATTTAACGTTTAATGTACTTTAACGAAAGGAGGGATTGTTTTAATAAGAGGAGAGACAAAAGGAAATTTGTTAAGAAGAAAATGAAAATATTATTTTATATCTTTCCTCTAAATTTTTAAATAAGGAGATTAAATCAGCGGGTATAAACTGAGGATTAAAAACTTTTTTTTCCCCGCAAGCACGTCTCTCCGTTAAAAACATTTTTAAATATTACTATCAGAAAATAGACAAAGATATGCATTGTGTATCTCTCCGTATCAAACAGCGGAAATAATAACTGTATCCGAGGCTCGAAGAATATTTCCTACAGACTTAAATTACAAGAATGCTGCGGATATTTCTTCACAAAATTGCAAAACACGCGCGTAATATGAGAAAATACATAAAATATCGAAAACATAGTGTTTTCTGTAATACCTGGTAAGCAAAATAATTTTCCACCTTAAGAAAGGCTTAACTTTTTTAATTACATTGCCAAAAATATGAGTTTCCATAAGAGTCCAGTCAATAAACTCTGTAAAACTACATACTGCCATATAGCGTGATATAAAATTACCTTGTAAATTTCCATTACAATGTAGAACAATGCAATGTAAACTGCGTAAATCGTAAGATTTACCTCTGTTACTGGGATTAGCGTAGAGGGAACTATACACGTGCGTTTTATTGCCACGCCAGTGATTTGCCTCTACAGCGTGGGATTTATGGCCGAGTTGTCCCCCTTTCGATTTCCCGCTATTCGTCGTTTCGCCTTCTACGTCGTTTCCTCCGTACCGCCTCGTCTTTCTTATCATCAAAATTTTGTGTCACATGCCGGATATATGTAGGTATCTGCTCGCAATTCCAATTTAATGGCGCGATGTTCTCGTGTCGAGTGATCAAACCGCGGGACTTTACACTGTCTGATTTAACGCTGGTCTTTCTACTTCTCGTGCGGCCGCTGCTTCTGACGATAACACGAAACGACTCAACTTCGATTGTCCCGTATAATATTTTCCAAGTTAACGACTGACGCGTGCCGCGTTCTGCATACACAGCTTCGATTTTATCAGTTTAAATAAACGCACGCGATCCTGAAAAACGACGACGGGACCATTTGGAAATTATAAATGCGCTTTTGACAGTCTGACTAATGAGAGAGAGAGAAAGAGAGAGAGAGAGAGAAAAATATACAGAGAGTGTTAAGCGGAGCTTTAGACTATTACGTGAGAATATTTGCGCGACAGCGATTAATAATTTAATTTATCAGTTTATCGGGTGATCCAACGAATAATCCAAATATTTCAGTGAAACTCAAAGTTCGTTTAAAACAAAGTACAACGAGTGGTTCAAGTCGGAATATTCGCCGCTGCTTTCTACGACTTTGAGCCATCCATCAGGCAAATGATGGTGGGATTCCGTCACGGAAAAATGCTGTGTCTTTAAACGAGATCGATTATTCAGTTGTACGCTCGATATATTAAATATGGGTTGAGCACGTCGTAATTCATCTTTATTTCTGCCATTTATCGAATGCTGCTAACAATAGGTAATAAATCTTGCATTGTTTTTACCAATACGAAAATTACAATAGAATATAATTCAGAATTATTTATCAAGATTTTAAAGAGAATTACGCGTCTTGCGTTCAGAGATCATTTGTCTCTTCAACGTGAAATGTACTAAACGATACATTTACAATATATACAAAATATACAGACCTTTTATGACTCACAATTATTAGTATTTATTGGCATAATATAGCAACCTAGTATGGAAGAAAGACTATTGATTTCGGATACTTAAACTGCAGCGTATTTATACATTACAATTCATTGTACGCCTACGTACAAATAAAAAATAACAAGTATATATATATATATATATATATATATATATATCACAGAAAAAATACAACTGTATTTGCACGTTACAATCATTGCACATACATTTGCAAATAGGAAACATCAACGCTATACGTCACATATAAAATACAACTATATTTGTACTTTGCCGTCATCGTACGCATATTTACAAATGAAGATATATTTATAAATGAAAATATGTGTGTGGTTTGAAACAATTTATCGCAGTTTCAATCGATCACCTGCCAATTTATAAAATAATATCTTTAGAGCAGCTTCTATCGGAAATTTGTACAAACGCTCGAGCTCTCATAACGCGCACAACCGTTTTAAATACTTTCCTCTCAAAAACAAAAGAATGGTAAAATGCAATACGTAATAATAATCGTAATCGCGTGTGAATTTCGTTTCATTTCAATTTCGATTCGTTCGGAAAGAAAAGGATTTTAACACGCGCTTTCGTTTGCTTCTTGTACTTCCTTTTATAGTGTACCGCGTAGAATTAAAATCGCTGATTAGAGTGCCAAAAATTGTAGATACACATGCATGTTTGGGTGTAGAAAAAAAAAAAAAAATGGCGAAAAGACTGGCCCGTTTTCATTCGTTGCGCCGGTTTCATTTTCCTTGCACCTTATCGGTATGCGAGTTGTCGAAAGTCTTCCTGATTATCAAAGTGCGTCATCGCGATATTCAACCGCCAAACAAAAGGTTTTTGTTTTCGGATCTGGGTTATCACACAAATGGACCGTGCGGCTCACCTTATTCTGAACAGGTAGACACGCTATTCGAACGAAACGTTTATAACGCGCATCGCCGATATTAATTCGAAACGAGTGTGTCGATGATCACGTTGGCAAAATTTTCAAAAAATACACGGTTCTCGCAGACGGCATTTTACACGAAGGCTTTTTAATCTGTCTCTAAAATCAAACGAAATATACATATTTCATATATCGTAACGAATCTCATTTTACAATTCGTTACACGTTCATTTATACGTGCAGCGATATTTCCATTATTATATATAGCCAGCGAGCAATATTATAAAAAAAATTTCGAATCCTTATATCGATAAGTTTGTAGCACGCTTGCTACGTTTGCTAATCATATTTCTGTGACACTGTTAAACCTGCATTGCAAATAAACAATATAAAACGCTATGAAACAATAAAAGGTTGAAGACTAAATGTGGACCTTTAGCTTTCCAACCTGAAACTACTATCGGCAGATTTAATTCGCCTTTGTTAATTGCCCATTCAAAGTTCTTATCCAACACATTGTGATCGAACTTACATCATTTGGATTTATATTATAACGAATAGAAATCATTCTTTTATCGCCATTGAAAAATCTGAAGCGCAAACCTTTCTGTAGAATTGAACCACTTGTTCTCCTTCGTGAAAAAATGATTTGAAGAATCTTTTGAAACTGCTTCGTTCTTTTGTAATTTTTTCAAGGTATTTGTACCTTGAACGTGGAGTAACGTAAAGAAATTATCGTATAATAAGCAAGCATACGAAAACGGACTAAATTATTTCATATAATTGTGCGTTCATCCTGGCAACTTTTGGAACTTCGTAAGCCCAGACATCGACATATATGTTCGACTCTTCCTTTACACTGAGTAAACACGTTTGATCTAGCCCGAAACAAGTTTCCGGATTAGTTTCATGCCCGTTCCGCCTAGAGGCGATTATAGTGTGTAATTTAGAGTGCAATTTGAACGCGGGCCACAATTGCGATACTCCGCGAAATTGAGGCCATTAAGTATTACGATACGCTAATTCACCGAATTCAGGAATTTACTTTTCTTCCGAGAAATTGTTCTACGGATATTTACAAGGAAATTCCTATTTAAATTACATCAAAATATCCCGAATTACTTGAAATGCAAATTTATGCAGCTGTCGTTGCCCGTTTGAACTCTAAAGCCATCCTGTCTTTGGTTTTCGAATGCCTCTGTATCTCCTGAATGATACCAATCGACCGATCATCTTACATTCGTTGAACCATCACACTCGTACAAATCGAATTTATGTTTAACATAAATCACGTCGATTTTGAGGTAATTCACGACTCTGTATCTCGGAAAGTAGATTTATTTTTAACACGATAGTGTTTTATTCATTGTCTTCACTCGGCGGTTTTCAGTCGCGAAGAAGGTCTTGATCGCCAAAGTTCAAACGATCAGTCTTAAATCTAGCAAATCAGTTACAGGCAATTCTTTCACGGCGAGCATCTTCTCCGTAAATAGTACACGCTTCATTCGCTATTTCTAGTGCGTTTTTCATTCTTTTGATAAGAGGAAAAGCTTCAAGTGCATCTTATTCCGTTGCATATTAAAGTCGTTCGCAAATCAATTTATTCAAAACATTCGTATGCTTAATTCGGCATCACACGGTGTGACATCTTTTTGTACTTTGAAAGTTATTCGGATGGCCTGTTTCAAATGCATGATTAAATCATACATGCGCCTACCTATTACTACATCACCGTAAATCATCTAAAGATTGAGTTTAACAGTTTAACTTCAATGTTCTGTCAGTAGATAACAAAACCTAGTGTTTTAAGCGTTGCTTGAAATTAAAATGCGATCCCAATATGACACGCGTTAGGAGGTAAACTGTTTTTGCGCGAAACGAATTACTCCTATCAGTGAAGCTTATTACCTAAATTACACTCAAAGTATCTTCCAAGTATTCTCATTACGTAGTCCGAGTATCTCCTTAAGAAATTGATGAATTTTTTACTCGGACACCGAGTAACCGAGAACACGTCGGATCAGCTTAATTAACATTGAAACATTCGTAGCGGTGAGAAACGCGAATGAAACCAGGTATTAACAGCGAATTCTATCAAATGGAATGCGCCAAGCGTGTTTCAACGCTCGAGAGCTGCGTATCCCAACTTTGTACAAACCTGCTGGTTGATTAATGACAGAACACTGACCTCTGGCTGGAAGTAGCGACGTTCGCGAATTTTCACCGCGTTGGAACGAAACTGTCGAAGAAACGCACCCCTGCCGCCCCCAACTCCCGAAGAAGAAAAGAAAGGAAAGAAATAAAAGTGCCGAGTATGAAACGTAAAAAGAAGTTATGCATGTTGCATGTATCAGGCACGCAGAACGCGTTACAGGTTCCGTTTTTACGTGCAGTAAAATAAATACACATCCGACGCGGGAGACAAAGAGACAGCGATAAAGAGGAGGATAAAGTCGGCGAGGGAAGTAAGGGCAGAGAGGACGGAATAAAGGACCAAATGCAGCGAAAAGTCCTGAAAACGTTAATAACGAACGACCGAACGCGGAGACCGAAATCGTTGCGTCCCAGTTTGCCGCACTTTGTTGTCGACTTTAAAATCTTGGTTTTGTACGGCTCTAACAACCGGAACACTCTGTAGCTTTGGAGAAGGTCCAGATCCGTGGTCACTCGCCGTCTCTCTCTTTCTTTCTTTCTCGCTCTCCTTCCTCTCTCTCTCAATCTCTCTCTCTCTCTTGCCTGTCTTTTCTTCCAGTTCATAAAGCTAATGTCTTGCTACATCGTTTTTACAATTGGAGGTCGTTTCTTCGACGTCGACGTGTGTAGGTGGAAGAAACGAAATTTTCATTTCAGGGCCGACCGCTCGCCCTGTCTCTTCGTCTCAACCTCGCCTTAAACCCTTCGCCACCTAACTCGCTATCAACGGCAACAGAACCCCTTCCCTGTTCGTTTCTTGCTTCTCGTGTCTCTACGTATTCCTGTCCTTATTCTTCTTTTCTCTTCTTTTTCTCCTCCTTCTATCGTTCTCACTGCAATCTCCTGCTTCGTTTCTTTATTATACCGTGTGTTTCGTGTTCAACCGCTATGCTAGGGCTTTCTTTACGCTTATTTTATGTAGATTCGTCGTTATGACGTTCTCGAGTGAGCTAGGACGCTGTTTATCATTTGTACGGTATCTCGTCCCATCGTTTTCGGCAGACCGCAGCAGTAGCATGATAGTTGTTCGAAGGATGACGTATTTTAATTCTCCTTGACCGCGGCAACTTCCGGAAACAGTTTGAGACAGTTTTGGATGTCTTTCAAGCCCTGTCCAATGGCGACTTTGGTGGTATCGTGCTTCTTCCTCTGCTGACTTAAGCTCAACGGCCTTGGCCGTGTCATCTCTTCTTTGTCTTTTATTTTATTTTGCAGTATTTGTCCTATTCCTCCGCTTTGTGTTCCTCTGACCCACGTGTTCCCTGGTTAGGTGGGGTTCAACTGCTATACTGCTGCAGTACGATTCCGCAAGTCTATAGTGTCCTAATCACGACTTCGTACAGTAGCGTACTAGGTTTACGGTTCGATCGCGATCTCCTCCGATGAGCCAGCAGAATTTATCCATCGCATCGTTTGCCTTCTGTCTCGTTCTGTGTACATCCTGGTTTCCACGCGAATCTCTCGTCCAAACTTATTCCCAGATAGACTGCCTCCTTCTTACAAAGTATTATTTCCGTGTCTGAAACTCCATTGTACATATGCTAGTCAACTGTCCTAGATGTACTATTGAAAGGTACAACATCATCTAACTAATTCCCTGAACATACTACAAAGGAAGCTCTAGATCTTCTGAAAGAAGATTGATTCATGCAACTTGCTACAGATTTTTTGTTCCTGATCGTTCTTAACGTGGACACTAATAATCTTGAAAGGTGCACGTCACCCTAAACACGCAATTAAAAGAAAGAACAAGATAAAAACAACTCTGATCGGCGTAACCCGAATTTCATACGTCGATACGCAAGCATTGGCCCCGTAGGAAACACATTCGATGTCCACGAGGACTTCCAACATTTGTTCTGACTTCTCGGTCGACTCCTGGTCAGTAGCAGACTAGACAAGTAAGAGGTGATCGGCGAAGGTAATTACGAACTAGATACATAGTTGCAAGGTAGTCAGGAGCGAATATTATTCCGCATTTGTTGGATCCGATGCGTATATCGTAAAGAGCATGGGTCCCACTACGCTGACCTGAAATATCACGAATCTTTCGTATTCGCCGATTTCAAAGGTTTCATCCAGCATTTCAACGAAGAAGGTGTTTTATTCGTCATTTTTCCAATTTCTGGAAATCGTTCTCTCCCTTTGAAAAGCCTGTTAATGCCGTCGTAATGAACGTCCCGCGCGATTGATACCGACACTAAAGCGAAACAATGGTGCCGCCGATCGATCGTGTGCATCCTGGTTACGCTCCTCAGCTACGCGCTCTGAGACAATGCAAATGAAACGGAAGCCGTGTCTGCCGCGGCAGGAAAAAATTTATGAGCATTGTCCGTGCTTACCGCGCAAGCTGATTCGTCGAATAAAGCAGAAGATGAACGCCAATGGAAACGTAGATCGATGCTGAGGACGAAGGTGGACCTGCTGCCGGGGATCAATTTAATTTGACGCTGTTCGCCGATGATCCCGTGAATAGGGACGGACGAGTATTCTTTCAGGCCGATTGTTCCTCCCCTTCCCTCAGCGCGGTTCTTCATCAAAATTTTTTCGCGTTCAGCGAGGATCTTTCACATTGTTTGCGCGTTGAAGGGAAATATGCCTTCGCGTTAAAGTCCACGATGAATCGTTGAATCGTTGATCGACGTTCGAATCGGATCGTCGCGCGAGGAATGGCTGACTTGACAAAAGTCTAGAATCATTGGGAATTCAGTGACCACGTAAATGTCCCAGTGGGTTACGTTTATTACGCTTGGATTTTGCTCCGTTCGAGGCTAATTTAATTTAGTAGTAGCAAAGGTTAATTTGGCGGTAGGAAAATTTAATTTAGTTCGATGATACGTTGGATACAAATGGAAATTGCGCGTTGAAATAATTTACAGATCAGGATAGTATTCGGTTGCGCTTCCTGCGCAATTTTTAACGTCGACGCAATGCGATGAAGACCGTTTGCGATATGGATACTGCTTTCGAAAAACCGGATAATAAGAAAATGAAACGAGAGAAAGAACAGAGTTAAGGATAAAACGAATAACCTGCTATTAATGCGAGATACTTCGATTGAGGAATATAGACCAAGAAGCTATTAAAAAATTTCTTCTTCTTATATCACCTATACTTTATACGATTTCGTTCTTTATTTAAAATTGATCGTTCAGTTCGTAACAAGTTCGTTATTGTAGTCTGGATTTCCCGTATTTTCGCTTCAAAAGATTCGTTGTCGTGGACGAGACCTCGTATTTTTTTACTTGATAATTAAAATTTTCGACGTAACCTGTGCGTGTTGGTTGCCTATTGCGAAGTTTTATTAATGCAAGCAACAGTAATAAATTTTGTATAGAACACCGCCCTGCCATTATTAAGCAAACCACGCCGCTTTCGTTATGGCCCGTTTTAAAAGAATCGTAGTGGCGCGTGTTAAATTCGCTGAGAGAACTCATTGTTCAGAAGCGTGAATTCTGTGCGACTTGATCTTTATTTTAATTAGAACATCGAATTATGAAGATCGAGTACAACGGCAATACACCTCTGCCGAGCTTCGTGTAAATGTTTTTTGTAAAAAGTGGGAAAAATCTAATGGAAGAAGTTTATTCTACAACACGAATAAAGTTGGTGCCAAGTTTTTCATTAATAAACGTCGCTTTCCAACCGATGGTTCGTTTCAATTATTTTTTAATTATACAACACGTTCGATAGTCGTTTCCATTTCTGTATTATTCCCTTCAAAATGCTTCGATCTGTTAATTAATCGATATAATCAATCAATATAACATTTTGAGGAATAATACGGAAATATTATTTACGGTAGCCGCGGTGAATAAACAATGTGACACGACGTATGACACGAACGTAGCCTGATCGAATCATTTAATAACGATAATGGAGGAAAACCGAATAAATGTTTAGCGTACTGTACATGTCAAATCCCATTTATAACGCGGTAGGAATTATTTACTTCTTTAACGTTATTCGATATTCAACGTAAGACTTAACATTATTTATTCCTCAATCTCATAACGTTCGTTCTAAACTGGAATAAAATTGTTTAATAAAACTATACAAATTTTCTCCAGTTCTTTCGGTATTTCTAATTTTTCTTACAAAGAAACGTCTCTGTATTTACAAAATGTTAGTCGATGTTGCGATCGTAGATCGTTCTGTCAGTCAGTGCTCTGATGAACCAGCTTCTCGTAAAATTCGGATCGCTCGTTTCTGTACCGTGATGGTCGTTAAATAACGTTCAGCCAAGGTACGTGCAGCTTTAAATAAATAAAATAAAAAAAAAAAAAGAAAGAAAGGGAGGAACGAGAAGAGAAAAAGAAGGTAAAGAAGCACGGTGACCGAATCGAGGCGTCTCGTTAGTTAAATGTCGTTCATACGGAGCCGCAAATGCTGCTATTAATATTAAACGGGGCCCGGTGCCAGTTTCAAAGAGATTTCCTTGCTCGTACGAGGCTGGCAGCGCCCTTTGAAAAGAGCCCTTACGGGCCAATGAACCTATGCAAGGGTGTGAATAGAAACACTTCTGAAATTAATGTCCCGGAATGTCGACGACCGGCTGACCCGTATATCGAACGCGAATCTGTATACTTACGAGGAATTTTTGCCTCGCGACGAGACCAGAGGTTGAATCCCGGTGGCACGTAATCAACGCAGAAGGTCGCGCGCCAATTTTTCACGTCGATGTTCGAAATTAAACGGAAGACAGGCTCGCGCACCTGCTCCGATTTTGTGCGGCGTCGAGAGGCAATTTTCTATTTCATTAATTCACGTGATAACGAACTCTTCGACGGTCGCGAGAATAAGTCTCTCTTTTTTCTTTTTTTATAATTCGTGCTCGCTGAATTACGACACGGCCAGCATATACGTGCGAACACACGTAATTCATTCGGTACGAATTCAACAAACTGCGTTCTGACGTGAAACTTTGCGTTGCAGCTTTCATCCTATTTCTTTGCGTTTGCCACTCGTTTATCTGTAGTTTAACTGCTTTTTAAAAGTTGCGTAGTAAACACGTTGGAAATTTATTATTGGAACATTAGAATATATTACAGTCAGGCCTACGGTATTGCCAATTAAGTTAGTAATAAATTCTAATAAATTTACCACGAAGCTCGGATCCATCTCGCTACGAAAAACGGAAGCAGCTTAACCGGATATCTTCTAACTTGTATATACGTTCTCAGATCCGTTTCAAACTTGACCAATGTAATCACGATAGTCGTGTCTCGTCACGGTGTTAATGAAATTCCTAAACCTTCTGTATAGCTCGAGGGTCGGTCAAATATTAACCGGACCGCGCGTGGCGTATCTCCGCAACGTGGTACATCTCACTTGCCCACATGGAACTACGTGGGAATTCAAATAGGGGTGTTTTAAAGACGTTTGTTCGGTAGACGACGCAGTGAGCGTGGAGACAGTAGCACGTCTTCGGTTGCACAACGCGCGATTATTAATTAAGTCTATAGCCGTTGAGGGCACGAAAGCCACTGGATTTTTGCATAGATCGCGACTACAGTTTAAGGATGAAACGTGACCGCAAAAGGTTCAAAACATGTCGCATCCACGACGCCCCGAGACAAGTGTAGCGTCAGCAAACATGGAAGCTGTTGGGAAACCGATGGAGCACGATCGACGCGTGAGGATCGAGGAAGTTTGCTCGAAAGTTAAATATTGATCGTGACAGCGTGGTTTCCATTATTCGGAAGCAGTTCAAGATGCGCAAAATCACGTGCATCGAAAGAAGTGCAGTAGGTGGGCAATGTTTCAACCGCAACGAAGAAGTAGAGCAACTGGCGCGCGATTGGTTGGTTTCTGACCCAGCTCTTCGCTCTCTGCGAAGCTGCGATGAAAGTGTTGGCAAAATCAAAAAGACGGCAAAAGTGCATAGAGAGAAACCGGGCATAGGTAGAAAAGATAAGTCGGATGTTCTTTTCGAAACATTTGACTGAAGTGTAGTTGGGAACAGGGTCCGGTTTGTATTTGAACGACCCTCGTAGGAATATACACGGTGGATAGTGTGGTAGTGTGATCTGGTAAATTATCTTCTTTTTCTCAACGTGAGAAAACCATCGCAATTTTAGACAGTGGAGTCTAGTTGTTATATTGCAACGTACAAGGTGTTGAAAAGAAGGGTCCATGAATTATGGTACTCGCCAAGTGGAGCAGAAAAAGTCCAATCAACGTGGAACCTGCGATCAATCCTTTCGACGTGAAATCGATTTTTGTCATTTCGGAACATTCTATGTCACGAGCGAGTTTCTCCGTCTAAGGTAAACTGATAGAGTGGTTCAGAAGCGCGTTAGCTCAACATTGTTAACGCAAAATCATGACTAATATCAACAGAGATTACTTCATAGAGGCAAACAAAGTAGAAACCTTCTCTGTTACAGTAAATGTTCGATACGTTTCCCTTCCGTTGCAATGCAAAGCTCGCGTCCACGTATCATAGATCGCCTGTATTGACAGCCTTGAGCCAACGTGCTTCTGAATCAATCTCTTTGTTTACGCTCGACGAAGGAATTCGTCCGTGACATCGAATCTTCTGAAATGATACAAATGTATTTTACGTTGGAAAGGATTGATCGCATCACCTGCGTTGATTGGACATTTTTCTTTTCTTTTTGCTTCCCTTGATAAGCGCTATAAGACCCGTGAAGCCTTTTTTTAACAGCCTGTACAATGTCAGAGCCTCGTTAAGATGATTATGGTTTTTCCACTCGGAAAAATCCAGGGTCTTCGTTAAATCCCAAAAATGTTTTAACGAGATCAAATTTAAAGCTGATGCTTACAACCGGCTGAAGTATTTCTACTGTAACTTGGGCTAGAGCTAGAGCGTTAGTCTAGAGAGAAGTAGTTCGCCTGAAATTCGACAATTTGCAAAAATAATAATGTTATAATTTGTAATGGACGAGAAATTATCATTACTGGTTATATGTTTAGTAAATTTGGAGTCAGCTGATTCGTAATATCACTGAAAAGACATTTGTATGTATACGTTACAATCGAATATAGTGGTTTTATTCGCGAATAAGTATTGGATAGGTACTCGTTGGTCGATATTCAGGATATGTTGCAATGTAACTAATGGAAGATGGCTGTTTCGTGTGGATCGCTAATAGAAAGCGGATAGGTAATATAGTAATTACTAGCTATCTATAAGATAGGAAGAATGACAAAGCAGACCAAAGAAACGGAATCCCTTGTAATCCGTAAAGAGAACAATGAAGATATTATCCATCTGCTTTTAATCAAAACCTATTTTTAAAAACTACAGATATTACACGCAAAGGCTAAATTATTTGATTACCGTAGAAACAATTTAGCAATTTTCCGAGCATTAAATACAGCTCATACAATTAACATCTCAGAATGTCGACAACAAGCAAGTAATTAACAAACAATTAGTAGCTTCGTAATATACGTGCACAGAATTATCCTAATTAACTACGATATTATTTAATCGTAGAAACAACGAACTCTGATCGGTATCGTATATCGGTACTGCGTCATTTCCCCTAATGTGTTAGATAATATCATAAATTTGATTCCAAGAGATACTTGTAAGAGATTGGTATTATGTGAGTATGTGAGACTGAATTTCGCAGATGGTAGAAGTGGCCAGGAGTTATCGATACGAAGATACTACCGTTGCAAGAACGATGATACGGCGGGTACGCCGGTGTATTTTATGCTTCAGACCTGGAAAATCATAGTGAGTTTTCATGTATTGAGACGAAACGTCTGCCATAAATGTTTTACGGACATAAATATTTTACTATCGGGAAGTATATCCATAGAATATTGACGACTATACTATGACGTACTTATAATACGACCTGCCTATAGCTTACATTTAACATCTTTAATTGCAAGATATTTATAAATTACGAACAACTACAAGCACGCTCCTATGTCCAGAAAACTTACAAAAATCAGAGCAGAGAAAATTCGCAGAATAAGCGTAAAATGAAATGTTCAGGGGGCGTACGAGTATTTAATATTTCTCTGCGAGACAAGATGACGATATTAAAATTGAAAAAGATATTAAATCTACGAGAAACGAGAATATAAGCGGTATCGATAAATCTCGTACGAATCTGACAAATCTGGCCAGGATTTATTTCATTGAGATACAAAAAAAAAAAAGGTAATAAAATGTATTAAAGGGAGCGTGGAATGAAACGAAAGATGCAAAGAAATGAAGCGAACTCTACAGATACTCGATGCTACATAAACGAACGCTTAATATAAGAATCTTTGGCAGCAACGCCCACGAGTCATTCATTTAACACGTGCACGTCCATATTAGCGTTAAATACTCAGCTCACGTTTCTGGCAAATCGCTCTGATTACTGTATTGTCCAACGGCCTCTGTGAGCAACGGGTGCAGCACCGAACACGACGTTTTAACGTTGAACACGCGAAGCGGCAAACGCCTATCCTAAAATTCCCGGAATGTGAATGATAATTCGTCCCTCCTAACGAGTTTTCGTAATTTAATTTCTCAACGCGTTGCATTACACACACGAGCCGCGTAAACAAGGCGCAGCGATGTGTTTCATCGCGCGTTCGTGGTAACCATAATAGCGTATAATTCGCGTTAAAGGTTGCGAAATAATATCGATAAAATAAAATGCAGAGGGAATTCAATCGTTATAATTTTTAATAACGAAACGAACCTGTGCTCAGGCTCTGTGCCACTCCGGTCCTGTCTCTGTAAATATTAATTTGCATAAAAATTCACAGCCTATTTAACGCTGGAGAGTTGACTCGTAAATTACTGATTTTACTTATTATAATTTTCATAGATAAAACGAATCTCCGTGCAAGTTCTGTATAGCTCCATTCGCGCCTATAAAAATGTTAATTTGCATAAAAGCTCGCAATCTATTCAACGTCAGAGAGTCGACTTTACTTGCCACAATTTTTATAGGCGAAACGAATCTCTATGCAAGTTCTATACCGCTCTAGTCGTGTCTATAAAAATATTAATTCGCATAAAAATCCGCCGTCTAACGAATATCAGATTTTTCGCTTCGATCGAATCAGATTATTCGATTGAATTGTAAGTTACTGAGATTTTATTTGTCACAATTTCCCGTAAACTCGCAGTTGAGTCGAACAATTGCTAACCATTAACTCGATATAACAATTACTGCAGGTTGTGTCATTTTTATGTAACTATCAAAGAGAATTTTAATAGCTCCAAGGAGGAGAGATTTCCTCTCTTATCAAGGGCTCTTAAGAAAGACTGACGTAAAATAACAAGGCTGAAAGTACTCCTCATACAATATAGATCAAAGTAGCTGATCTTTCTATTTTCATCGTAACTTCAACTTTTATACTTGATTAACCTCAACGTATTAACCAAATGTATTAACTAAATGTACGTCGTTTAAGACATTGCGCAGATTTTACGTGAAATATGTGACACAAAAGCAATTATGAACTTTTACGTTGCAATGTATTTACACGAGAAAATGGAAAGTAGAATAAATTCACGATAAAAACGAACGAAACAATGCACGAATACAAATGTAATAAAGTAACGCATTCCCGTTTGCCATTCACCGAGATTGTTGTTTACTGAAGAAAAAAAAAAAAAAAACGAAGTAAAGAACAGAAATATCTGTGCAGCCACCGGGGACTGGTTTCATAAGCGTAAAAAGAGAACTCTCAATGAAAGAATCGTGAAACAGACTTTGTCGTGAATTTAACGTCCCTGTGCCTTGCTTCTACTTCCAAAATATTTTACGTGCTGTTAAATCTCGAGAGCAAGTATATCGAACTATCAATCGCGTTTCTACTCTATCATTCACGAACAGTGCTGCGAATAATTATAAACTCAGCCACGTATTCCGTATTATTTCCTCGATATTTCCAAGAAACGACCGATCATGTCTGCATACGTCAAGAGAAATTCTTTTTCCAAAGGGTAGATCGAACGCTGCGGGGTATCGAACGATGTTGCATGGCGAATTATTACAATAATATACCGCGGTATTCTCATTGACACGTAGAACGAATATTTTCTGCAATTGAATTTTGCTCTATTTTCGTCTGTTGTATCCTCAGTTTCGTATTATGTTACAACACGAAATTGTACAAACGATTTCGTTAATTCCTGTCTTAATATTACGAGAAGCCTAAAAATAGGCTTCGCTTTATGGTTATTCACAGCATTATATATATATATATAATATGGCAGTTTCGATAGCATGATCACGTAGTGACTACTCGTATAAATTTGATCGCGTGTGATGCGCATTCTGTACCTCGTTCGTGATTCGATTCAACGCGATGATCGAGCCAGAGACTGGTAAACGAAGAAAAATATAACTTGGCGCAGTAACTTTCAAAAATAGCTCGCGAAAATATCTACGAAATTAATTCCGCCGGTTGTACACACGGCGTGGAACGAAACCACAGCGGAACAATTCGCCGAGATTCCCCATCAACGCATCAGCTGTGTCGTTTCCGCTGAATATTGCAAGCATCGAATTGACGTTCGCTAAACCACGTTTTAACGCTACATGCGCTCGTCCTGTGCATTCCGAATTTAATACGAGGGTCGTTCTAAGTACGGCAGCTTCCTCTCTTCGAAGCAGACAGGATTGGAAATTCCAAGCGGCCGGGGGAAGACGAAGGAAGTGCCAGGAGACTTCCGTTTGCCAACCGCGAGCCCGTTAGCTCGGCTACTCCTTCGAGAATAGAATCCAATTTAAGCATGGCACGATTCCCAAGTCATGATACCGACTCGGCCTAACTGCCGCACACTCGCCAGCTCTACTTCTGCGCCTGAAACCTAGCAGCAAGATATACACCGCGAAATTCGGGCTTGTAAGTGTCAAGGGGTGCCACGTGAACGAAAAGCAAATATTACCGAGAGTGACCTCGTTTCGCGCGAACGTTCTTCTCTTTTACTTTGCAAAATACGTGTTACAACTGTCACTCGTCCGCTACACGGATTTCACAAATAGTAGGACAACAAAATTTGCGATCTTTCGTGTTGTACAAATATCGCCAATGATACGCTTCCTATCGGGTTTGAAAGTTACGTCACGGATATCCTAAGCTCGTGCCGCGAATTAATAATATTTTAATTATATATTAATGATATCTAATGCAAAAATTGCAAAAATGACGCGCGTTTGCTAGCATTCCGATGGAAGGGATTGCGTTGTTAATATTCGTTCGGGTTTTAAAATTATCGAAAGGAAGCAGCGATTGGCACTATAATCCTTTTCATACAAATCCATCTTAATCCTGTTGCGAATCGTGTTAGAACCGGTCGACTCTCTCCTTTGTCGTTGATAAATTCGCGAAGCTTCAGGAACGTGCGAAATTTTTCATCGCGATGCTACATAGGAAAATAGAGGAATTTAATTGCGCATCGATGTTCTATTCGTTCGATTTTAACTCGTTTGCCATGGCAAAATGATACGAAGGGTAGAAGATACGGACCATCGTAGAACTTGAAGAAAGCGGCGTAAAGGAGAATAGTTTGCGTAGAAATGTCAACAATTTCTCGAGAAAGAAATTCAAGAATCGTGGAGTACATAGAACGTTCTTAGAAAATGAAGAATGATAAATTATTAATTATTACGTATCGTGGGACCCATTTGTTCGCTCTAAAATATACATTACGATATCGTAAAACTTCGAGACTAGAAGTATGTATCTCACTAAGATAAAAATCACACGTGCAATTAATTCTTGGAAGACAGAAACGACGTACGTGATTAATTCCTGGAAGATAAGAATGACATATGTAATTAATTCTTAGAGGATAAAATTGCCTTAGACTTATTGGTATTTTTAAAGTGTGTTTCTCCATGGTATACTAAAATGCTAAATTAGGCCTTTTCGGTATAATTGAATCCAACTTGGCAAATTGAGATGCGTTTTATAACGTTGCATAATATTGCTGTTACAGACACGGTTTTAAGTGGTTCCATATTTTCTACCCAAACATTTATTTCCACTTGTTAGCGGCTGCATAATAGCTACGTTTTTCACCCTGACATTAATATGCACGATAAACATACATACGACCCTGTTGTAACAGAGGGATTTAAAGCCATATTCAATACGTATCAGAAGTAATATTTATTTATTTAACTCACGCACATCGTAAAAAGCAGGATCAACGAACAGAATGTAATACGAAGAAAACCATTGCGACAAAACAGGTCAAAACGATGAAAAAAATAAATGGAATTAAATGGTATTGCAAGTATAATTAAACTTAACGGCTTTGTTCCGTTTTGCTGAGCGTAAAAAGTTGCACAATACAAAATACGGTAGTATGTATAATCAATAAAAAACACAAGACAATCATATAGGAAATCTTATTTTTCATTTTACATCGACACGTGTCTAACAAACAGATCACGCACACAGATAACAGGCAATCTTCGTTTTCGATCGTTTCATATCAAAATTCGCTCGTTTAATCATAAAGCATCACGAAAGTCAAAAAATCAACGAAAATGTACTTGTCACGATTTTCTCCTCCGATCTCTGTCCGATTGCTGTCACAAGCTGATCACGGATCGGTACCATCTCTTTCACTTAAAGAGGCGACAATATAATATCTTAAGATCCTATAAAGATAAATTCGATCTAAAAGGTTCAATATTCAATAAAAGTGCATTCAGACGAAGCTCAGTTCCTAATTGAGCGAAATCGTCAGCGTAAAATCCAATTGGCTCGACGAAATATTACAATAATATTCTATTAAACGTTACGAAACATGCGATATTACTGAAAGAATAGTTTTTATGAATATTCCACGGCCCAGTGGAAGGCAGATATCCATGTAACAAAGAGGAACTTCAACGAAAGGTTTCCTCAGAACGAGAAACTCTTCGCTTCCGATCTGATGGCTATAGAGATGCGATATAACGGTAAAACTTTAATTTCGCGATCATCGACAATTACACGAATTTTCCACGAGGACAGGAAACTCGACGAATTCTAAATTGCACGCCGAACGTTACCGCGAATTTTAGCGCAGTTAACGACGCCGACTTTGTGATCGTTGAAAAGACACAAAGATGTACGCTCGTTGAGGTTGAAGAGGTGCACGGGCCAACGTACCGCTAAAAACGACACGGAGGGAAGTTCCATTCATCGAGAAATTGGAGAGCAGTCTAGTAGCGAAGGTTTAACGAATTCCAGCTGTCTATAAATATTTAGCATCAGACGTTCCTTTGGTTTTAGTTTGACCGTTTCACGATGCTCGCTCACTGCTACGATCTTTAGGACGAGAAGATTTATTCGAAATTCTCCGCGTTCGAGATGGTTAGACTCTCTCCTTCTCGTTATATAGAATTTGAAGAGAGACGATGCGTCAAATAAGAATGAAACAGAGTTCCTAACTAACTCTGCTTCTTACGTTCGCGTTGAAAAATATACCGAGAGAAATCGTGCGAATATACGATGCATCGAATGCAATTCTTGCTTGCAATATAATCTTCGCAAATATTTGACAAGTAATATTTCTGCGTTATTTTTCAATAGATCTTAATATACTATGAAGACGCTATAACTGATAAAACTAGTTACGTAAGTTCATATTTTTGTGAGGAAGAAGGAGACGAAACCTAAGCAGAAGTTAAGTTAAATACTCTGCGTATTTTTACATTTACTTCTACGTTTGTTATTAATACACGAAAATCCGTAGTCTACTGGTAACCAATCGTTAATATCGCGATTAATACGCCACTTAGTGAACGTAAATTGACGAACAACAATGAACATAATAACGATGTACGTAGATCTTCGATCGTGTCACGTCGAAGACACACAATTTCACAAGTTTCGAATCTTTGGTAATTAGGATAAAGAAAACTTGAACATTTTTAGGCTTGGTTTATTTTAATATAAGAGACGAGTAGAGTGGTCGGTCAGATAGTCGTAACTAAACTGTATCGGATGCTGATTCGGAGATGTTTAAATACCGGGATTGTGTCCCTCTGGAGGGGTTGTCGCCTGGGAAGCAGCCAGAATGTTTATGACACGGGCGCTTGTTTGCGAATTTTTAACTAATTTCCTGAAGAGGCTATCACTTGGGAAAACGATATGTAAGATGAATCGGGACCGTATGGTTTGCAAACGTCGGGCCTGTCTCGGGTTTCGAGGCTCGTGACAATCGCAATAGTTTTGTTATGAGTCGAGTCCCTGTCGCAGGACCACAAGATCGTTCGTCACCGAGACTCGTTTGCCGATTTAATTAAGAAAATTGCGTGCTTCGCGTCTTAAGAATCGTCCGGGTGTCCAACGCCAGTCGAAGTAAAAAATCGATAAGAAAATGATACGTAGGAATTTCCATGAAGCTCGACGGAAGCGACATCGTGGAATAATAATCGAATTTAATTTCCGTGTAACGCAGAAACGCGAGGAAAATGATTGAAAGGAAGCGGAAGTGGAAAATAACATCGTTCCGCATAAAATCCGTGATTACTCCGATGCTCTTTCGCTCTGTCGTAAAATTGAACGAGAGAATGCCGTGCTTTCTTTCTTTCGTCTCTTCAATCGTGTCACGGCATACTTCAATCGCATCTAATAGTTTGCCTTCGTTTAGATGCTACTCTTCCACATTACAGCAAAATAAAACGTCTTACCTCTTTTTTAATTTACTTACCGATAGTTACCGATTACTAGCGACCACGCTTGTATACGATTGTGCGTTCATCTCGTTGGCCTACGATATAGACAATATTACGTTAGACTACAATAGTACGCTACATATTTACCTTCGCTGTCATAAATATGTACAACGTTTAGCAACGTGTGAGTTATTAAGCGACTACAGCTGTGTGCAATTGTGTTTCATCCCGCTGGCTTACGATATAGACAATATCATATTGGACCAGTGTACTGTTTACTTTTGCTGTTTGGTCATACATATGTACGAAGTTTACGTTGCATTAGTAGACATGTTTATATATCTACAACTAGACTGCGGGTGTTTATGTAAATTCCAAGTTTTATAAATACGAATAAAGAAATGGAACTTGGGTAGAGATTTCGTTTATTTTCCAAATATTATAATAGATATAATGGATGATTTATCTCGCACGTTTTATATGTCTTCGTGTATTATGGACACTGTGTGCATTTCTTCGCCTCCAATCTCGTTATAAATGAATAAATATCCACAGTCCACTTGTAACGCGTGTCGATCGCAGTGAGTCGCGTTACTTCTCTGCGATTAGATCAATTTAAAGCTAGAACTTTAGGAACGCGTCTTTTAGGAACTTTCTTCTTATACAGGCTTTTCTTCGAGTTGCTTGGAATTTGGCGTTGTTGTCCTTCGTTAAAATGCATTCTGTTCGAGATTATAACTTCGTAGCTGATATCTGCCGTAATGAATATGAATCAAGTTAAGTAATGTACGTAAGTGTATGAAGATAAAATGTACTTTGCTTCTCTTAAAAAGTTCTCTGTTATGAGAGGCAAAAAAAAGACACGATTCTTCGTATTTAATCTCGTATAAAATACAACTTTCGGACGCAAAATTTAACATTCCTGTGATCGTGGAATTTTTAGATTCCGATGTTACTTTCATTTTTGGTAACGAGGAAGATTAATGTTCCAGAAGAACGTTCAACGTGAAACTGAATTGAGAAATCGCGCAGACTAACAACGACTTTTTCGTATATTGCTCAAACTTGCGGTTCGAGGATTGTTGACGTTAGAACAATACAACTGGATCGAAAATGACGATTGGAAGGAAAAAATGCAGTTTATCAGAATTACAAACAATGATGCTTTTCGTTTATTTTACGATTATTTCGCTAATTACGATTTACTTGAATTTTAATCTACAAGAAATTGTAATGTACAAAAAGGTTCGATAAAGAATCGCGATCGAATATATTTACACGCGACTTTACAAGAAAATTAGATTTGTGTCGATAATTGTGTTCATTAGCTGTATATGAATAATCGATAATAATATTACGTTAAATGTGTGCTGGGAAAGTTCATAATAATATCAGGCACGATAATTCCATTGACCTAATATAATTGGACCACGAGTCAACGACGCGGTGAATTCGCGGATTTTTGCTTCAGCTCGAAATTGCACTGCCCAAGGTAACTTACGATACACAATTGTATCGCAATTGGTTGGCCGCCAAATTAATTTTGGTCGTGCGTGTTATATTCTTCGCCTCTCTCGCTCTCTCTCATTTTAGTAATATTTAATGAGCAATACTGTCCTTATAATTTCAAATCATTACTAAGTTACTTATACTATAATTTTATTATTTCGTTACTTTATTACAAAATCGTATATCATATGATATATATATATATATATATATATATATACACACATATATATATATATATATATCATTGTAATATTAATGAACTAAAAAAAAAAAAAACTTGAGTATTATTACGATATAATTATAATACTAACGCTAGAACTACCGACAATTAAGACGAAGCTGTTTCTACCAAAACCACTGAAAATGACTGGTCTTTAAAAAATACGTAATAATAGGATATTTTTATATTTATCGATTTACTACTTTCTTGCAAAAGGATATTATATATTCTTACAATTATATGTTATATATTCTTACAAATGTTATGTAGTGTATTTTTTTGGTATATTGGTATAACTGGTATATATTTGGTCCATCATTTTGTCCGATATTAGCATAAGTAGCCTTGATACGAAATTGTTTTGAGCTTGAATACGTAAGAAAGAAAATAAAATTCATTATATTATTCCTTTAGTCATCGCTGCGAGGGTCATCAGATCATTGCGGAAAAATCATCATCATCAATCATCAATCAAGTCGTTTACAATGTAACATTTTCTTAATAAACACGGATTAATAGCGAAATTATGGACAAGATATAGCGATCGATGTAAATACGAGGGAAAAGGTTACCGATTCGAGAAACAGTTGGGTATGTCGTCTCTTGAAGACGCTCTGGACGGAATAAGATAAAATTAAAAGAGTAAAGCCGCTCTTGGACGACGCTATAATACTTGCATTCGATCGATCGTTCAGGTAATGGAAGAAATTTGTCTGTACGATTTCAATCGACTTTGACAATTTCTCGATAATGACGAGGGCGTTCCAAAAGGAGAAACAGCTTCTTCCCTTTACACAGGGAAACTTATTTTAACCTTAAAATATTAGATTCACTGAAATTCTTGTAATCAGGCGTGGAACGATTATTTTTATGCGCATTGCTTTCTAGATATTTCGAGAAATAACGCGATGCAAAGTTTCACATTTCTACCAACTTCTTAAACGATTGCAATATACGGGAAATGATTCAAAAGGTTAAAATTGTCAATGTTAAACAAAATTAGAATTATTATAAAACGGAAGGAATTATTTTCTCTCCTTTCGTTTTCGTATTACTTCAATTGAGGTCCGCTTCTGTTTACAAACAGCATAACGTCGTGCAAATCAAAAAAATATCAGTTTCCTAATGTGTATATAAAATGGCAACAAGATGATCCACGCGATAAACCACAAATACGCAATTCGTGCCAACAACCGTAATATTGACACAAGCAAGGGAATGAATTGAATTAGAAATTTAACTCGTCTCCGTGCAGTTGATTCTCGTTTCAATTTGTTCTGTTTCAAAACTGTATAAACTTTTGCTCCCTATACTTGCTCCTCGAAAATTCTCCGAAAATTAAAAAGCAATTAGGTAACGCGAAACATACCTGATTATTTCTCTTCCCTTCGTATTTCATGCTTGCGTTGTGACTTTTTAATAAAGCCTTCGAGCTCCTATATTTGCACAAAATGTCGTCTCGTTCGTAACCATCGAACAGACGAGATAGCTCGGAAAGAACTGAAGTCCGTTTAACGAGTCGACACGGCAGCTCTAATCGAGACATTCGCGTGTAGAAGCACACGAGAGAGTCCTACTATTGGTTGACAGCTATCGCCAAACGCTGCTTGTTTATTTACATCGCAGACGGTTGATTCGTCAGTCCCGAAAGATCGTAGCCAATTCGCGCGGGTATCTAAGAACTGCGACTACGCCCATGTCTTGTTTGCATATCGCCTTGCGCATGAGTTCATACCTGGTATTTCGACTCGTTAATCGGGGACTATTGCGAAAAAATACTGCGAGTAGTAGCATCAGGGTAGTTACGTTTACAGCAGGTTCTGCGTGTTCGGAAACGTCGAACTCGCGTAGTCTCGCTTCGACGATTAGCCCACGACGCCGCACAGGGCAGGCCCTAGTTATACATAAATTATATATAAATAATAATCACGGCAGCCTCGAGAGTTCACGTTTTCTCTTCCCACAGTCGACTGTTCCAGGCGTTCGAACTTTACATTTTCTTCACCGTATAGAGCAATGCTGTGCATGCAGCACCTACTCGTACATATCATACCATAGAAGGAAGAATTCGCTTAATTAAATAGATAAAAGCAGAGGCGCTGAAATCTTTACTAGCAGCAACAAATCTATCTGTACGCGATACAAATCCTCGAGTGCACTTGCGACTTGGGCTTTGCTGCGGATTGCGCGCGACTGATGTTTCTCGCGTAGCTCCCTTCCGCTATTCGTCCAACGGAAGAAGAATCCTCTCCGTGACAAGAAAAATATATAAGGGATGATCGTTTTCTTTCGCAGTGAAAATATGATATGACCGTAACTCAAAATAGATGAGACGATCGAAATGACAAACGTTCCACGTGGGAATCCGCTACTATGTAATTGCAGCTGTACTTATTCCTAGAGATTTATTGTACAGTCGAACCTAATCCGAACACTTTGCACGAAATTGTTATCTCGCACGCGGCAATAAACTTTTGTAGGCATTTCTTTTTCTTCCGATATGATTCAGCGATATACGTAATTCTTAGACGAAAGGAGCGTCGATTTTAAAAGCCCTTGCCTGTGTTTGCTCGTTGATTGGCGCTTGACAAGCGTGATAGTGGATTCATAACACGATGCCGGTTTTGTGAAACGCCCCGGAAATTTTTGTGAGAAATGTGGCAGTCGCCTCTCTGAATATCAAGCGTCGTGTCACTGTACTTTCTTATTTTGGAGGTGGAACTCGCGGGGGAAATCGAGGTCGTGATATCTTTAAGTCATTGAGGACCGAGCGATGAAATAACGTGTGAAACGTAGATAAACGCAACGCTGTTAAGAAACGTAAATGAAGCGAGTCCGAATACGAAGAACGTATATCAGAGTAATAGATAATTATAAAATACCATTGGACAAATTGGAGATACAAAAGCAATCTTCCCATCTTGAAAAAGAAGTGGTTCGCCGTAATGCCATGAATCATTCGATTTCTTCGAAATTCGTAAAATTGTAGAACCTTGGTGGAGAAAGAAATAGCAAAAAAAAAAAGAAAAAAATATTCAAACAATTCTTGCGTGTACATGAAATCTTTCTTGTAACGCAAATTTAATAGAATTCGACAAAGTGAATCGATCAGAACGAAACTGCAATGAAACGTCGTGTTAACGCAACGTTGGACTTTATGGGTTAATGCACAATTAAATATTCAATACTCGATACAATGATGTACGATATACACACAGATATTTAATAAATTCAATTTACATTTTAGATAGCGCTTAATGTCGAATTATTTGTTTCCTACATTAAATCTTTCGTTTTCAATTTCAACTTAAAAAATGCACAAATATGAATACATAAAAACCGCGGAAGCGATATAATAGTTCCTTTTTTTATTTAGGGTTTACTATATATATATATATTATATACTTTATTATATATAAGGCTTACTATTATTACATATATATATATATGGCACAATTACATCTATTGTTGTAGTGCAAATAAAGATTGCAATATACAAATACATAATTGTCGAATTTAAAATGCAGGAATTAAAACGTAAAATATGATCTAACACAAAATACCTGAAACATTACACATAAAGAGTAAATAAAAATACGAAGATAATTCGTGCCCAAATTTAAAATACCGCATTCGGTTATTTTACTTTCTTTCGGAAGTATCGTACATCTACTTTCATAGAATTAACATTTTCTTTTTTTCTTTTATCTCGGTTGCGCAACATCGTACAATCCGTGATTCCCTCGTGAGACGAGATAGAAATAAGATTTCTAATTTTCTTCGGATACCTGCAAGCCCGATAGCGTTCCTAGCAACATGTTTTTTCCGTGAAAAGAGCGTTTCATTCGACGATTCAGAACGTGATGTAACTTTCCCCATAACTCTGGGATTAGATTTAAGCGGATTTTTGCAGAAAGGTAGCCACCAACCGAGAAATCTTTTCAAGGCCTTGGCAAAGCTTCGCAACGATGCTCATCTCTAATGTGTAAATATTATCAAGCTTTGCGTCTTTATTATGGTAAAATCGTTACGAGTAGATCTTTCTCTAACTTGACAGAAAGTTACGTTTCTCATAACGTTCTTATCCCGTGACTTTTTCACTGTAGTGTCTCTTCGCCAAGATCTAACAACTCTGGTCTTTAACCGCTTCTGTTTATTTATTTGTTGCTCGTTTATTCTACTTGTTGCTGTGGCTATAAAAAGATCATTCGATAAGCAGAGAAGAGCCAAAGCGTTTAAAATTGGCAATAAAGATTTGATGGAGAAGAAGCTGCAAACGTTTGTCCTTACGCTTGTATATTCGCGCGATTGTTATTAATTAAACCAACGAGATATTTCAAGCGTGTAAAGAATATGGAACACCGATTGTGAAAATATCGTAGATACGTATACCGTAAATGGATAAAAGGGAACAACAATGTACAGGAAATGTTACAACATTGCAAACTGAGATCTTTAGTATCGTTTAATAAATCAATTTTGCTTTATGTTATTTTATTTGACCGTCTTCTTGGACGTTATTATTTAATTCCTGAATATAGAGAAATCTAACAATGTATAATATTAATACTTTGTTAAAGATCAAGTGCTGTACCATAAATTTAATATATAATAATAATTAAGTGCCAGAAAATAATTGACAATATCGTTGGAATCAAATGCATAAAATTATGTCGAGGATAAAGTACAGTTTAGAACCGAATCATAATTATTCAACGTTCGATAGATGTGAATTCATAACGAGGATCAGATCCTTGGAAAACTCAGATACGAGGCTAGAACCGATAGAAAAAATTGCTAAAATAAATCTTGTATGTTACGATATAAGATCGCGGAACGTGTCTTTCTTCTTAAAATATAGCACAAGCAAGTTTTCAGCGAATAGCAAAAAGATCGTGGTAATTGACCATAATCGCAAAATCTGCCACAATTAGCAAACCAGACAGACGTATTTCAAACCAACCGGCTTATCATGTTAAATGAACCACGCAAATATTAATGCCTTGGCACGTGACCTGAAGCCGTGGATTCTCTTTCTTCGTAGCTCTGCCTTACCCATTGTCTCTATTCAGGCCACACCATCTCTGTCATTTTCACTGACATTCCGGTTCAAGTGGGCAATAATGTCGTTAGCCGAGCTAAGTAAATTTTGTCACCTCGAAGAGTCGTTCCTCTTTGCTAGACACGGTTCAACTAACGCCTGCATAGACTACACATCCATTATGCTTTCAGTGTAAGTAGGTAGAAATGCAGCGTAAGATCGTGTTGGCATCGACAATGTGACAAAATTAACGTAAAATTCTCTTAGCGATTATTAATTAAAACCGTAATTTGCCAATTAAAATGTCGAGTGTGCGAGCATTCGAAATATTCTCTTTCGCGATATTAGCCGAAAATCAATTTTTTACCAAAATCCTCTACCTTGCGTCTAGAGTCTCTGCAGTCGAGAAGAAACTTTGGAACAGCGCTCTTCGTCCTAACGAAAGAAATTGTAAGCTCTTAGCTAGCTTCTAATCGAACCGATTACGAGCAGCTAGGGATAAAGTACGGAATGTTATCCTTTTGTTCGCGTTGGACGTAAGAACGATTTCGAGCTCTGTCCTGAAAACCTGAACAAGATGAAATTCGAACTTGACTCCGCCATGTACTCCTGTGAATAACGCTTTTTTTTTTTTTAGATATATCGAAAGTATTTTTGAGAATCCAGTTTGTAAATTGGGAGAGCAAAGAGATAGATGTAATTTTGAGAATTATCATTGGACGATTGAAAAATGTAATCGGATGATTCGAGATCTACATCGCTCTGAACAGATCCGTATCAACATGCGTTGTGTACTTTATATTTACGATTATGGAATGTATTTTACAAAGATATTATTAAAGATACCGTGTAACCTTATAAAATAGATATTACACGGCAACGAGTCTGATTTAGACTGATAGACTAATAGTCGAGGACCGATAGAATCAATTAATCAATTATCAATACCCGAAGATGTATCGTACCCTCGAGCCTCTTTGCTCCAGCGAAAATTGCTAATTTAAAGCAATTTAATAAAAGTCGAGTAATCTGTGGAAAATCTTCTCGTTATTTCGTGCTTCCTGAAACTAGATATTCTTAAAGTACGGATGTATTGCGAGTCACTGAACTTTTACTAAATTTACGGCCAATTATTGAATTATTCTCAAAATCTTCGAGGCGCATTTGAAATATTTTCTTCGATGTTCAATAATTACATCAATAATTCGTCAAAAAATGTGCCCGATATGCTTGAACACGTAATACACTTCCGGATCTACGCCGTGTATTAATACGCCATGAAAAGTTCATAATATCGAGAAAATAATACTCGGCAGTATTTCAGCGAAGTTCGACTAGAGCCATCGTTTCGATCAATCCGATCTTTCAATAGAGACGTCCAATCGCGAAAACGCCTTCAATTAAGAAGAACGCTTTGAGAAGGAATCCACGCATAATCTTTTTCGTAAAATATTCCTCCGGTGGATACCTGCCTCCTGTTCAAATACTCCGATGGCGAGCAAACCGAGCGATAGGTAGAAAGATAATCCCTTTTCCGCTGAATAAGAATCAATATTTAAAACTAGCACATCGCTTTTTAACTTGTTGAATACGCTTTTGAGAGGGGAATTTCTTACGCCTTTTTCCCCTAAATAATTAAAGCCCCTTCGGAAAGAGATTCTTTTAAAGTTCCTTTCGGTCGAGCGACCTTCGTAAATCAGATTAGATTATTCACAGATAAATAAAAGATATTTTCAAGGGATAGGCGTACTTCCGAATATTTTCCATAACTTTCCACCGCACGCTGCTACCTTTCGTGAATATCAACTTATACAGTCGACAGATAAAATCAGTTTTGAATATGAAATTCAATATTGTTCTGCGTACCAAGCATGTCACTGTATCCGTGAGTCTCTTCTTTTGTACATTTCTCAGTGTTACAATAACGCTAAATCGCGTAGTAAGTTCGCCCTCGTTTCTTTAAACGTTTGAAGACTTTGTATATCGACATTTGTATATAAGACACTGTATATCGTCCGTCGAAACGAAATGAATCTCTCATGAAAGTATGTATTCGTATTTTTGCGTCCTTCGAATTATTCGATTTTATTATAACAATATGCACAAAAGGCTTGCAAATACCGAAAGATCGAATATTCCACTAATAGCGCGGAAATTTCCCAGTACTTTCAAATATCATAAACTCGAGCAAAACTGTACTTAATAATGGATATTGAGTGTTCTGGGCTTCGTACATAACTCCGGAGACAAGGAGCTACCGCATAATATTCTCGAAATATAGGAATATTCGCCACAATAATATAACGCTGCTGTATTAGACTATGTCGAGTATCGAAAATTTCATATACAGGGTGTCGCCTGTAGAATGAACTTCTGCTGATTCTTTACTCGTAGACCTAGTCGACGATTAACCAATCTCAAATCTCAAAAGTTTACAAATTTTGAAACTCGCGCCTCCCAAGGCTGAAAGGAAGCGTCATACGAAAACATCTTCTTCGTCTATATTTCCGAATTTCGTTCTTGCCACGTAGAATCCACCCTATGGTCGATCGCACCGCGATTGCCTAGGACACCCTATATAATTTCGAATGAGAAAATACCACGTAATATCCTCTAAATGCAAGAACATTTCGCAACAGTGGAGATTGAACCGAACGATAAGTTTCAATTTAAAGGAAAGTTGGCCGAGCAGTGGAAACACAATAAACCGAAACTACGAAATGCTTCGGGAGCCCGGAGTCTCTTCGCTCCACGGGTTTGCTTTCCTCTTTCTTAGGAGCCGGTGTCTGGCTCTACTCTTTCTCCAAACAGGCTGTTCGAGTGGACAGTGACGTCGTTACTCTCGCTAAGTAAATTTCATCGCGCTGAGCACCACTCTTCGTCGGTTCTCCACTTGTCACGGTTTAGACGGAGACGGTAGCGCGATAGCATCCTGATGTCAAAACGCGGCGACGGCCGACGAGGCACAAAAGTCGACACAAAGGCGCATTCGCTTCCGTTGGAAACGCGCTGTTCGCGAATCCCCGAAGGCAAAGAGGACAATGAGTGGCATTTACATTTAGGGGGATCGCGATTCCTGATGCAGCCGTGAATAAAGGAACGATAAAAGGACGATAGCGTGCGCCGAGTACGATTACCGTGCAATTAAAAAGTTCGCCAATGGCAGCTGTGTGGAAACTTCGCCGTGTAAACGTGTGAGTTCCGTTTGAAAACCTGCTAAACTTTGCTCGCAGGCACGCGTTACGACTCGTCAAATCGTGGCTTTGAATACGCGTCTGTATCGAAGTTTACGGTTCGAGTCTTCCAATTCACGCCGAATGATAATCCTATTATATAGGGAAGCACGATTTTCTTTTATCGTATTTGCATTTAACGTGGCATCAGCCGCGAGGTTATCGCCAACGAATACGTTTAAAGTGTCGTGTCGATTATTTTTTCTTTCTTTAATGACACTTTTTAACGAATTGTTGGAGTCCGGATGGTGGAAATTTGACAACGCACGTCGAAAAGTTAGAGGTTTTACTCGTAACGGGTAACTGCACGCTAGTACCGACTGCAAAATTCTCTCGTGGTTCCCCATGGGGAAGTGGTTCTTACAGCCTAGTAGCGAGGATGAGTAATATGGTCAGGACAAAAGGGTCGAACTTCGAGATGATTCGGGAAGGAGAAACAGAGATCAGGGTGTTTGTGATAGGACGTCATCCAACAGAATTTTAACAAGATTTTATCGACATTTATCGTTGACATTGGTTTTAATACACGGTTTCAGTAAAAAGGATGATTGTTCCTCTGAACGACGGAGAGAGATTAAATTATTGGAATAATTTGTACGTTTAACACGTCGAGAAATTTACACGCCTTAAGTACGATTTAATCTGTGTGTTCGGTTGAGTACTATAAGGAAAATTCGAGGGCTCGCTGTGAATTCAGATTAATGAAGGTAATGAATAACAAGAAGGAGATTAATAACCAATTACGAAACTCCATAGTTATTTCTTTTACTACTGTAGATTTTAACATTTTTGAAGCTACAAATTACATAATTGTGTACATTCTATCCAACAGCACGTGACAATATTTAAAGGCTATAAACACGAAGCTTATTTTTACTTCAGTTAATTACTGCGATATTGAAGTAATGTACGACACTGTCTCTCTCTCTCTTTCTCTCTCTCTCTCTCTCTCAATTTAACGTTCAGTACAAGAATTTAACAGTTCAATATTTAGTACCTTGCAATGATAAATAATTTAATCATGTAAATGCGACAGTCGTTCATTTTCAATGCAAATCACCAATCTTCCAACTTCCGGTACGTATTCAAGCACAATAATAATTTGCTAATTTACGTGCATAAGCCAGACTCGATATAATAGAGCCTCGACTAACGGAACGTTCGATTATTGGAACGCCGAATAATGGAAAATTTGGAGATAGTCCGTTGGAAGGAAAATTGGAAAACAAGGATAGAAACAAAATAAAAACGGGAACAAGTCTTCGTATCTTTATTCAAAAGTTTTTGTTCCTTCATCATATCGATCTTTGTAAAATAATTCCGGACAACGTGTGACACGATCAACCCGAATAATCGTGATTCTACTGCGTTATATATGTATATATATTATGAGTACACTGTTTCAAAAATCTCAATTCTCCACATGTGCTATGAAACTATGAAAGTGACGTAAGTCGAGCATCTTTCATGCAGCAGTCGCTTGATCCAATTTGAACAAAGTCATGCGGTTTTAAAGGACGTACGCCGAACATTTTGGCTGACCGTACAATACGTAGCATTTATTGCAATATTTAATAAACGAACCAAATTTCTATTTACTTTCCACTCCTTCGCTATTTACACGAGAAAATGCATAAAAATCCTAATTACAATGAACGCGATACATTTTTTGGATATTTCGCAGCTCTTGCGTGCTGCGTGTATTCCGTGCTTTCTCGCGTCTTCAAATTTCCCATAAATCCGCAGCCCACCGATCAATACTGCCTCGATGAATTAATAACGATCGAAAGTACACGGCAGAGCTAAAAATCCTAGGTCTGGCTAATCGAGCTCTGATTCGGTCACCGTCCCGGTTAAGATTCAATCGAAGGCTGGTGCAGAGTAATCAACGAACTCCGTACCCTACCGCTAACACAGCCGAAACGGACAATTTGCAAGTTGAACACGATTTAACTTTCAAATGGTAACGAGCCCCGTTTACTCTTTCCCTCTTTCTCTCGCGTTCCAAGGCAACTAATCTTCCTTTGGCTCTACTAGTTCGCTATAGGATATAGATACTGGATTCACCATTATTCAGAAAGATTCAGCGAATGAATCATTCTCGGACAACTAGCCGATACAGAGCCGCCCAGTGAAAGTATACTACACGATATTCTTTGTTCGATCACGATTCAGAAAAATAAACGACGAACAAGAGGCTGTACCACTGATCGCCATCAATCTTCCTAAATGTCTGACGCAGTGACTCGTTAAGGAAAATGTAGCTACTGTTCTTGCGATCGATGTTGCTCGATGGCAAATGGCTTCCGACTCGGATCAGTTTACGAAAGAATGTTTCCTTCGGACCAATAATTGCAAATGACTGAAAGTTTCGCTGTTTCAAGCAGATATACAAATGTATAAATATACAGCGAGCCATAGAAGTATCTTGTTTCTAATTGCTTTATCTTATCTTTTATCTTTTTATACCAAATGCCTCGCACCAAATTCATTATACCTAATACGATGCCAAAAGTCTTATCGATCATGTATGTCCGATTGGCCGAGTTTAATTAATCGCTGTTAAAAATTTGGAATCTTTTAAAAAGACCTGAATCACGCAAAGTTGGCAATTGGGGAGAGTGGTACCCTGATTCACTGCATGTGCAATAATTTATAATTTCAAACACGTTATATAAGTTTTATTATGATATACATATAAACACGAAGTCTGAGGTTTATTATCAGAAAGTTGGATCAAGGTCAACAAAATCTTGGAGAAGTAAAATTTAATCGTCGTGGTAATAGGACTACTGAATTTCTTCTCGTTCGTGTCCATTGTCTTTTCTCGATCATTGCTGTGATCAGTCATGATTTGTTATTCGCAGATTTGAATCAATCTTTGGTCATGGATCGCGTGCAAATTGTACTGAAAAAATGAATTCGGTAGTACGTCAGAAAATAAAATCACTTATGTGTACAAAATGTATGTACCAGCTTGGTTCCAGGTTTTCTTTCAGATTTTAGATGCGTAACTCCGACTCGCTCTCGTCTACCTCTGTATTTATCATTTTTTCAGCTACGTCGTAGTTGAAATGCCAAACGATATGGACGTGTCATACATATTCAAAGTACTAAGATATTAATTTTTAGATAAGATATTAATTAAGAGATTAAACATTCAAGTAGCGAAATAGACGATTAAATAAAAAGAACAGAATTATTGTCTGCGCCTGAAGTATTTTTATAACTGTCGTCCATACAGCTCTATATGTTCAACTTGAAATGCTTCCAAAAGTTGGAAAACAGCGTCATTATCCACTCCATCCTGTCGATTGTCATTCGCACTAACGCCGTCTGTACAGCGTAGCTCGCGCGATGTGAAACGAGTACTTACATATACTTTGATGCGCATCTACACACCGACTCCAGTCACAACGTTTACCAAACGATTGCCGGCAATTGCGAGATGTGGAATATTTGCCTATAAATGTCAAACATACGGAGCCTGCACATGAAAGAAATCGTAGTTTATTTCATCAGAACGTTTCGCCTTGTTAAACGTTAACTAGCCTCGCTAACTGCAAACAGAAAATGTTTAACCGTGCTACGTGGCTTCTGTTCGTTTGCGAAAATGAGAGCGAGATGGAAATATAAAAGCTCGAGCATCCGTAGGTGGATTAAGTTGAAAAGCAGCCACGCTTCATAGCCGTGCAATGATCCACTGTTAACGACAAGCTTCTATCGCTGTGGCTTAACAAATTCGATATCGATCTTTGAGTTCGCACGAGATCAAAGTTTGTTCGTTAAACTACGGATTTTCGTGTAATACGCATTCGTGGTAGATTTTGGGAAATTTGCGAAAATGTAGAAAACGCACGTAATGTACAAAATACGGTACAACCACAAGAATATAAAAAATATTCAAAGCGAAGTACGTAGTTGTTGTAATCTTTGATTAGACGAGATAAATCTGTATGCAGGTTGCCTTAGTTACGTTGATAAAAATATGCGACCGCAGAAAAATTCGCGATCTAATTATCCTATTAGACAAATAAATATGTGTAACTAGAATATCCTAGTTGATTGCATTATGTGCTTAATTACGCTAGCTACAGTTGACAAACATGTGACGATATATAGTATAAATAAAAATTTGTAACTGAGTGATTCAATGTTAGCAATGGGGGAAAACATCGAAAGTATTTTGTAAACGAATTCCTCCTTTCATGATGCGACAGGAATTACTACGATCTCGTTCGAGTTCAGAATATTTCAGATTACTTGAATAGGTGCTGCATTATTAATATCGCATTATTTAATATAATAATTATATTTAATTTAATAATATAATAATTATATTATATAATAATTATTTTAACATTCAGGAAGTTTCATCCAGGAATAATTATTGAATAATAATTGAATAATTTAAAGAACTTTGCAGTGCTAGGGTATGTGAAAAGTTAGTTGATCCACTGACAGAATGGATAAACATAACGAAACAATACATCCATCGTTGATTAGGCAGATGTACGAGCGCAACAGTCTTTGACGCTCTTTTAAAGCAATACGAGCAAAACGCGTTGCGTGATCTAACGATAATTACACGGAACTACTTTTCTAAGAAATTTCCTAAGAATTATATTACAAATCTTGAACTAATTACGTAGTGAAAAAATTACAACGTCGGAATTAATAATCTGTAAATAATTTAATGAGACGTGGTAACAAAATTTAGAGGAGCTTACGAAGACTAAGTATAGTGATTTTATTTTATTAGCGTAACAAACCGCGTCGTAAAAATCTTTTCCAGAAATGACATTAGAATTATCGGAAAACAATTACCGTTAAATATCAAGCGTCGTTGGATATAATTTTATAAAAAGAAGAAAAAAGAAAAAAAGAAAGAATAAAGAAATAGCGCGAAATAGATTATCGGTGTAAAAGATTGAAGAGAAGGAAAGAAGAAGAAGTTATGGCAGCGAAGTATGGAGAGTAAAGATCAAAAGAGGAGGGACAGAGATGGAAAGAAAGTTTTCATGCAATTGATAGGACCGCATCCGAACTTTAAACAAGTTCGAAACTTGAACGTTAGCCACGGCAGCTGTTCAGACGTCATTCGTTGTATTAAATGGTAAGACGAAGGTGTTGGAAAGTTTTACAATTTTTTAACACGGACCTCCACGCTTCGGTTAAACCTTTCCTCTCTTTTTTCTCTCTCTGTTCCTTTTCCTCGATAAAACTACTTACTTCGCATGAGATAACAACGGGCAATTCGCTCTTGCTTCGTTCCGTCTGACGTAATCAAACATTTCACGGATGAGATAGGCCAAAGAGGTTCGATCGGCATAGCAAAATTGAAATTTTATACCTGAACACCGTCATCTTAACCCTGTTGCGGTCCTCGAATTTTCTGTGTCAATCTCGATTTAATTTCGTCCGAGGAAAAGAAATCTTTAACACCGAAATTACTAAATCGGTCGAGATGACTTTTGGTAGCAGAATTTTAGTTTCTGCATTCATTAAAATGCAAACGTTTCTACCGATACCAACGTCTCAACCAAACGTTTTTGTTAAGACGGTGAAACGATTATAGTTATATATATATTATTACATATAGTTACTTATTCTCATCGTGTTGCTCTAATTCTAATTGATTATATGTAATATATCTAAAGCTACGTATTGAAAATCGGTAATATCTCGGCGTCGATTTATCAAAAAATAAATCGTCAGTACGCCGGAACGTACAGGAGGGGAAATATTTTTTTATATAAAAGCAATTTTTAAATTCGTATTCGTAAACGAGAAGTCACGCGTGTCGATAACTATTTCCTCGTGTCTGTTCTTTTTACGAAATTTTTCGCGCCAATAGAAAGGTACGATCGAGGAATTTCAAAGTATGATAATTCACAACACGATCGACTGTTTAAACAAATCGTTTGATATCGAGTAGCTTTGATCTTAGTATTCTCTGGTGTTGAACTTTTCTCATCTGAATTCGTCAGAATTCTTTTAATGGAAAAACGCAATTTGCAAAAAACTCTATTTGCCTGGGATGATAGCAAAACCCGACCTTGCCTGAAGGCTTTCAATTTTTTTTCTGTAAAGTACAATATATGCTACTTCGTTATTATTCCATACTTTTATTATATTAAACCTATGCATTCGCTTTATCACAATTGTTTTATTGAAATCTATGCTAGGTAATACGTATCTAATACGTAGGTCTTTGAAAAACTCCATTTGCAAAATTGGATTCTTGAGGGATACGGCTTTTCCAATTGCTTCTCAATTGTTTTACTTTCTGCAGGCTACTAACCCTGCAGCTGCCTATTCGAAACGAATCCACTTTGAATTTCGCTACACTCTTCCAAAAAATCGTATTACACAGTAAGAAAGACGTACATCGAAATATATTAATTTCGAATGAGAAAGTTTCAAAAATATACATTCTGTTATTCCACTGTTGATCTTTCTCTGGAAGATCTCGGAAAATATTACAGACAGAAGAATCGAGAATACAAATATGACACGCGTAAACGAATTTTTTTTCCGAACGAATTTTTTTTTAAGTAATCTTACTTTCCGCACTCTTTGCGGTTGTCCTTTCTACAAAAATTAATAAACAGCCACTAGAATGGTCCTGCAGAATTTGTCGGTAGATCAGCGGACGCCGTAAGAGTCTATTAGAGATTAGAAATAAATCTTCTACATCGACTATAGAAATATACAGAACTGTACCACTTCGCTAATCAGCTATGAATTCATCATTTGCCGATTAACCAACTCTACCAACTGAACCAACTGAACTTACTGAGATTAAGTAGCTATGCAAGTGCAATTTAAATATTTATACATCCATAGGATACACGTAATTGCGGTCATACCATACCTTACCAAGGGATGCGACGTAAAATGATAAAGAAAAAAAGAAAAAGGAAGTGCTCATCCGGATGAAGCAAACCAATTTCAAAGGCACTCCGATTTACGAGCATTTCAGCGCACTTGCGTTGACAAAATACGGAAATAACGGTACTCGCTTAATGGCAAGAACACCGCTGTAATCATTGCAATTATCCTACTTTCGAGGATAATTAATTCGCACTTAACACGTCATTTGCAATCCTGCATCTCGTATCGATCGCGTTAATTAAACTGTATTTTAAATGAGAGGCAGGCTTTGTAACAAGTATCGGGGAACAATCCGGATAAAAGCGACCAGGCAGGGGGTCGTAATCGGTCTTCGCTCTCCATTTCCTTATCAAAGATGGAACGAGGAAGGTGAAAAAAGGTTTAGAGTACTTATCCATGCAGCGTTAAAACTTTGTCGGCGTGTTAATTCAAACAGGCATATCCGTTCAAAAGTGGTGTTCAAGGAAAACGCATTTCAGTGTGTAACACCGCGCCAAACACTACGAGAGGAACGTTTTCCGACGATATTTGTAACCCATGAAAATCCTAACATCTCTTCCTCCTAGCTTCAACGTCAGCGAAATTTATTCCAAAGCTGGATTACCAAGTGGAAAATTGAAAGCAACGACGCCAAGCCAACTCGTCTAAGCTTCTGTTTAAGTAAAAAGCAATGTCCTGCTCTTTATTAAACAGCATGGAATCTTCGCTTGGAAGAAACAATAAACTCGATTGGAAGAAACGCGTGACAGTAAAAACCAAGCAAATAGAGTTAAAATTAAAGTACCTATTAAACAATTAAAAATAAAATACCTATTCACGAAACAATAGTAAGGCCGATGTGGACTCGTGGCATCGGTCTATGGGACTGTGCCTGTAAATCCAATACTACCATCGTACAAAGACCGCGGTTTAAATTGTTTCGCGCAATAGCGGATACACCATGGTGTGTATCGAACGAAACACTTCGGCATGACCTTTACATCGCATTCGTCACAGAGACAATACCAGGAAGAAGCCACAGCCACCGCATCAAAATAGATCTTCGCGCGAATCCTCTCGTTCAACCACTCCTGAAGGAACAGCGTCCTATAGGACTGAGAAGACAAATGAAGTATAGCAAATCTTCTCGATGGAAGAACCCTCGTCATGACATATGAGGGAGCTAAAAGTCTAAGCAACCAAATCAACCCGTAGAATCCTCGCTTCGACTCTGAGAAGACAGCAGTCAGCTGACCTCGGATGAAGTATAGCAGGTCTCCTTGATGGAGGAGCTCTCATCGTGACACGTACAGAATGCTCACCACGATTTTGATCGCTCGTGCAAAAGGAAGAAAAAGAAAAATTGTTTAACAACCACGCATTGATTTCGCGTACCTTCGGAGTATACACTACTGTTGTATGGTATTACTACGCAACATGTGACCACGTTACTATGTATTATATACGTATGGTGTGTATATATATATACCGATACATAACTGTGACACACTAGAATATGAACTGTTACGTATGCAGTTTTAATGTACAGACGATCTTCTCATTTAACGTACCACGCATTGATTTCGCGTACCTTCGGAGTATACACTGTTGTATGATATTACTACGCAATATGTGACCACGTTACTATGTATTATATACGTATGGTATATATATATATATATATATACCGACATATAACTACGACACACTAGAATGTGAACTGTTACGTTTGCAGTTTTAATGTACAGACGATCTTCTCATTTAACGTACCACGCATTGATTTCGGAGTATACACTGTTGTATGATGTTACTACGCAACATATGACTACGTTACTATGTATTATATACGTATGGTATATATATATATATATATATATACCGACATATAACTGCGACACACTGGAATGTGAACTGTTACGTCTGCAGTTTTAATGTACAGACGATCTTCTCGTTTAACGTGCACATGAGTGAGATATTCTTGCGCTACCTGACAGTTTTCACTTATGGCGGCAGATTTGCGGGGCCGCGTTATCGCTCGGACAACGCCATAAGTTTTTCTTTCGGGTGCTCCGCGGAATGCGTTCTAGGAACGTGAGCTGGTTTTTCGAACGCGATTAGAATTCATGCGGCTGCAATAGCGTGCCGGTTTGAAAATGAACGGCCTTAGAATTCAAGTGGAACGGCTTTCGGCGAGAGACGCGAGATAAAGCCGCGCAAAAAAATGGGACGAACGTTAAACGCTTGGCGAATAAAGGAGGAGGTTTACGTTTGTTATATTCCTATGCATGAATACCTTGTTTCGTAATGCGATGATCAACCGGCGCGGCGAAAGACGATCGTAGCGCTTTTACTTGTTTCCGTTATTCATTGATCGTTTTAATATTACTGTGGCCCTAATCGTCTCACATGGACGAAGCGCGTCTACGAGAAAAGAGGGGAAATGTGAATTTTTAGTTTAACGCTCCTTGCGTTATCAACGTTATTAACGTTATCAATACTCATGCGTCAAGAAATGTCTTGTAAGTACAGGCAAATCTCGCTACGTTCGATATTTGCCTGTAATTTCATAACAAAGCGTTTATAAACAAACTTCGTATAACCTTCTTTTTCTTATCTTCGCTCGTAGGTCGTGCTGCTACAATCTTGTTAGAAAAGTAGGAAACGCCCTGAATAAGAAAATACAAAGTTGTGGCATTATACATGTATCGAAAAATAAATTTTCGTGGAACCTTCAGATATATGTGTTTGGGGTACGAACACCTTTTTTGTTGTTTAATCATTTCAGTATTAGGTTGTGGCTTAATTATCCAGTAGATATTCATTTGTTTCAAGTAAGTGCACGAAACGACAAGACTTTTTGTGTATTAAATGTGCATAAGTTTGCCGGTGTGTTCTACAAGCAGGAAACGAACTAAAATGTCGTATAGTAGAAAATTTACGAATGCATCGTTAAAAAGTTATAAGAAAAGGAAAAAATACGAATCGTGACGAATATGTACGCCAATACTCTGTCTCTCGCAATTACTTCAATACGAGATAGCACAAGATACATACGGGACAAGGCAAGATACGTATGTTCGTGACACGTGTCGGTATGTACAGTTTTTGTGCATGATTCTAGTGTACAGCGGCAAACGTACGCTGTGTGGTTTCAGTTTCGTTCCGGTTTGTAAATTTACGAGAATGAAAACTGCATGCGAAGACGCGTGACAAAATCGCCGTGAAATTCAACAGTCTACGATAAATTCAATGGGACATCGGTATCAAGTTTGCATTGATAAAATCGAACGGTGCATTGAACTGCATACGTACATACATGCATAACATCTTGCATTTCATACTTTTGCTATAATCTTTTAATAAACCTTTACATTATTTCGTTTCATTTTTATTTCTATCGTTCTAGCCTTGCTTCTATCTGTAGAACACACTGGCAAAGTTTGAACATTGAATCTCTGAACACCCTGTATATGTTTGTGATATATACATATATATATATATATATATATATATATTTGCAATAGACGTACCATTTGTTGGAACTAATTGTTACAAGCGATAATAATATACGAACCGCTATTAGTTTCAAACGAATGCTTCTAAACACCCAGAGATTATTACCTTTTTAAAAAGAAACCGCGCGTGAAGCGGAATCATATATCATACCACCGACGCGTGCATTCGAAACTTAATGGTCCGTTCTTTGAATAATACGTTGAAACGTTTCGCGATTGCACAGCTCACCCCACGTTCTACGATTTCTTGAAACAGAGAAAAGCTTTTTACATCTTGAGAACTCTTAAATTTGAAACACTCCTATACAGGCCGAATTGCTCTTACAACTTACGAAAGGTAATACGGAAATCCAATGTCCTTTCCGCAAATAAATCGTTCACAGTGTTCGATAATATGACAGCGATATAGTTTTAGCGTAAGAATTACGAGACAACTACACGCTGAAGTAAAATTGTCAATTAATCGATGTCATATGACACGCCTAATATCGGATCCTTAAACAGTATCTCGTGTAATAAGAAATCTTTGTGCTTTTATTAAATCATTCTGCAAATTATGAATGATGACGCGGTACAGATTCTACACAAATATTTATTTCTTTTTCACACAGATTTATGTACGATTTAATATTGCGTTATTTGCGATAATATGACAACGATATAGTTTTAGCGTAATAATTACGAGACAACTACACGCTGAAGTAAAATTGTCAATTAATCGGTGTCATATGACACGCCTAATATCGGATCCTTAAACAGTATCTCGTGTAATAAGAAATCCTTGTGCTTCTATTAAATCATTCTGCAAATTATGAATGATGACGCGGTACAGATTCTACACAAATATTTATTTCTTTTTCATATAGTTTTATTTAATATTGCGTTATGCGAGGAGCTTTTTTTATATACATTTAGAAACTGTATATTTTTCTTTTTTTTGCGATGTTAAGGAGGAAAAATAATATGTGGCACGAGTTAATAAGAAGGGCAATTGTCGAGTAATATGTGAAAATAAATGAGATCACTGTGGTACATCGCTAATAGCGATCCACTTTCTACGTTCGTTGTACGACGTATTTACTCGAGTAGGAGGTTATTCGTTATTCTCGAACGGTTTCGTTTTATTCGCAGTTTTTAGCCGAAGATCGTCCGAATAAAAGATCGTTCGTTATTGGTCAACAACTTCGTTCTATACGCAGTTCTTATTCCAATCGCGATTTATTCCAAACGTTATTCGAGTAATGCGAATACGTCGATTCCATTTAAACGACACGTTCATTCGATATACCAACCAAACCGTGTACGAAAACGAGAAACAATGGTGAAACCCGTACGAAATGGAGATCTAAAGAACGAAGTATCAAAGTGACAGAAGTTGTGCATCCTATACGAAATAATTTCAAATCGAAGAAGATAAATATCAGATTTAAGGAACATGGAAAGTCCATGTACAGCGTTGTAATTGAGGCATGGAAATGTTTTCTGAATTTATAGTAAAAGAATCGAGCGCGACGCATAAATGGCAGAGAATCGAAGCTCGGTTATGCATAAATCGTTGAAGTGGGCGTAACCCGTGATAAAGCGATCGCCGGACGAACCCCGGCGAAACTGGAACTTCAAAAGACTCTCGGCTCAGCGTTTTCGATCCTCCGTGCTTTTTGCTCTCCTCCCCCGGGGAATTTCCTACGTCACGGGGAAGAACCGCTGTCCTACAAATTTCCAAGTCGCTTCATCATCGTTGCCCATCAGTCACCAAGAAAGAACGCTTCATGGCGGAAGCGCAGCCGTTGCAAACCTTCGCAAAAACCATAAGAGGAGTAATGAGTACGAAGAGAAAGAGAGAGAGACGATAGGAGATAAGTAGGTGGTAGAGATTACGATGGAAGAAGAACAGGGGAACGAAGCTTGTAAGAAGTAGATAATTATAGCAATGAACAATTAAACGTTACTGCAACGTGATGAATAGCACGATGATTTCTAATATAATTGACGAGAGATTAACCATCGTGAAACTCCATTCAATTAACGGTTGATGATTCGAATGCCGGTTAATTGCAATTATACCGAGGAACGATTCAAGAGAATTGTAATTAATCGTGTTGGAAAAGAGATAGTACGTTCAACTATTCAAGTAGATACTATAATGGTTAAGTAAGTAGGAATTTCTAGAAGAAGTTCAACTTCTAACGCGCGTTGTGTTTCAAACGTACTCGAAGAACGCTCGTGGAAAACACTGCGAGTGCCGAGAAATACATTTTTCAGGGGGAGAAGGAACTTAACGTAATTGAAATTCACGAATAAGAAAAGAAAAGTATATCTATGGGAAATTAGTAGTAGTAGTGCGTCACTTCTTAATCGTAAAGAAAAATTCAATATTCCATTCATTTAGACAAGAAACAATTAACTAATGTTTGTTATATTTATTGTATTTCTATAGAGACGACGTTGTGATACCATTCTTTAGTATTGTTAGTAATTATTTAGAATAGGAAATTACACTTGAGTTCTGTGCTACAGTATTCTCATTAGTATGTAGAATATTTTTCATTAAAAAAGTAATGTTTTCAATTTTGGCACTTGCAGTGTTTTCTAGAACACTCTTCAATTTATTGTTGTTTTTGTGTAAGGTTTCACATATGTGTATATAATTTGACCTAAGTCATATCTAATATCTCAAATAAAATCAACAAATATAACATCAAAGAATATAGTCATTTTAAATGAACATTTGTTTACAACTGTCAATATATTAAAATTTATTTTAAGTAGTTTTAGAGCCGTATTCAATTCATTCATCACAACTTCATCAAATATTCTTTCATGCACGAAAGTCTTTAATATAGTTAACAAGAATAGTAGCAATATTTCAGAATAATCAATAATGTAATAGCATTGTACATTAATACATTGATCAGAGACAAATATGTATATACCTACATACAATAAGTACAGTGAAGGGTATAAATGAATTAGAAAAGACTCAAATTAGTAAGAATTCAATGAGTAATTAATATTTAGATTATATTGAAAGTCGACAATTTATTGGAAAAAAGAACAACATAGATAAGCTTAAATATCATCTAAATTGATGGGATTGATGATTATGAGATCATATTAATTAAAAATTAGGAAATTAGAAAACGAAACCTATTATAAAAGCAATTAGCGTTTCAAAAATAGAGCTTTAGACATTTAGTTTTAGAAAAATCTAATTTTAAAAATAACTAAGATATTAAAAATTTAGAATATAGAACAGTTACGAATATTGTAAATCATTTAAGTATTTCATAATTAAATGTATATCAGCTTGGTATTTGGAAATTCTTTTAAACTCATTGAACAGGAAAAGAGAATTTAAGTAGTCGTCAAATATGGAGGCAAATTTTATTGCCAAACCAGATAACACGAGGGTGAAGGTAAATGAACTACGAGTAAGCTGGTTTACGTTCAACGAACATCAAACTTAAATTACGTATGAACGTGTAATGACCCTATTTAAAAATGAAGCTTAAGCTTATAAAATTAACGGGATATTCTAAAGCCGATCATTCATTGAATTAATAACGAAGATTACAGTGCGTCAAACTAATAAGACTGTAAGGTTCTAATAAATATTTTGTTTATAATTTATATGATGTACACAATGTACGAAACATAACAATTTATGTAGAAATTAGAGCAAAATATATTTTCACGTCGATACAAATATAACGCTGAAGATTCTACCAAGAAGTACCCCAAAATAATATTTCAACATTGCAACATTATATCATTGGTATCTAGTTATTCTAAAAAATTGTGTTTCCACGCAAACTGCGAATAAGTAGATACAATTTATACAACGTTATCTATCGATTATAAAGAAGTATTAATTTAAACCTCGGGAATAATATAATAAATAATAATACAAATGTTTGCATAAGAATATAAGAACATAAGTTCGACAATTGTACAATTGCAGTACAATTAGAATAATTTGGACGTGTGTTTGAGATGGAAGTGTGGATCTACGTGAATGGGTGCTCTAAATAAAATATGGGAATGAGTAGTGTGTAAGCCAAAGAAAGACTGTAAGACAAAGAAAACCGAAGCTGTATTCTTGTGTTGTTTTATCTTTCATACGCTAAAGTTGACAAATTACAGTTAAAGTACCTGTTAAACAAGTGATCTTTCGGCGCAAATAAGTTAATAGTTTTTTTTTTTTTTTTTTTATAGCGAATACTCAGCCGAATCGATTAACGTCATAAAACGTATACGGTGGTTATTAAAAAAAAACTCGGTCGCCTGGATATCTCAAAAAATATAAGGTATCAAAAAATGAAGATTTACTCGTACGACCAGGCTCCTCGAATACAATAAATTTCGTTTGAAACATTTTCCGATAAAGTCGGTGAATAAGGAACTATTTCAGGCGATAGTTTTTATTGCCTCAACCTGTGCGTTCCAATTATTTGAAACAATTATTTTGAATCAAAGAACGATACATATAGGATTTAGAAACTACAATTAGTTCGAAATTACCTAAATAGCGAAACACCTACAGTGAAATCGCAATTATTTCGAATTACCTAAATAATGGCAAAAGTTAGGAACGCTTGAAAGCAAAAAGGATTAATAAAGCGGAGTAACGTCGACGATAAATATATTCTGGCGATAGTATATTAACCCTTTCAATACGTTCGAAGAACGGAAAGATGCGGTAGGTGTGACACATTAATCAGCAGCAACATCGACCGGGACCTGCTTCCAGCCAAGGCGCGGAGGCCAACCAAGAAACCGACCCCTTTTCTCCGTTGAATTTCAAGGGGATGGCCGGCTCCTTCGTGCCTTAAACCGCACCGTTATTGCTTTTTCCAAGAAACGCAGAGGCATTGTGCGCCATTAAAGCTAAGATGGACCGCACTATGTTCCTATCGAGTACTTCTCTCAAGTATTGAAATAACTGATCTATTCTTCTGGATTATTATCATTTCGCAGAGATTATGATTACGTAGAACGTGTCGTAGAAATTAGATGTTTCTAGACGAAAGAAAACGATGAATGAATTTTTAAGTACATTGCAATTATACATATTTTTGTTACGTGTATTATAAATATTGTACGTTATTATGTTACACGTGTACAATCGTACGTATACATAGATTGCATTACTGGCAGATTATTGGATGATATGTGTGTGAGTTTCGGAAAACATTGTCAAATGAAGTCCATCTGCGGACTACGAAGCCGAGATTAAGTGATAAAAGATTGAGGAACGAAGGGATCACGGAAAACAATTTTTCAGTGGAAGATTATCGAATTATTAATATCGAAAGATTATTTAAAACAACGCGCTTAAAATGTAGATGAAGCAGCCTGCGAGGAGTAACTTGATTTACAAAGCTATTTCATTTGAAGATGAAAGCACGTTTCTCGGTATAAATAGATCTTTCTTGGGAATTTTTTTTAAAGCGACGTTGTAACTTTTATTCGAAATAATTTCCCCGTTTCTGTATAATTGGAACGGTAGGACAGCGAAGAATTTCACGGGGACTACGCAGAAACTGTATAAGAAGTCTGCGTCTCTGAAATTATTCCTCAATACTCGTGCATTTGCCTTTTTTTTTCCATTCGTTTCGGATAAAAAATACTGTGTTTCCGTTTCTCGCGATTATAAAGTATACGACGTATTTTAATACAAAAACGTCATTATTGACATAAACGTCAATCGATATAAAAACGTACTCTGAAAATTCAATTATATACGTGATCGTAAATTCATCGTGTGCAAATTAAATGTATCAGTACGATACAATTTTATTGCTACACGTCTGAAAAAAACATATGATTGACGAAAATAATCAAAAACAGACGTTTCATAATTCGAAGCGGACAGAAAACAATAGACGGCCATCTGATGGGTTTTCAAACACATTTTTTATGTTCTACATAATAATAATTACTTACCATACTTACTTTCAAACCTTTTTCTCGGCTTACTTTTGCATGTCGAATCATCGTCCGATTTTTTGCACCACGATTTCGTAAACACTCGTATAAAATACACAAAACTACCAGTTTATCGAGTCTTTTTTTACACAACTATCGAGTTTCCAATCGTTCAATAATTCCCAAAATGCTAATGTAGCACTTTATTGAGTGGCGAAGTGAAATCACGCGAGACGTATAAAGTCGACGGTAAAACATAAAGATCGATCAGAGAGACATTATATATTCTTCTCTCCATACCTTTTCCTGTCCGCTAATTTATTCGTCTCTTTCTCGTTTTCGCTACTAATCCCAAAAATGACTCCGTCAACTTACCACAGCTTGCTATCACAGGCTAATTACATAACTTGCTTTACACGCAAATTTCAGAGTACATTGATCCCAAAACGATTCGTAATTTCTACGTCTCGCTGATTGTCAGAATACCAAGGTTAACGCCAGATGTTGAAAGCCTTGGCTAAGCTTAATAACGAAAGCCTCGTTGTCGTTACAACGATACCACGCGATGCGTCACGTTGCTTCGTGATTTCACGGCAATCGAATTTTCCTGTAGGCGAAACATGGATGGTTTGATTCACTTCCGGCCGGCTAATACGATTTCCAAAAGGAAGACAAACGGCGAACACAAAAGGGGAGGAAAAAGGCGTAGGCACTCGAAGGTAAACGTGGAAAGGCGAGTTCCCAGCCGATAAATGGCTGCGAGTCGAGTCAAAGGAGGCTGGTCCAATTTAAATCGCAGTTTGTTCCTTAGTACCGGCTGCTAAGGCCAGCCATCGCTGAATGGATCTCCATTATGAATGGCCTCGTGAGATTTACATTCTGTCGTTCCACCGCAGCCACTGCTGCTTATATGTTATGGCAATTTGCCTTATCCTTCCGTAAACGTTTCCTCCCTTTTTCCTTCCCTTCCTTCGTAATAATCGATAACAGATATTGGTAACAATTGGCAACGGACGTCGACGAAAATATCAGACGACGAGCTTTTTTATTGTACGCGTCCTTACTTTACAATTTAACGTGTTCGAACAAGCGAACGACGTTATAATCGGACTGCGGACTTTTATGCGTTTGTGGCAAAATTTGGGGCTGCAACAATATGCATACAATGCATACGATGTACCGTATACGAAATATCTAGAATTATTAATTGCGATATCTGGCGGATGAAAGGAATCTCCATTTAGATTTCGTTTTTTCAGTTACGTTCGTAAAGAGGTAAAAACGCATAGAAATCTGAGGTATGGCTGTTACACAGGTACGAGTTACGTGAACCACTCACGGGCCAATGCGATCGACTCCGCTTTTTGAACTTTGTGAAATTTTAATGCCGGAGTACTTGTTGATCGAATGTTGTATTATATATGTACAATCTCGTTAGTTTTCTCTGCTTCTCGTTTCGTGGAATTAACCGATTTGACAAATAAGCGTTTCTCGTTTCATACGCGTGTATATTTCAACGTGGTTAAGGTGACGCATCGTTTATTTTAATTCGTTTCGATCGCTTTCATAATCGCGGAATTACGATAACGCTAAGGTTCTTTTTTTTTTGTAAATTTGTCTACAACAAGGTAAGATCTATAGCCAGTGTAAATTCGTCTCTCCGCTGTATCAGATCCAGTTAAAAATTGCTTACATATTTACCTGTCTGCTATGTTTACCTCAGACCTGTTGGAAGATAAAATATCTTGACAAATTTCTGGCTGCAGAAATAGATTTCGATTAACCTGGCTTTCACAATCAATTCACGTTCAAGTACCCAACCAGGTCAGCCTGAATATCAAATTTTATTATTTTTAAAAGGAAGAAGTAAGAGTATGGAATTTGATTCCCTTTTTTACTGTTTGAGTTTGTTTTACGTATACAATATCCATCCACCCAACGAGCGAGCGAGTCTTGGATTTTTCATCGAATCGATGTCGGGGACGATCAGTTAGAAATTGAAACGGATCTGTTACATTTTTTAGAGAGCAACTTAGGCTTAAGGCTACACGATCGAACCGGAAAATTTTACAAACCACTGTTTGAGATTTTCAATTGTTAGATAATTGTTACTTTAATTAGAGATTATCAGACGCAAAATGACGAGTTTCGGTGATAATAATTTAGGAAATCTGACAATGACTTGTCAGTGATACAACTGAAATAATATCAATCGTCAGTTAATATCGATAATCGATAATAAAAGAATCAAAATATTGATATAATCTATAGTCTTAAACGATAAAACAAAATCACATGCGATAACAGAGTAGTTTCGCCGTGAAATAGTTCTCGTTAGCTCATACGTTAACGAATGGATATATATTATCACGTGAAAATACTAAATTTATTCCAATGAAAACGGCAGTTTTATAGATTATTCGAAGATTTTCGTAGAAAATCGTCGAAGCACGTTCCTTTATAATCGTTTGTACGTGCCGTTTAATTTTTCTTCGACCTGCTCCGCCATCGAATAAACGCGATAGTTTATTCCATAATTTGGAAAAAAAAATCTCAGAGGAGTGAAAGCAATAAAAGGAAAGGAATAAAATCGAGTCGCGAAGAAAAATTTGTTCGATAAAACGCGTTCTTTTCGTGTGATATACATATTTACGAAACAATTTTTAATTGCCTTTTTTATCTATGAAAACGAAACTTTCACGCGATGCGTTTCTTGTCATTTAAACGCAGCCGAGATTATAGGGGAAACTGTACGAGAAAATGGATAAATCGTTTGATTAAAAGCAAGTTTACTTAATGAAAATAGCCGCGATGGAAATAAATGAGGATGTCATGGACGCGATGAACAGTACTGAATCGAAGCAAATTATTGGCTTTACGCTTAACGAACGTGTCGCGAAACTTGCCAAAGAATCTATCATCGTTATAGGTACATGTACGTCGTTAAGAACTCGAAGATGCGTAAACACACACGAAGCAGTGTCCGCCGTGTTATCGTTCAAAAGCTGCAATTACTCGTTTCTCGACATCTATTCAAATTTTCGCGAGAACAAGAGCTTAATCAGAGCACTTGAAATGTAAATGGGAAGAATGAAACAGACAATACCTGTTTCGAAGATTTTCATTGATTTGTAACTCGTGTTTAAGCGTAACAACGCCATACAAAAATCGAATTTTATTAATTTATAGTCGACAAAATCGAACGATTTATAGTTGGAAAAAATCAATCGTTTCTTTATTTATTTTTCAGCATATGCGTGACAGTGGTTGTGCTTAATGTTCACTTTCGATCGCCGCAAACTCACAAAATGGCACCTTGGGTGAAGAGGGTTTTTATTCACATCCTTCCTCGCCTGCTGGTTATGCGGAGGCCCCAATACAAATTCGAAACAAATAGGTAAACGTTTATTATTGCGCATTTCTATTTAAACCGAAAGAGTTGCATCGCTACGAATTGAATCGAATCAGTTGCTCTCTCGTTCGAAGACGTTTCGACGTATCAAAGGCATCCTTAGCTTGTCAAAGGAGAGGGCAAGAAGCAAAAGAAAGTTAGTAAAAATGATTTTAGTTTAAATATAGTCGATAGGATCGATTGAATCTTCGATAAAGTCAGAAATTATGGATCAACCGTTTTTCAAAAGCGTTCGTTTATTTTCAAAGAGATCTAATGATTCGCTAGTCTATTCTAGTTAACGCAAGAGAACAGATATTTAGATGAAAACGACAATGCTTTTCCTTCGTATAAATTTCTCTTGATAGAAATGCGTTGCTCTCTATGTTACAATGCATTTTTGTTAATCTCCTGAAATTTTTTAAACCTACCAATTAAAAAGAGATGTTAATTAAAATGGTAACAGAAATCCTCGGCCTCCTCTGTTTCAGTATTTATTTTAAAATCTGCTTCTTCGATCCTTCGTTTCTTTCTTTTTTTTATCATTTATTGTTTGCGCATTTTTTACGCTCGTAGAAATTTTAACGAATAAACTTTTCCGATACGCACTGCGATAAAAATGGCTTTCGTCTATTCATGACCAATAACAACACATGTAACGTGTAGTTTCTAACAGGAAAAAATATATGTGTATTGTATACTACATACTGTTGCTGCTTTTTTTAAATAGCGAACATCGTGCTTCATAGATGAGAGGAACGACAGTTTGTTGGCAATTAAATTCTACTGTATGAACAAATTTGCATGTATTCGCAGATATAGTTCTGGCAGAGTGCTAATGAAAACAGTCGGAGGGAAGGAAAAGCCCTTCTATTATCCTTATCATCCATCTACTCAGGAGGACAGTGAAGAACATCTAACACCCAAACGATTTCACAGCCGCATGCGTGCTGCATCGAAGGAAGACCTCTCACCTTCCAGGTATTTCTTGTCAATGTAAATTATTCTTAGAAATGTTCATATTGTCTATACTATCTTATCGTATTATTCTTTTCCATTACCACGTTTGCAAACTTGAATAATTACAATTCAAAAGTGAAACATTTAGTGGTCTTTTATCAGAATTTTAGTGGTTCCAAGAAGTGAAAAACCATATTGTACGAACATATATATAGTTAGAGGTAAAATAATGGAAATAAATGTATATTTCGTAAGAAGGATAAACACTTTGACAAAATGGTAATAACCATTTTTACCATAATTATTAATTTGTCGGTGAATCTTCTTTTAAATCTAATTGTACTATCGTATGCGTAACATACTGGTCTGTAATATTTATGGTATAGCTAAACGTAATTTGATTTATAGTACAGCGATTTTTATCTCATCAAACGATTCTCGTTTCATTCTTTTTTTTTTTTTTCATTTAAAATTCTATTCTGCCCATGACCGTTCATCCGTTTTGTTTCTTTCCGCATGCTAAACTGTTGACCAAATTCTCTGAAATTTTCAAAAGCTTTCCATTTCATGGTTAATAAAACTACAATGTGGATTTTCCGCCTTTTTCTAATTTCGAGCTACTCCCCTTAGTTTCGGTATTGAAATTTCTATACAAATTCGGAATTCCGTGGACCATCTTTTAACATCAATTTATGGCTACCGATTCGATCATTTTTTCGTATTACCCTTTCGTTGCGAAGAAAATGGCAAGTTTGATTCGTAATGTAATAACTTTTGGAAATTGTCAGTATTGCAATCGATTTCCCGAAATTTCGTCCTTCCGAATATTATAATAATTGTCTTCATTTTGGTATTTTTCAAACCTATCGCGCAAAGCGTTTAAGCAAACGTCACTTAACTATTTTCTTCGTTTTCACAGAAGTTTTCTACGCATGAGTTTAGTTTCAGTTTAAAGTTGCGAAAAGTAACTAAATCCTATATTCGACCAGAGGTGCTCGCATTCTCATGAAGCACAGCTTAACTTACTCTGAAAAGGTGTTGTAGAACACTCGTTCAACGTAAATTTCTTTTCAAGCGTAATTAACCGTGAATAATTCACACGACCATGTATCAAAAGTTGCTTAACAAGTAATTAATGAAATAATTGACGCGATGGTGCGTTACGCTATTATTCTATTACGAGGTTTAAGTAACAAGATTGCACGACTTTGCTTCAAAGTCCGGTTTAAACAGAGTTGTAGGGCCATAAAGAAACTTCTGTAACCCGCGTAAGGCATTAAATTGACTTTCTAGCGAAGATAATTCCGCCCATACATTGATATCCTAATGAAACGTAGCACAGCACGAAAATGGCACCAGAATTAGACTACATTAGGAACTTGAAGCATCGACAAAAATCTACGTTAATTTCAATCGTACCGAATCTATCCGTGATGTCTAAATAAAATTAATAAAATTGTTCTTTTGATTGAAATGTAAATTACAGTAAACCACAGCCTCTTAATGGTAGCGAAATATAATTATTAATTATATTATATAATTATTAATATAATTATATACTTTAACAAGACTTTAATAAGATTATACAGGAATGTTTTTGTAGCTTTATAAAAAGCGTCTATAGTTTCTAGCGGGCCGAATTACTATGTACGAAAATAATACACGCACACAGGCATATAAATGGAAAATTAAATTAAACATTTTCCACCTTTTTTGAATGTGTCAAGCCTCGATCGTAACATTCGATCTCTTCGAATAATTCGATCTTGAAAAGCGCTAATATTCGGGTACGATGATCACGTTCGACATTTTTGATGAAATTAGAAATGTCGAAAATGAAATATTACGATAAAACTCGTATTACGATAAAACTTTGCTTTTACATTTTTTGTCAGCAAGGTAGAGTTCGAAAAGACGTTTACTTCGACCAATAATTACGAGCTAAATTAAATTAACTAGGACCCTACGTACACGCTCGTCGTAGTGAGACACAGGGCGATATATGAGAAGCATAAGTATCTATTTTGAGAATAATCAAACAGTGTATATAGATGATTTGTTAACGTGATCTCGTCCTGAAATTGCAGAGCGATTTTCAATTACGATAGGATAGAGCAAGTAATTTATATGCACCGGATATTATGGTAGAAGGAAATGTTGTAATCAAGTTACATTGTCTTGTTCGCTATTTAGCCTTGCTGACGGCGCAAGGTTCGGTGGAAGTTGCTTAATCCACGGACCACCGTTGCCGCCGCTTCCTCTTCATACAGAATGCGAAGATCTGTCTGTTTCTGGCGAAGCAGGGATCGAAGAGGTGAAAAGCCCGGTACTACGAAGTCCACCAGCCTTCTCGCATTCGCGTTGCCCTCCCGAGATTCACAAATCCTGCATCTGTGTGCGTTTTATCGCGGAGCACACTAAAATGCTCGAAGACTCCACTAAGGTAATTTTAGCTCGCAATGTGACTTTTCTGATAGCTTCTTTTAATAAATTTCCTGCGCCATTGTACCTAAATATCTTGTGCGTTATGGTCCGATCCTATATGACGAGAACACATACGAGTATATAGTAACACACGCGTATGTCTTTGGAAAAATGAACAAAGTTTGTGATTCGTTGAAAATTCATCTTACTTCGTTCCAATATCCGCGCGAAGGACTATAATCTCTTCAATTTGATATATGTATATATATATATGTATGTGTATATATGTGTGTATATATATATATATATATATGTTATCCGTTTGTGTACATCGATAGCGTGAAAGTCTTTGCTCCGATAAAGATGGAAAAGGCAAGAAAGTTACTATATATATCGAAGATGTTACAACTGTTACGGTTCTGTTGGTTTTAAAGAGAAGCAGAAAGTAGACACGAAAGATAAGAAACTGATCTTCGCGCAATAGCCATTAGTGCAATTCACTATAGAATCTAATACGAATGATTTGTAAAAAGGTGAAAGAAGACTGGAAGTACGTGGCGATGGTCTTAGACAGACTGTTCCTTTGGATCTTCACTTTGGCGGTGCTGGTTGGCACAGCTGGAATCATCCTGCAGGCTCCCACCCTCTACGACGACCGGGTACCAATTGATAAAAAATTCAGCGAATTCGCAACCACGACGGTAGTAAACTGTCCGCCGCAATAGTCCATGCCCGAGCCCTGCACCGTAGAGAAAGACTAAGGACCAACACCCGGATGTAATTTACTACCAACCCGGAATCCCACCCTAGTCTTAGGAACTTCCAGATTCCACTACTGTTCAATAACGAAATTACGGTAAAAGGGCTCCATTCCCCGAAGCAATTGCAAAGTATACGACAAGCACCGAGTTTCACAAAGGGAGAACAAAGAAATGAAAGGACGAAAGTTCAAGGAAATACTACATGAGATTATCTTTCTATATTGCCCCTCCCCCCCACCCTCCCGGTATCGTCGTGAAATCTGACGTTGTTCCTAAAATAATGATAATGCAAATTGCTACACGAACCGATGAACGTTGGAAACGACGCGTCGTCAAGGAGAGAATACTTTGGTACGTTAACGCTTTCGGTTGAGAAATAATATGTATATTCGACAGAAGCATCGCGGAGAAAATCTATCCCTCGAGACTTTCCTTGTTTCGATCGTTACGAATCTAAGCAAACGAACAACTGCGACGCGCGATCGTCGACCGTCTAAGAATCTTGATCTATTTCCTAGCTTCGTTCGAGTATCGCCGTTGTGAATAGAGGAAACGATCGACTCGTCGATACGTTGCGAACAATTTTGGAAGGGAATTTGTACTTACATAGTCTGCTCAAGTAAATCGTAATATGAAGCTGCCACTATTTAAAATCGGGTTATCTTAAAGCAACAAGCTAATTAACGGTACATTGTAATAATAATCTAGCTAAGCCCATGGCGGCTCTGATCGAACTACCGGGATGCTCGGGTAGATCGAACGAATAAACAGAATGTTGGAACGTTGGAAGGTTGTTCTAGGTGAATACGATTGGTCCCGGACTAGAGGTTACGAACATTCACGAGTAAACTGTCGCGTGTTTTATATATCCCGTTTACCCGACATGTTGAGAGAAATTATTCTAGGTATCACGATCGTAGATAGCTCGTTGTACGACACGAATTTAGCGTGTAACTTTACGTATAATCGATTAGTTTTAAACATTTAGCAACGTACCCGTTTGTACGAATGTATCTATAAGGATCTGAAACAGAGGAGAGGAGAACGTTGATTTGAATGTATGTGCATCCAAATGTCACTTGGGATTGTTGCTCGATATTTTGTCCTTCGAACGTTCATCGAAGATCACGGAAACGTATTTTCCGTTTATTCTTTAATTTCGCATTTTTAGTGGATTCTTACGAACGAACGGGAAGCAATTTGAAATTAAATGACTAGATTTCATCTGTTATGCATTTTTATGGGATTTTTGCAAACGCATAGGAAGCAGTTTTAAGCGAGAGATTAAGAGGGTGTATCTCATCCGTTATCTATACGTTAAATTGAACCCAAGTTAAACTCTATCTATAATGTTAATCACTTATCATATATTAATCGTGTTAATTATGTAATATACATCTCGCATCTAATGGGAATCCAATTACTTTCTGAAATAAAGCCCGCTACGTTTCCTTCGATCACTTTCAAATAATTAGCAATTTCCTGAAAGTCAAAGAAAATTCCATCCTTCGCGTAAACGCGCTGATAAAGACAACTTTCTGTGAAATGACGGTAGTTCGTATCTCGAAACACGCATTAGAAACAAGTTCTTACGAAATTTGTCTAACGAATATGTAGTTATAAAAACGCGAAGGTTTCTTGAAGATTTTACTGGAACTAAATAATATACATCTAAACAAGTGAGAGTATGTAGTGAACTATGAAACTAAACGACTCTTGAAACTTGCATAATTTAACGCAAAATCGAAGATAGGAAAACATCGTAGACATAAAATATTTCGGTTTGTTCTCTTTCGAATATTTAGCGTATAACACCATGCATTCGTTCTCGGTAATTAGCGCTGTAATTTGACAATTGCCATTCGTCGTTCGATGGACATCCTATCTCGAGGGGCATTTCGTTGCACACGTGTTATACTTCGCCTCTGTAAAAATATTGTATTTTGTAACAAGAGTGGAAATCCGCGAGACATTACGATAATAATAACCGATAGTTCTGTAAGAACAAGTAAAGCATACGAATTCTAAAGCTGATAGATGTAGCTGATTGAACAACCGTTGATGTCGTTGTTCAATGCTGTAGTACGTGGTTGATGTCACTGTGAGTTGTCTTCGTTCCTTTTCATTCCGTTTCGTTTTCATCCGTTTCTTTCCCTTGCGTTCTCATTAGATAATTACGCGCTATATGCAAATATGTACTGTCGCAGTTAAATGATCGTTAGTTGCGCCTCGTGCCAGCGGACTGATATTCGCGAGAATTGTAACATAACGTCGGAGAATCTGCGATTCCTTGGCAAAAAAAATTCACGAATTACCAACGCTCAACGATAATCGTTCATTTCTAGCTTCGTTAAACTCACGACAACTTTTTCGCGATTGAAGGGAAAAGCCTTATACGGACATTTTGCGACTCGACTCGGCGAATCCCTAATTCTTCGACGTTTCTTACGCCATATTCGTAGCTGAGAGTAATAATTTTAACGCATCCAAGGTACGATGCCTTACGTCACGTTGCATTGTAAATACATTTGTAGGATGAGAAGTATTGGTTCCGTAAATACTGCCATTAGAAAGCGTTGTTAGTGTGAAAGACGTTTTCGAGTCGTCGTATTGATAAGCTCCGCGGTTCCTCCTCGATCGGTAGCTACTTGTAAAACACGTATATACGAGACCAGGCTGATAATTAATCAATACTCGTCGCTGTAACAAGAAAGAAATTAAATTAGAAAATGAAGGGCAATTTACTGGCTACGAACGAACGTGCCTATTTTTCGATATAATCGCAAGCTTTTTCATTATCATCCGTCAGCGATGGTTTCTGCCGTCTTGCTTTCGATGAAAAGGACTCGCAGCTGCCTTGGCTTCGTCGTCGCGCTTGAAACCAACACACCATTCAAGGTCCTGCTCAATGAAGACGTGGAAATCCGATGTATTTCCCTTAGTCGTAACGTGTTCCGCCGTTAAAAAATACGATTACTGCAGGCTGCTCGATCCTCGTTCACATTGCATTCGCATTGATGCTCGCCGCAAACGCAGAGGAAGCTACGTAGCTACAAGCTGAGCGCAGCCGTCGCCGTGTTCGCTGCTTTCGTTCTCCAGTTACACGCGAGCATGCATCATTTATCGACCTAGTCTCGTGCAAAGTTAAATGAAAATTAACAAAAAGTGCGACTCCGGGTTCGCAACATCGACCAACGCGTAAAAATTTCAATACCGCAGAACAAACAATTGTAAACGATAAACGAATGGTTTCTGATTGATGGAGAACCGATCTTGGAACGCGTAGTGTCGGAAGACAAGTAAACGTATTTGCTACCTGATTGAAAAATCGTCCAGTGAACGCCGAACGCGAGTTAGAAGGAACGGGAGGTCGCAACGTCGACGTTTTGGCCGCGATGTTCCAGAGGCCACGATTCTCCCTTAGAGGAACGAACGAGACTTGTAAGAGGTTTACTTTGCACTAAAACGATAGGAAAGAACGCACACATTTTCTATGATAGAGTCAGTTACTTATTTACATGTTAACATTGTAATAACGCATTAGTGCGTCGAAGCAGTTGTACCAGATCGCAAGCTCGGCCCCGCGAAGCTACGGGTCTTAAAGTCTCACTTTGACAATAGTAGATTATTCCAACGATGATCGGCTATTGTTACTCTGATATTTTAACAGTTGTTAACCTGTCGCTGTAGTTGTTTAGTTGTTGTTGACGATGAAGCGGAGCGGCCGAGGTAATTGTCCAAGTGTCACGAAGGGGAAAGCTAAAAGTTCTTGAAAGCGAAAACCAGTGCGCGGTATTTAGTTAGTAATTAGCCGTATAGAACAGATATTATATATAAATATATAAATATATATATATATATTAAGTCTAAGGTGTGTAAATAACATGTACATAGCTAAAGATAACGTAAGCCAGATATTATAATGCGATTGAGGTTTTTTTACTATTGCAAAAAACTGGGATCACGCGTTGCACGAAATGGTCCCACGACACTGTTTAAAAATCGTTGTAACGCGACGATGGTCGATAGTTGAGATTCATTAAACGTCATTTTGTTTTATCAATGACAACGAACGAGTCGACGTAATTTCGTTTATCTCCATTGCTTCGTAAAGCTAAGTGTGAATGTAAGTTTCGTGCTGTTTCTGTCTGTTCTTTCAACGGCGTATGTTACACGATCGTGTTTTGTCGTAAGATTGTGTCATAATATTAATATTTCATAAGAATGTAAACGATTTCTGCGTTCGCGTGTGAAGTTTCAATCGATGTTCAACTAATCGTTACGGATGTAATATTTTCAAGTTTTTATACACAATTCCTCGATCTTAAGCGAAAGACGAAAGAGAATCCATTCTTCTCATCGATGGAGATTCTAAACCACGGCAGTTTCTTCTCAAGCGTGTGTAATTGTATTCCTCGCGGTAACTTCTGTAATTTAGTTCATTCGATAACGATAATTCACGTTTATCATATTTTCATTCACGCAACAAATATATATAAACGTTAACGGGTCTCGTCTAACTATATTAACCTTAGGATAAAATCGCAATGCTGCAGACGATAACTTGCTAAGTGGAGTCATTGGTCATCGTGGCCTTCGCCTGGAACTGTACTCAACCTTTTTTTTTTTCCAGCGTTAAAGAGTGGCGTTTCGCCGATGAAACAAGCAAAAACGACGCGGATTCAAATCGTTCCTCGATGCACAATTTATACAGGATTAAATGGAAGAAAAGAAGAAACACGAGCGTGCTTGTTTTTGCCCGTATCTTGATCGATATTTAAATAAAACTGCATATACTCTGAATGCGATCGCTATGCGGGTGTTACCTGAAACACGAGTGGATTTTAGTGTCGAATCTTCGTGAATTTCGTGTATATTTATTTACTGAATTTCGGAAGATACTCGTCCGACCTTTGTTCGTCAAGAATCCTTGACAAGAAAAAAAAAAAAGGATACAAAAGAAAATTCGATGTCAACAAATACCTTTAATACCTTAATCCTCCGCCAAGACGCTGGTATTTTTTAACGACTTTTTTCTATGTGTTATAGAATTCGAACTGACGAAAAGTAAAGATTCGGCGATGATAGGAAAGGGTTGATTTGCGAAAAGTCGATGAACGTTTTTCTGCAAGGCTTCTAATTAAAAAAGAAGAGAAAGGAAACATTGCGCAAAATGCCGAGGAATTAATTAAAATCAATCGAAGCTCGTTACAAGTATCACAACCATCGTCAAGTAAACGGAATGTGTAATAAATTTAAGAAGACGCGGAGAAATCGAACTTAAAGCGTATTGTACACGTATTTTCAGTCTAGCGATATGTTACAGTTGGATGGTGGATTTTTATGCATTTACCAGAAATTTGAAATTACGAAAACGTACAAAATGCGTGTAAACGAAAAAAATAATTCGAAGCGAGAAACTACTTGTTGCGATATTTAACGGATGAAATAATATCTTTACGTAAGTTACATTTTCTCGTGTTAATAAAAATAGAAAATCGCATAAAGATCCATGGTCTAAACGTAGTACATCGTTTGACTTAAAAACGATGCAGTTCTTCGTGATACCATAAAACAGATACATCGATTCTCGATAAATTCAACCAACATTCTTCATTTGTATCTCCTGTTTCGTATGTTACAGTGCCAAGTAAACGCGCGACAAGCCTAAATCGTATAATGACAATAAACGTTGAAGAACAACCAAACAATCAGTCATCGTGAAATCTGCTCTTTTCAATTATCTCTCATCGACTCGCGAAAACTCGACACGACGTATCAAAATTTCAAGTCATTTACGATATTCTGGCAGCGACAAAGAAGAAAAATTCATTTCGAGCCAAGCGACGGGCTAACGTGGAACGATTGAAAGGAAGAAGGGCGACTTATCGCTTCCAGAACTGCCAGAATTTCTCTTCTTATCGCTTCATCATGAGTTGACTGTCCGATGATCATTTAAATCGACACCCGCGTCCCGATCTTTGACCACTTGACACGTTTTAATGTGTAACTTAATAAAAGGTAGCTTAACAATTCCATACTTGAGAAATATTAGTGACGTAGGCTAAGGATGAGTAAGGATATGGTTACAATATAACGATAATTATAGTAAACGAATGTACTGTATAGCGATAGTGCTATTTAAAATGAGAAAAATAACGAGCAGAAAAAAAAAAGTAAGGGAGAAAATTATCCGAGTATTGACTACTATCGTTAGATACAACTACTATGTATATCGTTTGTTAAATATGTAACTATAAATTATTGACGACCGTTGTTCTAAGACTACACGATGTAAGGACGAGATTCTTGTTGCTTGGTTTTGTAATCATGCTTGATAAAAGCATTCGAAGAATAAAACTTGTTGTCGTAGAAATCTTTCTTCTCGTCTTTCTCCTAGAAACTCATTTCCTATCGGATACGGATAATACGGAATAAATTTTAAAAATCTACAATCAAACAATTACAAATACAATTAATTACTACATACAAATACAATCAAACGGATCTATATTGTTTCGTTCGATCGGAAACATAAACAAAACGAAAAAAAAGCGTCGCCTTTCCTTGTCTCACTCATAAGATAAGTTTTACGACATTAAGGTTAAAATATCTTCTAAACTGGTTATTTGTCGTGCCTAACCTAAGTACCTTTTTGTAGAGGACTACAGAAAAATGCATCGAATATTGCAATTTGTAATCGATCGATAGGTCGATAAAATTCTCGTGCGCAGGTTCTTACGCTTTAAATACATATATTTTGTTCGTCGCAATTTATCGAAATATATCGAAATATTAACTGACGCGTGTTACTTTCAACGAACATGCCCTTGTTCAGTCTAATGTCGTTTCTTTGTTGGGACATAATAAGGTCGCTACTGAAAACATGTGTTTTTCAGTACACGCTTGACAGTACCGGCGAGTATCCCTGTGCCTCCACTCTTCGTCGCCATAAACCATTGCGCGACGTATCAGTTTAGTCTTGGAAATCGAAGCGGTTAGACGTCAGGTTACGACGCTTGGTAAACACATTCGCCGGTAACTCGTTTGGTGAGTATCTAACATTGATTATTGTTTCATTTTTATACAATTTGTTCTTTTTATACGCTTATTTCAACATTTTGTGTCTTCTTTTCTACAAATTATTGCTTGATTACGAGGAAATTCATCAGATTCAAATGATACGTTGATTGATCACATGTAATGAGTCTGTAACATTGATTATTGTTCATACTTATAGTTTGTCCGCTATACCCATTTATTTTAATATTTTGTAACTTCTTTTTCGCAGATTACTGTTTGATCACGAAGAAACCTTCGGGGAGTTACAAAAACGTCGCCAAATCCAATGTGGTATGTTGATTGACCACGTAAATGAATTTATTACGTTGGTGTAATGTTCATTTTATATAGTTTGCTCTCTATACACATTTATTTTGACATTTTGTGTCTTCTTTTTTACAGATTATTGATTGATCACATGGAAGACTTCGAAGCATTGGAATGAAGCCATCATATTCAAATACATATTACGATGATGGATCACGGATTTGAAAACTATTCGCAGAGATATGGTAAGATTCTGTTTGTTTTGAACTCGACAATAGATGTCGATAGTTTTTTCCTATTCACGAAGAGACGTTACAGGCAGGTTTGAACATATTCTGCGCATCGCTATTTCTCTTATTGCGCAGCTCTGTTTAACGCATAGAGAAAATACGCCATGCTTTATTGTTACAAAGTCACGTACGCGGTGTAATGTATACAATATATAACAAACAATAAATATATATATAATATTATATATTAATTATAACGGCGGATATTCAATCTGGCCCTCAATTTTTCGATATATTTATAATATCTTAAATATAATAACTATATATTTCTTCATTCTTGTGTATAGTGTGATGTTTCTTTATCCTACACGTAAATATGTAGTAAATGAATAATAATTAGTTTTCAGTTTTGAAGAAACATTATCTTCATGAACAGTCGCTAAATGAAAAAAGGAAAAAAAATATTAATGATTTCATTTTAATAATATTTAGTAATATTTAATATTAATTTCAATATTCTTTAGAATGCTTATAACATAAAAGCAATTTAATTAAGTTAATAGTACACGAAATTAGAATCAGTACTGGATTTTTATTTTTATCTTTCTTTTTTAACTTTCGTTTTCAGTAGTTGAATCCTAATCTCTCCTGGATATTAAGAATATAAGTATTTTTGTATATTATATTTTTATTTATTTTATTGCTCGTATTCTCTTTAAACTATAGTTGAATAACAAGGATTTGTTTGTACATGGACTTTTTTCTCGTTTTATGTACTTACACAGTACACAAGTACGTACTGTTTACGTGCTTATATAATCCATGTAGAAAACCGTGACTTTGTAACAAACTAGAATTAGCAGACAAACGAAGGGCGTTTGAATATCATTGCTCAAAGGCGACCAGGCAAACAGTATCCATATTATTGACGATGTGAGGTCAATCGAATGTCGATTATCACAATATCACAAAAAAATATAATATATATAAATAATTTAAATACAGACATATTAGTATACACACGTCTATGTATATTGTGCGTTACTGTATTTGGGTCTATACGAAATAATCAATTACGTCTGAATTTTTTACGCCAGTGTTCTTTTCAGTAACGTACAGTACGTATTTTCTCTTACATGTAAGTAATTTTCTTAATAACATTTTCTTTTCTCGAACTTACTTTATTACAGGAATACAGTAATAACACGTGCACGTACATATGTAGTATACAAAATAAAACTTTTAGTCAATACAAATTTATTACGTACAAATATGCACATACGCTACTAAGTTTTCTGAGAGAAATATTTTTAGTTTCTATTAAAATAGAATCTTTAAGTTTTAATATTGAAATATGCAATAAAAATGTTTAAAAATCATTAGATGCTCAATTTCTAATATCTAAATTTGTATGTTAGAGTTTTAATCTTTATACTAAATATAATCAGATTTCCTTTGGCAATTTCGATTCTTCTTTTTGTTAAAATTACAAGTTTAAAAATTAACTTCTCATTATATTCAACTTTTTAAACAATCAACAACGTGTTTTTGAGAACAAATTAGAATATTTCACATGTTCCCTCGCGCTAAATTATATCCACCATAGTATTGAAGATATATGGAGACATTGGATTTGCCATGAAACTGCCAGTTATCTGACGCAATGGTCGTGAAAACATCGGAATGCACAGACTCCATATACTGCAACATGGATGGTGGACATCCCCTTAGCCCGAAGATGCGACGTATTTGTCAGTCGTTCGAAACGCCTTCTGCCTATCGTCCATACTGACGAACCGACTCAATCGTTTAGCTAGGACCTTGTGGAAACCAAGGTCGAAGCCACTGGGGAGACAGGATCTTTTCCCTTCGTAAGCACGACCGTCCTGGCGGAACTTAAGTGTAGAGGCAAACGACAGCATCATGGCAGAAGATTGTAAATCCTTTCCAAAACCTCGAGCAGGGTTTTGTGAAGGATCCTTGCCATTCAGACCATCAGGACTTGGTGCGGTATTACGTTCCGGCAAGGCGTCTCGAACTTCGGACAGGCACACAGGAGACCAAAGCGAGCCGATGACAGGCTCAGGCTGGACTTCTGGCAAACAGCAATCCCATGCGCTAGTCGCTAGACTCCCGGTAGGGAACAATCACCTTCTTAAGGAGGTTTCGATCACCCACGAGGCCATCCATCACGACGGAAACGTTTCTAAAAAAAAAAAAAAGAAATATTTCACTATCTCTAATTTTTTTGCAATCATAATCCTTTTTTTTTGAACAAATTATAATAATTCATATTTTATTAAAGGTTTCTCACTCCTTCCTCTACTTGCTGATGCCTGGAATGGAAGTAGTAGAGCTTCCAAAGGAAAAATGTAAGTAATTTTGTATTTTGTGTTCCATTTAATTTTATTACTTGTATTTTGCGTAAATTATCAATAAATAAGAGAATCTGATTGAAAATTCAACAAGCTTTAAACTTTTAAATTCTTGAATTGAATATTGCATTAAAATCTTATGTTTAAAAATCAATCACATATAAAGTTTTATATTTTCTTACAGATTTCTTCCAGTCTTCGCCTTTTCCACCGAACTCGATACTTCCTATTTAGTACCAGCTTCGTAATGACTTCCCCTGCATCACAACGATATCAACGACAACGTCGCATCTAATAGTGAGTCGAATGCATGTTTAAGGTCATGCATAAAAGGTCCGAATCAATACGGGTGACACATACAGCTTTTGACAAGCATAGTGTTCGCAGGTATATTTTTACCGTAAGTACTAACATTTTCTTGTCTATGCTTTATCTATTATCAGCTCAGGGCAGATTTTCTGGCACATCGCCTCTTTAAAAGGCAATAATATATGAATAAAATATTTACAATCTTTTTGTACTTTATATTATTACAATATAAAGAATTTGTATGAATAACATAAAGATAATTAAGTGAAACCAGATTGACAATTAATATATCTAAATATGATTGAAAATTACACACTATACATATTCGAAACATGAAGATATCAAAGACCAATTTTGTCTGTCCGTTAAGTTGTATCAAATTTCACATGGGAGAAAACACAAAGCGGCAGGCAGATTTTAAATCAAAACAAGTCATAAATGACTCTTTGTGTTTGAGAGATGTGTTTTGACGAAGGGATCTCTTAGGAATATATCTTCATATATACATTATTTGCAAATTAATACAGTAATGTAAAGTATAAAATAGAGAAATTAAAATTTAAATGAAATGTGACCACTATCTCATTATATGCAAACTATAATAGATATAAATATGATTGCTAATGATATTTTTAGCCTAAGACTTTCATGCTTAATGCCTTTCGTGCCCATTGTCAGATCCTCACTCACGCGTTCTGGTGCTACTTAGGTGAGGGAGAGGTAGTGGGCATAATGACCCCCGTTTTTAAACTTAATAAAGACTGACTTTCAATCAAACAATGCTTAAATGATACTTTGTGTTTGAGAGATGTGTTTTGACAAAGGGATCTCTCAGGAATATTTCTTGATATATACATTATTTGCAAATTATATACAAATTGCAAATACAGTAATGTAAAGTATAAAGTACAGATATTAAAATTGAAGTGAAACGCAAAATGTTAGAGAGATATAAATATGATTGTTAATCATATTTCTAGCTTAAGAATCTAAATGTGAAGATATCAAAGTCCAATTCTGCGTGCTCGTAAAGTTGAGCGAAATTTCACGTACAAGAAGACACTAAGTGGTAGGCTGATTTTAAATCAAAACAAGACTTAAATGGTTCTTTGTGTTTGAAAGATATGTTCTGATGAAGGAATTTGTCGAGAATATTTCTTTATATGTACATTATTTGCAAATTAATGTAGTAATGTGAAGTATAAGATAGAGATATTAAAATTGAAGTGAAATGCACGCGTATCAATTACACGTAAAATGTTAGAGATATATATATGATTTTTAATCATATTTTTAGCCTAAGATTCTAAATGTGGAGATATCAAAGTCCAATTCTGCGTGCCCGTAAAGTTGTGTGGAATTTCACGTGCAAGAAGACAAAAAGTGGCAGGCTGATTTTAAATCAAAACAAGTCTTAAATGACTCTTTGTGTTTGAGAGATGTGTTTTGATGAAGGAATCTCTCGAGAATTTTTCTTTATATGCACATTATTTGCAAATTAGTACAGTAATATAAAGTATAAAATGGAGAAATTAAAATTTAAATGAAATTATTCTCTCGCGTATTCCCAAAATGTTAGAGAAATAAATATGATATCTAATCATATTTTTAGACTAAGATTCTAAATGTGAGGATATCAAAGTCTAATTTTGCCTGTCAGTAAAGTTCTATCATGTTGCACGTGAAAGAAGACACTAAGTGGCGGGCTGGTTTTAAATCAAAACAAGTCTTAAATGACACTTTGTGTTTGAGAGATATGTTCTGATGAAGGAATCTGTCGAGAATATTTCTTTATATGTACATTATTTGCAAATTAGTACAGTAATGTAAAGTATAAGATAGAGATATTAAAATTTAAATGAAATGAATCGTTTCCGATGTTCTCAAAATGTTAGAGATATAAATATGATTGCTAATCATATTTTTAGACTAAGATTCTAAATGTGAGGATGTCAAAGTCTAATTTTGCCTGTCAGTAAGGTTCTATCATGTTGCACGTGGAAGAAGACACTAAGTGGCAGGCTGATTTTAAATCAAAACAAGTCTTAAATGACTCTTTGTGTTTGAGAGATGTGTCCTGACGAA